>CM022406.1:14267639-16667639 GCA_011833715.1 Carcinoscorpius rotundicauda
CACGTGTCAATCATGTCTTAGTTGTGTACAGTTTCAAAAATTAATGTTTTCATTCTTTATTGTACAAAAAGTTACTTGATTAAATATCTCTATAAATGATTCATTTTTAGTGAATATTTGTTAGCGCTCGTAAAAAGTTTATCATATTTTATTTTGTCTTTCATTATATTTTAATTTTTTACAATTGTCTTTTATTCTTACCTTTCAATTTAACTTGTAATGAGACATATCTAATATTTATACAATAAACAATATTTAACAGTTTTACAGACATTTCAGTTTAAATAGTTTGATCTAAAACAACTTCGTTTTTTTAAAAAAAAAGAATTTCCAACCCATAAATGAGACATCAAGACTGACATTCTAATAAACATTTGGCCTGGTTTTTGAATAAATTTGGTATTATCTGAAATGTCATATTTTGTTACTAGTTTTTGTCAAATGTCGGTTATTTTTCTGGAATATATGAAATGCAACAGCATATGGTTTCATGATTTTTTGATTTGTGAGGTTGATTTTGCATTATGTTTAGGTGTGTGTGTATAATATTTAACTATGGTTTGTGGAGGAAACTTGTTGATGTTGATGAAGTACTGTTTTATTTTGTCTAATTCATCATTAATTTTATCTGGTGAGTATATTTGGTTTCTTCGTGTGTTGAGTTTTTGTTTTGTTTCATGTGCTGAGTCCCAAGGAATGTATAGTCCAGTATGGGTGATTTTTCAGTGGATTTCTGTTTTAAATTGTGTGTTAGTTCTTGTAATTTTGAGGTTAAGAAATGATATTTGATTGCTTTTTCCTGTTCACATGTGAACTTAATGTTGGGATATATAGAGTTAATGTGATTGAAAAAAATTAAGTGTGTGTTGTGTGGATGTGAATCTCACAACTGTGTCATCTACATATCTGTACCAGTTTAGTGGCAGATGTAATGCTGTGTTCATTGTTTATGTTTCAACTTGCATCATAAAAATATTGGCTAGAACTGGTGATACTGAGTTGCCCATGCTCAGGTGATTTGTTTGTATATAGTTGTGGTTGTTGAACATAAAGTTTGTCTTCATTGTGGTGAATTCTATGAGAGTTGCTAATTGGTTGCTGAGGATGTCTACTGATGAGTTAGGGTCTCGAATACAGAGTTCTAAGACTATCATACAGGCTTCAGTGGTTGGGACTTCTGTAAAGAGGGAAGTAACATTGAAACTGGCCATTAAAACTTTATGATTAAGTTGATTAAGATTAGACTTGAAATTAAAAGAGTCTTTGATGAATGAGTTGGTTGATGTTACATATTTGGAGAATGCCCATGCTTTGTATTTACCAAGATTGTAATTAAACAATTCATATGTGGATGTTATTGGTCATAATGGATGATCTGGTTTGAGAAGCTTGGGGATGCCGAATATTTGTGGTGTGCATGAGTTGGTCTTGCGTAGGTAGGAATAAAGTTCTTGAAACTGTGTTGGCTTTTTCATTTTTTTAGAAGTATTTTGTTCAGTTGCATTTCAGGTGTCTTTGTTGGATTTGTGTGTATTGGTTTTAATTTGTTTGTGTCTGATAGGATGTTCTTTATTTTTTGGATGTATTCATTCATGTTCATTATGACTATAACATTTCCTTTATCTGCTTTTAAAATTTTTATGTTTTTGTCTTGTTTTAGGTTTTTAATGGAATTAATGTCTCTTTTTGTATGATTGTTTTCAGCTTTCTGTTGTGAAATTATGTTGATGATTTTGTGAGAAAATTATTTGAAAAAATCTTTTAAAATGTTATTTTAGGTGTTTTTGGAAAATATAAATTTTTAATTTTTTTTTTAGAAGTTTGGCTGCTGAAAGTCAATAAAATTGTCAGAGTTGTCTTTCTGTTGGTTGTTTTCTGTGGAAAGTATCACAAGTTTTCTGGCAAGGTCTTCTAAACATGTTTTAATTTCTGATGTTGGAACTTAGAACCAACCTAGAAAATAGTTTTTTGGCAAAAACTAGTTGCAAAATATGACATTCTAGTTAATACCAAATTTATTCAAAAACCAAGCACAAATCTAAGTTTTATATTAAGTAAAAACTACAATGACAAACATAACATTAATATTATTTATAAAATACAATGTGATAACTGCTACACTTCTATATTAGAGAAACAAGTAAAAAATGGAAACCACATTCAAAGAACACAAATAGTCACCTTCACATGTTTTCGAACACTGTAATTCAATCTTTGACTTTCCTTCCATCCAACAGTTCCTCAACTGCAGAAGTAAAACCCTGAAATTTATTGTTCAACAGAACAGAATTATTATGATCAATTTTTTAACTTTTAAATCAAATAGTGTTCTTTCTGCCTTCCTGAATGTCAATGTTAATTGATATATCTTTTCCATGTAAATGTTTAAGCTCCTCCTGAAATCTTACTGTCATTCTCCACAGTCTACACTTTACCTGCCTCTTCTTTAATGAGGATAATCTCCAATTTACAAATGCTACACATAAATTGCACATCTTCATTACTAGCTTCCTTCACTACCTGCCAGTCCAAAGCTTCCAAATGAAATCCGTCATTGTGCTTGTTACATCTGACAAACTTACTGTTATCAATACTAATTACCATAATCTTTTGCTAACAGCTACTGTTGAGCTTAACATTTAAGAATCAATTACATTATTTTTTTTATCTCTACTCCTTCTTCACAATTACGTTATTAAGTTTAGCTATATAGAACTTTATAAATTAGTATAACTGACAACATACGTGAGGTTAATAACAAAATATTTTTAGTCTTATTTATAATCTACCTATTTTTATAGGCGGGATCTAAACTAGCGATCTCACTTGAAGTAATAAAGTTCATTCTTAAAACACGCCAGAGACGTATTTAGGATTTCGGCGCCCCTAGGCACAAGGTTAGGTTGATACTTTTGCCGCCCCCCCCCATCCGTGCCACAACTTGCACCAAGCATCACCATCACAACAACAGTTTGTTTTGATTGTTTTTTTTTGTTTTGAATTAAGCACAAAGCTACACAATGGGCTATCTGTGCTCTGCCCACCACGGGTATCGAAACCCGGATTTTAGCGTGTAAGTCCGCAGACATACCGCTGAGCCACTGGGGGGCCACAACAACAGACAAACACAGTTGTTATCATTCAAAATCAACACAACGTTTATTTTCCAACACAATACAAAATGAAACATAAAAATCAATTATCACTAAATATTATTCTGCGGCTGAATATACAGGCTTTCTCCTGGCCTTCTGTTCCGAAAACATGTTTATTGCATCGTCATAGTTTATTCTACAAGCAATATCACTTTCAATGGCGAGGAGTAACAGGGCATTTAGTTTATCTTCTGCCATTCTTGATCTCATGTAATTTTTCACACGTTTGAGAGCCGAGAAAGATCTCTCTGATGTACAATTAGTTGCTGGAATGCACAGAAACATGCGCATAGCAATATCCAGGTTTGGATATACAGTTTTAAGTCCTTTAGCTCGCAGATTTCTGTATACTACTAACGCAGAAGAGTCATCATTTTGCACTTTCATACTCACAAGATGTGCGCGGAAATGTAGACATTCATCTACGAAGCTCACTTCCAAATTATTGGGGTAGAGTTTCAACAGTGTTCCAGCTTGACTGATGACATCAGTGGGTTCAAGATTTGTTATATAAGCGGATTTCTACATAAGCGGTTTGTCTTCGCTGTAGTTCTGAGCAAAGTCTGTCAATGATCACATTGAAAACATTTACTTTAAATGCCTCTCTGCCTTCTTCCACTGCCTGGGTGTCACCATCTGAAAATTTTTGCTTCCTTTTTCGCTTAATTTCGTACGTCTTCATGCTGGACTTCAACATCGCCTTGTCTTCAAAATGATCGAACAGTTCTCTTGAATCTTTCACAAACTGCAGCAAGGAAGCATAAAGCTCGACTATAAGTCCGATGTCCATATCAGCACTTTGCAACTTTTTACTGGCAGCATTGAATTGGGGGGGGGGGGCGTATTAGGTGGGACTCAGGGAGGGAAGGTTAGAAATCTTTTAAACTTGAAGCGACCGACCCGACGGTGTGTGTATGTGTGGGGGGGTCCAGATTCAAGAGGTTATTGAGGCGGCATAAATGGCAGGGGGTATTAATAACCAGGGACTACATTTTAAAATGGTGTTCATTCTTTTTCTTTTCTTTTTTTGGTCAAAATTTGCCGCCCCAGGCACGTGCCTCGTGTGCCTATGCGTTAATACATCCGCTTTAAACACCAAAAGATTTTAGAACTTTTAGAATAGGCTTGTTACAGTAACTTGAGTTTACCACTTTTTGCTGTAATAATAAAACACGAAGAGAAAAACAGTTTTAGTAAACTATATTTTAGATTATATTTACTTAATAAAAATATATTTATCCTGTTCTACGATTTATCACAAGCTTATCTTTGACGAACCCTAAAGTACCATTACAATGTTAATGCTATTTAAAAATTAAACCTTGTTGTAAAATCTACACATTTAAAATTTTAAGTTTAAATTGCGACCATCTTTCTTCTATTTACAAATCAGACTATATCTAGTTGTTTTTTAACCCAAATGACTTCGAATTTTAATATCAAGATCAAATAACTCACAAATTTATTTCACTCTCACCCTGTATCTCAAAACTCAGATTTGATGATCAGCGTTAACATCTAATATATATATATATATATATATTTGATTGCATTTAAACGACAAAAAGCAATCTGAGCGTTGTGATGTTTTTTGTTCAATCGGAAATTTAGAATGAACAGATTTAAATAATAAAAAAGGCAATGAAATGTACAAAATAACATTTGATACACACGTGTTAGCAAAACCACTGTGAAGAAAGGATCAAATATAAGAATAAACCATTAATATAATGATAAATATGATATATTATTACTTCATCAGCTTTTATGTCCTTTCCAACAATATCGTAAGCTACTTTAGAAATACTCAACAATACACACCGTCTCTTAGGAACCAAACTATCACTGCACAAGTTTCGAAGTCTCTGTTAAAAAAACAACAGCGACGTATATTTCAAAATATTAATTTTTCTGAAAGTATTTACAAAGGCTCTTTGGAAGATCTGAGTTGACTTAAAAATGATGTCTGTTCTGGACTGTTTAACTCATGTATTTCTGTTTCTTGTATTATGCTGTTGGAGAAATATCTTAATCCTGGCTCTCTTTAGGTTTTTGATCGTAGCATCAATAATATCTTAATTAAAGTAATAACGGCTTCCTATAAAACCATGGAAGATATGAAAGACGCTTTAAAGCATATGTCTAAAGAAATCTGTACGGATATCTTGATATATCTGATTATAGTTGTGGTAGCTGTCCTATGGCGATTACATTCCGTATCCATCAAGAATATTGCAATATTCCTGATTATCATAGTTGTGGTGGTTCTCCTAATCTGTTTAATTATCTTAGTTATGACAAATGTACTAAAACATTCAAATAATGTCTTTTGGGTGGTTATCCTAAGTTGTTTCGCTAATATCATCCTGATGGTTCTCGGCAGATATTTGACTTGCATTGTCAAGATAGCCGTATTAATATGTTTAACTTCACTAATCATATTAATTGTTTTGATGCGTAAGACTAAAATGATAATCATAAATATCGAGAGATACTTAACTGAAGAGGTGATTATCAGTATCTTAGAGAAACTGATTAAAGTAATAATAATGACTACACTCCAATTTATAACCAAAGAAAACATGATAGCTGTCCAATATATCTTAGTTTACGTATTAATTAAGGTTATAACTTTTTTTTATTTAATACAGTTATGATGATAAGTGATGTCGATAAAAACCCACGTATAGAGAAATATATATGCAAGAACGTTTCTTTTGGGTTGAGAAAATATTTTACATGGAAGAACGAACTACGTCAGATTCACAGAGAAAGAGGTAACTGACCGGTAATTTATTTATATAAATAAAATTATACATTCAAACATCTAACATCACCCTCTACATTCCGACACTCAGTTACACAACCCCTTCCAAACATGTGGTCAGCTTCCGGTCAGTTACCTCGTTCTTTGTGAACCTGACGTAGTTTGTTCTTCCATGTAAAATATTTTCTCAACTCAAACGATCCATTTTTGCATGTATAGTTATGATGATTGTTACGAGAAAGAAAATCGTAAAGAGAAAAGATAAATTGTTTGATAATTGTCAAAATTGTTGTAATGTAATAAGTCAAGTAACGAGAAGATAAGAGTGACATATGAAGAAAACTAAGCGTTTGTAAACATAAAAGATATCACACAAGGTAAAGAACAGAATAGAAAAGAAATCCAAAGAGCTTTTCAAGTAAGTGTAAGATCTTCCAAATAAACAAGTTATTCATGTCTTATCTGAATGAGGTTAAACGTTTTATAAACTTAAGAAACACCAAGATAAATTAATTCAGTCAGTATTTATTAGACGATTAGGTGTGACGGCATTATTATAACTAATTGTCTAAATACCTGATTTATAGTTGTACACAAATATTTGTTCATGCTGATTACTGAAGAAAGAAATAGAAGTGAGTGAGTACAAGTGAATTTGAAACAAAATATTACATAACAACTATGCATTTCAAAAAATATACGTAAATAATTTAATTATGGGTTCAAAGCCAGGGTATTTTAAAGTAATTATGACAAAAACGTACTTTTTGTGTTTATTTCTTTTGTATACAGTAAGATTTTTGTTTGTTTTGGAATTTCGCACAAAGCTACTCGAGGGCTATCTGTGCCAGCCGTCCCTAATTTAGCAGTGTAAGACTAGAGGGAAGGCAGCTAATCATCACCACCCACCGCCAAATCTTGGGCGACTCTTTTACCAACGAATAATGGGATTGACTGTCACATTATAACGCCCCCACGGCTGGGAGGGCGAGCATGTTTGGCGCGACTCGGAAGCGAACCCTCGACCCTCAGATAACGAAGCGCACGCTTTAACGCGCTTGGCCATGCCGGGCCAGTAAGATTTTTACAGCCTCTTTGAAGGGTAGAGAAAAATCTGAAGGAAGATTATGTGTTTAAGTACAAATTATTCAAAAATAGTCAATGAACTCCGATGCATGAAGGATGTTGGATGAGCGGTTAAGCTTGTGTTGACAGTAATATTTAGCTGAGTTAAGAAAACTACAACACATTACCACGATTTTGTGTTAAGATATCTAAAAAGGAGAAAACTGATAGAACCAGTATGTGTAATATTTATAATTAAGATTACACTGAAACAGGAGAAAATAACCAGTATAGTGATTATTTTTATCACAATTATTAGGGTGATAACCCTGATTTAATTTAACCATTGACTTGTGAAATACTCGCAATCACTGTAGAGCACGTGGCAACATACCAAATGACAATTACTGTATCTTTGGTTTTAATAGTTTAGAAACGAAATTTGTGGTATATTGATAACGATACAAAATACAGTTAAATTTGAACTCAACATTAAAGTAAACTATCATTAACTTATTACTACTTGGTCCTAATTATTTAAGAGATTGTGATATAAGTAAAATAGTTTTGTTGTAGAGATTGGTTTTAGTTTTAAGAAAGGAGGTTTTAGGGTTGTTTAAGAGTTCTTCTGGTTTATATGAATTTTACTTCAAAGGTTTTCATCGTTTCTTTGTATTAGTTTCTTATCAAAAACACCTTGGATGTGATAAAATGAAATCAAAATTGGCGACTTAAGTGTTAGCTACACTTAAAGCGTTGATGAGAATTTTACAGCAAATATCCATTCACTGGTTAACCAGTTTCTGTTCAGTTTAGAGTATTATGATGAGTAAAACCATATACCTAGTCCTTCAGTGTTACTACAGTAACAACAGAATGTTTATTCCTAGTCCTCTAGTGATGTTATAATAACAACATAACACATATACTTAGTCCTTCAGTGTTACTACAGTAACAACAGAATGTTTATTCCTAGTCCTCTAGTGATATTATAATAACAACATAACATATATACTTAGTCCTTCAGTGTTACTACAGTAACAATATAATGTGTATGACTAGCCTTTCAGTGTTACTACTACAACAGCAGAATGCATGTACCTAATCCTTCAATGTTACTACAATAACAACATCGTGTATGTACCTAATTCTTCATTGTTACTACAATAACAACATAGTGTATGTACCTAATTCTTCATTGTTACTACAATAACAACATAGTGTATGTACCTAATTCTTCAGTACTACTGTGGTAAAAACGTAATGTATGTACCTAGTCCTTCAGTGAAACTAAACTAACGTGGCAGGGGTTCAGTTTAGAGAGAGAGAAATCAGAAGAGTTCTCTTCCCAACCGGGGTGTTCAGGAACGTTGTGGTTCCTCTTCGTCCCCTTTCGTGGATTGTTATTAAGATTAAGTGGTGGTTTTTTTTAAATAAATTAATTATTATTATTATTATTGACTTTTTGGGTGGAGGATGTCTCTCTAAATGTTGTCTTGGGTGGAGGCAATAGCAGCAGCGGAAAGAAAGGCCGGGACCTGTCCCGAAAGGAAGAAGTTGAGCAGATGTGAACATGAATATAATTCAAATCCAGATCAAGTCAAACGGCACGATTCAGGGTCTGGCAAAAGAGTTGCCTGGGCTGGGATCTAGAAATCCAATGCCAAAAGATTTTGATGTGGGGGGAAACGGAAGTGCCCCGAGAAAACCCACTTTCACAGGACAGGCGCCGAAAGTTTTGCCTGTCGTGTGCCCTGTATCTGAAAAAAAAGAGGAATTCATGTTAATGACATGGATTTTATTTATTTAGATTCTTTGTTGAGTTGATTGTGATTCTTAAAATATGTTGTAAGGTGAAATGTATTTTGTTGGTGCGCTGGATAATTTATGTAGTGATGCCGTTAGCTTGTTTCTATTTTCTGCTTTTAGATAATATTTGAGAGAAAGTTCTGTTATTCTATCTCTTATAGTTGGTAAATTGCTGAATTGGTGTGGATAATTTGTTGGTGTAAATGATGGTAGACTGAATGCAGATTTTAATATTCTGTTTTGTTGCACTTGAATTTTCTGGAGTGTGTTGTTTGACATATTGTATGTTACTTGACATCCGTACTCTATTAGTGGACGGATGTAAGCCTTGTATATTTGTATAATGGTGTTCGATGCGCATTTCGATTGTTTACCAGTTATAGTCTTTAGATATGAAATCATTTTTCTGATTGATGAGTGTATATTGTTTTTATGTTTTTTCATGTTAGTTTTGTGTCGAAAGTGATGCCAAGGAATGCGATGTTTTTGCTCATTCTTATGGTTGTGTTTCCAAGTGATAGTTTTATTTTTTCTAGATTTTTTCTTTGCTTCTTTAGTTTCCTATAGAAGGTGATTGCTTGTGTTTTTGTTGGATTTAATACGACTCTCCACTTGTTGCTCCATGTTGAGACGTTGTTTAGTGATTCTTGTACGTGAGACATGGCCATTACTGGGTTTCTGGAGGTGCTCCAGATTGCGATGTCGTCTGGGTATTGTAAATTGTGTGTGTATGTTAGATTTGGAAAAGGTATGTCACTGACGAAATATATGTATAGAAGTGGAGAGAGGACTGATCCTTGGGGCACTCCTGCCGTTATATTAAATAATTTGGATATAGTTTTATTGACTTTTACTTGTGCTGTTCTATTGGTTAAGAAATTTGAAATCCATTTGACTATCGTGGGATTTATTTGAAGGTAATTTAGTTTGTATATGATAGCGTTGTGCCATACGCTGTCGAATGCTTTTTTGACATCTAGGAATACCCCAATGGTTACTTGATTGTTGTTGTAAGCTTTGTAGATTGATTCGGTGAGTCGTGTGAGGTGATCTGTTGTTTGTCTATTTTTTCTGGAGGCATTTTGAGATTCTGGAAGGATGTTATTCGATTCGCAAAAATGGAGGAGACGGTTGGAGATAATTCTCTCCATCAGTTTGCCAAGGCATTTTAACAGACTGATGGGGCGGAAATTATCTGGATTTCAGTGATGTCGAGAAACCCACTTGTTGAGAATTTTATATGCGTTTCGACCTTCTAACGTTGTTTGCTCTTCTATTTAAAATATTTTCTGAACCCAAACGAGCCGTTTTTGCATATAAAATTATCTGGATTTGTTTCTTGGGGATCGTTATTATAATCGCTTTTTTCCACGTGTCAGGTCGCTAGTGAAATGTTCATGATGTTTGTGAGGTGTTGTAGTAGGAGAGTGGAGCTTTTTTTTCAGAAAATTGTTATTTGGTCATGTCCGGGGGAAGTGTTCTTCAAGTTTTTGATATTAACTTTTAGTTCGGTTATGGTTATTTTTCTATTGATTGAACTTGAGTATGCTTCTAAAAGTAATTTTGCATCGGCCGGGAATCGAACCCGGGCCGCCCGCGTGGCAGGCGAGCATTCTACCACTGAACCACCGATGCCTATTTTCTATTGTGCGGCTATACGCCACTTGTCATTTTAAGAAGATTGACCGACACGGTTGATCAATCGTCTATTTGATAGGCTGCAGTCTCGTTCGTTATCCGAATTAACCAGACAAATCGCTCCACCAACTAAGAGTTATAGCAGCTACAAACATACAACCACAATTAAATAGAATTAGTGAATACTGTGAAAAATATAGAATTAAAATAAACACAGCAAAAACTCAGCTCGTACTCTTTACGAAATCGCCAAAACACAGAAAACAACAGTTAGAAATATATATGAATGGCACGCTGCTCCAGATTGCCCAATCAGCAAAATTTTTAGGTCTGACTTATGATTCAAAAGTAACTTGGATCAATCATGTCAACGAAATTAAAAATAAAATTTGGCGAAGAACAAACTATGTTAGGAGTCTAACTGGTAAACACAGTGGAGCATCGACAGATAACATTTTGAAAATATACAAAACTTATATTAGACCAGTAATAGACTATGCAGCTCCAGCATGGGTAACTGTATGTAATGAAACAATCAAAACCAAACTACAAACAATACAAAACACACTTCTGACAACAGCATACAGAGTTCCGAGAGCAACATCATCTAAATTCATTCACAATTACTCGAACATACCAACCATATCAGATAGACTCCTAAATATTACAATTAGATATTTTAACAAAAATTGGATGAAAAATGATTTATTATGCGAACTAGATAGGTACCTCATACATGATGAAGAAAATCCTAAATACCTCTCCCCAATTAACATATATATTAAACATAAAGAAAAAAATAAATTAAAGTAAAATATGTTTGTATATAAACTTTAAATCTTGTATTTATAGTTTACATATTTATGTATTTTAAAATAATAATAAGATAAAAAATAAATAAATAATAAATTGCCACCAGCAAGCTTGACTACTGTGAATAAGAGACTATAAATGGACATTGCCCTGAAAAGGACCTAACATACAAACAGTTAGGGAAAATACATTCAGGAAGGAGGAAGAGGTCAAAGTGAACCTGACCCTCCAGGGCAAAATACCCAAATACCATTGACCAAGGAACCAACTAAGAACGGCCATGCACCACCACCCACTGAATCAAAAAAAGCTCTTAATCTGTCAATCCTTCCAGTGTCCGGGCCGGGTGAGTTTCCCCGTGTTGAGTCAAATTAAGCCGCAGGCTCCACTCCTGGTGGTGCCCTTTCGTCAATTCCTTTAAGTTTCAGCTTTGCAACCATACTTCCCCCGAAACCCAAACACTTTGGTTTCCCGGAAGCTGCCCGCCGAGTCGTTTGAGGAACTCAGGCGGATCATTTTCACGTCAGAATGGTCCTCCAGTGGTACCACAGAGTGTTATATATACACATCTAATCTTTCAGTGTCACTACAATAATAACAGAATGTATGTGTCTATTTCACCAGTGGTATGAAAATAATAGGAATTTCCTAAAAAATCTTCGACAGAACATTCGGGCTACCTTTAAAACAGACTTATTTTTTCACAGCCTTCCTTTTCCAAAGTTAAAACTGATAATCAACAGAAGGGGATTTTTCACATTTACTAGAAACAGTCAAAAATTTCCCATTTGTTCATGTTATTATTTCACTAGTCTATAGGAAAATGAACTGTTTCTTTTGCACTAAAACTGAAACAGACAACTATACCAAATGCTGTGAATGTTCATGACCTGTCTAAAAGTTATTTTTTTCATTTTCGTTGTTACAACTGGATAATAAATCTAATGTTGTAACCACGGAGATCAACATCAGATTGTTCTGAGAGGTTGCATGTGTACATGACGCGTGTTAACACCAAACCTGAGAAACAAAGAACTTTGGGTCAGTGCATAATTACAAGACACAAAGCTTTATTTAAAACAGTTTTAGTCGTATTTGAAAAGGCTGCTTTTTTACTGGTAGTTTTATTACGTGTTCACTGAGGGTTGTGTCTTACTCTAGACATATTTAACTATTACTGTGCATTAGAAAAAGCCAACGTATAAATAATTAAAAAGCACAATTTAAACTTTATAAATATGGATTAACTGTAGCTGTTAAGTTGTTGGTGTAACTATCAGTAATGGATTAACTGTAGCTGTTAAGTTGTTGGTGTAGCTACCAGAAATATACAAAACTTTCTCTTATACCTTGCTAAACATTTTCTGATTTATTGTAGAAACAGCTTGGAAGACTGTTCCTGTATCTTTAAGTGATAGAAACTATATGTCTTATGAAAGGAATTTCAAGCCAGTGTTTTTGTTGACAATCTTGACCCTGCAATAGAAAAAGAACAATTAAACAGACTGTGTGGTGGAGAACAACTCAGGGTAATGGATATATGTTTCAGGTAAATCTGTATGTTAGAAACAGGAATCAGCTTTAAAGGAGAATCGTAAATATGCTATTTAATTGTACCAAATATGAGCATGTTTTTTTACTGTAAGTTACATAAGTAGCTTTAATGTAAGAAAAAATTAGCATAGATTAGTGTTCATTGTCAACGACTTCATTCACAAGTGTCTTACATTATTCTCGTGTAAATGTCTTTATTTATTCATACGTGTACTTGTCTGGTGTTTCTTACCTTATTGATTTATACTTATCTTCTCTCTTTACAAGAATTTGTTTAATGTATCTTACTTCATTCATATGTTCGTGTTCAATGTCTCTTACTTCATTCACATGTAGGTGTCTACTGTTTCTTACTTTATTCGTGTACATGTGTGTATTCTTTGTTTACATATACTTTTTAATCTTTCTTACTTCATCGAAATGCACATGTCCATTTATTCATGCACATTTGTCTTCTGTTTTTTATTTTATTTATGCATATTTGTCTACACTCTTTATTTCAATACACGTGATAAATGTTTCTCATTTCATTCGAATTTAAATGTCTACTGTTTCTTACTTTATTTATATACATGTGTCTACTCTCTTTGTTTATATGTATGCATTTAGTGTTTCCTACTTTATTGATATCTGGATATCTTTATTTACCTTTAAGTGCCTACTACCTTTAATTACATCTATCTTCTCTGTTTAAAACTGGTACAAATTAACTCGTACCTCATGTAAATGTGAATGTTTTCGTATTAATAACGTTCATACAATAAAATAATTAATTTACTCATAATAAAATTAAAATACAGTATTTTTTTGTAATATATGATGTTTTTGTCACAGCCTTTAAAATGGGATAAGGATCTCAAGTGTCGATATTTCAGTGGTCATCATCTGTATCTGCTAATACAACCAATTAAGTTAGAGGAAAAGAGCCATAAACCTTATATTGTTCAACTCCACCATGCCATAAATGACCAAGAAATCCAAAGACTAAAGAACATTAGTCAAGTTTCAGTAAGAATTTAAACATTTTAGCATATGAATTTAAGGTTTAAAAATCAATTTTCTTCACAAAAATAGTTATACAAAATGCCACACTTAATTTACAAAGAACGGGCAAATATACTTTAGCGATAACATTTCTTACACTGTATAAATCATATACTTGACGACTGAACACTGTAATAAAAAAACGAATGTCTGTACATTATAAATCTCCTTCAATATTAAACTTGTGATGTGTACACAATCAATCTTTCTTTAAAACGTAAACCTGATATATGTATACAATCTTTCCTTCAATATTAAACTTGTGATGTGTACACAATCAATCTTTCTTTAAAACGTAAACCTGATATATGTATACAATCTTTCCTTCAATAGTAAACTCAAGATTTTTGCAATATAAATCTTTCTTTCAGTAGTAAACCTGAGATCTGTACAAAATAAAACTTTCCTTAAGTAGTAAAGCTAAGATCTGTGTACAATAAATCTTTCTTTCAATAGTTAACCTAAGGTTGTGCAATATAAATCTTTCTTTCAGTAGTAAACCTAGGATCTGTACACAATCAATCTTTTCTTCAATAGTAAACCTAAGATGTGTACACTATCAGTCATCCCAGCCGTTTAGATTTGTTATTTCAATACTACCGGTCTTTCCTCCTTGTGTAATATTGTGATCTGAACATTATCATTCTTTCTTTACAGCTTCATAGGCCTTCTCACTATGGTATGAGTGGTGAATTTGAAGCTTCTCTTATGCGAACAAGTGCAAGGTGTGTATTCAAGATATAAGTGAGTTTGTCGACAGTGGATGAATATTTAACAGCTAGAGGTTTATCACCTCGTTTGATGGTTATTGATTGAATGGTTTATGTATTAGTGTAACAATTTGAAGAGATGGACTTCTTGATTTTGTATTACGAAGCACTAATCCATTGTTGTTGTACTGGGAGGGATTTATCTGTTGTTGTTGTTTTAAGATTCACTTCTTTATTGTTGCTGTATTATGAGAGAAAACTCCACTGTTGTTGTACTGTGATAGACTACTCTTGTTGTTGTTGTGTGATGGATTATGTAATGTATTGTAAGGAACTTCTCTCTCTGTGTTGTGTTGTAAAGTAATACTTTAAAAGGCCTGTTATTCTTACATGTACATATCTAAAAGTTAGGTCTTGTAAGACAGTTTGGTCGCTTGGATGGCAAATAAAATCATAAATGTTTACTAGATTTGTTGCCACAGTATTTCTCAGCAAAACATATTAATAGTACAGAAGATGAACAGAGATATTATAAAGACCAAGTAATTAATCAGATAATTAGAGGGAAGTTTCTTTTGGTGATGAAATAAATTTACTATATTTGTTTCACAAGAATATTTTTCTGTACCTTCTAGCTCTTGGTTGACTAAAGAAAATGATCCAGTTATGTGAAATTGGACCATTGAGTTGCAATGATCACAGGGTTGGCTACAAAGTACAGTAACGAAGAAGCTAAAGCTTACCAGGTAAAATATATTGTTGATTAATAAATGCGATTCAGAATACTGTACATGACCAGGTAGAATATAATGTTGATTAATGAACAAGATTAAAAATACTGTATATTAGTAGGTAGGATACTCTGTTGATTAATGAACAAGATTAAAAATACTGTATATTAGTAGGTAGGATACTCTGTTGATTAATAAACGAAATTTAAAATATTGTAGTTTACCAGGTAGGATATATTGGTGATTAATGAACGAATTTAAAAATAGTTTAGTTTACCAGGTAGGATACACTGTTGATTGATGAACGAGATTAAAAATACTGCAGTTTACCAGGTAGGATACACTGTTGATTAATTAACGAGATTCATAATATAGCTGATAAATAGGGTGATATACTGTTTACAATTCATGATATTTAGAATACTGGAGCTCATCCTATTTAGTATTTACTGATGAATTCACGGCATTCAGAATATCAGTATAGGATAATATATTGTACCTTTCTTTTTGAGGGGCACACTGGGAATGGAATTACTAGATACATTTTGATTAATTATCAAGATTCAGAATACTGTAGCTTGGAAATATTTTTGTCTTCTGAATTTTGCTCAAAGCTACATTAGAGCTATCTGTGCTTGTCATTCCTAATTTAGCAGTGTAAAACTCGAGGTAGCTAGTCACCATCGCCCACCGCCACATCTTAGGCTACTTTTATCAATGAAAAGTAGGTTTGACCATCACATTATAATGCTCCCATGTATAAATGGATAAGAATGCTCGGTATGACAAAGATTCAAATCCACAACCCTCACATTGCGGTTCGAGCTTCCTAACTGTCTGGCCATGTCGGGCTGTAGGGAATATTGTTGATGATTTAATGGAAACCATAACTTACAGTGAATGGTATTTTGTGTTGATTTATGGAGGTTCCGAATAGTGTGCCTAAGTTCGTTGGATAATATATTCGTCATTAATTAACATTATTCAGATGTTTGTAGCTTATCCTGTAGGGTAATGTTTTTAGTGATAAATTAAAGACATTCACAACTCTGTAACTTACCGGATATGATAATATTCCCTTTGCTAATTAACGAAATTCATAATATTATAGCTTACCATGTGGGTTAATATATTACTGATTAATGAACGAAGTTCAGAAAACATTTTATCTGGTAGAATACATCACTGATTAATTGACGACGTTCCGGATTCTTGAGGTTCAGACACAACACTGGAACTTACCTTGGTAGAATATATTATTGATGTATTAATGAGGCTGATACTGCTGTAGCTAATCAAGTAAATTTTTTTCACTAATTTTGGAGATTCAGAATAGTGTAACTTACCAGGTAAAATATATTTTTCATTAATTAACGAGATGTATAATAGTTACCAGGTAGGATATATAGTTGATTAATTAACGAAATTCAGAATATTATAGGTTATCAAGATGGATATGTTGTTCAATAATTAACAGCTTTTTGTGTACGTATGATTCGCTTGTTTTTAATATATTACAATAAAACAAGTAGGTTGTTTGCTGTCTGTTTATTGTTGAAATGTATCGCCAACAATCGCCAGTATAAAGAATAGGGCACCAGAAAACTTCACAGTCACTTAAAACCGTGATATGTAACGTTTCTACAGTTAAAATCGTATGACTTTAACACAAGTTTTGTTAATTGTTACTCGTGATAAGTAGCATTTTTTATTACCTTTTTATGACTTTAACATGAATTTCGTTAGTTGTTACTCATGACCATGATTTATGATTTTCTCTGTAAGCACTGGGAAGTTTTCTATGTAATTCAGTGTTTTAGTCATGTTTACTTGCTTTAATTTCATTTTGGGACAATTTTCTAGTTTAGTTACATGTTTTGTTAAACTGTTGACATGTTGTTTTATCCCCGAATTTCGTTCGAAATCGAGTAATAAACTTGGTATAATTTTATGCTTCCCAGATGTTTTGAGTGATCAGATTGTTTATTTATTGAATTTCTTGTAAAGTTACTTCAGGGCTAATTTTGAAGTGATAAACTAGTTAACGCAGCCAACCGCAAACTCACAGAATGCTATGCTGAAACAGTGGTGTTTGATTGTCACTCTTATAATACACTCACTGCCTCAAAGACCCAGTGTTTTTGGCAAGTAAAAGAGTCCAAACTGTATAATGCACCGTCTGAGACGCCATATACGAGGTCAAATTTGACCCTAAGTGATTAGTTTATGGAGGTGAGTAATGACCATGCAACTGGACTGGGTCAGAGTTTTCATTTGCCGTGCATGTCTCAACAAAATCAAACTTTGGAAAGTAACAAAACAATTATAAATAAGATGAGTGAAATTTTTACAAGACAAGTTTGAAGTTTTAAAGATTGTAATTCTGCAGCTATGAGATGATGTTCGAGAAAAAATATTCATAACAGCTGAAAAAGTGATTTGTATAAATTCAAAATCAGATTAGTTCACACATTTCTCAGAAATACATGCATTCGTAAGTCTACAAATCTCCACTACTAAAATACAGGATTCGATTTCCGCAATGTACACAGCAGATAGTTCATAGTAACTTTGCTTGAAGTCAAACAAACAATTAAAAACTAACTTATTGTATTACTTGTTACCTACAAACAATGCTATTAACTTCTGTATAAAACACGATTTGCTGAGAAATATCCAAACATTGTTATTAGTTCTGTAGTTTATAATTACATCTTTTTACTATAAGTTGTAGGTTATGGAAGGAAATATATACATATATATTGTTTTACTTCAAAGTTTCAAGGATTTGCATACCGGGCTGGAGACCGGATAGCAACGTGGATGTTCTATGTAAGTTAATAATTTTAAATATTTGTTAATTACTTAACACAAACTACAGAACTAAACCTGTCATGGCTTAATTTGATTTAAATGTTCCAACTAGTCTTTCTGTCAGTTTAAAGTTTAGAGAAACAACAACATTTTTTCAACATTTTGTTGTTGTTTTACCTTAACGTCAAAGCAGCTTTCAGGTATGACAGAAAGATTTTTGTGAGGGAAAAACAGAAGAATATTTCTTCATATTCTTTCCGTGAAGTAGCTGATGGCCTGGCATGGCCGAGCGCGCTAATCGTAATCCTCGTAATCCGAGGGTTGCGGGTTCGATCCCGCGTCGCGCTAAACATGCTCGCGCTCCCAGCCGTGGGGGTGTATAATGTGACGGTCAATCCCACTTTTTGTTGGTAAAAGAGTAGCCCAAGAGTTGGCGGTTGGTGGTGATGACTAGCTGCCTTCCCTCTAGTCTTACACTGCTAAATTAGGGACGGCTAGCACAGATGGCCCTCGAGTTGCTTTGTGCGAAATTCCAAAATAATCAAACCAATCGACAGCGCCACCTTGTGGAATTTGTTCTCTCATAGTGTTGAGTGGCTGTTCTGTTAAAATAACTTGAACTTGGTTAGCAGAAAACATTACAATCAGTATCTGCTTCAACTGTTATACAATGTATTATTGCAAAATCCTCTTCGGCAAAAATGATTGACTGTCTCTAATACAGAGACTAAAAATCAAAACAACTACAACGACCCATTCTCAATGACTTTCTGAACTACACGTTTACGCTAAAACTGCATGCAAACCAAATAAAGAAGACAGTTTTAAAATCTGTATAACACTATAGATTTAAAAAACATGTACCTGCATATATATTTCACCCTCACTGGAGAATGAGTGTAATAATTCTGTTCAAAAGAATTGACTAAATTTTGTTTAAATTCATATTATTTTAAGAAAGGAGGGGTTAAAGTTTATCTTACTGAAAATAAAAAAAACTTTCATATAAATATTGATGTTCCACTGCATGTTTCTCAGTCTCTTTTTTGGAAATATTTTTGTTGTTGTTTATTGTTTTATATACTCTATTCCTCTCACAAAACCTTGATTCTTCGGGTTCTTGTTTTGTTCCCTGTCTTTAACTGAAAATGTGAGATACCTAGAAATCTTTGAAAACGAAAACACAGCAACATATGCATTACTCTAATGTCAGTTTATGCCACATTTTATTTATTGAATTTTGCTTGAACAAAATTTATTTTCACGTTACAGGTATTAAATAGGAATATATAATGGTAATATAGTGTCAAAATTTTTTTAGTTTCTTTCGCAGTTATCAAGACAGTTTGTTTGTTTGAAGTTATATACAAAGCTACACTATAAGCTATGTGCGTGCTTTGCCTATCGTGGGTATCAAAACTCGGTTTCTAGCGTTGTAATTCTGCAGACATGCTGTTGTGTCACTGGTATGCTTGAAGATAAAACATTAGAAATTATATTTATGCACAACAATCCCTCTAGCGGATATTATTATAATTCAGTATTAAGATACTGTTTGGTATTAATGCGATGGTGTGGGATGATCCTTTTTATATTTTTAAATCGAAAGTTTTCTTGGAAAATATTTTAGAAAGGTAAGAGGAAAGCGGAGGTAGAATACTATTGTATATTACACAATTTTTAGACAGTTGATTAACTGAGAAACTTTACTAATGAAAATAATTAAGCTACTTAACGTATTAGGCTAAAGTAAGTGGAAAGCAAAGCAAACGAATTGCCTTAATATTAACTAACTACCGTTAGTTTTCGTAAAAGCACAATTATTTTTAATTCTAACGTTATTAATTACAAGCTTTTCCTGTTTCCATCGTAGATATAAAACTATAATGTAAAAGTTAAAGACAACATGGAACTTTGTGATCTACTTACACGATAAAACAATTTTAAAAAAATAAACACTTTCATTATTTAAAAGGCCAAACACCTTACTGGTCGTAGTCATAATCATATAAAATTTAACCTGTGATAACCCAAAAATTATTTTAATTGAAGAAGAGTCATAATCTACCAAATTTGTATCAGTGTTACAAAGTCTTACCATTCTTTCAATAAAATATGAAAAAAATTATGCTTCCACACTGTTCGTTTCATCTGGAAAAAAAAAAATGGAGATCTTGTTTTTCTATAACAGTTTCCATCCTAGGTATCACTGATGCTAGTAACCCTTCTCTGGACCTTTTCTAAGTGTTTAGTGTCTTTTTTTTTTTAAGGTAAGATGTTCAAGACTTTGCATAATATTTCAAATAAGACCATAAGATGTTCAAGACTTTGCATAATATTTCAAATAAGACCAAACAAGTACAATGAAATTACAATTTTTTTAGGCTTACATTGTGTATTTCTACCACGATGTAATCTGAAGTGTTAGTCATATAAAATTGAACCTGTGATAATTCAAAACATTTTATTGCTTTTATGATAATTAAACATGATCTGCCATTTATGTGTCTGTTAGCAATGTAGGAAGTCCAACAAGCAGTCAATTTATTTATTAATGAAGATGAAAATGGTTGAAAAAATATATACAGCATTTTATTTACAAGTTTGAACAATTTGAAATAACTTGTGTAAAACTATAAACATAATTTTACAGCTGAGTTATGTGTGAAAATTTAGTGTAATTTTAGGGTTAAAACTTTGTGAATCATATAGGTTCTTTTGTTATGCAAAATGAAAATGAAATGTACCAGATAAAAACGTAGTCTGTGAACAATTAGGAGTATCTAAAAGAGCCAGTTATCCACTACTTAAACCCAGCCGCTCACCCAGTTATGTACATTTTCAAACTACAAGTCATGATGTATCATTTAAGGATTTCTCTGTCATCTTAGCAGGATCTTTAGACCCTTAATTCTATTTTTTTTTTTTTAAAGTCTACTCTATAGCTGAAGATCACCTTAATGATTCACAAAGTTCTTTAGACCTAAAGTTGTTTTATATGTATAAACATTGGTTTATCAGTCCTTTAACTGCTTTTCTTAACTCAATAAATTAATGATAATATAATTTCAGGAACACAATTTTCAAATTTTGTTTTTGATGAAATAAGTTATTTCAAAACATTCAAACTTCGAAATAAATTTTTTTGTGTTCTATCAACTGCCTTCGTTATTAAACCATCATGAATACATTGCTAGCAGTTTATTTACCCAAAACATCAAATAATCTGAATAATTTTGTATATCAGAAGTATCTTTTTTACAACAAGCAACAACATCCAAGACCTAGAGAAATTTGTCAATTATTTCTTTGTCTGTGTCACTTTGATGTAATTTAAAATAGGTAAAGACTCTGACACTATACCCAGAGGTATGCTAATGGTGACATTAATTCAAGTTGTCTAAATTCTGTTTATAACAACCATATGTATTCTTCATTCCAAAAGCTTTCCAAAAAGGTAAACCAACTTATCTCCCACATATTTTTAACAAGTTTTGTATACTTTCTGAAAATCAATGTACACATTCTACACTATTAACTATTTTAATGAACATCAAAAAATTATCCCCTAGTGAATACCCAAAATTTTTTAAAACTTTGTTGAAATAATTTACGACAAATATTTTACCAAACTTTTAAAAACTATCCATCACAGATGTAATGCTAACAGGCCTATACTTACATGAACAGTTTTTCTTATCACTTTAAAAAAAGGAAACATTAGTAGACTTGTCTTCTGAAACCTGTTCATTGTTCCTGGATTTACAAGAAATAGTAGCAAGTGGCTCATGTTTGGTCTGTAACCTTCTTCAAAACACTGAAGTAATATCTAGTCCAAGAGAAGTATCATTCTTTCCAATTCCTTGTAAGGTCAAAATTAATTTGATTGTCATATTTGATTTTGTTTCTATCTAGTCAGTGGCAGAATAATTGGAGGGAAGACAGAACTTCAGCCTAGGAGACTTAAGGCAAATGCAGGCTAGGATACTGTATTTATATTGAAAAAGTAAGAATAATTTGAAAAGAAATGAGTTTAAAAAAAATTTAATTAGTAATGCAACTTGAAATTTTACAATAATTATGAAAATTTTTTTTCTCAAGGATTCATGTTGTTAAAATAAGAATAATAATTAAAAATTTATCCTAAATAGAAATTTATTTTTTCATACATTTGTAGACTAAGATGTATATTTAATCATGAATTAATAATTGTATAACAAAATATAATATACTCGAATAGGCTTTGTATTATTCACTGTTCTAGACCACTGCATCTAACAGTTGTTCAGGTTGAGAGATGTCACTTAAATCTATTTGTAAATATTTAAGAAGAAATAAAATTTAAAAACTAACAAACAGTAGTAATGAGTCATCTTGTGTCATCTCTCAAATTTGAAACCCCACTCCCATCGTAACATTTTGCTTTTAATGTTTTTACAGAATTTGTTGTTCTTAGTTCATACATTTTAAGCAACTCTTTTTCTTGTATGATGTTTTTTATTTCATGTCATCCTATTTAACCACCCCTCTTGGTCATCTCTCTCCTGTCACAGCAGTAATGCTCTTCTTTAAATGTATTTGTTGTGCTCTTTGTGATTCATCCTGGGTTGGTACTTTCAGCCACACTTGTCTTTTTGGTTTTTTTATAAGGAGCATGTGTATTTTGCACTAAAACAGCAAACAGTATTCCAAGTGACAACTATATAGTTATTTATTTTAAAAAGGAATGCCTGTTTTGACTTGTAATGAGTATGTGCTATGAGTTGTAATAACCCTTTTGCTATGGGTTTGGTGTATGATACATGAGTTTGTCTACACATTTGCATGCATTAAGTATTTGCATTATAACTTTTGATACAGTATGTGTATCTTCACAAACTTTGATAGACTTTTAGTAAACATTAAAAGTATGCTATATAAAAAAATCAGATGTAAGACTTTATATTTTTTAAGTTTCTCTACTCAAACTATGTAGGGTCAGTCACTTGACCAACCTTGTAAACATCATAAAAAAATTAGGAAATATAAGTTATGCTTTTTTATGCTAGAATTATAAGATGAAAGTACAAATGTTTAAGTAGCTTAAGTCTCATAATGGTATATATTTTCATATAATTTTTTTATTATATTGACCTTACAGTCATGTCTAATTGCATTACAAATCTTTCATTGATAAGGGCACATGCACTTATACCCAGTAAAATATAACTGATCTTTAATTTTCCATGTCTTGGCTGTGTTTTAGTGGGCTAGTATTTTATGATATATAGTCATATTTCAATTATTATACATTATATATATGTGTATATTGATTTTTCCAATTTAGAAATAAATTATTAAACTTATTTTTCTTAACATATAAAATTATAAATCAAGAAGTAAAGGAAACAATTATTTCTTTTTGCTATGAACTTTGGACTTGGTTTATATATTTAGATTTAAAAAAAAATGTATGAAACTTCAAGTAAGCTAAAGATGCAACCTTTAAATCCTGAATTGAAGGAATGTGGAAGCCTTTTCAAAGATTAAAATGGCAGGTAAAACCACTGGGAAAATTCTGGGGATATATTTGTTATTCATGTCATATATTGAAGTAATTGTGTATAAGAAACTGTTTCCAAAAATGGAAAGAGGTGAATTGGGCCACTATGTAAGTATATAAGCTATAACTCAGTAAAATAAAAAGATATGAGGTTGTTATTTGATATTACAACTTGATAATGTTTATAATTTGAGTTCTTAAATTTGGACAAAACTATAGATTTGGTACATTGACATCAGAAACGTCAAATTTTAAACAATGCTACATTTAACATACCATGCAACTCACTAATATCTACATTTGGATGTATTCTTTTAATATTTACTTTTAAATTAAGAAATTAACTCATATATTATATTAAAGTTTGAATTATAACCTTCAGTTTGATTCTAAACTTACTGATGTAAATTCAAAAAATAGTACAATAAAATTTTTAATGCAATGTAACAAACTTAATAATATGGTCTTTGATCTGTCATGAAATGACTTATCTGCTACATCTAAAACCATCTATATCAAATGCATAATCCAAGTTATAATAATTATTGCACTTAATATAGTTAAAAATAATTTACCAAATGTTTGTCCTATTTAAAATGTGACCCTCAACATAATTAATACAGCTAAAATAATTAGTTTGTCATTGGCAAATTTGACTGATTTATTAGTTCTTCACATCAGTATCATACCACTGATCCCCTGAGTTTCTCCACTAAAAACAAGGGTCTGTTAGATTGGTTAGACTTTGCAGCAAATGTTTGCTGTTTTTTTCTTTTTTTTTTCTTCCAGCCCCTCTATAAATCCCACTCTCCAGTCTTTACCTAACTCCTACTGGTGTGATTTACCTTGCTAATCTTTTATGTGGCACCTTATCAAAAGCTTAATGAGAACCCAAATTCATCAAGTCTACAATCTTTCTTTTGTAACAGATAAGTAAGATTTTCTGTTGGTGAAGGCATATTTAATTTTTATGAGATAATTTTTCTCTCAATTACTTTGTAAATCTTCTTTTACCAGACTTAGATTTTTTTCACTGTGCAAGTAAGATTAACTGACATATAATCTCTCTAACTTAATATGCCCTTTAAAAATAAAATAAACATAAGCATCTATCCACCCCACAGGCAACACTTTCTTGATTTATCAAAGGCTAAAGAAAAAGTTTTGAATAAATCTTTGTTCTAAGTGCCAAATATTTTATTTCTTCAGTACTCAAGACTTCAGTTAAAATTTTCTGGTAACTATTTCTGAGCATCAAGGATAATATTGTTACAGCTACTTTGTCAGTCACTTTTTATTTTACCTAAACTAAAATATTTTAATGATTTTGTTTTAATATATATTTCTACTAAAACTAAACTTGTGTAAAATATAAAATTTCAGGTTTTATTTTGTGTAGTTCCATTGTATGAATTGTCTGTGAATGTGGTTGGCCAGAAAAGTAGCCTGCAAAATGACCCAAGTCATGCACCATTCCATGTGGAATACTCTTTGGTGACTGAATAGTAAGTTTGTTCAATTAAATTACAGTTGCTTCTTAAAAACTATATGTAGACAGACCATGGTTTACAGTTCATTAAATTTCAGGATATCTTGATTTTTATTCAAAATTTATCTATCATTTCCTTCATGAGTTGTTGTGGGTGTTGAGAATGTTGAATAGTGCATTATAAAAGATTCATTGAAAAAGCTTTATCCATAATCAGTTTTAATAATTGTACACGTACATTACTTCTCTAATTGGTGCTAAAGCTATAATTAATTCACTAAGTTATTTCTCACATGAATCATATATTGTTTTGTTTGAAAGACCTTATAAAATTTGTCCTTGTGTGTTACTACATAATGATTTTATTGCTGTTAGCAATTTTTATCATGAAACAAATCATAATTTCTGTCAGCATTTCTCCAGACATGAAACCCCATGTTTTTATTAACTGCAGTAGCTTCTACAATGAAAATGTTTTGACTAACTTCATTCCTTTTTCAAATAAGGCTTGTCAATGAGCCAATAAAACAAGAGTTGTGAGTTTTAATATCACTACTACTTTTGCAGGTGTTGCAGTAACTAGTATTCTATTCACTGAAGTAAGAATCAAAAGATGTATTTACTGAACTGAGAAGCCAACCCACTAGTTACCTTTACTGAGAAAATTGTTTCCAAATCATACTTACGTCTGTTGATAATATAGCCATTTCTCAATCTCTAAGACTTTGATTCTTTGTCTATCTAAGCATTTAGAATGCTTGCTTCAGTCTTTTATACTCCACTCAAGTACCTTAGGCAAAATCTCAATCTTTTTGTTTATATTTATAAATTACATAAAAATGAAAAAATCTTACTGATAAGTATAAATTCTCAAGTTACTGTTTCTGTTGCAGAGCTCAAGCAAACCTCTCCTCTTCTGCCTCTCATGTCTCGTGTTTGTCACCTGATGGGATGGGTCAGTCTCATTCAAACATGACCATGATATGATCTGTTGTGATGCAAACCAAGGGTATCTCTTCAGAGGATTCTGAGGTGGCTTTTGCAAATCATTGAAGAGAATTTAAACTTGCTTTTCTGGCTGTTCCTTTTACTAATTTGACCCAAACAGAGAAACATTTTGATAAGTCACCTCCAGCCTCTTTTCTTCAGTTGTTTTCTTGGATTTTTGTGAGGTTTTGGGGAGTGTTGCAGTTCAGAGATTTACCTTTTGGTTTTATATCAGCATCTTGTGTCTTCTTCAAAGTTTTGAAGTTTTTCTCATCACCTGAATTACTTGGATATGTGCATACATCATTATATGGAAAATTTGCTCCTTCTTATCAATTAGTTGAACAACACTCTCATTCTCCTTTCAGAAGCCACAAAATTGGGGTTCATTATCACACTGAAGAAATATATTTTGTCACCAGTACAATATCTCATTCATCTGTGTGTATTTTTCAATACTCTCTTAAGATGTGTTCAACCACCATACATAAGGCTTCAAGCCATGGAAAGAGCTGTCAGGCTTTTACTTCTCTTGGTTATCTCTTTTTTTTTATGGATGTGGGCATCCATTGAGCCTATCTTTCCTTTGGGATGAATGCATATGATGTCTTTTTACTGATCACTGTGGAATCAGTAGATCATGCATCCTGATCCTTTGGATGAGCTGTCTCTTTACGTAGGAGCAACATTGTAATTTGTGAAATAGTGATTGGATCAGAACAACACTTTTATTCCACCACCTCATCCCAAGATCCATTTGTTCAGAGATTTTTTTTAGGTATGGTGTGCTTATCTTCAAGGTTAGGAGTTCCAGGGTACTTGGATGGAAGACAAGTCTATCCTTCACATCAATGTTCTAAACTTCATGCAGTACACTGGGCAATGGTTCAAAGTATGTTTTCCTTGAAGGGTAAAATTGATATGATACATTCTGACAATTCCATGGTGGTATCTCAGATTTCTCTTCGAGGAAGTACACATTCTCAAGACCTTTGTTTTCATACCTTGGACCTTTTGTACTGTGCATATTCTTATCCAATGAGTCATTGAGTATGTCATGTTCCAAATGGGTTAAATTTAATTTCAGATCACTTGTCTTCACCCAACCAATTTTCCAGCATAAATGATGCTACATCATGAGGTTTATAAGTGGATTTGCTCATATTTCAGATCTCCGATGAATAATCCTACACTACAGTTGTTTTGATCTTCAGTACCTTATTCTCAAGCATTGCAGCAGATGTGTTCATTTAGCACTGGACAGATTCATATCTGTATGCATTTTCTCCCAGTTTGGCTGTTTACGCAGGTTCTAACTATGGTTTGTTTGATTCCCTGTTGAGTTCTCTTGGTTACACCATATTGGTCAACTCAAGCATAGTTTCTGCTTCTTCACTACCTGCAGGAGTGTCCACCTTTATTTCTTTCATATTCTCAGTCTCTGCTGAGGTAACCTTGATCAGACATTCTCCACCCAGATATATGGAAACTCCATCTTCAAATTTGGAAATTGTGTTCCTGTTCCTTTGTATTTAATTATATATCTCTGTAGGCCAGCCATGATCATTTATCAACAGAAGTGAAATATTTATTGTCAGTTGTGTATTGAGAGGTATTTAAACCCTCTTCATTCCAAAGTATTTACCATATCCTGTGTTATGACATGGGTATTTGAGAAGCCATTACAATGGCTTTATATAAGGCATCTTTATCCACTATTTTTAGGCATTCCAAATATTGGAAGGACTTTGAATCCCCAGTTCTATATGGTCTGCTAGAATCCTTTTGTATTCTTTAGCTAAAGCAAACTTTTCAAGTTACCAAATTGGGATTTTACAGTTTTTCATGTCTCATTCTCCTTTTGAGGCCTTAGTTCCTTGTTCTTTTCTTTATTGTTCTGTTAAATACTATTTTTGTTGTTGGTCAGTGTTATTTGCAATTCATGTGCATTAGATGATTTATCATTGCCCATTTGTCCTGCTTTACTCTGATAGGTCTTTTCTTCCCAAGACTCATGCAATCAGGAAAGGAGGAGCCTTCTTACCAATCCATTTGCCCGCCATTTCTCACCTTTATGACATCCCCAGTCCTGATCTGTTGGTATGTCCTGTAGAACCTTCAGGTGTTATGTGGCTTGTAATAACTCATTGACGTACTTGACTCGGGCAGAATGATTACCTCTTTCCTTTCAGGCTGATTGTCTCTATGACTATAATCGTTCCTTTACACTTGTGGAACTCAAACTAGCCCTTTGTTGGTCGGACCTAATGATATACACTATTAAATGCTGTGCCATTCATCTCTTGCTATTCTTCTGATTGTTTTTAACTAGATCTGGCAGTAGAATGTTTTTCCTGATGCCTGGCACCAGGCTGTTTTCCTACCTGTCTCTAAATCTGAGAAGGATCCTAAGAATCCTTCAAATTACCATCTAGTTGCTTTAACAAGCTGTCTATACAAAATCTTAGAGAGGATTGTTAATTCTCATCTTGTTTGTTTCCTCAAAGTAAACAGCCTCTTCTCACCCACCCAGCATGGGTTTTGATGACAATGCTCCACTGTGGACCACCTGATTTGCTTCAACCCTCAACCAGAGAAGTTTTTCTCAAAGGACATCTTGTATCAATATTCTTTGACCTTGAGAAGACATATGATACAACATGGAGTAATGGTATTTTGCAAGACCTCCATTTATATGGGTTACATGACCATTTGCCCATATTTATTTTAAAATTTTTCATGGGCAGGTGATTCTAAGTTTGTGTGGGTTCAGCACTTTTCTGTTCTTTTCTACAGGAACTTGGAGTCCCTCAAGGCTGTGTTTTGAGTGTCACACTTTTCATTATAAAGATTAATGCCAACTCCCTCTTACTGTTGTGAACTGGCCCTATGTCAACAACTTTCACATCCCATGTCAGCATTTAACATGTGTTATATTGAGCAGCAGCTGCAGACTGCCTTCAATCATGTATTGAAGTGGACCACAGCAAACAGTTTTACCTTTTCTGTTTCTACAATTGTTTGCTTGCACTTTTATCACCAATGAGGTATTCATCCTGATCCTAACTCTGTATCGGTGAAGTTGTGCTACCTGTGGTCCTTGAATCAAAGTTCTTGGAATTTATCTTTGCCTGTAAGCTGACTTTTATACCACACATCAAGCAACTACGGGTCGAATGTACAAGAGCACTGAGCATCCTCCTTGTCATTCTTTCCACCATTTTGGGAGCAGATTGATGTTCTATACTAAAGATATATTGTTTTCTTATTCAAATGAAACTAGACTATGGATCACTGATCCATGGCTCTGGCAGGATTTTGGCCTTAAAAATGCTGAACCCCGTTCATCAACAGGGACTTTGGCTTTGTATCGGGGCTTTCTGCACTTCCCAGTTCAGAACTTACACACAAAGTCTCATGAACGTCCTTTGCACCTCTGCCATTTGCAACTGTCTACTGTGTTCTTTGAAACTTCATTCCTTACCAAAGCATCCCACCTGGGGTTGTGGGTTTTTTGTTTTTTTCCTTGATGGGCCATGCTTTTTCAAAACAGGCAATCTGCCATTGCTTCTTTTGGCCTTGTTATCCAAGAGCAGTTGAGTGAATTGGATTTGTCCTTGGGCAGCATTACTGTATCCACCAGTCAGTCCATCCCATGTCTTATTACAGACTACAAATGTGGCCTATCTGTAAGTCATCTGAAAAATGCAGATACTCCCTATTGGAAATACTGTCTGTTATTTGCTGAGCATATTTCAAACCATCTTTCCCTTCCTATTTATACAAATGGTTCAAAATCAGGTGACTCTGTGGGCTCTGCCATAGTTTGTTGTGGTTCAGTGGTTGTGCACAGAATCCCCTCTACAGCTTCTGTGTTCACTGCTGAACTGTATGCCATTTCTCTTGCCCTGGATCACATAGAAGATAAGCAGTACTCAAATTGCATTGTTTATACTCACTTGCTTAGTTCTCTACTGGCCCTGGAACCATTTCACGTTAGTTTATTCCCTGTTCTTGCCGATATTCAAAACTGATTTGATTCAGTTTGTTTAGATACCAACGTTGCTATTTGTGGGAAAATGAGCTTGCAGACACTGCAGCTAAATCTGTCTGCTCTGGCACTATCACTGCTGTGCCTTTTCGAAACATGGACTATGGTGAATAATTGGTTTGCCTATTGTACTGTTTTCATAACACTGTTTCTCAGGATTTCCCAACATGTATTACTCACCAGACTACAAAAGGAGCTTGGGAACTCCCAGTTTCGAGTCGCTGGGGTGATGGACATCGTTTTTGTTTTTTTCATCCAGGGTGTTTGAATGTGTTCCTCCAGTCTTGGAGAAGAGGGTGAAGTTGGGGCCCTCCTTTTTGCGTCTCTGGATGTTTTTCCCAGATGTTAGTAGGAGTGACACCTTGCTTTTGAGCCTACTTGCAATTTCAGCTGAAGTTTGACATGATGCTATCCAGTTGAGGATTGTGTGGCTCTTCTTTTTGATCAGTGTTGGTTTTGTACAAAGTTCAGGAAGGGAGGTCAGCTATCTCCTTAAAATTCCAAGTGCAAAATGGTTTCATCCTAGGTCATTGGTTGAGTGCAGGTTCTACGTTTTCTCCATAATTCTGGGTTAAGTGAAATACTCCTTCGTATGGTTGAAAAGTAAGGATGAGTGTTCACAATTCCAGACTGGATGAGTTCTGTTCCTTTGGTTGAGTATGGTTTACACAATTTTGTCATTCTATGCCTAGTGTGTTGCCTTTTGGACTTTTTCAAGTGGAGGAGAAAGTTTGTCTATTTAGGTACTGTTTACATTTTCATCATAATGATTCCAATGTAGTGAGGTGTATCATACTCTAGCTACAGGTTGGGATACAATCAAAACTAAGTGTGTGTGTGTGTGTGTGTATGCCACTACCATGGTACGTAGGTGCCACAACTCTTTTAGTTAAAATCCCAAGTTGTGGAATTTCAGCAGTCTGGTTAGGTCTGATCTCTACTGACACTTGTGTTCTATTCCACCTTTGATGTCAAGAGCAAAGTTACAGGTGAAGAACATATCTGTTCTTGATGTAGTGCAGTTCTCCCACTCATATACCAATTTTTATTGTGGTACACTCTTGTTCTGTACAGATGTTTTCTGTATGGATAATGCCTACACCAGCCTCAATGTAGCCATACTTTCAGTGGATGCTTAGTATGTTTTGGAAGCTAACATTTTCCAACACTGAAAATATATTTTTAATAACACTTTCTTCTGCTGACACTATCCCATCCTACCTCCCCACTAAATTCCATTTTATGTCTTGAATAAGGTGTTCATATATTGTACCTAAATAGAAGAAGTTTGAAAATTAGAATTCACCTGAAGAATTTGAGTGGGATATAAAAGGTTAGAGCAATTTTTCTTAATATTAAGCTAAGATGGGCAAACGGTGGAAATGCTGGAGACTGAGAAATATGGATATTATCAGAGGAGGTATTATTAGAGATACATTTTCAGCTTAGGAAAATGTCATCTTTCAAACTACTTACTCATATATTTTATTTACTAAGTGAAGAATGTTCTATGTAACATATATCAGTATATGTCAATATGCATGTGCATCTATTCCTTTTAGATTTCCACATTTCTTGATCAGTCAGCACCAAACTTAGCACAGTGACTTAAGGAAGGTCATGTGAGAGGGTTAGTCTTCTTTTCTAAATTTGGAAAAACTATCAATGTTGAGGATTAGAATGACTATGTCATCACTGATATAATTTTTATAAATGGTGTCTTTCTTTTCATTATTGGTATCTTTATATATTTTTATTGCATTTTTAATGTTATTATGTTTAAGAAAGAAAAATAAGGCACAATTGTCAATCTTTTGGTAGATACAAGTTTTTGTTTCATTCATTTAATGAACGGGTACAGTGGCTATATACATATGCACACCTGAAAGACATAAAGTGGTTGAAATATCAAAGTAAATGCCAATTTCAAGAGATAATGCGCATTTCAAAATATTATTCAAGTGGTGATGCAATAATATTATTGTAACTTTTCCCTTTTCTTACAGTGTGATGCTTCAGAGACAAAGGTTACCTGGGGTATATGTTGTTCCATCAGCTGGTTCACCACTGAGTAAGTTAATCTCTGTATTTTAAACATCACTTTTACTTTAATACAAATGTAGTGTATCATTTTTAACATAGGAAATTGTGGTATGGGAAATTGTTTGAGTTTATTGTGATAAAATTATAACTATTTATTTCAGAAGTTACTGCAAAAATGAAATTCTAGTTCAAAGCTGTTACAGAAATAGAAAAGCTTTATAAAATACGTCACTGTTTTACCCATGGTTAGTTTTGTAAGAATCGGTGAGTATTTGTAGCATAGCTACCATTAAACAATGTTAGTTTGCATACTCAGTTGTTCACAGAAAGAAAACTAATAATGAAAGTATCTTTTGGGCTTATCTTGCATTTTAATTATAAAATTGTACATGTATTTATTTCCATGAAAATGAATAGATATCTGCATTATTGTATTGAAAACAAAGAACATTTAATTTGTTACATTAACATGAAATTTAAGGACAGCAAGGGACCTGTCAGCTCTTTCAGGCTATCCCATCCATTAAAGTAATTGTAGGTGAAACTACAAGTTTTTAAAATACTTGCCAAGTCTTTTCTTAAACTCCATTAAATTTACTACATGTATTACATCTGAAAACAATCCATTCCAAAGGCCAGTTTCTGTATCAGAAAAATAAAACTGCTTTTACCAAAGACATTCCTACCCAGTGGAAGTGAGGGAAAATATCAGTCTGGGCAAGATTTCAGAGTGCCATTCCTGAGGACTTGTGTGCTAAATTAAACACCAAGCCAAATGAAATAACTTTATTACAAATCTGGTATAAGATATTTGCAGTTAAACAGTCACACTTGTCCTGCTAAGCATCCGGTTGTTGTTCCGATAAGATGGATCACATCTTCCTAGCTTTTAATGACCCAGACTTCTCTATCACAGCTTTGGAGTTAATTGGATCAGCTAGTTCGTACTTGATGGAGAGGATGGCTTGGTTATTGAGCATTAATTGGCTTATTGTGGACCTCAAGTAGGTCTTAATTTCAGTTTGGAAGAGCTATTTATTTATTGTATTGCTCACACACTTAGTGAAAGGGAATGTCCTCAATATGATGAGAAAGTTAGGGAAAGATTCTTCAAATCTCCACTTAACATATTGAAATATTCCTCGTGCCTTTTGTCTACTGTTTTGTTTCTAGTGGCTTCATAGATTTTGATGTATCAACAAAGATGATGAAATTCCTTCTGCAGTCCACTGTTGATGATATCATAACATATCTCTATGAGATGGTAAAGGGAGGGAGCATATCTATATATGTAGTTTACAGTCTGCTTGTCCTAACCAACAGTGTGAGATATAAGGAACATGGCTTTTTAATTCCAATTTAGAGTAGTGAAATCTTGGCTACTTTCTTTGGGTCTAGCTTGTAGTGTTGATAAATTGGGTAACATTTCCACCCATATATGAAGAACATGTCTGTTCTGAATGTTGTGCACTAGGTTATGAATTATCCATTGACTCAGTTATGATCCATACAGATAATGCTTTCATCAGTCCCTTCACCTTATCAATGTGGGATTTTAACTATAAGTGTAGGAGGGGGTGAGTATTTTTTTGAAATTAACATTTTGTTAAATCAGGAATGTATTTCCACTAATACCCCTCTCATACACTCCTCCCTCTCTTCCTCTCCATTGAGAGCCAGTGTTTTCCTGGCTGTTGTTGAGTAATAGTTGTAAATGTAAGTAGAGGGTAAGTACTATTGGAAATAGTTTTTTGATTTAAGAATATTTTAAGTTTTAAATTATAATTCATTTATAGTTCAATGAAATGCTTAAAATTAAGAAATAGAAATGTGTTTTTTCATTTTAACTCTGTTGAATAATTCATCTTAAAATATCTTCCTTGGATCATATGCATAATTTCACATCTGTTTTCAGTTATAGTTCAATTCAAATGTTTCATTTTCCTTTCCTGTTCCTTACTGTTGATTATATACATCACGTCAACAGGAACCAGCAGGCAATAGAATGGTATGAACAGCAGAGATACCTTTATTTTTGACAAAAATAATTTAATACACTATTTTGCACTGTAAGACATGTAGAGCAAGGGCAAAGTTTGGTTCTTTTTCAGCAGTTATTAAACCTTTCAAATGTGAATTTTAAAACATAATACATAATTAACTAAAATATAAAAATGTACATACAACTTAAGTGTGTCTCTCTATAACATTTATGTAAGAAACAAATGAAGTGCTACTGTGAACAAAGTAGCCAATACTAGTATAAACAGTTACATTTACTTGAGGACAACAGTTTGGTGCTAATTTCAAATAACTGTTGTTGAATTATAGTTTGAGATTAATTGTTTCTAACAGTTGTAAACATGTACATGTTAAAAGTATGTTTAACTTCTGAAGGTTAACTGTGTAAGGTGGGAGTTGTACCTGTCAGGGGTTGACAGAATGTAGTCTGTGTTTCATCTTTGAAACATACTTTTCAAAAGAGCACATCAACTAACCAGGTTAACTGTGGAAGATGGGGCTTGCACCTGTGAGAGGTAAACAAAATTTAGTCTGTATTTTATCTTTGAAACATACTTTTCAAATGAGTACATAAACTAAATTACTGTCTAGACTTGCAGACACATGACCACCTATTTATGCTTCAAACTATACTTTGCCACATTTAGCATTGCTCATAGTTTGTCACATAATACAAAAGTAAGAAGTTTCATTATTCCTTTCAATATTTCTTTTGAAATAAAAAAAACAAAACTAAAATTGTATAATACATCAAACACTAACACACTTGATAATAATTTCTTTACAATATGATTGTAAAGTGACTTAAATTTTGAATTTAGCCTAGTGATATGTAGATAGGAGTTTAAATTGTCATTATGAAAAGGTTAAACACTATCCAGATTCCTTTATCTCTCTCCCTCTCTTTTATTCTCCAAGAGAAAGCAAGTACAGAACTTTGTCATTCTGTGGTACTGTACCTACCTCAACATTCTTAATATGGCTAGAAATACCAAAGAATTTTAAGTAAGCAGCAAACTTAATTAATGTACAAATAGTAACTCTATTAACACCATTAATACAAATATTTAAAAACTGAGGCCCAAATGCTGGGCACTGAGGCTTTCCACTCTTAACAAGGATCCAGTTTGATGGAACTTTAGTACTAACCATATGCTTTCTTCCATTTAATTAATTATTTTTCCCAATTCATACTGATAAGATTTTCTAAGCTAATCTCATTTCGTAGCACATTATTAAAAGGTTTTTCCAAAACTATAGTAAACAAGTCCAAATAACAAGTAATGTTTACAGAAAGATAAAGATAACAGATTTATGAAGCAAAATTAAGGCACTGTAAAAAATTTGACCTCAAAACTTCTAAATGTATATGGTGAGTTATGTATTAGATTGATACTCTCTTTTATTAAATGAAAATGTATTTTCCAGATTGTTTTGTTCTCAGTTTATTTTCATTGTATGTTTACATATTTTAAGCCTTATTTACTTAAACTTGTTAACAGAATGGTTTGGAGTGCTGTTCATCTGCCAAGGGCGTTACCAAGGAGGAGTATTTTGTTTCACTTTGTACATGCCAAACAATAATCCTGATGGAGATTGTCCAGTAGGTGATCAACCTTAATTGTTTATTTTTTGAAATTATTAGCATTATAAAGGTATACAAAAATGTTTTTAAGATGTTCTTGTGAAATTTATCACAATGATTTCAGAAATATCATAATTTTGTGCATCATTTTTTTTTTGTGTTATTGCTCATTGTATACTAGAACATTATCAATCAGAAGTTAGAGTAATAGTTTATACATTCATTCCAAGGCTGATATATCCTTAATAAAAGTTCTCAAAATTATTGTGCATGATTTGACATTATTAAGAAAAATCAACTGAGGACATTTAAAAAAAATACATCGTCTGATACCTTCCACATGAGAACTTTGAAAATTGCATTGAGTTTCAGATCCCTACCAAAAGGTACTTTTTTAAAGTATAAATTTATTAATTATTAAAAGATAATGTTTCTAATTCCTGGTCTTAATATGTAAAGTAATTATACAGCTTAGGCAACTTAATTGAATTTTTAGCATAAACTTTAATCATTAAAATTAGCACAAAATTTATGCTTTTATGAATTTTAAAAATTTTAGGAAAAATGGCTTATTTTCGCTTTTTCTACAGCATTTAATTCTTATATTATTTTACCTATTAGCATTGTTTCCTTTTATATTAATTGCATAATTTATTCTCTAAAAGGAGCATTTTCATAACTTGCAAAGAAAAGAGTTGAAATGTAATTTGAGAATGATGAATGATAAATAAATTAGAATTTATTTAGAGGTTAATATCTGTGGTTTCAATGAAAATATCTTGTTATTACATAATTCTTTTGTACCTTCCTTACATTATTTCCTCATTCAAAACTACAACAAATTTAAGCACTTGTGTTGCCAAAAGTTTTGTATAAGCTAATGTTGCTAGTGATGTTAATTAACATTAATCAACTTGTAAAAAATTACTGATAAAGCGAAAACACTGGCTGGTTCACATTCTTTTTTGAGAAATTATCTAGTCTATCACCCTTGTATATATGTATATTTTTGAATATTATGCAAACTGTTACATCACATCTTTAGAACTACATATATTATTAAATCTTTTGATCTCAGTGTTATCAAAGTCTGTAGCTCCCTATTGCTGATACTTCAATTTCAACATTACATTTTGAGCTACAGTATTTTCTTTAAAACCTCTTACAAGTTAGTTAATGACTTCTGTAAGGCATTAGCTACAAAATTACAACACTACATTAGTGAGCATAGAAAAAGTTTAACTGTTCAGCCTAATTTGAAATCACTGAACATTTGTAACAAAGGTTGTGTGTCAGGCATAATTTTTACAGCTTTAAAATTACGTTTTCTTTGTGATTTTAGAGAAAAACATAAATAATGAACATCAATTATCCTGTAAATATCAGACTGGAAAGGAAATATCGTAGTTTTTTTTAATACTTTAATAAATCGAACACAAATTCGTCTTTAATGACAAATTTAATCACAATAATGTTTGCCCTCACTTTCTGTGACATAACTCCATCTTTTGAGTAAGTTATGGATTCCTTGTGAATAAAATTATTTTGGTTTGAATTCAAAAACACAATCTTAAGTTAGATTTGAGTTCCTCCTTATTTGCATACCTTTTTCTACCCAGGTAATATTGTAAGGATCTGAAAAGATGGTAATCAGATGGAGTAAGATTTGGCAAATAGGATGGATGAGGCACAATTTCCCATTTTAAGGCCTGAAGTTTTTTTTATCATTTTTTCAGTGTATGATGTTGCATTTTCATGGAAAATTATGACACATTTTTGATTGAATAATGCAGCTCTTTTCTTATCAGTACTTGGTGTAAGCTCTCTGACTGACGACACTGTTTTTCAGCCATGATTGTTTCATTTGGATCCAAAACATAATAATAGATTACACCTCCTTGATTCCACCAAATATAAAGCAAAACCTTTTTTGGGTGTAAACCACTTTTCAATGTTAGAACAGGTGTCTGACAGAAGTTCAACCATTGTCTCTTATGTTGATTGTGCTCATAAAAAATCTGCTTTCCTTACCACTAGTAATTCTTTCTATAAATGGTTCACTATCATTTCTTGTTTTCAAAGATGAACAAATGGTGACCCTTTGAGCACTTTGATTATTCATCAAATATGGAACCCATTATCCAAGTTTAAAAACTGTTCTAAGCTTGTGTAGGTGGGTAATGATTGTTGAATGGATCTATTGAGCCATTTCTTGCATGGTCAGTTTTGAATTTGCTTCAACTTTGACTTACAGGGTATCTTTATTGATTGATCTTGGCCGTTTAGAATGTATGGAATTGGTGAGATCAAATTCTCTTGATTGAAGCTTTGTGAACCATTGTTTGACAATTCCTGATATTCAACACATTTTCTCCGTAAATTGTGCATCTGTTTCTTAATGAAACTTTGTAGAATGGACAGTAACTGCCTGTTGTGGATGCAAGTGTAGAGGACGACGCTTAGAAAGTTTTGGGCCTTTCATCTTCAGGTCAGTGTTTGTAGGTGTTTTTGGTTTTTATAAAGTTTTCTGTTGGATTGTGGAGAGTGTGTTATGATTTGTTGGATTATTACTGTTTCTGACTAGATGAGAGATTTCCTGTAGATTCAACCAATGACAGCCACAGGGTATTCATCTCTAATCCAGAATCTCTGTTAAGTGAAGGTTTAATAATATTAATATAAAAGAGTTTATCATTTCTTGACATACTTATCAACAAACAAACAAGACAAGTAACCACAACTGTGTACAAAAAATCCACCCACATGGGCAGATACTTACACTTCCTGTCCGATCATCCAACCTCAATAAAACAGAGTATAATTCAATGCCTAAATAAGAGAGTAGAATGCCAAAAGATCATAGAGAGTTTTAAACAGAATGGTAACACTTTGTCCTCCATCAAAAACTCTTTGAAGAAGACCATAACAGAAAGAAAAGATCAAAAAGTCAAAACCACTATCACAATTTATTTACCATACCAGCAACATAAATGCATATTTAAGATATTCAATATAGGAGTCCAGTGGAAATCCTACAGTACCTTTAGGTCCATTCTGATAAAAAAAACAAAAAAACCCAGCAAACTTCCAAAGAGAATCTCAAAAATGTCATCTATGAAATTTCGTGTTCCTGCAATGATACATAAATTGGAGAAACTCGTGAAAAGAATAAAAGAACTTAAAGATAGTACAACACTCATGAAAATGCACATTTCAGCCATTACAGAGCACACTACATCAACTGGACACAGAATAGACTGGGAGAAAACAAGAATCATTAACACAGACAAATTCTGTAAGACAAGAAAAATCAAAGAATCATTTTATTTTAACACCATTAAACCTTCACTAAACACAGATTCCAGATTAGAGGTCAATGTACAGGAAGTCTCTCCTCCAATCAGAAACATTGATAATGCAATCAATCATAACAATTTCTCCACAACCCACCAGGGCACTATAAAAGACCAACAACACTTACATACACACTGACCTGAAGAAAAACAGGAAGATGACTTTCAAAACATCATCCTTTACATTTGTCTTCACAACAGGCAGTTGTCATCCATTCTACAAAGTTTCATCATGAATATTCTGCCTGAACAGTCTATAAACTGTACATGCATTTCTTGTAGTCTCTGAAGCTTTTAAACCTTTTTTAGTTCATGTAGCATACATGCCCCTCTTTTGAAATTATTCCTTAGGTTTTTATAGGTTAAATTTTTTTTCTAAATCTTTATCAATTAACTTAAAGTAAGAAGTAAGGCTTATTAATACATTGTCATTGAGAAAAAGGCAAACATTTCAAAGTTGTTTTCCTCAAAACTCAATCACAACTTTTTGAAAAACAACTATAAAAACGTTATTTGCTTTCAAACTTCATATGTACTTATAAATTTAAATTTAAATATATTTTGTATCAAAATTTCATCTTATTTTCTTACAGCTTATAGTTTTTGAACCATCCATTTTTCATCCTTTAATAAATATTGAAACTGGATAATTAGATTTAAAGAGAGGATTCCAGAAATGGAGGTCAGTTTAAGATACAGCCATTATTATTGTTTTACAAATTGAAAGTATTTCCACATCAGACACTGAACTGCATTATTTAAATTTGGTTGTTAAGGGAATTAATATATTTGATAAAAGGAATAATTTCACGTTTCAAATATATGGGCTTCATTCACCACATAATGCTATACATTTGTAATGTTTTTGATATTTTAATATCAGTAATGCACCATCCTTAACATTTAGTGTGAAGACATTTGTAATAAAATTGATATTCAGTGGTTTTTAATAATAAAACAGTAATTGAATAGTTTAAATTGTTGTATAATAAGTATAAAACATATTTATATAATTCCAAAATAATAATTCATCTACTTCCATGAGAATGCCATTTCCTTTACATGTTTGCTTGTGAGATTTGTATGCTACTAGCCTTGTGCTAATTTGTACTTAAATTCTCGTATTTAACATGAACTGTGCTGGTGCATGATGACATAATCATGCAATGGTAGCTCTCTACCAGTAGCAGGGTAACGTGATCTCCATTTGTACTAACTCCCTCTATGCACTTGCATTTGTGATAACTTTATTCTTTTCCTTGGCATTGAAGTTTCAAATTTGTGTTCAATTTGATGAGATTTACATTTGTTAATAAAACTTTGGTTTTTGTTTTCTATAGTTTTTGTAACAAAAATGTTGATTATTGTCTTCAATTCTCAACTGAATGTAACTGATACTTAATTACTTATCTTATACTCTGGCTTCTGGAGGCTTGTTTATTTTTGAGAATGTTCAACATGCTATGGATTACCACAGGTTGACTGGTTCATTTACCCCAGTCCCTTCACCTGATGTTCTTTCTCCCAGTCAGGTGTAGCTTATTGTACTTCAAGTGCAACCTGATTTGCTTTGAGTAGTGTCTTACCATTTGGAGAATGTCCAGTCTCTTCTGATTTTCATTCTCATGTGTGTTCATTTCCTAATTTTTTAACTGTATCCTGTAATATTCTTTTTCACTTTTTGAACCCAGTTTCTGAAGTTTATTTTGTTTTCCTCCTACCTTTTTATTAATTTTTTTTTCCTATCACACCCAGATGTTTCATCCTGCTTATATTTGTGACACTTTTCATGTCTTGACTTGCAAATGTTCATCCTTTCTAGATTCTCTGTCTTTTGTTACCTATTTGGTCTGCTTTGTGATCAGGCCACTTGCTTTATATTTGATTCTGTGGTTCCCCATTTTTGCATTTTCATCTTTTTCTCACCACCCCTGTCTTTCCTCTATATATTGTCTGAGGCATTTCACCATACTTTAGAGAAGTTTTGTGCAGAATTTTTTTTTCTCTTTGCTGTTTTAACCTATTCCACTTCTGTTCTATCCCTCCTTACTATGTTTTCCTTTGTTAGGACTTGTTGAGTTAAGTTGCATTCCATTTTACTCTACCTTTCTCTTTGTCTGGATTCCTTTCTTCAGGTAGCCATTGTTGATGGTGTTCATTTCTCACTGAAGACCTGGTTTGAAGTTATATCATTTATATCCTTATTACTTTCTCATGTTCTTTGATTCCCATTCCATGTTTAATCAATTTATCAAAAACCTTCTCATTCCAGGTTGTAGAGCTTTTTTTTTCTCCTTCCATTACCTAACAACTGGTGCATTGATTATTTTGACAGTGTCCAGACACCCAATTGTGCTCATTGTGGAGGCAAGGACCACGATGCCTATGACTGTGACATGAACCCACATTGCATAAACTGCAATGGTTCTCACCCCTCTTTCTTTCATTCTTGCCCAAAATGGTTGGAGGAAAAAGAGGTGCAGCGTTTGAAAACGACACATAACATCAGTTATCTTGAGGCTCGGAAATTGCTGTCCACAACTCCATCTCGGAAATATGCTGCTGCACTTCATTCCACAACTACAGTGGGAGTGCAGACAGATCTCTCTGTGCATCTAAGGGAATCATTTTCAAAACAAATGAAAAGCCTTTTGACCTCTGTGGTTAAAAAGGTTGATGAATCGACTTCCACATCCATCTCTGTTCCTCACATACCTTCCAACAAACCTCAAGATCCACGTCCTTCAGTTTCAAATACAAGCATTTTTTCTGATACATCTTTTTCTCCCACCACAATATACAAAACAATTATTCATTCACGTCCTTCCAATAATAAAAACCTGCCCACTCGACCCAGAGCATGATCCATGGAGGTTGATAGACCTCCTCCGACTAAAGACAGTAAAGAAAAAAAGACATGGTCATAAACCGAAGGGTTCTCCAGCTACTTTGCCTACCCGTTCTTAAAAATGGCCACCTTGATACAATGGAACTGTCGAGGTTACGTTCTAATCTGGATAATATCAAAACACTGATTGCTTCCTACCATCCTGTTTGTCTTTCTTTTCAAGAAATATTTCTCAAAACTGCTGATACAATCTCCATTTGGCAGTTTTCTCTGTACAGAAATGACAGGTTGTGTGATGGTCGAGTACATGTAGGGGTGGTACTGTTGGTTGATCAACATGTGCCCACCCTGTCTTTGTCACTCATCACACCCTTGGAGGCTGTAGCCATCCATGTTTCCTTGGGTCATACCATCACTGTTTGTTCTCTGTACCTGTTCCCTGGAGAGACATATGATCAATCAGAACTTGATGCTCTCATTGAACAGTTGCCATCTCCATTTCTAATCCTGGGGGATTTTAATGGACATCATCCCCTCTGGGGAAGTGCTATTATTGATGGGAGGGGTCGATCTGTAGAGTGGATGCTCTCTGATCACAATCTTTCTCTTTTTAATACTGGTTCTTCCACTTACTCTCATGCACCTAGTCAGTCCTTTACCGCTATTTATCTCTCAGTTTGCTCCCCTTCATTATTCTCCCATTTTACATGGAGGGTTGACGGTAATTCACTAGGCAGTGATCATTTTTCGATCCTTTTGAGAGAGACTGGCCGTGGTCGATGCCACCCTACCTGCATGCTCTGGTGGAAGCTGGATCAGGCAGACTGGTCCACTTTCACTGCTCTTGCAGAACTTGATCCTGCCATCGTAAATCATCCATCAATAGACGACTGTGTAACAGCGGTAACTGACTGTCATATACATGCAGCTGCTCAGTGTATTCCTATAACCTCGACACGTTTCCCACGATATCCTCATCATGGTGGAATCCTGCTTGCCACTTAGTACGGAAAGCTCAAAAACGGGCCTGGGATACTTTTCGTAGATATCTCATACTTTCAAACCGTGTTGCTTTCCAACGGGCCCGTGCACATGCTAGGTGGGTAAGACGTCAAAGCCAGAAGGACTCTTGGATTAAGTTTACAACCAGCATATCTTCTACTACCAGTTCCAAGATCATATAGGACAGGATTCGAAAGGTTAATGGGCACTACAATTCTGTCCCCATCTCGATCTTACTCTCTGATGGTCAGGAGGTGACTGATGTCCGGCACATCGCTTACACTCTAGGTGAAAGCTTTTGCCGGGTATCTAGCACTTCTGCTTGTTCCTCCACCTTCCTGGCCATCAAGACTCGGGCAGTGTGATCACCTCTTTCCTTTCAAATTGACTGTTTCTTTGACTATAATTGTCCCTTTACCCTGGTGGAACTAAAAATGGCCCTTCATTGGTCTGCCAGTACATCTGTTGGACCTGATGATATTCATTATGACATCACCTCTTTCCTTTCAAACTGACTGTTTCTTTGACTATAATTGTCCTTTTACCCTGGTGGAACTAAAAATGGCCCTTCATCGGTCTGCCAGTACCTCTGTTGGACCTGATGATATTCATTATGACATGCTGCACCATCTATCTCCTGCTTCTCTTGATGTCCTTCTGATTGTCTTCAACCGGATTTGGCAGGAGAATGCTTTTCCTGATGCCTGGTGCAAGGCTATTATTTTACCTTTCTCTAAGCCAGGGAAAGATTCCAAGATTCCTTCAAACTATCGTCCAGTTGCTTTGTCGAGCTGTCTCTTTAAGACTTTAGAACGGATGGTTAATACTCGTCTTGTTTGGTTCCTTGAATCAAACAACCTCCTCTCGCCCACCCCGTGTGGGTTCCGTTGACAGCACTCTACCACAGACCACCTAATTCGTTTTGAAACATCTATTAGAGAAGCCTCTCTCAACTGCCAACATCTTGTATCAATTTTCTTTGACATAGAGAAGGCTTACGACACAACATGGAGGTATGGCGTTTTGCGAGACCTCCATTCATATGGGTTACGTGGCCATCTACCCATGTTTATTAAAAAATTTTTAATGGACAGGAGATTCCAAGTTCGTGTGGGTTCGACACTTTCCCATTCTTTTGTACAGGAATTTGGAGTCCCTCAAGGCTGTGTGTTGAGTCTCACACTCTTCAGTATAAAGATAACAAAAATCTGCCACCCAGTGTGGGTTCCGTCGACAGCACTCTACCACAGACCACCTAGTTCGTTTTGAAACGTCTATCAGAGAAGCCTTTCTCAACTGCCAACATCTTGTATCAATATTCTTTGACATAGAGAAGGCTTACGACACAACATGGAGGTATGGCGTTTTGCAAGACCTCCATTCATATGGACAACTCCCTCTCACTGTTGCGAATGGGCTGTATGTTGACGATTTTCACATCTCATGTCAGTCGTCAAACATGAGATATATTGAGCGGCAACTACAAACTACCCTCAATCGTGTACGGAAGTGGACTCTGAGGAACGGCTTTAATTTCTCTCTCACCAAAACTGTATGCATGCACTTTTGCTGTCGACGAGGTATTCACCCTGATCCTGAACTTCATATCGGTGAAGTTTTGCTGCCAGTGGTCCCAGAGACAAAGTTCTTGGGGCTTATCTTTGATCGTAAACTGACCTTCATACCACACTTAAAGCAGCTTCGGGTCAAATGCACAAGAGCACTGAACATCCTCCGTGTCCTCTCTTCTACTAGTTGGGGGGCAGATCGCTGTTCAATGTTGAAGATATATCGTGCTCTTATCAGATCAAAACTCGACTATGGATCACTGGTCTATGGCTCTGCCAGACCCTCGGCCTTAAAGATGCTGGACCCCATTCATCACCAAGGACTTCGACTCTGCACTGGGGCTTTCCGTACCTCTCCAGTTCAAAGCATATACATTGAATCTCATGAACCTTCTCTACACCTTTGCTGTTTGCAACTATCTTTACAATATACTTCGAAACATCGTTCCTTACCAAAGCATCCCACCTGGGAATGCGTTTTCCTTCCTCGGTGGGCAGTACTTTTTCAGAACAGACGATCTGTCATTGCTCCATTTGGCCTTTGCATCCAGGCGCAATTGGATGAATTGGGTCTGTCCTTGGATAACATTGCAGATCCCACCATGGCTAATTACAGCAGCCCCCAAATGTGACCTTTCTTTCAGTCACCTAAAAAAGGCAGATACTCCAGATTGGAAGTACCGTCTTTTATTCAATGAATATCTTTCAAACAATCATTCAGTTCCCATTTATACAGGCAGTTCCAAATCAGGTGATTCAGTGGGCTCTGCTATGGTTTACTATGGGTCAGTAGTTGCGCGCAGAATCCCCTCTACAGCTTCTGTGTTCACTGCTGAACTGTATGCCATATCTCTTGTCCTGGATCATATTGCAGCTGAGCAGTACTCCAACTGCACTATTTATATTGATTCGCTTAGCTCTATACTTGCCTTGGAATCGCTACATGTTAGCTCACATCTTATTCTCGCTGATATTCGAAACCGACTGGCCCATTTCTCATTAGCAGCTACTTCAATCCAGTTTTTCTGGATACCAGGTCATGTTGGTATTTGCGGGAATGAGCTTGCAGACATGGCAGCTAAATATGAATGCTTCAGCACTGTCACCCCTATGCCTATTCCGTACATGGACTATGGTGTTGTCTTCAAGGCTCGGCTCCATGCCAGCTAGCAGTCCACTTGGAGTGAGCAACGCAACAACAAACTCTTTCAAATCAAACCCAGAATTGGAGTTTGACCATCCAGCTTCCATAAAGTTTCGAAGGAGGAAGTTGTTCTCGCTAGGCTACTCATTGGTCACAGTTTTTTAACTCATCATTTTCTTTTATCTGGAACTGATGCACCAATGTGTAGTTTGTGTAACACTCAAATCACTGTCAGCCACGTTTTACTTTCTTGCCATCGTTACAATTCTCAACGATGGCAATATTTTAAACATATTTTTTCCAAGGGTCAGTCTGTGACATTGGACAGAGTTATTGGTGATGGTGACTCTGTCCACCTTGATAACGTTTTTAATTTTTTAATGGCCATTAATCTTTTTAATCTCATTTAAGGGTTGCATATTTATTCATTACACCTTTTTAATTATGGCTCCTTTTCTACAGTTTTAATCTCTCTTATTCAATTTGACATTGGACAATGGACAGAACATTAAATAACTCGACACCAGGACTGGAAAGGCCAACTTCAGGTGACTAACACTACTGTTTGAACTATCCGTTTGAACTACTCGTTAGTCGTCCTGGCAAGTTGTTATTATACTTTTGCTGCATATCGTTTCACACTTTTACTACTTTACTATTTAGTACTGGCCATATTGACTCATAACCCGGAACCAGGACTGGAAAGACCAACTTCAGGTGACTAACGGTGGTTTTTATTCTTATCTGTTAGTCTTCCTGGCGGGTTATGATCATTACCATTCTGCTACAGGTAGTTTTTTACATCTTTGTTGACTGGATGTCATCATTGGTTTTTGCACCATTTTCTGTTTTAATTGCCATTTTGCTTTTATTTTCAATTACCTTTACACATTTTACTCCATTTACTTGACTTTTATCTTTTTACTGAACATTTGGCTACTCATTATTACGATTTTGCCGAGTGTCTTTTAAAACTTTTATTCTTTTACATTTTGATAATAGTTGCTATGACACATAATCCGGAACCAGGACTGGAAAGGCCAACTTCAGGTGATTGACAGAGGTTCTTGAACTTGCCTCTTAGTCTTCCTGGCGGGTTATGATCATTACCATTTTGCTAGAGTAAATAGTTTATAACTTTGAAGACTGGATGTCACCATTGGTTTTTCACCATTTTCTGTTTTAATTGCTGTTTTGTTTTTACCTTCATTTACTTTTACAAATTTTACTCCATTTACTTGACTTTTATCTTTTTACTGGATATTTGGCTACTCATTGTTGTGATTTTGCTATGTGTCTTTTAAAACTTCTATTCTTTTACATTTTGATACTGGTTGCTGACACATAACCCGGAACCAGGACTGGAAAGACCAACTTCAGGTGACTGACGGTGAGTCTTGAACTTACCTGTTAGTCTTCCTAGCGGGTTATGATCATTACCTTTTTGCTAGAGTAAATACCTTACAACTTCTTATACTCTGCCTTCTATCTTAACGTTGTAGACTAGGTGTCAACATTGGTTTTATACCTTTTTGTTTTACCTTCATTTCCATTTATGTCTTTGACTGCAATACTTTTTTACCGGATATCTGGCGCAGATAGCCTTGTTGCTTTGTGCCATAAAACACCAAATCAATCAAAATATAATGATTTATTTTAATTATTGTTTTCAAATGTTTGTTTATTTGTTTTTATTTCCTAACTGATTACATTAGTAAAAATAAAGATATAGATTTTAAATTGTTCATTGCAACTAACATGAACTAATAATAAGACTTTATAATTAATTTTATCACTAATTACTTTTAACACATCGGTTTTATAAATAATAAAAACATTGAATGTGATGTACATTTATTAATTAAACTACTAGAAGTCTAATTAGACCCCCCTTTTCATAAAAGAAAGAAATAGAAACTATTCTTACAATGAGAACAGTTGTTGAGAAAGTTTAAATATGCTTGGATATAGCACATATTTTTAACTGTCATGTGTTGATCAAGCTAAATTTAGGTTGTTTTTTATAGCTTTGTAAAGTTTATTTTCTGTTCCCTTTGTTGTGAATTCTGAATGTATTTGTGTATAAAATTATATATATTTTAAAGCTATAGAAATTTTCTTCAAAGAGAAAATATATGATAACCAGGCATAAGGTAAGTAAGCTTATACAGTTTAAAGATGGGTTGAATGGATAACAAATCTTGTTAAGTTTAACATGATAATGAATGCAGTTTTTAGAAAAGGTTTTGTCATCGTCAGGTTTAATAATATATCTATACACTGAAATTTATGTTGTATGAAGCAAAGAGAATGCATAACTTGAGATTGCTTAAAGCATAATAGAGTTATTTGGTTGATGCTCTGTTTATAATTACTATTTTTACTTTTTAATAGACACATTATGATTTTATTAAGTTGCAGTAATTGTAAACATATTTTTTAATATGTTCACCAAATAAACTGTCATCAAGTTGTACAGGTTTACTATGTAGTGAATATGGTAGAAAATTGAAAAATATTGTGATGTTGCAAATATTTATTAAGTATTGTTCTAGTATGTTTATTTTGTTCAAATAATGAAGATAAATAAATTGTTTAACTCGAAATGGCAACTGTTAAAAAGATGAAGGCTATCATGTGAAATTAAGGGTAATTTAAAAATTAGTGAAAAAAAAAGAAACCCAGAGTGGAAGAAAAAAATTTAAAATGATACTATGTTAGAATAATGCAGTGGTTGAAAAAAAGTTAAGGAGTTAGCACGTGCTTTTTTGTATTGGTTGTAAAAGGTGTGGTAATAATGGGGTGAGTGTAATTGATCAATTTAAGGAATCAGTTGTTACTTTCCACAAAGTAGGGCACACAATTATTATCTTATGAGATTATTAGGAATTTAGTAACAAAAAAGGGAAGAGGAACATTATTTAATGTTGTACTTTGTATTATTTTTGCTTATTTGACTGGTGGTAATAAATACAAACTGTGTATGTTCGAATCCTGATTTGTTCTTGAACAGAACTAATATACAAAAATTGTAAGCTTTTAGTTTACAATGGTCCATGTCTTGGATACCTTTCATCTCCTTCCAATAATCCCATCATTACAATACACACTATTTTGTGGTTCTACTTTTTGGCATGACTCTTGCTACGTTCACAGTCTTGACCTTTGTTTCTTTTCCATTCTGGACACATGGCTGCATTTTGCTTCTACCTTTTCTACAGGTATATTCATTATTAATTTAGAAACAATTTCTCTGAAAAGGCATGTCTTAATTTTTGGGTTGTTTCTGACTCTCATATTTGTTCCTTTTCTCTCCACTCCTTATTTGGGCTCATCCATTTTCACTTTGTTTGCAAATTATGGAACAACTGGTTACCTGAGCTCTTTTGATCCAACGGTCACATAACGAACGGTCTGGCTGTATACACCATCTTGATTGTGCTGTTCATTTCTGTATGTGTTCTCTGCCAACTCCCTCCAAATGTCTTGTTGAAGTTCCGTAACACTCCTTGTCAAGTTCTGTTGATAGCACATTATTGACCAACTCTTTCTTGTTTTCCTCCTTTTCCAACTTTCTTTATTACTCTTTCATCTGGGAATGTTGTCCTTTATTGTTCTCATGTGGGATTGTTCATTTTTTTCTCAGTGGGCACTTTCTCATGTTGTATTGCCCTTTTTTCATACTGCATGATTCATCCTTTCACTCTAGGATCCCAAACACAGTTTGTAATGGTCTGTCCATATGATGAACTCCTTCCTGTACAGGTAGTTCTGGAACTTTTTAATGGTAAGTACGATGGCTAGACACACTCATTCAGTAACAGAGTAGTTCTCACTACTTAACAGTTTTTTACTTGTATACATTACTGAAAATGGTCCATCTCTATATTATTGTAAGAGCACTTTCCCAATTTAAATGACTGAAGCATCAGCCTAAACATTTAATGGTTTGTTGAAGTCTGGAATGCAACCAGGTGTTGTCATTTCTACTTTATTTTGTTTCATAAGATTTTCTTTGTCAGGTTAGTCAATGGTGCACCAATTTCAACATAGTTTGGGATGAATTTCCTGTAATATCAAAATAAATCCAGAAGGGATCTGACTTGTTGCTTTTTAGTCAGAGCTAGTATATCTTGTATTTGGAATACCTTCTTTTCCATGACTGTCTTTCAGTCCCAGCACATAATATGAGGTATAGCACTTGGATGGTCTGACGGTGTGACCTGCTGCTCTCACATGTTGTAACATCTTTCTACATTTCTTCATATAGTCTTCCCATTTCACAGTGTGTGTCAGGATGGCATCTGCATAGTACTTGATGTTGGTGGTGTTGCACAGCATCCTCCTTATCATGCAGTTGAATGTTTCTGCAGAGTTGACTTGGCATCTGCTGAAATTGGTAACATCCATCTGGTATTGAAAATGCTGTCTTCTATATAAATCCTGTCTTCATTAGGATTTGGCAATAACCTTTACTGAGGTTGATCTTTGAAGAGAATCCGACCTGATAGTTTCTAGGTTGTCCATAGGTTCAGAGTTGAACTTCATCACAAGATTCAGCTTTTGGAAATTTATTTAGAAACAGTTGACCTATCTCTAATTTTTGAGATTAAAACTGGTAAATGGTTGGCTGAATTTGAAGGCTTAACATTCCAGCTTCCAACATTGCCTCAGCTTCCTGCTTTATAAGGTATTTCATTGCATAAAGCATCTGAAAGGGCTTCACTTTAGCTGGACACCATGTTGTTGTGTATGCACAACAGGGCCTGTTTTTCCTGGTCTATCCATGAAGATATCTCTCCTCTTTCCATTCTTTTATCAAAATTTGACATGGTTGTATATCATGTAATCTCCATGCTATTTGCACTTTTACTATAGTTGTGGTCTATTTATTTCCACGGTCCTTCTCATTTTCTTCTTCCACAACTAACCACTGTGTAATCATGGCTGTGGCTTACCAAATGTTATACACTTACTTGATAGTAATTTGAATTTATAGGTGTGTTGGGCTACAACATTTTCTACAGTAGGTATCTCTGACTTGTTGGCAGTGAAATTGACAAAAGTGAACAACATGCATTCCACTTTTTTCTTTTTTAAATAATATATGTTTGAAACAAGTTAAATGTATGTACAAAATTACTTACACTATGGAGATAATATTTGTATCTTAGATACTATACAGTTTTATTTTTATTGCCCAAAATCCACTTTAGCCAATTCATTTGTTTTAGAATTCAGTTACAAGTAAACTTTTATTTCTTTTAATCACAGTAGTATCATGATATCACATGAGCTGCTACAGTTGTTTCCTTAAATCTCAGTATTATTCTGTTTTTTTGTACTTCCAATTATCATCTTTCTTTTGTTGAAGTCCACATGTGGGTTCAATTGGTTTAGAACACCTTTTTATGAGACATATTAAATTCCTTATCTCTTTCAAATTTTAAATGTCACCCTAACCTACCAACCATTCACTCCCACAACAGTTAACTTTACAAAGTCTAACTTTTCTCTGACAGAAGTTCTCTCTTATGTGACTGTTACTCTTTTTTTATTCATCTAGTTGTAGCTATTTATATATGCATGTCTTGACATCACTGGATTTTAAACACAGTGTTCAATAGTTTCAACATCAGTGAGTTACAAAGTAAATTATTTAGTAGCACTACCTGCACTAAACAGTCTTATATTCAAGTTGGTGTAAAGTTTATACATAAGTTTTCTCTGAATAATTTGTTATTGTATTATTATTGAATAATATCATAATTTTATAAAGTTATATTTCCTGTGCATAAATCGTTATCTGTATGCATTCATAAAATTACATCTTGTTCTATGAAATTTATAAAATTGTGTTCTCTGTGTTCTTTGTAATATCATATTGTGTTATATCTAATTTTTATGACTGTGTCATTACATTCTGTTTACTTCAAGAGAGCAGCTCTTGGGTCTAACTTGACAATAATTTCATTTTAAACATTTTTGGCTTGGAAAAAGAAAAAGTATTTTATTCTCTGTCTGTCCACACTTCAATACAAGTTTACTTATTGAATTTCATATTTTGTACTCTTGTCTTCCTCTTTTTTATGTTTATGAAGAATAGTATACTTTAAAAATATTTTCCTAAAAATGTACATAAGTTGGTATCATTGTTTTAAGTCATTTAGATTCTTTATACACTAGACTTTATTGACTTGTAACAATTTAGATCTTTATTACATTCTTTTAATGAAAATGTGTGTAAAGTGTAACAGTTAATATATAAATTTGGGAAATAAGTACATACACATATATATAAGTATAAAAGACATTGTGTACAAAAAATTTTATTTTTGTCTAAATGCATGTTTGTTCAATATTTAATTTAAATATATTTTGTTAGCATAGTATCAACACAAAACAACAACATTATTTTGCTATATAGATAGCAGAGAAGAAGGAAAAAGCTCAAGTGGAACAGGACAGGAAAAAGCAGTTTAAAGCTGGTCATCACATTGGTATAAGTGATATTGTAGAACTGTGTGACTGTCATCATATGATGAGTATTATTAGTTAGTTAAAGTTTGTTGACCATAATTGTGATGTAATTATAACAAATGAACTGCACTGGTCACCCCTTAATTTAAGGAAATATAACTGCATGTTATCATATTAGTAAATATTGATATTGTTTGATTGACATAAGAAGTAAGTGATCAACAGTTTGTAAAATCCTTCTTGAAATTACTGATCATTACTGTGACATAAATAATAATATATTTATTTTCAACATAGTTTGTACTTTGCTTGAGAAGAGGTAAGCTAACCTTAAAAATAGCAAGACAACTTGATGTAGAATTTTAACATTATTTAGTACAAAATGCATTATTGAGTGTTGTCATAGAGCATATTTAAACTTGTCAAGTTTATTCTTTTCACTGTTAAGTATGTTGATTTGAAGAGTAAACTGGAATCTTCATAGTTATGAGTCTTCAAACAGCTCAGTGGACGAGAGATGTTTACATTCAATCCAGACTTGGCTGTAGAAGGCTAGATGGATGAAGATGAGGCAGAATGTGTTCTATTTCCTTGAGAAGATAGTGAGGTATTAATATTTCATCTATTATCAAAGCATGAGGTCTTGTTTGCATGCTGTTTTATCTCTTAAGGATTTTCATGGAAATGTTATTAAGGAATGTTGCTTAATTAAGTGCCCTCTGCTGGTACAGCGGAATGTCTCCAGATTTACAACACAAAAATCAGGGGTTCGACTTCCCTCAGTGGCTGGGCAGCTAGCCCTTTGTGGCTTTGCTATAAGAATAACACATAGCTTAATTAAACAGTATGTGTTTTATCCAGTTCATCACTATTATTTGATATCATAGTTTGTTTCTTCATGTTACCTATGCTCATAACTAGGCATGTTTTTATTTCTGATCTATGTCAAAGACTTGCTTTGATCAAAAGTTAATATTAATTCTGTATCAATTTCTCATGATATCCTGATCAGTTTTTAATTTAATTATATTTACGATAACATCAAGTTAATGCATACATATTTCACAGAGAGTTGAATGTTAATGAAAGTTATTTCTAGTCCATATTCAAAGTTTGAAACTGTGCCTAATCCCCAAACTTAGTAAATCGGTTTTTAAATGTACAAATAGTTTTTCTGTGTATTTTAATTTTAATTGTGGAATTTTAAGCACAATACAAACCTAGTAAACTGTGAAACCTGAATACATTTATTTGATGGTTTGTCTTATTTTATTGCAAACAAACAGCTACTAGATGAAATAGTTTCAAACTTCAAAATTACTTTTATGAATTGTATAACTTGCCCGAATAAAAGTTGACATTTTTATACTGACACCGTGTTTCAGATAGGAATTTACCTCTTCTCACCTCAAAGCTGTTTCAATCTTGATTTGCTCTCTAAACATTGCTAAAAAAAACTTTTTACCTGACTCATTAGTCTTTTAAAACATGTACTGATCATGCAACTACCTTCCAACAATCCTACAAAGGTAGCACCTTTGGTATAACTATGATCTGGTCAAGTGCCGGTATAAAAACATGCAGAAGAAGTGTCTTGGGTTAAGACAGATTATGTCAAGTGCAATCTATCTGGACAGAAAATATCCTGTCAAAACAACAAAAAAGAATTTTGTGAGCAACAAGTGCAGTCAACCTGAGCAAAAATGTTCAGGAGAAGTGCCTTGGATGGTAATTGTTATATTACAGTGTAATCATTGTTCAGTATCACAGTAAGAATAACAATGCTAGCCCTCTTGTTGTTGAGTGGGTACACATAATATACAAATTCAATTTTAGTTTATTGTACAAAAACTACTTGGGAGGAATCTTCCTTGGTCCACCACTCCAAGAAGTGGAAAGGACTCCTCTACTTCACAAGAAGAAAAGAGAATGGAATACATGTTGGGGAGTCCAGAGGAATGACACAACAGATACAGTGCTATGGGTGTCTGCAATTCCCTATACAGAAAGACCCTAATTGTTGTGTTTGCTATGAATTTCGCACAAAGCAACTTGAGAACTATATGCACTAATTGTCCCTAATTTAGCAGTGTAAGACTAGAGGGAAGGCAGATTGTCATCACCACCTACTGCCAACTCTTGGGCTCCTCTTTTACCAACAAATAGTGGAATTGACCGTCACATTATAACGCCCCCACGGCTGAAAAGGCGAGCATGTTTGGTGCGACGGGGATGCAAACCCGCGTCCCTTAGATTACGCGTCAACCCACTTGGCCATGCCAGGCCGAATAGCTCTGGTCTGATATCTCCATCTCACTTAACTAAGTTGAAATTACTTAGTAATGATGTAGTGTCCTCCATCTGTATTTGTACCTACGTATTGCCATACGGATCTGTCTTGTTTGAAACATGTTTATTTGGACATTTCAAGTGTCCAACGTAAGAATATCAGGATAAAAGAAATGCACATTGTTAACCATTTGACTGGTACTGGCCTGTACCTTTAAATATTACTACGTACTGTGTGAAGTGTACAATTGGAGGACAGGAAATTAATGAATTATAACAACACCCATTAAGCCTACATGCAACACTAGATGTCGCTATAATGATGGGTGGGGAAGAGAGTATTTTCAAGAAAAGCTGTGGTGGTAAAAGTCGAATATCTATTTACACACCCAAACACATGACTAGACAAGGTGAGCAGCTAAATTCCACCGAATGACGTCACCCGAAAAAAGGAAAGGCACATTATGTGGGCCACTCTCGTTTTAGGCGAATTTATTTGTTTCACATTTGACAGTAGATGAAAGGGATAATGATATATACATAGAGAGAGAAAAAGAGGGATGACGCAGTACCTTGCATGAAATTCAACAAAAGAGCAAGGTAACAAATGTACCAGAAACAGAACATATCTTTTTTATCAGCCAGAATTATTTCAAACCCTGCCCGAATTTGAGCCCCCGGAATAAACTTAATGTTAAACAAACTCTGTCTACAACGATATTCCAGTATAGTGGTTTTCTTTAAAAAACAAATTCGAATTTTTCTTAGTACCAATAGAGGTAACGACTTATTATCACAAATATTGTCTGAAGTTTATTTAATCACGTGATCTAGTTACGTGAATTTCATACCTCAATTCATACTAAATTTATGCGTGTGTCTGTTTGCTTGCTGTCAAGCGTAATTAAATCTACATATTGAGTTGTCTGTACACCATTGCCCACCATGGGTATCAATATCCGGTTTTTCGTATAATAAGCTTCAGTTCCACTGCAATAAGAATTCTTGTAGCACACATCAACGCCCTCTCCCAGTGATGCAGCGGTATGTCTGCGGGCTTACAGTACTAGTACCCGGGTTTCAACAGTGTTGATGTTCACTTTCACTGTGTAAGTATTCAATTTAACTGTGTTAATCTTTACCCTCACTGACTAATTCAACATTGCCTTTTAATTTCACCCTCTGTTTCAACACCGTTCATTCTCACTTTAACTTAATATTTCAACAGTGTAAGCCTTTAATTGCATTCTCCGTTTCACCATTGTGGATCTCACCATTCATTAGCTGTTTCTCCAATGCTTACCTACATTTTAATCGATTGTTTTTACACTATTAGTCTGCAGTTTCACTGGCTGTTTCAAAACTGTTCGTATTCAATTTCGTCGGCTGTTTTAACACTCTTAATCTTCATTTTCACGTCTTTTTTAACAGTATCACTCTTCAGTTTCACTGTTTTCACACTGTCGGTCACACCTTTCATTGTCTATTTCAACACTACTGGTCTTCAGTTCCACTGTCTGTTTAAACACTGTTTATATTCAATTTCGCTGACATTTTAACACAAATGGACTTAAATTTCACTCTCTGTTTTAACAGTGTTGGTCTTCACTTTCACTCTATTTTAACACTACTGGTCTTCACTTTCACTGACTGTTTCAAACCTGTTGGCCTTTACTATCTATTTCAACACTATTGGTCTTCACTTTCACTTTCAAATTCACAGTCTTTTTTAACACTACTGTTCTGCAATTTCAATAGCTGTTTCTACACTGTTGGTCTACAGTTTCACTGTCAGTTTTCACAATCTTGGTTTTCACTTTATCTTCCATTTTAAGTTTCACTGTCTGTTTTCACAATCTTGGTTTTTACTTTAACTTCCATTTCAAGACTATTGATGTTAACTTCCACTGAGTATTTTCACACTGTTGGTTTTCATGTTCACAGGCTGTTTCAGAACTGTTAACCTTTAAGTTTTGTGTTTGTTCAAACACTATTGGTCTGCAGTTTCAATGGCTGTTTCAACACTGTTGGTCTTCTCTTTTAGAATGTGTTTCAACAACATTGGTCTTTAGTTTGACTATCTGTTTTAACGCTGTTGGTTTTCACTTGCACTGCATGTTTAAACAGTGTATGTTTCAATAAGTTTATCAACACTATTGGTCTTCGGTTTCACTGACGGTTTTCAGAGGGTACGCGTTCAATCTCATTGTGTTTCAACAGTATTGGTCTTCACTTTTAATGATTATTTCAGTAGTGTAGGTCAAGGTATGTTTTAAAACTGTTGTTCAAATTTTCTCTGAATGTTTCAACAATGGAGATCTTCAATTTCATAATCAGTTTCAGCAGTGCTGATTTTCAGTTTCAATGTCCGTGTTTGAACAGTGTTGGTTTTTATCTTCACTGTGTGTTTCAACAATGTCTCTTTTAACACAACTGATTTTTACTTTCAACAACTATTTTAATAGAGTAAGCCATCGATATCATGGTCTGTTTTAGCAGTGTTGGTCTTCACTTTAACTGAACGTTTCAACAGAGTAAGTCTTCAATTTCAATGTCTGTATCACACTTTTGGTCTTCGGTTTCACTGACACAGTATTGGTATTCGATTTCAGTCCATTTCACCACTATGGTCTTTACCATTCACTACTTCTTCTCCAGGGCTTACCTTCAATTTAACTGACTTTTTACATTCTATTAGTCTTTAGTTTCACTGACTGTATCGACACATTTGATCTTCACTTTCATTGACTGTTTCGACACTATTGGTTCACTTTAACATCTGTGTAAACACGATCAGATTTCAGTTTAACTGTTTCTACACTGTTGGTCATACCTTTTACTGTCTGTTTCAACACAATTGGTCTTCAGTTCAACTGTCTGTTTAGACACTGTTGGTATTCAAATTCACTGCTTTTTCACACTAATGGACTTGAGCTTCCATTTCAACACTATTAGTGTTAACTTCCACTGACTATTTTCACACTGTTGGTCTTCACGTTCTCTTGTTTCAACATTATTGGTCTTCACTTTCACTGACTATTTCAACACTATTGGTCTTTAATTTCACTGACTGCTTTACCACTATTGGTCTGCAGATTCACTGGCTGTTTCAACAGTGTTCGTATTCAATTTTATTGGCTGTTTTGACACTCTTGATCTTCACTTTAACATCTGTTTAAACACTATCAGTCTTCAGTTTCACTGTTTTTACACTGTTGGTCACACCTTTCACTGTCGATTTCAACACTACTGGTCTTTAGTTCAACTGTCTGTTTGAACACTGTTGAAATTCGATTTCTCTAACTTTTTAACACTAAAAGACTTACATTAACTCTCTGTTTCAACAATGTTGGACTTTCACTCTCTATTTCAACACTACTGTTCTACAGTTTCACAGTCTGTTTTTACAATCTCGGTTTTCACTTAAATTCCATTTCAAGAATATTGGTGTTAACTACCACTGACTATTTTCACACTGTTGATCTTCTCGTTCACAGGCTGTTTCAAAACTGTCAGCCTTTAATTTACTGTGTGTTTCAACACTATTGGTCTTCACTTTCGCTGACTATTTTAACGCTGTTAGTTTTTAACTTCACAGTCTGTTGAACACTACTGCTCTGGCTGTTTCTACACTGTTGGTATTCAAGTTTACTGTCTTTTTCAATAGCGCTGGTCTACAGATTTACTGTCCGTTTCTGCACTGTTGTTCTTCACTTTCACTTCTGTTTCAACATTGTTTGTCTTCAGATTCACTGACTGTATGAATAGTGTTTGTCTTGAAAATCACTGTCTACTTCACCGCTATTGGTCTTCAATCCCAATGTGTCTTTTAACACATGGTGTTCAATTTCACTGTCTGCGTTAACACTTTTGGTCTTCACTTTACTTCTCTTTGAACACTATTGGTCTTGAATTCAACTGACTGTTTTCAACACTGTAGATCTTCACTTTCACTTCTCTTTCAACATTGTTGGTCTTCTGTTTAATTGACTGTATCAACAGAATTGGTTTTCCAATTTCAATGTCTGTTTTAACACTTGGTATTCAGTTTCACTGTGTTTTCACACTTTTGGTCTTCACTTTAGCTTCTCTATCAACACTATTAATCTTTAGGTCAACTGTTTTCACAATGTTGGTCTTCACTTTCATAGACTGTTTCAACACAGTTGGTCTTCATGTTCACTGTCTCTTTTAACACTATTGCTCTTCTGTTTCACTATGTGTTTCAATACGATCTTGAATTTCACTCTGTTTCAACAGTGTAGTCTTAATTTTTAGTCTGCTTCAACAGTGTTGATCTTCACTTTCTCTATTATTTAACACTACACTGCATGCACTGCATGTTTCACCATTGTACATCTTAAATTTTACTAACATTATCAACACTATTGGTCTTCGGTTTCACTGACGGTTTACACAGGGTTGGTATTCAATCTCACTGGGTTTCAACAGTGTTGGTCTTCACCTTCAATGATTGTTTCAGTAGTGTCGGTCTTCAATTTCACAATCAGTTTCAGCATTGCTGGTTTTCAGTTTCAATGTCTGTATTTGAACAGTGTTAATTTTTAACTTGACTGTGTGTTTTTTCAAATTCACTGACTGTTTTAACAGTATTGGTGTTCCGTTTCACTGTCTGCTTTCACAATCTTGGCTTTCACTTTAACTTTCATTTCAACACCATTGATGTTAATTTCCACTGACTGTTTTCTAAATGTTGGCTTTCATGTTTACAGTCTGTTTCACTACTATTGGTTTTCACTTTCACTGACTGTTTGAATAATGTTGGTCTTCACCTTTACTGACTGGTTGAACACTATTTGACTGCACTTTCACCGACTGTTTCAACACTGTTAGTCTTCAAGTTCACTGTCTGTTTTAATAGTACTGGTCTTCAGTTTTACTGTCTGTTTGAACACTGTTGATCTTCACTTTTACTTTTGTTTTAATATTGTTGGTTTTCTGTTTCATTAGCTGTCTCAAAACTATTGGTCTTAAATTTCAATGTCGGTTTTAACACTTGGTATTCAGTTTCATTGTGTTTTAACACTGTTGGTCTTTAAATTCACTGTCTCTTTCAACACTATTGCTCTTTTGTTTCACTATGTGTTTCAATACGGTCTTCAATTTCAGTGTTGGTCTTCACTTTCAATGATTGTTTAAGAAGTGTTTGCCTTCAATTTCACGGTCTGTTTGAACAATGGAGATTTTCAATTTCACAGTCAGTTTCAGCATTGCTGGTTTTCAGTTTCAGTATCTGTTTTTGAACAGTTTTGGTCTTTAACTTTCCTGTGCGTTCCTTCAATTTCTCCGACTGTTTTAACAGTATTGGTGTTCTGTTTCACTGTCTGTTTCAAAACTATTTGTCAACAGTTTTGCTGTCTGCTTTCACAATCTTGGCTTTCACTTTAACTTTCATTTCAACACCTCTGATGTTAACTTCCACTGACTGTTTCCAAAATTCCGTTCTTCAAGTTTACAGTATGTTTAAAAAATATTGGTCTTCACTTTTACTGGCTATTTCAACACTGTTGTTCTTCACTTTCATTGACTGTTTTAACACAGTTGGTCACACCTTTTACTGTCTATTTCAACACCACTAGTTTTCAGTTCCACTGTTGGTATTCAATTTAGCTGACTTTTTTACACTAATGGACTTAAATTTCATTCCTTATTTCAACAATATTGATCTTCACTTTCACTCAGTATTTTAACACTACTGGTCTTTAATTTCACGGTGTTTTAACACTATTGGTTTACAGTTTCACTGTCTGTTTTCACAGTCTTGGTTTTCACTTTAACTTCCATTTCAAGACTATTGAACTGTTTCAACACTGTTAGCCTTGAAGTTTATTGTCTGTTTCAACACTATTTGTGTTCACTCTCACTGACTGTTTCAACACTGTTCTTCATCAACTTTACTGTCTGTTCAATAGTGCTGGTCTGTAGTTTTACTGTCTGTTTGTACATTGTTGGTCTTGACTTTCACTTCTTTTTCAACATTGTTGGTTTTTAGTTTCACTCACTCTTTAACACTGTTGGTGTTCAGTTTCACTGGCTGTGTAAACACTGTTGGTCTTCAATTTTGATGTCTCTTTTAACATTTGGTGTTCCATTTCACTGTCCGTCTTCACACTATTGGTCTAGACTTTCATTTCTGTTTCAACACTATTGGTCTCAATTTCCACTGAGTGTTTTCACATTGTTTGTCTTCACTTTCACTATATCTTCCAACACTAGGTTTTCAGTATCACTATCTGTTTAAACACTGCTGGTCTTCAGTTTCACTGTCTATTTTTACTCTGTTAGTCTTCACTGTCACTTGTTTTTTAACACTACTGGTCTTGAAATTCACTGACTGTTTTCACACTGTTGGTCTTCACTTTCACTAACTGTTCAATACTGTTGGTCTTGAATATGACTTTATGTTTCAACACTATTGACGTTAAGTTTGACTGACTGTTTTCACACTGTATGTCTTTGCTTTTACTGTCTGTTTAAACTATATTGGTCTTCCTTTTCACAGACTTTTCCAACACTGTTGGTGTTTAATTTCACTGTGTTTTTAATACTACTCTTTTTTAGATTTACTGTCTGTCTGCACACTTTTGTCTCCACTTTCACTACTGTTTCAACACTATTGGTGTTCAGTTTCACTGACTGTTTTCACACTGTTGGACTGCACTTTTTAATGTCTGTTTCAAAATTATTGGTCTTCAATTCCACTAACTTTATCTGCACTAATGGTCTTCACTGTCACTGACTGTTCCAACACTGTTGGTCTTCAATTTCACTCTGTCTTTGAATACTATTTGTTTTCAGTTTCAATGTTTTTGTCACACCGCTGGTCTTCACTTTCATTTACATTTCAACACTAATGGTCTTGACTTCCACTGACAGTTTTCACACTGTTTCACCATTGTTGGTCTTCAACTTCAATGTCTGTTTCAACATTATTGGTCTTCAGTTTCTCTCCATGTTCGACAGTATTGATATTTAGTTTCAATGATTGTTTTAAAACTGTTGGTCTTCATTTTAACTGTTTGTTTCATTGTCTTCTTCCATTTCACTGTCTGTTTCAACACTACTGTTGTTCAGTGTCACTGCCTGTTTTCACACTAATGGTACTCACGTCAATTCTATTTTCACACTGTTCCTATTAATTTCCACTGACTGTTTTCACATTGTTGATCTACACTTTCACTGAGTGTCTCAGTACTGTTGGTCTTTAAATTCACTTTCTGTTTTAACTCAATTGGTCATCAGTTTCAATGACTGCTTCAACACTTGGTCTTTCATTTCACTGTCAGTTTCAACACTGTTGTTCTTCTGTTTTTACTGTCTGTTTCAACAATAAGTGTTTTCAATTTCACTCTCTGGTTCAACAATGTATTCTTCATTTTCGGTCTGTTTCAACAGTGCTGATCTTCATTTTCACTCTTTATTTTAACACTAGTGGTCCCTATTTCAATTACTGTTCCAATGATGTTTGTTTTCAGTTTCACTGTCTGTTTGAACGGCGTTGGTCTTAAATTTGACTGTCTTCACTTACTCTGCATTTTAACACTACTGGTTTTCCCTTTCAATGACTGTTTCAATCGTATTGTTCTTACATTTCACCTTCTGTGTCAACAGTACTGGTCTTCACTTTCACTGGCATTATCAACACTAATTGTTTTCGGTTTCACTGACGATTTGAACAGTGTTGGTGTTCCATTTCACTGTTTCAACAGTATTGGTATTCACTTTCTATGGCTGTTTCAGTAGTGTTGGTCTTCAATTTCATGGTTTCTTTCAACAGTGTTGGTCTTCACTTTCACTGAATGTTTTGACAGTAGAGATCTTCAATTTCACTGCTAGTTTCAACTGTGTTGTTTTTCAGTTTCAGTATCTGTTTTTGAAAAGTGTTTGCCTTCAATTTGACTGTCTATTTCAACAGCGTGTGTCTTCACTTATTGTCTCGTTTAACACAACTTGTCTTTACTTTCAATGACTGTCTCATTAGAGTACGTCATCAATTTCATGGTCTGTTTCAGCAGTGTTGGTTTTCAATTTCACTGAATGTTTTCATACTGTTGTTCTTCACTTTTACTTCTATTTAAACGCTATTGGTCTTTACTTTCAACAATATTGGTCTTCAATCCACTGAGTATTTCAAAATTGATGATGCTCACTTTTTACTTACTGTTTTCTAACTGTTGTTCAATTTCACTGTTTGTTGCAACACTATTGGTGTTATGTTTGTCTGTTTGTGTCAACACTATTGGTCTTCTGTTTCAATCTCTCTTTCAACACTATTGGTATTAACTTTAATTTACTATTTTTACACTGTTGATCTTCACTTTCACTTCTGTTACAACACTTTTGTTCTTCAGTTTCAATGACTGTTTTCACATTGTTGGTCTTCACTTTTACTGATTCTTTCACCACTCTTGGTCTTCAATTTCACTGAAACTTATGTTTAGTATGCTGCTGAGACTTCTCATTGCTGAAAATGCATGTGCTTAGTGTTCTGGTGAGACTTCTTGTTACTGGTAATTCATGTTTGAAGAGTTCTAGTGAAAATTCTGGTTACTTATAACTCATGTTTAGAGTTCTCTAGTGGGACTTCTGATTATTGAAAACTCATATTTGTAGTGTTCTGGTGATAGTGTTATTAATTCAGAACAAGTTAGTGTAGAATGTACTGTTTGTTGTCAACATTATTCATACCTGTTATAGTGTTATTTAACTAGTTAATTTTAACCTTTGACTTTATCCGCTTTTTCAAACTCAGCGGGAGAAAAGGCCACCATAAACAGGAGACAGAGATGAACTGATGGACAGACACCACTGTTCAGAATATATATAAAAGAAGTAGTACATCCAATCACATTCAAATATTGTCTGTAGCTACTATCAAAGCCGGCCTTCATTGGTTATTGTAAAGATTCATTCTGTAATATCATACGAGAGTAAAATAAAAAGATTGTTGTTAATAAACCACCAAGAAAATTGTACAAAAAACGAGACATGAGTAATTAGTATGTGAAGAAATGAAAATTAGTTAACAAATACAATCACAGGATTTGGGATTAGGTGATAAAAAACAATAGTTAGATTGTTTACTGGAGAAACTCGTCAGTTTATGTTAACAAACATGAAAGTCTAGATTGATTTTAATTCTTATTGTGACATGCACTGAATGAATGTTACAAAACTAAAGAGTCTAAAATATTTCTGAGTAAAACTGTTAGTATACAGTTTAGCATTATGTTTTATTTAAAGTTTAAAATTTGATACGTGGGTTGTGCATCCAACATCTGAAAGGTACTCCCAAATCGGGGTAGGATAAAAAAAACGGTTAGACAGATATATTAAAAAACAAAAATACAGAACAATACGGTGATAGATAATTGTTTTTTATAACTCACAAGTTATGTTATAGTTCCAGATTAGTTTTAACACCATATTATACGCATGCGATTTTTACTAACTAATAACATCCGAATTTATCTTTATTCATGGCTTGTACATATTTCACGAGTGTGTATGTTTCTGGGCAGGTGTTTGGGTTAACTTGTTATTTTGTTCCCATGATAAGCTAACGAGTGAAGACGATAAAGTCTGTTTTATTCAAAAACCGAACACCAGTATGCTGTGACTCTGAAAAATGGGGCATTAATGTTAAAAAAGTCAACTCTGAAATTTGCAAACTTCAATAGATCGTTCCAATGTTTCTCCATTTTAGTAAACGAAACCAAACTCTGAAATATACGTTAGCTTATCAGATTTGTCTGAAGAGACTTGGTTTATTTGAATTTGGCTATGTGCTACACGAGGGCTATCTGCTATAGCCGTCAGTAATTTAGCAGTGAAAGAAAATAGAAAAAATACCTAGTAATCACCACTCACCAACCACTGTTTTACAAGGAAATAATTGATTGACAACAACAGTATACCGCCCATTCACGTGTCATAAAGGGAGAGCATGATTGGTGGAGCAGACATTGGATTAAGAATTTCGAACAAAACATTAACAGAAAATACGATTTACTGAAACAGTTCAATGTGTACTCTAATAACATTAAAATCGTTGTTAACAGTGTTGGTTACACCGATGTACTAAACAAGTGGAACCAATGGAAGGAAGACAACTTGCTCGACGTGAACATGTCCAAAATTTGAAGCTCAATTGACTGACTAACAGCATTCAATCCTAGTTTCATCCAAGTGACCAGATTGTTAACCTACATAATTATAACATAAATAGTATAAATTAGTCCTACCTAAAATTATTTTATCTAAATGACTACTTGATCAAAATATTGCTTATTCTTGTAAACTCTACCACATTATTAATGACCCTTAGCTGTCTGTCACCCAACGTGAGGAAACATTCCAAAGATACATGAGAAATCTTAGAAATGCCATAAACATTTTAGTAATCATGATACGATACCAGGTGAACCATCACAGTGTATTAAGTTGTTGTTAGTAATCATGATACGACACCAGGTGAGCCATCACAGTGTATTAAGTTGTTGCTAGTAATTATGATACGACACCAGGTAAACCATCACAGTATATTAAGTTGTTGTTGTGGGTTATATAATTATAATTATCAAACTTCACTAAAATCACGAACTAAAAGCAAAGTTAATTAATACAACAACAATACAGTATTGTCATCGTTCATACCACGTTGTAAGCGCCGGTTCTCGTCATCGAGTGCAGACGTGTGTTTTCTAGCTCCTGATTGACTTGTGTGAGTTTAGTAGCTAAGCCTAGTGAGCGTATAGTTTTTTGTTTTTTTCTGGGTTTTGTGCTTTTAGCAATATGTCTTCAGCTACTGAAAAAGTTATGGAAGTAATTCGTCGCACGGTGTTCGGGGAAACTTCAAATTCAAGCCATGGGGACGTGATCCATACAGTTATATCTACGTTTGGTGCTGCTTCGGTTACAGCTGTTGTTCCTCCCCCGGGAGGTTATGAGGTAACATTTGTTGTCCCTGCTGATGTGGACCTGGCTGTCGATGCTGGTCTTGTTGTAAATGGTGTACATTGTTCTGCTAATGGTGTAACTAAACGCACTTTTACTGTGTCTTTTATGGATGTACTGAAACATATAGACGATGACGTTATACTAAATAAACTTAAGGAATTTGCTTGTGAAGTAAAAAGCCCTGTTGTGTGGAAGCGAGAACAGGGCATATATTTAGGTACACGCGATATTTGTGTGTCTTTTAGCGAGAAATGTATCTCTTTTGTAGTGAAATTTTCGATCCTTTGGGCAAGGCAGTTATGTTAAAGGTGAAGCATGATCGCCAGTCTAAAGTGTGTAATTTATGTTTGGGGGCGGATCATTTATATCGCGATTGTCCCCAGTTTATTTGCCATCACTGTCATGTGCAAGGACACGTCCGGCAACGTTGTTCCTCGGCCTTCCTCTAGTGACGACGCTGAGGTGGTCACGGCTGCTCCTTCTCGTGCAGTGCCTGATGACGCTGACAGAATATCTGTTTGTTCACGCGTTGATTTGGGTGGATGTTTAGAACTCAGAGAAGATAACCAGACAGAATAGAACCTTCCCTGGGACGTCCCCTCACCATGTACAGGAATTCACACCGAGGGAAAAAGACTAGTATTTACGCTGGAGGGCTAATTCAAATACAGGATGCTACTTGACACAATCTATATTTGAATTAATTTTAGAAAAAAACGACTTCTCTGCTCAAGATAGTTATATATTTTTTTTTATATAATTTTAACCAACGTTTAATCTTTGCGCCTTATTCAGGGTTATTACATACAGCTATTTGGTATTACACTGAAATAAAATAGAACCACAAGTTTTGCGCGACCACATATATAAGTTCGATTGTTGGTATAGTTTTATAATGGATGTTGGTCTTTCTATTCATTTTATAGCAAGAAAATGATGGGTTTAATTTCAAAGATAAATGCAAAATGGCTATCAAATCCACATTAGACAACAGACACTTTTATTGTATAACCAACAGGATATGTTAAGACGATATCCTACGATTTCTCCCGTAGTTTCGTATGCAATGTATTGAGGCTATTTGTTACGATTTGACTGATTTGATTGATCAGCTGTTAATGTAGCTATCAAAGATAAACGCAATATGATTAATAAATGATTAGGGTTAGTTAGGTGACAGAAAATTATTTACTCAACTTCAACGGCGTATTCTCTTTGAATTCTTTTTCCATGTGTTACGTTTATGTGGACTGAACGCAACAGAAAGACACAGATAGCAGCTTGTATAATTTTATTACAATGATCTACTTATACGTGATAGACACAAAATAAATTATCCAATAGCAATAACAGATATCCAGTTTCAACCTTCAAAACCACTTATAATACAAAAAGGTACTGGCCTGTGCTTAATAATATGATCCAGAATGAGTGTCCAAATCCGAAATCCAAAGTTCCAATCTAGGCGGGCAATTTAGTCCCAAAGAGAAATTTACGAAGTTTGAATGGGTATTTTCAAAAAAATTCACAGTCCAATGCGTGTTGGCTTTGAAACAACCTCATCCCAGTCCTTTAAGTGTTCGTGACAGTAATTTGGTGGAAACGTTCAAGGACACCTTATGATTCAGGATGGTATGCATTGGATGAAACTTGATGGATGTTTAATTCATACATGGCTTGTTGAAATATCTTGGACATAAAATTTGAGCCTTGATCTGATTGCACAACTTTTGGAATCCCGAATATTGTAAGGAATTTGACAAGAGCCTTGACAATGTTGGGAGTAGTGATTTTTCTCAAAGGGATAACCTCAGGGAAACGTGTAGAAGCACACATGATTGTCAAGAGGTATTCATTTCCTGCTTTGCTTTTTGGCATTGGGCCAACACAGTCGATAATGACCCTTGAGAACGGTTCTTCAAAGGCAGGAATAGGCTGCAATGGTGCTTTGGGAATCCCCTGATTTGGTTTTCCAGTCATTTGGCAAGAATGGCATGTCTTACAAAAGTCAACAACATCTTGGCGCATCTCTGGCCAATAGAAATGTCTCGTCGGATACGATCTAGGGTCTTTCTTACACCTAAGTGTCCTGACAACACATGATCATGAGCAAGACTAAGAATATCATTCCGATAGCATTTTGGAATGACGATTTGGTGAATAACATTCCACTCTTCATCAGCAGCAACGTCAGGAGGTCTGTATTTTCTCATTAACACACCTGACTTCTGGTAGTAACAAATAGGGACAGTTCCTATTTCATTTTCATCAACGGCCAGTTGTAGGAGAGAACGAGTTTCAGGATCATTGTCCTGTTCCTCAACAAGTTTGTTACGATGAAGAGAGTTGAAAAATGACTTGGAGTCATCAGTAGAACTCGAAGTTGAGTCAGAAATCTCATCGATGCGAGACATGAACGTATCAGATAAAGGGAAATCCTCTTTGAGCTCCTGAGAACGTGTTTGAGAACGAGTAACAGCATAGGCGGGGAAAACATCAGGAAACTCTTCAACGAGTTGCTCTGTACTGGGACTAACAACAGGTGCTTCAACAACATGAACCTCTGGTATCATCTTACTACCAGTCAAATCATTCCCCAAAAGCATAGACACACCTTCAACAGGTAATGAAGATTTAATACCCACAGTCATTGGGCCCGAAACTAAGTCCAAAAGCAAATCCAATCTATGAAGAGGAATAGAAACGACGCCACCTTCTACACCAGAAATGAGCACATTGGCTCCAACGGATGACTTTTCAGAAAACGGAAGTACACTTTCCAAAATCAAACTCTGAAAAGCTCCAGTATCCCGCAGGATTTTAATTGGTTGTAGATGTGAATCGCCAACAAAAGAAACAAAACCTTCAGTGATGAAAGGCTTAAATTTGTCCTCAACAAGATCTTCAGGTACATCAAGAATATTGGGCTTGGAATCCACAGTGGACTGGACAGGGTCAAAATCATTGGGAACCAATGATGTATCCAACGAGGGTAAAATGAAACAATGGGGTGATGGCTTGTTTTTTACCTTATAGCACTCAGAAATCAGATGGCTAGGTTTCTTACAATAAGCACGTTTTGGATAGAATGACACGTTTTTGGTAGATGACGAGCTTTGAGAATAAGATGAAGTCTTTGTTTGAGAATTGTTGACATTTGCATAATGCTTGAATGAGTCATTGGGTTTCTTCGCTGTGTGATTTGTTTTGCTCTTGTACGAGAAATCTTTGTGAGTCAAAGCATACTCGTCTGCCAAGACAGCAGTATCATGAATTTTGGAAGCTTTTTGTTCATCAATATAAGTTTTGAGCTCTACAGGAATACATGTTTTAAACTCTTCAACTAACATGAGTTCTCTGAGTTTTGTGTAATCATCTTTAATTTCTCTGGAATCACACCACCTGTCCAACAGTTTCTTTTTCACGAGCAAATTCGACATAAGTTTGGCTGTCAAACTTTTTGTAACCACGAAATTTTTGTCTGTACGCCTCTGGCACTAATTCATAAGCATTCAAAATGCATATTTTGACGTGCTCGTAATCATAACTTTGCTCGGCCGTGAGTTTGGAAAATACTTCCTGAGAACACTCTGAAGTAACACTGTCCAATATTCGGTAGGCCATTTTAGCCTAAGGGCCAATTTCTCAAATTGCTGAAAATATTTATCCACAGCCTTCTCATTGAATGGAGGCACTAAACGAATTTGTTTGGAAGCATCAAAATTATCCAACTGCATTTGGACAACCTTTTCTTCTGTCTGTGCCTTTCTCATACTGATTTTCTTATCAGCTGTAATGCATTCTATTTGTATTTTGGCATCAAGGCGTTTGTTTTCTTGTTCTGCCTCAAGTCGTTTGGTTTCTTTTTCTGCTTCAAGTCGTTTGGTTTCTTTTTCTGCCTCAAGTCGTTTGGTTTCAATTTTTAAACGAAATTTCATTTCCATTTCTATTCTTTTTAATTCAAAATTTGGGTCAAAATGAGAGGCAGGCAATTGTTGTACAACTTTTTGAGGTAAAATTTTTTGGTTGACCAAATGTTCAACAACAATTCTTTTGATATCTGTTTTCTTCATTGCTTGCTTTACTTCCAAATTAAAATGTTTTCCAACATCAAGCAATTCAGATTTTCTTAATTCACTAATATGATCCAGAATGAGTGTCCAAATCCGAAATCCAAAGTTCCAATCTTGGCGGGGAATTTAGTCCCATAGAGAAATTTACGAAGTTTGAATGGGTATTTTCAAAAAAATTCACAGTCCAGTGCGTGTTGGCTTTCGGTATAATCCGTAATCCGACTGAATTGTAAAGATTAACGGAATAAAATAAATGCACCGCTTTAGTTGATCTAGCTCTATTCACAAATTCAATTTGAATAATCACACGACAAACGTTTAAACTTTCTCAAACGAGACAAACTTCTTGACCGGAGTAAAAAATGGATGACTCTTTCCCTCGCATCGCCGCCTGTTTATATACTAATCGCGTAACTTCCTAGAATTCCACAGTACAAACACCAGGCCAATACAAATGATTAATTTATCTACTTCTAGAAATTTCTACATGAATAATTCTAAATGAATTCTAATTAATTCTAAATATTATTTTAAATGAATAACATTTTTTTGGGTTTAAACTTCGAAAAAATAATATAAATATGGAAATATAATGGATATGGGAATCCAAACACGACATGACATGGTTGTCGTTTACACAACATTTACATGATATTTACATAACACCATGGCAACAATATTTTGAAACTGCAATGTTACAGCTTCGCTTTCTCAAAATTAATTAGACAGAAATGTTTAAAAATTAGTCTAAATAAATTATTTTTATAGTTCAGTTATTTTGCTTAATTATTTATTTAAAACACAGTTTACTACAGTCTACATGCGTAAGTAGTCCAAAGTATTATTCTACCCCTATAAATAACGTTTCATGGGGTCATTTACGTATATCATCGACTACCCCATCTGATAAGTTTTGGTATTGAATAAAAGCCTCCTTAAACACCGATTACAAGAGACGAAAGACAAAGTTAAAATACTTAATTTTGAATCACAACTGACAAAGATTAAAGAGAATGAGAGGGCGTGGTACATCTGCAATTAACTTAAATTTATATTACTATTACGCCCGTTAATTTTCAAAACTTTAATGTTTGCAGTATTTAAAACTACTTGAAAAGTAGCTTAAATATATAGTTAACTACTGTCTATAACTGCATGTTCATTACATTAAAAGATAAAATGATACCTTCTTTACGTTTGGTACTTAAGTAATAATTTCCTGGTTTTGAAAGATCGCTAAAAATACAGAATATTTGGAAGAGAGAATAACATGCACTATGCAGGGAAGACAAAGGTATATTCAAGTAGGTTAAGAACTGTGTAGACTAAGTCCAGCGTAGAGAAGATTCAATCAAGTTATGAGATTACAAAACATTGCTAATATTCTTACTAGCTGAATTTAGCTTGGTTTGTTGTGAATTTCTTGCAAAGCTACAAGAGAGCTATCTGCGCTAGCCGTCCATATTTAGCAGTGTAAGACTAGAAGGAAAGCAGCTAGTTATCACCACTCACCGCCAACTCTTGAGCTACTCTTTTTACCAACGAATATTGGAACAGATTTAACACTTTACAAAGCCTCCACAGCTGAAAGGGCGAGCATTTTTGGTGTGACGGGAATTCGAACACACGATTCCTCAGATTACGAGTCGAATGCCTTATCTACACGGCCAACTGAATTTAAATTACGAAAAAACACCCAGAACACAGTGTGTAATACATAAAAAACAATATTTATTTATTGTAAAAACACACCAGAATTCTCTTGTTACTTTTCACAGTCCTCTCAGATGTACGTAGACAACGATCATTCACCAGACAAAATATGGAATTGTTAGTCTTGAAAAAATTGGTAAGACCCTCAGATCCAGTTAATACCTGTACAATCATTGGTCACTGTAACCAATGTCCTGACGAGCGGTAACAGGTATTACCAACTTCTAAAACGACAAAGAAACAAAGATAACTGAAATAAGATCAATTTAAAACTTTTCTTAATCACACGTGAAAACCTGATTCCTTATTCTGAATACGTGCAAAATAAACTAGAGGGGCACTCAGCGTCGATCACATTAAGCTTTTAAAAAAATACTTCTGTTATTAGTGACGAACACGCACAACTTTCGGCATGTAAAATAACTATTATACTAGTATCCCAGGAATCTGCTGAAAAAAATACCTTTTATTAGATTTTTAGCGACACGTTTTATTATCCTCATTTCGTTTTTGAAATTTCGCATAAAGCTACTTGAGGGCTATCTGTGCTACCCGTCCCTAATTTAGCAGTGTAAGACTAGAGGGAAGACAGCTAGTCACCACTATCCACCGCCAACTCTTTTACCAATGAATAGTGGGATTGACCGTCACATTATAACGCCACCACGGCTGGGAGGGCATGTGTGGCACGACGATGATGCAAACCCGCGACCCTCAGATTGCGAATTGCACGCCTTTACGCGCTTGGCCATTATCCTCGTTTCAAAAATTACTTGATATAATTGTGTCCTTTAATTTCTGTATTAAATGTTAACTAAGCTTTAATTTCTGTATTAAATGTTAACTAAGGAGATTCAACATAGAAATCCTGGTTAAGATGAGAGCAGAAATGACAAATATGTAGTTACATTATATGTCAAAATTTTACCGGGCAACCTATTTAGTGTCAAGCGGACCAAAATTTAGCCAAATTAAAAATTAAATGTGTATCTTTGGTTTACAGAATTCACCAATAATATCAAAAAGAGCACAGTACAAATGCGAATTTAACTGTTTTAAGACAAACATTTAATAACAACCAACGCCAAATTAAGGGTTTTATTGGCCCTAGGCTTTTCAACTTAGAGGCCCTCTCGAGACAAAACTTCAAAGTGCAGTAATATTTATAGTCATAGTTTAAGGTCCCCTAATTAACATGAGATTCTGGACTTCTTCCCAGTAAGCCCATGCCTTAACCCGGGGTTTATCACAACCATGAATACAAATAATCACTATTCCTTCTAAGAGTATTAAGCGTGCTAGATACTTAAAGTTAGGACAATTTTTTTCATCTATACAAGTTTTTATTTAGTGTGTTTACATCTTTGATACTAAAATATTAATCTAAATAGCGGTATCTTAATCCTAAACAATCTGTACTATTATTTCATAGAATTGTGTCCTTCCTTTTCTTCTTGTTAGTTATATTGTTATTACTACTACTGTTTCATGCAATTTTACACGTCTACATCTAAAGTATGAAGAAAAAAGGTATTAAGAGGCTTAATTTGGTAGTTGAGTTTGAGATTTGTACTCTCATGTTTACAGAAGAACATAGAGAAGTCAAATACGAGCAAAAATGCTACAGAAACTAGAGGTGAGAAGAGAGAATTATAAAACAAATACCAACATTTGTCTGGCCAGAGTTGGCAAGGTCGGAAAAAGGCATGATCTTGAAAAATCCTAAATTCAGCCAATCCAGGATTACCATAAACCAAAAGTTAACAAACAAGACTCACTTTCAGGAGAAATTGTTTGATAATTTTCTTGGACCAATTACAATCCTTGTTTGAAAAGGATGTTATGTTTTCATTGTTGCACAAAAGCTTCAGAGGCAAAAAGTCACCCCTCACAAGTATACATGCACTACATTTTTATCCTCAGAACTAAGAGATTGGAAAACGTCCAAGAGCGCTCGAAACAGCATGCTGATTAGTGATCACGTAAAGTAAAAGTGACAAGATCAGTAGACACCTCGTTCTCTAATGATTTGGCATTATATTAACAAGACCAAAATTGGGCCTGTTGTACGTTGAAAGAGTTCAGTTTTTACCACGACAAGGTTTGTAGGTATGTTTTGAATTTCACGCAAAGCAAAACGAGGGCTATTTAAGCTATCTTTCCCTAATTTACCAGTATAAAACTAGAGGATTTGTTGGTTGAAATTAAGCACAAAACTACACAATGGACTATCTATGCTCTACTCACCATGGGTATCGAAACCCAATTTCTAGGGTTGCAAGTCCACAGAGATACTGCTGTACCACTAGTGGGCAAAGCTAGAGGAAAGACAGCTTATCGTTGCTACCCACAGACAACTCTTCCAATAACAAATATGATTTTCAATTATGTGGTCAACTACGTTACACAAGTCTGTTAGCCGGTTATTTCGCATTATTTTACTCATAATTCTGGCAACGTAAATAATGTAACTATCAAATATACTTGACGTTTAACTATAAGAAAACATTTTAATTTTGAAGACAAAGGAAATTACCTTTAACGACGCAATTGAGATCATAAAATTAACTTACACGAAAAATTATGATTTCGGATTTTGAAAAGGACTGCTTTATACTCGCAGGTAAGTACCATTAAACGTTTCTTGGGATGGTTTACTGCAGTTAGCACTTCTAAAACCAAGTACCTAATTTAGGAAAATGCATTTCAAAGAAAAAAGAAAGGACTTATTCACATTCAATATTACACCTGATTTTCATAACATCAGTAAACCAATTGGCACTTTTGTGCTTTCATAATTCTGTAAAATAAGGGTGAGGTTAAATCTTAAAGATTTGTAAAGCCATTCACTATGATAAATGAATCTTAATCTAAATAAATATTATCTCCACAAGATGTAGCTGAAGAGTTATATTAGCATATACCAATTATTTCATACTAAAGTTAACGAAATTTCCTTAATTTTTGCTGGGTTTTGCTCAAAGCAACATGAGAGCTTATTCACACTAGGAATACATAATTTTGCAGTAACTAAGGGTAGCCAACAGTGAGATTCGATCAATCCTCTCATAATGTACCATTGGCCTCAAAGAGCAGTCTTCGTTTTAAAGAAAACATGACAAATATAAAGTGAACAGAAATCAAAGAGAAACTGAATCTCACTGGTCCTAAAATAAACTCAGTATTTAAAACTGATAGTAAACCCCCACTACAATGTGGGTCCTACCACTGTTGCCACCTTCAAAACCTTGGATACATTTTATAATCACACGTTATAATTTATACCCCAGGATCTCTTTACAAATAGGCAGTGTACTAATCTAATTACTTAGACTTCAACAAAAACTCCACAGTAGAATAAAAATTAATACACAGTTGAACATTGCAGTATACAGATAATTTAAACAATAAAACATATTTACTATAAAATAAATCACATAAGCTGAGAAAAAAATTGTATCTTTTAAACGTTAATTTCATTTTGTTATTTTTGTTTAACTAACGCTTGATTTTGAAGTTTAATGATGATTTAGCAATTCAGTGGATAGGTAGATATAATACAGTATATTAATAACTGTGTAGACTAGTTCATTTATAATACATTTAAAAGATGAGAATAACGTGTAGGTTACAGTTACAATCATCATAAAAAGAACAAACTTACTTCAAACACAATTTAAATTTTACTTTGTTTTAAACATTCAATATTTCATTGCATCAAATGATCAAACTGTAGATTTTATTATACAAGAAGAAAATATTGTACAAAGATGAGTTAGAATATCAGATTTTTAATTCAGAATTAAAAAACAATATATACAGTACATGGTGAGTGTACCACAAAAAGTATATCCTAAAAGCAATTACTGTAAAACAACACACAAGACATTAAAATATATTACTCTCTCTTTAGAACTAAGATATGGTATAAATCAAGTATGATACTTTAAAGATAACATGTTACAAATCAGACAGTCTCTTAAAAAAGATATATCGGATGCTTGAAATGGTCATATAGAAATCTTATTGGTTGCAAACAATACTCTGGCAATGTAACAGCTGGGGTTTATTTAACAAAAATGATAGAAATATTTCGAGAAAACATCTTTCATTTTTGTATCAGAATGGTTGGTATGGGTATTAATACTTTTACTGATAAGGACAGAACAACATTTCAACCTTCCTAGGTCATCTTCAGATTTAGAACATTTTTTTTTCTATATAAATTTCTTTATAACATTTGAAATGAAAAGGTAGCAATTAATATTACAAACAAACCTGTATTTTTGTAGTTATCATTATTACCAAATAAATCTTGATAATCATTAATTTGTCCTACACATATTTTGGTAAAACAATTTTTAGGTATTTCAAAAAGCATATGTATTTAAAATATTAAACATCACCACTTATTTAAATAACAAATTATTTTCACATAAAACCAGTTCAAGTTCAATAAATGTAAACTCAAACTGTTCATATTTTGCAAAAATTATTTTAATAGGTGTTTGAACTATAAAAAGAATAATATCATGCATGTCTTGTCAGGTGTAGATTTACCACAGTTTAGATGTTCTCCTTAATTCTTAAGTTGCTATAGAATCCAAATCTTCAGAGTAGCCATCTAAAAACTGACCTCATTAATATAAAACCAAAATTTTGTCATAAGCGTTAAAAAGGCAAATGAAACAATGCTAAACTAACAATTAATTTTTACTTACACACACACACAGAAAAATTGTACAAGAGAAAAGCACCAAAAAATTGTATAAAATATTTGAAATAACAAAAACAAAATCTTATCTAAAAATGGCCTATCAACTGCAGCATTAGTAATTTAATAACATGCATGAAAAACTTGTTTATATGGATTTTTCGAATTAACTTAGCTTTCACAACTATACTTATTCATTAATTACACTTTGGAAACAAGTTTGTTTTTTTAAATACTAGAAGTGAAGGACCTTAAACCAAATTTTTTTATCTAAATAGATACTCAAGCTTTTGCTTTACAGCTTCTTCAAAAGTGTTCACCAAACAAAAACTAAAACTGACAGTGCAAAGTGTCAAATAATAGCTACTATTCAAATATATAGCATGCATTTGTACAGCATGATTTTGACATATGTAGTAAAGCATACAGTTATGAAAAATATGATCACCTCAATGATGATAATAAAGTTAAAATACTTAGCAGTGATTATAACACACACACACACACACAAAAAGAGATTTATGATTTTACAAAAATAAGTATTTTCCAAAAAAGATACCAGATAAATGTAGACCTAACAAGCATATCCCAGAATTATGCAGTTTACCCAAGGAACACAAACTGGATATTCACTGAGACTCGTACTATGATCACAGATGAACAGGGACAAAGGATATTAACTAGTAATTTCATTTTTATATGATCCTTCTGTTACATCACTTAACTTTGACAAAATATTTGTTCACTAAATATAGCAGTTAGTTATTTGATCAACGCTTTTCTTTCAACAGTAAAACTACCTACTAAATTCATCATAAGCACACAATACAAATGCAAGTTATAAATTTGAATAGAAATTATTTAAACCATTTGAATCTTTGTACAGCCAGTTTCAGTACGTGTTTAAGTGAACGCTCCTCAGGAAGTTGTGAGTTGCTAATTATTTAAATAAGAACATTTAGGTGTCATAAGGTCCTTTATTTCTATCATTAAAGTGTCTTCTGTAAATTAATATGCACAACAGAATTAGTTTTTTTAACTTTCTACTAGTGTAAATAATCATTCACTTTGTGACATACTCATATTGCACTAGATGCATTTCTGTAATTAGAAATAAAACAGTATATAAAAAGAGCTTTTAAAAGAAAAGAAATTCTTAAAAAAAAGATAATTCTGAAAAATACAACCTGTGTTAAAAAAATTGTTTTTAACTGAAGTCTTCTGTTGAAGGCTTTTTAAGGTAAATCTGACAAACTATGGAGGCTTTGTTTGAATTTATTTTCTCATTTTTTTGTATGTTTAGTAAAATCCCCAAATAATGGCAGAATAATTTTAACAAAGTTTTTTAGTTTCTAATACAAGATTTTAAAATATGAAAGTTGTATTTAAGGATAACTTTTATAAAAGTATGATTAAAATTTACTGAAATATAAAATGTATTCTTAGTTCTGATGTCAAATATGTAGGCACATAAAACACTTGGAATTTTGAGTTTTGTATAAATATACACACATATTTAGTGAAAAATGTGGGTCTTTCCTTAGTAAAAATGTTTTATATGAGTGACAAATTATTTTTTATCTAATATTTTAATTAATACCTATGTTTACTAACAAGATACTGTAAAGAAAATAAAGCAAGCAATTTTGCAAAAAAAATTTTTTTTAAAGATACATAATGATATAAAAGATTTGTTCTTATACTTCAATCTCTCTGAAGAATTAAACACATTTTAGGAATATTATAAATTGTGTAAACTACATTTACTAAAGAGATCAAATCTCAATGTTACATTTTAAATTTGATGCTAAAAATGTACAATTAGTTAGTTCATAAATCCAATATAAATATAGTTTCAACACACAAGTGTATGTACAGATAAAACCTGTTACACATGTTAAATGTCTTATGCTAATTTCTTCTAGCATATTCAATACTCTGTTTTGCTCACAAAATTGGTTATATACATATTTTAAAATTAAGTATATACATTTGCAATTTCAATTATTTGAAATGCAATGACATCCGATTGTATAAGAACAATAACGTTAGTTTCTTCAAACTGAAATATTTTTTCTCACATCTTAAAAAGTGTTTTTGCAAGACTCCAATTTGTACTACATCAAAAATGTTATATAAAAAAACCTGAGGTCAAATATGGTGCTGCATTTACTGAACTTTATATTTTAGGTAGAAAAACTTTCCCTGAAAAGTAGTGTGGCATCCATGGTGTTAATTTTTTGGCCTGTTTTTTTTTCTTTTTCTGACATGTAAAACTGCAAAAGTATACTGAACTCTTCATGACTAGCTGGAGAGATTTGATCTTTCCTGGAAACCTTATGTGAATCTAATAACTGTCATGTCTGCAAGTCTGAAATTATAAAAAACAGACTAAAATTTATGCAAAAATCTAGCATAAAACTAGAATTTTATTACAACAAGATAAAGTACTACTTTCAAATCAAGCTCACACACATACTTCAGTCCACAAATGTCAAAGGTCCAGTACATAAAATAATTCTAACTTTACTCATTAATTACTCATTGTATTCTTATTAAAAATCAGGAAAGCATATCACTTAATTATTCATGTAGCCTGCTTACTTCCTGTTACTGAATCATAATTAAGTACCAATAAAAATGAATATTCTGAGTATTGTTTGTAGGACTTCAAACTTTCAGAGAAAAACGAATCTGGAAAAAAGGTTAAAATACTGTCAGTGTAAAAACTAAAACATCAAACTGAACAATTTTTATTTTCACATTATTCATACCTAATGTCTTTTACACAGGTTTTCTAAATTTTATGTATAAAAGGTTTTTTAAAACCTTCTTGATGTAAAGACTAAAAATACTAAAATGTAAATTTCTTATTCTCATATTGGTAAAGTAATTTTTACAGCTTTTACAATCTGATGGATAAAAATAAATTTCATAAAATATTGATATATTATTGATATAAAAAACATCAAATTGTAATATTTTTATCTTCATTTCAAATGACTATTTTAATAGGTTTTTCAAAATTTCACAAGTAAAAGTAATTTTTTTAAAGATTAAGACATTCACTTTGTAAAAACTAAAACAAAGTGCAAGTTATCTTATTTTCTTACTATAAAAATAATAAAACCTAGTGTGCAAATAGTGTAGTTTTTAACAAACTTCTTAACAACATAAATGCATCAAGGAGAGATTGTTTTTGAAATTTGCACAGAGCTACACAAGGGCTATCTGCACTAGCTGCCCCTAATTTAGCAACGCAAGATTGAGAAAAGGTAGCTAGTCATCACCCCCCACTGGCAACTCATGAGGCTACTCTTTAACCAACAAATAGTGGGACTGACCATCACATTATAATGACCCCACAGCTGAAAGGGCAAGTGTGTTTGGTGTGATGGGGATTCGAACCTGTGACCTTGATATTACGAGTCGAATGCCTCAACAAGAAGGCCATGTCAGACCCTTATGAAGAGATACTAAAGACATGAACTACAAATATTTGTAAAACAGAAACAGTTTTATCTTTACATCTGATTTTTTTGCCACAAGTTAAAATTTCACTGTACTTTGAATGTTTTCATTCAAGACCAGTTGGCAACACTCAAGCTTGGTTAGAGTTTCATATCATGTGCCATTTATAATTTTTTTTTCCAATTTTTGTTCTTATTTTCAGCCTTACATTATCCATATTGGTTAACTGATAAACGTGCATGGAAGTTACTTCCACCTATTTCTTTTTAAATTTTTCATATAGGTGGCACCCTTATATGAAACTCCCACCCTCATACTTTTTCAAGTGTACATTTCTCTCTAGATGGTTCCTCTTTCAACATCTTTGTGATTTAACTATCAACTGTTTTAATTTCTGAATGAGCTAGCTATCAATAACTATTGATTGGCCAGTATTTTATGACAGCATTTGATGCTACAGTAAGCTGAAGAACATGATCTTAATGGTGACACTGTTCCATTTCATCCCATAAAAATTTACTGAATCATGACCAACTTCCTCTCCTCCCCCAAAAAAAATTTTCTTTTTCAGAAAAAAAAGAAACTAGTCAGAAATTCACCTGTGGATTTACTAGAACATTCAATTATTTTTCTGAGACATTTTCCAAACTCCTCTAAGACACGCTTTTCGACCAATGATAACACAAGTTCTGACTTCTCAGCATCTTCACCCTGAGCTAAGAGACATTGTACTGTTGCTTCCACAACTTCTTGAGTCACAAAGGCACATGGTAGTCTAGGTACACCAAATAGCAAAATTGTTTTACTATTTTTGTTTAAACTTTGACCCATTTATATAGTTTGTTTTTGCAAACAATAAGCAGCTCATAGAAACTAATGCAAAATATTTTATGTACGATTATAGGACAATAAACTTAAATATTGGTTTATATACATTCAAACTGAGTAGTAACAGTTTTTCAAACATGTATGATAAAGGCAAATGGACTAAACAATAAATTAATCTATCTTAATTAATCACAACATTTAAATTTTTAAATATATACACATGTGCACCATAATTTTTTTTTAACTTTATAGCTGTTTTAAATGAATTTTAAAAATGAAATAAACCAATTATATTAAACAAACGTTCAAATTACATCTCATAACTTCCTAGCTTTTCATACTTGAATTAAATTATCAGTAGTTAATTTGAAACACAACACTGGAAGTACACAAGTTTTTATTTAACCTATGGAGCTTATTTAGAAAGGAAGAAAATTACGAACTTCAATTTTTTTTAAACTCCAAATTAGTCCACTGTGAAAAAACGGAAAAAGTGGCTTCTAATACCTGTGACCTTCAGCTGAAAAATTTGCAGGTCGAGTTGGAAAATCTTGAAGTTGGAAGGATATCTTAGTTTTAGCAGCAGCCTGTTGTTGAACTCTGACCTCTACAGCATCAGCTAGATGCATCAGTGTTTTTTTCTCACAATTATCTTCAATGTTTTTACATCCCACACACTTGCACAGATGTGTACACATAATTTTTGCCTAATAGGAAACAATTTGGCATGAAATATTTTGATCATACTTGTGCAATTATTATGTTGACCACCAGCATCAAATAAGTGAATTCATGTTTTTATTGTTGAAAAATAAAACTTTAAAGAATATGTAAACTAATCAATGTGCGACTGTTTGACTACATAATTTATAAATACTTTTCATCACTATAATATGATATATTAATCAAATTTCAACTATGACTTCCCAATAAAACTATTACTACATGAACATTTGATACAAGTACATTCATTTACAAATATTTTTTTCAACAAAGTAAAACACTACTCACATATCACAGTATCCTCAGTTAAATGTATAATAAAAATACCTCTTAACTTGCTTAAGGGTACAAAGCACCACCAACTACAATATTTGCAACTTTACAGCTGTGTTTATCTACCTTTTTGCAACTGAAACACCATTACACATACCTCAAAAATTAAATTAACCAGTTAATATTAAACAAATAAAATTATATACCAATTTCAAAATCACATTTTATTGAAATGACTATCAGAACTCTAAGCATACTTGTATGTTTTTTAAAATTAAAATTATGGGGGCATGATGGAAAGTTTATAAAAATGCAGGGGTATAACAGACCAATTAACTGTTTTGTTTTTTTCTTAAACGTACAAAACATACTTCAATTATCTTGCAGAGATACAATATTTATTCACCACTGAGAGCAGTATTTATTGCACTGGATTAAATAATTTAATCAATATGTGTTTAACTTGTGAAAGTTAAAATGCAATTCTCAGACAATGATCAAAATACTCATTCCTTTAATTACAACAGCAACATGAAATATCATACAAGACCAAAGTTGCATTAAATTAATAAAATATGTATACAAATTGACAGTTTGACTTCTGTTAAAGTGAATTCATACTAACACATTTCTTCAAGACAATTAGGCTTATCTCATCTTTCCAATCACATTACTCTATAATCAAGTGTTACAAAAAAAACGTTAATATGAAATCTTATTTTAATTCACACTTCTATCTGTGTGTATTAACTTATGACTACACACATCACTATAACACCTAAGTCATTACTGAGCCTCACCTCATAACATTCACAATAATTTTTTAAACAACCAGATCTTTTGCAGTTACAGCCCTTAGTGTGACGTCTTTGGGCAATTCCATCCTTATACTTTCCTAAGTAAAATAAATGAATCATACTCTTTATAAATATCTAAATACATCTCATTCTTTTCCATATTCAAGAACAAATCTAGAACTTAAAACTTCTTCAGAAAAAATAATGTTATATTCCTTCTACATTTTCATGAGGTTAACTTTCTTGAAGATACATTTTGGTCTCAAAATTAAATAGTAAATACTTTTATAAGAAATTTATAATTCTTATTTTAAGACAAATATGAAACCACTTACTTTCGCTCACTAGATTACCACTTCTAAGTTTTGAGAAATGCAAAACCGAAATAGAAGAAAATATTGTTAATGTTAACAGTTACAGAGGTTGTCAGGTAAGACAAAAGTTACCTTCACAACATGTATTAGTACTTTTATTAGTAATATGAAGAAAAAAGTGTTTTTTGTTGGTTGGTTTGGTGTTCTATGGCACAAAGCAACTACACTATCTGCACCAAACATCTGATAAAAAGTTAAAATTAAAGTAAAATTATTAAAATTCCTAAAAAGAAATTAAGATAAAACAAAATAAAGTTTAATTTTTGAATTAAAAACACAAATTGTATTAAATCCAATTTTTATATCTAACTGGTAAGTTCAAAAATCAGCATTAACCACCTTAAATGAACCTTTCCAGTCCTGGTTGTTATTTGAAGTTATGGCCCATATCAGAAAGTAAAGTAATACAAGTTTTTTGTAGCAAAATTTTAATTATTATAACTCACCAGAACGGGTAGTTCAAACATTAGCATTAGACACCTGAAGTTGGCCTTTCCAGTCCTGGTTTCAAGTTATTTGACGTTACAGCTACTTTCAAATTTCAAATCAAACTATATTTACTTTAATTCTTAAAAGGGAATTGTATTAAAATGTCTAATTTATAAATTAAAAACTTAAATAGCATTAAAAATATTAATGGCCTTTAAAAAACTAAAAACATTTCTAAGGTGATCAATGTCACCATTGTCAATGACGCTAACTTTACGTATAAAGCTTGAGACAAAACACGTTTCAAATGGTGCGGTCATTGAGTCGTAACATGGGCAAGACAGTAAAAGGTGACTTATTGTGACCCGAGCGTCACACAGACAACACTGGTGCATCAGTCCCAGATAAGAGAAAAATGATAAGTTAAAAAACTGTGACCAATGTGTAGTCTAAAACAATTTCCTCTTTCCGATCCTTAAGGATGCAAGATGGCCAATGTCCAACAGAGAATTTTATTTGGAAAACCTTGTTTTCACATTGCTCACTTCAAGTCGACTACCAACTGGCACAGATCTGAGCCTTGAATACACGATCATTGTCCATGTATGGAACAGGTACAGCAGTGATAGTGCCAGAGCAGACAGACTGCAGTGTCAGTGAGCCCATTCCTATGAATACTAACATGGCCTGGTACCCAGAAAAACTGGATAGAAGTAGATGTTAAAAAGAAACAGGCTAGTTGGTTTAGAACATCAGCGAGAACTAATGTGAAGTGATTCCAGGGCCAGTAGAGAACTAAGCAAGTCAGTATAAGTAGTGCAATTTAAGTACTTCTTAGCTTCTACGTAATTTAGGATAGAGAAATAGCATAAAGTACAGTAGTGAACACAAACTATAGAGGGAACCTGCATGCAATCAGTGAGCCCCAACAAACCATGGCAGAGCCTACAGAGTCGCCTAATTTCAAACCATTTGTATAAATAAGAATGAAAGAATGATTCAAAAGATGTTCAGCAAATGACAGACAATACTTCCAATCAGGAGTATCTGCTTTTCTCAGGGCTGAGGTCTTGGCAGAGCCACAGATCAGTGACTGATAGTCTAGTTTTAATCAAATAAGAGCATGATATATATTTAGCATAGAACATCGATCCACTCCCAAAGTGGTGGAAGAGAGGACATGGAAGATGTTCAGTGCTCTCGTACATTTCACTTGTAGCTGCTTGATGTGTGTTATAAAGATCAGCTTATGGTCAATGATAAGCCCCAAGAACTTTGTTTCAGGAACCACAGATTGTATTGGTGAACTTATGCTGAGTTCAGGATCAGGGTGAATACTCCAGTGGTAACAAAAGTGCATACAAACAGTTTTAGAGAGAAGTTAAAACTGTTTGCTGTAGTCCACTTCAGTAAACAACTGAGGGCAGTCTGTAGCTGTTGCTCAATATAACTCATGTTTGATGACTGACAGGAAATATGAAAGTTATCAACATAGAGCCCTTTTGCAACAGTAAGAGGGAGTTCTTCAATGATGGCATAAATCTTTATACTAAAAATGACACTCAAAACACAGCCCTGCAGAACTGTAGAAAAGAAAAGGAAAGTGTCAAACCCATACGAATTTTGAATCCCCTGTCCATAATAAAATTTTAATAAAAATGGGAAAATGACCATGTAATCCACACAAATGAAGATCTTGCAAAAGGTCATACCTCCATGTAGTATCATAAGCCTTCTCAATGTCAAAGAATATTGATACAAGATGTTAGGTAGTTCATGGTGGAGCTCTGTTGTCAGAACCCCCATTGGGTGGGTGAGAGTAGGTTGGTTAATGCTCATCTTGTTTGGTTTCTTGAATCAAACATTCTCTCTAAGCTCTTACAGAAATAGCTTGTCAAAGCAATTGAACACAAGTTTGTAGGAATCTTGGGATCCTTCTGAAGCTTACTAAAAGGTAGGACAATAGCCCAGCACCAGGAATCAGGAGGAACATTCTCCTGCCAGATCCAGTTAAAAACAATTAGAAGAATAACAAGCAGGAGACAGATGATGCAGCATCTCATAATGTACATAATCAGGTCAGACCAATGTACTGCCAGACAAATGAAGGGCCAGTTTGAGATTCACCATTGTAAAGGGGTAATTAAAGTCATAGAGACAATCAGCTTGAAAGGAAAGATGTGATCGCTCTGCCTAAGTCTTGATGGTTAAGAAGGTGGAGGATGAAGCAGAAGTGCTAGATACCCAACAAAAGTTCTCACCTAGAATACTGGCAATGCTCCAAGTATCAGCTACTTCCTGGTCATCAAAGAGCAAGGTTGAAAGGGGGAAAGAATTATATTGCTCACTAACCTTTCAAATCTTGTCCCATATAACTTTGGAACTGGTGGTAGATGATATGCTGATTGCAAACATAAATTAATCCAAGATTCCTTCTAGCTTTAACACTTTACTCACCAAGCATGTGCACAGGCCTGCTGCAAAGTAATGTAGTTCAAGAGTGTGGGATACCTTCCAAAAGTATCCCAGACCTGTTTATGGACCTTCCATGCCATATGGCAGACAGGTTTCCACCAGGGATGAGGATATCATGGAAAACCTGATGTTTTAAGAATACACTGAGCAGCTGCCTGTATAATACAGTTAGTTACTGCTACCATGCAGTTGTCTACTGATGGCTTACAGATGATAAGAGATACAAGTTCTGCAAAAGCAATAAAAGAGAGCAAGTTAGCTCGATCCAGCTTACACTAGGGAACATGAGTTGGGTGGCATTGACCATGGTCAGTCTTTTTCAAACTTACAGGAAAATGATCACTGCCTCATGGGTTATTGTCAACCATCCATGAAAAGTGGGAGAACAGTGAAAGGGAGCAAACTGAATGATCAATAGCAGTAAAGGACTTCTCAAAAAGAGAAAGGCTATGAACTGAGAGCACACGCTCTATGGAGTGACCCCTTCCATCAATATTAACACTTCTGCAGAAGAAATTATGTCCATTAAAATGCCCCAGGATTAAAAAGGGAAATGACAACTGTTCAATGAAAGCATCAAGGTTTGATTGATCATAAATCTCTTTTGGAGAGAGAAAACTAATCATGATGGTACAACCCAAGGAAACATAGATGACTGGCTTCTACTGTCGAGTGGCAAAGACAGAATAGGCACATGCTGATCAACCAAAAGTTCCACTCCTCCATGCACTCATCCATTACACAACCTATTATTTCTGTACAAAGAAAACTACTGAAAGGTGACTGTATCAGCAAGTTTTGAAATTGCTAAATTGGTAGGAGAACTCTTCTGTTTTTGATTAAGTTTTTTTCCTTATTTTCTTTATTCGAGGGAGTTCTTCCAACCTCCATGGATCCTACCCTGGGTCAATTGGACAGGTTTCTGTTATTGGAAGAAGATTCCAGTGACTGAGGACGTGAACAAATGATTGTTTTGCATCTTGGGGTGGGAGAAAATGTAGCTGAGGAAATGCCCATACCCAGAACTAAAAGAAGTGGATCTTAAGGTTTGCTGGAATGAATGTTAGGGATAAATATGGGTATTGAAGATGATTAATCAACTTTCTTAACCATGGAAGTCATGTGATTTGAGAATGATTCTTTTGGAGGAATGGAGAGATTCATATACACTTCCACTGTAGTAGTGGAACAAAGTGCAGCAGTATACGTACAAGCAGTAACTTCCAAGCTTCAGGGTAAGTAATGTTTTGAATAGTCTTCAAATGCTGCACCTCTTTTTCTTCCAACCATTTAGGGAAAGAACAAAAGTAGGATTGGGTGAGAGCCATTGCAGTTGATGCAATAAGAGTCTGTTTCACATTCATAGGCATTATGATCCTTGCCACTGCAACAAGCACACATCAAGGAACCAAGACATGATGGGTTCGAGTAATCAAACAGCCGACACTAGAAAATCCGAGTTTGGAATGTATGGCCGTACCTTGTAATTAAAATAACCTGCCTTGATAGTGACAGGTGGATGCTGTGATGCAAATGTTAAAATAAGTACGTTGGTTGGCATCATAATTCCATTTTTGCAAGTAGAGATATGCCTCACTGCAGAAACTTCTTAGGTGGAGAAACCAGTGATAATCTCTGACTCGGGGATGTTTTTAAAATCCTTCTCAACAATAACTCCAAGTGACAAATTCAAAGCAGCAAGCGTTATAATCAATAGGTATATCCCTAATCGCCTTTGAATGTAAGAGGAGTTCATTGTGTTTAAATGTATACATTTCCACCAATATGTCACCAGAGCAAAGCTTTTTGACTGACTTGAGAGCCAGCAAGTCCCCCTAGTCCTTTCTGAATAAAAAAGGGAGACATTTACCCCAAAGGTTTGTCTGAAAGAGAATGTTGTATAAGAAAATGCAGTACAGATGTTATGAATGTTGAAGATTGCTGCTCAGAATTAAGATGTGGTCATTTACCTATGGACAGTTTTTCACTATTTTATTTAAGCTTTTATTTGGAGGATCCTTAATAATAATTAAAAAAAAATTGCTGTATGCAGCAATGCCAGGATTTTGCCAGCACTATACTAAAACACCAGCATCATATACAATGTCCACAACAACTGTTGAAAACATTCAACACTGGTACTTTGTTAACTTTAGCTCAATTGGATCAGCCAATTGACCTGACCATAGGGAAACAGCCCATCCACAGAAATTCAAGGCCAAAGTGGTGTGTTAGGGTTGGACCCCTCAACCACAAGGATCTTCTCCTCTACCTTTATAGGTCACCACACCTAGCAAACACATGGGTGGATGTTTAGATCCCAGCAGAGGTGAACAGAACCTTCCTTGGGAGGTCCCCTCACCACATGCAGAAATTCACACCAAGGGTATGTTTTTGAGGGTCAACTGGTGTTAGGTGAGCATCAAGTGTGGAGAACTGTGGGAAAAAAAACAACTTTGAATTCTTTCAATATATTTTGTTGGCAATAATGTCAGATCTTCAAATTAATTACAATTTATTCTAGAGGATACATTAAATCAGTGGGTTAGTTTGATGAATGTGATTTAAAGGAGAATTCATGGAGGTAGGTGGGAAATTTCATTTAAAGCACTGCTAAAAGTTTGAAGGCATTATTTTGTTACCTACAAAATGGAAAATATCTTGAAAACTTCCAGTTTGATGTATGCAATACTGCCCTCATATATGATGATTTTCTAAATGGCTATAACACTAAAAATATATTGCTAGAAACCTTTTCCATGCACACTGAATCTCAGCAAACATTACTCTATACTCAAGCTTGCCACATAAATCCTTTAACCACTGTAGCCAATGCAATGTGCATCAGCCACTTCATTTAAAGTTTTAAACCTATGTTTTATCTTCAGGAATCTTATGTTGTATATTAATACAAGAAGAAGATTACACAAAGCTAATGATTTCTAGTGTGTAACATTGCAATGGTAGTAATCATCAATATTGTTTTAGGTAATTTATACAAATACACTAGTAAGTAATACTTTACAATACTGCAGAATTGTACAAATATGCACCAGTCTGTAAAAAACAAAAGCTCTAACAAAGTCTTAATGTAATCATAAACCATTGGGTCTTAACAGTTCTTGAGCACTAACACTCACTTATTTTGATCCATTCCCAGATCATTATCATTATTGTTCTTTTATGGGACTGGCAGGAAAAAAGATGACATTGGTTTGATTTCTTTTGACTTTCATTTGTTGGAGCCTGGGAAGTGCTCTACACAGAACTCAACTTTGGTCATATTAAGACTATCTCTAATTGGATAAAATTATTCCTTCAGTTTGTTAAGTTCTCAAAGAGGAATGGAAAATTAAACCACAAGAAATATTAAAATATGTTGACAATTCATTAGGTGGTTTCAATATTATATTTATTTGTATCAGTGAATTTCTATTCTAAATAAGAACTATGAGCAGCATCAGATAACACTTACTTTTGGCATTTTGGCTTATGCATTATTCAAGGGTTAATGAACATCACAGGTAAAAAACTAATTTTAAATTAACCTAAAAGAAAACAACCACAACAATATAAGGGGATAGCACACATGAAGTATGCTAAAAGTATTGCTAAATGAATTAGGATTGCTAATATTAATAGTAGAAGTTAAAAAAAATAACAAAAACATTGAAAAAAGGTGTCATAGATGCTAGATATTGTTTACTTGTTAATATAAGGGCATCTGGACTGAATTAAAAGAAATTCCTTGAATTTTCTGTCAAGAATTGTAACTAGTCCAAAACTTTCATTCAATAAAGTGTTTCAGTGATTGTACTGAATGCTTTGATTTGACATTTAAGAGGCTTCTTTGTTGTTGTCAGGGTTTTGTGTAACAAGTAGGCTAAAGATTCTTCTACAGTAGATATTTGTGAATTGTTGTGATAAATAACAGTAAAAAGAGAGCACACACTCCATTTAATCTGAAAACATATATTCAGAACAAGTTAAATATATGTACAAAAATTCTTTATACTATAAACATCAGTTGCATCTAAAATATTAAACAGTTCTCTTTCTTGTCAAGTCTTATCAGGCCAACCTCAATTATTTTGTAATTCAATTGAGAAGACACTTTCTTTACACCCATCTGAACAGTATCAATCAGTATACTAATAATATAATTTACTTACACTACTCTGCAAGTTACCAGTCTTATACTGAACTTCAAATACTCTTCTTTTCATTAAAGTCCACACAGGTAGGTTCATTAGAACACTCTCACACGTTATTCTAATTATCTCTATTAAACTGTGAAACTCATTTTAAAATATCATCCTTTTATGGCTATTCTCTCACACAGTGGCTAACTTCACTTTTTAGTTCTTTTTTATTATTAACTTGTGTTTACACACCATTTATTCACTGAATTACAAAAAAAAAATATTATCAATACCAAAATTAATTCCATTATTTACAGTGAAAATTTCAAAGTATTTCATACACAAAATAAGTTACTTCACCCATTTTTAAGGTAAGTTCTTGATATAATGTGATGTAAAAGGCAAAAAAATAAAATTATCCAATATAATGCAGTATGTGGACATCAACTATGAACTATTTGAAAACAAGTTCTGTAATATGAGTTTAATGGTTAAAGTGCTTGGGACTTTTTTTTTCCCTAAGTAAGCAATTTATAAACAGAAGTTGAAAAAGCAACAAGTATAATAATTCAATGTCCTTTCCTTTAACCCTTTCAGTAAACAAAATAAAATACCTACATTTTCCATTGATGCCTACTTCAAAAGCAGCGAGTATGTAAAGTAAGATTATAGTGATTGGATATGAATCGTTGTCATAGTTAATAGACTAGATTATCATTGCCTACTAATTATTAACTAACTTTTATTCCAGGAACTAGGAACTGCAAATCAAGAGCTTCAATTTATTTGGTTGACTAGGACAATTAGCATGTGACCCAGTTAACTATACTCACACCATCTATCCTCTGCTATGCAGTTTCACAGGCAAATTGGTTAGAAATACTGCACCAAATTGGTCATTTGAGGCAATAATAAAATAGAAATCAGAAGAACAAAGAATGATTTTTCTATTCCCTTCTTAAATTGCATATGATTATCACAAATGAAAGTCCTACTAACATATAATGCTTTGCAAACATTTGCTGTTTAAACTATAACTTTCAATAATAAAAGGCAAGCAATGAAGTGACAGAGTTTATTGATTCAAGTATCCAAAAACTAAATATCCCAGTTTCTTTCCATGTTGAATCTAGCATGTATAACTTGTGTAATAGTTAAAAATAGTGAAATATATTTATGTTTATAAATAAGAGGTGTAAATTTATAAACATTGAATACGTGAAATAATTATGACACAGTATGATTAACTTAAGAGTAGCTAGTACTGCTTCACTAACCGTTGCTCCAATTCTTCACTGAGAAGCAATACAACCAGCAACAATTTGCAAGTACGTGGGTCTAAACAAGTTGTTGTGTGCTACTAACCATAACAGTGATGCTTTAAATTAACTTATTGCAAGCCCTTTAAACTCTAAAGCCAGTTTTTAGGATTATTACAGCAAAAGGTATCCCACTTTTGAATGCAAAAAACTGTTATTTGTGCCAAAATTGAAAATTAATTGGATTACTAACCTGAGGTAGTGAAACCTATGTAAGAAGTACATTCTTAAAAAGTCTCCTATGAAGCAGAAAATCTTTGAAAAATGTTTTTTTGGAGGCTATATGTATTTACAAATTAGTTTGTGATTTTGGTTAATGTGTTAAAATATCGGCCATTAGAGATATTAGAAACAGTATTTTTGTTTCCATTACGCAAGGTCTTCTACTGATTTTTTTTCTCCTACAATCACTATTACATTTCAAAAACTTGCATTTACTAGTATAAAAAACAAGACCATTTTAAAACTTACCAATTTTGGGGTGAAAAGCAAAAGGATTTCTCTCCAGGCAAATTTTGATTGCTTTTTGCCTTTCTTCTTCATGGTCTAAGTTGTTGTAGCAATTATTGCAATTACAACTTTTGCAAAATTCACCATTGGCAAAACAGTCACAGTATCTATTGTGGAAAATCAGATGTTCTTTAAATTCAGAAATAAAAATTACATCATGAAATGCATTCCATACAAAAATTATTTGCATGCAGTGTTTTTTTATACTTCCATAACCACAGTACAAAATAAACAATAAACAATCACCTTACAAACAATCATAGTAAGTTTGATTATTGGAAAACTGATAACTGAAATATTAATATAACTGTAAACAGGGATACAATTTTGTGCAACCACTGACATTGTTTATAGTACATCCAAGATATGTGATAAAAGATAACTATTTTACTAGTTAATGCTATAATAAGGAATTCAAAATGTGTACTATGTGTCATGCAATATGAAGATTTAAAATTAGAAACCTGGAAAACAATCACTGATTAAACAAATAAGAGACTCAGTTGTATTTTAAATCTTCATTCATCTCAATGTGACCACATTTGATAAATACAAAAGTAGGTTTAGTATTTCATTCAATAAAAACAAGAACTTTTTAATGAATATGAGGAAGTTTGGCCAAAGTTAAGTACTTCATAAGAGCCCTTAAAAATGAAAAACAAAAGTTAAGGTCTGGGAGAACCTTAAATAAGTATCAGTCAAAGACAACATGTGACAACTGTGACACTTTCACACACACACACATATACGATATCCTCAGCATTCCTGTAAAATCTGACTTTTTTTTAGCATTTTAAAACATTTTGTCTGCTGAAGAATTTTTAAGAATAAATTGGATCCATCTATGAATGCAGGTTTCAGAACAACAAATGATTAAACTTAGACTGGAGATAGAAAAGGGTAAAAAGTGCATAAACAGGTTGTATGTGTTTCTCAAGTCAACTAAATGTGTTCAAAACAAAATGTGGTTAACAATGGACAGGATGGAGTTTCCAGATACATTATTCTTATAAGCAACTTAATGAGTGAGCAGTAATAACTGACAGTGGGAATGCAAATTACTTAAAATTGGAAAGGAAGTTTGTCAAAGATGTGCCATGTTGCCTAATTATTTTAACACATATATGGAAGATAATGAATTTTTATTATGCAGATAACTCAGATTTGTGATTAAATAATAAAATTGATATGAAGACGTATTTAGAGAACAAATAAGTTCTAAGAAAGGTTTAGTGCAAAATGAAAAAAAACAAAGATTATGACGAGGGAAAGTTAATATGTCAACAAGGAGGTAAAAAGGTAAGAAATAAAAGTAAAACAATTTTAATGTTTAAGATCCACAACTAACAATGAAAAATGTCTTGCAGGTATTTTGTAACCTTTTGCTCCAAGTACCGTACACTGGGCATGACAAAATGTCTTAGTGTTTTACTTTCAAAATTTCATTAAACTTCTGTTTGTTATACCAATTACTATGGCATAAACTATTCGCTAATAGCCTATATTTTAATGCTCTACAGTTTTTAGTTTCTGAATTTTATAAAATAATATTTTTAAAAAGACTCCTGAATTTCCCCTTATGTGACATTTTCCCTAGGTATCTTGTCATCTTCATTTTATCCATAGCCTCCCAAGAAATTATGAAATTAAACTAATTACTCACTATAAAATCTTCACTGCTTAGACAAAATGATTTTTATGGCCTCCAATTTTTGTTTGATTACAGAACTACCAGACAGAAGATGCCATCAACATGTATCCTCTCATTCAGGATATGTTAATAGTTCTCTTTCACATTCAATAGAAAATCAAGATTTTCATCTATCAAATGAGGTGTTGTTTAATGTAGTATTCTGAACATATAATATTCAATTTCACTCCTAATTTATCTTTGGTTCCCATGGGAATTACTTTGGTCAGACTGGATGCATTTGTAATGGCTTGCCTCACAGTTAGAAGCCAGAAAAACTGTAGTTTTAAGAGGAAATTTTTGCATTTTTGTATCTTATTTATGTTATTTGGTGCATTATTCAATTAAATATATATTATTTAATGCATTACTACCATTACATTTAAATTATTAGGGTTAAATGTCATTGATATTCAAGAGTCAAACAAAGAATACTTGGGCAAATACTTTATTTCTTGTTCTAAGTTTATTCTTTATTTTTGCACTTGAGTTACTTTTATAACAATAGAGATCTCTTTACATTAGTTAAGAACATATTAGGTAAAAAGGTAATATAATTTTTTTTTTTCACAAAACATGCACACAGGCAGTTTGGAGCAGCCTGTAGATAACAATCATTCTCCATGTGATTTACAACTTATAATGGTGCAAACAGTAGTTAAGACATGGTTTAAAGGGCAATAAACATAGCACAATTTATTTACAAAAATATGTATATTGTTATGAGTTTAAAGCTACTTAGAATAAACACATGTAGTTTCATGGTTTCTAAAGCTGAACATTAAAGAAGAGTGATGAAAAGGGGGTAAGAAATAAAGTAAAAAAAAACGAAGTGCTGGACAAAACAGGATGTGAAACAAAATCATTAAAGGATATCACTAAGAAAAAAGCCATTTTGATGGACTGCGAGAAGACAGATCCTGTCTGAAGACAAACATCAATGAAGGATGAGTTGAAAGAAACAGAAAAAGAGAACTACCAACCATAATGTAAATTTAATTTCAACATCCAGACTAAAGTTTGCTAAAGGAATATAGAATCTTATGATATTTCATCAGTTTATGTCATCCATAAATTGTAATATATAATATTTTATCTAGTTTTGACTTTGTAAAACTTTTCAAACTAACAATCAATGATGATTTATTAAACACACACACACACACATACAATGAAAACATCAGAACGGTACAAATAAGATAAATTTGAATATTTTAAAAAACTTACAATTTCAGGCACTGAGATTTGGAACAGTTACAAGGCTTCCGAAATCGTTCCTCTCCAGTTTGCCCACCAGATCTGTTGATATAAAAATCCATTTAAAAAAATAAACAGTCTTTATGAAAACATACAAAATTTTGTTCCTATGTTTATTTACAAATGTAAGGTCTTCTTTTATCCCTATAGAAAAGTTTAACAAATAAAACTTAAACATTACAAATTTTATTTTTATTTACCAATGTTCAGTCAATGCTGCAAGCATTCCTATATGTGTATAATTGTTTGTAAACACTCATGTTAAAAAACATGTAATAAATTAGCAATGCCATTTTAACTACATAATTTTCTATCTTATAAGAAAACTACAGATGGCACAAATCTCTTTAACATTCATGCTAAAATAAAAACACCTGAAGCAACCTTATCAGAAACTTCTACACCAGACCTGAAGCTTACAGATTATTACACACTCTATTTAGAAATATATAGTCATGAGTACTGAGGGCAACAAATTAAAATAAATATTAAACTACTTGTGTACAGCCTATATGTTTGTTTACCTTTCTATTAAAAACATTTAGTATATACTGTTTACTACTACTATTATGGTTACTTTAAGGCTTACTTGCACTTTTGTATTTATTTTTTTAAAATCATTAATTTAATTATTTTCACTGATTTCAAAGATCTATCTGCACAAATTATGTTTAAGTAATACAACCTAGTAATAAACAAGAACCTCTTAATAACATCATTTGAAAACTTCTACTTCACAAACACAAGTCTAATGTAATTTAAAAAAAAAACAGTTGTATAACTAATAAAAATCATTTCCCACTCATGGCACCATGATCAACTGAAGAGATCAATTGCAAATATATAACTGATGAATAAAAAATATGCTTAGTCAAAACTCGTTTTTGATTATTCCAACCAAACTTGGATGTTTTTTTTTGTTTTTTTAATGGAAAATGATGTCACCAATTTTAAACTGCTGTCCAAAGACAAGTCCACTGGTTGGCAGAACCTGCCATTGACCTTTTTCTGCATGTTCAATTTAGTTGTTGAACTAATGGTTAAAGTGAAAGCAACTGTGGCAACATATGCCACTCAATTTTTTTTTTTAAACTAATATTGTTGAACTGTCTGACAACACTCAGCATCAACCTGTCTTTTGTTTCCAAGTAATTTGATTTGAAGAATGCTATATTAATTGAATGTAATTGATTAATGGGGTTACTGATTAATCCATTTACACTAATTACCCATCTCCAATCTCAAGCAAGAAATAACAGAAATATAAGCCCACTAACTTGCTCAGGAGTTGGAGCTCTTTGGAATTAAGTACAAAGCTACACAATAGGCTATATTGTACTCTGCTCATCATGGGCACTGAAACCTGGTTTATAGTGGTGTGCATCTGCTGACATAATGCTGTGCCACTGGGGGGAAATTTCTCAGGAATTACCATAAACAATAAAAATAATATGAACTGTGACTTAGTACCATGAAGAAAAAAAAACAGAATAGTGAGTTACATAATAAAGTACATGGTTAATAGTTTTTTTATTAATATGCAAGTCTTGTTTTTTGATGAAACAGACCTATGATGTCAATTAACACACAAATTCAATAAATGGTTTTTATGGTTACAAGGCAGTTATTATACAAACATCCCTCAAACACACAACAAGCTTTACAATCATATTACTTAATGGGATTTGTACTACTATACTAAAAGCAACAAATTCAACAGCTGGATTTGAAAGATAAAATAAAACTGTAAAAATGCAAAATTTGTTTTCTAATTCATACTGCACAAGATAAGTAGTGATTTTTCCCATTTTCAGAGGAAATATACAATCAAGTTGCATAAAATGAATACACACTTCCTAAATAGTATCTAGTTTCTGCTTTAAAAATTCATACAATTTAAATTAGTATTTTAACATTTTAGTTTGAGAAACTTCCAACATTTTGTTGAGATTGTGTTCTACAACAACACCAAAATACTTCCTTTAGCATTAGAATTTAATTTTCACTACTTTCACCTATAAAAGTCATTGACAATTTTTTTTATAACTGACCAATGACTTTACCTTTCAAAATATAAACATTAGATATGCCAAGATTTAACTCTTGTCAACAACATTTTTGGCTGAAACAATCGTGTTTTGTATACACAAAATTGTTTTCATTAATATTCAACAACAAAAGACAGTACTCACCAAAACCAACTACACCTACCCAATGTTTGGTTCCACAAATATATGTATCTCTTTTTTTACAGATTGTTTGGTTTATTTGGAATTTAGCACAAAGCTACTCGAGGGCTATTTGCGCTAGTCATCACTAATTTATCAATGTAAGGCTACAGATAAGGCAGCTAGTCAACACAATCAACTGCCAACTCTTGAGCTACTCTTTTAACAACAAAAAGTGGGATTGATGATCACATTATAATGCTCCTTTGGCTGAAAGGGTGAGCATGTTTGGTGCGATGGGGATTCGAACCCACAACTCTCAGATTACACTCAGAGTCGAGTGCCTTTACCACCTGGGCATTTTACAGATTTAACTAAAAAAACATTATCAAGATCAAAAACTGAAAGAAACTACAGAAAAAAACTTACCAAATCTGTGGTTTTTCACTGCAGCAGGAGCCCCATCTCTCCGAACAAAAATTAGCCCTTACATTGCAACTTTTGTAGAGTTATTGTTCATCATTTAATTTTTATTATGCAATTTTCATTATTTTGTAGTTTGTTTCATTCCTTAATTTTACAATATTTTATGTTGATTTTTTAATGTAGTCTTCAGGAGGAAAAATCTTTCTTGAAAAAGTTTTTATTTCAAATTCATTCTTTTTTCTCCACTAACTTGTGACTGTTACATTGAATTATTAAAAGAAAAATACACCTAAGTAATTCAAAAACTGCTTTCACTAAACTTTGCAAATATAGAAATCTATATTTTTGGTCTAAAATCATTTATATACTTACCCAGCAGTTTGCTGTTGATCCCATCCTGATGTTGGAGGTGGTAATGTTGACTGAGGTGGCACTGCATTATAATTAATTCTAGTAGTTGGTGTGCAAGACACTGGGATGAATGTTTGTTGACAGCCAGACAGGGCACTGCTACCTACAATATTAGTTGCAGGAAGTAAAGTTGGTACTTGACCTGATGGTAATATCATGCGAGCAGTTTGCTGACTTCCAGATAACAACTGACCATTCTGTTGGACCTATAATCACAAAATTGTTCTTACAATTTATTTGCCCATTTCTACAACTAACTTACTGACTTTTACAATGTTATGAACAAATCACCTGTCATTACAAACTCAAAGCTTAAGTTCTGACAATACTGATGTACAAAGACCCAGTTACAAGAATTTTGATGTTTGTATCTTGTTTCCAAAAAGTACAATTAATGTTTAGATGGCAATATAATCTTTATGCAATTAATTATTGAAGCTTTATTTCCTTGGAAGTTTTGTTACATTGGAAAAAACAAGCCCAAAGAACCATGCTAATGTTACATGGTAACTTAACCTTTTCCACAAGAACTGTAAATCAAAAACCATGTTATCACATCTGTTAAATCACATTTAGTTTTACTGAACTACTATTTTATGAATGTTTGTCAATATCTTTAGGATCAAACTGCAGACTAATTCAAATTTTAGTATTACACATTATATTATTTCTTACTTTAAAAATAAATGTTAAAAAAAAAACACCTAAACATCATCACATAGTATGTTGGATGCAGCACTTGTTCAAATTAGATGTCTGTAGTTTCATACAAGTTAAAAACTCAAATTATGATATTAACATTCTAAAAGATAAAATAAAAACCTCCTATCTTTTCTATTTGCTAAGATATCACTCATGTATTGAATCAAACACAGTAGACAAACTTATCTTTAATCATTTTTGGAAAAGCTCCCTTGTATACAATACAGTTGCTTCTGTTTATGACATGTGAATAACTAATCATAGAGCTCAGAATATCCCCTAGTGGTTGTTTTGGCCATTTTCAAGTATTACAATATTATCTTGTTCTTTGGATACAAGTTTTTAAGATAGCAAGTCTTTAGTCTGCTCAAAATTATTTTAAGACCCAAATACAGCTTAATTAGAAGGCTTGATACATTATAGTGGAATTCCATGGTATCAACATATGAATTTATTATGTTTTTGGTTATTTCAAATATAAAAGTTTAGTTACATAACCTCCACATGCAAAATTTTAAAATGCTCAGCAACCTAAAACAAGCAACAAACGAGTACAAAGGTCATAACTGGAAGAGCTAATTGCTTGCTTTATTTCTTTATTTACCATTCTATACTTTAAGAAAAACATGTTTAAGAACTTAGTTTTTTGCCCTCTTTGGTGAAATGTACAAACCTCTCTCTTATACAAAGCAATATTTGTGTGTGTGTGGGGGGGTTAAATGTTTGAACTCATATTTAGATAATTTACTGATGGTTCTGGTTGAGAATAGAAGTCAAACTTACATGTTTAGTGAGGGCACTATCTACAGTAGACTACAATGCTGAGTGGAACAGGGATCTGTTTCAGAGAGCTTGAAGCCCAGATAGCAAGAAGGTTTAAGTTAGTCTTTTGAGGAAGTTTTTTTGAGTTATCTCATAAAGACTGTTAAAATCAAGCCCTGTGATAACAGTAATTACAATACATCCCTCCCAAAAAATAAAACTATAAAAAAGTGTTAGACTATTTATCCTTTATATTAATCATAGAAAAATGAAGTATTGAACTTTATGACCTGGTACTGGGAGTTGGTTGGAATCATAACATATCTGGATATGCTGTTCCCTCCAGTCAGTAAAGTGTTGCCATTACTTTGACCCTGAACTGTTGCTGAAGTCAGATTGATTGGCTGAAGCTGAGCTAATTTTGTCACTGCTGATGCAGGGAACAATAACTGCTGTGAGGCAAGCAATGGTTTTGGAGCAATCTAGATTTACAAAAAACAGCATTTTTTAAAAAGAACAAAGATTTCATTTACAGAGAATGACACCTATTAAAAAAAGCTACAAATACTAATTACAATTTTTTTTACTTCCTGTGGAATAAAAATTTGCAAGAAATAAGCATAAAACTAATCTTTTTAAAACCAAAATCACATTTTAAATTATAACAGTTGCATGGTCATGTTTATGAATCTCACCAACACAAGCTGATTATCTGTTTGGTCAAAAAACTGAAAACTGAAAACTTCACACCCAAATCTATCACGTTTTTAGTTTGAATACAAAAAAAAAGCAGATGATTTTAGAAGTATTGATCAACTATGGTAAAGTGATAAAATGTAATGAACTATGCTTGGATAGTTTGGGGATAGCAATGGAAAAAACTAGTTTGGCCTGTTAACTGAAATTCTAAAGCAGCTAAATGGACACAAGAATACTCTAGTGTTTATGATATGTCTATAATCATCTGTAGTTAAATAATTACTGTACATATGCTTAACTAGTTCCAAATACATATATTATTTTAAAAATAAAAATGAGTACTGTTAATTTTTTTATTTTCTGCCAACAAGTTACAGACACCTATTGTAGAAGAATGCTCAGCTCAACAAATCCACATATTAACTTATTACATAAAGCATTAAGCAGAATAAGCATCTATTTTGACAGTCCATATAACAAAGCAGCTGCTAAATGCACTTATCAAGACTTTCTATTCAGTTTATCTTCAGAATTGTGTGCCATGAGTTAATTTTCACAGGTAAACTTGTAATGAGAAAAACATTTTAACAAGATAATAATTTCAAACAATAAACAAACAGCACTTCAAAAAAATTTCAAGTGTAATATCAAGCATTTTCATAAATATCAACTTGCACAGAAATATAACAGGCATAACTTGAACTACAATAAGGTTTTTCGTAAAACTAAAATCTAGCAGTGTCCATGTTTTACACCTGGCAAGCTTTCCAGTTGGTATACAGGACCTCACAATATTTAAATAAATCTACATAAGAGAAATTACACAAAGCTTACCAAGGTTTCAAATCTAAAAAGACACTTTGAATCTTTTAAAGCACTGCATGCTTTGGTATTATAAATAATGACTTCGACATTGTGCCATGAATACCAAAATAAATATATGACAAAATAATGCAATAAAATATTTAATGATGCCATTTGATGTTACATTTTGAAAATGTTCCAAATATTGCCTTTTAATGCATGAAACAACAAATGCATGAAAATCAAAATAAGACACTCTCTATGTTGGGTTCACCATCAGGATGAAGATGTGGGAAAACTTAAAATGTTTACAAGCATAACAAATACAACATGGAAAAGGATGACAACTGTTGTTGCAGATGACACGATTTATATATTACAAATTCTTTCTTTACTTCCATCTTAAGTTCTTACAACTGATATTTGAGAGAATGAATTTTACAATAGGTAATAAAATTGCTACTACAGACAAATACTGGACCAAAACAATGATCAACAGCAATATCACTACAACAAAAGAAAAATGTCTTGAAATGTGCTACAGAAACAGACATTACTTTTAACACAAACCAAGAGGTTGATGTTTTAAATTACTGTGTGATAAAAGTACTTTCCTTTAGCCTTTTTATTATTATTATTGGAGTTGCCTTTCGTATGGCAAACAGTATTTTCATATTTTTAAGTTGCACAGTTTAAATGCAGTACAGCGTGCTTTACAACACTGCTCAGAAGATTTCTGATCAGACTCAGGATCACAACTAATAATAGGCATTACAGAATTGTTAGTCTTATACTTAATCATACATGAATATTTCTTTGGATACATAAACATAAAATAACTTTACTATAAATAGGATATCATTTATTGCAGGTTTAACAGTTTTAAACTTTTGACTGTTTGGTACTGTGCAAGAGTTTTATTTGGCTTCTCTTATTTTATTTTTAGAAATTGGGAATAACTTTAGTTGCTCTTTACACAGCAGATGCTCTTTTTACCCATCTGGTAAAACAAGATTGAATTGTGCATACTTTTGAGACCCAATAATTTTCTCAGTTTTCCTGTTTTGCTGGAGAATATTTGAAAAGGAATTATACTGACTTAAATATTGCTTAAAATTCATAGTAAGAAGAAGTGAAAACTGTATAAAAAGTTCCATGGACTGTGCAGAGACCAGAACACCTCATGTTGATAAAAGATGAGTCAACCTGTAGTTTCTGACCCTTATTCTAATTTCTCATGGAATGACCAGTTAACATTTGAACCACGCATCCTTATTTGTAAAAGTTGACTTAAGATTAACTTCTTTTGTTAACTGTACGAGATAACTTAAAATTATTAGCTTGTATGTGGTGTAAAATGCAGAATCAAAAAATTTAATTGGTCCTTTTTGGTATTATTTCCATTTAAGTGTTTTTCTCAAGTTTTTATATACATTTGATGTGATAAGAGTCAAATTCAAAACGTGCCACGAATGCAAATATTTTCTCTCCACACGAAAACTTTTGTAATTTTACTATCTAGAAAGATCTTTTTAAAAAATTTATGTTTTTACAGCTTTTGTAACTGTGCCAGCTAACAACAGTCTTCAGGACCCACTAAACCTCAGCTTTCCACACATCATCTTTGGAGACACTCAACTTGTCTGCCCTGCAATGAATAAATTGCAAAATGAGATGCTGACACCTAGATGAAGTGATGTGAATCATCCAAACGCTAAACGTAAAGTAATGCAACCTTATTATATTGCACAAAATCTGTCCCATTCACTTTAATATTAAGCTTAACTTCAGAATGTTATTCATTTACTTGCTGGACCATGGCATAACATTAAATTATGACAACAACATGCCTAACTGTTGATGGCATTGGCCTAGATTCAGAAGACGAACTGCTGGTGATCAGAATGGCTGTTGTTCATAAGTGCAATTTCAGTACTTTAAGTTAGACTTGTGCTCTTTCCCTTTTCATGGAGCTCACTGCTGCAAGCTCACCCATAATGCCAACAAACCTTTTACAAATCACCTTGTAACAAGCTTCTTGGCAATGTTCACCAATAACTAGGCATTCCTTATAAACATTATTCAGAAGCCATCTATCTCTAAATATACATTTACCCAGAATGTTCTACAATAGTGCACATTCATGCTAATACCATAAGAGAGAAATATGACGACGTAAAAATGGTTGAATTGCAAGTACATAATTGCATGAATAGCAAGGCTCATTCAATATTATATTAGTGAAGTAATTCTAATCAGTATTTATGCATGTTCATCACCAAAGAATGGCTCACTTGGAAAGTAGTCACTGGATTTTATACTGTGTAATAATCAAATTAACAAGTTATGAAAAACAATAGTTTATAACACTGACAAGATATAGCCAATTTCGCTATATTATAACAACCAAGGATAAGAAGTGATGGTCTAACAAACTGTTAAAACTACACTTGTATTGTAACCATCTCCTTTTTTCCTAGAAGTCTAGGAAACTCAAAATATTGTTTTCATCCAGAGCATGCTAAAATCAATCCCAAATCAAAATGGTTATTTTTAGAATTTTTTTTTGAACAAAATAAAATGACTTTCCAGCTTATCCTTGATTTGAACCATTTTGATAAAATGTCTGTACATTCTATGTGGAAATACAAATTACGTTTCTTAATAAAACTAAAACTACTGACTTTCTTGTTTGTTAGAAGCTGGCACAGATAACTTATGTATAGCTTTGTGTTTAATTACAAACAAATAAGTAGATTAGCTCCTTACCTGATTTAGTCCTGAATGCCCATTACTACGTTGTAAAGAAATTTTCTGATTTTGAGGCAGGAGTGTCATAGTTGATCTGATTGAAGAGGTGGACTGTGTGCTTGGTGTGAAACTACGAACTAATAAAACTTAAGATTACATATATTAAACAAAATATGTCTAAAATGGTTCAGCAGAGAGTTGATGAGTCTGTTTCATTAGAAAATAAAACGTTTAAATTATATCCTCATAACACTCTTATAAAAAACCAGAATAAGGAATCTGGCAATATTCAAACAGTATAATCTTGTTTCTGACATAAAAGATAAAAGAATTACTAGTTTTGTGATGACAAGAAAACCACTTTAAGTGAAAATCCATCTCAGTATAGCTGATATGGGAATTAACACTTTTACTGATAAAGCATAGAACATTTTTTGGGGTTTTTTCTCAGCCTTCTTAGGTCATATTCTGGTTAACAAAGTTAATTACTAGTTTATTGAAATTTAGAAAGCATACTTTACCACTACATGTGATATAAACATTGTGTGTCATCAGTAATAGAAATGATCAAATAAAGTTATTTCTCCAAATTAAAGAAAAAACAAATCTGCAAATTAAGGTATGGAAAGCATAGGTTATCAAATTACTAAATTATAGCCTTCTGTTTCTGCCAACTTCAAATTATTGTAATACATAGAGTAATCATAATAACTACATAATATGGGAGCAACATTTTTCATTTTCCCAGATATGGACTTAAAAGTATTCATACAATTCCAATAGTTCTACAATGAACCACTCTGAAACAACAAAACAGTATTCTAACTGATTATTCTAAGTCTCATAACTTCGGTACCTAAATTACTAACAGTTAAAAGAGAAAAAAAAGCAAAAACAGTTCAATGTTTCAAAGTCCATTTGTCCTTTGATGCTCCTATTACACCACCAATATAAATCAAGTATTTATAACACTGCCAGATTCCTGTGATTAAAACACCACATTAAAATCCTAATTTATAAAAATATTTTCTAAGACTTTTCACTTTCATAAATGTATTAAGCACTTCTGAAAAGTGATGAACTTGTACAATGCTACACTTTTAAATGTCAATTTATAACTATTCCATCTACGAGACTTTACAAAATATTTTTAGTACATTATACAAAATGAAGGTTGTTTCTTAATATAATTTTATGTTTTCAAACATCTGTAATAAAAATCTGAGCTATTCAGCAAATTTATCTGCAGGTAGTAGAGATGGTTAATTTTACATTTTCTGATGGAAAACACATCTCCCAGATCATTTATAGGACTTAACCATCATATTCCAAAGGTCTGTGAAACACTGCCATAATCAATTTGGCCAAAAATTGGTTTTTAATTAAGTCCAATTAAAACAAGGAAAATTTCTTCAAGTAGCACAAAAGTTTTATTTCAAAAAGAGCATTACCAATCTCAAAATTATACAAAACAATATTCAAAATGATATTGCTATTTAAGCAAAACCAAATTTATAGAAGCCATACTTTATTATTATTATTGAATCAGACTGCTAAGTAAGATTTACCAACTCCTTAGATCTTACATGATTCATTGGACATCATGGTTATTTATTGTCAAAATGTTGAAGTTTTTGATGAAGTATCAGAGGTCTTGTATTTCTGACTGCTATGGTAGTTTAAAAGGAGATCCAAAATGTTTGTCAGTAGTGAGGTTACATGTATCACTAAATAAACATATAACCTCAATACTGACAAACATTAGTGGCTAGAACGTAACGTCAACAGTCTCAATGAACTGAAGATTAACTGTGTTACATTAGAGTGCATTTTCAGTTATGTTTTTAGTCATATAGTGGTTTTATCAACTTTTGATGGATTATAAAATGCAGGAAATTTACACCACCACCACAAAAATGACTAAAACACATTACCATAATGAATACTTTTTTGTGAATTAATGCATTAACATAGAAAATTACCAGTCAGGTTTTGGGAAACTGGTGTAGCCACTAGTCTCAGACATGGATATCTATTTGAGGTCAACTGAAAAGATGGGGCTGAAACTGTTGATGTGGCTTGTTTAGCACAGATACTCGTTTGTGACGATGAATTGGATGCAACAAATCTGATCTGAGTTGGAGAAGCTGTGGCCTGAGTTGCTGATTTTAAAGTGGTCTGGAAAGGTACAAGCAAATCAAATAAACTGTTTTGTCTTCACAACCTGAAATAAATGTTTCTAAGCTCTACTTCAGTAAACAATGCAAACTACCATTAAAAATTTATACTGAAATTTAAAACATGGCTTTTGACAAGCTAAACAATGTTAATTTTAGAATAATGTATACATCCCTCTCTCTCACAAATAGATAAAAGTTAGCCAATACCAGTACTACAGGTTTTATCATGACTTTCGTTGGTGAGTGTTGCACCACGGGATGTCTGGATAAAACTACTGATGTGGTCTGAGATGCAGCAGAGTCATGAACACCAATACATTTTGATTTGCTGCCTAGAGGTGTAGCTGGAGCAATTTTCTGTGGTGATCTTGACACAGATACAACATTTACTGCATTTTTTGAAGGAGAAAGCACATCCACCATCTAGAAATATTAATAATGCTGGGTTAAAGTACAGGTAATGATGGTGAATAGGTGTTCAAAAATTAAATGACATCAAAACCCCCTGGCAATTCACGAATTTTCTTACTTTAGAAACTAAAGTCTTCATGATTCAATAATTTTCTATCAAAATTTCAGCAATCACAATGTATTTTCTTTTCTAAACCAATGAATGCACAATTTCAGTGACAACTGGAAATACAATAATAAAAAAAAGTAAATCTTCCATGAAATGAGAAACCTAAGAATCACACAATTACTAACTAATGATTTAAGAGTAGGTGTATACATTGCATTTTATTAGTTTGATAGGAATCTTTGTAACTTGTACTGAAAAGGTAAAATTCTAGGAATACTAAAAGGCATTCAGTATTATGTAGTTAACATATGAAAAACAAAGCATAAATTTCAAGTTGTAAAAGATTATTTATTGCATGTATAAAATGGTAAGAAAACGTAATTGAGAATGAACATTTCATTAAGTTTCCTTATACTTCTATAATTCATCACCACCTCTTTTGTAGAAGATGAAGCTGTAGCTGAACAGCCAAATAAAGGGATGTATGCCACATGAAAATACTTGTCCAGCATCCCATCCCAAAAACTTGTTATGAATGGTAAAAAAAATACAAGATTAGGATATATAATTAAAAATTAGAAAATATTAGTGAAAATGCAAATATGTTGAAAGAAATTTCCATTAGTGACTTAATATATCACAATATTTACATCTTTTCACATATACTCTGATGGTTGGCCAATAACATTTTAGTATTTTTAACAAATTTAGATTTTTAGATATGTCACATTCTATGGATAGTCAAATTCTCATTGGTTTTCACACAATTTGATGTGAATCTATTATTACATATGAAATTCTGTAACCTTTAGTACTGAATCATCACACCCACTCCTATTTTCTCAAACACAGGCTCAAATTCAGGCTTATTAGCATGTTTTTATTTCAATACAAATTTTGAAAGTAATATAAAATGCACTCTAAACAAAAACAAATTTTTTTCAAAATGTCCTTGTTGAATGAATGGAAATGAAGTGATAAATTAGTACCAAACTAAAAATTAAACTTTTGCAATCATACAGAATGTTATTCATGAGACCATGAAAAGGTAAAACAAATCTAGGAATGTAGACTTTTCTATTTAAACAGACAAAATAATAATCATGCAACACACCTGGCTAAAAATGAACATGAAAAATTATTATATTAATTCACAAAATAATAAAGGACAAACAAGCAGCTTATAAAAACACAGATGCTATAATGGAATTTCAGATTGATAACACAAGTTTAAATCAGAATATTTCCAACCAGAAAGTATGTACAACTTGAGTCTAATTTTAAAGTAACAAAATCTTGAAACAATATTTTCAGAGGCCATATCCTCAACATGCACATTTTTTTAACCATCTGGTGAGGCTAAATTAAAAGTTAAACAGCTGTGGTTAGATGGCAATTATCTTGAAACATTAATAAAGAAAACACTACCAAATAGTTGCCAGGCCCTAGATGTGGCCAATGTCTTAAAGAACAGCAGCGTATAATCAGAACAAATATGGTACTATTTGATTATAAAAAAAAACATATGCATCAAGAAGTGAATGAAATGACAGCTTCTAAAACTAATGTTTGAAAAGGTTACATTGACTCATACAATGTGATTTCTTCATTCATGAAACGTTTATAATAAGCTAGATGTTAACTTAAAAACTTAAATGCAGCTTTAGTGCTGTAATCATATGGCTATGAAATAATTCCACTTCATATCTATTTCTGGTAATCCACTAATCTACAGCAGAAATTTGTTATTATTATTGTTCAGCACTGATTATTAGATGTAACACAGCTTTACAAGTAAACTTATACACAACTGTTAGTAGCTGAATGTATTAATTAATTTTAACAGTAGGAAAATAGTAATAATAACGTGCAATAATATGTCAAAGTTATTAATATTCTGAAATATTCAACAGCATTATTATTTCATGTAGACTACATTTTTAAAGCTTTAATAACAACATACATAATCATGGAATCCAATATGGAGCTGAGAGTCGCATTGAACACCCACGTATTCTATTGTTAACCTATCTGAGCAAGATTTGGCCACCCAAATTTTCAAAATCTCTAAATCTATCAAAACTAGCTTATTGTCTAAAATTTTTTTGTTTTAAATGATTTTTGAAAAACAATTTTTGCAATTCTATGGTAGCTTGTAAAGAAGGTCTCATGAACAAACTATACTTTTAAAGAGAAAATTTCTATTTTCAAAAACAGAAGTTTTGTGGTTTAAACCAAAGACCTTTTAAAATTACGCATTCTATAAACATGTTTATAAAATCATTTATGCTTTACTTCTTACCTGTTTAGGTGAATTCTTCTGAGGTGATGGAAGAAGTCTAGTTGAAGTAGTAGCGGGGTTTGATTTGGCTATGGTAATCATTTTGGTAGGATTACCACTTAATAATACAGAATGAGCTGAAATTGGTTGATTTTGACATGATGAAGGAATCAAAATTTTTGTGGGAATTCCTGAACTTACTTTCTTCTTATTTAATGATCCACAACTGCTCGTCAAACACTTATTGATCACGTGAACATTTTCTTGATTGATGTCCAAGTGCTCTATCTGTATATTTCCAACTGTCATGGGTTGGAAGCTTGATCCTGAAGCTTGGGTAAAGAGAAGTTTAACATTGGAATTCTCCAGTGATGAAACACTGAGATTTTTATTACTGGTTTCCAACTCTTCTGTTAATTTAAATGGTAAAGGTGAGGTAGTCTCAATTGTTGTAGCCCTGCTATTTATAGGGCTTTGAGCAAAGATAATTTGCTGTTTGCTAGATGTAGTAACTACACTCTTTTCTACAACAGGATCAATGGCCGTTGCCAAGGTTGCTTCAGCCATGGCCCAAAATTATGACGAGTTATTATGAAAACTCACTTTTGTGTCACCATTTGTTGTAAATGTTTCATCAGATATGGATATGTCTTCTTTAATTTCTCTGTCTACTTTCAACAATCCAACAACCATTCCACAGAATGGTTAAGTTTTTCTTGTTATTCTTGAACAGGTTTAGAAACCTACAGCTGGTATATGTTATTGAATGTGTTAAAGGCAGCAAAAAGCAAAGTCACAGGAAAGAAACTGATTTACTTTACAATTTGTTGTAAATTCATCATTCTACATCTTTATCTACCTGGTGATTGATTTCTGAAAAATAAATTAACCTTTATAAATTAATACAGTTTATAAACATGCATAAATAATTTTATTATAAAACACACTACAAGAAAAAAATACTCTTTTAACATTATATTCTTAATTTTTGCTATCTCACTTTATTTTTAAATAATTCAATAATTTTACTGACTTTTACAGCGAAAGGTTCAAACTTCCACAGTAACCATTTCTTCTTAACACTAATACTTAGAAATAACATACACAATTCCAACTACATTTGCAGTAAAAATTTCAATGATTAAATATCAGAAATAGTTTAAAATGATTGGTTAGAAATAATCAATGTTCATATTTATAATGTGTGTTCCATTTTTAATTCCCTAAAAAGTGTATTACATACTGTCATTAGTTTTTAGATTTTAACATACCAGGGTTCATACACCATTTTGTAAAACAAATTCCATGACACTTTTTGACCACTGGAATACATTTACACATCCTCAGACAGATCAAGTAAAAAGAGTTTCGAAAAATTCAAATTCTCAATCATTCAACATTGAGTCAAATTACATACAAGTTACTGTATTTTCTCTGTTATATAACACATGAAATGATAAATAAATATACATTAATATCAAACATAACTACTGATGTTAAAGTTTTGCATCAGTTTCAAGCTTCCTTTTCTTTTTAAATTTTAAATTTTCATATATTTCACATTTTCTCTTTTCTCCTTATTTTAACTTTTCTTTTTGAATCTTCTGCTCATACAAGTACATCATGTTCTTGTCTAGCTTCTAACACTGTCACAGTCAATCCTTTGCTTATATTATCTTTCAACGTACTTCCAGCTAATGCCAGTACAACTCTCCAACAAAAGTACTCTAATTTAGTTTGCACACATCTTTCTTCTGAGGCTTGGCCACAAGAAAAGACTGACAACCCACAACTTTTCAGTCTTGTCTACAGACAGGAGATAAACAAACAACTGCCTGTACACTAGTGTAATCTTTTCTACAAATATACTTGTAGTGGCAGAATCTGGTACATGTGGCACTATGTGTATACTCATAGCAGGCAGTCAACATGTTAACCACCACTGAGTATGAGGGTAAAGCTCTACACAAGAGAACAGCCACATTTGTATTAAATCTGTAACCAGTGCATATATTACAGACATGAGATGTTTATTTCAAATCATCTACAAAAGCTGGGTCTACATTAGCAGCTTCTCCAAACAGGGTAGAAATGTGCACATTGTGAAATTTCTGTCATTTGTCCAGCCATCCATTAGAACCAAAAAAGGAAAAATTACCAAAAGTTTCTGCAGACCTCAAAGTTATTTACTGAAACATCCTGCCACTGACAAGGATGTTCTCTGCCCTGACTAGAGTAAAACACTGCTTGGATCTCTCCACTCTCTCGCTTCAAAATTTCTTTTTCCTTCACTATATTCTAGATTTGCATCTATGACATAAACTGCTACTACATGGCAAAATTTTCCTCCATCAGTCTTCTTCAGCACAGTTACTCTCTCTTGCAGGATCAAAATCTGTTTTCTAAAGATAACAAACAGCAGTAATTAACTGGGATAATTGACAACAAAACTGTTGTGCATCCTCAGGAAATACTGCCATACAAGCAGTCATGTATGACAAATGGCCATTAATTTCATCCAGAAAATTGAAAGGTGGTTGCATTTTGAGGGCAACTGCCAAGGAATACCAAAGAGTAATTGCATCTGTACTCGGGTATATTGTTCAGGAATGAAAGATGCTCATTGGTCAGGGGGATCTTTCAAAAAGAGGATTACTGTATTAGCAATTTTACAACCCTCTACCAATCTGTAAAAAAATGAGGCCCATACATCTCACCTTTGACTTCTTTAAAACCAAGGGAAAAACATTTTTAGTCCTGGTTATTTTATCTTTTTCTTCACAGCCAATGGATTAATATCAGTATTTAAGGTCAATTCTAAAATTTCCCATAGAAACTTTAACACCTTTTTTCAAATATAGAAATATTTAAAAGCTCAGCAACCTTACAGTCTTTAACAGCATTATTTAAGAATCCAACCCCCATTTTAATATTTTAACTTACCCCGTTAACGCCCTTAAAAAAATAGTTGTTGATAATTTCAACATTATAGGCCACTTGACTGTTGTAAGCCCTTTGGGATTTTCTAACCTGTGATATAACCAAATCCTTAAATTCCTTATATTTGTGTAATCTTCCATCCTATCTGTCAACTAAAAACTTGTTGAACTGAGGCTCTATCTTGAATTGTCTCATTTCTTTAGTAAGTTAATGTATGCATTTTGAAACCTATAGTTTGTATTTATTGCAACTAGAATACTGAACAAACAAAACAGTATTTCAAAGAAAAAACAGATAAAAGAACTGCTAAAATGTACTTTAAATTTTTCTTCCCTAAATTTAAAAGCAACTAATACTGATAATTAAAGTAAAAAAGATTGATACAATGAATATCAAAATTTTGCCCTTGTGAAAAACTTTTTCAACAAATTTAAATATTATGTCTGATGTGACTATGAAAATTTCATCAAGTTTCTAAGAAAAAAATCTTACAATTAATTCACAATATACATGCCTAATCCATTTGATGAGATTGTAACCATCATAAAAGTTACTAAATAAATCTAAATTATCCATTTTTCTTTCCAGAACAACAGCCGACTGTAACAGAAAAATACAAATAATTTAACTTGACAGCTTCAGACTTAATAGTTTACACTTGTTTTTATTTAATTTTACCATTATATTACCCTGTATTTAGTAAACCTACTTAACCTAGAAATCACCCAAACACATAGCTCAGGTCACAGTAATGAATTTTAGGTAAAATACTAGCTTTTCGCATTCATAACTTGGATGATTTTCTCTCTATTCTCTTAATTTTATATTTCAATTACTTCTACAACAATAACTTAAAAATATATAAAGAGCAATAAATTTGGTATTTACATGCATGTCTTGTATTTTTGCAGCAAAAACACTGATTCAATAGACAACCCTAATTTTTGCTTGAATTTAGTATTTTAATTAATCTTCATTCAGGCATTCAATTTACAACATTGTACAACATAAATAATGTTTATAAATATTACAACTTAACTGGCTTCACAACTAATCTATAAGTGTATTAATTTCCTTAGCTGGTTGAACTTATCAACAGCAACTTCAACTTTGAATCTGTATGTTTAACCTGTTGACTGCCAAGTATTTCAGCTGCTACAATACAACTCTAATGCTTCTTCATTTTGTAACTTTTTCCGTGAAGTCATTTTGAATGGAAAGTGAAACAATTTGCAAGTAGGTCAAATGCATGTATGGTGCTGACATCTAGTGTTGTAAGTTAGGTATTATTGAGAAAGAATTAACTTGTCCGTGGCACTGTGTTACCAATCGGCTTGGACAAGTTATCTCGTCTACAGCACTGAACAGATTAATAACTAAAAAGCTGTTCTGAGAACAAAAAAAACTTTACATACAAATCAATAAATTAAAATCTCATTCTATTGGTTATTAACAATTATATGAAAAAGTAAAAAGGGATTACTGACATCTCTTCAGATTATATGATAGGAGGATATGACATGTGGGTTGAACTTTCTGATTTATACCAAAGTAAAACATGATGATCGGAAGCAAAAGTGTTACATTATTTAAATTGTGCAACGTAGAATGAATGTGTCATATGTTACAGAAAAGTAATGAGTAGGAATTAAAACTTGTTTTAAATTTATATATTAACTACATTTTAATGGAAAAGTTTATCAACATACTACAGTAATAAAATAGTTTAAACTGAAAAAGTACTCTGTAGAAAAGTCATACCATGAACTTTACCCATATATAGGTGATTAAAAGGAATCAAACTAACCATTATATCAATAATATGAAACTAACTACATCATCCTACGTATTACACACAAACACACACAAATTATTAAACTCAATTACTCGATAGGTTCTAGGATTACTGACGGTGAATACCAACTACAGAACACTAGGCATCTTATCACATAGTAACTTTAAGGATATGCTTTCCTTCTGACCAAATACATAATCCTTGTCCATACATTTTAGATCAGTTTCTTGTATAGTTAAAGAATTACAAATAGCCTTAAGTATCTTATTATTGGCATTTATACCCCACTTATTATACCAAACAAACATGGAGAATGCATTATCTTTTGTTTGTCTATCATCTTTAAAATACACTGAACAAACTGTAAGGTTCTTATTCAACAAACATGTAACATCTATCATAATCAAGCATTATCACCACCTTCTCAAATGGTTCTTTTTTTTTTTTTTTACTGGAAAGACTAAAAGGGTGCATCATACATTCATAGACATTTCCAAGATTTTGTTGTTGTTGTTTCAGCTTTACAACTTCCTAAATTTCAGTCAGATGTGTAAAAATAATTCAGCATTTTGGTGAACTGTAAAAATACTACTGATACAGTATTGAAACTCATTCTAATTTCTTGTGAATTTATTAACTTCATGAACGAAAAATACCAGATACACCTAGCAGAAATGAATAATGATTTAATGTTATATGACTGTTATTCCACAGCATACAGAAAAGCTCACTGATCTGTTCCAATAAAATTACCTACTGTATCCAAGCAATAAAATCAATGTGCTTTATGTTTTAAGAATTCAGATTTCAATTAAAGATTTGCATGTTTTGTGAAATATTGCTATGAAAGACTAAACTGTATTTTATTATTTCTTGATGTTTTGAGATTTAAAATGCATTTTTTCTCCAAGTAGGATTAATATGCCCCACAATATTTACTCAATTTTCAAAATGTATGTCTGTGAATGATAGAAATAATAATGGTGCACCTTATATTTTTATGGTTATTTCAAAAAAAAATTTAGGCCTTTACAACTCCCCATTTTTTATTTAAAATTAAACAAACTACTCACTTTTTGTTGCAACTGATTTACTACAGTCTAGGTTAATTCCCTCTTGTACCAAATTTACTGATGAAAAGTACTAAAAGAAGTCTTGCTCAATCAAAACTAAAATAAAAACATGTAGGGATAAAATGTATAAATTAATTTAAAAAGTACTGGAATAGTCAAACTATACCATTTGGCTCCACACTGTTACCTAGAATTAAATTTTACCACCTTCACCATGAAATAAAAATAATTTGCAATTTCAGTAAATAATGTCCACAATATCTCCAGCCTTGTTTGCTTGTTGTGTCTTCCTTGGTCGATGGTATTTGGGTATTTTGCCCTGGAGGGTCAGGTTCACTTTGACCTCTTCCTCCTTCCTGAACATATTTTCCCTAACTGTTCGTTATGTTAGGTCCTTTTCAGGGCAATGTCCATTTATATTCACAGTAGTCAAGCTTGCTGGTGGCAATTTATTTATTTATTTATTTTTTTTATCTTATTATTATTTTAAAATACATAAATATGTAAACTATAAATACAGGATTTACAGTTCATATACATACATATTTCACTTTAATTTATTTTTCTTTATGTTTAATATATATGTTAATTGGGGAGAGGTATTTAGGATTTTCTACATCATGTATAAGGTACCTATCTAGTTCGCATAACAAATCATTTTTCATCCAATTTTTATTAAAATATCTAATTGTAATATTTAGGAGTCTATATGATATTGTTGGTATATTCGAGTAATTGTGAATGAATTTAGATGATGTTGCTCTCGGAACTCTGTATGCTGTTGTCAGAAGTGTGTTTTGTATTGTTTGTAGTTTGGTTTTGATTGTTTCATTACATACAGTTACCCATGCTGGAGCTGCATAGTCTATTACTGGTCTAATACAAGTTTTGTATATTTTCAAAATGTTATCTGTAGATGCTCCACTGTGTTTACCAGTTAGACTCCTAACATAGTTGGTTCTTCGCCAAATTTTATTTTTAATTTCGTTGACATGATTGATCCATGTTAATTTTGAATCATAAGTCAGACCTAAAAATTTTGCTGATTGGGTAATCTGGAGCAGCGTGCCATTCATATATATTTTTAACTGTTGTTTTCTGTGTTTTGGCGATTTTGTAAAGAGTACGAGCTGAGTTTTTGCTGTGTTTATTTTAATTCTATATTTTTCACAGTATTCACTAATTCTATTTAATTGTGGTTGTATGTTTGTAGCTGCTATCGTGAGTGTTGCAGCACTTTTCCAGATTGCCACATCATCTGCGAACTGTGATGAGAATCCATGATTTGGATCCTTCAATGGCATATTGTTAACATACATGATGAAGAGTATAGGGCTAACTACCCCTCCCTGTGGGACACCAGCTAGTGGAGTAAAGTATTCGGAAAAAGTTCCTTCTACGTTTACTCTACATTTTCTGTTTTCCAGAAAGTTAGATAACCAGCGAATAATTCCTCGCGGTAGTTCCATTTCATTCATTCGGAACCTTAGACCATCATGCCAAACGGTGTCGAATGCTTTCTCGATATCGAGGAAACAAGCGACTGTACATTCTTTTTTGTTGAAACTATCTATAATGGTTTCGGTTAATCTTATTAAATGGTCTGTCGTTTGTCTAAATTTTCTGAATCCATTCTGTTCTTCTGGTAATTTTGTTGTGTCTTATTATCCCCGATTATAGTTTTTAAAACTTCCAGTTTATCTTGTAATTATATTAATAGCAGTAGCAATAATAAACAAAGTAAAACGTTACAACCTTATATTTGACTTAATAATCAATTGTTAATGTTGTTTTATTCTTACAATTCTGTGCTAACTCAAAACTAATTAATGACAATTAACATACATTAGGTATGTTAAATTTTCCAGACTGAGTTTAGAAAACAAAAAAGCTGTAACGACTAATTCAACATCACTCGTTGGATTTTTAAGCCTAACTCAATATAATCAAGTCTGGATTACACACATGTATATATACACACATAATTCACACTAAGTTGTACCGTAAGCTACATACTTTACTAGCCTAATACTTTAAAAGTATTAGTACTACTCTATTACTAGTAGTAACTAGAACTAGTACTATCAGTAGTACCACTGTGTTTTCTTTCTAGCTTCTGTTTATGATACAGGATCTTAATTTCCAAGCATTAATAAAAACAGACGATAAGCCTAGTAGTAGTATATATCAGTATTAAGAATTAAGTGAAAGTGAAAATTGGAATAATATAATAATTATACTATGAGAAAAACAAACGTTAGGCCAAATGCCTTCGGTAATAAATGATGATCATATGCCAGAAGTTAACAAGGAAATTTTATAAATAAACAGTATACATTACACGAAAAAACCCTCAATCGATAGTTTTAAAATAAACCCTCTCCTACCTAAACAGTTTTAATCTTCTTAACCATTACGATAAAACACCACAAACAGCGCGCGCCACTCAGGAAGTTGCATCTCATATAACGCGTCATACAAACTTCGATGAATCTGTCTTATGATAGGTCTTTTCCTTGCCACGTTCACGCGCAGTCGCGGAAAACTCGAAACTCTGGAATGCCGCGCCATATTTAATCTTCCTTTATCAACTTTTATTATGATTAATGCATTTCATTGCATTGAAATTAAACTTACAGTATGTGGACAATTTTTATTTTATTAAAACAATAAAACAAAAGCTCTAGTTTTTCAAAATGCGACATAAAGTTAACATAGTCTCCAATTATAAGAACTCGTGAATGAAAGCGAAAGAAAATATATTGATAATGGCAAACTGAACATTGTACTTCCAAAATCATTAATACTTTCAGTTTGGAGTTGAATATGCTGAGCTGGTTATGCATTATGGATTTGTTTTCGCACACAGGCTGCCTCTTGTATAAAACATCACAAACTATAATTTATATTAAGTTATATTTTCGGTGTTTTAATAGAGGAGGCTACTAATCGCAATGAAGATGTAATAATTGAGAAAGGGATTAATAAATAAATTGATATATAAATTATAAGTGCGAGTAACAGGCACTTAGTTCCATAAACTTGAATTTTGTGAAATATTTAGTTGATTGATTATTCAAGTGAAGTTAGTTCTGTGAAAGAAAAGTAATTCAGCGCTAGAGGGAGAAAGTTATCGAGTTTGTTCTCCCTTTCAAAGCCGTAACTATAGTTTAGCCAACCTGTTTTGAATCCAATAAGAATTTTACTGAGTAGAACACGCTCACGTGACAAGATGTTGTTAGCCAGTTTATTTAACCTTCCAAGCACATCTCAAGATTGAGAACGCAGTTTGTCATAAAAACTGGAAAGCAACATATCACCTTTTTTTTCTGTGGTCATTGAGTAACTCTGGCTTTTTTTCGTTATATTTCGTTTTTATACTAAATGAGGATTGTACCTCATTATTTATTTCTAATCTTCTTTTGGAATTTATGTAACTATTTTGCCGTCACTACTACCAACAGAATAAAGCGTCGTAAATTTCCTCTAAGATATGTCAAATAGATGTTAATAACGAATCAGACAATCCAAGGAATAGCACATTCTATTATAATAGGTCCTTTGAAGATGAAGATTAATTACGGTAGGTATAAGGCTGTGGGGTATTACCCCTTTCCCTTCAGAAAAGGTTCGGCATGGAGAGATGGTTAAGGCGATCCACTCGTAATCTAAAGGTCGCGTGTTCCAATCTCCTTTACACCAAACATGCTCGCCCTTTCAGCCGTGGTGGCGTTATTATTTTACGATCAATCCCACTATTCTTTAGTAAAAGAGTAGCCCAAGAATTGGCGGTGGGTGATGATGACTAGCTTCCTACCCTCTTGTCTTACACTACTAAATTAGAGACGGTTAGCGCAGATAGCTCTTGTGTAGCTTTGCGCGAAATTAGAACAAACAAACAACCCCCTTTAGAAACGATTTCATTGCCACATAAATGTGAATAACATGATAATTTAAATACAGAATGCTGACATGGTAGTATATGTATTCTTGGCTGTTAGAAATAATATCTAGAGCATGAGGGAAATTAACTTTTTATTTCCTATGATTTTATTGTTTCCTAGACGAAGTTGTAGTACAAGTAATCACCTTATCAAAATATAAAAACGAATAAAACCCATTACTATATGTTTCTCAGCAGGTTTTGTTTGCTGTTTCATTATATATTATGCAAACGTGGTTAGAATGTCGATGAGTATCTTCCTCGTACTGATCTTGAGATCAAGCCAGACATTCTGATTCAAAAGTGCTGTTGGGAACTGGTAAAACAACAATAAAATTATTTTATTGCGAAGAAAACAAACATAAAAAAATCATAAATTACTAGCCAAGGAGCAGAGATATTAGAGAAATCTCCTTAGATATGAAAACATTCAAAAAAGAAATATAACAAAAGCCTATAATTTTGATAAATTCGAAAACCGAGTCGTGTGACCACTTAAAGCATTGAATGGTTAAATAAACCTCAAAGCTTTCAGCTACGTTTTGCTTCTGGTGCAGCAAGTTATATGTTATTCCTCTCTCATAATTAACCTCTATTATCAGTAACGTTACCGAGAAAGAAGTTTGAAGTCATTTTCATGGAACCAGATGTTCTTGATGAAGTATTTAACTTTTTGCAGTTGAAAGCAACATCTATGAAAGTTAATGAAAAAAGAATGCTGTATATCTCTTGAATAGATATCACTCCAGACATTTCTGCAATGAAACAAGAGCTCCAGCTGTTTGCGCAGATCATAGAGGTGAACAAATCCGTGATCTTTTGATTATGCTTGGAGGGGTGACAACACGATGGAAAAAGATAGCGACATATCATTTTACTTGGAACTCTGTTGTTGGAACATTTTTCAAGCCATTTATTCTTAAAATCATCGAGTGAGCATGGGAGGTTATGATTGAAGTCAACTCCATTACATCATGCTTTCTGGCAAAGCTTCGGGATGACTTGATCAAAATATAGTACGATTGTTAATAGTATACTAAAACCATTCACGAATAGAAAACATAAATTCGTAAAGGAACAAAACGGAGCTTATTAACAAATGAAAGACATCATTTCCAGCTACCAAATGCAACCACCCTTAACAACTTATGTATTCATCTAATCTTTTCCTGAACTCAGTAAAACTTTCTGATTCTACCACCCATGTTTGAAAATTAATACTTTCTGAACTGAAGACCACTCCTACACTGCCAAAGTTTGAATTTATTATCCCTTGTCCTATCGTATTGAGGAAAGAAGCCCAAAACCGAAAAATACAATGTTCCAAATGAAACCTTACAAGTGATCTATACCGTGAAATAATAATATCCTTTGTCTTGCGTTCGATATTTCTACAGATGATACCCAAAATCCTATTAGCCCTATTGCTAGCTACATACACAGTTTAGATGACGTAACTGAATTTTCAACCACAACGACAAGAACAATTTCTTCAACCACAGTATTTAATGTTTAATATTTTTGAATTTATTATGCTGATCACTAATACGAGTTCTTGAACTTTTACTAATCCATACTGACTTATTCTGTGCTATTACTCCCCTTTTTGTGTAAAGAATACAGTGTTCCCTCGCCACTTCGTGGCTTCACCACTTCGCGGGCTCGGCCGACCCCCACATATATATATATATATATATAAAATAATAAACATTAAATCTAAAATATAGCATTAAATACCATTAAAATATTAAAAATAAATATAATTAATAGTGTAAAGAAAAAAAACAAGTATATTTTGAGATATAAACATATATTTGAGTTTATAACAGCGTAAAAATGGAAACAGAACCAACTGGAAAGGCTATAGATGTACGCATTGTGCGTCTGCGAAGGCTACGCGAGATCAGCTTCATGGCGTAGCGATGTGCAAGACAGGCTATGATTGGTGCAGAAATGAAAGACGGCCAATGACAGCTACCCATTTTGATTGTCTTTCACCATTGCTACATGTCTTCAAAATGTTCATAAGGCATTGCAAGAGATGAAGCCCTGCACCGTTAATGCAAGCTGGAAGAAGTTGTGGCCTGAGGTTGTGCACGACGACAAGGGATTCACGCCTGAAGAAATCCAACACTCGGCTGTTCAAAAAGCTGTGCAATTAGCTTCGTTAATTAAAGATGAAGGATTTGCCGATATGACGAAGGAAGACGTAGATGAACTGATTGACTTAGAATCCGAACCACTCGCCGACCAAGACTGAGAAGCACTGACGAAGTCTGCTGCCGAGGAAGACGACGAAGAGGAAACACCGAAAGAAGCCGAGGAAACAATCGAGCAAAGTGGATGGTCGTTAGAGCGGTTAGGTAAACTAATGAAACTAATTAACGAAGTGAAGGAGTGCTCACAGGAATGGGACAACGATATGGTTCGATCAGTACAATTTTGCAATAAAATAGAAGAACTGATGACTCCTTATCAAATTATTTTCGATAGGCTAAAGAGGCAGAGAAAACAACTGCCAATAACAATGTTTTTCCAGCCGAGCAAGAAAGAAAGGGTACCGGTGGCAAGTACTGTTCCTGAAGTTGTAACGACCGACGAAGAAATTGCCGATTCACCTTCCACAGAAGAAAAAGTGGTGTCCCCCGAAAAGACACCACCTGCTGAAGATATGTAATTTTTAATTTTAAGGCTTAATATCTTAATAATTGTTCTTATTATTTCAACAATAATGAACAGTATTGTAATGGAAGGGTTAAATAGTTGTACAGGGAGGGTTTTAAAAGTCTAAATGTACATAAATATATACGTAAAAATCGGCGATCCCACTTAACGGAAAATCTCCTTTCGCGGGGGTTTTTGGAACGCCTCTACCGCGATACACGAGGGAACACTGTATGTATATTCTGTATGCATACCAATGTTTCTCTAAATATCATGTCTCATTCCCTCAGCACTGGCTTTCCTGAAATTTGGAATCAAGATATTATTCTTTTTTCAATTTTACATGCAGTAAAATCCAAAACCTAATACTGCAATGATTGCTTGTGCTTAAATGCTCATCAACCATGATTCGGTAAAATTCATATTAGATGCTAATATTAACTTGTTAATGTGAAATGTTTTGAAGGCAGCCCTTATGAATAGGAAAATTATCACCTTGACCAATCAAGTTGTTAAGAGGTTTTAACTACCATCTTATAAAGGTAAGTCTGTACCATTTTAAGGCATTTACAGATTTTACTTGGACAAAGACCTGAAACTTAATGGGTCTATTGTCGGTCTTCCCTTCTGACAAAATGGGAGTGTCTGGTTTTCTCAAATTACTTAGTAACTCTGTAAATTCTGGACTGTGCTATTTGTTTTACTGCAAAGTGTACGACACAACACATCTCACGACTGGTATGTTCATCAACTTTGTAAACAGGTGATTTGGCTTGAGGTCAAGCAGACATTTCATCATGACTTTGAGCAAGTTCAGTAAGGAGGCAAACGAGAAAGCTATTTCACATCCCTTATCAGCTGTGTGGGTGGTATAAAACATATTAGAGACAAAAGATTCTGGAAGCTTTTTCACACAGACATTGTCCTACCCACAATTTCAGTAATGAACATACAAACTGAGCTTACAGTAGAGGGTCGCATTGTTGTCTGAAAAAAAATATTTGGGTACATCAAAATGAAAACTCCACTTTCAACAGCTTTACAATTTTTACAAGCACTAAAGATTGCTACAGTTCCTCAATTTATGAAGCGCCAACCAAAAGGTAATTATCTGGAGAACAACCAAAGCTTCTTAGCAGAAGCTATTGATCAACCAAAAGTACCTTAAAAAGTTAAAGCTATCTTCGATGATGCACTCAATTCAACTATTGAGAAGCTGTTTTTAAGCCTAGTTTTTATATTCAAAATAGACAATTATAAAATTATTTTTTATTATTTTCTTAAATCAAAAATAGATTCACAGTTGAAGTTCCTATCAAAATTAATAAATAACAGATCAGCAAATAGCCTTCTTCAAGTACATTTTTATGGTTCCAACCAACCATGGCGCGAAATAACTGAGTATGGAAAAGCTTCTTCTGAGTTATTAAAAATATTGTAGTTTTTCTCTCTGTCTGAAGATAAATCATGAAAATTAAAAGTGAACTAATTGATCTTTCTCATCACCACGTTACAAAATCATCTTTATCAACACCTTGGTTTAAAAAATTAAACTTGCATTCATATTACATCACTCTTAGTGTTTCACCTTAAGAGAAATTACTAAAAGAATAATACACAAGCACAAAATACGCATACAAGAATATTTTCAATTATTGTAAATACACTCCCTTTCTACGAGGTTGTTAAAGAAAAAGGATATTACGGAAACAGCCATCGGTCAAATCTAAGTAAAACTAGTAATTTTCTAAAGACTTACTGTTATGCACTTTTCCCACCAGAAGGATACCATCAATTTAAAAAGATTTGAACATAAATTACATCCAGTGAAAGCACTGGCTGAGAAAACAGAAGGATGTTTATGTCAATGCAAAAAGTACCCTAGGATTCGCCCATTAAATCTTACTCAGCAAGGAAAGTTAAATCAACAGAGTGGCGTACAGGTGTAAATGAGAGAAAAGTTCTGCTTACATTTCGCTGCAGTAGTGATTCCAATGAATATTTCTGCATCCCCACACTTAGCGGGTTGTGTGAAAGTTGTTGGTAAAGTCCCTTAGAAACATCTCAATGGATAGTATTTAATAGGCAATGAAGATATCAGTCAAGTCCTTACAACTTGCTTTCATACCTTATGGAGATGATTATCATTGGGTGTTGGGAAAGGGAAATCTGTGGGAGGGGGGCACTTGGCCCAGCATGGCTGGGTGGATAAAGCACTCGACTCGTAATCCGAGGCTCGCCGGTTCGAATCCCCATGGCCTCAAACATGCTCGCCCTTTCGGCCGTAGGAGCTTTATAATGTAACAGTCAATTCCACTATTCGTTGGTAAACGAGTAGCCCAAGAGTTGGCGGTGATGACTAGCTACCTTCCCTCTAGTATTATACTGTTAATTTAGGGGCGGCTAGCACAAATAGCTCTCGAGTAGCTTTGCGCGAAATTCAAAACAAACCAAACCCTCGGAGGACTGGTGGAATATAACCACTTAGAATGGAGCTGACCAAAGCAATTCTAGATGATCATCTTGTTACCATTACAAGGTAAACCAACTGTAAGAACTCTGTACAGATATGTGTTTATTACATTTCATCGTTACTTCACTTGTTATGAATGTTTAACTTCCTCGATGATTGTTTTCGCATTTTATTAAATGCAGTGTTATTTATTAGCAGTAATTCATTGTTATTTCGAGATTATTTTAATTAAGTTTCATTTAAGAGCGATTTCGTGAGAAATCACATTTTACGTTTTTATTTTTTAACGATTTTATTTAACATTCACTTTTAAAGGGAGTCTTTATTCAATTATCATATAAAAGATATTTTACCCCTTTCCTTTTGCGATTTTATTCTTATGTATTTTTGGTATTTAATTACCCGTTTATGTTTTATTTCATATATGTTGTTGCAAAAGTTTTTATCTCGTTCTTGAGTATATAAAAGAAGAGATTTTTTTTTTTTTTTAATTTCGCACAAACCTACACTGAGGCTGTCTGCGTTAGCCATCCCTAATTTAGAAGTGTACAACTAGAGGGAAAACAGCTAGTCATCACTATTCACCGCCAACTCTCGGGCTATTCTTTTGCCAACAAATAATGGGATTGACCGTAACAACATAATATCCCTCACGACTGAAAGGACGGGCATATTTGGCAGGATGGAGATTCAAACCAGCGACCTTTGGATTATGAGTCGAGCACCTTAACTGGTGAGAAAGGATGAAATGAAATTATAACATCAAATTCAATTACATAATATGAGGTTATAATTTCGTTTCATCTGTTTTAAAAAATTGAGCGATTTACTGCCATTTTTATTTTATCATTGAATTGTTTTCCCAACTTTTGCGTATTACTACAGGGTGGCCCGTAAGTTTGTTTTGGAATTTCGCAAATTCGAGGGCTATCTGTGCTAGCCGTCCCTAATTTAGCAGTGTAAGACTAGAGGGAAGGCAGCTAGTCATCACCACCCACCGCTAACTCTTTTACCAACGAATAGTGGGATTGACCATCACATTATAACGCCCCCACGGCTTGGAGGGCGAGCATGTTTGGCGCGGACCCACGACCCTCAGATTACGCAGCGCATGCCTTAACGCGCTAGGCCATGCCGGGCTGGCCCGTAAGTATCTACCCATCTATACGTTATTATGTTATATTCAATTACGCATGTATTATAAAATTGTTTCTTTTTCTCAGAAAAATATGGTCGATGTAAGCCCATTTACACTTGACAAGTACGTGGGTACATTGGCGCAACGAGAATGAGGGACAGCACACAGATACATAAGCTATATGGATGGTTACGGAGTTACGGGCCATCCTGTACATCCTATATTATTCCCCGTATTTTCTGCGTCCCTCCCGCATCATATGCACAAGCCAGAAAATACAAACCTTCAAGTAATCAGACCCTGTTAAGAAAATCCAATTTAGATGTTATTGTTGTTTCGCCAGGGAAATGAAAGTTCGACATTTGTTATAAAGCACGCGACTAAATGACAAGCGTTCCTTTGAAACGTTAGAATATTACTTGAGTAATATAAAAATACAAGTTAGGCGAGAGTAGACGGTAATTAATTAATTAATCTAATTATGAAACTTGCTTGATACTTTGTCTGTTAGTTCAGTTATGTGAATATTGATTCTATGTTTTGATAAAACAGTAGAGGCACAAGTGTCTTACACACAAGAAAAATTTGCAAACAAGTGAAGTTTTTGTATTAACATATAATGTGGATAATCCTATTAGCATCGTGTTTTTTCTTTTCTCTAAAAGAACTTGTCCAACAACAGAAACCTTATATCAGGAGCGGGATTAATTAAATGAAAAACAAAATAAAATCGAGACAAAATTTCATAATGACGACATTTGCTTGAAATGACTGATGTAGAAATTTTACGTGCAAGAGCAAGAAAACTGGTTTGGTTTGAATTTTGCGCAAAGCTACAGGAACGCTATCCGCCCCTAATTTAGCAATGTAAGACCAGACGGAAGGCAGCTAGTCATCACCACCCACCGCCAACTACTCTTTTACCAAGGAATAGTGGGATTGACCATCACATTATAACGCCCCCACGGCTGAAAGGGCGAGCATGTTTGATCTGCAAGGGATTCGAGCCTGCGACCATCGAATTACGAGTCGAGAGCAAGAAAAATCATTAGAATAACATGTCTTGATGTATAATGAATAAATATATAAGAAATAATTTCATTAAAAATCAAGAAACCCATTGAAAATATACAGAAGGCTTGTAAGAACAAAATACCTTAACAAATTTTTGGAAAAGTGAATATAAAACGATATGAAAGAACGACAAAAAAGACAAAACAAGAACACAACATGAATGCCAAGGAATAACACCTGGATGTTAAACTACAGAAGTAATTCCGTTTTTACGTTACTGTTATCTGTAACTGCTGGACTACACATCTTCAACAATCCTTTAAAAATGCCCAAATAAAAAAAAATATTTCTCAGTGTATTGGATCAAGGTGCAACTTTACCAAGTTTTAAGTCAATCTGGCGAAAGATGAAGGAATGGATGTCGATTGAGTTGTATTTTGGAAGATGAAGAAACGATAGCAGAACAGTATGTCTATCTCTGCTTAGACTTGTATACTAAGTCCTAAAGTGAACATGATGGACTGTCAGAACACTGTTATTATCTTAATCATTTTAAATACAATTTTCTCTATAGCCTATTCCTTTAAGTTTATTTAAAGCGTTTAATGAAAGGTTTGTCAATTATTGTATGATACATGTAATTATGTTGCAGAATTTTGCGAACAGCACATAGCCATCATATATTTTGCACTGAAACATCACAGTGAAGATAACTGGTAAACAGCCCTTTCTGCCAAGTCTCATCTAACCAAAAAGTGAGCCTCGACCAACATTTTTATAAAGTAGCCACGTCCCCCAAAATATAGAGTGCATTTTGGCGGCAATGAGTCATGAAACATGAATTCCACTTTCTAATTCGCTGTTCGAACACACTAACCAAAAAGTCATTTGTTCCAGCGCTAACGCTACTTCTGATGACGTCACGAGGAATCTTCATATGAAAGACTTGCATAACCACGTGATATCTGAAATGCGATTCTACTACTTACGAGCAAATAATGTGTAAACAACTCCAGCATATGACTTTAATAAACAATCCCTAACTCATCAAATAGTCATCGGCCCAGATATTTTGTCTCTGTAAACTTCTTTTGTTTAGTTTTATCGCCAACAGAAAAGAAACCCGAGTTTTTCAACGAAACAAATAATAGAAACGACAAAAGCAGTAACAAATAGTTATACTGGTTTTGCAATACATTCAACAAGTACATATTGTAGAATCACTTATTAAACTAAATTACACGCAATATTGAATATAATTATGGAAAGGTGAAAACGTCCTACACCAGAGTATCATTACCTGCTAATAATTTACACTGTTATTATTTGTTTACCAACCAATCAAAAAGTACTACGTCACTATAAAATCAAGTCTGCAAAACAATAGTTGTTTACACTATACCCAATAGTTGTTTTGAGAATCTGGTAATTGAAATACCAACCTGGAAGCTCCGATTTGCATTCAACAAGGCTCGATGACCAATGGTATTTCATGCAAAAATATCACATTTAACTCCATGTTTTAACAGGAAATGTGTGAAGAACTTCTAAGGATTTTTGTGAAACTGGTACTGATAATGATTGAAGCATTCAAGGTAGAAAACAAAAACTCACAAGTCGATTTTAAGCATCTCAAAATGTTTATATTTACAATGCGACCATTGACAAGATCCATTCCATCTTTTAAACAAAGGTGAATGTAACCTCGACAACAGTAAGATATAAATTAGGCTAAAATAGTCTCAAAAGAGCCACGTAATGACTGAGAAGATATAATCCAATTAAAAGGCTGAAGGATGAATACTTTGCTCTTTAAAGATTAATCTAAACAATCAGTTTATGGCGGAGAAGAGGGTGATATCATAATATATGTATGTTAACAGTGAAGCATGGGAAGAGGTCAGTACAAAGTTGGATCTACATCTCATCCAGCAGTGTTAGTAATTTCCAGCATACAGCAAATGTGTTGAAACCACATCTTGATGGTAAAGAAGCTAATGGAACACTCACAACCATGGCTCAACCTGCAAAAATTCTGATATGAATATTCGTGAGATTTTTGTTGGCTCATACAAAATCTTATGAAGTCGGAAGGTGGCCAATCAAAGTTGACTAAATAAAATAGGGCAAATGACACAATATTCAACTTTAACATTGTTAAACTGTATTACAGCACAAAAATAATGCATAATATTCTGTGTCAAACACAGGATTCTAGGTTTCTGTGGAATGTATTCATTTGTCTTTCATATTTTCTATAATAACCGTTTGCACTAATAATAAATTCACCATTCGGTTACTATTACTGGCTGATTTCAGTACACGTGAAATTCAAGAACCTAAAAAAAATACACACACATACATACATACATACAAGAATGACCAAATTGCAAGTGCAAAGGGCGACATTTATTTCTGGTTTAGCACTATATACAGCATTAATGAAAGTGAATAATGACAGGTGGCATAACACAATCAAGTAATTGACAATTACATCAAGGCACAAAAAACAGATACTCAAAAATATATTCTATAGCTTTCTCTTCTCTCCACAAAACAAATCATAACCATGAATGTTCTACTAAACTTTAAAGACATGCACTTCTATAAAAAAGTGCCTGTTTTTTTTTTGTTATAACATCATGTAACTATAGTAGAGGAATAAGCAATCATAGTATTGTACATAATCACAATTAAATGTCACCTGTTAACATGCAACTTGCAGATTAAAAATATTTAATATCAGTTGGCTGAATTGGTCTTAGACAAAACTTTCCTTGTAGGTACTGCCAAAATGTTCATCTGTTAAGAAATGATGATATAGGAGTTATGAATAATATCACAAGTTTTCATGATGTGAGGCCTGTCCAGCCCATTGAAAAACAAATATTTTTGATGTAAATTGATAAAAATGTTTTCACAGTAAGTATATGGACAATAATTGATGTAAAAAAAAAGATTATGTGTAAAATATATGAATTCCAAAATCTCTACTGATGTCTAATTCATTATGAGTATGCATACACTTTCAGATTTGTTGCATAAAAATCACAATTTCAACTTTCTTTTGAACTATTATTTAATAAAAACCTTCTTGTCATAGAAAGCTTAAAACCAAAACAGCCACTCAAGATTTTCAGTAAGTTCCTCTAAACTGTTTTCAGTAAAGTTCCTATATTCTTAATGAATCATTACTCAACATATTATGTACAAACCTAACAGTAAAAGTTCTATTACTATCACATTCAAAACAAAAGTGGATGCTGCCCCATCCTTAAAACCCAATGATGAATATATATATATATATATATTTATTTATATATATATATATATAATATTTACACATTTACTTACATCATTATGAAACAAGAAAAGAGCATGTGAAAGTTCAAATCTTATGTTTCTAACAGCACTATGTACACAATTGGCATACAACAACAAAAACAAAAATATCTATATAAGCAATGTCATGCACACTGGTAGGCTGAAATGATCCATTTAGGCCAGCACCAATAAAAGTAATATTGTGTATATGGCCAGAAAGAAAACTTAAATTTGTTTTTATCACTCATAAAACATTAAAAAATGTCAGTTAAGAGAAAATAGTTCACTTCTGAAACTTAAAGTCTGAAATCTCAGCTTTTCAGCTTTTAAGGAGCTTTTTAGATGTTCCTGTACAAAATTATGCTCCTATTCATGTGTATACCTATTTGTTTTCATGAAACACCTTACAGTATCTAGACTGCAATGGAAAGGTTAAGCAGGCTTCTGAAAATCTCATGGATGGCTATCGTCTCATAACAGGATTCAAAGCTTGAGGGGTTAGACTTCCATTCAGATATCCATATGCAGTGTACATTGAGTTCTGTGGTCTTGATGTCTGAATAGACTTTTGATACTGAGCTTGGGAGTACATGTTGAAATTCACAATGCCTATGGGGAGAGCAGCAGTCTGTAGCTGAGAGGAGTTGATGAACCTAGCATTAGTAATGTAGGCTTTTGAAAATCTCAAGGATGGCTATCGTCTCATAACAGGATTCAAAGCTTGAGGGGTTAGACTTCCATTCAGATATCCATATGCAGTGTACATTGTGTTCTGTGGTCTTGATGCCTGAATAGACTCTTGATACTGGGCTTGAGGGTGCATGTTGAAATTCACAACGCCCATGGGGACAGCAGCAGTCTGTAGCTGAGAGGAGTTGATAAACCCAGCATTAGTAATGTAACCTGCTGTGTTAACCATTGCTGCTGTTCCCGGAGGAGGTCCTTGTGGCATACGGTAGCCAACCCCATTTAAGGTCTGGTAACCTGCTGCCATTAGATTGTGACCAATTGCTACACTAGAGTTTCGCTGCATCTGCCGAGCATGATATCGATGGCTGTACTGACTGTAGCCATGGCCTGCATTGGACGGTATTGATCCTTGAGGCTGCAGGCTAGTAATCCCACGTTGCATTTGGGAAGGAGGAGGAGTGATATTTACCTGTGGTGAAGGAGGAGTTAGGTTTGGTGAGGGAGTCATAGTACTACAAGAAGGAGACATATGAGGGGGACCAATATCCATTATGCCATTAGTAAGCTGCTGAAGCTTTGCAAGACTACAGCTGTAGTTAGCGTGTGATTGGGGATTAGGTGTTGGTGTAGGATTTAGGGTAGGAGTACATGAGTAGCTTGGTGATTGAAGGTGAAATCCTGCTGGGACTGTTGAAGATACTGCACAGGCAGAAACTGCTGAAGGAGGAAGACCAACATTGACATGAGTGAGGCGCTGCATATTTCCAGATATTGTGACAGAAACTGGATTTCCTATATTTACATTATGGTGTCCCTGCTGTTGAAATTGTTGTGAATGAGCAGCAACGCCAAGAGCTGGTGACTGGTGCTGGATCATTGTTACCACTGGCACGCCTACCATGTATGAACCAGCTGGGTTTCCTCCTGTTACTGCCATATTTACAGTGTTCATGTAGTTAGGTGAGGAGCACATGGATGACTGTCCTACCAGTAAAGCATTCACAGAGGGAGAATTGACATTTACCATATTACTCTGTACGAAGTTTGACACAGGAGAAGAAACAGCATGTCCATGTGACACAGGAGTATGAGTGTTCTGTTGGGGGGTTGCTATCCTGTTACTACAATTTGCTAGGCTACTAGATGAATAGCCAAAGGAATGGAGGTGAGCTTGTCGCTGGGCTTGGGCAATAGCAGCTACGGCTGCAGCCATTGCCCCATGTGGTGGTTGAACAGCACTGCAACTATTCTGCAGCTGAGCACAGTCAGAGAATGGTTGTGGAGTTTGTGCTGGTTGAGGAGGTTCAACAGAATTTTGAGCCATCTCACTACTGCTAATAGAAGTTGGTGACTCCAGGCCCAACTGTGTGACATCTATCTCCACAGAGTTGAAACCACTATTTGAATTAACACTGTTCGTTGATGAGTCAGGAGTATAAACCCCCATATTAGCCAGGTCCTGCGGGGTGGGAGTTGAGTTGTGTTTTCCAACAACTCCACTAGGAGTAGATGGAGTGGAGGATGGTGGCTGAGGTGTATGGTTGGCTTCCACAACAAGGTCCATTCTTTGTGAAAGGTCATAAGTGTGAAGATCAGTTTCTGGTGATGAGGTATGTAAACATTCAAGATTACTGTGCAGTTCCCCAGTGAGGTTTTCATCAAATTTAGTGGTATCACTCAGGTGACTAGAAGCATCATTATTTAAGTTGGTCAGTGCTTGTGCTTCCTGTGTGCAAGCCATAGAGTTTTCTATACCTGAGGAAATAGTGTTTTCTTGATGTTGCTCATGAAAAGTTTCATCTAAGTTGCAGCTGTGTTGGTTGTGGGAAATACCAGGAGGAGGATTAGAGCTAGGTGTCTGTGGAGTAATTGGTGTAAGTGGAAGCTGATGAACAGATGTGTCTACTTCCAGCTGTTCTGCTACAGAATCTGTTGCATCTGATACAACAATTATTGGACTTGAAATTTCTTCATTTATTGGCAAATCTGCAGAAAGAGAGCAAGACACTGTGTCACCAAACTCTTCTGGTAAAATTGCATCTTCTACACATTCATCTTCTTCTATATCATCACAACCAGAATGTGGAACATCAAAAGAGGTTATGGTGTTATCTTGCTCAGATGCCATTTGAGGAGGTCCATAATCTTCAGCACCCCAATCATGAGGGTGATCTTGGTCTCTTCTCAAAAGGTTAAAAACACTTTGTTCTGTTTCATCATTCAACTGGCCTTTCTCATCTAAGCAGTCAGGCTGTTCTTCTATATTAGTTTTACAGACTTCTTCAATACATGCCTGTGGTATCGTAATATAAGCTACTTGGAACGATTCATGATTTTCCTTGTCATTAATAATTAGGGGTAAATGACCTTCCTGATCTACATGCTCTAGATCAACAATACTGTCCTTATCCCATTCAGTTATTCCACTCTCTTGATCTTGGTTCTGTTAAAATTAAAAAGTATTTGTTTTTTTTAATCATCAAAATACACAAGAATACAAGTAAAACTTTACAAACTACTAGGCACATAAACATAAAGTGTAATTTTTTTAAATGCCTTATGTTTGTAAGTGATTTGACCAAATAATTAAAAAAAATTTTCCTAAGAAAATCCATCAGTGTTTCATACTGTGAAGTAGGTTTATATACATTAATGACAACTCTTTAAAAAAGCACTGAAAGTTGATGTGCAATTTTTTTATTTATTACCTCAATGAGTAATTAATTATTTAACATGATTAATATTTCAACCAGCAAAACAGTACCTTACAATACTGGATGTCAATTTGTGGCAAAAACAACTATATCCTGCAACTGTAAAAATTTACCTACAACAATACAAAGTTGTGACAGTGACCAAATAACATTTCAATAAAGATTAATTAATTAATTCTATGTGTTTTAGAAAGACAGAATACACAGTTCCAAATACTAACTAACTCTTGAATCAATAAATATGCTAAAAAAGATACAAAAACAAAAATCAGAGAATATTACAAAATAAAAAAAAGTCCTCAAAAATAAACAAAGTTGTTGATCTGAAAAATTAAGATTCATTAATATCCACAATTTTTATAATTATAGTATTACATGCATTACATAATTGTGGTGATAATCACTAAGGTCATATGATGTTGGGGTCACTGACTGTTTATTATACACTGTTTATTGTATAGTGGAATTGGAACCTCATATAAAACTTTGCAAAGTAACATGAACTCAAGCAATTTGTGAAAAAAGGAGTAAGGATAAAATAAGCAAGGAAATGTTAGAAATATAAGAAAGCAGATTCTTAATGAACATCAGAACCAATATTTATGTTCTAATTTACATATTTTTTAACCTTTTTTTCTTTTTTTTTTAAGAATAGAAACACACAAGAGTCTGGATTTGTTATTCAAATTAACCTGTGTACTTTAAGAATGGAACTTCCAACACTTTTTTTTTGCCCGTTTCTTTTCAAAACAACTGATGCTTTCTTAGTGGTTCTCCCCACAAACTGTCCACAGCATAGAAGCATTTGCAAGTCCATACACTTACCATCGACTCACAAAAGAATCTTTAACTTAAATAGCATTAAGAAGAATTTAATCTAACTAACACATCTATACTAGCTACAATCAAGAAAAATTTTTAGATCCCACAAAAGACACACAGTAATAAGTTACTATAGAGGTTCACATAAAAACAAAGGGCAAGAAAGCATAAATTACCTTTAAATTTGTACTCGGTGCTGAATTTAACAAATCAGATTTCTCTTCAACAGGCAGGTTTTCTTTGTCAGTGCTTTTCATAAACAATAACTTTTCATCAGGCTCAATCACTGATGCCTGCAGGATTGGGGGAGATGCATCTGGTTCAAAAGATGGACTCTGTACTTGTCCTAATGTTGCACTATCACAAGGAATAGCTGGCAATAGGACTGGTGGCATAAGACAGTTTTCTAGCTCTGGCATTTCTTCTGTGACGATAGATGTAATGCAAGTAGAAGATGAATTATTTTTCAATTTTTTTCGCTTCTTGCGTTTATGGCTACCTTTTTTTTTGTTTGATGACAATCCTGATTTCTTTGACTTTAGCTTTTTCTCTGGTGAGTTTGCACTCTTAAACTTCTCTGAATGATGCTTTGTCTTTTTGCTAGACTTTTCACTCTTGTGGGACTTATGGTTGGATTTCTCTTTTTCTTTACTGTGTTCATCTATGTAAAAAGTAAGAGTACAACATAGGTAAAATTCCAACAACTAAAAAGTTTGTTTTTTTTAAATATATATATATATGGGATATGTTTCCAACATAAACAATTTTATTCTGCACATTTATGATTACACAACTTAAAGTGGGCAGCTGTTTGAATCGGTGTGAATAAACTTTCATAATATTTTGTGAGCCATAATAGATACCATACAAACAATAAAACTAGCAGAAATATTCGTGCACGGCTCATTTTTCCATGTCTTTCATTTAAAACTTTGACTTGTTTTCACTTAAATACACAGTACTAGAACACAGGCAATACTCACACAAGATAAATAAGCAATGACTAATAACAACTAGTTAGTGAAATTACTGTTAGCACAGAAATACAAAACCAGATCATACACATAATACAATGCACTAATAAATTTATTTGTGAGCATAAAACCTTGTTTTTAAAATGCAATTGTAAAATATTATTCTAAAAAGGATAATATTCAAGCAACTTGTTTAGTCACCATTTAACCTTTTAATTTTTAACAGGAGTTCCTGCAACTTCAAAAATGTTTATACTGGAACTTTACTGAAAGCTAAACCACTGAAAGTATGTATCTCTTAACCACAGATTTCGTTTCACCACATCTGTTGTATGTTTCGTACCATTACTTTATTTCAAAATAACTCATGTTCCTCAGGGATAGCATTAGAGTGATATCAATTTTGTGCAGATCGCTGACACTGTTGACTGCTATAAAGTAGCAATCTTTTATTTATCACCAACATGTTTCTTTTAAACTTGAATTTATCCATAAATATCGCATGCCTATGGCCATTCTCAATCCACCATTTATGGTCAAATTTTATTTCAACCTTTTATTTCAATAACTTCTTCTCAACAGTTCCAGTTCCACTGAAATGCAAGCACTAATGTGTATCTTGCTGTTCTCAGGTTTACATTCATACCTGTATTTAGAGTAAGACTGTCTTTTATCTCATTAAGAACATGTCCCATGTTACTTAACACACTTCATAGAGTTTTTCATTTTTTTTTATATATCTTAAACACTTTTATTGTTAATAGTGTCAATTTCATAATTATTCTTCAATCTTGTACATACCTCCTACCTAGAACATAGTTTACTATTACTGGAAATGGTATAACTACCCATATGTTTACAGGCTTTTTACTAGCATGACACTTTCACACTGGTTGGATGATGACCATAGTGTAGTTCTGTGCAGTTCAGATTCACACAATAAAAAGAAGGGGCATCACCAAAGACATTACCACAGATTGTTACATTAAGATTTTTTTTTCCTTATTATTAACTGGGTTTCATATCTCTATTTCACTGTGTGCAGCATTGTTTTTTATTGTACAATCAGTGTAAGTATAAAGCAGTGCTTTCTTTAAACAAAAAATTAACCACAATTAGAGTGTGTAAGTGAAGCACTGATAATATAAAAATCAATGGTAAACTTCACTGTTACTATCTGAAAAGAAAAGCATATCATTTATTATATATAAAAGACCTGAACTTAGCAATAATCAGCAAAAATCATTTAAGTAAATATTGCTATCACACTTCTTAAATACTGATCATATTAACAGGCTATATATGATTTTCAGAAAATATACTTAAATGTATATGAAATTAATAATGAACTAATTTTCATGTTCACATACATACATACATACATACATATATATACACACGTGCATGTCTGTGTGTACTTTTAACAAAACTACACAAAAATGTCCCATGTAACAAAATGGTACTTAAAGTTTTTTTTGTTTATATCTGAGTTTTAAACCATTTTTTGATTAAAAACATCTTTAAACTACTATATTTTGTAGTAAAATTTGCTCAAAAAACAGGTTGAATGAAGGAGCTGACACAAAGTATAGTGAGATTACATCATTATAATAATATGTAGTTCCAGGAAGGACAAAAAGAATAATATGCATATTTGTAAGTTCTATTGTCAAGCTAATGTTTCATTATTTAGACTAATTCCTATGAAATAAATTAACCATGTAGCCAACTCTATAGCATGACAGCAGGAACAACAACTACACTAAATTTAGAAAGAAAACATATTCATACAGTTTAACTTTTACATTTCCCCTTGTATTAAATATACAAAAGTATCAGGTAATTTTCTCACAACCTTAGTTTATATATGTGTAAACTGATTCCAATGAAGATATTATTTTTATGATAAACTTACTATCTTCAAGCTTCAGTTTTCCTCTTAAGGCAGCCAGTTTCTTTTTCTTCTTCTTCCTCTTTGATTTCCCTTCCTTTTGATTAATTTGTTTGTCACAGATTCCATGTTCCTTACAAGATTTTTCTTGGCTTGATATGCGATTCTCTGGACTTAAGCCATGATCTTTTTTCTGTTTTTTCTTCTTAGGTTCTGCATCCTCTATTTCATGGCCTGAACTAAGTAAGCTCTTGTGTTTCTCAGAAGTATGCTCTCGCTTTCTTTTCCTTTTCAGTTTCAAAAGACTTTTCTTCTTTGACTTGTCCTTTTTCTTCGATGTATGTAAATTACTTTTAGACTCACCTTCATCTTTGCTTTTTTCTGTTTTTGAATTATCTTCACATCTCTTTTTATTTCCTTTAGTTTCCTCCAGTTCTTTACTATCAATTATCTTTATGTCTTTTTGTGTATTTTTACTTACCTCCAAAGCTTTCAGAGCCTCACCCGGGTTCGATTCTTCCTGAATTTTACTTTTATCTGATTTTAAATCTTCTTCAACTTTGCTTTTACTTGCTTTGGTAATTTTTTCCTGATTTTTCTTTTTGTTTATTTTCGAGTTTTCCTGAACTTTCTTTCCACTGTTTTTTGTTTCTTCAATCTTGTTTCTATTAACAGAACCTCGAGCTTGTGTGGCTGACTTGTTTATATCTATTCTTCTACTACCTGTTACAAGTGGTGGTTCAACTGAAGAACTGCTGTGGAGCTTCTCCTGTTTAGAACTTTGCTTTTCTTCATTCTACCAATAATAAAATATATATTCAGCAACAGGATCTGTAACTGTAAATCACAACTATAAGCTACAACTGCCTAATATAAAACACCATTTTTATTATTTTTTTCACTAATATTTTAAAAATATCTCCATTTAAAGCAAAGTAATAAACTTTAAAACCCCTACCCATGCCAAACAGGAAAGAAGATAGCATCAGTTTGTTACACACATGAATGCAGACAGAAATAAACACTCATACTATGTATGTAAAAACCCCTAACACTATGTTTTAAACCATGACTTCAGAAACGTTTGGGCTCAATGCCCTCTCTTTGATATTAAGTACCCTGATTAAAGACCCCTATCTAGAAAATCCACACACAGGAAGTAACTACAATACTTATAAGCTACAGATGCCTACTGTTTTCCTAACAACCATCCCCCTTTTGTTGTTTTAAAATGCACACAATGTCTTTTCACATTAAGGACATTTGAGGTTGTATATTAAAGAAGTCCAGGTATGAATGTCATTGTTAGATGTTTAAAACAAACAACGAAACAAATTGGAAAAACACTAATATATTCCAGAGATAGACTCAGCAGATAGCCTGATGTGGCATTGGTATAATTATAAAAATGCATACATTCCAGATGTATCTTGGATTGAAGAAAACAATTACTACTAATTACCTTAACTCTAAGAAAAGAGGTGCTTTAAAAGGAAAAATTTACATGAATTAATAAAAACTGCAGTAAATAAATAAGTAAAAAAAATAGACTCTAGAGGACTTTAATGTCACCTTTTTAAATGACAATTATCTAGTCAAATGGACTGTGACAATAGCTGGAAGTTTGGATAACCTGTAATCTCAATGACATAAAATCTAAACACTTTATGGAAAGAAGTATTTTTTATATTACATATGTGGATAATATAATATTTCAGAATATTAAGAAAATAGTTTTTAAATTTCCTCATAAATAACTAACCAACACAATTAGCAGGTTCAAAAAAACCTGTATAAAAACACGTTTATGTCTAAAATTTTACATCCCATTTCTTTGTGTAAACTTTTAATACTAAATTATGCATCATATAGTTGCCACTGATAAAAATTCCATAGTTTCTCAATATCTAATTTTCATATTTCTAGATCTTGGAGTTGGTATATAATTGTGCCAAGTACCAACTTTAAATGCATCTCAACTGATCTGAAACAGTCTTTATTTACTCAAAAGAACAAAAATTATAATTTTAAAAATGAATAGATAAACAGTAACATCCCTAATCTTGTTAACTTTGGGTAGAAATCTTGCACTAAAAGAGCTTTGGTTAAATTAACTAAAGACACAACTATCTCACCTTTTCAGATCCACTGGTTTCAGATGTCAAAGACGGAATGAAATTCGTTGGTGTCCACCTCAAGAGGTTAGGATCAATCTCCAATCTTTGATTCCTACGGATTGCAGCTTTTGTCATGTAGCCCTCAAGCCATGTCTTGTCAATGATCAGATTTAAGCTGAAAAATATGAGAGATGTGAAAAAACACACACACACTTTCACTGATGAAAATGGAATTTTTTTTAGTGTATTAAGTTATTTTCTATTACACTTTGATAAATTTTGATTCTCAGTACCAAATTAACCATCAAAATATAAAGTTATAATCAGACTTGTCAAAATTCTTTACAAGAGCTGGAAGCAAAATTCTATGAACAAATGTTACAAAAATCAACATACATAGCTGGACAAGTGAGAAGCTGAAAAGAAAAAGAAGTACATTTTGCATCGTAAGGCCCTATCAAACCAAGGAATTTGGTAAGAAATATCTGAAACCTAAAAAAATGATAAAAAAATTATTCAACTGTTGATTTACTAATTAAAATTTACATTTCCTGTAAACATTTTTTGAATTCTTCACAAATAAATAAATGAATAAATTGACTACATTTCTTACTGATATTTTACCTCTTCTCTTGGTTTTTAGACCATCAGTAAAAAATAAAAAAATTAATACACTTTACACACTGGTCTAAATAAAAATAACAAACTAATCACAAACACATTTTTCAATGAACCTTCAGTTTTAAACTGTTTCTCCAAGATTTGTACCTTGGACACAGAAAGCACTTACAATTACTATTGTTAAAAGACCCTTGATTTCAAGACAACAAACACCAATAGCAGTTATTAATAACATAATTTTTAATATTAGAATAACCTGTTGCATTTTAATTATTTCTACACAGTTAGTTGCTACTCTTTAACAGTTTAAACATGCATGAAGAAACAACTTAAAACTTTTATGATAATGGATCACTGAAGACTCCAGCTTCTGTACTTTAACTAATCCAAAATCTTGATTACAGTTCTATTAAACAGAAAGACTGGTACAAAAATATCATTAATTTTTAACAATTAAAAAGCCACAGATCTCGAAGCTTCACTTTTGTTAGTTCCTATTATTCCTATTCAAACAAGTACATCAAAATATAATTGTGATAACAAATAAACATTACAACACTTACCTCTCATCTTTGTACTTAAACATTCCAGTAAGTTCAAGTATTGAACTAATGTCTGCAGTACTAATACCAGTTTCAGTGGATATATCTACAATAGTCATCACAGAAATACTGTTAAAATAATATACAAAAGACTAGAAGCCAAAAATGTATTTAAAAATCTTGAATGCACTTTAGTTGATTAGATCTTTGATTTCAATAACTGAATACTGACTTTACTAAAAGATCCAAATCTAAAAGGACAAAAAAGAAATTTTCTAAACCTACCAATCTTCTTTAGAAACCTGATAATACTACCTTACCATTTCATAAGATTAATTCTTTAGTAAAACAATTTTGTTAATTATCCTGCATTTCATATATAAATCAAATTACTTCAATCTTTTTTTTTAAATCAAGTTTATAAAGGAAACAAATTTTCTCTATGTTGCATCTAAAATGCGACTCAAAACAACACCTAGCTACAACACTCAATGTTATAGTGTAAAAATAACAAGGTTTATATTTTTCCTTCTATAATTAGTTTAGACTGCAATGGAGTAATAGCTTCAGTTTTCAAGATATCATATCAGCTTCAAGAATGAATTTTAAATTGGGTATTATTCACACTAAATTCATACATATTTTGCAATTTTGAAATAAAAGCTTAATAAAACAGCAGAGTAAATATGGATTAATATTTACCCTCTAACTTAATTTGGTTGTCCTTGTTTTTGCAGATGTACTCTAAGGTGACACCTTTCCAGTAAGAGATATAACTTAACTGACCCAAGTCTGATAGAGGTTTCTCTGGTGTTCCAACAAGTCCTTCTTTTCTTGTTAATAAATAACCTTAAAAGAAGAGTTTTAAGCTCTCAAAAATCTTTAAAAAAAATCTATGTATAAATTTCAAGTTTTTTAAATGAAAATCTTGATACTTCAAAAGTAATTTAATTTTTTCTTGTAAATAAAAGAATAATAATATTAATTTCAACAACTAATTATAGTATTCATGTAAGTATTACTACATATAAATACTCATACCAATAATGAAAACTTTCAAAAGTCTACAGCAATCCCTCAAATATGTATGTAGTTTTATACTGCATAAAAATAATAATCTCTTATTAACCAAGATACCTTATTTTTCTTTATTGTGTGTTAATAAAGAAAAAGGGATGACCTGATAAGGATTTATTAGTTCACTGAGGAGGAAATGCTATGATGTTTGTATAATATTAAAACTTGTTGGAATCAATGGTTCTGCTATTCAAGAGGCAAAATAACAAGACATTCAAATGTTTTTAACCAATGACAACTTTGCATCTCTAATACACACACACACACATATTATATATATAATAAATAATAATGATAAAATACCTCTTACTAAAGGTAACTAATTTACAACTAAACTTGTGTTAGGTCTTTAACTTCTATAATTTAATATTTTAATTTTATATAAATTCAAGTAACACATAAAAAGTCTAAAAAATGTACTGTAACTTACTGAAGTCAATCAGAAATCGGCCATAACCCAATCTTTGGTACTGTGGCATAGTCATGATACATGAAACATTATACTTTTGTTGATAATATTTCTCCTGAAATTCATAGGCAGAAACAAAGATAAAATACTGATTCATATCAAACCAACTTTGTTGTTTTTATAAACAAATTCCAATACATAATTACATGTATACACACACACACACACACACATTAGCTTTTTTTTTTTTAAAAAAAAAGTCTTATTTAAACTGATGTTGTAAGGTCTATTTGGCAGCAATCAATTCAAATACCTTTGTATGTTGAAAATAAGGAAGTTGAAGTTAACACAGAATCATGAAATAGTAGTAATTTGACAAGAGACAATTATGTATGAACAACCATGGACAAACTAATATATACTACAACCTTTTAAAATAACAGTCTAATTGCATTTTTCTATGAAAATGACAATGATTATTTTGTTGGTGTTTAATATGTAACAAGCTTTCAGTACTGAAATTGTTCTAGTACTAACAAAGATAACAAAAATGTGTATGCTAAGAAATTATATCATTTGTTCCCAACAGCAAGAAGCAAATGAATATACACATTTTATATGAATGCTTTATTAAAAATATCTTAAGAATTAATATCTTGATTTACCCATTTAAATGTCTAAAGCTTTCAAAATTAAAAATTCTATAATTCTCAAGTAAAATATTTAAACAAACAAATTTTAAAGTATTCACGGTTTAAGATTATTCATAAATTAGTAACTGATTATACAACTAAAGAATAGACCAAACCACAAAAATGACTACATGTGATAATATCTTACATGGTTTTAAAAACAGCTACTGCAAGCCAAATTTAAATTAAATATCACTGTGACAAATTTGTACTTTGTTGTTCTTTAGTAGTAAAGCTATAGTTACTAATTAGCAGACATTTGTTGTTTTAAGGTTGTCATAATTAAAAGTTATCCCCTTTTCATTATCTGGTAAAATGACAGAAGAAACAAAAACCTACAGTCTCATCAAAAGAACACCGTCTTATAAACATAGGATTTGTATGTATTAACATTTTAAAAAGCTTTAACTGGAGCACAGTTTTCACACAAAAAAACAAAACTGTAGCATTTTCATACAATACCAGTGTTAATGTTTAAAATGTTCAAGTATCAATTAATAATTTTTTGTATGAAAAACACATCAACCAAAATTAATTCAAAAAAAATTTCATAATCAAATGAAAAAAACACATTAACATGGTAAATAACTCTGTAACCTATCAAGTAAAATCATTAATAAAAATCATTACCACACTAATTAAAAAATATAACAAATACTACCTTAGAGAAGTATCCCACAAAATGGCATCCTTTTTCATCATTTTTTGTCAGAACATAAAATAGAAATGGCTCAACATCATAATACAGAGTTTTATGATCCAAGAAGAGTTTGGCAAGTAAACAGAGGTTCTGACAATAAATTCTGTTGATATTACCATCTACTTCAAAGACAGATAGGTCATATTTTCTATAGATTTCATTACCAGGAGGATAAGTCCACAAACATTTTCTCTGTTAAGTAAGGAAACAAAGGTGAGTTTCTTTATTATTAAACCTTCTCTTTAATTTTTAGGTATTAAATAAAAAAGAAATATCTAAAGTAATTACTCAAAGAGCCACTTCTTTAGCTTATCATTTTTTCATACAGTCTAAAATATATCTCAATGATTAATCTACACCAGGGGTGAGCAATGTATTTTCCAATGTGGCGAATGAAAACATTCATTGGTCATGCTAACCAGAAAAAAAAAAGAAAAAAAGATAGAGAATAGTGAGCCACATCTCTCTGATAGAATGTTTCTGTTTACCTTTTTTGTGTTCCACACTTTACAAGGTAAGCATCTCATCTTCAAATCCACACTTATCCAAAGATGTAATTTCCTTACTTAAATTTCCTAAATCAAATTGAAATGGTCATGCAAAAATTCAAATATTTAAATTCAGAGAAACATAATTCAAATTTTTGAGATAGATTTTTGATCCAGTTTACACAGATATCTTCAGTATTAATGAATTCAGTCCTTATTATTTTCTAGAAAACTATTCAACTTTGTAAAATGTGCCAAATCATTCTTTTGTAAATTGTTCTGCAAGGTTTAGTTTTAATTGAAATTCAGGAATTGACTGTGATTGCTCGTTTATTATTTTACCTCTTCCCTGAAGCTTCATATTCAAATTCAAGTCGGCCACCATGTCACACAAAAAGTGCAAATCACACTGTTATGACAAAGTTTCAATTTCAGGGAAATTTTCAATCTTACCTTTTTCAACAAGACACTCTTTTATTTGAGGAAATAAGGAAGTAAATTGTTCCAAGACTTTCTCTACTTAACAATCTTACATTTGTAAAATCAGTAAGTTCACCAAAAGTAAGTCACTGCTTTTTTTCAAAGACTCAACAAACTTTTGATGGATGAGAAAGCTTCCATTTCTAATATAATTCACAATTTTCACAACAATATCCATCAAATTTTTCAACTCATCACTTTTAGATATATGAGGACATAAATTTTCCTGATGCAAAATGCAATGAAAAGATGGCAGCGTGGACTTCACATTTTCAATTAAATGCTACTTCAAAAGAGAAACAAATCCTAATTTCACACCACTCATAGCTAGAGTACCATCTGTTGCAACAGAAACCAGTTTTTTAAAATCTAGATTGAATTTCTTTGACACTTTAAGCAACTGTTCAAAAATGTGTTTTACACATGCTCAATCTCTTAATTCAAAGGCCAAGCATTTCTTCCCTCACTTAAACATGTGAAGTTACATATTGAACCCAAAATATCACTGTGCAGTGTTGCTAACATCTGTTGACTCATCTAGTGCTAAAGAAAAATACAGTCTTTTAGTTGTTTAAGCAACTGATTTTCTATGTCTTTTGCTAATTCTAGCATTCTGTAGACAACTGTTCTTCAGCTTAATTGCAAGTAATTTTCCTTTTGAAGAATATCATCTTTCATTTTTGAATCATAATTCTCCAACAGAGTTTCAATTACCACAATCAATATTTCTTTTACTAGTTCAGCATCAGAAAGATTTCTGAGTTAGAATCCAAGCTACTTTATAGCTAGCTAAAGTTACTAGTTCTATCAATGATAAAAATCTTTTTAGGCATTCCTTTGTTCATGAAGTTGTGCTTTCAGATGGCTTATTTCATTCATACGATTTTTGCTATCAACTGGAAATTTTACATTGAATTCATTGTGAAAATTGTTAAAGTGTTGCATACTTTATTATTCTTTAAAACTTTGTTACAAAAAGACACATTAACTCATTATTTGCTTAAATCACTGCAAATTTCAACTTTCATTAAATTCTCCTTTCATGTTTTTCCAGTCACATTCCATTATCTTTTCAGCAGCAATTCTAGAATCAATTGAATTGTCTTTATTTTCTGATTGTCCACCATCATCTGGATTCTTTCATTTTCAAGTTATCCACTTATCCATATTATGGGATTAAAAACAAAATATATTTAAACACTTGAAAGATGTGCAATAAAAATGTTTACAAGCACAAGTAAAACAATGCACACTTGATGACAAACATCTAAACCAGACTGATGTTACAAAATGGGCAAAGTCTGTGGCAGTGATGAAACACACAACATTAACAATGAGGCAGTGCAGTTGCTGAATAAAAATCTTGATATAAAAGAAATATATGATGAAAAAAGTTGATTCCTAAACTCAAGCTGGTCATAATTGTGCTATTCATTGGATATGGAGCTGCTCAACCATGATCAAAACAATATACATAAAAAAAAAAATTGAACTGGTAAAACAAAGTACTATTACTACTAACAATGATGATCAGATTTACACTGCACAAACTGGACTGGATACTCCAGCTATTTTGGTAGACTTTGCACCAATGATTTACTCTGAACATTAGATGTTTTCAGCTGTACAGGAACCAATTAGTTTCAAGCATGATCTGCATTTAAATCAAACATTGTTGAAGATTATCTGATATATTCAATCTTTCTTATGCTCTGCACCTCTAAAAAAATTTTAATATGTTTTCACACCCCTCACAGTAATTATTTATTTAAGAATAAAGGTGAAGGTGGCCAAAACAAATTTTTATAATTAGTTTTTAATATATAAACAAAACCAAAACATTTGGAAAAGAAAAAAATATTACAACAAACTAAAAGTTGCATAAACCCTACATGGCCTACAAAAAATAAATTTTCATCCATGCATGAAATGAAATCTGGCACCCCCTGGAATGCTATCTCGCACCCCTAATTTGGAACCACTGTATTATAGTCTTATTATGACAAACAGATCACACAACTGTCAAAAAAATATCTGTTTTTTAATATAGTGGCAAGTTTCCTAAACGTTATAAAATGTGATTATCAGATAAACTTGTTCTACATTATATTAAAAAAGAATATTATAAATTAATCACAAAAATTTACTTTTCACACATTTAGTTAATGTGATGTAATTCACCTGGAGTTTACAATAATTTTCTACATTTAAATATTTTATTTTTTCTTTAACATATATGTATATGTGTCAGTATGCATGCACACACACACTTTTCCATTTCTCCCCGGTCTGCAAAAAAATCCCTATCCTGACACCACAGAAGTTTGTGTCAAAAAAGAACTGTTGAAGAAAATATACAATAGACAAGTTTATTTACAAGGTTAGAAAAAAATTTACCAAAAACAAAAGTCAACAAATAAAAGAAAGAGATTCTGCTCTTTCAAGTACTATACATATCCGATGTTTCTTATAGATCTCATATTAATACACCAATAATGTGGTCCAAAAAACATTTCAAAAAATTAAAAGTTAAATATGAAATAGCAACTATGAAAGCAACCTTAATTTTTTGTTTACACTTTATTATCATATTTATCATCTCTTTTTAATATAAATCTCAAAAATAAAATGTTATCACTTTACAGCAGTACAACTATTCCAAATGTCTCACACAACTAGATAAGTTCATCATAGAGTCATTTGGTTGCACGAACATGAGAAACCAATTTCCTTGGGGAAAAAATTAACAAAACATGCTGAATGCGCAGCATCAAGGGTTAAGCCATTTTTTTCCCAATGTTGTAGTATTAATACATTAAACCAACTATAATTTTGAAAATAAAATAATAAATTCACTCACTCTGTGTCTCTGTAGAATATTTTTGCTTTTCAAGTACTTAAGGCAGAATTCACAGATGAAAAGCTTAGGTAATCTGAAAAGTTAATTCACATATATTAGCCAAAAAACTGAGAAAGAAAAGAGGCTGTTTATGAAGCAAATGTTCCTAAAGAAAAAATACAAGTTTCCATGAATTAAATAGATGTTCTTAGAACTTTGTAAATAAATAAGAAACAGATGACATTTTCATACACTTTAAACTCCATTTAATTAATCATTTTAATAAGTTTTGTCAGAAATATCTAGAAAACATTGAAATATTCAAAATTTTTCTTTTAGATTCTTAACAAAGAGTTAGAAGTTAAAAGCTTTAAGATATAATATGTTTTAAAATTAGTACAAGTTTCAAAGTTTGGTTCTAAAAAGTACAGCAGTAACAAAAACTGTAACTGCATCAACTAATATGATGTTAGAAAAATGTAGTTTTACTTAGTGCATTCTTGTGGGAAAGGAGATGAATACCACGTCTGAATGTCAAAGCAACCAAATTCAATGGAACTTGGGTAGTGGGTTGGAACATCTGCAGGTAATGTTTCATGTCCTAAAGCCTAGAATATTATCAAGACATTCACCTGAGAAAAATACCTTTTTACAAGATGTTAATATACATATGTAATACATTTTGGCAGTGCTGAAAATCTCCTTAAAGAAATAAAGATACCTTTATCATGACCATTTTCTCAAAGTTAACAGTAATTCTTTATATACTATTCCAATTGAACAGCAAATAAATACAAAAAAATAACAAAACTCTTCAAAGTTTTCAAAAAAAGAAAAAGGGGAATTGGTACTCCCACTTGGAATATAAAACAACTGAAAGTCACCAACAGGTGTGGCACTTAAATTCTTTTAAGACAGAACTAGGGTAAAATAACCTACAAAACCTTCTTTTTTCATTTCCAAAATCTATATGTACCATAAATATCAAGCATGGGGACACATACACCCTATTCAATTTTATTACTCATTGGAATCTGTACCAGCCTACCCTCAAACTGAAATTCTTTTATAAGAATTATGATGAATTAATCTGAGGCTTTGGGCATGGTGAAATACATCAATAGAAAAGGTTTGACCTCCAGATTCCAAAACTGTAATTATATCTCAAATTAATCAAGAGATAATGAAGCTATGAGCTAAAAGTAGCTAACTGGAAAAACAACAAACCAAAAGACCAGGATCTGACGTATGAGTCAAGGATAAATACAAGCCAGTACAGAGTTCTTGCAAGTAACAATAGTATTTCACTCCTTGTAATTAAATAAATAAGATATTCAAGCAAAATGAGAGTACAAAAGTGAATCATGAGAACAAACACAGCTATGTGAGTGAGCATTTTAAATGTAAAGTTTTGTCAGCTTTAAATTATAGACAAGAGAATATGACATCATCTTCATTTTTTTTTAATTCATCATTTAACCAGTTCAGTAACATAGCCCACACTCTAATAACCTTCATATCTTTCTTACTTCACCACATTATAAGCTAGTTTTTGCATCTTTGTTCTCATAAAGATGACAGGTATACATCCTTAACTGATGGTTGGTTGGTTGATTTAGTGTTTTATGACACAAAGTAGCTAGCCTATCTGCATCAAATTAACTGACAGAAATAACAAATTTGTAAAGTCATATAAACTATTTCTAGCATATTTCCTCAAAAAATGTTCAGAAACTGAAAAGTATTAAACATAATTAAAATTATAAATCTCTTAATTTTGGGTTTTATTCAAAAGCTATTTGCTATAAAGAAATTAAGAATCTATATCCATAAAAAATAATTTTATGGAGTAAGTCATTAAAACAGAAATTAAGAAGAAAAATCTGTTAAAAGACTTAAGCAAATACACTTAAAAATTGAGGTTTTTTAGTCTTCAAATCAATTTTTCCATATTCATGAACACTGAGCTTCTCTCAGAAGCTGCAACTTTCTACTTTAATTGTTTATAACGCAGGAATACAGATTTAATCCTCCAATTATCTCCAGAAGTAAATGACATTTTCAAAAGACTGGGTAAATCAGTTTTATAACTACTGAATGTCAAAGCCATGTTTAGGCTATTTTATATGAATGTCATATAAGTCATTTCTTAACTAAACTTTTTCCTTGACATAAAATGTCTTTAACTTACTTGTAATGAAATCTGTTGTGCTTTTCTGAAAAGATTAAGATCCTTTTCTGTTACTCCTGTAGGTAAATGTTGTTTATGTAGTCCTGTAGCACCACCTGTCAAACAAAATACTGGACATTTAAACTTCATGGAACTATTTCAATGATAATTATATTTCATGACAAGCTTAAAACGAACATCACAAAACACAATTATTTAGAATAATTATATAATACTATTTTGATAAAGAAAAAAAAAAAAGTGATTTCTAAATATTGCATATTAGAAAACTGCTCACATTTATACATTCATAATGCTATTTCAAAAATCAATGTGGCAATAATTTTGTAAAATGATTAGAAGGCAGAGTCTGTTATTCTGGTGTTGAAACAAAGAATCAAACATTTTTATTTCATCACTGTGAAACATATTGATTTGTTCCTGTTCATCCAGGCTTTGTGGACAGGATATCACAAGATTTGGTGGAACCACACACAAAGTTCCAGACTTGATTAGCTTTAGGTCAAAGCTTAATGGTAATGGTTAAAATGGGGTATAAGGGTTTCATAACATGGACTTGTTTTTCTAGTTTATGAAATTACAAAATATTTATAAAAGTAATTTTATCAGTGTACTTCATCAAGAAAGCAAAAGAAAAACTTAAAAAAAAATAATGAACTATTTTACAACATACTTGTAAATGTGATGTGTATATACTTTAGAAGTATGCCTTTGAAAACTCACATATCTAAATATCAATGGTTTGTTTTATTGAATTTCATGTAAAGCTACTTAAAGACTATCTGCACTAGCCATTCCTGCTTTTAACTGACTGACTGACAGATAGCTAGCTAATCAACAGTAGTAACAGACAACTTTTGCATTAGCTCTGTCAGACCAATTAATGGTATTTGATCTCTATAGTACACAAATGTCTGAGCACTATTTTTGGTGGAAAAGGAGTGCAATCTACAGAACCTCAAATCAACCATCCTTATAAACAGATCTCACTCGACTTGTTTAAAATTATCTTAGAAACTTGACTTTCTAATATAAAAGGCTGTTACCTAGAAAGAAAATATACAAACTACTGTTTTTGATTTCAGTTGCACATAGCGTATTATTTTTTTGTGGGTGGGGAAAAGGATAAGTTTTAACACCATTAAATTAAAAATAAAAAGAATATGGGACAAAAATTTTAAAAGCTTGTTTTGAAATCATACTTATATTAATCTGTTCTGTCGACAAAAACAAGTCTTTCATCATGGGAGAGTTGTCTAAGAAGTGTGTTAATGTTTTACCAACTTTATATATTGTTACTTCTAGTCAATAAAATCTGACAGGCTTTATGGAAGAGAATATGTGAAAACTACAAATAGCTTATTCTGGTCAATTTACTGCTAAGCAAAAAATTGGAAACAATTTTACCAATACTTTATGCCACATACATTAAAGAAAAGAAAACAAAAGTTTGATTATAAAAAACATGTATTATAAGAATAAAAGCAAAATGTATATTAGGATTCACAATGAAAAATAAACAATACAACAATTATATTAGAACAGTGATAAGGCTGGTTTGGTTTTGGATTTTACACAAAGTTACTGGAGAGCTCTTTGCATTAGCTGCTCCCAATTTAGAGGTGGAAGACAACACCATCCACTGCTAGCTTTTGAGTAACTAATGATAATATATGTACATGATTTAATACTCTTAATGGAACAGTATCATTTCACTTGTCAATCACAACAATTTCACTCCTGTCATGGAATATTTTAATTTAATGATAACCTATCAATGGGAATTGAAGTCAAAGTAATTATTATGCTTTTCTTTTCTTTAAAGAGCGAACAAATTAAAAATATTTTTCTGACTCTGAATTAATGCAAAAGCCGCTGATACAACGTTTCCATCATACTTTATCATACCAAAAGAAAGTGGCCATCAAAAAAAGTCCAAATACATGCACAAATTACTTTCATAAGAGAAACCTTTGAACTTTGTCTATGGTCCAAATATAAACAACATATTTGAGCCAGTTTTATAATACAAGATTAATATTTTCTTTTGTTACTTCCTCTTGTAAAAAAAAAACATTTTCAAGAAATTATTTTCTACACAACTAGTATTACAAGTTTCTTTGTATATGTACACACACATATCATGGGAGATCACAATATTAAATCGAAGTTTATTGTTTCTAACATTTTACCCAGAATAATTCAGTCATCTCTACCAGTGATTTACTATCCACCCTTCAATCTATCAGTCCATCTGTCAGATATTAATATACTATCCTAGAGCTTGTTAAAAATGACAGGGCTCATGCTTCCACCCTCACCCCATAGTACACCTTAACCTCACATTTCATAGGTAATTAAAAGAATTAAACTTTGTGAAATCAAGCTTAATTGACAGAAAAGTGCAGTTGAGGCAGCCAAATATTGATAAATTCCTTTGCGAGCCAATCAAAATTAAGATGATTCATGAAATTAATTCATGGTATACTCATAAAATAATTATTAGTAAAAATTGGTTAGATTAATAATTTATAATATACAGGAAACCCAATGCTTTTAGATAATCTTATGTTCTAACAATGGATTTTACATGTTTTTAAATAACAAAAGTATAACATCATATTGTTGTTAGTCTGTGCACTGAAACTATAAAATGAAATGTATACACAATAAAACAGGAAAAATATTTGAATTCTTAATTTAGTCTAGACTGATTAAAGAAGTTTTCATTATTATTATTATTATAAATGTTACTTATGTAACAGAATATAGTTTAATTCAGGTACAATTTAAGTTTAAAACTGGATCACACTTTTAATTTTCATAGCACATTTTATGCACTTGGTTATAGGTTAAGTGATCCCACACTATGATTTAAGGCTTATCATATGAACACTCACTATACTTATAAGGTTTCATAGTACCCTCACCTTTGCACCCCTCCCACTCACTAAAATTGTAAAACGAGCAGAAGACAGTAATCAAAGTATTTTATTTGGATAAATGCATTTTGGCTTTCATTACTCTTCATTATGTCAATTTGCGCTCTTAGCATACTTGTGTATTTAAAATATCAGTTCACAAACAGAACAATTTGTTTCAACACTAAAGTATTAAAAAGAGGGTCTGGGATATACTTTACTATTTTATAACAGGTGAAAAATATATTTAATAATAATAATAGTGACATGAAAAAATTTGAGTTCGTTTGTTGTTAAGCCTAAAACTAAACAATGGGCTATCTACATTGTACTCACCAAGGGTACTGAAACCCAGTTTTACAGTTGCCACTGTATCACTGAGGGATAGTATAAAAATATAATCTGATAGCTTGTTTCACCAAATAAGTGTAATGAGCAATTTATCGATCAAAAAATTTTGTAACAAACTCCCCACACGCACATTCGTATTTATAATTTTATTTCTTGTGTGAAGTTTAAGTTACTTTACTAAAGCTGTCTTGTAAAGATACAATGGTCTAGTTGGTATCTTGTATATTGTTTTTAAGGTTAGTAATGGTGTACAAATATCTGGTCAAATGTCTCGTTACATACGTCTGTAATACGTTATAAACAACCACATTAATAAAAATATACAAAATGAAATATGGGATAACTGGCATTCACAAACAAGTTTCTGGAAAATAAACTTAAATGAGTAATAAATTTTTGCTTAATAACCACACTTTATTGCTGAAAACGTAACGTAAACAAATCCCAAAGTACATATTTAGAAAAGATTTAATTAAATGTGGAATAAGAATGAAAACTGAACTTCAGAAAATATTCCAACATGCTACAGCTGTACAATACAAAAAATATCTGTGAATAACTGAATACAATACACTAATTTTTCGAAAACTATTTGTAAAGCGAAGAAAGAAAAAAAAACAACAACATTACAAACGCCATCCCTCATTTACCAGCATGCTGATGACACCACATTGACTTTACGGGACGCCTATTCTCTGCCGCATGTGTTGGATCTATGTCAAACTTTTGGCAGAGTTACTGGGGGGAGGATCAACTGGACCAAGAGTCGGGGTTTGTGGGTTGGGTGTTTGGCCTCTTCTGCAGACTTTGTCTTGGGTGGTTTGAGAATTTCTCAGGACCCTATTAAGATTTGGGGTATAGTTTTCCACTCCCGATTCGATGTCATGCTGCAGGATAAGTGGCATGGTGTTTTATGCAGGGTATCTAGTATCTTGGTGTCGTGGCGATTTCGTTCATTGTCGCTAAGGGGTAAATCTCTTGTGGTGAACTCCTTGGTGGCATCGGTGTTGTGGTACCCGTTGCAAATTCTACCGTTGCCAAGACAGTTTGAGGCTCGATTTCGCAAATGTATACTGGATTTTATTTGGCGGGGTGGTATACATAAAGTGGCATACGGTATTCTGATACGGCATTATGATTGTGGCGGTATCAACTTGGGTAATGTTTCTGCTCGAAAACTTGCATTCTGTTTAAAATTGTTGCAGCGTTGTCTGGATGATTCTTGTCCATTCACCTTGCAACAACTTCTTTCTGGATTATTTTCTTGTTATGGGAATCTAGATTTGGGCTTTCGGGTTCTTCAGTGCCGAATTTTGCCACGTTTTGTGAAATTGCTGCCTTTGTATATTCAGGAAATGTTTCGTACTTGGAAGGTTCTTCTTGGGGATAAAGGACTAATCTCAGCTCCTCTTTCCCCACAAATTTTTGATGAACCTTTGTTTTCCAATCCGGCTATTGTTGATGTTCGGAACCGACCATTTAATTTTCCTGAATTTATTACCGCAGGTATAGTTCAGGTCCGATATTTATTGTATGAGGTGCTCCCTGGTTTTTTCCCGGTGAGGGTAGTGATTGAATTGTGTACGGATGCTGACCCTTTGGCCAATGTCTGCACAATTGTTTCACACTTTACTACGCTCAAGCAGGCGTTACCTGTGGACTGGTTGGAGTTTTTGTCCACCCAGCCCGCTCCTCTACCATCAACCGTACGTGTCGTTAACCTACACTTTCTGGACCAATACGATAACCGTGTCCATTTTCAGGGGTTATCCCTGAAGCAGTTGGTATTTTATTTACAGTGTTCACTTGCTGTTCATGTTCCTGCTCCATTCTACTGGGGGGATATTGTTTCTCCTGGAGATTGGAAACTTATTCGACAAAGCACTTATTCTTCTTTTGTAGGTTTTCATGTTTGTGATGTCGATTATTTACTGTGGTTGCGGGCGATAACCACTAATGTGAAGTTGGTTCATATGGACAGACATCCCACGGGGTTGTGAACTTTGTGTTCAAAGGCGCGGGAAACCATTGACCATCTATTTTTTCACTGTTCATTGGTACAGCCTTTGTGGTCCTATGTATATAAATTATTGGAGTTTTATTTTGGTTGTCCTCTATCTAACATCCTTTGTTACCTAGGAGATGCTGCAACATATTCCGTTTGCTTACCAGTTTGGCACGACAGGTTATATGTTCTGCTCGTTCAGTTTATTTAGCAAGCCATTGCGAAATTCATTTAATTTCCATGTTTAAAGTGCGTGTACGTAAACATATTTATCTCCATTACCATAGGTGTTTGTTACATAACTCATTAGGTGTTTATTATACGTATTCTTATGTTGGTACCTTGGCAAACCAAGGTACCCCAGGTTATTACTTGTGTACTTTGTTAAGATAAGTTGTAATTTCTTTATTTGCATTGTCTTTTTAATTTTGTTGCCAATAACAGATCTATTGGTTTCTTGTTTTGATACGTAAACTGTATTATTTAAGTAACTGCTGTTCAAAATTACATCTTTTATATAGTTTTTGTTTCTAATTTATTAGCTTTGTGGTAATTTTCAGCATGATAAACTGTAGAGTTATTGATACATGATAATTTATTAACTTGTGTTTTAATTGTTGTATTTCTCTGTATACCCCCTTGTTGAGGTGGGATAAATAAAGAGAAAAAAAAATACCAATAATGGATGGTTAGATACATACATATAATATTTTCATAGAGACGTTGAGTAACCTTAATTTGGCTAATTAGCACACAGATGGTTGTTGGGATTGAATTCAATAAGGAAAGAAATACATAAAGTGTCATAAAATACGACAGCAAGTGGCCTGGATGAATTTGTATGGCGCCGACACACTTAAACACGATGACCACGAAAATAAAACTGTGCATGGGTGTGGTAAAAAAAAGACTCATTGAACATGGAGAACTGGGAACCACATCACGAGTTAGAAAAAAAAACATTATATGTATACTTTTTTTTTTGAAAGATTTAGCCCTGGTATCGTTCGAGCTGGAATTAACCAATCAACAAGTGACAGGTGAAACGGAACTAATAGTTTCTTTTCTTTCACTCCAGATGACGAGTTTGCTTGGAATTATATGTTAATCAATCATTTGGAAAACTGTCTTTAAGAATATTAAACAAATTCTGGCATTAAAAAGTAATAATCGCCTGGTGGAAAGAAATGAGAACCATCAAATGCTACAAGTGGACATCAATGCTATATGAAGCAGGGGCACTTAGACAATCAATAAAAGTATAGTGGAAAAGCAGAATGCATTTGAAATGTGGATATACCGAAGACTTGGAAGAGCATCTTGGTTACATATAAAAATAAATGGAGATATTTTAAAAACATTATATATAAAAACAGAACTCGTGGATATCACAAAGAAAGTAAAACAGTAACTTTGGGCAACGAAAAGGGGAAGTAAAGAGAACCGGAAGACGACAAAAAGTAAAATGGAAGGATAATAACAAACAGTGGATGGGATATACAATCTGAAATTGCTCAAAATAGGTTTAATTAAGCCATACACTGTTGGCAGTCCAGTCCAGTCAACCTCTGTAACGGAGACGTCACAAAATGAATGAATATATTAAAGACAATCAGACTGCACGATTTGCAAACAACAAGAGGTAGTCCTCAACAGTTGAGGCACTTACAATTCATTCAGGCAGTAGAAGAGCAAGTTAATGTTCGAGATTTTTTCTTTCTTTTTTTTTTTTTTTTTTTTTTTTATTAGCCATATTATTGTGCGCCAGCAGTACTAAGCGTAGGGGGCGTTTATTCCCAGATTCGATTTTATCAGGACGTCTACCAGTCTAACTTCAAACTGAAATTCTTTGAAGCAAAATTAAACTTCGAAACCTTTGGCTTGGTCAATTACATCAACTGAAAGGTTTGGTTCTCCTGAGTCCAAAACTGTTATCAGATCTGAAATCGGCTAAAAGATGATGGAGTTAAGAGCTAAAAGTTTGTGCTTGAACAACTTAAAGGCATTCTATGTGCCGATATGCTACAGCTAAAAATGACATACGAATGACAGTCGTATATCAAAACATGTTTACATTTCATATTACTGACGGCATAGTACGAGTGTTGAAAAAAGTGAAATTTGGCGAAATATTCTGCACTACAGAACATATTTAATTCTACAGTTATCAACAGAGTCTGTATGGAGTTACATCAAATATTTCAAAGCCATTTATGCATCAACTTATTTGCCGGTCCGTAAATTTTCTGTTTACGAAGGCCCTCTATAATCATCACAGTTAAACACACACAATCACTGAACATAACTGTTAATTCCACTGGGATACTCTATTTATTTTACATGGAAAATGTAGATTTAACTGATTAGCTATTGTCAATTATTTATATAAAGTGTTTTTTAAAAATTACTCAATACAATGAATTTATGTGGATCATACCGGTAAAGAATGGTATAAAAATAACACTTTGAGAGTTAACAACTCAGATGCTATTACTATACACAGAAAAGCTCTCAGCAACAAATACCTCGTAAATTAAGAAAAGTATAGCAGTTGCAAATCGTTATAACCTTTCTATATGAAAACTGGTAAGCAACTAAAGATTTGCAATGGCTATAAAAACACAGTACACAACATATATTAAAGGAAGACGTATGCTGTTTTTAATGTACGTTTTGTTTGTTTATAGTGATGTGCCCACTACGAATATGGAAAACCTGGTTTGTAGCGTTATAAGCTATTCTACAAATTTACCGCTGCGCACTGGAGGGTTTTTATGTGCAAAAGCGAAACTCTCTATGAGGATCTGTGAGGATTAGGTTTGCTGTTCCCACCTCTTCCTCACATAAGTTTGTTTGGAATTTCGCGCAAAGTTACACGTGGGCTATCTGCGATAGCCGTCCCTAATTTAGTAGTGTAAGACTAGAAGGAAGACAGCTAGTCATAACCATCCACCGCTACCTCTTGGGCTAATTTTTTTTTTTTAATCAACGAATAGTGGGATTTACCGTCATACTATAACGTCCCCATGTTTAGGCGAGTATGTTTCGTGTGATGGAGACTGAAGTGCCGAAAAAAATTAATATTATCACATGTATATGAATCGTTAATTCCAAATTCCTGAGCTCTATCACAGGTCAACTCGCACCCGGTACAAGCACACACAGAAAATGATGATTTAACTGGGACTGGATCATTTTATTTACAATAAATGTTGTTGTTTAGAATTAAGCACAAAGCTACACAATGGGCTATCTGTGCTCTGCCCACCACGGGTATCAAAACCCGGATTTTAGCGTGTAAGTCCGCAGACATACCGCTGAGCCACTGGGGGGCTACAATAAATGTTAAAACTATACTTATCGAACACAATTATGGAGAATACTTATTTATGTGTTACATTCCAAATGTTTTACTTTACTGGCTATCCCTACTCCCTCAAATCTCTGTTTTAAGACTTAATTTAAATCGTGATTTTACTTAATGGAGTTAATTATAATTTTAAAAATGACTTTTACATAATATATACTTTTTCTACATATAACAGTTAACTTGTGTATTTCCGTGTACATATTTAGTTTTTATATTTATAGGGAAAGTTTCAGTTGGATCAAAACTCGTAAAAAAGAAAACTTTATTAAAAATTTCATACAGAATATTCTTACGTCACAGTATACGAATTGTCCATCTTATATGATTTTTATTTATAATAATTTTGCATATTAAAAAGGAAAACATATTATCACAAAATATAAACAGTTATGTGAAAGGTAGAAACAAAGCAAGCTTTTTACAGGTGGCGTTGCATGAAAGCACCATGTTAATTAAGAAATAAATTAAAACAGTGGGTAATTATTCATGCATCAAGTAAGGGGGAAAATCTTAATTTACATTTTATTTACATACTCGAATAGCATACTTAGAAATATATAATAAATTAAAATATGATTAAAAATCTATAACTAACTTTAATTTTTTTAATGCCTTTGAATGTTAACCCCAGTAGCCAGTTTAGAGAGCACCTTTATGTTTTATTTTGTCAGCATTAACCTCTTGCGCCTCTAAGAGACCCTCACAAAAAGAATCCACTTATGTCCAGGGGAGTACCAACGGTGTAAGCAACTAGTATCCACAACCGATAATCGTGGCTTCGAAACATTAATCTGTTAAATCTAACCAGATTAATTCCAAGGCCATCTCTCACCTGCTTACCTACTAAGCCCCCTTTCCCCCCCCCGCGCGCGCGCGCGTGTGTGTGTGTGTGTGTGTGTGTGTGTGTGTGTGAGATCTCAAAAGGCAGCTTTTACCATTGTAATGTTTTATAAACTGTATTCTAATCTACAATGACTGAAAGAGTGTTTAATAACTCTCAAGTCTTATTAAACAATGTTTGCAGGCCCTCGTGAACTGAGGGTTGCGGGTTCAAATTACCGTCCCACCTAACATGTTCGCCCTTTCAGCGGGGGCATTAAAATGTTACGGCCAATCCCACTATTCATTGGTAAAAGAGTAGCATAATAGTTGGCGATGAGTGGTGATAAGCTGCCTTACCTCTAGTCTTACATTGCTAAATTAGGGACGGCTAGCCCAGGTAACCCCCGTGTAGTTTTGCACAAAATTAAAAAACAAACAACGTATGTATATAAGAAACATTGTGCGATAATTGAATACTGTAAAAATATATTAAGCTGCAATATGTCTATACGCTAACACTAATTATTATTGTACTTCTCATTTCCTCGACAAAACACACATAGATCAGTTAACTGCAAGCAGTTTTTACCTTTATTAGTGTATGTTGTTGTGGTTTGAGGTTTAACTTTTAGTAATTTTACCAGAATAACAAAAATCCTCGAACATTCACAAACTATTATAAAGCAAGCAATACCGCATATTTGGTATACTTGCACTACACGTTTAAATAAATACATTACCGTGAATGTTTTCTTCAATAATAAATGGCTTATTAACTCGGATTTCTTGACGAACCAGATGTGAATAAACGGTTTCTATGCGCACAAATGGGTTGTCATGGTGACTAATTTGATGCTGAAGTTAGCTCAAGTTGGCTAAATCATGTTTGTTTGTAGTTAAGCGCAAACCCACACAAAGGGTTATCTGTGCTCTACCCACCACGGGCATCAAAACCCAGTTTCTAGCATTGCAAGTCCACATACGTGTCGCTGTGCCACTAGGGAATATGTAAAATCAAACAGGACCTATGAGCAATATAAAAATCACCTCCGACAAAGATACGTTACTGTGTACAAGACACTTGTGGGAATTTCCAGAATGATATACCTTATACTGTAACTAAAGCACTTTAACTCTTTTATCGACGTCTTCAGAATTTAAAGAGTTATACTATAACTAGTCTGAATTATTAGGTCGATGCATAAACAAGTCGGTGTACTTCAAAATCTTCACGCGTGGTTCTTGTAAAGAAACTTAAAACTATTTCCTTTTTTATAACACGTTGAGTCCCCTTCCTTCATTTTATACACACAAAGGACCCTGCAATGTAGTATTGGTATCTTGTTTCATAAATCAAACAAGATTGTTAACAAGTTGATCGTATATTTAATATTATATATACGTTCTTTGCGACAATCGACCCTTGTCTTTATCCCCACGTTACCTTCCAGTTTCAAAAACTGCATTACGAGGTCGAAAATAAGTGTAATACCAAGTTTGTGATCATTAGTAAGAAGAAAATTGAATACAATGTTGGGAAAATTACGTGGCCTGCGTTTAAGACTTCACACATAAATTAGGCAAAAAAAAAAAAAAACCGGTACAAGGAAAACCGTACGTGATATATGTTATCGTTTTGTAAATTTAACGAAACCTATAGTTAAACAAAGTATAACACATCATATGAATGTGTGTATACTAGCTAGCCAAATATGCTTCACGTTTTTAACTCACCGGGAATCGTCTTATTTTGAGCAACTTACCGTTGCTACATAATACTGTTTACACACATACACTGCACCTTGGATAAGCTAATATTACTACCTTTACAAACAATACACGCAGTAACATTATTCTTTTCCGTAAAAAAAAACAAAAAAACATTATGGTGACGTGTCATTATTCCGATAAATGTATACTTAAATATTAATCATAATTTAACAACTGATAATTCAGACTGCACTAGACTATGAACTAACTTTAGATGTATATTTGTAAATTCTAGAACCTATTAATAAAATAATTAGCAGACTCAATCTATTATTTGAAGATTGTTTTGAATAATTAATTTTTATAAAGTTGCCAACAATTCTAATATTACTTATTTGAAGTAATAAAAAAATTAATGAAATAATTTAAAAAGTGTAACAAAATATATACATTTTATCTTCATTGTAGAATAATATTAATACATATTAGTCAATGTCTTCCAAGCAATTACCCTTTTCTATAAAATTATTAATTTCTTCAATTTATTAACATCCCCTTTTGTTGTTTCATCTGTTTTAAACAACCTAAAACTTACAGCTAAATTGCCTTATATGATCACAAAAAAATGTCATTACCATGGCAACTCAGACAGAACAATCAGTAAATAGGATGCTACACTGGATTGTTAAAGTATTAATCCCCTGCACAAACTTCTATTTTACCTTGTCACAACCTGCAAGAGTGACAGCTTTTGTAATTTATTAATAAGTAACTGAGTTATGAAGTAAGACCAAGTTTCATCAAATAAACTCAATCTATAAAAATTGAGTTTTCAAAAATCTACAAATAAAAATTTTGCCACTGTTACCAGTTCCTTTTTTAAAAGATCTAATACAGTAAGTACTGTTTCATACAGTTTAACCTCTAGGTTAGAATTAAGAATAGACCTTTTTTTTTTTTAAACAAGCCACCATTCCAATAATTCAAATGGAAGAGAACTACAAAAACTAAATCTTCATAAACCTACAAGTACAAACCTAAACAACTTTCAATCTACAGAAATAATTATTTATTTATTCATGTTATAGAATACTCTTTTCATGTTTGTTTTAGTACAAAGCCACATTGAGCTATCTGTTGTGTTCACCACAGGGTATCAAGCCCTGGGTTTTAGCTCTGGAAGTTTGTAAACATACAGTTAACACATCGAAAGACAAATATTGCTTACAAACACACATTAACAAGTGACCATACAAATTTCAACAGTATTATTTAGATAATAAACTACTAAAAGAAAAATGTGTCATGATCTCTAAACTGTCTCCTGCTGGTAAAGAGGTAAACCTACAGATTTACGATGCTAAAATCAGGGGTTCAATTCCTTTCGGTGGACTCAGCAGATAACCCAATGTGGCTTTACTATAAGAAAACACACTCCTAACTACTTGTTTTTATAATCTGACATTCAACAGTAACACTAATTTTTGTTATAAATTTTATGACCTAAAATGCGTATCTACTAGACCAAGCTTAATTAACTGTTTTAAAAACGACCAAATCAACTTATTTTGTGAATTTTTTTCCTTTGGTTCCAATGCCAAATAACTCTCAATGATTATATTTCAACTGCAAAATTACAGTATATTTAATTTTTAGAAATACACAAATGGAATTCAAAAATGACAGTTTAGCAGAGTATAATACTTCAATCCTCTGCTCTCTGCTGTTCTGGGGTATGACCATTTCAGGATTCAATTCATTAAAAAAAAAAAAAACAAATATTGTTACACAAGTACCTTACTTTTCCCAGAACTGGCTTTGGAAAAGTTATCCTGTATGTTTCTTGTACTTTCAAAATTTATATTGTACGTATGCTAAGCCTCTTAGGATTAGCAACTTCTTTTGAAAAGCATTAACTGCTTGATGTCACTTTCAGGAAGACTCCACATTGCAAACATATAATGAAATATACATCACTTTTACATATCTAATGCTAATGATCTCAAGAAAGGTTTAACTGATATAAAATAAGTTTAAAACTTAGCAAAGTTACCATATTTTTGTAAACCAATACTGATAACTGTTTTCTAACAATACACAATATTTAATTACAGTGTTGGGCCCTTAACCCTTCACACAATGAAATATTTATATCTTGCAATCATTTCTCACCTCTCTTATTTTTATTGGCAAATTACTTTCAACATGAGCTTCTATTTGTGAAGTGTAGTGTGGCTTTAAAAAAATTTAATTAAAATGAAAAGATCATGCGACAAAAATCCAGCAAATCTATAATAAGTAGTGTGCAATCCCTCCAAAAAAACAGGTCACAAAAAGAAACAACCAAAAACTCTTATTACAGTTGCAAAATTATGATACTAAAAATTAAGTACAACTTTCTTTAAAATATAGTACTCTTATTTATTAGCATATTACAAAGGAGAACAATTTACTTGAAAATTTCCTGTTGTTCCTTTTGTTTGATGAGGATGGAGTTAATGAATCACATTCTCTTTCTTCTTGAGAGGAGGCAACACTCTTTGAGGTTTGCTTACCACGAGACACAGAATATGACGATGATGAAAAGGTTTTGTCTTGTGTTGTATATAATGTAGAGGTCAGTGATGTCTGTGAATATGTTACTTTTGTACAAGTAAGTTTGAGAGCATCAGAAACTACAGAGGATGAGGGCATCCACCCTGACTTCTGTGCAGTTTGAGAAGCTGTTGTGGGCAATATTGAGTCATCAGACCCCCTAGACACCTGTTGCATGTGGTAAAACTCATGTGGCTGATTATTCTCTTCTTCAATTTCTACAGTCTCCTCTGTTGTGGCATTAGTCAGTTTTCGAGATTCCACTTCATCTTCTGTCAAACTTGTGTGTCTTTTGTTAAGGGCAAATCCATCAATTTTTGCACGCTCTTGAGTATCACTAGCTTTGTAAAGATGTGAAAGACCATCAAACAAACCCTTTCCCTGTCCAGTGCTTGTAGTTCTGAGGGAAGAAGTTTTAAGAACAGATGTTGTATGTGAATGAGTAGATGCAATACAAGATGAAGATGAACAGTTTGATTTGAAAAATAATGATGATGTGTTGAAAATAGAAGTTTGATGGATGCATGATGATTCTGTTAAACTGACCGTGCATTCAGTTAATTGTTTGGATTCCATGTTTTCCCCACCCTTACTCAGTTGCAATTCCTCAGAAGAATTAAAATGACCACCTACTCCTTGCCTTACATCAGATACAACCGAGGTAAGTGGTGTTGCTAAGGAGCTCAAAGCAACCCGAGATTTACGTTTATTTGTTGGGGTGAAAAACTTTGTCAGTCCATCAATCAGTCCTTTGGTTTTGTTTGATAGTGAGAATGTTTCAAATAAACCAGGAATTATAGCTTGAGACTGATCTTCTAACAATTCCAGCTTGTGTTCTAAAGTTTCTTCTGTAGCAAGATTAGAATGTGAAAATGTTGATGGTACAGTTATTCTATTTTCATCAACTTGCCCTACTTCCAATGTAATCCTTTTCTTTGTCCTTCTTATTCTGCTTTGTTTTGATAATCGACTTCCTGATCTCTTCCTGTGTAAACAAACAAAATAAAACTTTATAAATTTCTAAATTGTCATCATTTTGTAAATCTGTACAATACAAAATACACACATATGAAAAAAACAGCAAAACACACACACACAAACAATACAAATTTATCCAACATTTTAAGGTGACTTAAGATTTTGCCACCTGCCCAGGAAACTTTTCAAACAGGCTCAACATCATCAATTTGGACCACTGAAATGTAAAAATCCTGACCTGCACTTTAATAATTTGGATACAATTTTTATTAATGAAAGAATATAATGTTTTTTTTACCATTAAATTCCACATATAGTTCAGTTTAAACTCAATTTTTATATGAAGTTATTTTGATTTCAAAGAAAGATTCAAGAATAATAATTAATGTTATTTTTATGTTCACATTATATTAGGCCTAATTTATTTTACCATTCAGTAATGTTACTGAGAGTTCCTGAAAATTAAAAGACGATAAACAGAATTTTTGCACTTTTTTAAATTCAATACATTTCCAGAATAATCTCAATATTGCTGCTCCAATGGGAAAAAAAGCAAAAATGATAATTCACCACAATGAGTCAGTTTAACCTTGCTACAATTCATTCCCTATAGGGAGAGAAATTTAAATTTAAATGCAATTTAGTTTAAAATACCTTTGTGTTTAATAAAGTTACATTTTCTTTGTTTTTCAATTCATGATTATATTTGTTGCCGATAGCAGCTATGTACAAAAAGTTTTACTCAAAATTCAAAAATGAAAAAATATATGAAACATTTTTCATTACATCGAAATACAATGCTATTTTTAACACAACACTGCAATTAAACTCATATGTATATTTAATATTCTGAGTTACCATCATTGAAGTAATCACTTATTAACCATTTATTGTAAAAATGAAAATGGTTGGAACTTTAGACCCATAAAAATTAGAGCACTGGTAGCAATTAAATAAAAAATGTGTTTATCACAAATATTGATTTAAATTTAATGTGAATGTGTGAAAAAAAGAAATTTGAAAAATTAACCTACTCTAAATTTTGTTTTTCTCCTTGCTGTGACAACACAGAACACATAGTTGTTTACAATAACAGTTGTCCGTACAAAGTATCATGAAAGCAATTTAATGGTGCCCTTGTTTTCACTTTGTGTGTTCTTACAAAATTGTGTCGGTGAATATTCTGACCACTTAACACTATCACATTCTACTGTTAAAAAATGTTTTCTTCATTCTAGCAAAGTTGTATAAAAGCTTTTCCCTTTATAATATCTGTGATACATCAACAGAACTTATAGAAGTTTACTTCTTACATTTGCACTTAATGAAAATATAAGTACATGTAATAATATCATCACATCTAAACAGAATAATGATTTGAAAGATACTAAATGAAAACAGTGCATTAATTTACATCACCTTAACATTAATTTTGTACCTTCCATTAGAAAATAACATCATTTAAATGCCAATGGTTGAACAGGTAATATAAATTAAGCTTTGTTTTTCTAAACTCATACCATTTGAATTACATACAACTATACATGCAGACTGATGTTAATAAAGTTGTTAGAAATTAAAGAAATGTTCGAAACAGATGAAAATCACATACAATCAATCATTCTATGACTTGATATTTTACATTCTAAAGAAACCACAGATTACGTTTTTTGAATTATGCTTGACTTGGGGTATGTATTTAACCACTAAACATAGTGTGCAGTTAATTAGAATTTATGGTTATGGCCACAATTAAACACAAATAGTTATTTGGAGTTTTTGGAGCTAGAAAAACGAAAACCAACTGAGAGTGCAATGAACAGATGCACACGTTCCACTTCCAAACCTAATGAGGGGAGTAACTTTACAATCAAGTATCTTGATTAAGTTTATTGATTACTTTCGTTAAAAGTATTTCATAATTACATCTAAAACAAATATTTAAATTTTTCAAATTGAATAATTTTTGTTTTTAGTATCAGTTGCATAACCAGACAGATTTTTCTGAAAGAATTACATTTCATAATGCAGAAACACAATTTTCTGCACTTGCAAATGTTAATGGACATAAAGCACTCAATGCAAAATAATTAATTTGTACAAGTTTCCAATAAAACATTTCTAAGAAAGTTTGAATTCTACCAAAAAACAATGTTTTTGTGTTCACAGTTTTTGAATATAAAACTGCACAAAGTTATCTAAAAATCCAAAGAAGTGTATATAAAAAAATGTACAGTCACAAAAAGCAACTGGACAGTTTATTATGCACTTTGAAACCAAAATAACACAACTACATTACAAACTATACAATAAATACAAACAGTTTAGGTTGTTTGAAAACTGAGTAAGAAAGTGTCACAGTAAACAACTTTTCAACAATTCTATATTCAACTAACGATTTTTTGTTTGTTTTTTCAACACAATGTTACACAGTGAACTATCTGTGCACTGTCCATCTTGGTGTATCAAATTGCAAATTTTAGAGAGTAAGGCCATGAGCTTATCACTGACCCACTGGTAGGATGTTAACTAATGTAAGTTATATTATTCAAGCAAAGCATTTTTAATGCTTGGAATTACTCAATAACAGGTGAATATAGAGGAACAAAGTGGTGTATCCTGGACACCAGAAAATGTAACACATAATCAACAAGGACAATTAAAAGTTCTGATGTCTTAACAATATAAATAGTACAAATGAACAGTTATTTTTTTCTTACCTTTTGAGTTTCATATGCCTTTCATTTAAAGGTTTGTGTAAATCACAGTCTGAAGAAAAATTAGCCCTAGGAGAAAGGGGAAGATGAATCAATAAAACTGAAATTCCTAAACAATAATTTTGCACTCTGATAAAATGTTCAGACAGATTATTCATGATGAAACTTAGATGAATGGACAGCAACCATTACAGAAATACAAGAAGAGGATGACACTTTGAATGTCTTCCATCTTTCATCTTCAAATGGTTGTTGACCATTCAGTTACGTTTCAAAAATTTTGCACATTTTTTAAAACACCAGCAGAGATGACAACTATTTCAAATGATTGAGCATAATAATTGTAGACAGAGCCCTTTATCATTTGTGGTCACTAGGCCTGACAAATGTCTCTAAGTTGTTTATTATTATAAACATTGTTATTTACTACTGCTATAGACTGCTCATTTATGACTATGTTTTGTGTCTTAAAAAAATAAATTTTAAAAAAATTCTTTTGAAATCATGTCTTTTATTTAGTTCAGAATAACAAACATATTAGTAAAACAACATTTAACATGCACAAACAGTAAGCAGAAAGAGCCATTGTGTAAGGACTAGTTTATATAATGTTTATAACACTTATTGTAATAGTATTGCAGCTGTTGCAGCCTTTACTTTCATGAGAAAGTCTATGAATGGTTGGGAATTTTAACAACATTGTCCATTTGACTGCATACACGTCTTGTGTGTTATAATACTGCTCAAAACTGAGGTGTTCTAGCTTGATCTGAACTTGCTTTTGTTTTTAGTCACTAAACTAAATATCCTTTCACTGTCAACATTAGAATGGAAGATTGTAAGAATTCCAAGCATAACCCTACACAGAATGTCATACTTCTGGCTGTCATTTCCATCCTTAACTGTAGACAGCTGAACCCAAAACTTGTCAACATTCAACTGACAGTTTCTAAGAAAGTATCAATTTGATAGTTCAAATATTGCTCTTCAAACTTATCAATAGTGTCGTGCTCATGTGTATTGACAAGAACAGGATACCGGTCTGTGAAGAAATGAAGAGAAGAGAAGAGAAATCTTTGCTGACTTTCAGTTTTGGATCAGCAACCTATGTGTGAATCAGAAGTTCATCATTTAAAGGAAAATGTTTTATCATGTAATTTGTAGCTGCAACACAGTATTTATTGACACTGGTGTAGAAGCTGATCAGGTCCAGGTCCTTTTCATATTTAACAATGTATTCCTTGGCAGCATTTCCAATAGAAACTGCCTCATCAGATTTGTGTAAGGATTCATTGTTGTAGTGAAATTTAGTGATGTTGCCTTCGAGATATTCTGGCTTTGTGTGTCTGACAAGTATATTTTTAACTTGTGTAACCACAGTTCTATGCATAATGTATATGCAAGGTTCTTCTCTTTGCAATATCAAATTGGCTTGCTCAAACATAGGAATTGCACACTGGAGAAAAAAACAAAATAACAAGTTCATTTTGTTGTCCAAGAAAACTGTTAACTTATCTAACTTGCTCTGCGCATAACTTTTCTTGGTTACTTCCTTGCTAGCTTTCATTTTTCATTGATTGTGTCTTCTTTAGTTCAAGGTCAGACTGCCTAAGCATATATTGAGTTATATCAAATGTTTCTTTGTCTGCTTTCAGAGATTGTTGTCTTGTGTCTCTGTGTGGCTGAGAGGATATCCTAACTGTTAATTTTTTTGCTGCATGACTGAGCTGCACGTTTAGATCCTTTTGAATGTAGTTTTTCCTTTTTACAGTGAAAATACTTCTTCAATGAAGTCCAATATTCTGTTGAGGCACACCCAAAGTGATAGCCATCTTGTGTTAATAAGTTTTAGAATTTTTCTTGTTTCTTTGTCATACAATTCTTGAAACTCTTTGAAATGTTGTTTTCTGTTAGCACTTTTGCCCAGAAAATAGTAGATATCTATCGATATATCAGAAGATGGGCAGAGCAGTTCTGTGGAAGCTTACTGGGCAGCAATATTCATGAGGTGACAGACACAGCCCATGAAGTAAATGCTAGGCTGTTGTCTTGAGTTGTGTCCCATCACACCTTTACTTATACAGGACATAACTGAGGCACTGTCTGAAAAAAAAGCAAGACAGTTTTCCCATGGAATTTTCCTCTTTATCAGTTTGTGGTCCAAAAGCTTGAAAATATTCTCTCCCATTGAAGCTTCTTTCCATTTCACCATTGTCAAAAAAGAACAAACAATTTTTCCAAGCAAAGGGTCAAGATATTGTACAACCATTGGATACAGTTTTGATTCATCCATGTCTGTGGATCCATCTTTGGCTAAACTGTAAACACTGTTAGTAAGTATGCTTGAAATCATTTTGTCACCTTCACAACCCAACATTTGTACAATGGCTGTAGTTTTGGTTCTAGCACAGCCATATGTTTTTGCTATATCAGAGTCTGGGAACATTTTTCTGAATAGATGTCCTACATGATCGGCTGCAGCTAGGGGTAAATTATGAGCAATGACGAATTGCGTGAACATTACTTCTGCATTTATGGTTTCATATTCTGAATTCATACTCATAATTGTCATTATCTGCATTGTTTCTGTCTTCGCCTCAGTCTTTTGTTGGTGAGATGCCAATTTTGTATGCCCGGAACAATCATTTATCCTGCCATACGTCACAGAAAAACTGATGTGACAAACTGTACAAAATGCATGATTGTCACTGACTTTTGATGCAATGACCAGATATTTTGTACTATACTTTTTCCTGAATTTTTGAATCACAGTTTTAGTCCTTTTAGATTTGCCAAAAACAAGACAATCTGGTGAAGGAGGCCTCCTTTTTTCTATGTTGTAAACGATCACATTCGTGTTTCTATGCCACTTAGAAAATGAGAAATATCCATCTATACAAGTGCTGAGTGGCTGACAAACACCGATAATGCAACTATGGATTTCCCTACGTACCCAGTATGGAGAAGCACTGCACTCAAACTATTGGTAGATGTTGGAGGTACAAATATTTTTTTACTATTTAAAGCAGAAACATGATTATTGCAAGTAGTCATTTGGTGTATGTCTTTTATTTATTATCAAAACTTATTTGTATCTTACTAGAAATTTTCTTTTCACCCCTTTCAAGCCCTGGGGGAACAATTTATCACTTTATTGTATAGGCCTATATAATAATATATAATAATTTGGGAGTTGCAACAAGTCGTAATATTTGTCTGTATGAGTGTATAGTTGTTATGTATACACCAAAATCATAATGGATGGCATCTCTGCACCAGTATGATAAAATACTGACTACAATGTCATTGGATTCACTTTAAAAGTCCATGCATTTCCTACAAAACAAACATACAAAGAACATGTTTTTGATGTGGTTGTTATGTAATTGCAGTTAAATTTTGAATGCTTGTTGTATTCAAAACAAATCAGCACACTTTAGATGTACTAACTACTTCAAATTGTTTTTGCATTTCATGTTGTTCAAGTAAGAACCTTCCTTTAAAAACTTCACAAATTCTGACATATATTCCAGACAGACTTCGTTCATATGTTTAGATATTTAACGGCAGTTTCAAGAAGACTAATTTACACGTTTTAATCCAGGAGTAAGTACATAACACACTACAATTACACTCAAAATCCTGTATTTTTAAGTTTTCTAATAGCAACAAACAATGCTAATGAATACAGACTATTTTCACTGAGAGTAATCCTTATTTTTGGAACATTACTACAAGAAGTTTAGTAAAACTCTAAGATCATTCACAGATATCATCATTTATCATAACTAAATTCAAACTCTAAGTTTCTGTTTTAAACAATTCTTTATAAAAATGTAACTAAACAAACAGAAATATTTAGCTTCCATAAATACCAGAAATAACAAGTTACAAGCAAAAGCTAACATAAATCATATAGTAATATGCACTTCTGAATTGTTAAAAAAAAAACAGCTAAATGTTTTACATGTTCTTATACAATAAAATATATGAAAGGGTGTAACATGTTCTCAATATTCAGCATCTATATTAAAACGAATTCTTACACACTTGTCTCACAAAAGCCTAAAAATGTTTTTTTTTTGTTATTTATAAGAAAACAAACAGAAAAAGATGTTGAGAAATAATTAATTTAGAAAAATCTTTAAACCAAATCACATCAGAACTGCTAATAAATAATATAACTGGTATCCAACAGTCCCAGCTATTTGTTTATCAGAACATCAAAATAAAAAAAAAAGTGCACGATTTCCAGAGAAAAGCACCTTAATTAAAGTTAATGATATCAATTATTTTGTTGACAATTTGTAATAAAATCTAACACCTAGTAGGAGATTTTCTCCTGCTATAATGGGATAGATAACTTAGAAGTTGCAGCTTTTTCTGTCTCAAGTCAAACTTCTAATAGGATTCTGATTGAATAGCAGGGAAGTATAAAAGCCTTTGCCAAACACAAGCTACTGTCAAACTTTTCCTGCATCTCAAACGTGTAAATCTAACAACTGTAAACACAGTAAGCACTTACCCATGCATTGTTTTCTGTGCTTTAATCTTAATACTGCTTTGTTTTTTGTAGCGTTGCTTCACATTAGCTGCCACTTCATTGATTAACATTCGTCCTCTTCTGTTCTTAGAGTGATGTTCACCTAAACAAGGTTCACAGCTCCAAGAGCCTAATAAAACAAAGTTTAACAAAACAAGCAACATTACCATACACTAAACCATTAAAAGACACATTTGTGTTCCAATACTTGCTAATGAATGCTCATTATCCGATTATTTCTTTTGGAAATAAACAAGTAACAATGATAGCACTATGTGGCTCAAGCTAGGTTTTCATGGAAATTTCAGTCCATAATTCATTTTAAAGTTGATTAAAATTCTTCTGAACCTTTGAGAAACACAAAGCCATTATTGCTACAGAGATAGATATTGTCCATTTCAAATGTATTAAAGATTATAGTTTTAAATTAAGAAGCATGGTACTTTAGTATGCAAAGTGTGAGAAGCTTTCACTCAATCAACAGCATAAAATTGTATACAGAAAAATTAGATGTGTTACTAAAGGTTTCATACTAAAGAGATGTCAACATCAACCTCCTGAACTACAGACATTTCTTTTTCATTTTCCCTGTATATGTATCTGCAGGGTTACAAGAAACTCTCACATTAAATGCATAATACCATGTTGAATGGCAAACTGTATAATGTTAGTACATGCACACTTTGACATTTTACCCACACATACAGAAGTAAAATGCATCTTTTGCAGGTTTCTTGAAGCATATGAAAAATTAAAACTCCTGTTGAATTTAATTTACCCATTGTATTGTAAACAGATAAACTTTTACAACCAGCAGATCCCAGTGTTTTTGCATCTGGCATCTTCATTAACATAGTACAAATGCCACTTACACACACCTAAGACGTGTGTCTAAAACACGATAAAACATGCAGAGAGGGTTAAATAAATAAAACATAAATACCTTTTGGCATCTTTGTCAGTGGTGGTTTCAAACATCCCATGTGAAAACCTTGATCACAGGAGTCACAAAACAACAAGTCTTCCTAGAAAAGTTATTAAATAAAATAGAATTAAGCCTTTCACTGGAATATTTATTTTACTTCCAAGCACTTACTTACAAAAATAATGTTATTCATATATATCAATACAAAGCACAAAATTTTAAGATACTGCATATAGCAATGTTTACTTATTTGTTCTTTGATTAAATGAAAATAACGCCAACACAATTATAAAAATTATAGATATAATTCCATTTTTGAATTTTGTTTTTAACTATTTTATTCAAACATCTTTTATTACATTGAGCAAAGTATCTCCAATATAAACATGTATGGAGAATTCTAGTATTACATACTGTACAACTAAGGTTTACAATTTAGTATGTAAAAAGAAGATATAAAGTGCTTCCATTACTACACTGTTAATTTCAATAAAAAGGTAATAATAACAACATTATAAAGTTTAGGATAGATTTTAATAATAATTAAAATCATTTCCACATTACAATAATAAAATCTAATTAATATGTCATGTTAACATTGATTAAAGATTTGACACTTCATTCAAGATAACATATTGCTTATGATAAAATCTTGCCCAGATTATGAAACAAAATTTTTTAATGGCACGAGAAATCTTCATATTAAACCCATGACAATTAATGGAAATACTGTTAACTGTTTAACAGCAAGGATACCAAAGTAAAGAAACAAGTTTTATAAGTAAGAACATTATATTTAATTAGTTCATTACCCAACTGATTCTAAGTTTTGGTCTAATATTAACATAACAAAAAAAATATTTGCTGTTTAGAATAGATACCTAAGGGTTTATTATAAATAACATGAAATATATAAAAATAAAGATTATTTCTTGTCCTATTACTTACTGCTTGATTTCTACTTCCACACACTTTACAAGTTTTACATTCAATACACTGCCACCTGGTGTTCAGTACACGTGCTGTCAGTTCTGGAGAATATTTCAGACAGTTTGGGTGTCCTGAAAAAAATTATTCACATAATTTTTTTTTTAAATCACAACAATAAAACAAAAACTTCATGTGGGAAATAATTTTAAAAAAGTGTCACAAAAACTTGGCATACTAGTAACTGGTTTAAATCTTAAGTAAAATAAATTATTAGTAGACAGATCACTCTAACAGACACAGAATTCAAGAATGTGCCTAAGAAATAGACTCAATCTATTTATAAATAAGTAGTTTAAATATTTTGGTATTTCATTTTTGAAATGAAAATTGTTAACTGAAACACTGACACAATAAAATGGCAATGAAAAATTACTGTGAAACAATGAATCAAAATATACACGAAGGAGACAATTAAAAAACATATAAGGTACTAACTTGAATATTAATATAAAACATAAATTATATTTTACAGACAATGTACAGAATATCTTCCCTAAACTGTTTATATTCAACTATGGTTGTAAAGCTATTATTAAAAAGGGTTTTCTATATTATCATATTTACATAAAACAGAAAATGTACACAAAAATCACTAATTAAAAAGGCTTATTCCCTTTGTCACTCGAGAAGGTTTTCATGTTTCTGTTTGGGGTAGTGCTCAACAATGTAAATCCTCACTTAGCAATAAAACTGTTACCTAATTGTGATTTAGGCCAACTATCGAGTTTATATCGAATACTTAATATTTATCATTTGTTTTTATTTTTTAGATAACTTTGGTGATATGACAGCTAAGTAGTTTAATTCAGAAAGTTTATGGCATTGAGCTGCAGACAAAAACAATAAAATTTACCAAACAGTGTTTCAGTCGAGCCTTATGTTACGTTTATGTATTAAGCCTACTAAGGCTTATTTTATTTTACTACAAATAAGCCTGTTTAAAAAACACTAGATCTATAACGTTTGTAAAAGTTTTAAGCAATGAATAAATGTTAATTGATAAACATTCATTATTAACACATCTTTCATCTTTCGTGCAGTCACAAAAGTTGAAAACGGTTGTTATAATATCCGCATTCTTTTCTATATCTTGACCTACAATACAGTCAATGTCTAAGCCTCAGAGTGGTGTACATGTATTTTGGTTCACAACAACATTTCATTATTCTACGTAGTTTTTACTAAAATATGTGGTGGTTACAGACTTACATCGATACTGATAAAATATGTGAAGATAAATACAAATTCGCTTTAGTTAAGTTATACAATTTTCTTTAATCGTTCGAAAATGGTTTCCTGTCATTTTTTGACTAGTTTTCAGTTATAGTAACGTAAGATGGTAGGTAGAGGTAATATTTCAACAAATTCTCGCAATATTAAGATCCCCTGAACATAGAACACCCACAGGTAAGACCCCTGCTTTACTTTAGCATGGAAGTCACAAACCATGACGTGAACACTAATTTCTGTTGCCCTTGGCGCGTCCCCGTCTAGCGAGAGAAACCTGGTACACAAGACAGGTCTATATATATAACCACATTACCTACAGAGAAATTTCCAACTCTTCGGTACCTCGGGCGACAAACTACACGATCTTTTCTTTCAACTTTCAAGGCTCTCACTCAAACTACTGTAGTTACGACAAGCGGAAACTTAACAAAGCAATCATTTATTTCCTGTAATTATCACTGACACACTGAACACAGAAAGAAGCGTTTCCTTAGCTACAGGGCATATTTGTTTCTTCTCCAACGCTGTCAACAACAGTATCATTGTTGGCGTCGTGTCACAATAGTCCTTTCTAATAAATAGCACATCACTCACTACTACACGCGAAATATTTTATAAGCATTTTGTATACAAATAACTATCAATATCTTGTTTTTATACACTTTTTATATCGACGTTTTTTACTTTGATTTTTCTTCTTTCGAAATCAATGTACATTTTAACAAAAACAAATTTGTTTTTGTTGTCCAATGAAAGATGTGTGGTTTTAAAAGCAGTCTTTAAGGAATAACTGCGAACATCGACCTAATAGTACTGGAAGCCACAAATATCAACAGCTCAATTGAAAAAGTAAAGAAAATCACAAAGATGCTACACGGAAAAAAAGTATATATACCGACAGCAACTAAACAAGAAACGTTATGAAAATTCAAAAGACACAACCCATAATCTGTTATTTTATGAGATTTGTTTGCTTTCGTTTTCGAATTTCGTGCAAAGCTACAGGAAGGCTGTATGCGCTGGCCGTCCTTAATTTAGCAATAACAGACTATTGGAAAGAGAGCTAGTCAACACCACCCACGGCCACACTCACAGCTAACGAATAGTGGGATTAATCGTTATATGACAAAAGGAATAAACTTTTTATAGTTAGTGATTTTTGTTTTATGCAAACATGATAAGGTAGAAAAACATTTACCAATGGTTATAAAGCTATCATTAAATCAAGATAAACGATTTAGGGAAGATGTTATCTACATTGTGTCGTACCTTTATGTTTTTGTAATTGTTTCCATTATGTATGTTTTGAATCATTGTTTCAGTTATTTATTATCATCTTATTGTCTCAATAATTTAATTAACAATTTTCATTTACAAAATGGAATATTAAAATATTTAAATCTATTTAAACAGAATTTAAGAATTTGTCTAAAAAATAGACTTAATCTATGTCTGGATCAGTCAATACTTCTTAAAAGGTCGGTCAGTGATCAGCTACGTAGCTTAAAGTACCAGACATTTCACAAGAGTTACTTAAAAAAACAACTAAAGAACTTCAAAGCTAACTGTGCGAATCACAAACGCTACTAGAATATGGGTAACATGACTCGTGTCATGGAGTTTATTAAAAAGAAGAAGCCTTCAAAGCAAAATGTAAAGGGTCAAATACATTGTGATCCCAAATACACAAATAATAGAGCCATGTTCAACTATTTACATACCTAACAAATATATTTAAACATGTTTGTATTATTTATTACATGTATATGTAAAACTACAGGATAGAAAGAAATCAAAGGCCGAGTAGCTAGATTATTTCCTTCAAGTTTCATTTGTGTTATGTTCCAAGATTTTATAATCCCCCTAAAAAAAATTCATTAATTCCGATAATTCCTATTATTATTTTAAAACGTTCAGTTAAGGTGGAAAATTTAGCATTCAAATTATACATACTACAAAATAATAGGTATCCGAAAACAATTTAGACCTCACTTAAATGTATTGTTTATTTTAGGAGGTTAACTTACCGCTATTTCCACAATCGGCACACGAGATAAGCTCCTCCGAAACCCCTTCTCTGTTACTCTCAGCTGTTCCCCGACAAAAACTACAAAGGGGAATTGGTACCGCTTTCTACATAATAATACAACGAGATTACATGATTAGCTCTCATCCATTCACAAAGTATTAAAAAGCAAATGTTATAGAAACATGTGAGCAATGCCACGTGTAATAAAACAATAATTACTTGTGATGTTTACACGCTACACGAGGGCTACCTGCGCTAGCCGTTCCTAATTTAGCAGAGTAAGACTAGAAGGAAGGCAACTAGTCATCACCACCCACCGTCAGATTATAACACCCTCACAGCAGAGAGGGCGAGAATGTTTGGTGTCATGGAGATTCGAACACGAGACTCTCGGATTAGGAGTCGATTGCCTTAACCAGCTGACCAAGCCGGGTCAGAAAAAAAGAAAAGAAAAATGGGGAATGACCTAAACAGTTTGAGAAACACTGTAACAAATATAGCTATGTCGACGCGATTAAATAGCCCACTAAAAATATTAAACTGAAATATGTAGCTGCCAGTTCTGGCAATAACAAACAAAATTCACGTGAAAGTTGAAATAAATAAAATATCACATTTGTGACTAATTATTTTTACTGCAATCTTTCGTAAGCAAAGGATGCAGCTCATGTTTTAATACATCAAAAACACTATTAAAAAGAAATAAATCATTGCATAAGTAACCGAATTAGGCCTAGCTAATAGACTTACAACCTGGTTACGTACTTCATGTTAGTAACGCCATTTGTAAAGTGTATATTAATTCCACTACTTATCCCACGTACGCGAGATTTATTACTTCCTCGTAATAATACGCCTCAAAGCTTTCAATTTATTTATTACCTTATTCTTCTCGAAAATTACTATATACACATACACACACTTTTATCAGGTAACATTATTTCTAACCCCTCGCTCTACTGCCAACCAAAAAGGTTGGGGGGATATAGTGATGAGGCTGTTTGTCCGTCTGTCTTACAAACACTTCCTCTTTGCATGACCTACATCTAAAAACGTATGTTTCAATTACACCTCTAAGGTCACTTCCCTTTGAAATAGGAAAGAAGCCTAATGATTTAAAGTTAAAATGGTCAATGATTCCGAAAGAAAACAAGAAAAAAAATAGGTTTCTGTGCAAAATAAAACATACACAAGCACACCATATTAATCATCAAAACAAAGCAAAAATAAAGTTCATTCTGGCTATCCTTCTGATGGCTGTATTTTTTATTTATATTTACGCAACTGTACATTTAACTATAGTATTGTTAATTTTATACATTGATTTAAAGACGTTTCAAGTGAAACTTTTTTTTCGCACAAAACTACACGAGGGATACCTGCGCTAGCCGTCCCTAATTTAGTACTGTGAAACTAGAGGGAAGGCAGCTTGTCATCATCACCCACCGCCAACTCTTTAGCAACTCTCTTACCAACGAATAGTGGGATTGACCGTGACATTTTAACGCGTCTACGGCTGAAAGAGCGACTGTATTTGGTGTAACTGGGATTCGAAACTGCGACCCTAAGATTACGAGCCGAGTTCCTTAACCACTTGGCCATGTCGGGCCTAAAATGGTTGGTATAAAAAGGCTTATAAATCACAATGATACTATTAAAAAGTACTAATATATTGAATTGTACAAGAGGAATAGTTTCTTTTAACTGGCAAGTCATTCACGTAAAGGTATTTCAAGTACCAGTTATGTTTTACTCTATTACTATGCATGATATACGTCAATTACCAAGCACGTGCAAAGTTTTTTGCTGTTTTTTAAGCTTTACTCTTTATGGGTTTGATGTTTGAACCGCTTAACACTAGCTTGTAAAAAGTGATTTGCAAAATTCATTTAACATGGCTTAGTAGTCAATTAATATTTAACACTTAAAACATCCTAAACTTACACAACTAATTTAAGTCTGTTTTAAACGTCAATTAAAATAACATTTATTCATTCTGAAATACGGCTTTTATTTATCGAATTCAGAGTCTCCTCAGTTTTATTCACTGCTTAGTATGTTTTAAATTACGAAGTATTTTATCTCACATAAGGAATAAAGTTTTTGCTTGTAGTTATGAATATATAAAAATTAAGTAGAATACAGCTGCCGTTGGTTTCCTATAATCTTGGAACGGTTTCCTCAGAGTTACTATTTAACTTTGCACCACTGTATGTGCGCTACAACGTTATAATGCATCAAGTGTTATACTAGTTTTAATCTCCAACCTTATAAACACTCGCATAATTACTACAACAAATAATTACCATACCGTACTATGAGTTCACAAGGTGTTGCGTACGGCATAATAAAATGCACTTTTTTTTTTTTTTTTTGCTTTTCTACAATTGTTTTACTTTTCACATACGTCATGACTCTTTTTTATTAATTTTACAGTTTTTGAAGTACAAATATAAACATTTTTCTTGAAAAGAAATATTGTATAATAATACATACAACATCAGTATTACACCTGTTACATTTTTAAAATCACCATTATTTTCCCAGTCCTTTAGGGATTTTCACGAATTGTTGTAACAAATGGACTCTATTATAATTTTCAAACCAAAACTGTGTTTGTTGCATCTCAAATTGCTATGATGAGTTCTAGATGGAGTGAAACGCGTCGTCGGTCATTGGATACGACAGAGGTAGTGTGGTTTGAATAACAATTATTCACCCCGTTTATTCTTGAAAATCTGCAAGGTACTAGATAAAAAATATGTTGTGCTTAAAAGTGCACTGAAAATGTCGCAAAAATTCAAATTAATTATAAAATATACAGTTAATTTCAAGTGATACTACTTCTATTTTAATGTTTCTGACTGTTATTATCCAATGTAATTCCAAGTATCTGGTAACAGAAGAATATGAATGAAATTTTGTGTTGCATTTTTTTTTCTTGTAATAAAATACTGATTAGAAGGAGCATGCAAGTGTATACAATACGGTGATAGAAAACTATAAATACGCCGTCATCATGCCCTTTGGCTAAGGTTTCGCGATCCTTATAACCGCATAAATGGGAGTTTTATTTTCCTCACCACCCTCAACGCTTTGAACAACAGCGGTGTGAAAACACCCTGCTGTTCTCCATTTACTTTAGCGAAAAAACAAACAAAAAAAAAACGCCAACACATTTCTTCAACTAGTGGGCGCTTAAAAACCTGCCTCTCATCAAGAAGGAGGCTATTGTATTGAGACTTAGTTTACTCAACATACACGTTTTTTTTTCGAGCTTATGTTGGTTTCTCACACACACTCTTGATGCCATCCCCCCTAGAGGGGACCTGTTTTCAGTTGCGCAAATTCACTCTTGCAAGCAGGTATACGATACCCTTTCATGCTTGGTTTAGCAAGCCAGTAAGTTTATTAATTGATCTCTGTCACAGAGATAAAGTTAACAAAGCCGAGTAAATTAAACAGTGGCACAAGAGACTGAGGTATCACGTCACAAGAGAAATATTTCTTACGTATACGAAGAAATAAATAGTTCGTAAACACGGTTGAGCGTGTGTGTGTGTGTGTGTGTGTGTGTGTGTGTGTGTGTTTCTTATAGTAAAGCCACATCGGGCTATCTGCTCAGCCCACCGAGGGGAATCGAACCCCTGATTTTAGCGTTGTAAATCGGGAGACATACAAACACGGTTGATTTCGTGAGATAGATTCCGTTTCCAAATTTGTTTGGGTTATTAAAAAAACAAATTACTGCGTAAAAACACAGTTAAAACATTTTCGAACACAACGACAGTTAAACCCTTACAGTTTATCACTGTTTGTTTTTTTATTCACATAATGTTAAGGGTCAGAGTTGTTTGTTTTTAATAGGATTTGCTCTAGCACTATCAACAAGTGTACGTATATTTTTCAATGTGAATACAAGTTTTTATGTAAAGGGTTAGATTTGTTTGTTTTTTTAAATTTCGGGCAGAGCTACACGAGCGCTATCTGCGCTAGCTGTCCCTGATTAGCAGTGTAAGGCTAGAGGGAAATGCAGCTAGTCATCACCACCTACCGCCAAGTGTGGGGGCGTTATTATGTGATGGTCAATCTCACTATTCGTTGGTAAGAGAAGTGCCCATTTTGAAACCTTAAAAAACACACACAAGAAAATGAATTTCAATAAGCGAGCACGCTATCACCTATCCACTTGTTCTCTCGCATGTCGACACTTCTCTCAACAAACATCACACACACACACCCTTCGTCAATCGATATATTTAGGTTACAGCAATAGGTAAAAGCAGCTCTGACGTGTAGCAACACCCGGATAATCTCTGAAGTAACAACTATCACGTCGCATCTTTATACGTCTTTGTTGGTGTTTAAGTACACATATCTCAGAGGGTTTCCCTGCGAAAACTACACGGCTTAAACATTAGAAGTTAAACAATTAGCTTAGTAATCCACATCAGAAACGAATACTTACTATTTTATTATATACTAATAAATATGCAAAATTGATTCTCAAAAAATTATTGAAAAGTCAGTTCATCACGTTTGCTAAAATTCAGTTTACTTATGCGAATTTAAATTTAACAGACCATCTTATGGTCATTCACCACAATATTATTATTTATTTACCATTTTAAACAAAGATTGCAAAGAATTATTTAAATGACGCCATATTTCCATCTAATTTTTTGTATAGTAGTGACTTACGAAGTTTACTTTTCTGTGACTGTACACAATCACGTTAGGTCAAACAATACTGTGAACAATAGTTACACTTATTATTTGTCGAGCAAACACTGCATTGTTTGTTTTTTAATTTCAATATTTTTGTTGCTATTAACGACGTTTTATAGGGAGACCTCAAATTACATATTCTAATTTTAAGATAATTCATCAGAAGTCTATTGCTTGGTTCATTGTGCATGTGTGTACCAATTAATATCATGATGTGAAACTCTGAAATAATGAATGTAGTACGTAAAAAAAATTAGTTTTTATTGTACGTACGTCTACGAGAATGTCATTCTTAGCATTCAAAAAGAAAAAACTAAACAATTCCTTATGCCCATATTAAAATATAAGTATCATATCATAAACAGCCTAATCGCAGCCGTCAAAAGTAATTTATGTAATCGACAATGGTTAAGAATGAAAGTATCGGCTCTTTTAGAATCTATCCTTTGAACAAATTTTCAATTGACAAAATACCTCCTTCAAATATATAAAAAAATACGTTTTAACTGTTCACTTTACCTCAAGACCTTTGAATTTTATTACAGTTTCTTTCAGGTTATTAAAAGTTCCTTACGCTTAAAGAAATTCAGATTGTTGACAAAAAAATGTGAAGCACATAACAACCCACAAAACACACCACTTGCCGTTAAACCACATACTTTTACGAATTATTTTAAAGCAAAGTCACATTGGGCAATCTGCTCAGCCAACCGTGGGGAATCGAACCCTTCATTTTACCGTTATAAATCCAGAGACATACCGCTGTACTAGCGGGGGGCCCAAGAATTTATAAACCGTTATTTACGGTAAAGATGAAAGCATTAAAACATTCACAGAAACGAAAAAACATAACTTTAACTAACTACGCCAAAAACACACAAACGATTTGGTACAAACGGAGGAATAATTGAAACTACACCACAAACAACACAGTGGAAATAGAAGAATGGAATTTATACAACGATGGAAATTCACCATTTATTCGATTTAATCTCTGTTCTCACGCAAAGACTCACGATTCACGAAGCTACAGCCCTAAAAATAAGTCGGGAGCAGTTACAGTGATCACATTCATAGCCACCCACACAAAATTAAACACGAACGCTATGTTGTCAGCTGTGAGTAGCTGGTTTGTTTGTTTTAAATTTCGCGCAAGGCTACACGAGGACTATATGCGTTAGCCGTCACTAATTTAGCAGTGCAAGACAAGAGAGAAGGCAGCTAGTTGTCATCACCCACCGCAAACTCTTGGGCTACTCTTTTACCAACAAATACTGGGATTGACTGCTGAAAGGGCGAGCATGTTTGGTGCGATGGGAATTCGAACCCGTGACGAGTACCTTAACCACTTGGCCATGCCGGGCCTGACAGTAGCTGATCCTAATAAAACGGGAAGATAATAAATAAAAGCAGAAAATTAAAATATATCTAAAAATGATCAGATCCTTAAAATAGTTATTCTTAATACAGCAATATATTTTCGAACTTCAACGTCTAATTCTTGGTCACATACGAAACGATATAATGAAAACAATATAAAACAGTAAATAAAAAACACACACATTAAAATCCACCTACTTTTGACAGAAAGTTGTCTTAAGATTTCATTCATTAAATATATCACATGTATTGAACTGGAGAAATTTAATACGAAACAGATAATCAAGTGCACCCACATCACCGTTTATTTTCCCATAACGTGTCAAGCTAGAAACTAGGTACCTTTTTACTGGTACAACAAAATTACTGAGTATTACATACTATATGCATATACCTTGCTCAATATGGATTTAAAAATCGTTAATGGATGCTTTGGTTTCAAAGCACCGTGTGTTCGCTACACCAAGCAATAAATACGGGGTCTTAGCTTGTGGTGTAACTAACTATGTGTCATCGGTTTTTGTGAGTCAGCGGCCACACAATGCACGAATGATCATGGAAAATCAATAACGTCCCTGGGAACTCGACGAGCCAAAGTTACTTGCTGGGAAGAGACTTCAATGAGGTCAGCGAGGGATTTTGTATCCCCGATTTTCGCACACGTGTAAGAAAAATGCTTCACAGAACAACACGATGGCCGGTTAATTTATGAGAATATTGATGTGTTTTTTTTATTTTCTGAATTTCGCACAAAGCTACACGAGGGCTATCTGCGCTCGCCATCCCTAATTTAGCAACGTGAGACTAAAGGGAAGGCAGCTAGTTATCACCATCCACCGCCAAATCTTGGGTTACTATTTTACCAATGAATAGTGGGATTGAGCATTACATTATAACACCCCCACGGCTGAAAGGATGAGCATGCTTAGTGTAACGGGAGGAAAAGCATTGAAAATATTGAGCTCTGCGAATTTGTGTTTAGTTTATGCTCAAAATATTTATTGGATACAAATTCGGAAATTTTTAGTAATTTCCTATGACGTATGTGAATACTAATGATAACTTCAACTCTACTATGTACTTTGTAAATCAGACATACGTTATTAACAAATAGGCTAATTTTTTTAACACTGACCGTAAGTTATTCACCAATTGGCTAACCTTTTTAGACAAGAGTTGTTGCTTTTCTGACATTGTGTATCGACCGGGTCGGGCGTAGTTAATGGGCCATCGACGATAGAACAAGCCGCGAGGCGATGAAAACGCCACCAGCAACATTGATTCTCTAAGCCGAAAGGGATAAAACTTTTTCCACATGAAAAAATAAATAAATAAAACAAAAGGGTAGCGTTCCCACGTTCCACCCAGCTTCATGTTTAATATCTGTCTTACCATTTCAGTCAACTTAGCTTCAGCAATTAACAGCATGTGGTGTAATAAACGTGTATACTGTTACATGATATTACAAACGATTTGACCGTATTTACAGAAATATATCGAAAATCGCAGACGTCCATAAGTATGTTAAAAATATCACAACATATTTTTTCATAATACATGTATTTTATTTCAGTTTAACGCGAATGGCATTAAACTGATTTAAAAGATAAGCGCCAAAGCAAAACAAACTGAAAAGCCAGGCACATCGCTATTTGACCATTACGTACGTACCATAAAACACCACTCTGTGTGTGTGCGTGTGTTTATGAAAAATATTAACACATTTACATATATTTATAAAACTTGATTGACTGGACTACGCTTTATCATTTTAGGGCTAACATTAAAAACACGAAATGTAAAGAACCGAAAATATGGTACGCATACATCGATTTTAAAGTAAAAATATGTTACACGCAAGACGTGTATTATTAATATTGTTATTACTCTATATGACTTTGTCGTAGTTCAAATCAAGGTTAACTATAGCATAAGATAAACAAACAAAAATACTCGAACGAAACACACACAATTATTACTGAACTTAAGTTTTATAACGTTATAGCATGCAATACTTGATAATGACAATTCATACCTAATGTTTACAAACAACCAAACAATAGAAGACGAGCACAAAAATAAAATAAGATTGTGTGTAATTGAGAAGATGTGTTGAAGGTACCACAGTTGATATAAAACTTTTGTAGCTGAGGAAATATAATTATTAACAGGAAACGTTTGTAGAGAAGGTTAAAAGAAAATAAAAGTCACATTTTATTTAAATACCATAAATAATTAATGAAATAAAAAAAATATTTTAAATCTTTGTTGTCATCACACAAACTAACGTGTACTAGTCAGCAGTCATTGTTGATTTAATTTACAAATTCTAAGTGTGCAGAAAAACGGAAAAAATGTATTCATGTTCTCACGAAATTTCTTGCCTTTTTTTTTTCCTAGATTAGTAGAGAATATACAATAAGAAAGTTTACATACTCTAACATACGAGTATTTCAAATACTGTATATAATTTACATGAAAAAAAACATAGTAAAAGCCCTTTGAATTCATGTAAAAAACACAAGGGGAATTTACACACAAATAAGTATGGGTTTCATTTAAAGAGAAATACCACCATATATGAACGATCCATTCGCCTAATCATGCTTACAGATCCATTTCACGTGATCTAAACAACTCCAGATAGAGAGTGTTTAAAGAATCTTCAATAGTTGTTGACGACCGGCATGGCCAGGTGGGTAAAGGCGTTCAACTCGTAATCTGAGGGTCGCGGGTTCGAATCCCGGTCGCACCAAACATGATTGCCCTTTCAGCCGTTGGGGCGTTATAATGTTACGATCAATCCCACTATTCGTTGACAAAAGAGTAGCCCAAAAGTTTACGGTGAGTGGTGATAACTAGCTGCCTCCCCTCTGGTCTTACACTGCTAAACTAAGAACCGCTAGCGCAGATAATCCTCGTGTAGATTTGCGCGAAATTAGAAAAAAACAAACAAAAAAACAACAGAAAACCAATCGTTGTTGGCTGTTGAAGCAGCTGCTTACAAATAAGAGAAACATATGGGTTAACTGCTGATCATAAAACTATCCTAATGAATATTACAGTCAACATGTAAACCATAATTTAACAACTAACCAGACGTGGGACGTATCACTGTTGACCCGAAGATGCTTTATTTTGATAGTGTTAATATCCATACCAGCTGTCCTGAAACAATTTTTATTTCAAGTGGGTTTCTCGTCATCACGAACAGACCTGGCATGAAACCTATTTCACACCGGGGAGAGGAAGGGGTCACTTCATTGAATGGGTACGTTAGCTAGCACTCCATTGGAAAATAAACTTACAAATGCTACTCAGTCGTATTTACCAGAACTTACGACAACGTGAAAGTTTTAAGTCAGCTAACATTTAACTCTTAATTTCAATAACAAGTTCTTTCTTTCAGGCAAACGCAAAAAAACAACAAAAATACAAACTAGACATTACAATGTACAAGTAAAAAATGGCGCAGCAGTGTAGTGTAATTCTGCCAGAGATCACGAACAAGTCCTGCCAACGTCAGTGTTAGCTTGTTTTCCTGTCTCCCACAAACCACAACTGCATTCCCCATGCCTTCCCCTTTCCAACCCGACCAACTAGCCGCAAGAACAAATACTTATACCGGTGCGAGGTTTATCAGTACCATCAAGGTCAAATCATCAGCCTCTGAAACAGTCAACGCAAAAGAAAGATTTTAAACAAGGTACTATAAACAGGATGCATTTATTACCGTTACGACATTTTGTGTCCAACCAATCCAGCTACATGCAAAAACCAATAAATGATATATATTACTTTCTGCAGTTCGGTATCATGATTACAAAACAGTTAGCAAACATAATACAATAAAAAAAATACACGTCAAACAACTTACTAACTGATGTATGGGATACAGCCGTTTTGTGTCCAACCAACTCAGCTACATACAATTTGTTTTTGTTTGTTTTTTTGGAATTTCGCACAAAGCTACTCGAGGGCTATCTGTGCTAGCCGTCCCTAATTTTGCAGTGTAAGACTAGAGGGAAGGCAGCTAGTCATCACCACCCACCGCCAACTCTTGGGCTACTCTTTTACCAACGAATAGTGGGATTGACCGTCACATTATACACCCCCACGGCTGGGAGGGCGAGCATGTTTAGCGCGACGCGGGCGCTGCTACATACAAAAACCGATGAATGATATATAATATTTTCTACAGTTCGGCATCATGATTACAAAACGGTTAGCAAACATAACCCAATAAAAAATACACGTCAGACAACTTTCCACGAATGAACACACTAGCATGTGGGACTAGGCCGCTTTGTATCGGATTACTTAATAAAAGTTGAACTCGCGAAAGTTACTCAATTATTTTGTCTTCTTTTGAATGAAAAAGTAACTATGTATACTTAGTTTTTACCTGTCCTGAAACTTTGCGCGCATTTCGACGAATTAAGTATATTTTAATAGATATTTTGAATAACACCATATTTAAAGCTTATAGAAGTATTTAGAAAAGTCTAACATTAGATCGCAGGATAGCATCATAAGTTTTTTATTGATAGTATTAAGTACGGCAAATCACAGCCCTAACTCAACTAAAACAAAAAACGTAACCGAGTTATTGCGTAAATTTTTCTAGTTACTGAAGACAGGCCATAGTTATGTTTGACTAATGTTAGGCTTAAGACAAGTGGACTTAAAATTTCTGTACCTGCGGTGAAAAATAATTTTGCATTGTTCTGGAAATCCTGTATATAAAGTAGTACTGTTCAATAAAAAATACGAATTTGATCACAAATGTTTTGCGGGTCTCTCCAGGCAAATAAATAAAAACTGGCTTATTTAACGAAGAGTAAATAAAGGTGTTTCGATTGTCGCACATGAAACACACAAAGCTTTTCACATCGAAAATCTTTGTAACGGTGAATGGAATGGTGCTGACGAATCGCCACACTTCTGATTTACTTCCTCTACATACATCACATCAGTTATTCAAGTTTCATTCACTGTATACAGATGGCGTTCTGCTATTATGGAGTACATCTGAATGTCTATATTAAGAAATCCTTCTCTACATGGTTGTGTTGGGTCAAGCCGAAAACCTTGAATTATTTTATATCTTTTATCTTTCCATTCAACCACGACACGGCGCTGCACGAGTTCAACTTACTCAGTAACAAACACGCAATGACTTATACTTTGGTTCACCTCAGATTTAAAACTGACGTAAATCTGATTATATCGGTCTGACTATACAGGATTTGTTAAAAGTTATCGCCTACACGATATCCGTAATAACATTTTAATAATCTGATTGTTTCCTAAAAGTAAGTAATTATGCTTCGAAAATGACAATTTATCACCATTTAGTATAAGGGGGCTGTTATTCTAAATTAAGAAATAAAAAAATTCAAGTGGGCGTCGTTGAATTTAAAGAGTTTTATCTCTTAGAATTTTAACCCACACCTACAAATATGAGAAATTTAATTATATTTACCAATTTTCTATCGGGTCAAAAACCTTGTTCAATTTTTTGTGCAGAAAATAAGTGTACAAATTTTACTGTCTAATAATAAACCAACATGTACATTTTAGTGTCAGTGCAAAATATTATAACGGAAGAAAACTTTGTACTACTACAAATTAATAACATACTTTTAAAAACAAACAAAAAATCAGACAATAAAGTTCCAAACGACTTGTACTCTTTAATAGCGATATCTACAATGCATAACAAATGCCTTTAATTAATAAATAAGAAACAGGAGTACTTTAAGGTTTTAATGTGTAACAACCTAAGATTTACGTATCTAATTACGTAATCCATAATTCTAAAAATACTACACAAGCAAAACAATAATCATTGAAAACACAAAGAAACAAGATGTACTTCCTTATGGTCCCCGAAAATGTTCTGTTTCTAGAGTATATAAAACCACAACTAAGAGTAATAAATATTTTTTTTGCCGTGTTATAGCCTATATAGCGCATAATTTTTGTCGTTATACAGGGCATGCGCAAGTTATAACTTTAAGCATCTATTATGCGAGGTGTTTTTAATATCTGACAGACAATACACTCCAGGCAACCATTGTCCTCCCCTTTAGAGAAATTACGTCAATATCTCGTTATTGAAGAATTAAACAAAGAAAAAAAGCAGTAAGTGATTCCTATGTACAAACAAACATAATAATAAACTAGGAACTTAACATAAACACTTTTACTGGGAAATTTCCTACGGTACTCTTACGCTGATTTCTGTACCGTTATAAAGCCGCCTGGTACAAGCAACAGTTTATATACTTATATGTTAATATGCTTCCATCATACTCAGTGAAACCCAAAATAAACGTTTATGGTGCTTCGATGACTCAGTTTAACTGCAAAACTGTTTGTTTCACAAATTCGCGCAAAGATATGTTGAGCTAATCTGCGCACAGCTGCCTCTGGTTTTAAGCTGATGGATTAGAGGAAGAGAACAACCACCGCCAACTCTTCGTGGATCGAATAGTGACATTTGCCTGTTAGTCTTAAAACACACGTACAGCTTCAAACTGCGAAGAGCGCTTGCAACAATGAACCATGATTCTTCAGGTTCATAGTAGGGGAACACTAACCAATACAGCATTCCAAGCAAACTAGATTACGAGTTTCTAGTTCAAGTTATCAAAAGAATTATACAGAAAAATGATTACCATTAATTACTAATTGCCAAGTTTTAAACATAAATTTGCCAAATTTTATGAAATTATACTAATTAAAGAGCGTTTAGTGTCACGTGGTATTAGCTTAAGGAATCAGATATTTGATACTGCGGGTGATGACATGAAACTGTTAATCAAGTTTCCATGGCGTTTTGTTTTACCTACCTTCGTATCCCAAGGTAAACAAAAAATGAGGCCTAGTTAATTAATGAACGAATACTTGCTTTAAAATTCTTTTTTAATGTTCTAAATGTAGCTACCAGTTTTCCCGCCAATCTTGATTTCATTTCTTTAAATCGCACATTTAATAATTTTCTGGCCCCATAAGTTTTTCACACCTGAGGTGTATTTGATTAAATTTAAGATAATTGGACCAACGGAAAATAAACTAGTCAACACCACACCATCAATTCTTCGGCCGGCATGGCCAGGTGGTTAAGGCACTGGTAATCCGAGGGGCGCGGAGGCATTATGATGTGACGAAAAAAGAGTAGCCCAAGAGTTGGCGGTGGGTGGTGATGACTAGTTCCCTTCTCACTAGTCTTACACTGCTGAGTTAGGGACGGCTTGCGCAGGTAGCTCTTGTGTATGTAGCTTTGCGCGAAATTCAAAACAAACAATTCTTTCGTTACTCTAACAGAACAGTAAAACTGATCGTCAGAGGTCTGCTCTAGTAATACGTATGTGACACAATATATAACTCTTATTTTAGACTTTAAATGTGCAGTATTAAGTTAATGTTTTAAGATATGTGTACGCAATTACTATTACATTCAATTAAAAACCCTATATACTCATATTAAAAAGTCGTATTAAAAAAAAAAGTACATTATTCTACTTCATAATTTTCAGATTCTTGGAAACATAAATAGCTGTAAAATGTTTTGGGACTTGTCTCTAAACATACTCAATCTAGATACAAGTAACAAGCCAAATATTAACAATTATTAAATATCGCACGTTTTTCTGTGTATCTAAAACTAAACGTGGTAATGGAAAATACATCTATAAATGCGGAATTGAACCAGTCAGTTTTCCTCGTACGGTGAAACTTTCTTTTGAGGAAGTATTAATTTGTTACTTAACCAGAAATCAGAAGAGTGATTAACGTACTAATAGAAACGTATATCATAGTTTTTAATGATTTGAACAAGAATATCAAAAGAAAAACAACTAAAAATCTTAGCTGCTTGTCTAGAGGGCTGCTTCATAACAGTGAATTCAAATACTTTGTATGGTAATATAGTTCTGTAAACCTGTAGTTGTTAATGCATTAACTTCCACGTATTATCGAGTTAGAAAGGCTAACTTGAATAACTAGGTTAATCCCAATTTGAACGACCATTTTCATTTCTCAAATAAATTATATTCCCATTTGGGGCTGTAAAGGGCGTATTTATACGAAGTTAATTTTACCTACTTTCTACTTTTAGTGAATAACACATGCAGTTACTTTGAACTAATGACTGTTACTGCCATACCCAAAACTGGCCAGAGAGAGCTAGGTTCTAATTAACACCCCCTTATAGAGTTCGTTTAAAGTTAACTGGTTTTCCGCCTTTGTTTGATACATACCAATAAAACAGGTTATTTCACAACGCTTTTTCGTTATTTCCCTTTAGGGTTTTACTCTTTGCAGCATTATGCAACTGGTGTAACTGATCATTAACTTCTGTATTCCTTGCAAGATGTTTAATATATTTATTTTTTCATTGCTGTTTGTGGTGAGTTTTGATCACTTATGTATAACTGACGACGTTTTTCTGTCACATGCTGACACATACAGTACTGGAAATAATTGTTCTGGTTCGTTAGGAATTTGGCGCAAAGCTACACGAGAGCTATTTGCGCTAGCCGTCCCTAAGTTAGCAATGAAAGAATAGAGGGAAGTGAACTAGTTATCGCCTCCTCTTGAGCTACTCTTCCATTAACGAATACAAAGATTGATTGTGATGTAATAACTAACACCTCTACGGATGAAAAGGCGAGTATGTTTGGGATTCAAATCCACGTCCCTTAGATTGCGAGTCCAGCGCCCTCATGACCTAAATATGTGGAAATAATTATAGAAGTGGTGAATAAACGGATATCAAATGCAAATACAATGGCATCGCCCACCTCTATCGAATGAACACAAAATGCAGCAGAGTACAGGCCACGCGCTAATAGCTAACGCTGTGATTGGCTATCATCCAAGAATCAGACTGTGCCAGGTGTAGAGTGCAGACAAAAATATTATTCCTAAAACAACAGTGATGATGCGTTTATTGTCCCTACTCCCATTTTAGCTGGTTGAAACTACTCAAGCGATATACTGGAAACGAAATTTTGTGGTTGAACAAAACCTTTATGGAAACTACTACTGTTAGAGACAGAAGTGATCTAAATTCATGGTCCAATCTCTTTAAATGTGACCTGAAAGTAACTAGGGTATGTTCTTTATGTGTGACCCGACAGTTCAGTGGTAATTTTGCCAGTGACCTAGCTGTAAATATGGGTAAGAATGTTACCTCCACCACATAAATATACATATTGAGCATGAAACGTTACTAGGGGATGAGTCGCTTCTTGAAAAGTCCTGTTTAGCAGAAATAACTAAAGTAAAAAGCTACAGTAAATGTTGCTGGACATTTACACAAAACTCGTAGCATCGTGACTGGCAACTGGTAGAAACCGATATGAACATTATTGATGCGTTTGAGGAAATTAAGATGATTAAGAGTTAATCAAATGTCTTAGAATAAACTGTGGGGAGTAATACAGTGCACGTGTTTCACAGTCAAACACAAATAAAATTTGCGATAACATTAAACAACCTAACTGCTATGTCTAGGGTAAGTATAAAATACTAGTGATCTGCACAGTAACTTTTATTGCCAAGGTCAAAATTTAGAGAAACTTTTATCTATAAAACAAGATTTAAAACTTAAAAAATCCTTAACTGAGATTAAGTTGATTTTAACAAATATTTCATTTTCAAAAATTATACGCATAAAGTCTTAGTTTATAAATTGCGATAAGGGATAGAATATGAACAAATATTTAATACTAGATGCACCAGGGCAGTAACTTAAGGAGCTATGGTTTGGTTTAAATTTCGCGCGAAGCTTCACGAGGGTTATATGCGCTCTTACGCAGCTAAACGGAATACAACAAATCGAACTGTTTTGTGGCTTATCTTCTTTTTTTTTAAATAAAAATCTGTTTTTCTTTAGTATATTTGATAGGAATTAATAATAAATAGAAGAAAAACATTTTTCTTTCTGCGTGTCTGTGTCAAATTAAATACTAGCGTTGTAGTGCATAAAATTCCAAGGAAACTAGACAGTATGAGTCGTTCCTGATGAAAATTGGAAGAACATCCGTGATTCACTGGTAAACGTGAAAAAGATGCTCAAAAAACGTTAAATCAAAAGAGTAACCACAGAAAAATATTTACAGGCAAGTACGTATCAAACCTGTCATTTCTAGAAGAAGTAACAAGTGAATGTATTTTATATGCAACCAATCCTCACGACTACAAATTAAATAACACCCGAAATAGCACTAACGTTTCTTAAAAGTAGTTTCTATGTATTAAACTCCACTTTCATATTTTTCTTATTATTATTTTAAAACAATTTATTTTCGATTCTGGCAAATGTGACACTTGTGTCTCACACATTACTTCACTAATGATACACAACCGTGTACACATATCAAACCAAACTAGAAATGTTTATAAGCGCGTAAATAGCGCCTCCTATTTATCTTTCAAGTATTATACGACAGCATAAAAAAATTGACACTCGTGACGTACTTCAAACAAATATACGTGAACTAATGTACTTGCGTGAACAAGTTTCACTTGACGACATTGATTAACGCACTAGGTATGGATTTAACAAACATTAACTTTATATTAACGTACTAAGTACGGCTGAGCATCAGCGAATCGAATACAGTTCGGTAGGTCGATGCTTCCCACTGGCTCTTGTTAATTCTTCAATATGCACACATATACACTAATACTAGTTTGTACCTCGCTTAAGTAATAATAATAAAAGTAACAATGGGCGTGTAGGTTATCACGTACAGTGAAAAATTTTATAATCCATGTAACAATCTATCCGAATTCAACACCCACGCAATTAAAGTTAAAATAAAGTTTCAAAATAGACGTATGTACGTTTTATTTCTTTGTGTACGAAATGCCACAACTTACAATCCGAATTAACTGGAAAAAAAAAAAGTCATGCATTACTTTTCGATTAGTGTGTCGTTCAATTAGAAATGTAACTGAAAATTAGTAATTATAAAACTTGTTTTTTATTTCGCGCAAAGTTTCACAAAGGCTATCCGCGCTAGCCATCCCTAATTTAGCAGTGTAAGACTAGAGGGAGGGCAGTTAGTCATCACCACCCACCACTAGCTCTTGGGCTACTCTTTTACCAACGAATAGTGGGACTGACTGAAAATTTATAACGCCCCCACGGCTGAAAGGGCGAGTATATTTGGTGCGACGGGTATTTGAACTCGCGACCCTCGTATTACGAGCCCAGTGCCTTAACCACTTGGCCATGCTGGTGGGCCTTATAAAACTTCGAGTCTCCCGCGGGTACAGCGGAAAGTCTACGGATCTATAACGCTAAAATCAGGGGTTCTATGGGCTCGGCAGATAGCCCGATGTGGCTTTACTGTAAGAAACACACACATTCAAAACTTCGTCGACTTATACAAATTTTTAAAAACAACAACAACAAAACGACATTATTAATTCAAATTCAAAATATTTCTTACTGAAGACATTTATTCATTGATCAAAATAATAACTCAGTAAACATTGAATGAAGATAGCAAAAAATAAAAGGTATTTGTGTTCGTTTTTGTACAACCATCCATAAAGTTTTATTGTTTATATTTCGAATATAATTACACAACGCGTGATCTCCAGATCTCGCGAATTCAGTGATCTCATCTACTGCTGTCCTATTTATTGACATGTTTGTTTGTTTGAAGTTAGGCACAAAGCTTAACAATGAACTACCTGTGCTCTGCCCACCACGGGTATCGAAACACGGTTCTAACCCACAGATATGCCGTTGTGCTATTGGGGTCAATCACCGTTAAGAAAAAGATAAATGTTTAATACATGGCCCGTATTAACTTAGAACAACAACAACAAAAGACGAAAATATGCTTTTGAAACATGTTTTCTACTGATGTTCTAAAGAGACATTTGTATGAGCAAACTCAAAATAAAACAAGAACGTTTAGATCTTTTGTGTAACCACTTTCATAACTTCTTCAATTTTTTAATTAACGCGAAATTTGACCAACATTTTTAAGCTGATGTGTGTAACCATTTTTATGACGTCCTAAATTCAAACCTAACACAGAATCTGACCAAAATTGTTAGGCTGCTCTGTGTGTGTGTGTGTGTGTGTAACCATTTTTTGTGACTTTCTAAATTCAAAACAAACAACACGAAATATAACCAAACTTTTTAAACAAGTGTTTAACAATTTTCATAACTCTCGTCAACCGTCACAATACGAGCAATATTCTGGTAAATTCCCCTTTCCGCCCTACTCGAATTTCTCGTAAGTAATACAACTTACAAAATTATTTGTATAATATCGCACCTTTCTTCTTAACGAACAAACCAGTTCAACAGGATTCCAACACTTCCAGATTCTTCAGGAATCGTTACTACTGTCTGACCTACCCTGACGTGAGGGATGACCTTAAACCACATGTCAGTGCGAATCTGCATAAAACATAAGACGTGCGACAATAGAAGGATATTATACCCTTATCAGACGTAGTTCTATAATTATCAAGAGAGTAATAGTAAAATCACTTGCGCTTGTTTAAAATTAAGTTTCTTTCGTTATATTTGGTACAGTGTACAAATAAAAACATCAACAAAGCCTTTCAGGCAATGTGTATATTCGCAGTAAAGTTCTTATTTTCATTAAAACTGATTTGACTAGTTGTCTTAACCCTGATGTTAACGAGTAGTTGTAAAATCGTGTGGGTTCACCTATTACATCATAGGGAGTAATTTGATGTTTTGAGACAACTTGAGTAGGTAATGAACAAAACGACTTTAAATGTACGACGCTTCGACAAGACTACGTCATCCTAGGTAGAAGAAATTTACACATACACAATGAAACAAAGGTCACATGTCAAGAGACTGCTTCATAACCTGGTATAGCAAATTTTATGTTGTTACCAAACAGTGCAAATAAATTAGCAGTAAAAAGTATGGAGTCATTAATTTTTCCTGCAAAAAACACACAGTCCTCAACAGAAATCGATCGGGTTGATTTCAATAACGTTGGTATTTCTGTTTAAGCCTATGTATAGCGCAGATAGCCTTCGTGTAGCTCTGCGCGAAATTCAAAACAAACTAAACTGATACTATGTATAATTAATTCATGGTCCCTACAGCCAATAATTAAGATTCCACAAGCAATCGCTTATTACAGTGTTAAACTAGATCAATTCAATATAAATCAGCAAACCGAGATAAATAACGTTATCTGATTGATTGTTACCAGTGCTTGTTTATTTCTTTGTTTCTGAATTTCGCGCAAAGCTACACGAGAGGTATCTGCGCTAGCCGTCCCTAATTTAGCAGTGTAAGACTAGAGGGAAGGCAGCTAGTAATAACCACTCACCTAACTCTTGGCCTACTCTTTTACCAACGAATAGTGGAATTAACCGTCACATTATAACGCCCCCAGGGCTGAAAAAGCGAGCATGTTTGGTGCGACAGGGATTCAAACCCGCGACCCTCAGAATAAGAGTCGACTGCCTTAACCACCTGGCCATGCCGGGCCTCTTTCAGTGCATAAAGAAAACTTCCAACTTTATGTCAGCTTAAAAGGTATTGAAATATCAAAATATAATCGGTCATGAAAACGTAATTAATAATATTACAGCTGCGAAATAAATTTATATTAATGTTACCTAATTTATCATCTTTACATGGGATATCAGGGGAAGTACATTTATGCTTTCAACTCATAAACTCAATCCGAATTTTAGTTCCAACCAAGTGTTAAACTTTTATAACAGTATCAGTAAGATTCACCACAGCGTCTTCTCGGTAAGTTCGAGATTGTTAAAAATGGTGCAACATCTACAACTTCGTATATAAAAATAATACTATTAACCTACTTTTATTATGATTGCAGTCACCTCAAAATGGTTGTTTCTCTCGCGGTTGTAAAAAGAAAAGACAAAATACAAACGCAAATAGAACAACGTGAGGAACCCAACACCAGCCGGCAGATGGCGAACTAAAGATCACTTGAGAACGAACACACGATTTTGGATCTATAACAACGTAAAACAATAGAGTAGAAAATGTGGTCGCAGTAAACACGGTATCACAAAAAGAAAAAATACAACAACAATGCTACACGTTTATCACTTAAGGTATCACGATTAGCACTTAAAAAATACCAACAACAATACGAGGCATTACTGACAAAGTTAACAGATGCGTTCTTGTAAATTTAAATACGAAATATAACATACATCCCAGGTTAACTACGAGTTAACTTACAAAAAGCTAAAGTAACTCACATTGTTAGTTAAGCACAAAATACTATATGCGCTATCTTTTCGGTAACCGCCAAATTTCGCTTTTTTTTTTCTCTTACAAGCCCTTAGATTTCCCGTAGACATTTTTAGTAACAAGTTTTTGTGCAACGTCGTAATCAAAGTCCGTCTTTGATTCAATCCGCACATATGTTTATGCATAATAAAAGAAACGATAAAATACACGGAACGACTTGAATTTACTGTACTTTAAAAAAAAAAGGTTAAACAAAAAATTACGCACGAAATATCCCTTAATTCAAGGGTTTGAATATATTCCTGTCCTAACATCAGTTTTCCTAAAAATGTTGTCTTTAATGCGTAATGATAATCAATTATCAGCAAAACAGGTTTGTACTATCTTTAACGTCTGTGGCAGTTATTGTTTTATCTGAAACTTTTTTCTGACAATACGAAAAATTCGTTTTGTTTTCCACTGGATAACCTAATTTCAAAGGCTCGTGTAAACAGATGTTTCGTGTCGCTGAACGTTAAACCACGGCAATTCTTTTTTATTTTGTCGAACGACGAAAATTCTTCCCCGCAAAGCTACTCTAGGGTTTATCTGTACTCAGACTAGAGGGTCGGTAGTTAGTCATCACCACCCACCGCCAACTGACGGTGTGACGGGGATTCGAACTCGCGACTTTCGGATTACGAGTCGAGTGCCTTAACCACCTAACAGTACATTTATCAATCACGTTGACAAGTACACCGAATACGAACTGCATGCTACCAGGTACTAACACATCACAGCTCACGAGAACCATGTCTTGATCAATAAGCTAACAAATAAACAAGTATGACTGGAATATTTTAGACCAAACTAAAATAGAGGGCGCTGGTGACTAGCCATAAATAATAATTTAAACTTTATACTTACTGATCGTGGAAACGTGTGTTATTTACCATCTTTTTACATATGTTTAAGCTTCTAGTAAAATTCTTTAACCGTGTAATAACTAAATTACCTGTGTGTGTGTGTGTGTGTGTGTGTGTGTGTGTGTGTGTGTGTGTGTGTGTGTGTGTGTGTGTGTGTGTGTGTGTTTTTATCGATTAACTACATAGAAGTATTTAGGTTGTTGAAGCGTGTCCTTACGTATAAACGTTTATTTAATATAACAATAAGGAAGTTAACTGCTGAAAGTGTCTAGCCTATTGGCACAGAACAAGTTCTTTCAGCTTTGCAAAAAAAAACAACAACAAAACAACTCACATTTTCATTTGTAAGAAAAGCGTACTTTGAGTTCCCATTCACGGGACAACCTTAGACACATTCTTATTTAACAAGAACAAGAAAGACTATATACTTTAACCCTGCATAACTGAACGTATTTAAATACGCACTTAAAACAAAACTTCAAAAAATAGTTACACGAACGAAAACTTTTCCATACTGCATTTTATGATATTTTAGTGTTTAGAGAACTCGCTTAGTGATTTTTTTAGTTAATTTAATAAACTGGTAAAATAATCCATATTCAACCAGCCCCTCAATCTTTTCCCATGGGAAATACATATTTCGTACAAATTTGAAAGATGTATTTGAAACAGTTATTGTGTCATGTATATAATACAGTAGGCCTGGCATGGCCAAGCGCGTAAGGCGTGCGACTCGCAATCCGAGGGTCGCGGGTTCGCGCCCACGTCGCGCTAAACATGCTCGCCCTCCCAGCCGTGGGGGCGTATAATGGTACTGTCAATCCCACTATTCGTTGGTAAAAGAGTAGCCCAAGAGTTGGCGGTGGGTGGTGATGACTAGCTGCCTTCCCTCTAGTCTTACACTGCTAAATTAGGGACGGCTAGCACAGATAGCCCTCGAGTAGCTTTATGCGAAATTCCAAAACAAACAAACAATATAATACGGTAGCAAATTCAATTTTGCGTCTTACGCTCTACTATGCGCCCCTTTTTAACAATAAAAAATTCTATTTCCTAATTATCCTAGCCAAAAGCCAATACTTTATGTTAAAGTACGATTATCAACTGGCTTCACAAATATGAATGATGTATGCTGAATTTATACGGCGTTTCCTTTCCAAAAAATTTAGATTCGCTACTTATATTGTAAGAATACTGTAATGGAACTCTTGCTTGTATGATACTGGAAAAACGTTTTTTGTTATTACGCGATGTTCAACTCCTAATTTCGCGAAATTTTCATACTGTTTGCATGTAGATTTGCAATAGTGGTAATAATTTTCCCGTTTCGCCTCCGTTACCTGTATGAAGGTGTAGACATGAAGTTACGAATTTGTCAAACACGGATCTAATGCATTGACACTATCTATATAAATATAATAGTACTGTCTGTTGTATTTCCATGTAAATACTTAGGAGGGTGTGGATAAATCTTGACCAAAATTGGCAGTTCATTAGGTCCATGGAGAAATACACAAAAACTTCAAATTTTGTATATTGCAGCTTTTATGAGTGTTTTTACGGTTTTTGTTTTTACCATTACTTCACCCTTTTGATGGGTCTTCACCAAATTTGGTTTGTTGGGTTCATGAGGAGATGCATGTAAATTTATGATTTCACATTTTGTGCTTTGCCGTTTTTATGGGCATTCCAAGGTTTTTAAAATTATATATAAAGGAAACAATTTTTAATGTTCCAAGATAACCTTTCATTAATCATGAATTAGCATAACTTCTGTCCAAGGTACCGGTACCCCCAGCTAATGTGCATACATGTATAATACTCTAAAAAACACACAAGTTCAAGAAAAAATATCCCAAAATAAACCTATGATTTTTAAAATCAAACCCAAATATGTTTTCCTTTATGCTTATATCTTTATAATAGGGCATAATTAACATGTTCCAATAAATGTGATGTTTATTCATTTAAGAATTTCCGAATATCTTTTCATTTTGTAGCTACAAAACATTATTGTACATATAAATGATTTATCATGTTTTTTGAAAATTAGTTCTAAATTATTTTTTAGCCAATAGTATTCTCTTTAGAGTTACAAGTAAGGTAAGGTGCATAACTCCATTCTAGTTGTTTTATATTACACATATGAAAGTGTTTGTACCAATGTGGTACTTTAACAACTTAATGCTATAAGTAAATAATTTAAATCTGATTTATTATTTAACTCAAAGTAAACCTATTTGGTGTCTTTTTGTTTTTCCATATAATAATATAAACAAATAATTGTAATAGTATAACTAAATATGTAAATAAGGCATAAACCTTTAGTTATTTAAATAGGCCCTCTTACAATTATTTGCACACTTCACAAACGTGACTTGTTTATGAAGAAGACAAGATTCTATTAAGACGTATTAAGGAATTTTGTATTTGTTAAAAAATTAGATGGGGGTTATCAAAGAGATTTCATTCTCAGAGAATATGTTTCTTTAACTTATTTTACTTCTTCTGCATATATATGAAACCAACATGTAAATTCAGTGCTCATAAGGAAAGGAATCCATTAAGGTTTTAGTGATGAAAGTAAAAAAAAAAAAAAAAAGAAGGACCAGTTAATGCCAAAATGACAGTAATTCTACATCATTACTGACTGAGAGACTGACAAACCTATGGCTAAAGAAAGTTTATGTTCAAAGTGATGAATTAATTTATTCATCAATCAGTACTTTTTACACCAATATAAATTCACAGTTTCACTTTCTAACATAAAGTTGGCATCATTAAGGTAAAAATGTTTCCAAGATACAGAATTCCATCAGTAAACTTTAACCCACTGGTACCAAAGCCAATGTAGTCAAGTAGCCTTGAAAAGCTCCTAATAATATAGCATGAGGCTTACTTCCAGTATATGCTTTCTCAATAAATTTATCTATTACTACTTGTCACTAGATTAGTACAAACTTGTATGATCATATACTGAAAAGAGGAACACTTTCTGATAATACTAAGCACAAAGAGATGAGTTCAATGGCAATCCTAAACTGTTGCAGCTTTCAATCACAACATGTAAACTGACTAAAAACAGTTTATTAGTTTTGTTGTACTACAGCAACTGAACAAAATATATTTAATTAGTTAACAATCATACTGAATATAAGTGACCTAACGATAATATTGTCTCATGATACATTAATTTAATTAATGTACTCTGCTAACTTAGAAGAGGCATTCACATCTGAACATTAAAATAAATATTATTACACTATACTAAAAATCTAAAGGTTTATGTCAAGACAACAGAAAAATAGAGGGGCGAAGTGTTTAGCCACAAGATAGCAGTAGCGAGATTGGTTGATCATATTTCATGCATACAAAATAATTAATCAGAAAACGACAGCTACACAGAAGATTTATTAACAATTAAACCTGAGTAGAACTTAAAATTGGAATTTTTCCTGTTTGGCTATTTATCAAGTTAATCTAGTTACTCATAATCTGCCCATCCTGACAGGATCTCACCAGACGGGATAAAAAATAAATGACCTTGGGCTTGGTTTGTACCAGTGAGAGCAGTTTCAGAAGCAACCAACATCAGACAGGGAATTTGTTTGTCATTAAAGGCAGATGTTCCTACTATTTGATCCATTTTTACAGTCCTTTCAGTTTTGAATGAAATTTTTTTTTTTTTTGCTTTATATTTTGAACATTTGGCAGATAACATCATTTGCAGGACCGTACTCAAGCATATGTGTCATGCATCACATCTACGTACATTGGGCCCTAAGGCATGTTAACATGAAGTACAGAATCTGGCAATCAAAGCAATTACATGCAATCACCTGCCTAACCAACATAATATTAAAAAATAAATGTCCAAAGACAAAAGCTAGAAAACTCTGAAATGAAACAAAAAATTAAGTTTGGATCATTTAATCAGCATTAAATTTGACAATTGCAGCTTATTATAACCTTAGTCCTGTTGGAAAGAAAAACAACCAAAGCCCCTAGGAATCAGTTATTAGATAGTTTAGTGTCAGTTAAAGTTTTACATGTGAAGGAGATTTGGTTTAGTTTCAAGCTTAATTATACAATATAATAAACATAATTCCAATTGGAAAACAACATCTGATTAGGTCTTTTTATATAGTTATTGCAAACTTCCTAGTCCTTAAATGCCAGGAGATATTTGGATGCTTCAGAATTAAATCTTACTAGGACAGTAATCCAGGTTTTATTGATAACCCATTTTGCTGAACAATAGAAAGCCTACTTATATAACTTTTATAAGTGAGAGTTTAAACAAGATAACATAATTCTATGAAGGGGTGTACAATTTCTAAATGAATTTGAATAATACAGCTTACATTTTCAAAAAGAATGTACACCTAAGCCTCATACATGCTACTGTATGAATTATCTTACAGAGAAAGAAAATATGTTTATCCACTTATTAATTTTCATAAGTTACTTACTTTTTTAACCAATAAAAAAATCTAAACAGCAAATTTCAATTGCTTAGTTCTCCTGCAAGTGATAAAATTAGAATTTCATGCAAGTAACCAAAAAACAAATTTTAAACTATTTAACGTACACCATTAATACTGTTATCGCATTACCATTTTTGGCAAAAATGTTGAATGCCTAAAGCATAGATGTATCTTCAACTATAAACGAGTACTTGTGAAAGGAATAGATCACCTTTTTTTTTTTGTGAAATTTTGTGTAGTCTCCAAATGCAGTCTTATATTAACACCTACTTTAGTAAAATTGAAACCAAAGTCTTTTACTCACGTTAAATAATGGTGCTTCTAAAGACAAGTTCTTGTTGCTTCTACTGCCAAAAGTATCAATATCTGAAAGGCTTGTTCCTCCCACTCTACCAACCTTGTAAAGTCGTCCTTCTTGAAGCAGTCGACCACTAGCCAAAGCTCTTTTGACAGCAAACCTCAGCTGTTTTCGGAGGTCTAACTCTGAATAGTTGTCAACTGTGTAAATCTGCTTCACGTGCTTTTCTATGGACCACAAAGTTGATCCTCCAGGATCTCCCAGATCTCTGATTACTTTTTGTAGTAATTTCACCAGATCTGTTGCCTTTGTTATCCTTTTAGAAGGGGTTTTCACTTGAGTACTTCCTGCTGGGTCTTTATAAGAGCACAATCCTTTGTTATACACCTATAAAAAAAATAACTTGAAATTAAACAGAATGTCATACTGATATTATACACAAAAGTCACACTACAAATTACCTTTTGGCACCAAAGGTGAATGGATGCTAAGTCTTCATCTGTGTGTGTGTGTGTGTGTGTGTGTGTGTGTGTGTGTGTGTCAAGTGACAAATGGTTGTTCAATCACACAGATAGCACCAGGTTAAATAATACTCATCACTCTCTTACACACACACTGAAATAATTTGACAGACGATGTAAGTAGTTGGATCCCAAACCATAAATGCATTATTCTAGGCTTTTATTTCAAACATCCCTATTCAACTGCTGAAATAAAGCTTATAGGAAAATTATTGGTTCCTAATAATAAATACTTTCAGTTCTACAGCAAACCAAAAACAAGTCAACAGATTTCTAATCCTCTTGTTAAAATTACTGATAAATTACAGTAGTACAAAAAATCTCCCATTACCTTAAGCACTGTGCCTTCAACAACAGCCAATTCCAACTGTTCCACAATAAAGTCTCTGCTTACTTTGTTATTCTGTCGAACAGCACTGCAGATCCTATCAATGGAAGGCCGTTGCTTCTGATACTTGATTTTATTTATAGCTTCTAGTATCCATCTTGTAGGATTTGATTGTACATGCCCAGAATCACCCTTACCTCCCACATTACCATCACTTATTGCTTCGGCGTCCTTCATGATGACGAGCAAGTCAAATGCACTGTTCTTCAAGCCATCTTTTTCTGTAGTACTATAATCTGAAGTATCTCTACAGTCAGCACTGCAAGTTAAAACAGTCCTTTAACCAACATCCATTTTCAAAAGTAGGACAGGATATATGCAGCAAAAATCCAAATGACCAACTCCAACAGAACACTGATTTAAAAGACCTACAGTAAACTGTCTTTCTGAAATGGTTAAAGAAAAACATCTTGTATTACGTTAACTAATACCAAAATTTGGATCTATATGTGAAACTAATATAAACAAGTGCAAGACTATAGCGTCATTTTTAATTACAGCAACATACCCCCAAAATATTACTACAATACATTTTTTAACTATAATTTTACTTGGCAATATTTTTTGTCATTCTGATGTTTATCACAATTATTTACTTGCCAGAAATAATGTATCTGTAAAACCAAGATTATTACAATTCATTTTACCAGCAATCCTGACTTTTACACTTTTGTTTGGTTCATAACTATTGAACTCAAATTGAAACAAATGTCCTGTTGCAACTGTCAGATTAAGTTGTTTAGGACTCCAATCTTCATAATACAAGACTGAATAAAGAGTCTAGTTAGAACATATTTTTTTGAGACTCATTACGTCTTATATTTGTAATGTTTCTTTAAGAAACATCACTGACTCACTGAAAATTAAAATCTAATTGCTATATACAACACTACACACCTTTCTTCTTTCCTTATACTTAATGACCAAACCCAAACATAACTGATCAAAAACTAAAGCTGAACAATTATTGGGTCATTGATTTTCTACAGCATTCAATAATTTTTTTTTTTTTTTTTTTTTTTTTTTAAATCGGCTTAGTTTTAAAAAATCATACCACAATATTCAGGGTACTAAATCAACAAGCAATAACCAATTCAAATGTACACAAATCTTAAAACTTCATAATATTAAAGGATTATTAAATCATCATATAATTTTCCAGAAATGACTGAAGCTTGAAGAACTTGATATCCATTGTTATTAATATAACATACTGATTAGGGGCATTAAATGGACCCATTGGTCCAACTTGGCTTCTAAACTATTAAATAAGAAATAAAGAAAAACCCTCAAAGTCAACCCTTATTACTCATATACTTATCAAGTTTCTTTTAAATTCACTTACATTTACTGCCTCTACAACACCAGAAGGACACCCATTCCAAAGGTCAACAATCCTGTTAAAATATAAAACTCCTTCAGTTGCAGCTGACATCTATCCTGCCAACATCCATGTTTATGTCCCCTAGTGGTACCATTAATTATGAAATAGGTTGAAGCATTAACACTATCAATTCCCCTAACAATCTTTAAAGACCTCAATTAGTTCCTTTTTAATTCATTTTATCAAGAGAAAACTGTTTCAGAGATGTTAACCTTTCCTTGTATGACAACCCCTCTATCCTAAACACTATTTTAGCAGTTTAAATACAAGACAACTTGGCAACCTACTTGAAAAGTTATAAAACACTTGCTTATGCTGCAGTTTAAAACTAATAATATCAACATTTCTTTAAATAAAATGTATTTTTTGTTTGGTTTTTAGATGTATATTTTGAACATATTTTTACAATTTTATTATAATTTTTAAATGAAAAAAACAAACAACATACTTCTAGTTTATACCTAAATATACAAGAACATTTACTAGATGTTTGTTATACTAGCATATACACTAACAGTTATAAGATTAAGTAAATAAACATCGCCGTTTTATTATTAATTTTCAATATTCGTCAAATACAACGTTAAGTCTGATAATGAGTTAATGAATCAACCAAAATGTAAAACAATTTTCAATAAATTATTTAATTTTAGGGCTTTTAATATTCTTTATCATCTCATTAAATTCCACACATTAACGTAAACAAAGTTTTTCAATAACAAAAATATTTATACAATCCAAAATGGTGAGCAAAAGCGTATTTGACTTGAGATTAATTTTTAATCAAATTTGTGCAGATAACAGAGGTGATTTCTATTTACGTTGTTATAACTTGTGCTTCTGAATCAGGTAAGTAATGAAAATAAGCTCCAACACTAGTAACAATCACAAAACTAACAGTATAAACTTGTTCTATGCTACTGTATTTTAACTTACCTAAATAGTATCTAAACGAACACATTTAAATCAATAATTGAGTCTGAATGACATAATCTTGCATTTATTTCAGATTTCGAAACAGTTGACACCGAAATTATAGTCCCCAGTAGGCCTAACTAATATACTCCCGAGGGACGGTGTTGGAGCCCGCGGTTTCCGGCTAAACGTACACAACCTGCATCGTGAAAATCGTCATTCAAAAAAATTATCACAATTTGAAACTGTCAGCAAAAGATTCCTCTCAATAAAAAAACAACGACTTATAAACAGAACTCAATTTACATATTTCTCCTTTTCATATGCCCATTTCACGCCAGTTATCAGCTACAATCAAGCGCACATATAAGACTCAAAATATTAAAAACCACCTTCCCAACCACACCAAAACAAAATGGCTCGTATTATAAATATGGCTGCTAAGAACGGTCTATGCAATATTCATGTTGGGAGAATTTAAAAACAGCTTCTTTCAAACAGCACGTTTATTTTTCATTTCTAGAATATTTTATTCAATAAAAATCAATAATATTCCACATAATAATACATAAAATATATTTCTAATAATATATTACCTAAAATCTCCTATTTTTTTCATAAAAGTTTATAAACTCATAACATTTAAGAAAGAGGGATGCTACCAGTTTCCTCTGTCTGCATGAATGAGTTACAAGATAGATTGTTATAGCTTACTTCATTGGCTTATTGAATAAAATGCTTGCGTCTGGTTGGTCATTCTTTGCTAAATATGTCACTTTATATGAAAGAAAATATAGATTTTGTTACCCCATCTTTTGACGGTGCTAACAAACATGAGTTAAAGTTGTACGTTAATTGGCTCGACAGTGATATTCCCAAATGAGTTTTCAATATGTCAAAACTTAAGACCCCTATAATAAAAGCGTATTATACAAAAAATAACAATTTTGACGTACCTTATTAGAGTATATAATTTGCGTTCTTTACGCTTGAAGGTAATCCATGGTTTAAGTAGTAATTTTGTGACTTTTATATTTTGTTAGATGTATAACAATTGGTATCTAGCACCTGAGTTGTTTTCTAAATATTTTATGTTGTCAGTTTCTTTTTATATTTTAATTCATCTTTTAAAAAGTTTTTGTTCTACCTGATCTTTCACATCTTAAATGTATATTATCATGATTTCGTATTTACATAAAATTTTCTTAATTGTGTATCGTCGTAGTCCCCCGCTAGTACAGCGGTAAGTCTCCAGATTTACAACCCTCAAATCAGGGGTTCAATTCCCCTAGGTGGGCTCCGCAGATAGCCCTATGTGGCTTTGCTATAAGAAAAAAACACACTGTATCGTCGCTACATTTCAAATTTATTTTCGTTTCGAATTCACAGATCCACTTAACGCTGAACTCTGTTTTTAAACTTGTCATATTAATTTATAACTCACACAAAACATGTAAAAATTTAAAAATCAGCAATTATCATGAACAGATAATAACAAAAAGCCTGTATAATAAAATAACAGTCATGCTAGACAGTATGAAACAAGCTTGGAAGGTAAAGGAAAATGCAGTACAAAAACTTTTAAAATTGGCGTTGTAGTATAGAATATCACGTAAAGTAAGAACTTTTGGGTTTGCATACCAAACATGCTGACCACAAAAATCACGTTCGACGCCCTACTTGTTTGTTTTGGTGCAAAATCACTCAGTAGACAATTTTGAGCTATGTTCGTTGCGGGGATCAATGCTCGAACTGAAGTTACCTCTGAGCCACCGGAGGACTATTCACGAAACTGAAATTAGAAAATACAAGAGCATGTTTGAAATTCAAATGAAATAAAACTAAAATTCAAATATATATATATATATATATATATATATATCAAAGTTTTAGAAAAAAAATAGAAATACTAGTAAAATCAAATACCAAATAGTATGTTATCATACTTTAAATTCTTTGACTGACTATTGGGAATTACTGAGAACCAAGGTATTCAATAACATGAGTCATTGAATTCAAATATACCTGTATATACAGATATGCGTGTGTGCGGAAACTATACTACACATGACTTGTTATAAATTTGATCTTTTTACGTCTGTGCTGTAATTTTGAGTTCAGTTAGGAAAAAATAATATTTTATACCAATTTGTTATGCAATGAAACATCTGTAATACATACTGGAAAAAGAAAATAATAATACGCGAAAATGTGTGCGTGTTTTCTTATAGCAAAGCCACATCGGGCTATGTGCTGAGCCCACCAAGGGGAATCACACCCTTGATTTTAGCGTTGTAAATCTGTAGACTTACCGCTGTACTAGCGGGGTACCAAAGTGTATGTACGAATATGCGTGAATTATTGATAGGAGTTATCACAAATTTTATGATTTGTACATGTAAGCTTAAATATCTTTGTTTGACCGTGGGTCTTCAGAAGATCCTGGGTACGCCCTCCAGTGGTACAGAGGACTTACAACGCTAGAAACTGGGCAGACCACAGATAGCCCACGGTGGTCATCACCATTAACCGCCAACTCTTGGGCTACACTTTTACCAACGAAGAGTGGGATTGATCGTGAAATTATAACACTTTCACGGCTGAAAGGGCGAGCATGTTTAATGTAACGCGGATTCGAATCGGGGACCCTCATATTACAACTGGGAGTTAACCAACCATCTGACGGTATGTTTTTAAAAGTAATCGCAGCCACATGATAAAAACACTTGGATCTCACGACGGAATTACTTCGTGGACGTGCAAAGAAATTTTTTCTTTTTTTCGATAGGAATACAAATTTTCTTCAGATAGATTTCAACAAGTTCAAATTACGATTAAATATTGTAATATCTTATGAAATACAGACGAATTGGTAAACTAGTCTTGATAAATTGTAAACATTCTACATGTAAATTTACTGGTCACAGATGCTATATATAAGAGACCAGTCATAAGTCTCAGGTGTCTTCTTCAATAATCAGGTTAATCTTAATACATAAACATTTGTATCCCATATATTTATGCTAAAAGTCATTTGACAAAAAGTTGACGTGATAAACTTAAAATACTTCCTTACGCCATGTCGCAAAGCTACATGGGGGCTATCTGCACTAGCGGTACCTAATTTAGCAGTGTAAGACTAGAAGGAAGGCAGCTAGTTATCACCACCCACCGTCAACTCTTGGGCTACTCTTTTACCAACGAATAGTGGGATTGATCGTCATATTATAACGCCCCCACGGCTAAAAGAGCGAACATATTTGGTGCAATGGGGATTCGAACCCTCGACCCTTAGATTACGAGTCAAAGGCCTTAACCCACCTGGCCATGCCGGGCCTCACTGTTTTCTAATACTTAGCAAAATAATTTGCTTTTATTACGAGAGTCATATTATCAGTATAAAGATTGCATTGGTTTTCGAATTCCCCGCAAAACTACACGAGGGCTATCTGCGCTGGTCGTCCCTAATTTAGCAGTGTTACAAAGAGGGAAGGCAGCTAGTCATCGTTACCTACCTCCAAATCTTTTACCAAAGAATAATGGGAGTAATTGTCACGTTATAAGGACTCCATGGCTAAAAGGGCGAGCATGTTTGGTATGACGGGAATTTGAACCTGCGATCCTCGCATTATAAGTCGAGCACCCTGACCACCTGGCCATGCCGAGGCCTCAGTATAAAGATATCAATCATTTTTTGACTATGCATACATTAAATTAATAACACATAATAGAGGGACTGTGTTTGAGCCTTGAGGAACTCCACAGTGAATATTTCTGAAAGTATAAGTTATATCATGAATTGAAGTACAATGTTGCCTGTTTTTAAACAAGATTTTAAGATGTCGTACATTTTTATCTTGTAGACCATAATGGTTACATTTAAAAAGTGAAACTGTATTATTAACGCAATCTAATGTCTTGGCAATGTCTGAGTCACAAAATAAAATCGATTTCTTGGCTTCACAAATAAGCCTTGATAATCTTTCTTTTAAATGTCAACAAACATTTTTAAGTGAATTATTTAAAACATTATTTTGTGTTTGTTTGTTTTTGAATTTTACATAAAGCTACTCGAGGGCTATCTGTGCTACCCGTCCCTAATTTAGCAGTGTAAGACTACAGAGAAGGCAGCTAGTCATCACCATCCACCGCCAACTCTTGGGCTACTCTTTTACCAACGAATAGTGGGATTGACCGTCACTTTATAACGCCCCCACGGCTGAAAGGGCGAGCATGTTTGACGCAACGGGGATGGGAACCCGCAACCCTCTGATTACAAGTCGCACGCCTTAACACGCTTGGCCATGCGGAGCCACATTATTTCGTGAAAAACAAACAAGCAATAATAATAAAGTGTACGCTCATTAACACGAGTAATGTAGATAAAATAAATATTGCCCGATAATGTTCCACTCTGTATCTCAGAATGGTTGGTGTGGATATTAATACTTTTATTGATAAAAAAGATACATTTTTATTTCAAGTTAGTTTCTTGTAATCAAGAATGTTCCGCTCTGTTTAGATCACCACCCTATAAATGGGTACCATTTAGATGACTTGAAGTACCTTAGAATTTTCTCTTGTGGTACATACTTCATCTGTAAACATAGTTAAGGGTTCATTTATTGGTTCGCTTGCATATTTCATCATTCGAACTCGATGAAGAAGAGATTAAAAGTCAGCCAATTGCTGTGTGTATTTCAGTCACTGTTGTTGGTCCAAAACAAATGGATTGAACTATTGATTTATCTTGACACTTGACCGTCACTTTATAACGCCCCAGGATGACACCCTGCAGAGTCGTTAATACTTTTAGTATCTGCAATAAAATAACTCGACTTGTACAAATTTCGTAAGGTTTTGCCTCTACTTTCTTTAGTACTACCAAATTCTTTGTTGATGGTTCGACAAATGTCTCTAAATTTCTCATTTTGAAAACATTATCAAAATATCTGGCCTTATGGTCATATACTAGATACAAAGTGAGGTCTCAACTTCGAAGTATTTATTTTTGGAAGAAATATGACCTGCTTTCTTTGTATCTTACGTAATAATATCATTGTCGTTTAAGTGGTAACGTTTCATTCTTTAATGTTACACCCTGAACAAGCGGACAAGATGAACAAGTTGCGTCAATGTTTTTCGTTGTTTTCTTTAAATGAGGAAAAATCTGAACTGACCGGTTCTTTGTTCATAAAATGGTTCCTGTTAATAGAACTTAAAGTATAAATGAAATTCTTTTGACTGTCACCATTAATAGCTTTTTTTTTTTACTATAAATTTAGAAGAATTTGTCAAGGCAGTAAAGGATTAAAGTATAGTGATGAACAACACCACAACAGATCAGTGCCCGGCATGGTCAGGTGATTAAGGCAGTCAACTCGTAATCTGTGGGTCGCGGTTTCGAATCCCCATTACACCAAACATGCTCGGCTGAAAGTACGACAGTCACATTGTAACTCCCAATCCCACTATTCATTGGTAAAAGAGTAGCCCAAGATGGTGGATGGTGATGACTAGTTGCCTTACCGCTAGTCTTACACTGCTAAATTAGAATATTTGGTGCGACAGGGATTCAAATCCTCGACCCTCAGATTACGAGCGCCTTAACTACCTGGCCATGCCGGGCCTCTACTTGTTTATCCCATTTAAGGTTATTCTGAATGATGGTTTCAAGAATCCTAGTTGAATCAACCCTGGATAAAGCATTTCCGTTCATTATCAAATCGGGATTAATCAGTTTCCTTGAAACAATCATATATTGTAAATTATGAATATTTTAAACAAGACAATCATTAACAAGTCAAGTAGCAATACAAAGCAGTTCCTCATTCACTGTTTTGTTTGTTTGTTTTTGAATTTCTCGCAAAGCTACACACGGGCTATCTGCAATAGTCGTCCCTAATTTAGCAGTTTAAGATTAGAGGGACGGCAGCTAGTCATCACCAATCACTGCCAACTCTCAGGCTACTCTTTTACCAACGAATAGTGGAAGTGACCGTCACGGCTGAAAGATGCAAGCATATTTTGTGTGGCGGATATCGTTTTTACCAGAAACTGCTGTTTAATTTACCATACAGTGCATTTCTAAATACATGTAATTTGTGACTTTAAATCTATTGGAGTATTTCCTCGAAGATAAAATATTTTTACACACATTTCTGTGTCTCATTGCGACGTAAATTTAGATCATTTTTTCAAACTGAAATTTTCCTTTATTAAAAGATCTAATTTCTCTTCCATTTGATTGACGAAATTTTCCATACAGGCTAAGTAATTACTATCATGTTCAACTAACAAACACACTTTCTTAAAGCACTTAACTGATTCTCACCTTTTATTTCCGTCTGAGATTTTTCTCTTTCCTAGTTGTCAATGTTGTGTCCACCTTGTGAAATGGAACTCTTGATTTTAGCGTTGTAAGCCCCTAAGACTTACTGCTGCCCCACTGGGAAATTTCAATGTTGCAAACGTTTGATTTTCGCCTAATCAGAAATTAAACACGACCGCTCACTTTACATTTAAAACACTCCCATTGTCTGTTCAATTCAAACAAAGTACTAAAATTTTGGTATGTAATATTAATACACTAAATATGATACTTTAATCGATATAAGGTATAGGAAATAACAGTATCTTCAGACTGGTGTGGCTTACCAAATGCAACTTTCAAAAAGTAGAGTTTACGAACATCCCTGCTTGTAGCCATCTGTCTTTGATGTACCCTTCATAGCAAATTATTTCGACACTATGCAAATTAGTATTATTTCTGTTAACAATATTCGTAAGTTTTAGTTCCCCTTTATATATTATCCCTTTTTTAGAAAACTATTTATTCAATATTCTTTCTTTTCTTGGTATATAGAGAGAGACACCATATGGTTTTATTAAAACAGACACTTCTAATTGTATGCACGATCTACCTATGATGATTCAGGAGTGGAACCATTCCATAGTGAATTAAATAAACCAGTCTTAGAGGAAAGCACGACACAACACCAAAACATTAAACGTGAATATTATTTTTGAAAAATTCCGGAGATAAGAAACAAATAAATTTTGAATCTCATTACACGAAAATCAAGTTATACTTAACGCATTATATTTGTTTCAAATAGAACAGTACAACGTGTTCTTGTTTCAACAAAAGTTTATTAACATCTGAATTAACGTCCTGTTTTACTTCCCACATTTTTTCTTTCATTTTGCCGTTTGACCTTCTCAGTTTCAATAGAAGCTCATAAAACCGTAGTGACATTAATACTGGGACATCTTGCAGGATAAGCAATTATTGCGATTGTTCACTCGGCTTCTTGTTGATTCGTTTTACCATATTTTCTACAGGCTCAAGATCATGTCTTGCTGGAGTATGAATTTTTGCCCTAATGGAGCAACATAATGGATAAGAATCGGCCTGTAGTTGTCAGTAGTCAGGGTGCCATCAATTCTGTGTAAATTTACAATACTATTGAAGAAGATGCAGCCCACGGTTTTATTGGTTCTCCAACATACTGTGGATGTCGTATGTTCATTTCCTCTCATTGAACAAACTATCGCTGATTGTTCCCAAACAACTTATATACACCTGTAAGAAGCACTTCAAATCAACCATTCTCGCTCTGTTGTATGAAGTTTTTGCTCATTTCAGTTTTTTTTCTTATCCATCTTAAGTAGTTGTGCTTGCGCAATTTTATTCATTTGCAACTAGATTTTACTGGCTTTTCATGTTTCTACTCTTCGAACTCTTATATATATTTTTCTAATTTTCAGAGTTTCAGGTTCTTTCTTAAGGAGCAATGACCAAGAAATTCCCAAGTTTCTAACGGACTTCTCGTGAGACGTTGTTTTTCTATGCACAGTAGTACAGAAACGTATTTTGTTCGTTCTACCCGTTTAGTTAAAAAAAAATAAAAATTCGTAGTTCTCCTATTCGACGTAGTCAGGCGTTTAAGTTCATTACAAAGTTTTCACTTTCTTTAGTTGCAAGTGTAATCTGTACGATTTTGTTACAGGAGTAGTGAAGGATGAAATTAAGCAGCTAATGTTTTTTGTTTTTTTCCCCTTGGGACAAATCGCATAACGGATGTAGACAGTCAAGTCATTATTCCCTCTTCAGTTAGCTGAAGTAATGAATGCAAACTATGGAAATTCCTGTATTAACAAACTGAGGTTTATTAATCTATTTAATGGCATGGCCGTTCCTAAAAGTTTAGAATTGTATACTGTTATAGTAATTTTTAAGCTGCAGCGAAAAGTTATCTAGAAATAATGTCAATTTTAACTTTTTTTTTCTGTATACAAGAGCTACTAAAGCTCTTTCCTTTGTTTAATTTCATTATAATTTGACGCAAGAGCTCGTAAAGCTCTCCCTCGTGATTTCATTGTTTACGTTTGCTGTGCGCGAGCTGTATAACTTTGCTTCGCGTTAAAGTGGAACGTTATAAAGTAGACTGGAGTTGTAGTCACAGTGAAATTCAAACTAACACTTTAATTTCACAGTGTTTCAGTTTGAGTTGTATTTAGAGCTCCCTGGCTTTGCGCCTGTATTAAGTAGTCTTGTTCAACTTGCCCACATTGCACTGTTATAGACTGAAACATGAAATATGTTTATTAGCTTTTACTGGGTAGGAAATCTCCTGTCAACCGAACGCTGAAATTTGAAAAAAATGATGCCAAAAACAAAAATGACTTTTAACTTGAATTTCAAATTAGTACATCACAAGGTTGTACACATTGTCATGTCAAGAATGGCATCTGTTTATACTATCAACACTAGACTAAAATTGTATAATAAAGTTATAAATGAAAAAGATAATGTGACTATTCGAGAAGCCATGAATTATTAAAATTATATCGGTTTTAAATCTCTAATGCATTATTTTAATCGTAATAAAAATCATTATTTATTATTAACGATGGCATGTTCAATTTATATTTGTTTAAAGAAACTCAAATGCAATATTGAATTTTCGATACATAATGTAACAAGCATTACAAGTTTGTTTGTTTGTTTTGGAGTTTCGCACAAAGCTACTGGAGGGATATCTGTGCTAGCCGTCCCTAATTTAACAGTGTAAGACTAGAGGGAAGGCAGCTAGTCATCACCACCCACCGCCAACTCTTGGGCTACTGTTTTACAAAAGAATAGTGGGATTGACCGTCACTATATACGCCCCCACGGCTGGGAGGGCGAGCATGTTTGGCGCGTCGCGGGCGCGAACCCGCGACCCTCAGATTACGAGTCGCTCGCCTTACGCGCTTGGCCATGCCAGGCTAAGCGTTACAAAGACAATACTTTTGTGGAGAAGTGATCTATAGTAATAATACATTTTATATGATTTCAGACGACCTTTTTCTAAAATAACAACAACTATAACTGAAATAACAGGTACTGTTTAAAGCTAGTTTGTATATGCATTTTATATTTGTATTCGTTGTTATGCAGTAAGCTACACAATGGGTTATCTACACAATGGAAAGTATTATTGGTTTAAATTTTGCTCAAACCTACACGAGGATTATCTGCACTAATCGTCTCTAATTTAAGAGTAGAAAACTAGAAAAAAGGCAGCAAGTCCTCACTACCCACTCTTATATTCATTTTCAACTAACGAATGATGGGATTGACCGTAACATTATAATGCCCCTATAATGGAAAGAGAAAGCATATTTTTGTAAGACGGGGACTCGAATCCGCCACCTTCATATTGTGAGTTAAGCGTTTTTTCTTTCTTTATTAATCCATCTTTATAGAGAGGATATAAAAAATACATCAGATTTTTTAAGACTTCTCATGATGATGACTGTATTTATCTGGATAATAAAGAAATATTAATTAAATATAATCACTTGATATACATTAAAAAATAATAGTAGTAACAGAACGAAAAATTCAAATTATTACCAGAGATATTAATAATAATATGAATTACATTAAACTGAAAATAATTAAAAATCAAACAAAATTGTCATACCAGATCTCTACGTAAAATATATATACACATAACCTACTACCCTAACAAATGCCCAAAGTCGCGATAAATGCGATAGAGATCTAACAGTTTGATTCTTAACCGAAAACCATAAGAAATTAAAATAAATTCATAACGTTTCTTTTATAAATTTAAACAATTTATAAGTTGAAATAAATAAAAGATGGCTAGCGCAGATAGCCCTCGAGTAGCTTTGCGTGAAATTCAAAATAAACGAACCAATAATTTAAGAAAACTGTATTTGAAAATATTTATCTCTCAATAATGATATGAACACTGATTTATTTCTACAAAAGTGAAAGTAATAAGGATCTTGTAATAATATTGTAACATAGATTAAACTGGAAAGAACATATTAAATCAATTTTTAAAAATTAGATACCAGCAGTTAGTTTTTACTATCTAAAATATCAATCCGAGAATATTTACTGTGTTTGTTTGATTAAATTCTGCAATATTGTAACTGACAAGTTTGATTTGTAATTATAGTTATTAAAATGTTATCAAATGGACTTCATAATTATCACAGAATGATCATAGAAGATTACATGGCTCGAAATAGCCAATTAGCTGAGGTGTTCGACTCGCTCTCTGAAGGTCGCGTGATCGAATCCCCGTCACATCTAACATGCTCGTCCTTTGAGCCATAAGGGCGTTATAATGTTTGCTTTGTTTTGAATTTCACACAAAGCTACTCGAGAGCTATCTGCACTAGCCGTCCCTAATTTATCAGTGTAAAATTAAAGGGAAAGCACCTAGTCAACACCACCCACCGTGGGCTACTCTTTTAACAACGAATAATGGGACTGACCGTTACATTATAACGCCTTACGGCTGAAAGGACGAGCATGTTTGGTGTGATGGGAATTCGAACCCGCGACCTTTGGATTACGAGTCGAGTGCCTTAACCATCTGGCCATGCCGGGCCTCGTTTTTATGTCATGGTCAATCTAAATCTACTGAAACGTTATTTACTGTCATCGTCGGTATATCTACGTCAAACATTGTTACTAGTTGTGTCACAACAGGTACAACAACAATAACTTTAGTTATCAATTACCCACTTTGTAGTATGATAATACTAGACACCAGCGCCCCAAGTGGCTAGCCTCCTGCAAAAAGTGTGCCACAAATATATAGCAAGTAATGTATTAAAACTAAGATCTTAAAGACGTTATTATTTTGTTGAACTGCCTTTAAAAATAAATTATATTATCCAATTATTTATAATTAAAAACAGTAAATATGGGTATTTTTGCCAACTTCTAAATATTCAAAATAAGTTAGAATTAAAAATGTAAAATGTGTAAAAATATTCAATCACCACAATAACTTACACCCACTGAGTTCAACGAATCAACTTATCGGTATTTACCAGATTTAGTGGAATATATCAACTAGCAAAGTTTCTTTGAGGTTTTCATTCGTCAGTCGCGTCAATAACAGTAGAATTTAGAAAGACGTATAAACAGATAATATTTATATTTTGTTGAGCTATTCTGCCCAAGCGGACATACTACGCATATCTCGATAGCTCCAGTATAGATTTATGATAGGAATTTTAAAGGCAATTTTTGATGAAAAGTCGGAGTATGAGATTTGAAAAAAAAAATATATTTCAACGTAAAAAAAATCGTTTCTATCTCAAACAAATTAACAAAAACTTGTAAAACAATTTCTCCAAGAAATAACTGAACCAAGTTAAACCAATACATAAGATTGTTTGTTTGTATTTGAATTTGGCGCGAATATACTCGAGGGCTATCTGCGCTAGCCGTCCCTAATTTTGCAGTGCAAGACTAGAGGGAAGGTAGCTAGTCACCACCACTCACCACCAACTCTTGTGCTACTCCATTACCAATGCTGAAAGGACGAGCATTTTTAGTGTGATAGGGATTCGAACTCGCGACTATAAGTCGAACGCTTTAAAATATCTGGCCAATACATAAGAATATTAACGAGTTTGCTTGTAGTTAGTCTCAAAGCTAATAATCGGGCTGCTTGTGCTGTGCTCACCGTACGTAATAAAACCTAGCTTTATCGTTAGATGGACTTATCACTGCTGGGTCCGCTAAAGCGAAAACAATGGTTGAATGTAAATTTAGAATTAGGCAGATAAAAAAAACGAAGTTGTTTCACAAACATATTAGCAAGAGCTAAGTTATAAAAATCTGGATTTACTAAAATTGTATCAAAGGGCAGTAACTTAGAATGAACAGTGTGGACCATAATGAATTGTGTAGTAGCTAAGACATGAATTTTGTTTGTTTCACAATCTTCGTACAAAACTACGTCAACGTTTCAATTTTGTTTGAATGGGATATTATGAAATTATTAACTCTGCTACTTGACCAAATTGGCAAATCGCGATAAAGCATATAAATCCTTGCTGTTAATCTATACCCTAAAAAATAAATAATTTTCCTACAGCTAAAAGTGTGAAGTGAGTTGATTGGCTTATCATGGTTTGAACTCCAATGAAGCTGATTATTAGCTCAGCATTTCAGAAAATAAGTCACTCCCGGATCAAAATTGACAAAAATAGTAACTGAGACAATATTAACACAAGCCTCATGGGCCAGGGGTGCTATTTCTGAAATGTTTTGATGACTGTAAAAAAGCATTGTGGAAACGAAAATACCGTAATCGATAGAATAAAAAATGACAAGTCTGAATTAGTTTATTTTATTTTAAATTGGATGAATTTGGTAGAAAATACGGCCGTTAATATGTTCCATACATTACAATAATTAACAGTACTTAAATCTAAATAAATATTGTAAATGAAACAAGATTTTACCAATATGCATTCTTGTTTTGTTTTTGTTTTTTTTCGCGCAAAGTTACACGAGGGATATCTGCGCTAGTCGTCACTAATTTAGCAGTGCAAAACCATAGGGAAGGCAACTAGTCATCACCACCCATTGCCAACTCTTGGACTATCCTTTTATCAACGAATAGTAGGATTGACTGTCCCATTATAACGCCTCCACGGCTAAAAGAGCGAGCATGTTTGGTGTGATAGGGATTCGAATCCACGACCCTCAGATTAAGAATTGAGCGCTTTAACCACCAGGTCATGCTGATCTAACTATGCATTCTAATGCCATAAAGCTTACAAACTTAAATTTATGTTGCATTCACTGCTTTATTTTGATTTCAGTTATGTTATGCACCCCAGTGGCTCAGCGGTATGTCTGCGGACTTATACGCTAAAATCCGGGTTTCGATACCCGTGGTGGGCAGAGCACAGATAGCCCATTGTGTAGCTTTGTGCTTAATTTCAAACAGCAACAACAGTTATGTTATAAGCTGTTTTATCTTTTTTATCACTTGTGAAATTCACGTAGTTACTATCTTGAGTATGTAATACTGTGGAGCGTTATGATGTTACAGTTAATTCCACTGTTCGTTGGTAAAAGAAACCCAAGAGTTAGTAGTGGGTGGTGATGACTAGCTACATTTCCTCAGGTCTTACACTGCAATTCAGGGACAGCTAGCGCAGGTAGCCCTTGTGTAGCTTTGTGCGAAATTCAAAACAAACTCATCCTTGAAATTTTGCCAATCGCACCATCGAGGTAATCCTGAACCTGACTTCAGGTACAAGACACTTGATCGTTGATGCAAATGGATTCTGAATGTCTCTTGGGACAATACTACACGTGCCATGCTTTTGAAACTTTACTCAAAATGGTAGCATGCTGCCGCACTTTTGTCTCAGCTGGAAGGTTGAGCATCTGGAAATAAGGTGCAAGCCATCTTAAGCATTCACCGAGACCCTAATTTGTTTATTTTATCTACTACAACTTCCATAAAGATAGCCTCAATTTTTGTTTTGAAAGCTTCAATATATTTTTCTCACTTTTGTTTTGAAAGAATCAGTGTGTGTTTTTACCACACCTAAGGCATTGCATTTAACCAACATTAAACTCTTCAGGCGTAAAATCATTCATATTGTCCTATTTCAGTGCAATTAACACGACTGATTGTAAATGGCCCTCAAATTCCTGACTACTTGAAGAATCGTGCTTCATATCAATAAATTCGACACAAGCAGTATCAACCAACTATACTGCAATCTTATGGAAAGTTGCTATATCTTTGTTTCTCCTAGCACCTTAGGATTTCTACCTTTGTTTTTATTGGCGGAAAGCGATGCTGACATATTTAGCAGACAGTTTCATCATGTACATCAGCATTTTAAAAACTGTTGAGAACATCTATCTTCGATATCTTATTCCGTTTATTATTTCCACGCCACTGGTCTTCAATTTTTGTTGAATTTGATGTATGAACAAAACTACAGAAAGTTAGTGATTCACTAACTTTTGCAGTTTTTTTATTATCTGAAGAATTTTTGCTCTTTCCACGCTGCAACGTAAAAATGAAAACTCCAGTGCTTATCAAAACACCATCATTCTGCTATGTATGAAATTGTTCATTTGGGGAGATTACGTTTCACCCTATATTCACAAAACCTATAACTGCATTCATTATAGCAACAAAATGTGTAACACGCATTCTTTATCATCCTAGGTCTCAGTATGCACAAAAGATTTTATTTAACCATTTTGATTTCTACGAATTAAAAGCATATCTAATAATTGCATTCCATTCTCGTAACGTTTTGTACCACTTGACTGGACGTAATTGTTTTATAATATGATATGAATTATGAGTCATCCATGTCATAATACTATCATAAAGTGAAAAATTGCCAACTTGTCCTGCTTTGAATCCCAAATAGTATGTGTTTATAACAGATAATTGAATATTCGTGAGCATAATTTCCGTCTCCTTTTTCATCCACGTCATTCGTAAATCTTCACTCACTCCTTGTATATACCATGGTTCATGGTTCCATTCCATTCCATACCTTTATTTGTAATGTTCAAGAGTCTTCTATCGAAAGAGGCCCAGCATAGCCAGGTGGGTTAAGTCGTTCGACTCGTAATCCGAGGTTAGCGGGTTCGAATCCCCGTCACACATCCCCTTTCAGCCGTAAAGCGTTATAGTGTAACGGTCAATCGCACTATCCGTTGTTAAAAAATAGCCCAAGAGTTGGTGGTGGATTGCGATGACTAGCTGCCTTCCCTTTAGTCTTGCACTGCTAAATTAGGGGCGGCTAGCGCAGATAGCCCTTGAGTAGCTTTGCGTGAAATTCACAACAAAACAAACAAACAACCTATAGAAAGCATAATGGCTTATTTTACCTTCTAGTGTACTACCACAAAGGTCTCATCTACTTGAATAGTTTCATGTATTTCAGAGGTACAATACCGATGTTTTTTGTTTTGCTTTACTCTCGCTCGGTGACTCATGTTCAACTTGACTATCAACTTGCAGTCATCTACAAGAGAATGGTGATCAACTCTTTTTTTAATGGTCAATTATAAATGGAGTTTGATAATGGTCGCAAAATCCACAAAAACTATCATTTTAATTGCTACTCAAATCGTAATCAGTATTGTGCAGTTGTGTACGCCAGTACGATGGTCAAACTTTTAGTTGAAAAAATGCTCAATCTCTTCAAGAGGTTTTAACGTAATGTGACATTTTGATTGTGAATGTTATCAACTATTCCTTTACAAAACTCCACGTTATCATGGAAGAACCCCAGAAGCATAATACACAGCCTTTCTAGCCTTTTGATCAAACAACGTAAGACAACTGATAAATTTTGCAAATGCTCTACATGAAAATTTATAAGACACAGTAGGCCCGGCATGATAAGGTGGTCAGTGCTTTGGATTCCTAATCTGAGGGTCGCGGGTTCGAATCCCCATCACATCAAACATGCTCGCTGTTTTAGCCGTGGGAGCATTATAATGTGACAATAATACCACTATTCATTAGTAAAATATATGCAAAGAGCTGTCGGGTGGAGATGACTAGTTATATTACCTTTAGTCTTAAACTGCTAAATTAGGGACGGCTACCGCAGATGGTCCTCGTGGACCTTTATGTGAAATTCAAAAAACAAACAAACTTAGATCCTTTCCATCATTTGTTATCTTTTGCGTTCCACATGACAAAGTTTTGATATTTTAAAGTGATAAGATAAATTCAAAAAGTATTTAGAATAATTGACAAGTTCTGTTGCTGAACTTGACGGAGAGTTGGTTTAACCTCGATTCTCTTTCACTAATACTTGGCATTTTCTTCTAGTTGATTTAAAGTTTCTTTTATCAAAAGAAGAAATCAATCTTTTCATCTGATAGATCTATAGCCAGCAGAGATATCCGCAGGAAGGAGTTTTCTCTGCAAACACTACTCTTGCAGAACCATTTATTCTATTCATTGTGTCCTTTTTGTAAGAGCAGACTTATTGAAAACTATAGCCTTTTGGCAAATACAGTTGCTCGCAAAGCCCAGGACATTGAAAGCAATATTGTATGTGTCTTAGCTGAAAGACAAAACCAAAGTGTTCGAGTGTTTTTCCATTGAGCTTGACAAGTCAATAGATGTTTCCAACACTTCAAAGTTGCTATTGTTTATTCGCGTAGTCATTAATTTTGAAGTTACTGAAGAATTAGCTTCTGTGCACAGTATGCATGGAACGATCACGGGTTAGGACATTTTCAGAGAAATCGAAAAATCACTAATTCAGTACAACCGCTAAAATGTGCTTGAATAGATGTTTGGTGCAGGAAAAGTTTTAGTTGTGCACCTTTACAAAGCTGTTGAAAGTGCAGGTTGTTCCCAATCTATGGTTCTTCACTGCCTCATTCATCAGCAACCATTGTGAGAAGAAATATCTGTATCTGTCATGTGTCATGAAACCTGTAGTTTCAACAGCGAACTTCATTCACTTTCATGGACTCAACAATCGTCAATTACGTGAATATTTGATGGAAATATAAGCATCATATCCCGACTTGCTCTACCACACTTCAGTTCGATGGCTTAGCTTTGGGAAGATTATGTCGAGATTTTTGGAGCTTAGAACTGAGATTGAATTTTTTTTTAAATGAAAATAACCACCCTCAACCATTACTCATAAATAATGAATGGCTTTGGAAATTAGCTTTACTGCGATATGTATACCAAGTAAAAACATTTCGACAAAAACGAATTCTTTTGAACCCCAGTTGATTAAAGATTGCTTCATACACTTTCCATGTTGTGAAAAGTACAAGCAAGAAGCGAGATCCCCATTTCTTCGCAGGATTGCATAACATATCTTTTCTGACCTAAAACTATAGTTCAAGGATCGTTTCTCTGATCTTTATGCGAGTGCAACAGAAATAAGGATCTTCCAAAACCCGCTTGATTGTGTTATTAATGAACTGCCACCTGGAGTTCAAATGGAAGTGATTGATCTGGAAGCCAATGACATATTGACGGGCAAATACACAAAAAAGAAAATGAAAGCGTTTTATAAATCCTTTCAAGTGATTAATATGTTTATTTAAAAAAAAACACCTTTTCTCTTGGATTAATTTCAGTTTTTATCACTATCTATTTCTGTGAAAAAAACGTTTTCAAAGATGAAGTACATGAAATCTAGTTACAGATCAGCCTTGTCTGAGGAACATTTGCAATCACTTTTGATGACAGGGAACATTTTGAACCTCAGTTAAATGTCATTTTGTCAGTAAAGCATCGGTTTCATGCTTCTCACTAATGTAACAAAAAGAAGATTGCGTATCTTAAATATTTTTAGTATGTGCTTTTATGATAACTAGATTAGTGATGTGTTCTGAGCATGTATGAATTCTGATAACTAGATTAGTGATGTGTTCTGAACATGTATGAATTCTGATAAGCAGATTAGTGATGTGTTCTGAACATGTATGAATTCTGATAAGTAGATTAGTGATGTGTTATGAACATGTATGAATTCTGATAACTAGATTTGTGATGTGTTCTGAACATGTATGAATTCCTGCTTAATTTTTATGTGACCACTCCGGCCTACAGAGCCTAAAAAGATCTACCTCCCAGTACTTGTCCAAAAACGTTTGGAGATCCCTGAGCTAATCAAACTTTGCATCTGGGCCGTTTATGTTTACACAATATCTTTGGACCATTCGTCCTGTGATCAGTTAAAGATACAACAAGTGTCTTAAACCTTATATGTGAAGATTAACGTAAATAATATCAATCGACTCAAAATTAATTTAGTTTGGTTTACATTTCGCGCAAAGCCACACAATGGTTATCTGTGCTAGCCGTCCCTAATTTGGCACTGTAAGACTAGAGGGCGGGTAGCTAGTCATCACCACCTACCGCCAACTCTTAGGCTACCCTATTATCAACGAATAGAGGGATTGACCATCATGTTATAATGCTCCATGACTGAAAGGGCGAGCGTGTTTGGTGTGACGAGGATTCGAACCCACGACACTCAAATTACGAGTCAAGTGCCTTAACCACCTAGTCGCTCTGGGTTAATTAATCTGTAAATTATACAATCCAATAAATGTACGTACCAAAATATACCTCGGCAAGATGTGTATGACAAAAGAGATTCCATAAACCAACGTCTTTTAATATGAAAATTCAAGAGAAGGTAGTAGTTGTTGGTTTGCTTAAAGTTGAGCACAGAGCTACACAATGAGATATCTACGCCATGCCTACTACGGGTATCGAAACTCGATTTCTGGTGTTTTAAGTTTGTAGGCATAAAACTGTGACGCTGTAGGGGGCGGAAATATAGCAGTAGGAGTTAGCAATATGTTTACAGCATTAACTTATAAAAGACAATATAAAAAGTAACACGCGTTATAACTGTAAGTTACTTTTCTGGTTGATGTAACAGAATTTATTTAACACTATTTTCGAATTTTTGCTGATTTAGATGTCCCTTTAGTTCTCTTTTAACACTTCGAAAATAAATCACTAGTTGAATCAGCTGCACGTTTTCGAACAGTGTTTGATTTCACACAAAGATGACCCCCAGTGGCTCAGCGGTATGTCTGCAGACTTACACGCTAAAATCCGGGTTTCGATACCCGTGGTGAGCAGAGCACAGATAGCCCATTGTGTAGCTTTGTGCTTAATTCAAAACAACAAAAACAACACACCAAGACAAAATTAACTGTAGCTTTTGTTTAAAAAGTTAAGGACACCGACAAAACAGCACTTTCGAATCAGGGTTGTAGAAATCATTTTATTCCTAGAATTAACTCGCAAAATTATTCGTTGGTTCATGAATTTTTTAGCAAACAAAACCCCTATTAACATGACTCACAGACACATGTAAGCAAAAAAAATACAATAAATTAATATGGGTAATTACTGGTTAAAATTAGCAATTATAATTTGGTCAGTTTTCTACGTTAAATATTGTAACAAGGAAAATTAGATGTTAAATCAATACGATAGTATAACACATGTCTTTCCCGTTTACCAAATGAAATAATTAAAAGCATTTTTTGACGTAGAGGTCACGAAACATTTGATCGTGTAATATCGAAATGTAATTTGGGTCAAAAGCCATAATGTTGTTCACACATCTAAAGTGGTTTTGGCTACTAAATGGTGAGTAAAACGACATAAAAACAGCTTAAGTATTATTACTTGGTATGAAGTAATATGGGGAATCACCAGAAATGACGAAGCCTTAAACAATGGGTTAATGAACTCAGAAAACGTACTAACATATATTTGAGTAATGTTTGGAACATGTAGTTATATGTGCTTGATCTAACCCGTTGTATTAAATACGTTAATGATGCTAAGTTATTTTTCACATAGATCTACAATTAGAATGAAATAGAACTATGTCGTCCTTTTTATGACTTTATATGTTGTTATTGTTTTTGTGTGTTTGTTTATTTTGAATTTTGCGCAAAGCTACTCGAGGGCTATCTGCGCAAGCCGTCCTAATTTAGTAGTGTAAGACTAGAGGGAAGGTAACTAGTCATCACCACTCACAGCCAACTCTTGGGCTACTTTTTCACCAACGAATAGTGTATTGACCGTAACATTATAACGTACCCTTGGCGAGGATTACGAGTCGAACGCCTTAACACACTTGGCCATGCCGGGCCCGTTTTTGTGTGATACGATACGAAGTATAGAAATAAAAGTAATAAAAGCAAATTTCAGCCATTGTTAAGTCTACGTAACACTCACAAGCAAAAGTAATTATGCACTGTTTATTGTTCATCACTTCTTTGTTTTATGTTCCTCATTTAAAACGTACCTCACGATTTAGTGTTTGTTTGTTTGTTGTTTTGGAATTTCGCACAAAGCTACTAGAGGGCTATCTGTGCTAGCCGTCCCTAATTTAGCAGTGTAAGACTAGAGGGAAGGCAGCTTGTCATCACCACCCATCGCCAACTCTTTTACCAACGAATAGTGGGATTGACCGTCACATTATAATGCCCCCACGGCTGGGAGGGCGAGCATGTTTGGCGCGGACCCGCGACCCTCAGATTACGAGTCGCACGCCTTACGCGCTTGGTCACGATTTAGTGTGTTAACCTGTTAGTTCAGGTGGTAAATCACGCTTTTAAGAGAGATCTTGGATTCGATACCAAGCCAAGAAAATTACCACACATAAAGATATATCAATCGTTCTTTTTTGTCCAGTTTCGTCCAAAGCTATCTCTAACTCTGAAATGATAGACTAGAAGGAAAGCAGTTAGTTAGCACCATCTGTTGGTCAACTGTTGGTCCAGTCTTCATTAGTGATTAGTGGATTGACCTTAACATTACAAAGCTGTTACAAGTAAAAGGACGAGCATGTTATACGACGGGTTTCAATCCCACAACTCGCAATTTGTAAATAGAGCGCAATAACCATATATTGCGATTGTAGAAGAATATACGATAGTTTAAACCTACTTACTAATTTGTTAATAACTTTATGTTTATATTACAGCTACAAATTATTTCGACGTCCCACAGGAAGACGAGAGTAATTTCTTTTGATTCTTTTATAATATATATAACTGACATCTCTTTTAAATGGAAAATTTTATAAGTTTCTATGTTTATACTTATTGGTCTAGCCTCGTGAAATGCAATAAAAATTTATTCAGTAATAATAAACGATGTGATAAACTTAGAACTAAGTGTACTTAATGTTGTACATACTCTTTTATACTCTTTTCTTATAGCGATAAATCTTATAATTTACAACCCATCATCTTATGGTTGAGCCACTAGAGGACGGCTAAGAAAGTTGGACTGTTTTATTGAGTTTTGCAGTTTTTGTTATTGTCACCTGGAGTATTGTCAAAAGATTGTTTGGCAGCAAAAAAGACGAAATAATGGTGCCCTCCCCAGTGGTACAGCGCTATGTTTGCGGACTTACAACAATGGAAACCGATTATATTATTGATAAACGTGGTTGACAGAGAACATATCGTCCTTTGTGGTAGCTTTTTGTTTAATTAATTAACTACAAACAAACTAATGGTGACAATACCCAACTCAATCTGTTTTCACAATTCAAGTTTGTAACCCCCACTCGCAATAGTGGCTTATCCTGCAAGAAGCCCCAGTATAAATATAAATAAGGTTTTATAAACGTATATTGAAACTGAGAAAGTTAAACGACAAAAAATAAATAAAATGAATTGTGGGAAGTGAAATAAGACGTTAATCCATATGTTAATAAACTTATGGTGAAATAAAAACACGTAGTACTGTTCTATTTATATCAAATACAATATGCTTTAATTATAACTGTGCGAATTTTCGTGTATTAAGATTTAAAATTTCCATTTTATTTGCTTTTTATCTTCCAGAATTTCTCAAAAATAATATTTACGTTTAATGTTTTGGTGTTGTGTCGTGCTTTCCTCTAAGACTGGTTTATTTAATTCACTATATGCTTTAATTATAACTGTGCGAATTTTCGTGTATTAAGATTTAAAATTTCCATTTTATTTGCTTTTTATCTTCCAGAATTTCTCAAAAATAATATTTACGTTTAATGTTTTGGTGTTGTGTCGTGCTTTCCTCTAAGACTGGTTTATTTAATTCACTATGGAATGGTTCCACTCCTGAATCATCATAGGTAGATCGTGCATACAATTAGAAGTGTCTGTTTTAATAAAACCATATGGTGTCTCTCTATATATACCAAGAAAAGAAAGAATATTAAGTACATATATTTTTTAAAAATTATGATATATAGAGGGATTCTAAAACTCAAGAATATTGTGGGAATAAAACTGATATCAATAGTGTCAAAATAATTTATTAATTTGCTTTTAAGTGGTTTTTTTGAAAAGTTTACGTCCAAGACAGATGGCAACAAGCAATGGCGTGTTGGAAAATTGTTACTCGAAAGTTGCAGTTGGTAAACCTTACCAGTATGGAGATACTGTTATTTATAACTGAATTAAACATTAAGTTGCCAATTGTTTATATAATGTATTACAATTTACTTTCGTATGTAACTGATCTTAACTCGAGTTTCATTCCTTACGTCCTGACCGGATTTTTAACACATGAAATGAAATTGTAATTTAAATTTATTTTGGTAGTGTTTACTTACTGTAAGTGTAATCCGTATACAGCTATTTCCACTGTGGTAAGTTTTAAAGTTTCCTAGAAAAAATTGTAATTAAACTAGGTTACACAAGGTATTATGTTGTGCCCCACCGGTAAGTCTTCAGATTTACCGCTGTACTTATGGATGGGGTAAGGATAAAGCTGCGTAAGAAATAACAGAATTTCTATACAGTTGTACCTAAGTTGCAGGAGAAAGTAATAAACCCTGTAAGCCTGAATTTAAACATTTAACTGTTAACAATTTATTTACAACAAAATATTCTTTAATGATATCTTAAACTCGTTAGTGTTTGCTAAAACTTAAATAACCAAAACGAAGTCTTATTATTCCTTGAAATTAGCGTTCTTTCGGAAACCTGAATGTCCTTACAAAAGTTCAGTGAGGGCTGAAACTGGATTTACCAGCTAATAACAGATGAACATTAAACTACTGTAACATGTAGATACTTAACGTTTTGTATACTTTTCGATCGGTGATTATAAAGAGTTAACCTCGAATTTCTATATAAAGCGAAAGACTTAAACGACAACATAATAATTCACATGATTACAAAAATTCATAGAATACACTAACTTTATATGGAGACGTTACAAAAGTAATAATTTTAAACAAAACAAAACGTTGTAAATGTGAAATAATGTAGAAATGGCAATGCTAAAAATAGTGGAAAGAATGTAGGGGTGATACAACTTTACATAAATCATTATCCCTTTATGACGTAAAATTTAATGCTAGATTATAAAATTCACAAGTACAAAATGGTTACGAGTTCGGTCAATTCAACTAACCTTGGGTAGCACTTTTATAGAAGTCCTAGGATGTTAGCTACACTACAATGATTACCACCATAACAGACCATTATATTACGATAAATAAACTACATACCAAGATTTGGAAATATATAACTACCAACTGTAGTAGTAATGAATTTAAAATGTGTATTTTGGAATGTAACAGTAGTAATAAATTTAAAATGTGTATTTTGAAATGTAACAGTAATAATGAATTTAAAATGTGTATTTTGTAATGTAACATCAAATATTAATATTGAAAACAATGTATAGCTGTGTCAGCCCGGTATTTCTGTTTGCATTTTTCTTGGCACATCCATTCCTATGTTATTTTACAGTTACAATCTTCAGTCACAATCAGTTTTATTTGAAACTGGGAAGTGCCAACGGACACTCAACCAGGATGGTATTTCTTTAATAAGGACAGGCCCCTCTTTCAACCCACCACTTTCTAAACGACAGTTGATAAATATTTATCTTTATTATAACGGTAACTTGGAGATCGACCACAAACTAAGTTCATGAGCTTGAATTAGAAAAGTGTTCAACTTTCTAAATATGAATTTTCATATTTTCATAAATCTTAATTTTATTTTTATGGTTAAGGGGAGGTGAGGGCACGAGCTCTTTGAGCTATCCCTTTATTACCCGCATGAAAGATCGTTTTAAGTTCAAAATCTTCACAATTTATCATTCTTCTCGTTTCAGTGAATACATAAGCTTAGTCTTAAAACGTTACTTGGCATAATGAACCAAAGCTCAAGGTTTTGTAATTTACATATACAACGTTGAAACGGAACATACTTATAAGCTCAAAAGATGCCATTTGAAGAAAAATTCTTTTTTAAAATCACATACACAGTTGTATATTGAATTATTCACATTTAAATATGAAAGTATTAAAAATGCGCTTGCAGTTTAATGCCATATCAAATGGCAAACAAGAACAACAAGCGTATAAATTAATGTTTATTTTTTTAAACATAAATCCGTTTGAAGCATTAATTAAGCTGACATTGATCGTATCTTTGGAAGACTTTCTGGTACTAGGATTAAAACTACATTGTAATAGCTTCTTGAAAAGCTTACTTTTATAATGAAGTAATTTCTTAATTAGGCTTGCATATTCATTAAGGTTATAATCGATGATTAATTAAGCTTCAGGATATTAATTATCAAAATGATTTCAATTCTAGAGCATCGTTCACAGTGAAAAGAAATCTTGGAGTTAATGTCTTACGCTTCTAATTTATTGTACTTACATATTAACCCAAGTGGTCTCAGTTGTTTTAACTGTTTCGCAAAGTATTTCAACTATTATGTTTAAAGTCTGAGTGAAAATATTATCAATATATATATATGCCATAGCCATCCCTAATTTAGCAGTGTAAGACTAGAGGAAAGGCAGCTAATCATCACCACCCAACGCCAACTCTTGGACAACTCTTTTACCAACGAATAGTGGGATTAACAGAAACATTATAACGCCCCCATGACTGAAAGGACAAGCATGTTTGGTGTGACTGGGATTCGAACCCGCGGATTACGAATAAAATGCCTTAACCACCTGGCCATGCCCATTGGTGGTAAGGTACAAATTAGAAGTCTATTAAACGAATTATCCTAACATAAATGGTTTGAAACAGTCATCTCTTCTAAGTTTTTTTAATGATCTTATTCATAACTAAAAAAAAATCAGAAACTTTCAATAAAATTTCTTTATTTTTTATTTCTTTATATCTATCTAATACATTCTTATGTTTGCCACAGAATATTTCAATTTAAAGTTTCTATATTTTTCATAAAAGTTATAAAATTAGCGATGATTTAGAAATTAAAATAGTTGATATTGATATTAATAGAAATATTTTGGTAAAAGAAAATATTTTGCTTTTCCAAAGCGAAAAGTTTACCCTCTCTTAATTATAATGTACCACACTGTTTTTTTATAAGCATTATAACTCCAGTTATTCAGATTTTGTAAAATTTGCAATAAATTACAATATTTTATTATTAATGTTGAAATATTGAAACAAAAATTAATAATTAATGGATTTAATAACCCGCTGTATAGTTTTGTGATAAATTCCGAACAAATAAGCCTTTCTCTCCACAAGCCCTTTCTCTCTATATATTTATTTATTTATCAAAACGCCTCAAGAAGAGCATCTCTGGCCTACTGCCCGTGTAAATACTGTCTCATTTATTATTTCTAGCAATTTTGATCCGGTAATGGCCTATTTTCTAGCATGCTGAGCTAAGGATCAAAGTTATTAAAATTTAAACCATGATAAGCCACTCAATTTACTTCGTGCTTTTAACTGTAGATAGCCTAATTATTTATTTATTTTTTGGGTAACACAATTAAAAGCAAGGATTTATATGCTTTACCGCGATTAGTCAATTTGACTAAGTATAGCCCTGCGTAGACTACATGAGTTGCTACGACTGAACCTCAAGTGTCATTTTCCGGCCTGTTTCATTTATATCGAACTGGGTGCATTCAGGTTGAAACTATTAAATTATATTTATAATATTCTATTTTTTTACCAACTTGTCTTTGAATATGTTTAAGTGCGAAGAAATGTAAAACTTCGGTTTCTACAAGAATCAAGCTCAACAATTTGACTTTTGTTTGTTTGTTGTTAAGTTCAGTGATATCCTCTAACGCAGTTGTTTCTAGTTAACGTTATAATTTGTTTCAAATTGAGCACAGAGTTACTCTATGAGCTATGTGTGCTTAGCCCACCATGGGGATCGAAACTCGATTTCTAGTGTTGCAAGTTAGAAGAAATATTAATGTGCCACTGGGGGCGCTAGAACGTTATAAGCCTTCAGATTTATCATTAATAATTATATAAAAATCATTTTAGTATGTCCGGTCATTCTAAATTAAGAACATTCAATTTATATTAATATTCTATTCAAATCTTTTGAATTTATTTAGTAATGTTTCGAAACAAATGAAATATACTGCTAAATGAAGTAAAAGCGCTGGATTGTTAGTTTCGAATTTCGTGCACGCAAAGCTACACGAGGGTTATCTGCACTATCTGTCCCTAATTTAGCAGTGTAAAACTAGAGGAAAGGTAGCTAGTCATCACCATTTACCGCCAACCCCTGGGCTATTCTTTTACGAACGAATAGTGGGATTGACCATTACTTTATAATGCTCCCACAGCTGAAACAGCGACCATTTTTGGTATGTTGGGGATTTGAACCTGCGATCCTCAGATTACGAGTCGAATGCCTAAACCGACCTGGCCATGCCGACCCCTAAAAACGATCGAATTTCTTTTTATTTATCATAAAGTTGAATTCATAATTTTGTGTGTTCGAACTAATTGGTCTTCCGGTGGGACAGCGGCAAGTCTTCAAACTTACATTGCTATGTTTTTAAGCATAAAGCTGCACAATGGAATATTTGTACTCTGGCTTCCATGGGCATCAAAATCTAAACTTTGGCGTCGTTAACTTGCGGTCCGGTCCGGCACAGGTTGGTGGTTTAGGCAATCGACTCGTAATCCGAGGGTCGCGGGCTCGAATTGCCGTCGTACCAAACATGCTCTCCCTTTCAGTCGTCGGAGAGTTATCATGTTACGGTCAATCCCAATATTCGTTGGTAAAAGAGTAGCCCAAGAGTTGGCGGTGGGTGGTGATGACTAGCTGCCTTCCCTCTAGTCTTACACTGTTAAATTAGGGACGGCTAGCATAGATAGCCCTCGAGTAGCTTTGTGCGAAATTCAAAAACAAACAAACAAACAAACTTTCAACTATTTATGCTCTTCACTGACTACATGTTCGTGGCAGTAATAGATTTAGAATTTTTTCTTATCGTAAACTACATCAGTTCTGAATTTGAAGTTTAATTATTTCATCCTTGTTTCACTTCATTTAAATTTTTACCTGGTTATTTCTAAAACTACTTGCTACTTCCATTGCCATCGTTTCTTCATAGAAGTACTATCAATAACTGTCTTATTGCAAACTATCTTTTGTTCGTTTTTAATTTCGCGTAAAGCTACACGAGGGCTATCTGCGCTAGCCGTCTCTAATTTTGCAATGTAAGACTAGAGGGAAGGCAAGTAGCCCAAGAGTTAGTGGTGGGTGATGATGACTAACTGCCTTCCCTCTAGTTTTACACTACTAAATTAGGGACGGCTAGCGCAGGTATATCTTGTGTAACTTTGCGCAAAATTCAAAACAAACTAAACTAAACCTTCGCGAAGCTTTATTCGAAATTCAAACACCAAACAAACGATCCTTGTTGTGGACGCAGCCGATAACCTGATGTGGCTTTGACTTTGTTATAACAAAACATATACTAATTTGCGACTCATTGCTGTAAATAGTTTGGTTCACGCCTACTGTTACAAAAAACCGTTTTATAAATTAGGCCCCTAAAAACTGAATTAAGCTAAAGATGAAACTCTGACAAATAACAGAAGATAAACGTTTACGGGTTTTTTTTCTAGCTTCACTTCGCCCTTGACACGTGTTATGAAGCATAATTCCTAATTTATTAACGCTATCTTCCATATTGGTCATTATTGTTATAAATTATACAGTTGTCCATAAACGTTATTCATATGAAGGAATGTCTTGGGATTACTCTAAAAGCTAGTACAACGGTAAGTCTATGGATTTACAATGCTAAAATCAGAGGTTCAATTCCCTGTGGTGGGCTCAGCAGATAGCCCGATGCGGCTTTGCCATAAAAAAGACACATACATATAAAAAAGTCGAAATATTGATATAGATAAACAAATAAAGCTTTCATTGCTTATTTATATATATTTTCTGTGTCGTATTTAAAATTATATGTTTATTCTTCGTAGATTCTTTTAGCCGCGGCATAAAGGCTTATAGAACAGTTCTGAGTCCTCCCCCAGAGTGCAAACTTTTAGTTAATAGCTCCGTTACCTCTTGACCTATTTAAAATGTTATTACAATTCTGGACTTTAGAGTTAAACCGTATCAATTGATGTATTTGATTATGCCAGAGGTCTCGAAGATTAATTTATTTTAATCCTGTATAAAACAATTTCAATTTATGGGTAGACTAGTAGAGATTCTGACAAGTAATAAAATCGAATTGGGTATATGCGCGCTATACGATTAGTATTGTTAGAGCACTAAAATATAGCTAATAAAACGGAAACAAAGGTCTTGTAGATTAATATATTTTAGTTCCGTCAAAAATAATATCAAGTGCCGCGACATTTGAAAATTTCCTTTTTTAACAGCTCTGAAACTCTCATGAATAATTATCTTGCTATTTTCAGTATGTAGTCTATTTACTTACATTACACTTGTGTATATATATGAAAGGAGGGAAACCGAAACTTTAAGTGGTTTCAGAGTACATTCCCGGTTTTTATCTGACATAATCAACCACCTGAACCCGCTGGTTAAAAAACTGTATCAGCCAGTTTAGTCTAAAGATAGATGTACTCGTATTAATACGAGTAGAAGTAACGTCTAAACACCCTCATTAGTGAAACAATGTTTCATACATTCAGATCTTGAGTCAGAATAATCGAACTTAGAATATTTTATTGTTGAATAATTACCTTTTGATCGAAAGTTTCCCAAAAAAAAGTAGTGCCTTCCATATGTTTGACACAAGGCACAAGTATTATCAAGGAAATAAACTGTGTTTATTTTTGACGCGAAAAGCAATAGCTCAAACAAGCATCTGCATGCCTAGAAAGGTCAGTAAGTTATTAGAAAGTGAGAAAAATTTTCACAAAAAAACCACTCTCTCAGCTGCTCACATAAAATTATTTGCTTAAAAATTATTTTGTGAACTAGTATCATTGACATAAAAAGTAGTAGGACTAACACAGAAGGACGGAGCAAGGCCCGTATCCTACCTCCATGATTATTATTGACTCTCGCTTGATTTGTTTTTGTTTTTAATTTCACGTAAAGCTGTGAGGTCTATCTGTGCTATCCGTCCCTAATCTAGCAGTGAAAGACCAGAGGGAATGCAGCTAGTCATCACCACCCACCGGCAACTCTTGGGTTACTCTTTTACCAACAAATAGTGAGATTGATTGTAACATTATAACGTCCCCTGGATTGAAAGGACAAGCATGTTTTTTGTGACTGGGATTCGAAACCGCGACCGTTGGATTACGCCTCAAGTGCCTTAACCACCTGGCCATGCCAAGCCTGGTCACATTAAAAAAAAAACTTTTACGTTGAATTATTAATCATAAATACAGACTTTTGAAAATTTTGGTGTTGCTTTGATAAAGCATGAGATGCATATTTTGTGAAAAATCATAAGACTTGAATGTAGTGATCAAACGAAGTTAACCACCAAAATGTCTCAACTTGTTTTTAAATATTCAATTTTTTGAACGAAGTTTCAATCGTGGGACATTGTTCTAAATTTTTTTTTTACATAAACTGAATCGTCATATTTTTTGTTTTCTGTTCAGACAAAATTGATTTTTCGTATGTCATGTATTTTCAAATCATTTTTTGAAACTTTTTACTCTTGTATGTTCGGCTTGACTTACACTCGTGCACTGTATAAAAATGTGCAACAAAAATAGGCACATTTCAGAAAAGAGAGGACCCCATCCTTCAAGGAAGATTCTCAAGATGGGGAGTCAAACAAGAGATCTGTTAACCAAGGAGGAAAGAACAGCGAATATTTTATCAGGGCTTAAAAATGTGTTTAACAATTGCTGTTGTTGTTGTTTTGAATTAAGCACAAAGCTACACAATGGGCTATCTGTGCTCTGCCCACCACGGGTATCGAAACCCGGATTTTAGCGTGTAAACCCGCAGACATACCGCTAAGCCACTGGGGGGCAAAGATATGTGTCCCGCGCCGGGCAGGGAGCCCAGGTTTCCTGGGTTTGTGCCAAGTTTCCCCAGGTCTACTAGCCAACTGGACTACAACGGGACAAGATATGTGTCCCGCGCCGGGCAGGGAGCCCAGGTTTCCTGGGTTTGTGCCAAGTTTCCCCAGGTCTACTAGCCAACTGGACTACAACGGGACAAGATATGTGTCCCGCGCCGGGCAGGGAGCTCAGGTTTCCTTGGTTTGTGCCAACTTTCCCCAGGTCTACTAGCCAACTAGACTACAACGGGACTTGACAATTGCAATTTGTATAAAAAATGGAAAGTCTGAATATTATTTTTTATAATGCGTTTTTTCTACAACTTCTACAATAAAGAGTTTATTAGTTAAGATTTATATGAAAGTTTGTAAGGTATAAAAATAAAGTAAAATTGTTAGCAATGTTTATGTCAAGTTTGAAAAGGTTTTAATGAGTGTGCAACATGAGACTAAAATTATCAGCCTACTTTGACACTTTGGTTGAAAACAAGTATCATAATTTTATAGTCATTTTGATAGAAAGTTAAAAAAATCCTTTGTACTCCAGATATTTGTAGATCTTTTTTATTTTATTTTAACTAACGTTTTGCCTTTGCGGCTTTATTAGACTAGCTACATACAATTCTACAAATGCGAAACGCTGGTTAAAATATTTTGATGGTCGGCTTCGTTTTGATTACCAAAGTCAAGTTTTATAATTTTTCATAAAGTATGCATCTTATGCTTTATTAATGAAACGTCAAATTTTCCAAAAATCTGTATTCATGAATAAAAATACATCATAAAGAGTTTGTTTGTTTTAAAACGAGATCACGTTGCACCAAACATACTTTCCCTTTAAGCCGTGTGGGCGTTATAGCGGTAGGGTCAATCCCTCTATCCGTTGGCAAAAGAGTAGTCCAAAAGCTGCCTTCCCTCTAGTCTTACACTGCAAGATTAGAGACGGCTAGCGCGGATAGTTCTTTTCGCTCTGCTTGAAATTAGAAAACAAGCAAACAAATCAAGCTAGACTCAGTAATCATAGAGGTGAGATATTGTATTGGGTTTGTCCTTCTACGCTTGTCTTACTAATTTTTATATGTATCTGGAGTATAGAGGTTTTTTTTTCCCGAAACCTTTCACCGAAATGTGTAAATTTCTCTTGTGTGCACTACACACACGTTGATTTGTTTGTTTGTTTTGGAATTTCGTAAAAAGCTACTCGAGGGCTATCTGTGCTAGCCATCCCTAGCCAGTCAGTGTACATGATGGATAGAAAATATTTTGTTGTAATGATTACATCTTTGCTTAAAAGACGTAACCAACCACTGCGATAAAATATTTTCTATCTAGGCAAGTACACTGGCTGTAGGAAGTTATCGCTGTTGCAAAATTATTTATATTAGACGAGAAATATTTATTCAAGTTAACAATAATCATAATTTCCTTTCACCAACTTAAATTAAAAAAACAATAAAAACATGTTTTATTAGTCTTTCCTCAGAATGCCATATAGCGTATATAAGATAATATTTAAATCAATGCTGAAAAACTGCAATTCATCTTAATGTACATTGAAATAAGGTAACCAGTTCTCTAAAAATAGTTATTTTACTGACCACAAACACTAATATCTCACATATAAGACAGCAGTAAGACTGAGGATATAAAATGCTAAAACCCGGAATTCACTTTCCACGGTGGACACAACAAACAGCCTGATGTGGTTCTGCTTCTTAAACAGACACGTAATGTCTGAACATTACGCATTAAAGACAACATAGTATAAAGGTTTAAAATGATTAGATATCCAGACTATAATTAAGGTGGGAAAAACCTAAAAAAATAAATAAATCCTATATTGCTCAAGAAGTTGGAAAATACACGACATGCTTTTCAATTACCTTTGGATGTCCTTAAATTTAAAAAGCTCAACCTTGTGAGTGCTTGTAAATAGAAGAACTGTTATAAAAGAGAATTTATTGACCAGATGAAGAAAAACACCTGTTATCGATATATATGAAAGTGACAATTGAAAATATATTTGTCACTGAGAAAAACCATGGTCACCAAGTTTTAAACAGGTAGATTTCATGTGTAAGATGAAGTTGAAAAACCCAATACCTATGATCAACTTATCATTTATAACACAAACACAGCCGTCTCACGACTAAAAAGTAAGTCTGGGAACTTCTAATGTTAACAATTATGGTAAGCAAAGTAAAGATGTAAACAATATGCCATTGAAGGATCCAAATCATGGATTCTCATCACAGTTCGCAGATGATGTGGCAATCTGGAAAAGTGCTGCAACACCCACGATAGCAGCTACAAACATACAACCACAATTAAATAGAATTAGTGAATACTGTGAAAAATATAGAATTAAAATAAACACAGCAAAAACTCAGCTCGTACTCTTTACGAAATCGACAAAACACAGAAAACAACAGCTAGAAATATATATGAATGGCACTCTGCTCCAGATTGCCCAATCAGCAAAATTTTTAGGTTTGACTTATGATTCAAAATTAACTTGGATCAAAAATCTCAACGAAATTAAAAATAAAATTTGGCGAAGAACCAACTATGTTAGGAGTCTAACTGGTAAACACAGTGGAGCATCTACAGATAACATTTTGAAAATATACAAAACATATATTAGACCAGTAATAGACTATGCAGCTCCAGCATGGATAACTGTAAGTAATAAAACAATCAAAACCAAACTACAAACAATACAAAACACACTTCTCACAACAGCATACAGAGTCCCGAGATCAACATCATCTAAATTCATTCACAATTACTCGAACATACCAACCATATCAGATAGACTCCTAAATATTACAATTAGATATTTTAACAAAAATTGGATGAAAAATGATTTATTATGCGAACTGGATAGGTACCTCATACATGATGAAGAAAATCCTAAATACCTCTCCCCAATTAACATATATTTTAAACATAAAGAAAAATAAATTAAAGTAAAATATGTATGTATATAAACTTTAAATCTTGTATTTATTGTTTACATATTTATGTATTTTAAAATAATAATAAGATAAAATAAATAAATTGCCAGCAGCAAGCTTGACTACTATGAATAAGAGACTATAAATGGACATTGCCCTGAAAAGGACCTAACATACAAACAGTTAGGGAAACTACGTTCAGGAAGGAGGAAGAGGTCAAAGTGAATCTGACCCTCCAGGGCAAAATACCCAGATACCATTGACCAAGGAAAGTAAAGATATCCCATTGTGTAGCTTCGTGTCTTGTTCTCTCACAGAATTTGTCGGTTGTAAGACACAGATATTGTCAATTAGGCCAGCAAATGATACTACAGAAGTTTACCTTTTCAAAATACATGCTATACGTTACTGCAATATTCTCTCGGGCAGAACAAAGAATATATACTATAGAAAACAAAGAAACAAAGCAACTAAAAGGCATGCTTACGCTAAAACTGCATATAAACTAAATAAATGAAAAAGTCAAAATGTTTCCATGTAACTAAACGCATACGGTATGCCTGCACATCACATGTCAATAATAAATTAGACCACCTCGATCATACTGAACCAAGTGTCATCTCAAATCAAACCTATTTTCTCTTAGTTTTACATGGTTAATGCAGTTACAAAAATACAAAAAACAACATTCAGTTAAATCGTGGTAAGAAAAAGATTATAGAGATTGAAATTGATAGAAATTAGTGAAAAACTGCTGTATAAAAACGGTCCACTTAAAAATAAAATAAATATTGTGTTTAGTTGTTTGTGATTCTCAAAGAAATAATAAATACCCTAGATTCTGCGTAAGAGCGTTATTTAATTAGAATAATGATACGCTTTGATGCTACGAAATCAGAGTATTCAGGTTCCATATTTTATTTTTGTGGGCTCGCATAATCAGTACTGTCTTTATAAAAGACAAAACATGATTAAGTTCCTTGAAGTCATGAACTTATCAAGTATCGTGTCATTCTGTATCACCAAACTATATTAATATAACGATCAGAGCTCAATATTTGAATTTTGTTAGATACACTAAGTAATTTCATTTCTTACACCAAAAGTCTACCAGTTTCTTTTGAATAAGTTACACACTAAGCAGTAACCAAATAAACTTTCATTTAATTAATGTCAGTTGTTCTAATCTTACAAATGAGATAAATCTCCTGAAATAAGCAGCTAATTTTTTCTAAGGTTAGCTGTGAGATATCTAGGTATATAGTAAATTACGGGATAATTAATTAACAGCAAATAACTTGTGTGTCAAAAACTTACATAATCTTCACTATTTTGATTTTTGGCAGGAGAGCTCCACATACCGTATAGGCCCGGCATGGCCAGGTAGTTAAGGCGCTCGACTCGTAATCCGAGGGTCGTGGCTTCGAATTTCCGTCACACCAAACATGCTCGCTCTTTCAGCCGTAGGGACGTTGTACAATGTACAATCAATCCCACTATTCGTTGGCAAAAAAAAGTAGCCCAATAGTTGATGGTGGGTGGTGATGACTAGCTGCTTTCCCTCAAATTTTACACTGTTTAATTAGGGACGGCTAGCACAGATAGCCCTCGAGTAGCTTTGCGCGAAATTCAAATTAAACCATAGCGTCTGTGGTGTGTGTGTTTTTCTTCAGAAAAGCCACATGGGGCTATCTGCTGAGCCCGCTGATAGGAATAGAACACAGTATTTTAGTGTTGTCAATCCGTAGACTTACCGCTATACTAGCAGCGGGCGAGCGTATGTGGACTATGAAAGAGAAATAAATATATCTCAGTTATTAACTGAAGTTGAAGCTCTTTCTTTTCTTTTCTTGAGGTTGCCTCTGCCTCCAGTTTTGTATCCTCAGTGCAGTTTATAGTTCCGTCGTGTAAATATTGTGAAGAAAAACTATGTTATTGTTAATAGTGTCATAATACTAATTTCAATTGTCCTACTTTCATTTTGTTTGTGTGCAGTTTGTTTGTTTTTCGGAATTTCGCACAAAGCTACTCGAGGGCTATCTGTGCTAGCCGTCCCTAATTTAGTAGTGTAAGACTAGAGGGAAGGCAGCTAGTCATCACCACCCACCGCCAACTCTTGGGCTACTCTTTTACCAACGAATAGTGGGATTGACAGTGACATTATACCCCCCCACGGCTTGGAGGGCGAGCATGTTTAGCGCGACGCGGGCGCTTGGCCATGCCAGGCCTGCTTGTGTGCAGATTGGCCTTGTGGATTTCAGAGCTGTAGGCGTCTTTCACGAATGATAGCCAATCTATTCAAGTGGGTGGTGAACAGCAGGGTAGTACTGAAACTTAAGACTTCGGCAGAGTGCTTTTGTAGCTTTGCTTTAAACGTAAATACTCGAATTCCTACTGAACTAAGTATCCCATTTGTTGTTTTCCCCTTCTTTCGTATTGCAAAAGTCTTAAATGTAAACCTTTGTTTTGTGTTATTTATTATCATTTTTTATACAAAAATAAGCGCTGCAGTTAGACATGGATTTGACGTAACGTATATATATATATATTGCTTGGTAGGTTATACTGCATTTCTGCGGGCTGGACTTCTGATGTGTGTGTGTTTGTTAGTTAAGTTGGGAATTTATGTTGACTTCTAAGATTAATTTGGTATAAATACGTTGACAATTTGACACAAACCTATCACATTATCTCATTATTTTTTAAGCATAAGAATGGAAGTGGATGTTTTAATGACATTAAAAATTCTTATAACTGGAGAAAGTGGTGTTGGAAAATCAAGGTAAGTTAGGTACAAATTTGAAACGAAGATTAATGCCATAGTTTCACTGTAGCACGGGCGCTGCAGTTACACTCCCTCTAATTTAAGAGGAGGTAGGGTGGCGATATGGATATCATGACATATGACTCATTTAGAGGTACGTAAAATTTTAATAATACCCTTAATCATTATGGAACAGTTGTACCTAGTACCTTGCTATAATTGCTTACGTTGGATCGTGAGCAATAAGACCAGTTGATGAAAACGTTCACATTGCAAAAGCATATTTTATATTTGTTTCCGACCTGGAAGAAAATTAAAACATTTTTTATATATTTTTTTAATATGGAAGGGATCGGTTTTTAAATTCCTAGTGTCCACTACTGCTGGTGGTAACTAATTGTGTAAATAAATTACGTTATTAGAAAAATGTATTGTTTGATCTGGAGCCGATACTGTCTTTCCAAATGATGTTGTAATCTTCACTTGGGTCACTTCTTACCCCTTTTTTTTACAATAAAAACAAGTTACAGTGATCTGAAACAACAACTGTTTGCTGCACGTAGGTGAAACTGAATTAACATTAGAGTTATATTGGATGGGTCTTTGGATAATAAGAAATTATTTTAAGACACCAATTATAGAATAATATTAAATCAATTACTTGGTGTATCAATGCAAAATGAAGTTATGAAATTGTACATAAAGTGTAATAAAAGCGAAGAATCTATATTAGTAACGATTGAATTGGGGCAGAACAGTTCAGAATGGTATTCCACCTTTAAAGTATTCAATACATTAGGTTTTCTGGTCTTCTGATTGGACCACATTTTGAACCACATTACTACCAAAAAGTGGATGAAATAAAATTCAATCATCTGTGAAAATTTCTGTTTAATCGCTTTATGATAGCGATAATTATAAACACAGCTGTGTGTGTTCTTGCTTTTAATTCACTTATGGGTAATTTTACTTAATCACAGGACTTGAATACTGAAGACAAAGTTACAGATTATACTGAGTTAATGATGTTTCAGACCAGATTGTTAAATACAATGTTTTTAAATTTAAAGCGACTTTGTATTTACCCAGGATTACATGCACTAACCATGTGTGTGCTGATTCTCACTACAATACAGGTGGAGATTTAATCTTTAAACATTACTTGAAATACTGTTAATGGACATTGCTGTCCATATACTTATGCAGTTATCATATTGAGCAATACTTTATCCATGTGGTAACAGATACTATCCATTTTAAAGAACAGTGAAGGTAGCTTAAGAATAAAATCAATTTAATGACCATGTGTTACATTAAACCTGCATATGTACAGAAAAAAATGAATTCAGAATAAGTACTTAAACCAATAAAATAACCTTCTTTTTCCAAGAATCATTCTGTTAGTCTTTTGAATAATTTGCAACAAATCAATTTCTCTTCTTAGATAAGGAAATCCCAACTCTAAATAGCATTCCAATTGAAATGGTGTTAGAAGAACATAAACATGCATGGTATGCTCAGATATCACAGCTCTAAGATAACCTTCCTATCCCACAAATCATTCTGTTAGTCCTCCTTTGAATAATTTGCAACAAATCAATATCCCTTCTTAGATAGGGAAATCAAAACTATAAATAGTATACCAATTGAAAATGAACTGGTTATTGTATAGATGGATTATTACCTGTTTTGATTTGTAAATATGTCTGCAAAACACCCAAAAATTCTGTTACCTCTACTGTTAGCAACAAACCACTGCTCTAGCCCTTGTATTTTATCTATTTTTAGTCTCTTAATCTTATTTACCAGCAACAGATTAAAATATGCATTATAAAAGCCAACTGTAATATTTTTCACAGAATGCTTCTGCTTAGGGTTAGGTTTACAAAAATAACATGATTCAGAAATTTCACATGAATTGCAAATTTAAAAAAATAAAATTATTTTTTTTTGTATTTGAATATTTTGATGTCTGTGGTCAAACTTAACTTTTGTACAGAAAATGAAATGTTTAACTGTTTTGCAAGTTCTGTGTAATATTACAATAAAGTTTACATCTATTTCTTAAGATGAATGTATACATTCTTGAATTATGAATTATAATCCATTAAATTTTAAAGGGATGAAAAGGAGCTTATTAGTTTAAGAAAATATTGGATAAAAACATGATTAGCAATGTGTGGTTAAAGTTTCTGTCTCCACTACTTTTGAAGACAACTCCTTTCAAAAGCCATCCATCCTGTTTGAAAAGTAATACTGTCTAAACTGCAGCTTATGCTGCCAAAATTTGAATTTCTGACCCCTTGTCCTATTGTTTTTACTGCTAAACACAAAAAAGTTTAATGGATCCCTATTATTGATGCCATTAATAATCTTAAACATCTCAATTAAATTCTTTCTGATTCTTCTCCTTTCCAGAGAAAACAAGCTTAAAAATTTCTCTCCTCATAGAATAATCACACAATCTTATGTATCATCAAAGTGACTCTTCTCTTAACCTTCTTCAATAATTCAATGTCGTTCTTGAGTAAGGGAACCCTAATCTGTACACAGTATTATGAATGAGGCCTTACTATCACTTAAGTGGTAGCATCAGTGAAACAAAAATTCCCTTGTCTTGTGTTCAGTGTCTCTGTAGATGCTGTCTAAAATTTTATTAGCTCTATTGCCAGCTACAATACGCTCTTTAGATGATTCAGGTGATTTTTCGATCACAAGACAAAGATATTTTTCTTCAACCACATTATTTAATCTATTTCCATTTAAATTGTAACAGTAATTTGAATTGGAAAAATATACATGGAACTCCTTACATATTGGCTTAGTGCATCAAATGATCTAAATCTCTCTGCAGGTCTGCAACATTTTTTAAATACTATGTAACCAACTTCTTTAGTTTAAGTTCATTTCTGAAGAAAAAAGTACATTATTTATCATGCTGATACATTTTTTTAAGTTTGTATGATTTTTCATTCACAGATGAAGCTGCATAAATTATAGTTTAGAATTTATTCATAGTTTATGATGAATATCTGATTTTTTTCAGCTTGATGCTTAGATTTACTGATGACATATTTGATCCAGGACTTTCTGCAACAATAGGTATGGCCTTTGATATGTAAAGTGGATTCCTATAATTTTTTTATGTAATACCTTCTTTGTAAAGTAATTTTTCTTATCTATATGTCTTATAACTAATTTATATTAATGAACATACCAGTTAAAAAATCATTTATGTTTGGAATTAGGCTTGAGGTTACAGAAGGTGCAACTTGACTGCATTATGCTTCTGGCATAGTGCATATGAAAATAGTTTCAAGTTTGACACTAATCTCATTTCTGCTTCACCTGGTTGTAGGTTGGCTAAATTTCAGTAATGCTGATTAACTTGTTCTCTTGATTGGCACTGTAGGTTGGAATCTTATTGTTAATGCTTATTTTCCCAAAAGGTAGCTGAAGACCATCTAGGGAGATAACTCTGTAGTAGTGTGTTGTCTGTCAGTTGGTCAGTAGGTACCAAAATGAGCTTATGTAATGGATGCATAACATTAAATGTTGTATTATTGTCACATCCTTAAAATGTGCATATGCCATGAATCACAAGAATTATACAATCAGTAGGCTACAACACAGCATCGCATGTGAACTTCAAAAACAAGAAGTAAAAATATTTGTTACTCTTAGTTTTGGTTTTATCCACTCATGAAATAGAACACTTTCAAAAATCCTGCAGATGTACATCTAGCTTTGTACCTTAAATACTTTGTCATTGCTCAGGTGGGTTATATACAGGCATAAAGTGTACATTATACATTTTCAGAAGAATTTGGTCTCTGAACATTAAACTCTTATTTTTTAATTCTCAGTTCTTGATGTATTCTAGGAGGGCTGACTACATTTATAAAGGTATGAATTTTCCATTTTGAATACTCTCAGACTAGCCCTTTTCAAGACCAGGAAATTGAGGCATTGGGTTTTGCTGATGTTAGTAGTATGTTCAGTTCAGCTGTGTCTCCTTATTTTGTGTCAGTTTTGACTTGATGATCTGTGCACTCTAACAGGCACAATGTTTTAAGCTGATCATTTGCTTATTCATTATTATGTAACAATATTTCAGCGTGTATTGTCATTCTGATGTTGCTTATAGTCTTGTGAGTTCCTAGTTTTGATGGTGACTGTTGTGTCATTTTGATAAACTTTCCAGTTTCTCATCACCGCAGGATTTGTAGGACTTTTGAACTAATATTTCATTTGAAAGAAACAGATGTGTGAACACGATAAAAAGTTAGGTTTTTTACAAACAATTTGCTAAACTAGAACATTGTATCCACCTCTTGGACAGCTAGATCAACATTGTATAATATTTTTAAAATTTCTACTACTGGTGACAAATTCAAGGAAATTTATTCATAGCTAAGCTACAACAAGTATGTCCAAATGATGGTTTGAAGATATGTTTAGATGTAACTTTTCCATCTATTATATGGGATTGGTTTTTGTAAATGTGTTGTGGCAATTTGCATATGTGTGTAAATGTAATTTTTGTTAACTTTTGCTGTAAAGGGAACATAATGTTAGTCAGGTTTTAATGTTATTTCTCCTTATAAATGTTCTAGAATAATTTGAGTAAGTGTAACATTTGTGAAATAACACAGTAGAGGATGCTTTTGTTAGATCTCAGTAGACTAGAAATGTCAAGTCCAACAATTCTTCACCTTTGTAAAGTGTCCTCAAAATATCATATACAATATTTTATTTTCTATTATAATTTTTAATATTTTTCACACTTCAATAAGTGCAAATCTCCTTTTAATCTTACTTACAAGCATTCATTCCATTTGGATGATCTTGGTTTTATTTGCATTTTCAAAACTTATACAATTATTGTTCATATGATTAAGCAATAGTAATTTATACAGTTTTATATTTGATCTATTACTGATATTGATTTAGATGTAGTATCTTCAAGACTGTACAAAAGTTTTTTACTGCAGGAGTAGATTTCAAGGTGAAAGTTCTGGCAGTTGATGGAAAAAAAATCAAGTTAGCCATATGGGTAAGCCATGCTTTTATTGATCATTTTATCAACATGTTACTCACTTTGTTTATTGTTATTTACAAAATATGAAATTTAAGAGAATATTTTGAAATGTATGTTTTAATTCAACTCTTCATAAATATTCCATTAAATCTATGCATGTATATATATTAGTTTCTTATAACTCAAAACAACTTGAAACAAAAAGAAATTAAGTAAAAAACACTGCATCAACTAAAAAGATCCAAGGGTACAAGCTACAATGTGGGATTATAAAATGTACCCTGGGTTTTGGAGATGACTTCTGAAATAGTACCCACATTGCAGTGGGGATACACCATCTACCAATTTTAACCATCATTTGCAGGTTTACATAAGAAGTAGAGTAGCAATATATAGAAATAGAAGGTGACTGCTCTCCCAGACTACTTTGTTTTCACTATATATATATATTATTTTTATTAGGTAACTTTTTTCTTACCAGAAAAACATTTTCAAAATGGGAATAGCAATTGAAAGTCTGTTTCATTCATTCTACTGATATATGTGCAATTGTACTAACAGTTAGTTCTATTACTTTTTATCAATATTGTTTTGATTGATGATAATGTTTGAAATAGGTTGAATTCACTTGTTTAATTTTGAGAGTTTTTGCAGAGTACTTTTGAGGTATCTTCAGTTTTCCAAAACCCTTTGATTTTTGCACTCATAACATGTGCTTAAGTTCATCTGTGAATGAACAAAATTCAGAAGTTGTAATTCTTGCATGGTAAAATTGTTACTGTTTTAAACGTATACAGACAGAATGAATACACACTGGATATCAACCTTCTAAAACATTTTTTTGTGTGTGTGTTTTGGAATTTGATATTTTTGGACAAGGATCCATCCAGGATAAAATGCTAACTTTCTTACTGTTAATATGTTAAGTAACTTGTGTAGGACCCACAGCCAACAGTTCCATACTTTTTTTTTTTAATGTAGTGAAAATGCTGACATATTGTTTAAGTTTGAATTGAGGAACAAAAATAAAAAAGAGAACATCTTTGGCAAACTGAAAACAAGATTGTAGAACAGTTTTGTATATTTATCAGCTCACTACCAAGCTACAACATTTTGTTGAGTGTTTCAGTATTTTCTTTGTCAACAAGACATTTTAAGTTACACAGTAAAGGTGATGTACATTCACATGATACTGTGTTCAAGTACATATAATAAGTCTTTTATATCCTTTTGTTTTGAAGGATAAAGTTTCCCAAAACTGTTATTATATGCACAGTCGTTTTTATTTATTTATACACTACTATCCAGTAATACGTAATTTATTCTTTTTAAACTATTACACAGATATATAAGGCTTTGTAGATTTTGATTTAGAAATTAGAAATAAAAACATAAATAATTTTTACATTTTAAGATTTTTTTACTTTTTTGTGTGCATGCTTTAGGAGAAATTTGATAACCTTTTTTGTTATTCAGTTACTGGAAAAACAAATTACATGTAATTTGAATATACAGAAAAACTCCACTTTGTTCTTACACATTTTTCTTGGTAGGTATGTACCAACCTTCATTACTTATGATGAACGAAATTAAAGTATGCTTAAGAAAAACCACTGCAACTTTTGTGGGCAATCCTATTCTGTTAAGTAGAACTTAAGAGAAATTAAACTGGTCTAGTGAAGTAAATTAATGAATGAATTTTGTGTACCCACTTGTATTACTTTCAAGTTAAGGTATAGTCAGAACAAACTTTTAGAATCTATACTGTAAAATATATGTTATGTCTAGCAACTAGTTTACAGCTAATATCTGCTAAATTTGAGCAGTGCTGAGAATTAAAAATTTCAGTTATGAGAGTTTCTTTTGGGAAGTTTTACAGGAAAAATTTGAAACTTTGTTAATGTTCTATGGTACAGTATTTCTTTACTATCTTTAATAGTAAGTCTTAAATAATAATAGGTGTTGTAAAGAAACTGTAAGCTGTATAAAAACATTTGTAATGAAGTAACTTAAATAAAGTAATACAATATATTGCAATGTATCAAAAACTGTCTTGATGAAAGTTTGCCAGTTTAAGATAAGGTTTAGCAGTTCACAAAAAAGTTGCTTTAACACTAAATGAAATAGTGATTAAAATATTAATATAGTTACTTGAACACTAAAAGACTGCACATTCCTCTAACTGCTAGAAAGAAACTTAGAAGGCAGTAGTGTGCTGCTAACTGCATCCTTCATAGAAATGCTACCCGTATTTGGAGATGTTGAAATTTCTGGTCATAAGAACTTTCTTTTTTTACTGTAATTACTATGATAAGCAAATATTATGATTTTAAAATTACATATTACAATAATGTTATTACTTTCTAAGAGTATTAATAGAATTAATTAATACTGTAAAGGTTTCTTTGTATCAAAAAAGTTATGAATATTGAATTTTGAAATTGCTGATTGCATAAGTAATTGGTAATCAAGAGGAGAAAGGTTTGATTCCTGGGACAAGTGTCATATTAAGTGTGAATCTTCATGTGATTATGATTATCTTCCACTTGGATATACCATAACATCTGACTGTTGTAGCATAAGTGTGTTCAAAATAGATATGGATGGTTGCCCGCTGGAAGGGACAAGATGGTGCACTTACATTTCACAAAAAAATGCTTGTATTAGGATGTAAACTTAACCTCATAGTTATATATTTTTTGGTAATTTTTTTTTTTATTAAGACTGTAAATTTATGTTTGCATTTAAGCGCACACACGCGCGCGCACACACACACACACACACACACACACACACTTTTGGTCTATGGTCGTGGTCACCCATGCTGATATATATAAACACTGAAGAAAAGCTTAGTGATTAATATGTAAGAATCTGAGATGTGATAGAATTGGTTATAGCTATAAAAATTAACACTTTTTGTAATTCTCAGTTAGTGCTAAGTAATATAGTGAATACTTTAAAAAAAATAATTTTTAAATACTTGTTCAGTGATGAATGTCGATCATCTCATTATTCAGGCTAGCCTATTTCCTTCTGTGACACTTTTGCCTTAGATTCATTTGTGTATATTTCAGGACCTCATTACTTCAGAAGTATTATTTTTCTGTACAAAACTAGGACACTGCTGGTTCAGAAAGATTTAGAACCTTGACACCTAGCTATTACAGGGGAGCACAGGGTGCAATACTGGGTGAGTTTTATAATAACAGTCACCTTGAATTGTGATTTAGAACATTTTGCTAAAGATCAGAACTAAGTGCAGTTTAATTCTTTGTTTTAAAGATACAATTTAACTTGTTGAACATAAACATTTATCTTGTATGTTTGAAATGTTGGACGTTTGTGCTGTTCACATTTTATATCTTGTTTGTTGATTATTCGCATAACTTATTTCTCAAAGTATTCCATGTCTGCTTTTATTGGTTAATTAATTTTATTTTTCTTTCAATAGTTTATGATGTAACTAACCAGACGAGTTTTCAAAAGCTCGATGTTTGGCTAAATGAACTTGAGACCTACTCGACAAGGACTAATGTTGTGAAAATGCTAGTAGGTAATAAAATTGATAAGGTAAGTTGCTGTTTAATTCATTTCTGTGTTCAGTAAATAAAGTTAATTTTTTTTATTGTTTAAGAGGGAGAGGAAGTTTAGTAACCTTCAACACAGGCTGAAAATTGGTTTTGTTTTAAGGATTTAAATGTTCTGTAACTTAATGAAACTGTATTTTGTTAACATGAAAGAATAATAATTACTGTACAAAAAAACTATTGATTTGTGTTTATGATATAGAATCACTTGCAAGGGAACACTTTTTCATAAGTTATCAAATAGTTTTTAAAATTTTAATGAGCATTGTATTACTAACAAATTAATGTTATACAAATGGGAAATGCTTGTGTCTGTTTATATACACACACATTTATATTTTGCAGTTAAAAAATCTGAATAACCTTGCTCCCTGTAGTAAGGTATTAGTCTAAGCATAAAATATTCACATATTTTTCTGCCTAAAAGTTTAAAAATGTATAATAAATTTATGAGTAGAAACTTATTAGTATTACTAATGGACCAGTCAAGAAGAAGAATAGAAATCTATTCTGCATATGGCTGGTATAGAATATATTCTATAATTCTGTCACAGTTGGTAATTAATAGGCAATTTATTCACTGCTTAATCATACCTAATTTATGGAAGTTAACAAAGATATTGTCACTAAATGTAATTGATAGAAACAAATGGAAACTTGTGAGCTTGAAATGTAGGAACAACATTTCTGAAAGTCAAGGTTTGGAATTTTTTTTCATGTTATATGTGGCTTGTTGATCACTTTCTAAGTCATTTATTGTAATACCTATTACAGACTTAAGTTCTGTCTTTCAACATTTTAAGGAGATTGTGGCCTTAAGAAAGGATTTCAAATTTTATAGAAAAATTAAGAATATGGAGATTTAAAGTTACCCATGTTGGTGATCAAAGGTTACAAATATCAATCTTTAAAATTAATTTCTAATGAGGTAATATTTTAAGTTTTGTTAAAATATTTTTGATCTTTGTATTATGAAACTTTTTTTTCAACTGAAACAACACTTTCAACAGTTTTCAACCACAACTTCATTAGAACACTTATTTTAAGTTGGTGGAACTAAAAGTAACTGATTTTATTAATTTCTAAAGACTATACTTAAAGTAGAATCCTCTGATTTGTTTATATTTTTTTGTACATTTGTATAACTTACTCAATAGAGTCTGTGAAAAAAGTTTCCTGTAATTTTTAAACTGTGTATGAGAAATATTCTAACATGCCTCAGTTTGGGAGAAGGTTTGTTCACATAAATTATTGTTTTCAAGAGGTTTAAGGAAATGTGAATTTTTTTTTTTCTGTTATATAAATGTTTTTTTATAGTGTTTATAAATACATCTAGGAAAATAGAGAAGTTACTCGAGAAGAAGGAATAAAATATGCACGTAAACATTCCATGTTATTTATCGAGGCTAGTGCTAAAAAATGTGATGGAGTACAATGTGCTTTTGAGGAATTAGTAGAAAAGGTTAGTTGTACAGTGTTTTCTTGAACATTATCTGTATATGTTGTTGAATTGGTTTAATATTTCACACTTTCTTGTGTGAATGAAGGCAATGAAAGTAACATAATGAAACATTTTATGTAAAGAATTAAGTGCTTCTTGGGGCATTTTTTTGTCATTGTAATAGTAATGTGTAATAGTCATTGCCCGTATTAACTTCAGTTGAGTAAAAGAAAAAAAATATTAAACAACAAGGGAAAAACTTTTGATTATAAAAACATATATTAACATTTAACATTACATAATGTTTAGGCATAACAAGGGATCTGTTGGTCCATTTCTGCTGTCCCATCCTCTAAGCCAAAATATAAAAAAAATAAATTTAAAAACCAGCCCTTATCATTCATATATCTATTAAGTTTTGTTTTAAATTTACTCAGATTTACTGCCTTAACAACATCCAAAGGCAACCATTTCCACAGGCTAATCATCTCGTTTGAAAATGAACTAGTGTTAGGTTAAGATGGCTTCTACCATGCCTACTTCTATATTTGTGTCCCCAAGTTCTACAATTTTCACTGTCAAGTATGAATACTGTGGGTGTATCAACATTATAGATTCCTTTTACAATTTTAAACACTTCAATCAGATCCCCTCTAACTCTTATTCTTTCAAGAGGAAACAATTTTGAGGATTTTAATATCTCTTCATATGACAATCCTTCCATCCCAAGTACCATTTTAGTAACCCTCCTCTGAACCCTCTCCAACAATTCAGTGCCATTCCTAAGGTAAGGAACCCAAGTCTGAACACAGTATTCAAAATGCAGCCAAACCAGTGATCTATTAAATGAAATTATAACTTTTATGTGTTTAATATTAATGTAGACATGACCTATGATCTTACTTGCTTAGAAGGCTTAAGAGACTGATCAACCATTACACCAAGATTATTTTCTTTCATAACACTCTTAAGGTTATTCCCTTTCAATTTATGCTTATGATTCAAATTATGATAACCTGCATTTAGTATGTTGCATTTATCATAATTAAAACCCATCTGCCTTTCATTTGCCCAATTCACCAAATGATCTAAATCCTTTTGTAAAGCATCATTATCCTTTTGACAGTAAGTAGCACACAAGACCTTAATATCATCAAATTTAAGTAATGTATTGACTATTCCTTCATCTGTGTGATTGATGTAAATCAAAAAGAGCAAATGTCCTAAGACTGAGTTCTGAAGTACCCCATTTGTGACATTAATCCAGTTTCACTGATTTCCATTTGTAACAGTCTTCTGCTTTCTTCCATCCAGCCACTCTTTTATTGAATTTTCTAACTTATTTTCCATACCTTTAAAGAAATTTTTACAAGCCTTTTATATCTACTGGTTAATGTTCTGTGGCTTCAACTGTTATGACACATACTGGAAAGTATTTCCAATATATCTAAAGAGCCAAAACCTAGAAACGCAAAATCTACACCTTTACCTTCATCTATATTTGTAGCAACATTTTCAAAGGATGTCAAAAGATTTGTAAGGGAAGATTTTCTCTCAGTGAAACCTTGTTGATTGTCTGACAAAATTGTTAACTTTATTAAATGATTTTGCTAAGTACCTTGTATCAGACTTCACAAAACTTTTCCCACAAATGATGTAAGACTATTAAGTCTATAATTTTTGGGAAAACTTCTGTTATCTCCCTTGAAGGTAGGAGTGACATTAGCTAATTTTGAATCTGTTGGAACTTGTTCACTATTCAAGGTCTCACAGAAATTGTGGCAGTTGGTTTACATATCCAATCCTTGATCTTCTTTAAAACCCTTGGATATGTTATCTGGCCCAGGAGCCATATCAGTTTTAAACTTTCCAATTTTTTTTTCCTCAGTGTGGATTCCTGTTCGTGGTGAGGGGACTTCCCAGAGAAGGTTCTGTTCTGTCTGGCTACCTTCTCTGGGATCTAAACATCCACCCACGTCTTTGCCGTTCGTGACGACCCGTGAAGGGGAGGAGAGGATCCCTAACACACCACTTTGGCCTTGAATACCTGTAGACAGGTGGCCTTTGGGTGGCTCCCCTTTGGTCAATCGGCTGGTCCACTTGGGCAAGAATCAACCAAGTACCAGTGTTGGAAGTTCTCAATGGGTGTCGTGGAAATTGTGCCTGATGCTGGTGTTTGGGTATAGTGCTCACAAAACCCTGGCGTTGCTGCATTGTCCTTGCATGACTTTGTTGTGCGTCCCCTTGTAGGGCTCCCTGGTGGGTGGGGTCAGTGGGTACCAAAACTTTTCCTCTTTCCTATGGATCCTCCAAAAACTTTAAATAAAATTGTAAAAAAACAGTCAATGGGTAAGCGACCACGTCTTGAAGACTCTGAACAGCAATCTTCAAAATCTGTGACACACGTACCTCATTTTCTTATATTACATTCTCTTTTGGAAAAACCATTAGGGCAATTGTCCCCCTTTTTTATTCAGAAGGGACTAGAGGGACTTGCTGGCTCTCCAAAGTCAGTAAAGAAACTTCGATCTGGAGACATATTGGTTGAAACATCCAATCCCAACACAGTGAGCTCCACTTGAATTCAAAGGCAATTGGGGATATACCTATTGAGGTTACACCTCATGCTACTTTGAATTCTTCACAAGGAGTTATTGTTGAAAGAGATTTGAAGAACGTTCCCGAGTCAGAGATTCTTGCTGGTCTCTCCACTCAAGGAGTTTCTGCAGTGAGGTGCATCTCCACTCGCAAAGATGAAGTTACACTGCCAACAAATACCCTCATTTTAATATTTACTTCACCATGTGCACCTGCCACCATCAAGTCAGGTTATCTCATTTGCAGGGTTCGGCCATACATTCCAAACCCTCTCCGATGTTTCCAATGTCAGAGATTTGGCCACTCAAAGAAATCATGTCGTGGTTCCCTGACATGTGCTTGTTGTGGGGGCAAGGATCACAATGCATACGAATGTGACATGGACCCACATTGCATCAACTGCAATGGTCTTCACCCTTCTTACTTTCATTCTTGCCCAAAATGGTTGGAGGAAAAAGAGGTGCAGTGTTTGAAAATGATACATAATATTAGTTATCCTGAGGCTTGGAAATTGCTGCCCACCACTCCATCTCGGACATATGCTGCTGCACTTCATTCCACAACTACAGTGGGAGTGCAGCCAGATCTCTCTGTGCATCCAAAAGAATCGTTTTCAAAACAACTGAAAAGCCTTTTGACCTCCGTAGTTAAAAAGGTTGGTGAATTGACTTCCACACCCATCTCTGTTCCTCTCATACGTTCCAACAAACCTCAAGATCCATGTCCTTCAGTTTCAAATACAGGCATTTCTTCTGGTACATCTTTTTCTCCCACCCCAAGTAGTAAAACAATCATTTATTCATGTCCTCAGTCACTGGAATCCCCTTCCAATGACAAAGACATGCCCACTCGACCCAGGGCAGGATCCATGGAGGTTGATAGACCTCCTCCAACTAAGGACAGTGAGGAAAAATGATGTGGTCATAAACTGAAGGGTTCTCCAGCCACTTCACCTACCCATTCTTAAAAATGGCCACCTTGATACAATGGAACTGTTGAGGTTTAAGTTCTAATCTGGATGATATCAAAACACTAATTGTATATGCAAAAACGGCTCGTTTGGGTTGAGAAAATATTTTAAATAGAAGAGCGAACAACATTTCGATCTTCTTTGGTCATCATCAGGTTCACAAAGAAAGAGGTAACTGACCGGAAGCTAACCACATGTTTGGAATGGATTGTGTAACTGAGTGTTGCAATGTAGAGGGCAGGGTTAGATGTTTGAATATATAATTTTATCTATAATATTAATATAGGTATAATGGCATTCCTTTATATTGGTTTATTTTGGGTTTAAGTTGTTGTATAAGTAAGGCTTCTTTAATTTTGCATTTCTTTATTTAGTATTTTAGTGTTTTCTGTGGTTATGTTGTGTTTATTTGACTTGCAGTGTTCGAAAACGTGTGAAGGTGACTTTTTATGTTCTTTGAATTTTGTTTCCATTTTTCTACTTGTTTCTCCAATATAGAAGTCGTGGAAGTTATCACATTGTATTTTATAAATAATGTTGGTGTGTGTTTGCCAGTGTAGTTATTACATAGTATAGACCTCAGTTTTGTGCCTGGTTTTTGAATAAATTTAGTGTTAACTGGAATGTCATATTTTTTTACTAGTTTTTGCCACAATTTCCTATCGATGCCACCCTACCCGTGTGCCCTGGTGGATGCTGGATCAGGCAGACTGGTCCACTTTCACTGCTCTCACAGAACTTGATTGTGCCATTGTAAATCAGCCATCAATAGACGACTGTGTGGCAGCGGTAACTGGCTGTATCATACAAACAGCTGATCAGTGTATTCCTAAAACCTCGACACGTTTTACACGATATTCTCGTCCATGGTGGATTCCTGCTTGCCACTTAGCACGGAAGGCTCAAAAACGGGCCTGGGATACTTTTCGTAGATATTCCACACTTTCAAACCGTGTTGCTTTCCAATGGGCCTGTGCACATGCTCGGTGGGTAAGATGTCAAAGCCAGAAGGAATCTTGAATTAAGTTCACAACTAGCACATCTTCTACCACCACTTCCAAGATCATATGGGACAAGATTTGAAAGGTTAATGGGCACTACAATTCTGTACCCCTCTCGATCTTACTCTCTGATGGTCAGGAGGTGACTGTTGTCCGGAGCATCGCTAACACTCCAGGTGAAAGCTTTTGCCGGGTATCTAGCACTTCTGCTTGTTCCTCCACCTTCCTGGCCATCAAGACTCGGGTAGAGCGTTCACCTCTTTCCTTTCAAACTGACTGTTTCTTTGACTATAATTGTCCCTTTACACTGGTGGAACTGAAAATGGCCCTTCATCGGTCTGCCAGTACATCTGTTGGACCAATTGATGTGCGCTATGGCATGCTGCACCATCTATCTCCTGCTTCTCTTGATGTCTTCTCGATTATCTTTAACCAGATCTGGCAGGAGAATTATTTTCCTGATGCCTGGCACCAGGCTATTATTTAACCTTTCTCTGAGCCAGGGAAAGATCCCAAGATTCCTTCAAACTACCGTCCAATTGCTTTGACGAGCTGTCTCTGTAAGACTTTAAAAAGGATGGTTAATGCTTGTCTTGTTTGGTTTCTCGAATCAAACAACCTCCTCTCGTCCACCCAGTGTGGGTTCCGACGACAGCACTCCACCACAGACCACCTAATTCATCTCTAAACATCTATTAGAGAAGCCTTTCTTAAATGCCTTATGACACAACATGGAGGTTTGGCGTTTTGCGAGACCTCCATACATATGGGTTACGTGGACATTTACCCATGTTTATTAACATTTTTTTAATGGACAGGAGATTCCAATTTCGTGTGGGTTCGACACTTTCCCGTTCTTTTGTACAGAAACTTGGGGTCCCTCAAGGCTGTGTTTTGAGTGTCACACTTTTCAGTATAAAGATAAATGCCATCACTGAATAACTCCCTCTTACTGTTACAAACGGGCTCTATGTTGACGACTTTCACATCTTATGTCAGTTGTCGAACATGAGATATATTGAGTGGCAACTACAAACTGCTCTCAATCGTGTACTGAAGTGGACCATGGTGAACGGCTTTAATTTCTCTCTCTCCAAAACTATATGCATGCACTTTTGCCATCAATGGGGTATCCACCCTGATCCTGAACTTCATATTGGTGAAGTTTTGCTGCCAATGGTTCTGGAGACCAAGTTCTTGGGGCTTATCTTCGATCATGAGCTGACCTTTATACCACACTTAAAGCAGCTTTGGATCAAATGCACAAGAGCACTGAACATCCTCTGTGTCTTCTCTTCTACCAGTTGGGGAGCAGATTGATGTTTGATGTTAAAGGTATATTGTGCTCTTATTCGATCAAAACTCGACTATAAATCAATGGTCTATGGCTCTTCATGATCCTTGGCCTTAAAGATCCTGGATCCCATTCATCAACAGGGGCTTTCCATACCTCTCCAGTTCAAAGCTTATACGTTGAATCTCATGAACATTCGCTGCATCTTTGCCATTTGCAACTATCTTTACAATATACTTCGAAACTTTGTTCCTTAACAAAGCATCCCACTTGGGGCTGTGTTTTCCTTCCTTGGTGGGCCGTACTTTTTCAGAAGAGACGATCTGTCGTTGCTCCGTTTGGCCTTTGCATCCATGCACAACTGGATAAATTGGGTCTGTCCTTGGATAACATTGCAGATTCCACAGGTCAGCCCATCCCACCATGGCTTATTACAGCCCCCAAATGTGACCTTTCTTTCCAGTCATTTGAGAAAGGCAGATATTACAGATTGGAAGTTACATCTTTTATTTGATGAACATCTTTCGAACAATCATTCAGTTCCCATTTATACAGATGGTGCCAAATCAGGTAATTCAGTGGGCTCTGCTATGGTTTGCTACGGTTCAGTGGTTGCTCGCAGAATCCCCTCTACAGCTTCTGTGTTCAATGCTGAGCAGTACTCCAACTGCACTATTTACACTGATTCGCTTAGTTCTATACTGGCCCTGGAATCGCTTCTTGTTGGCTCACATCCTGTTTTCACTGATATTCAAATCCGACTGGCCCATTTCTCATTAATGGCTACTTCTATCCAATTTTTCTGGATACCAGGCCATGTTGGTATTCACGGGAAGGAGCTTGCAGACATGGCAGCTCAATCTATCTGCTCCGGTGCTATCACCACTGTACCTATTCCATACATGGTCTATGGTCCTGTATTCAAGGCTCGGCTCTGTGCCAGCTGGCAGTCCACTTGGAGTGAGCAACTCAACAACAAGCTTTTTCAAATCAAACTCTATATTGGACTTTGGATCTCCAGCTTCCGTAAAGTTCGGAAGGAGGAAGTTGTTCTAACTAGACTACGCATTAGTCAGTTTTTTAACTCATCGTTTTCTTTTATCTGGAACTGATGCACCAATGTGTAGTTTGTGTAACACTCAAATCACTGTCAGCCACGTTTTACTTTCTTGCCATCGTTACAATTCTCAATGACGGCAATATTTTAAACATATTCTTTCCCAGGGTCTATCTGTAACATTGGACAGTGTTATTGGTGATAGTGACACTGTCCACCTTGATAACATTTTAAACATTTTAATGGCCATTAATCTTTTTCATCTCATTGAAGTGTTGCATATTTCTTCATCACACCTTTTTAATTGTGGTTCCTTTTTTTTACAGTTTCATTTTCTCTTGTTTAATTTGACATTGGAAAGTGGCCAGAACATTAAATAACTCGACACCAGGACTGGAAAGACCAACTTCAGGTGGCTGACAATGGCTTCTTATACTTACCTGTTAGTCTTCCTAGCGGGTTATGATCATTACCATTCTGTTGCAGATAGTCCTTTACAACTTTGTAGACTGGATTTCAACATTGGTTTTTATGCCATTTTCTGTTTTAATTGCTGTTTTGTTTTTACCTTTGTTTACTTTTACAAATTTTACTCCATTTACTTGACTTATCTTTTTACTGGACATTTGGCTACTCATTATTACGATTTTGCAATGTCTCTTTTAAACCTTTTAGTCTTTTACATTTTGATAATGGCTGCAATGACACATAACCTGGAACCAGGACTGGGAAGGCCAACTCTAGGTGACTGGCGGGTTATGTTCTTTACTATTTTGCTAGAGTAAGTACTTTACAACTTCTTTTACTGTGCTTTCTCTCATAACATTGTAGACTAGGTGTCAACATTGGTTTTATCCCTTTTTTTTGTTGTACCTTCATTTCTTTTTATGTATTTTACTACATTTACTTTATTTTTACCTTTTTACTGGATGTTTGGCACAGATAGCCTAGCTGCTTTGTGCCATTAAACACTAAATCAATCAATCCAATTTTCTTTTAACAAGCTCAGAATTTATGCAGTTGCATTGTTATACATTGTTTTTATCTTTCAGTTGGTCATGATGAGGGAATACTGCTTAAGTCTTCATTAGGTAAAAACTAAAGAAAATGCAGAATTTAATAACCTTGCCATTTCATAATTATCTGTTATAATTATGTATATTTCAAACATAAGGAAATTATAGGAAAGCAATCACAACTAAAAAGTGCTGAAATAAATGGCGTAGTCCTCTGCATGCCTGAAAGGGAGGCTCAATAAGAGTGGACTGAAAACTACAACTTGATAAATCTCTTGATTTAAAATGGTAGTAACAGGATTGCATTACTACATGTTATTCCAGAGTGGGGAACATTTTATTATATGGTATGCTAAAATTTTCTCACTCTGTTTGCTGGCAGCTCTGTGCAAGTCCAGTAGTGCAAACTAGTCAAAATACTTGAGTGATTCAGAAGTTTCACAAGTTACCTTGAAGACAGGAATAAATATAGTTGAACATATGTTAAATATGCACATCATAACTGAATGTGCTAAACCACCAAAAGTGGGAGTGATGCCAAACTTGTGAGGAGAAGCTAATAAAGAATATCATTGTTAGCAGCCTCTCCACTAAGTTACAAAAACAGCAGAAAATCCAAGTCTTTTGGGGCATCAGTTTTGGAAGTCTTGTTCATAAACTTGCAAATCGAGTCTTGAAACTGGTACTATATTAAATGTTTTTGTAACTTTGCAATATTTTCATTTTCCCTGTTCCTTATTAGATGATTTTGAGTGGACAACTGTTTATTGTTTATCTGTGTGTGTGTTTGCAATGGTGCTTAGGATGTGTTTGAGTGTTATTAACAGTGCCAGTGTATTCTGAGTATCACAATGAGTAATGACAATGGGCAAACAAACATGTCTTTCAATGTCATAAGTAGAGATTGACTAGCAAATGTTGCTATTTACTTTTGTGATCATTACAAGTGAATCACAAAGATTTGAAAGCATTTGAATTTTTTAAGGGATATGAAATGTGGCCATTTTTTTAAAAGTGGAAACTTGTCATGTGAGATTAAAGAATATGCATCCAGAGGAATTCTTTATGTTGAATTTTTCTTATTTAAAGACATATAATACAGAAGATCATCCACTTATAAAAGTGTTGCTTAGTAACAGCGTAGAGAGCTATTTCTCAATGCTATCCATCAGTGGATAAAACTTAAATTTAGACTGTGGTAACCATATTTTGAAGTTAAGCAAAATTGTAAGGCAAACAAATATTGAACAGTTTTATATAACATTTTTTGAACTTTGAAGGCTTACAAGTGTGCATAACATATGTTTGTTTGGAGGCAGAAGGTAATATTTATTATTCTGCCAATGTCCTTAAGTTTTCAAATCTCAAAAAAAGGCAACTCTGAAAAGCTTTTACAATAGTAGTAACGTACATATTTCTATAAAATCCTTTATTCTGCTAATTTTTTAAAAGGGTTAACGACTGAATAATGAAAAAATTCCTGTCATAAACAAGCAATCACTTCAATTTTTTCTTTTATGGAGAACTTGGTAATAAGCCATTTGCACCATTGTACTTTGGCATCAGTTGTGGGTTGGGGTGTCAAAATATGTTAATCTGTTAAAATATGTCACTTGAATAAATTAGCATAATTGGAAAACTTTCATATACACCAAATGAATGCTGAATCTAAACAAAAAAAATTATTCTTCATATACATTTATAACTAACAATTTTTAAAATTGTTTAAAAGACATAGAATGTTGTGTTAATAGAGATAGGATGTGTAATATGTATGTTCAGAATTGAAGTAAGGTAACAAAATAAAAGTAGTCAATTACAAATCAGTTTGGCCTATAACTTGATCCATGTGCATTAAGAAAAACAGAAAACACACAGACACTTTATTATTACTACATTTTTAAGGTTCTGTCTATGAATAAGATATATATATATATATGGAGAGGAAGGCAACTGAAAATATGTAATTGGTTGTGATACATTATACTATAAACATACTTAAAATGTTAATTTGTCTCTGTGAATATATGTATACTTAATTTCACAGTAAATTAGATTAAACTTAATTCTTAATAATCTATTAACGTTCATTGTGTTCTTGTTCTGTAGTTTCACATAAAAATTATGTAGAATTTTATTTACAAAAAGTATGTACTGCTATATATAATTCTTTGCATCATTTAAACCTTTTTCTTGCAAAGACTACATAAGACTGTCATAAGAAATATTCTCTTTAAAGTAAGTAGTGCAGCAAGCTTATGTTAGATATAAGGTTATTGCACATGAAAATATTTTGAACATGACTCGTGTACTGGATATTGATTTCTAAACGAAAATTAATTAAATATATTTTTAGGCCCAACAAGTGGTTTAAATTTTATTTAACTGCTGGTGTATTTTCTTTTCATTCTAATAATTAACTAAAAACATCATTATTTCATCAGTTTTAGATGATTTACCAACCTAAACACTTCTTTTTTAGTGTAGACAGATTACACAATTAAATATCTTGAATGTATTTTTGTTTGTTTGTGGTTTTTCCTAGATTATTCAAACACCAGGACTGTGGGACACTGACAAACTCGTAAACTTAAGGCTAAGTGATGACACATTGCCACAACACTCTGGTCAATGTGGAGATTACTGTATCATATAATTGCTACAGTTAGATATAAATGTACCATAACTCCAGTGGACTAGCCCAAGATCTACCAGTATCTGTTACTGTCAACAGATGAATGACATGGAAAACTAACTTTGTGATGATGCTGATTTTTCAGGAAATTAAAATGTGAATTTTTTGAAATTTGAAGATAAGTCTTGCCTACTATTGATGTCAAACAGGTAACATTATTTCTGAAGATAACCTGTTTCTATAAGCTAAAAGTCTCAAACACATCTATAGTAATTTTTTTCAGTTAATATTAGATAAAAAATAATTAATTGGTGATTTTCAAATGAACAAGTTTGCTGATCCTTGTTCAATGTCATTCAAAAATTTGCCGTATAACTTGATGAAAGTGTTCAAATAAATTAAGTCTCTCGTCATATTACATTTGTTTTGCTAATTATCCATAAACAGTTTTTAATTATCATTTCCCTGTAGAACCACACCACATAAATTTGATGGTGAACCATACACAATAATAAGGGACAAAGAAAGCCATAGTTTTTGTACAATATTGTCTATTTTTAGCCTGCATTTTATTTAAAAAGTACAAACTAAACTGTATATCAATGAATCAAAATAAGAGATTGAAGATTAAATAACATTTATCAGAGAAAGCAACCACAAAATTATTTTAATGAGCTCCACAAGTTTTACATAGATTCCTTTTCTCAGGCTAACTTAAATCTGTTCAGAAATTTTGGCAAAGACAGTATTGAAGAGCATCAAAATAAGTTTGTGGTTTCAGAGTGGATGGTTTACTGTCTTACAACAACAGTTTTATGGTATACACACAAGAAAGTGTATTTTCACAAAATTGTTTACTGTATTGAAACTGTAAAATAATGTACCAAGAGAAATAAAATTTCTAAGAGTTGAACCAAAAGTAATATTAATTGAGGTTGTGTAATCATTGAACGTGTAAATTGTGTGTTATTTTTGTATAGATATTTTAAATTAAATAAGAATTTTTGGCCTCACTTACAACAATGTATATACTTTGGATGTTGTAGGTGATGTCTGTGCATTAATCCAAGGTAAGTTTGTTGCATATTTTTATGACGACTTAAGTTAAAAGAATTCATGAGTGAATGCAAAGAAGTTTTGTATTTTTTACAGTTTTGAAAATATTCATATGAATTCATGTGATTTACACTTATTTCTTATTTAGTTTTTAATCAAAGGATGAGATTTATGCAATTTGTTGCTCAGTAAGAAATGTTTTTTTTTTTCAAGATTCAATTCCAAATTAATATTTGAATATTTTAGCATCACTAAACCAATTTATATGAACTTCTACATCACTGTTAGAGTACTGGGATGGAACATTTTTCACCTATGTAATTTATATTTTCAGCTGTGAAACAAAAATTTCTTTGTAGAAAATTATGTTACAAGACAAAACATTTCAAGCCTTCTTATAAAGTGGAAACTATTTTCATATTTAGGAGAATGTATGGTTGCTAATCATTAGTAGGTTTGTACAAGAATATTTATCTACACATCAAGTAGATTGAGTGAATACTTGTGCATCTGATTCACAAGGAATTAAGATTCCAATGTTTTGAGGTATTGAAAAATACTCAATTCTGTCATATAATTTTTTTCTTTAGTCAAATATGTAAACCAAAGTAAAATTACTAAACGTTTTAGGTGAGGTACATCTTGCTTTATTTTTACCTATTTGGTATTCTTTCTTTGAGTTTAATAATTTTAAATAGTCAGATGACTTAAGTTTTATTTTTATGATTTATTAAAAATAATGATTTTTGCTATAGAAAGTTTAAATCTGTATATATATATATATATATATATATATATTATCTTCTTATACCAGTTTTATTCTACTTTATTTTGAATCTTACATAGTATCAGTTACCAGTGGAAGTTTTTCATATTTATTTCTAAATGTTTTTGGTATTACTAAAATTGGAACTAAGTCAATTAAAATTTGTTTTAATAGTCTTAAGTTAGAGCTCTAAGAGTGTGTCCACAGAAAATGGCATATAGAATAATAACTGCAAAAAGGTGTTGCTACACGTTTTTATTTTACCAGTGTAAGTACGTGTATTTACAGTTATCAATACTAATTCACAGATGTCTGATTAAAAAAAAGAAAAAAAGGGGGGGGGGGCAGCATGGCCAGCTAGTCAAGGCACTCGAGTTGTATTCTGAGGGTTATGGCTTTAAATTATCATCACACCAAACATGCTCATCCCTTCAGCCATGGGGGCATTATATTGTGACGGTCAGTGTCACTATTTGTTGGTAAAAGAGTAGTCTCAGAGTTGTTGGTGGGTGGTGATGACTAGCTACCTTGCCTCTGGTCTTACACTGCTAAATTAGGGTCAGCAAGCACAGATAGCCCTAAAGTAGCTTTGCATGAAATTCAAAACAAACCAAAATATCTTGATAATTCAAAATACTGGTAATATGGTGACGTACACAAAGTTACTAAACAGGAAACATATTGGAGATTTTTTCATCTGTACTTGTAATATTTATGGTAAATACTGTCAAATGGGAACTAGAATTTTTTTTTTCCCAACCAGTGTTAAAACGTTTAAATTGAGTGTTTCCATTTCGGTATTCCTGAAATGAATTTTATAATTAGTAAGTTACTGGTACTTAGAACACACAAATTTTATTTCAGAAGTAAAATTGCTACAAATATTTATGGAAAAAAGAAGTGTGGAACTTTACTCGCAGACATTCAATCCCTAAATTACAACTTTCAGTAAAGTTGACATCGCATTTTCTTTTACTAATGACTGAAATCCATTTGTTTTTAATGATAGTATATTCAGAACTTCCTAATTCTATAGTCAGTACTTTCTGATTACAGTAATTACTGTAAAGAAAAAATGAAATAGTTAAAAATAGTATTGATGATTTATTTTCGAAATGTGCAAACCCGGACACCTTACAGTACGTAAGAATGGGCAACTTAATATTCTCTTCAAAAAAGAAATGCAAAAGGAATATTTTTGTTAATTTAAAGAGAAATATATGTAATAACGTTACAAGCTCAGAGTATGTAATGTTACACATGTTAAGGCACTGATTGTCAGACCAAAATGACAATAAAAGTTGTGCACATCGAATTTTTTGCCAAAATGCATTCGTGTCCAATACATTTGTTTGAGAGATCTGTATGTTCTGCAAGTACAACATGTGCAAAATCCCTATAAAAGTGACGGGTTCTCAGTTTCCATAGCTCAGTGTTAAGTCACCGACACACAACACAGTCACGCCAAAACTGACTGAAGCACAATGCAACAATGCTATTGGTCTCTTAGAAGTAGGCAAATCTCGATCAGATGTTGCCAGAGCTGTGAGTGTCCACCCAAGCACCAACACAAGGCTATGGAATTGTCATCAACAATATGGATCAACTTATGACCGTCCACGATCTGGTGACCATGCCCACACAAGATTGCTACATCCGGTTACGTCACCTTCGGGATAGGACCATCACTGCGACGCCTCCTGCCTCAACCATCCCAGGGCTGTGTAGGATTTCGAATCAGACCATACACAACCATCGACAAAATTCTTAGGCCCCATGTCCAACCCATCATGGTGAACGTCAACGATGTTTTTCAACATGACAACGTCTGTCCTCACACAGCCCAACTCACCACTGTCTTCTTGAGACACCACAACATCAACGTTCTTTCCTAGCCTTCCAGATCACCAGATTTAAACCCCCATTGAACATCTTTGGGACAAGTTGGACCGACGTCTACAATGGCAACAACCGAAACCCCAGACTCTACCTCAGCTTACAGCAGCTTTGCAGACTGAGTGGACAGCCATTCCACAGGATGTGATTCATCATCTTATCGCTTCCATGGGTATATAAAACCAGGATGAAATTTTAAAAATATCAGTTACTTTGGTTTGTCTGTATAGTCATGAAAGTCGTGGTTAGTATTAACTTTAGTTCCTTTACAATTTTCTGCAAAGCTACCCAAGGGCTATCTGCACTAACTGTCCCTAATTCAGCAGGGAAGGAAGCTTGTCATCACCATCCACTGTGAACTATTGGACAACTTATTTTCAAGAAATAGTGAGATTGACTGCCACAGTATAATGACCCAATGGCTGAAAGGGCAAGCATATTTAGTGTGATGGAGATTTAAACCCAAGACCCTCAGATGAGTTGAGTGCCTTAACCACCTGGCCATGTTGGGCTTGTCAATATTTAGAGAACAGAAATTTGTAAGCATTAGATCAACATGATATTTAAGTTAAATGGATGCAACAGATGTATTAATACATATTAAGTTCAGTTCCAACAAACACTTCCATATAATTTAGCAGTTCACAAAATGTGACAAGTAACCTTAATGTTGAATCAAAACCTTGGACGACTTGGCTGTGTAAACTTTGTTTCAAATACAGAAGTAAATGATATACGGGCTGTTTACACGTGGAAGGTGTTGTGGGTGGGACATTCAAGTAATAGTGATATTATAAAGTTATTTGGTAAGTTTCAACAACCAAAATTACTTGAAATATTAACTAGAGATTTTCATAATTATTGCAAGTTTCAATTTCATGCAGTCAGAGTTTAGTATTACATTAAATAAGAGCATGAAATAATAAAATAGGTATAAATATTTTGGATAAGAATAACGTACATTACAAAAGATCAAAATGTATAATTAATTCATACTTCATACTGTGAGCTACAAAACTGTATGGCCTGGCATGGCCAAGCGCGTAAGGCGTGTGACTCGTAATCCGAGGGTCGCGGGTTCGTGCCTGCGTTGCGCCAAGGATGCTCGCCCTCCCAGCCGTGAGGGCGTATAATGTGACGGTCAATCCCACTATTCATTGGTAAAAGAGTTGGCGGTGGGTGGTGATGACTAGCTGTCTTCCCTCTAGTCTTACACTGCTAAATTAGGGACGGCTAGCACAGATAGCCCTTGAGTAGCTTTGTGCAAAATTCCAAAAAGAAACAAACAAAACTGTATTTATATAACGTTTATTGCACATTACAATTTTCTTTCATATATGAAAAAGGAGTTTCGTGTTTTATTATAGAAATGCCACAGCGTAAATTATACATTAAATAATTTTAAAACCTTGAAAATAAAACAACTGAAAACAGTCTAGTATTATGTCATACCTTTCGAATCAGGCTGATGTATGTAATGCTACCCATAACACTTGCATGTAGTTATACTTATCCTCATGGAAAATGATTGAGAATTACACAAGAAAGTAAATGAGTCAAGAAAAAGCTGATTGGACATGGTTGGGTTGCTGCGCTCTGGAGCTACACACAGTAAGAAGCAGACACAGTGATTGAGCACTTTGCACAGCTGAAAGGTTAGTAAATGTAGCTTCAGCTATAAATACTGTGGAGAGTGCTTAATATATACACACACACACTGCTGGTCAAAATCTTGAGGGCAATGAACATGAAAAAATATGCATTCGGTGTTACTCAAACACTTATTTGAGTAGAGCTTTGAAAGATGAAAATAAGAAAAGGGGCAAAAAAAAAACTTTTTTGCACTTAATACAGAAAATGTGAACACCATGAAATTAGTCTAAGTACCAGCTGATTAAAAGTTTAAGACCATACCAAAAAGAAGTTTTAAACAGGGTAGGAAATGCCCAACAAGAGGTCTCAGTAGTGAGTTGCATGGCCATCAATGCAAACAATCTCTTTGGCATGGTAGATATAAGTGTTTGCAGAAAACTGGCTGGAATGTTATTCCAAATGGTGAAGATGGCTTCACTAAGATTGTGCACCATTTGGAATTGATGTTCATTTATACAGAATTTCCTTGTCATCTATCCCCGAACATTTTCAATGGAGTTCAGTTTGGGCGAACATGCTGGATAGTCCAAAAAAATCATGTTTGCCATGAAAAGTCCTTTGTCCTGTGGGCATTGTGGATTGCAGTGTTGTCCTGCTGAAAGATCCAGTCATTTCCACACAAGCGAGGGCCTTCAGTCAGTAAAGATGCTCTCTCCAACATGCCAATGCAGCAAGCTGATGTTTGATGCCCCTGTATAACCTGAAATTTAAATGTTCCATGGAAGGAGAAAGTACCCCAAATCATGATGGAACCTCCTCCACTGTGTTGTGTCGAAAATGTCTCCAGTGGGATATCCTTATTGTGCCAGTAATGTTGGAAGCCATCTGGACCATGCAGGTTAAATTGTTTTTCATCAGAGAACAAAACCTTCATCCACTTTTCTACATCCCATGTTTGGTGCTTCTCAATAAAGTTTAACAGAGTTTTTTTGTGGTGTGGAAGGGGACGTGGCCTTTGAAGACATTTACGGTTTTTAAAGCCTTTCTCTTGTAGATGCCGCCTTATTGTTCTTGAGCTGTATTCTGCATCCGTAAGGGCCTTAATCTGGTTCGATGATTGGCTGGTGTCTTGTTGGACAACCCATCAAATCCCCTGCTCAATGCTGGTGAAATTTTCTTGGGCCAACCACTTGATATTCTTGATTTGTATCCCTTAGGATCTTTTAAAAAATTTGCAACAGCAGTTTTACTGTGCCCAATCTCACTAGTGATAGCATGTTGAGAGAGACCTTGCTTCTGCTGCTCAACAATTCTGCCATGTTCAAACTCTGTCAACTTTCTAGCCTTTGCCATGTTTTTGCTCAATGTAACACAAAAGATGTTAGTGGGAGGGTTAATGCTTTGTTTCAGCATAGTCCTAAACTTTTGACCAGCTAGTATTTAGACTAATTTCATAATGTTCACATTTTCCATATTAAATGCTAAAAAAGTTTTTTTATTTTTATTTTACCCTTTTTTATTTTCATCTTTTGAACCTCTATTCAAATGAGTGATTGAGTCTGGCAATGCAAAATGCATATTTTTTCTTTATGTTTACTGGCCTGATCCATATGTACTTGGAGTACATATGTTATGTATCTCTGCAATTAATCATTGATTCAGAAAAACATTTTTGAAGTGGGAAGATCATTAAACCCATAATTTTTTTTATAACCTGCCAGAACTATTTCGTGATTTCCTAATAATTATTACTATATCTTATAAAATTTGAAGCAAAGCATGGGGTCTAGTAATAAGTAAGGATCCAAGAACACTGAGGTCAATGGTTAAAGCCCTCCATCTGCTCAAGGCAACAGTGCATAACAAAATTAAGAAGGAAATGAGGCCAACATATTAGAGTTAAAAAAGATAAACCTTCTGGTCATACCTTTTATCCAACCATTGCTATCTCAGAAGGTGGAGAATGAAATGGGTATTCCATGTGAAGATGTACTGATCCAGTTGCTGGCTGTAGTATCTTTTCATTTCTGTGTGACTTGACTGTTAAAATAGGTACTGGAAATCTTTTGTTTTAATAGGCTAGATAAATATGAAAACAATGCAGGGAAGAATAGTTTGCTTTGTACTTGTAAACCTTATGATGGAGTGTTTTGCAATGGAAACTGCATTGCAGAGCAATTGTAAAGGTGTGTGGATATGAGGGAGAACACAAACTGATGTGGTCTTTTGTTGCATAGATGCAATAAAACATTTTATATAATGCATAACATAAAAATTAAGAGGTACTAAACACTTCTATATGCCTATCTTAACAAAGTTGTTAGTCCTCTTGCAATTATTAGTGAAAAGTTCTAATAATAAAACGTGACTTGCAGATCTTGGGCGTAATCAGGATTTCTACAATTGTATTTGTCATATCATTCAAACACAGTTGAATTCTTATTTTAAAATTTTTTTATGCTTTACCATAAATATAAGTGTATTAATAAATATTATAAATTTAAATATTAACCTTGAATAAGTAATGTTAAGCACAAGTGTAATTATAGTAGTGGTTGGAAGTGACAAGAAATTGATGTGATAATAATGTATTCACTTGTATAATTGGAGTAGCACACAATCTAACGTGTAAATTTTAACACATTCTCCAATATTTAATAAACAACTTATTTTAAGCACAAAATTGAGGGACTGATCTGTTGGTTATCATTATAATCGAATAAATTTACAAATAATATTTCGACTACACTATGTAATATTATAAAAAGAAAGCGTCATTGTATTTAGCATTTTACATCAAATTTTAACACAGATCTCAAAATCAATGGCTTTATTCTAAATAAATCATTCATGAGTTTATTAACTATGGAGTTATAAACACAACCTTATTCTGTTCAGGAATATACATGTTCAGATCTTGCACTTGTATTTCTATTATACATTTATGTTGCTTTCCATAGACTATATTTCTTCCAACTTTGAATGTTGACCTTTTAACTCAATATGTATACAAGATGCATACCAAAAAAGTATGGGTCTTGAAAAGCTGAAATGTCTAATTCTTTTTTCTATCTGCATATCCTTCCATTAAGATGCTACATAAAACTTTAAAGGTGTTTCAACACATATCCACACTACCTGTGAAAGCTTATTTTTTGATAAAGCTTTTGTATGAGAACATTTCAACATGCATAACTGGGCTTTTACTGTAAAAGCACATTTTCTAATAAAATGATATATATATGTACACAAGTACATTTACAACACAATAATTTAAGTTCTATTACACATACTACTACTGTTTTCTCTGCAAGTCATTCATAAAATTCACTGGCTCGTGCGTTGTTTGTATCTTCCAGCATCTACCATCAGATCATTGCATACTGTTTATTTCCATATTAAACATGCATAAATACAATTTGTCTATTGTGCACAGTGTATCTGTTGCACTCGGTACTAATCATAAAACATAAGGTACATTTTAATCATTTTTACAAATCATTTGTTCTGCATAGCTCTTATACTTTGCATAAAAAATGGTAAATGCTCAGATTAATGCTTCTGTTAATGACATTTAAATAAATAGCATTAGAATCTGGAATGTGAATGCTTTGACAGCTTTTTTTAACTGCTTAATTTTGTCTGTGACTTCAGTTTTCCTTGCACCAAATGTCTGAATTAACATTTAAGATTTACAAAAAACACAAAACAACGACAAATATTTCTTAATTTCTCATTCTCAGTAATGTTTTATGAAAATCAGTTACCTACTAATTTGCTAACTTTATTAAAACCCTATGTGTTAAGAATATAAACGATTCTGATTTATATGGAAGTTGGATCAATATGTGTAAATAGCCTCTTACAAAGAAATATTTATGCAAAATATATCCTTTCTAGTTATCTATTTACTTTAGTACCACATTAAAACTTGAAAATACTTAATATTTTAACTGAGTAGTGATTATAATAACCAACGGAGAATAGGGTAACAACTAAACAGTAATTAGTCCTAGCTTCAGTAAAGATCAGATAAAGCACTCCATTTATCCATAACAATGGAAAAGGACAAATATTCAAATTACTGTTAGAAATGGGTACGATAAAACAACATATAACCAACACTCCTGAGAACTGTTAAGATAAAATACTTAACATACTATCATTATTTATCACAATCACTTAATAAAAAAATAACACATTCATGGATAAATGTGAAAGTGATTTACAGTACAGTCTCAAATCTCAAAAAACTACTTACTTCCAAACATTTTTGTATAAATACATGTAAATCTTGATTCATATGTTGTTTTATTCAGATCTTATATAAATGAAAATGTGCAAATTTTCTCATTTTCACTTAAAAAAAATAGGTTAATTTCTAAATTTCACTATCCAGATCACAAAAGCAAAGTGTGAAGGGAATGATGGCCATTTTCTGTACTTTTACAACACAAGCACTCAAGAAATAACACACACTATCCAGGAACAAAATTTGTGTTATATAGTGTTATCTATAAAATACCAGTAGAAAGTGGATTGATTTGTCTAGTGTTTGTAAGGCAACATCAACATCTCACTTTCTGTTACACAATAAATGGTTTATAAAATGAAAAAAACATTTGCAAAGAATAAAAGCTCAAGAGAAAATACAAAATATGGCAGAAACTAAACAAGGTAAGATTAACTGGTTCCAGACACTGGAATCAGGTGCTAAAATTGTATTGAGCACACCCAAAATAATAATTATATGCCTTGCTTTGGATAAACATATTATTTGCACAATTTTGCATATGTATGAGCAAATATATTACAACATATAATTAATATTACCAGTTGCTGACGAGATTTTTGAACAACCAAGTTAAAATGAGTTTAATTAAAGCTGACAGTTTTTGCAGCATCAGCTCTTTTGTATGGTTTATTCTTCAGGTCTGAAAAAAATGACTGGGAATTCTCAACTGAAACACATTTATGTTTTGTTAACAAACCTCAACTTAACTATCACCTCTTAACTTTGTTTAGAATGTGAAACGATCAACAAAATTATACTTGATGTCTTTGTTTAAATAACATTCACACTTATATTCTAAAAATATTAATGTATGAAACAATATCAAACAATTTTATCCTAAAAGAACAAAAGCATATTTCTTTCCATATTTTAAAATCCAACAAGTCTATATAAATCATCCAAAAGTTAATATTTCTTTTACACACATTCCAATATACCGTAGATAATTAGGTAGGGTGGTGGTATGATACCTGGAAACCAACATAATAACTACAGTTATAACATTATATACTGTATAATGTTATAACAATATACACTGTAGATAATTAGGTAGGGTGGTGGTATGATACCTGGAAACCAACATAATAACTACAATTATAACATTATATACTGCAATGGTATAAAAGAAAGATGATAAATACTACTTTCCAATGATATAATTCACTTGGCCTTTCAGATGCATGCTCACCTGAAATAATGTCCTCTCATGCACCATGATCAGTTTCATTTTGTTTCATTAACCTTTGTTCCTTCATTTGTTTTCACTTAATTGGCTATACCCCCTGTTTACAAAAAAGGTATTTTAATTATGTCAATTACAGCATGTTGACAAATTATAAATGCCAGGAGATAATCAAAAGGAAAAATATCTGCCTAGGGGAGACAGTCAAAATTCAGAACCTCTTAGAATGTAAATTCTACCATTTAAATATTTTCTTAATTTATAACTAATCAATCATGCATTGAGAAAATGTCACTTTGCTTACAGTTTAGAATTAGAAAGTTAAGCAAAACTGAATTTCATAATTTCTTTGCAATATTTCAAGAACAAGGTTCTAACTAAACATTATTTGAGTACAATGGAGTCTTTATTAATGGGCAACCTCACCATTAAGGACAGACCTTTTCAGTCTCGTTCTTTTTTCTGTTATTTGTAACCAAAATAAGTTTTGCAATAAAAGATACCTCAAGATTCCAGATTAAGGGCAGTGTCTTTTATCTCATTTATTATATGGGCACATGATAAAATGGGCAGTCATCTTTGTGTGCCTATATGTTATTCTGCTAAATTCTAAACTTCACAGAAGGATGACTACTTTCAAACATTTGCAATGTTCATTGAATCAGCTACTAACCATACACTGAAATAAATGTTTTCACAGATTCAAAGTACAATATTATTAATTTGGTGAGAAATTCTTGCTGCAGACATTGTAGGGCACATAAGCTGATAAATTCCATGTAGTGTTCTTGGAGCAGGGGTGAAGCCATTTTATTTCTGAGTACATGCTTTGTTGCTCATGAGATTATTTTATTGCTATGTTGTGTATACAGTTTAATGACACGAGTGAGGGTATGAAGCTTTATTTTCAGTGGATTTCTACTTAAGTTGTTCACAATAAAATAAACACAGAAAACAAATGTGAAATGAGTAGCAGATCAAACTCTGAAGAGAGTTACTTTGAAAATTTGTGACCAATAATGAAGAAAACAGCTAATCCACCTTCTGAGGTCTCCTGTTAATAATGTTCCATGACATAACGTGTAACTCATGAACAGTCATTATGGAATCCAGCTGTGTGTGGCTCATTTTTGATATTAAAGGCAACTTGCTACAAAGGGCATTTGAATGCAGTCAAAAGGGTGTCTTTAATATTCAAGTCCTATTATATACTTTTGATCTTTATGACACTTGCATCAAATATTAAAGTTGCTTTTTTGGGTAAAAGGATTCCACACTTTTTCTATGGTTATGAATATTTATTTAAAAATAAGAAAAGAACATAAACAAATTACCAATAGTTTGTAGTTAGAAAATAGACTCAAATTAGCAAGTTCTGTACTTAATCCTATGATTCATTATCAAGCAGTTTATTGTATATTGTTGATTTTAGACTACATGTAATTGTAAGTGAAAATTGACCACAAAAATCCAATCAGTTTGTTTTATTCAAAGAAGTTAGAAAACTTGAAGAAAAAGGTTTTCAATAATAGTAATAATAACACGAAAAAAAGTTATCACTGGAAATTGTGAAAAAATGGTTTAAATATTTTGTAGAAAAACATTCTGTAAAAAAAGCATGCTAGCATCAACATGTTTTTGTAAATCATCAAATAAGATGTACAGAAAATATTTATTTTTCATTATTTATTATTTCATCAATTTAAGTGTATACTATAAATGAGAGCATGAGTAACTACATCAATTTCTAAGACGTAAATCACATCACAGGTACGATGGATATCAAAGTGCATTACACAAATTTGCCTCTAAAATTTTAAGTAAAGTAAGAAATAAAATTCTATGTATTTTCTCAATATTAGTACATAAACATGTTAATATACTGTATAAAGTTACTACTCGGTGATGATGCTATTTTGTTTTAGACATTTAAGATCACAAATAACAATAAGAAAGAATGCAGTTATTAAACTATGCCGTAAACTTTTGCTTAGTGGAATAGCATAGTGCCTGTTAACTAGGATGCCGGGGAATCGAATAACATTAAATAATGCATTTAATTTTTTTACAGTAGTACCCAGTAAAATATAAAGTTGGATTGACATCTTGTTCAAGATCAAATTTAGCAAATAATTTCATAGAAGTCAGAACAAAAAAGTTTCTAGTTGTTTCATTTATTGGAAGTTGTTTACAGTTCATCATTTGACTGAAACAACATGACTGGATATTAACCAAAAATGGGAATGTAAATATTAATCTGAGAAACATGTTCAATGACTGAAACACATATAATAGAGTATAAACTAAGACTGAAACAAAGAGACTTGATAACAATAACACTTACCTTAAATGCTTTAATAAAGCGAACAAATATCGAGAAAAATGTGTATGTTGCTACAGTACGAACACTTTCTCAAAAAAACTGTACACAGTCTGAGTAAGCTTCCTGTATAGAAAGATGAGAATGGCAGATGATTTTCTTTATGAAAAGGATGGAACAAAGAAAACTTTAACTGATATTCTTATAAGAATTTTTCAGAAAAAAAAAAAAAAAAATTAAACAATTATGAAAAAAAAGAGGAATCTTATTCAATATCCTGTAAGGTTAACTAGGAAGTTTTTGTAGGTTGATATGAATTCAGTAATTGTGGATTCTGTTACTTTGGCTACCACAGTATGACTGAGTTTGACTTTAACTTCTCCAAATTAAATTTTATAAAAATATCTCATTACCAATGAAAAGATGAAAAAAAGAAAAACAATTATTTTTGTGACTATCAAATTACTTTTATTGTTACACAGAACTTTGTACTTACTTGTGCTGTCTTAGTGTCTGTGTGAAGCTTCTTCAGTTTATCTTTGTTATTTGTTATAAACTCTTTGAGAATTGGAACATCCCTGGAGACTCCTCACAATACAAGCATTTTTTTACAGATATCTAATCCTTTCTCAAGATGTTGTAAATCTGTTACAATATTTTCTGATGAAACTGAAAAGAATTTAAGACAAAAGTTACACATCATTTACAATGCTAACATAACCAAGTATTAATATTGTGCATGGAAACTGAAAGGAAGATCATAAACAAAAACTCAATATTACAGATTTTCTGCACGTCTTAAGACATTTATGTTTTTCAAAGACATTGAATGTCGTCTAACATAAAATTAACTGTAACGCTTAATGCAAAATATATCAATTCTTGCACTTATACCACTTTCTAATCTCATTATAATTTATGATCTGTGATACAAATAGAACTTCACATACCACACCAGTATTAAGAGTGGGGTATATTAACAAGTTAAAAAAATTTATAACTAGAATAAAATAACTGATAATTACAAACTCTAAAACTAATAACATTTTAACTGTACATTAATAATAAAAGAAATTATCTTATGAACAAATAAGAGTGAAATGAACATCGACTGCAAAGTTCAGAGTGATTTGTTAACATTGAAATGAATCCAAATCAGATTTCTGTGGTTTAACTGCAAGCTTATATTTTGTTGTTTGAAAACTCACAAAAAAATGAACTTATCAATCCATATTTAATCCAATAAGGTTATTTTATGGATAAAATTAGTTTATTATGAAATTGAAATGTACAATATACCCAAATATTACAAAAACTAAATTTAAATAATTCCACTAAATACAATCTTTTTATGAAGTTGAAAGAATAACAAAGCATAAAGAAAAATATTTTATTATATTATTAAAATGACTAAATTTAGGATATTTACAATCCTCACCAGGATTCTAAAGGTCTACCGATATTTGTTGGGACTCTACATAGTACAACACGAGAGCTTTGGTATAGCATGTGGACATTTCTAGTTCTGCACCACTCAACTCTGAGAATATATTAATTTTCAATACTGTTATATTTAACAAATAAAAAACAAATTTCACTACATACTGGGGTGATTAACTGCAAATTTTCTGAAAAACTAGAAATATAACTTAAAATGTTAAATTTTTGTGACAGTCTCTCCACTTTTGTATGCTGAAATAAAGAAAAAAATTAACACTTAAAAAAAACTTAAGAAAATAATTATAGATGTTTCACAATACTTACATTTTTATAGATAATTAAAAACATATGCATGTATGTATAACAAGTTATTTAAGAAGAATATATTTTAATGGCAATATATGATAATACAAATAGTACAAGAAGAACTAGCTTATCAGTGGGATAAATATTTGAATTTATTATCAAAATAGTTTTTATCACTGAATGCACATTATATAGTTTTCCATTATATTTACAACACTTAAAAACTTCCCCATTAAATATTACAATTTGCTTTTTCGGCTTTTCCATGATTACTTACAGTGGTGGTGCCAGGATATTTTCATTGGAAAGGGGGAAGCTGAGGTAAACTGTGGAGGGGCTTCCCAAAATGTCATCAATATGAAGTATAAATGGTAAATTATAATAATGTAAATACCAAGGTACATTTTAGAAATGTGTGCTATTTTGAACCGTGTTTTCAATGAGTTTTCATTGGAAACTCATACTCTGATTAATAATTCATTATTACAAATTAGAAATAATCTGTTTATGAAAATGTGTATATGTAAAAGAGGAAGCTCACCTAAATTCCACCCAAGGTAATACATAATAATAAAGAAAATCAAGATTAGCTTAGATTGAACACTTAATATATCATTAAGAGTAAAGCTACAAATCAAAAGAAATATAACATAAAGACATAGTTTACATAGCAGAAACGAATTACCCCATGTGAAGTTAATACACTTGAGGAAAAGTAAGGTTTCTGGCTCACTATCTTTAATCATGTTGTGTTTATAGTCAATATTACTTCAAAACAATCACTTGTTCAGGTGATTGGCAGCAAAATTTGGATGGCTGATGCACAATGCAAAATGATCTCACAAAGGACACAAAACCAGATAAATGCTTCATAGTTTTGACCTGTACACAACACATTTATGTATGCATGCTATGATTTACTTTTTAATAAAAGATAAATGAAATAATGGGTAAATACCTGTGAAACCTTTGGTTTATCAAATAAAATCCTTGATGATCTGTTGTGACTTGAAATCAACATGGTTGTCTAATCTTTGTCAAAGTTCAAGACAGAAAGGCACACAGGGATAACAATACAGCGCATGAGTTTCAGTACATTGCTATGGGACACATGACACATACTTCCACCTTAATGAAGATGTTGAGTTCTACAGATCTATGTCTCTTTAATGTTAATTGTTAAGAAACAATGACGATTGTGTTTTTCATATTTTATGAATATATGAAGATAACAATATTGGGGGAGCTCAAGTCCCCCCTTGGCACCACCACTGATTATCTATTATATATTTTTTATTTTGATTTTTCTGTTTCTTGTGTTACAGACCAGTAATACAGCTAATGATGGAGCAGTACAATGCAATTCTCTCAATTATTGAAATTTTTTATTCAAAGATAGACATCTAAATTGATTCAGCTTATTTTTAGTCACTCTGCAGCACTGCTTTCTATTCTTTACCTAGAGATGCCAACTATTTCAAATGACTGAGCGTAATGATTGTAGAAAGAGCCCTTTATCATTTGTGGCTACTAAGCCTGACCAATGTCTCTTAGCTGTTCATCATATTATTATTATTTATTACTGCTATAGATTGCTCATTTATGACTGTGTTTTGTGTATTGAATAAATAAATTTTAAAAAATTCTTTTCAAATTATTTTTGTCTTTTATTTAGTTCAGAGTAACAAACATACTGGTAAAACAACATTGAACCTAAACAAACAGTAAACAGAAAAAGCCTTTGTGTAAGGACTAGTTTATATCATGTTTATGATACTTACTGTTATAGTTTTGCAGCCTTTGATTTCATGAGAATGTCTCTGAATGGTTGAGAGTTTTAACAACATTGTCCATTTAACTGCATACACGTCTTGTGTGTTAAAATACTACTGAAAACTGAGATGCTCAAGTTTGGTCTGAACTTGCTTTTGTTTTTTGTCACTAAACTAAATATCCTTTCACTGTCAGCATTAGGATGGAAGATCGTAAGAATTCCAAGAATAACCCTACACAGAATGTCACACTTCTGGTTGTCATTTCCATCCTTAACTGTAGACAGCTGAACCCAAAATTTGTCAACATTCAACTAAAGGACAGTTTCTAAGAAAGTATCAATTTGATAGTTCAAATATTGCCCTTCAAACTTATCAATAGTGTCGTGCTCATGTATATTGACAAGAACAGGATACCTGTCTGTGAAGAAATGTAGAGAAGAGAAATCTTTGCTGACTTTCAGTTTTGGATCAGCAACCTCTGTGTGAATCAGAAGTTCATCATTTAGTATTTCTTGACACTGGTGTAGAAGCTGATCAGGTCCAGGTCCTTTTCATATTTAACAATGTATTTCTTGGCAGCATTTCCAATAGAAACTGCCTCATCAGATTTGTGTAAGGATTCATTGTTGTGGTCAAGTTCAGTGATGTTGCCTTCAAGATATTCTGGCTTGATGTATCTGACAAGTACATTTTTAACTTGTGTAATCAGAGTTCTATGCATAATGTGTATACAAATTGAAAAAACAACAACAAAATAACAAGTTAATTTTGTTGTCCAAGAAAACTGTTAACTTGTCTAGCTTGCTCTGCACATAACTTTTCTTGGTTACTTCCTTGCTTGCTTTCGTTTTCTTTTTTTTTGGATTGATTGTCTCTTCTTTAGTTTAAGGTCAGATAGACTAAACATGTATTGAGTTATATCAAATATTTCTTTGTCTGCTTTTGGAGACTGTTGTCTTGTGTTCCTGTGTGGTGGGGAAAGTGTCTAGACTGTGTCCCTGTATGGCTGAGAGGATATCCTAACTGTTAAAGTCTTGCTGCCTGACTGAGCTCCACGTTTAGATCTACCTGAATCTAGTTTTTCCTTTTCACAGTGAAAATACTTCTTCAATGGCTTCCACATGTCCAATATTCTGTTGAGGCACACCCCAAGTGATAGCCATCTTGTGTTAATAAGTTGTAGAATTTTTCTTGTTTCTTTGTCACACAATCCCTGAAACTCTTTGAAATGTCGTTTTCTGCTAGCATTTATGTCCAGAAAATAGATATCTATCAATATATCAGAAATATATCAGGGCAGTTCTCTGGAAGCTTTCTGGGCAGGAACATTCATGAGGTGATAGGCACAGTCCATAAAGTAAATGCAAGGCTGATGTCTTGAGGTGTGTCCCATCACACCTTTATATACACCAGACACAACTGAGGCATTGTCTGAAGAAAAACTGAGACAGTTTCCCATGGAATTTTCCTCTTTGTCAGTTCATGGTCCAAAAGCTTCAAAATATTCTCTCCTGTTGAAGCTTTCTTCCATTCCACCACTGTTAAAAGAAAACAAAATTTTTCCAAGTAAAGGGTCAAGATGTCATACAACCACTGGATACAGTTATGAGTCATCCATGTCTGTGGCTAAACTGTAAACACTGTTAGTAAGTATGCTTGAAATCATTTTGTCATCTTCACAACCCAACATTTGTACAATGGCTGTAGTTTTGGTTCTAGCACAGCCATACTTTTTTGCTATATCAGAGTCTGGGAGCATTTTTCTGAATAGATGTCCTACATGATTGGCTACAGCTAGGGGTAAATTAAAAGAAATGACGAATTGTGTGAACACCACTTCTGCATCTACAGTTTCATATTTTAAATTCTTATTCATAAATGTCGTTATCTGCATCGTTTTTGTCTTCACCTCAGCCTTTAGTTGATGAGATGCCAATTTTGTATGTCTGAAACAATTGTTTACCCGCCATTCATGATAGAAAAATCAATGTGACAAACTGTACAAAATGCATGACTGTCACTGACTTTGGATGCAATGACCAGATACTTTGTACTATAATTTTTCCTGAATTTTTGAATCACAGTTTTAGTCCTTTAAGATTTGCCAAAAACAAGACAATCTGGTGAATGAGGCCTCTTTTTTTCTATCTTGTAAACGATCAAATTTGTGTTTCTATGCCACTTAAAAAACGAGAAATATCCATCTACACAAGCGCTGATTGGCTGACAAACACTGATAAAGCAACTATGGATTCCCCTACGTACCCAGTATGGATAAGCACTGCACTCAAACTATTGGTAGATGTTGGAGGTACAAATATTTTTTTATTATTTCAAGCAGAAACATGATTATCGCAAGTAGTCATTTGGTCTAAGTCTTTTATTTATTATCAAAACTTATTTGTATCTTAGTAGAAATTTTCTTTTCGCCCCTTTCAAGCCCTGGGGGAGCAATTTATCACTTTATTGTATTGGCCTATATAATAATTTGGGAGTTGCAACAACTCGCAATATTTGTCTGTATGAGTGTATAGTCGAAATGTATTCACCAAAATCATAATGAGTACACTCAAATTGTTATGGTTGGCATCTCTGTTAATCATTTCAGTGTTCAATTTTGTTATAATGAAATAGTTACATTTATATCTACTGTGACCATATTACATTTTCTTTGAAAAGCTCAAATTTGTTTAGAAAAGAAACTTAGTTTTGTAGTCAAATATACAAGAGAACAATGGAACTTGTAGAGAAAAAGGGTCTGTAAAGACATACACAGACCTATAGCATATATAATGTCAAGGTAAAAGCTAATGTTAATTTTTTTATTTTTTTATGAAGTAAAGTTTTTAATTTTTAAAAACTTTAGTAATATTAAGAAAATATAAAAGTCTGTTATGACATACAAAACATAGCAAATGTCAAACGTTTCCTTCCATCAAAAGAGTCAATGTTTATCTTTTTTTGCAAACATCCTACACAAGTATAAAATCCAACAAAATAGTGGTACTTTAAAAGTAACACATAAACATAACTTCTTCCACTAATTACTTTGAAAATGCAAGTTCCTTTAAAAAGTTTTATTTGTTACTCTAAAATTTAAATGTCATCTTACACAAGGAGTAAAAACCACAAAAATCAACAATAATCCTTAAAAAAAATTATTTTTTTATAAAATACGTATTAACCAATATGCTTCAATGCAAAACAAAAACTAGAGAATAATTAGTTATACTCTAAAATGGTAATGACATGGTTATTTTAAAATTTTAATAAAATTAGATGTCTTTTTATTTATTAAAAGTTTTAGATAGATGTGAAAAATCAATTACATGAGCATAATAATATAAAAAAAGAAAAGAGGTTACCTGCAACAGGAACTTATCTTCATCTGTGAGAGCAGTGACTAGCTTTTTCTTTTTTTCATATGACTCGGCATGGCCAAGCATGTTAAGGTGTGTGAGTCGTAATCCTAGAGTCATGGGTTCGCAGCCCCGTCGTGCCAAACATGCTAGCCCTTTCAGCCGTGGGGGCAGTATAATGTGATGGTCAATCCCACTATTCGCTAGTAAAAAACTAGCCCAAAAGTTGACGGTAGGTGGTGATGACTAGCTGCCTTCCCTCTAGTCTTATGCTGCAAAATTAGGGATGGCTAGCACAGATAGCCCTCGAGTAGCTTTGTGCGAAGTTAAAAAAACAAACTTTTTCATATTCCCAATATGTTTTTACCTGAATGGTTAGTATTATTGTGAAGTTATGACAAAAACAAAAGATTATCAGCTATAATTCTGACATGAATAAAAAATTTTTTTGGTTTGCACACTGAAATCCATCACATAATTTTGGTTTGCACACTGAAATCCATCACATAATTTTGGTTTGCACACTGAAATCCATCACATAATTCTAAAACAAATTCATGTATCTGAAAGAAAATAAATTTAATATCATGTCACACAAATGTGTTTAAAAACAAACATATCTATGTTTCTACAAACCTCTTTTTTATTTGATTACATTTCAGTAGAATTTCAATACTTTTATATGAGGGTATGTTAAAATCAAAACTGTTGTTGGCACATGGAACCACATCACTGGTTAGTCCAATTTATCAACTGAAAATAGCAATATTTTGAAGTTGATTATGTTCAAGTAAGGTAACTTTTTCAGGGACCTATAGATGAGATAAACCATAATTTTCATGATGATGAAAAACCTTCTTCAAGTGAAAATGTATTCTAAAGATGGCTGGTATGGGTATTAAAAATTTAATTAAAATAAATTATGTAAAAATGTTTCAGCCTTCTTAGGTCGTATTCAGGTTAATAAAGAGAGTTTGAAACTGTATTTGTTAACATGAAGATGATCCAAGAAGGTTGAAATTTTAGTTTAAATATATGGCATTGGCTTTACATTTTATACACCTTGTACATTCAAAAACAAAATGCTGTAGCTAAAACAAAAAATGTTTTGTGTGCAATGCACAATTTTTTTCAAAACCCCCAACAGAAAAAATAAAGTAAAAACAATATAACCATATATATAAATATTCTGATACATCTAACATTACAATATAACACTGGCTTAAAAATAAAGTGTTTTGCATTTCATAATTTGTTTTGTTTGTTTTTTTGGAATTTCGCACAAAGCTACTCGAGGGCTATCTGTGCTAGCCGTCCCTAATTTAGCAGTGTAAGACTAGAGGGAAGGCAGCTAGTCATCACCACCCACCGCCAACTCTTGGGCTACTCTTTTACAAACGAATAGTGGGATTGACCGTCACATTATCCACCCCCACGGCTGGGAGGGCGAGCATGTTTAGCGCGACTTGGGTGCGAACCCGTGACCCTCGGATTACGAGTGCACGCCTTAACGCGCTCGGCCATGCCAGGCCTTGCATTTCATAAAGGAAACCTCTTCTTCTCCAAAAATATATACTGAGAACATACAAAAAATTGTCTTTTAACATATATTACAGAAACTAAAATTACTTTTGTTTTTAAATTATCAGATTATTACTTGTATTTGGAAACAATATAACATTCACCCCATGTCTGTTTCTCAGAAAGGCTGGTATGAGTATTAACACTTACTGATAAGGAGAAAACAATGTTTCGATCTGGGAAGGTTAAAATGTTGTTCTCTCCTTATCAACAATAGTGTTAATACCCATACCAGCTGTTCTGAAATGCATTTTTGTTTCAAGCGGGTTTATCATCATCAAGAATCACCCCATGTCTTTCTTTTAAGGCACTAATAAGAAAACATCAGAGGGTCCCAAGAAAATATTTGTGTGCAATATACCTTTCAACAGAGTTCTTTGGGAACACATAACTATAAGCTGAATGTGTTTTCAGAGCTATCCTTAAAATGTAACTGTAGTTACATTTACTCTTATAAATATCATATACAGATGGTTTTTAGTTATGGTTTATATATTTTTTCTTTTGTACAATCATTTAAGATTATAGGCCAAAAATATTGTTAACATTTAGGGTATCCACCTGATCAAAAAAACAGGATTACAGCTGAAAACATATTTAACAGTAAGACCATCCAACAGATAAAATTATGCATTCTAATCTATTTAAGCAGAAAACAAGAAAGGTATATATAATTATCTATGCTGATGGCCAGGCTAATTTTTGCTCCAAGCAAACAGCTTATTCTGATTGGAAGTGTTTATTATTTTATACTAAAATAACGATTAAATAATTGGTTTTTTGTTTTGTTTTCTGCTATTTTTAGATAGACACAAATGTGAAAAATTATAAACATACAAAATAATTGAAGTTATGACTTGTAATTTGGATATCTAATTCAAAATCCTAACTTAACAGTTTCTGTGCAGTAATATGACCATCCAGTTATTATTAGTTGTACATTGTAACATTCTAACTGAAGAGTTGTGTTTCATACTTTAAATGTATGAAAAGAAAGTACCTTGTTCATAGTAAAAACACTGTAATATACTTATTGAAAATGATACTTATAATGTAGAATTATAAAAGTAAATCGAGAAAACTGTAATACCTACCACTACTCAATTCAATCAATGCTAATAAATTCTGTGAGCTGTTATATCAATTTCTGATGAAATACCTTAAACAAAACTTTATCAATGATCTTCTTTAGTGTTTCTAACAAAATACCTACTTCTGAATCTCTTAAATTCTATACATTTCTTTCATTAAAATAATTCAATTCAAACAACTGAAAATAATATTTAACATTTGGTGGGCTTTGATGTACAGTCCTTTACTCACCAATTATATCCTAAAATGTTTTAGGTGTTTCAATGACATAAGACTATACCCTTACAATTAATTATTCATTATTATTCAGTAGACTAGCTGGCAGTTTATGAGTGTTTCTCTTTTCTTCCTCAAGAACTTTTACATCATTGAAGTAGGAGAAATAATCCATAAATGATGTAGTGGTTCAATCTGTACTTTGGTTTGCTACTCCCTCCACTGAAGTATAGTTTTGCCAAATTCACAGCTCATCAGCACTGCTTGGAAGAGGGTGGTACTAAAATAACCTAACAACAACATCAGCTATTATTTGATATCTTATTTTTGCTTATTTTTTATCAAATAATTATTGAATGGTAAAGATATCCAACTGAAGAATCAACAAATTTCCATTACTATGGGTTAAAGCCTTTCTTGCACATTAAATTTTGACACTATGTATTTCTAATCAGTTTATTATATAGGTTTTGCTTCATTAATTTATTATAATTACTTAGTTTTGATATTGAGTTAACTTACTTTGATATTAACTGTATATATATCAACAAAAACTCCAGAATTGCATTAATCATGTTACGTCTCAAAAATGGGGCCACCCGAAGATTCTGTAGATAAGCTTGTAGATGGATTTATAACAGTATGGCATCAGACCCAAAAATGTACCAACAACAAAAAACCATGCTTGCAGGACCAGATCAAAGATAACAGGCCAGTCAATGTGGTAGTGAGAACGGAAAGGACATCTCCAGAAATCCCCTCAGAGTTCCTGTAAAAAGCTTAAGACAGGAGAAGGATCAAGGAAAGATACCACAACAAAATAATACAAAGAAGGGAATATTAGGCACCACTTAGATGAATAGGAGATTCAGGCAAAACCCAGTAATTATTGGACCAGATAAGGAGAATCTACCCTGTGATAAAAGGGAGTGACTAATCTGAAGCCCATGGGGATGAAGCATACTAACACCATCATCCCATTGAAAAGGGAAGCCAAACATCATGGAACAGGGGGAAAAAACTCAATGAGGTTGTGATGCAGAATCATGTAAAAGGGAAGGTCATGGATCATCAAAAGTAGAAGCAAGAGACAAAACATCACATATTGAAGCAATAAAATCTTAAAAAGGCCACAAAAACAAAACAGAATCCTTAGGCAGGTGTAGTGTTGATGAGAACAAATGATTGAAATTTTCACCAGTGTGGTCAGAACCTAAAGGTTCAGGACAAATAGGGGCAATGGAAGGAGACAAAGTTGTCTCACATAATGCTCAATCTCCCTGTAAATAAATGCTGATAAATCCCCCAACATGTTGCCTACAACTGCAGCCTGAAATATAGTATCAGACGAATGAGATGAACCTGAAGTGGTAATGTTAACTTTGGAATTCATGCTTGACACCAGACAAACAAACAAAATATCTGACAGAAAACACAAATAGATAAATGCTTTCAAAATAAAAGTGAAAATTTCTTAGAAATAAATGAAAGTTAAAGTAAGGTAAACTGCTCTCTAGTAGAACTGGAACAAAAGAAAGATATCTGAAGTCAAGCACTGTGAAATGAAAAGTGTAGGTTCAATTGTAGTGCATAGAGGGAGAAACATGCATCACATGATGGTGGTGCTCTCCAAATGGTGGAAAGATGATGCACATTAATTTGCATAAGAGACATAATGGAATCAAAGTTTCCAATATGGGGTTACAGAAGGCTTGCGGCATGCTTTATAAAAAAGTTTACTTATAGAGGGCAGCACAAAACAGAAAAGGTTGGTCTTGGGAATGGAGGGAGATACTGCACTGGAAAACCAAGTCTTTATAGGCAGGTGACTAGGTAGAAGAATATTATTGTGGCATTTCAAATATTTACACTTATTTGTAATAAGCAAAAAATACCTTTTACTGTACATAACTATATGTAAACTGTGTATATCATAAAGTTAACAGAAGAAAGGAGTAAAACAGGTCAGAGTTAAACCCAAAACTCTCCAATGCCAGACAACTGCTTAATCAACTGATCTATAAGATTAACCCATCAATACTTCCTATGAAAGATTTTTTTAACAATTTAATAAACAACACTTAACTGCACTTGTGCATATATGCAATTACAATTTCAGATGTTGCATATTAAACTACATGGAGATCTCAAAGACTTGATAACTAAAACAAAAATCAATTATGAACTTTCAATCAAATTTACTAAATTAGATTGGCAAAACAATGTTTTGTCATAGATATTATAAACCCCAGCATTTCAAATCTACTCATGAAACTTAGCCTTAGTCAAGCATCACTCATTAATTTTTATTGACTATTAATCTTAAAATGTTGAATTGCTGTACATGGTAACTCACATGTTACCATCTAAAGTAAAGCATGCTTTGGATAATATACAGACAAAAATGTATTCTAAATGCAAATGCTTAATATTCTTCTTACCTCAACACCTTCAATCATAAAGAAAGGTAGTGAATGAGAACATCTAAGCCTTTGTTTTCTTCATTTAAGAATTTTCTACCCATCTAAAATAAAGTAAGTGATCCAAAAATACTCCAACTACTCTAACATTACTTAGATCCTAAGTTTTCTATGAACACATCCAGTACAAACATAGGCTTCCAACTTCTTGAATAAATTATACGTTGGAAATCATACAATAATACACATACATATAATTTAGTAGTGTGTGTGCATTTATAAGTACACTATAAATACCAACATCCATTTACATTATTATGATGTGCTCTATCATTAGGTGTGTTCTTTTGAATTACTTGGTGAAAATCATACAAAGTACAAGTAACAATGACAAGTCAATACACATCTTCTAATTGCCCATGGTATTTTAACAGCAACATTCATTTGTAAATTGTAGGTTTTTAACTGCGCAGATAACATTTCAATACTAATTTGTCAACTAAATATAAGCCAAAACTCAAATACACTGTTTCAAAACTTATTAACCAGTAACTGAATTATAAAACAAATGTAATAGCTTCCACTGAATACTCATCCACTAATCTCTATTTAAACCAACCATCTACTTGTATATATACCTGCATTGTTGTTTCTAGATATTTCACAAAACCTCATGATTATTACAATCAGCAGCTCCCTGTAGCTATCAAGCAACTTAAAACATTTTAAATATCGCTTACAACAATACACATCAGTGTAAATATGCAATCTTTCCTTTTATAATATTAATTTGTTTCATGCTTTACACCTATTTCATTTTTCTCAATGAATTTAACGTACCCACTGTTATAACAAACAAAAATAAACATACATTCACATTAAAACAATACTTCATTATCAGATCTAAAGTTTTCAGTTAGACAGGTTTAAGGAACTCAATAAAGTCATTAAATCACTGCATTATGTCACTGTATATTTGAAGAGTAAAAAAATCTTCTGTTATATTTTTTCTTATGAACAGTGAAACAATCTAATTTTGAATTTTTCTCCCTCTGATAGTCTTAAGTTTTATTTTAGCTTTAATACAGATATTCTTTCAGCATATTACAATATCTGAGAAATATAGTTCTATAAAAGTGTGTGTTTGTGTAAAGAAAAACATAAGCTCTCAAAACTATGTGGAAATATTAGAATTTTCACTATTTTTAATTATGAGACCAAATATATCTAAACAGTATTTCAGCTAAAAGCATATTTACTTTTACACATTTTTGCAACTTCTAAGATGAATATAAATAACAGAATTTTATTTTTTCTGTAAAACAAATTTTACCAGGGTTAGAGTCTGTTAATGAGCAACAAGACTGGATAAACATTTGTAAAAAGTTCAAAGTTATTTTAATACAAGTATTTTTTTAACTGCCACCATTAACTTATTTACATTGCAAGTGCTTTCTTTTTCTTTGTATTTTATTTATGCAACTAACTGCTTGTTTACGTTTTCCTAAAAGGATCAGTGAATTAACTCTGATATCAGCAATTTGAAATATACTCCACACATCTACCATATACAAGTTATTTTTCAAATAAAGTAATACACAATTAGAAAAGAAGTGTTTAGCTGCAGTTAATGTATGTGTGTTTCTCAAAGCCACATTCGACTATCTGTTGAATCCACTGAGGGGAATTGAACCCCTGATTTTATTGTTGTAAATTGTAGACTTACCACTATACCCACCACTAGTAATGAAACATGGTTTTCAGTATTAGATGTCCTCAGACTTACTGCTGTGTTACTGGGGTCACCATTAGGGCAGAATTAGTAGAAAATCATTATTGTGATGTAATATCACAAAAACTACTGATAAATGGAAGTGCTTCATCTCTTCAAGTGTAAAGAATTATACAGTGTAATAATTAAATTATTGATTTTAATAAATTAGGGAAAAAACTTCTATTTTATGTACATAACAGATTTTGTTTGTGATATAATGTACTTGAATGCACAAAACTTATAAAGTGCTGTATATTTGAAGTAATTAAAACCATTAACTGACCAGCTTACACTACTTACGTAGAGTTCTTAGTGAATCTGTTGGCTGTGTGGGACATCTCAGTGAGATTAAACCTATTCCATAACATATGATGCTCACCAAACACCTCTATTGCATAAAAACACTTTGAGATGAACAATGTGATAAAAATGACAAACTGATTGACTTATCTAGTGAGTCAACCTGACCTAGTGATGCTTCTATCCTGGGTGTTAAGATAAGTACCAACAATCAACAGGGTGACAATACTGGTACTCTAACTGTATATAAGGAAATGAAGAAATTTGCAAACTGAACCTTAGCAAATAAATGTTCCTTCCTTACATGAAGCTCCAAGTGCAGACAGATCTTTCACTCAAATACCGTTCCCCACCATCTGCACCAACTCTTTCTTAAATACATGACAACATCTTTCATACCTTCCTACTCATAATTTCACTTTTGCACATTTTAAAGAAGCTTTCCAAACAGAGATGGTAACATTATTTATACTTCCCTATTCCTAATTTCGTTTATGCACAGCTTACTGAAATTTAAAAAGTTTCCCCTATGTGCACGTAACTCTTTTAATTACATAAATTGATATAAGTAATACTTCTGGTAATATATAAGAAACAATCTTACTATTTATAATATAATTCAGCAATATTTTCATCTAGCAAATAAATAATGATAATGTGTTGACTGAAGATGAAATGTATACTTATAATAAGATGATTTTATATTCATATACACTTATTAAAGTGAAAACAAAATGTACACAATATGGAACATCTTTTAGAGGGTTACATGTGCATCTCTGTTTACTTTCTTAAAATTTACTTAATTATGGTTAGTCAAACATGATTATATTCTTTCATCCAATAACATCATCATTACATATTTTATCTAAATACTTTTCAAAGAGCTTTCATTGGAAATTACAGAAATAATGTCTTATGAATCAACTTTTGCAATTTTGATACATTTTAAAAAATGTTGATGTTTATGGCAGTAGTTAAAAAAAGAAAAGTTACAAATGAAAAAAGTGAGATATCATATGACTAGCCCTAATGGTTTAACTAAATCATATCAGCCATAAACAGAGCTGAGATACTGTTTATGGATACAGAGTAACTTACAAATATTATGATCACAAAAGTTTTTTTTTTATTTAAGCAGTAGATAAAACAAGCAAATACGTTGCAAATTTTGGAAACTGTTGTTGGTTTAAATACACGTTCTCAGTATTGTTGGTTCGTACAGAGATCTCCAAGTCACAGAGATTTTGAGTTGATTTTGCATCTCCTTTACATCTTCTTCTCTGTAGTAAAAATAATTATTAGTTTGAATATTATTCTAAACTCTATACTTATATTTACTTAACAAAAAGAGATACAGTTAAGTATCAATGAAGATCATTGTGTTTAGAATACATTTCAAGGGTTATATAAAAAAGAATCTTTACAATACAGTGAGTTATTTTTATATTTATACTACATTATCGAGATTCTTGGATGAGAAGTAAATACTAGAATTATATACTTACAGGAAACTAATAAAGTCATTCTAAAGGAATTATTAATGATAAAGTATTTATAAAAGGTAATTTAATGTAAAATATATCTGATGACCAAAATCCAGTTTGTGTAATAACATATTCCAACAATGAAAATAATTCACTCATTAAGTCTTGTATTTATCTTAGCCAATACATTTGTCATTCTATTCTGCAAAAGGAATAAACATATATGTGGCACATATAAGAAATGTATTTATATTTGAATACAAATGCTACTTAAAATATAAGACAATACACATATATGAAACTACAAATCCTGTATATTTTATTACTTAAACTAGCAGAAATATCTGCCTTCTGGTCAGGTGTAACTGCTAGTTCTTGCAGCCATTTCTGAAACTGTCCAAGTTCTCCAACAAGTTACTCGTATTTGACTTTCAATAAAGTTCCCAACCACAAGAAAAATTTTTTTATTTAAATTTCAATTTAAAAATGTACTATTGTCACAGCACTACATCACAGAATAGATTTGATTGAAGTATTTATTTGTAGACACAGTTATCAATGAAGGAACCTCACTTTTCTGTTGCAACATGCATAAGAATTTCATTGAATAAAAACAAATTTTTTGAAGTTTGTTTTTTAATTGTTCTGTATTTCAAACTTTGTTACTTCTTGTAACTTTTATTAGTTAAACCTGAAACATTTTTGTGGAAATTTGCCAAAACTTACTGCTTAGTTATAAAATTATTATCCAGTTATGACTGCTAATGATTGATGTGCTAGTTTCTGAGATTGAAGTTTTGGATGTATACATCTCAAACTTCATTATAATAAGATACATATGTAGGATGCTTCATGCATATTACATCTCTCTCTTTGTACCATATCCAAAAAAATACTGGTAACAATGATTTCTCACAGATCTCTTCTTCTTGAGACACAAATTTCTGGTGTTGATACATTCATCAATTTAGATGGACTTTTGGCATAAGCCAACTGCTGTGTTCTTTGGTCTTTCCTTCCTTTGTGACGAGAATCCCTCTTGAAATAAAAATGCATCTCAAAACAGCTGATATGGGCATAAACACTTTTACTATTAAAGCAGCAAACAATGTTTCAACCTTCAAAAGTCAGCTTCACTATGAAGGTCAAAACTTTGTTCTCTGCTTTGATAGTAAAAGTGTTATTACTCATACCAACCATTCTGAGATACATTTTCCTTCCTTCAGTCTTTCCAGTTAAAACCAGATTTTCAATTTCACCATTGCTGATAAAGTGTTTGAGAAACTTCAACTGTCTCTTTCTGATATAAATCTGCAGCCGTCTCATACAACCTGCTCTTCACAGAACAGTTTCATTTGAGATGTGACACAGCTAACATACCTTCAAAATGGTATGTTACATACTAGATGTTTTCTTCACTAAGGAGGTGGTTAGGTGCATTTTGCTATTTGTTCTAGGTCATCACCCTAAGGTATCAGATGCACAGTTCAACTCTACAATATATTTCTGTCAGAGCTCTTGTTATTTACAGATTCTGCCAAATCTAATGAAAGAAACAGTTTGTCTGGAAATACAGGACTAAAAGGAAATGTTTACATATTAGAATATGGGTTTTAAATTTATAGGAACTGTTTATGTATTAGAATATGGATACTTTAAGAAATTTATGGGAACTGATTACATATTAGAATATGGATACTTTAAGAAATTCATTTCATACTGACCAAGAGAATTTTAAAATTGTTTAATTCATTTATCAGCATACAGTAATAGATGATTTTTATACACAAAAAAATACAACTTTAAGTTATGCATGGGGTAAGTGCATAGTTTTGTCTTGGAATGGTGCAAGTAGTGTTGAACATAAAAAAATATCTCCATCTGGAAGAGTGGCATAAATCACATGGATACAAACTACTTATACAACACATCTGTTCAAATAGCAGAGAGAGAATGAACTGAATATTCATGCTATTATATACAAGGATACACTGGTTAAGTCTATAAATGCATCTCCCACAGATGTTTGTGCAATCAAACTGAGAAACCATCATCCTCGTATACTATCTGTGTTACCGACCGGATGCAGTGAAAAGTAGCATGCCTCTGACATAAACCTTATGACATGGCCTTTTAATACAACATAATGATATTTTACATACTTCACCGACTATACACAAGTAGGCAATATCGGTTATGAGATAAAACATTACCATAAATGTACATCAATATGTACACTTATATCTTACTTATGAACATTTTGATGCTTTAGGATCAAGATACGTTTTCAACTTTTGTAGATAATAAGCTAGAGGTTCTTTACGGGTAACTTTTTCTTACAAAAATGTTTATTCAGGCTGTGTATCAAAATGTGCATGTATAACACACAAAAGCTATTCTGAGATATATTTAACACTTAAAACATAATTCATACTTACATTCTTATCTTATATAGGTGTTTTTATAAATAACATTTTGAAAAGCTTTTTAAAACAAATCTAAAAGAATTACAAAGCTTACCCTGAAAGAAAGAAAGCATAAAAACAAAATACCATAAACTTTACAAAAGCACTTTACTAAATTAAGTAGCAAATAAACCATAAAAACTAAAAATACTTAAGGAGCAAAAATTATTGTTACAATATTATGTTGTTTTTAAAATATGACAACAAAATACTAAAATCACTTGGTCACATATCATGACCCATTTTTTCTTATTATCATATTGTTTTAAGACTTTAGCTTTGTCAGGAGGTAGATCCATGGATGCTTGCGATAAAAGGAAAATAAATATTATGTAAGATCTATTTTGTGCATCACTGTAACCAAACTAAATTATCATAAATCAGCTGTTCTTATTATGGTCTGCAAAGTAACGTAAAAGAAATCTAAAGTTAAAAAATACAGGGTGTTCAGAAAGTCACTGTGCACTTATATATTTATTAACAGACACTGATGGTAGTTAAGCACTTTTTTCTTTCCTATAAAAGTTATTTGTAACTTATGGCAGAAAATATATTTCATAAGCTTTTACAGTATAATGTGTGATCATATTTTAAATGAATCAAACTGAAATAAATAAATATTACTTTAAAAATTTTGAAATTTGGTGTAAATAATTTTGAAATGTGCATTTTAATAACTACACAAATAAAAATCGACTTACAAAGGTTTATCTTCTTTTTTTTTATTAAATGAATATATTTACATGTTTCTATTATATTATACATGTGCACTCATTTTTTGGAATCTTCATGTAGAAATAAGTTCAACAAAAGTTTGGTTTAAATACACAATGTAGCTGTTATTTTTTCTCATGGAAAACAAATTTATTACAAGTATATACCTGTAAAAGCATATGAAAAAATCACAACTCTCATCACAGGTGCATAAATTACAATCTACTTTAAAATATATATAAAACACAGTAAGCCCCCCAATTATTTTTTCAGGTACAAACAAAGACCTTATATCTGTACTTTAAAACATCAGTGACAAATTATTATCATCAAAGTAAGCAAAAATGTATGTCATGAGGACAAAAGACCAAATTCCAAATACAGTGCACTGTAACATTATTCTTTTGAACTCTTCTGTGTGGAGGTGGGGTGTTAGAGAAATTTGTTAATTAATTAGTTGTTAGAATAATTATGCAATTACCTTCAGCTAATCAGTTATTCTCATGAGATAGCAATTAAAATAAAAAATTTTTTAATGCCATAAATCTGGTGTTGATACATAGAATAGTAAGAATGGCTTTGTGTTTCGGGGGAAACAAACTTAGTGGAAATATTTCAACTATCTGAGTAGTTGGAATAAATGACAACAGTAATAATTATAAATCCTAGTTTTGATTAGTTGATTAATTAGAGTCGTAACATAAAATTATTAACCTGAACAACTAGAATTAGTCAATAATAATAATTAAAATCATAATGGCAATATTTCAATTTCCATATAGTTGAAGCAATTGAATACATTAATTTCAGCTACTTTATTATCAGTGTGATATTACTCAATTTAATTGTAATATTAAAATATTCTTCCAGCTGTACTTTCTAGAATAACTAAACTCTTGGCTGGATGCTTCAGGGTTTTCTTAATAATCACACTTATATATAAAGCTAGGTAATTAGTGCAATTAGATAGTTTGTTAACCACTGAGCTCATTGCTTGATTTTCACATGCAATTTAAATGCTTTTAAATCATAGATTACTGTAGCATAGACCACTCCAACAACGTTTTGATATTTGATAAAGTTTATGTATATATTCCTACTGTGAACTTTGTTCTCAGAAAAACTGTCCTAAATTGGTACCCATAGTGATTATCTCATAAGAATTAACAAATCAACTACACAACCATTTCAATTTTCTTGCAAAACTTAGTTTTCTATAGCTATTGCATTTGGAAATTTCACTGTCCAAGACTATTGAAATTAATGACACAAATAATGAACTACATAGAAATAGCAGAATGTTGACAGACACCACTTCATAATCATTCTCCTTGCTACCTTTTAATGTGAGCAAATATCCTTCCTATTTCTTAATTTTTTCAAATTCATAACTATTCCACTTAAAAGTTGTTCCTTTAATAAGTCAAATGTTTTCGAGAAGCCAAGATATACAACATCAAATGAGGAACTGTTAAACAAAAATGATGTATTATTAAAAAACTTAAACAGCTTTGGTATGACAAGAAAAAATAAACATTAAGAACTATTAATGCCAACTTCTCAGTATAATTTTGGAAAGTAAGATCCAACAACTTATTAACGTTTACAGAAGTCAAACCTCATCTTTCAAAGATCAGTATTTCCTAGTGTCAAGATTATTTTGAAAATAATTATTAAAATGCCTATTACTTATTTGTAAACTTCAGAGCTGTAAACATTATTTTTAAGATGCTTCTACAATTTTTTAAAAATTATTTTTCCTCAATAAAAATAGAAATTCTTTATCCAATTAATTCAAAAACTGATTGGCTAAGAAATTTGATTTCATTAATGAAAACTTCAGGCATTCTGTTGTTAGTTAAACAACTGTATTTTGCTTCTACTTGATAAGGTTCACTTTCAAATCTTATTATATCATATTGTATGCTATTCTGTTTTTCTCCATAATTACTGTTCATATACTAAACTTCAGTTCAAATGTGACATTCAAGCTACAATAATTTCATAATTCTTTACAACAGGTATATTGACTTTATTACATTTTGTTATTTGAACATATGTTTTACTTTATGTAGCAAATTTCATAATCTTGTAAGCAAGAGATTTTAAGTTATTACAAGTTTTATTTTAATTTTCCTCATTTATTTACATAGACCTTAAATGAAATAAAACAAACAAAAACACTTCATCAAGACTTTTCTCCCATTTAGATTAGTCATCAAATATATCTCACAACTCATCATACAGTTACTCTATGTTATCTTACAAAAGAAGACTTATAAAACTCACAATTATAAACAGATGGAAGGATTAGTTTCAACTTATCAGTGATGTCGAGAAACCCACTTGTTGAGAACTTTTATATGCAAAAACGGCTGTTCTGGGCCCAGAAAACACTTCAAATAGAAGAGCGAACAACGTTTCGACCTTCTTCGGTCATCGTCAGGTTCACGAACCTGACGATGACCGAAGAAGGTCGAAACGTTGTTCGCTCTTCTATTTGAAGTGTTTTCTGGGCCCAGAACAGCCGTTTTTGCATATAATAGTTTCAACTTAGAAACCTTATGTGACTAAAATCTGGAACAATTAAAAATATGTGATAAAATAGTTCTTAAATTCCTTAACTGTTAAAAAACACCAAAGATGTGCAAGTTATGCTGTGATTACTAGTAGCCATGTAACAAGAACATGCATTGTCTACAAACAGCATCTTATATAATATAATTTTTCATATGTTAAGTAATTTAAACAGTTGAACAGAAACTCATGTAAGGAAAATTGACTCAAACAATTTCTCTAAACTCAAAAGCACCCACAGTAATACATGGAAATATGTATTTACACATTTTTAAACAAATTATCCTCAGAAATAAGATTAAAAACATGATTTACAAATAGCATCTTTGAAACAGAATTTTTCACATGCAGTTTAAACAACAATACTTCCATTATTTTTTTCTTATTGTTTTGATACGTCAGAAAGTAAGTCTATACCTTCTACTCTAAATGCCAGGTTTTTCTATCCAGCAAGTCAGAACATTAACATTGACCTAAATCACGCAGTTATAAAAACTTCATGGTAATTTGATAAATATATAAACAGAGAAATTAAAAACAGATAAAGCACTTGGTGCAAAACAAACAAACATCTACCTCTCTCTTTCACTTGTGATAGATGAACAGACAGTAGGCAGGGGCCTGAGAATTGGACATTTTCAAATATTACTTTTATTTCTAAAGCCTAGAAGTAATATTAGTTGATTTGGGTGTTACAGGCTAGCGAATTGTTAATTACTTTTGTAGTGCGAAAATTCTAGAGTTTGAAAATAGATCTGAAAAATAATTTAATGAAATACCTAAAAAAAAAACTTAGTTAAAACAGAGTCACTAAACGAAGATTTTTACCCAATTAATAAATCTTCAGTTTACAATACGTTTTAATTTATAAGGCATGTATATGTCACAAAGACAAATTGTAGGCATGTGAAAGTTATTAAAATTAACAGTATGGAAGATACAGCACGACGTATGAATGGTAATTTCAAACTACTTCCTTTCTTTATACAGTATTCAAGGCATTGTACGATCTGGTTTAATTGCAATTATATACCTTTATATATACTTAACCAACAAAAACGTTAATTTACAAAATTTTACGGGACGTTTGTATTCACTTCCCAAAACTTTTGTAAACCTCTTTTCCAATTCATTTCAATCTGGCATTGGCATCTTAAAATCTTCGATAAATTGAAGGGCTGGATAAAATAGATTATGGAACGTAACAATATGCCTTGGTTGTCTGATGTTAAAACAATGCGAGGTGAAGTGCTTGATTCCATATGCAGGAGGGAACTTTCCAAATTCTCCATAGTCAATCCAGTCTTGGGTTCACAAAAACGCAGGCAAATTTAAATTCTTTATGAACGTCAGTGCCTTTCATTACTAAAATTTAGTTTAACAGTCAGATTTACTAAAGTATAACAAAAAAAAAAAACTGAAACGATAAACACAAGATTGCAATATATCGCAATTGATACAACTTTATCATAAGTCATTTATCATTTATAAGTTATGGAAAACAACAACAAAAAACTACGAATAAAGCATAAAGCTTAAACTATACCTGCTTCAAGTAAGAGATCTTTTAGTTTTAATACTTGTTAGTTTTATTATCATTACAGCATTACATATTTCTATGTTTAGTTTAAATATTTTGGCAAATTTGAAAGAATGCGCAAACGCAAAAATGACGTATATAAAATTCATCCAATAGGCTTCTCATGTTATTTTTCAGACCTCGCGCGCATGAGACAATTTTTCTCTCTCACTTAATTTCTCATAATGTGTGTGTGTGTGTTCTCAGAGCAAAGCCACACCGGGCTATCTGGTGGGTCCACCGAAGGGAATCCCTGATTTTAGCGTTGTAAATCCGTAAACTTATCGCTGTACCAGCGGGGGATAATTTCTTATAGTTATTCAACAGTAGGTCTAGGAGCTCATAACGCCAAAAAATCGGATTTCAATACTTGCGTTGGGTAGAATACTGTTAGCTCATTGTGTGGCTTTGTTCTTCACAACAAACAAATAAACTTTTAAGGTGTCAGGATGATTTATTTTTATTATGTATTAACGACTCTCCAAACGTCTTATTTAAAGTTTATTTTGGAAAAGTACATATTATTTTAGTTAAGAAGTGTTACGAATTCGAAATAAGTATGGGATGAAATAATGGGAGCTTTTACTTACTTTTTTATCGTTCAAAAATGTTTGCAAAAACATTTGTCAACCCTTTCGCCCATGATTAAATATTTTACTTTCTCACAGTTTAATATTTAATAATGTCTTTCAGAACTCACTTATTTAAGCCAATTTTAAGAGAAAAAGGAAATCATACCCAATTTACACTTTAACTTTAGATAGGCACTGTGGTATGAGGTTAACATATGATATGTTATTAAAATATACAATGCATCTGTTATTTTCATTAATACTAGCGAGAGAATGTTTCGTTTTCGACAGTTGAATAGCAGGTGATGAATTTTCACGGAAGGATAAAAGTAGCATAGAAACTTCCATATTTTTACCTGAAGTTTTGCTTTAAGAGTATTAAAATAAATTTCAAACGAATAATGAGAGAAATGACAACAGTAAACGGAGTTCACAAATAACAGCTTCTACACTATAACAAATGTAAAGTTGGTGTATCTAGTGTTTTGTTTGGTTAAAATGTAACATATCTAATCATGCAAATCAAAACAATTTATAACTCAGTTTTTTATATATATATTTTGTAAGCAGTGAAAATTCAATCAAGGCAACTTGTGCAAAAGGAAATGTATAGTTATTAATTTCTTAAACACTGTTACAGTTAAAGGTGTATGAAAATACTGGCAGTAAGTGTACTTTCAGGGGTAGAAAATTATGTTTTGTTTTGGGAATTCGCACAAAGCTACTCGAGGGCTATCTGTGCTAGCCGTCCCTAATTTTGCAGTGTAAGACTAGAGGGAAGGCAGCTAGTCATCACCACCCACCGCCAACTCTTGGGCTACTCTTTTACCAACGAATAGTGGGATTGACCGTCACATTATACACCCCCACGGCTGGGAGGGCGAGCATGTTTAGCGCGACACGGGCGCGAACCCGCGACCCTCGGATTACGAGTGCACGCCTTAACGCGCTCGGCCATGCCAGGCCTTGGTAGAAAATTAAACCTATTTGTTGAAACCTTGTAAATTTCATCTAGCTAGTTTTAAAGTTGAATCAGGAAGAAATCTGCAATGGAGAGCATCCATTGGTGGGTTCTGGTGACCAGAAGTACAGGTTTGCGTCTGCTAGCCTGAGTAAGCTCATCTGTACAAGAAGTAATTTTGTGGTTTTGGTTCCATTAATTTCTTATTGCACTCGGGTTTTGGTTATGGAATAGCCAGTTGGTAGTGGAAGTAATGCATCTGGGTTAAAGCGCAAATTGCATTAGTCATTACTATGGGAATGATAAAGAGCTATTATAGCCATAGATAATGGTCAGGCAAATAGCTATTGAAGCCTGTGTACCAAAAACTTCGCATGTGTTCGGAATATATTTTCTACATGTGAATAGGGAAGTCTGTGTGCACTCGAGATATCACCTGATCTACTGTTAAAGAAACAGTTGTTGTCTTTCATACACAAGCAGCAGGTGTAGAACTATACCCCCTACAGGTAGACCAGGTGTTATCTCACGGAAATTACTAAGTACGAAGTTAGTTTGAGCAAAAGCAACCTAACATCTTTATTGACCACATGTTATATGAAACTGTAAAACCTAGAATGAACATAAAATTCACAAACCCTAGTTTTAGAAGTCTGATACAAATATTTGCAAGTTTTTTGGTGTGTTTTTTTAATATCGCACAAAGCTACTCGAGGGTTATCTGTGCTAGCCGTCTCAAATTTAGCAGTGTAAGACTAGAGGGAAGACAACTAGTCATCACCACTCACCGCCAACTCTTGGGCTATTCTTTTACCAACGAAAGTTGGCGGTGATTATTAGCTGCCTTCCCTCGAGTCTTACACTGCTAAATTAGGGACGGCTAGCACAAAAGCCCTCGAGTAGCTTTGTGCGAAATTCAAAAACAAACTTTCACTAACGAATAGTGGGATTGATTGTGACATTACAACGCCCCCACGGCTGAAAGGGCGAGCATGTTTGACGCGACGAGGATGCGAACCCGCGACCCTCAGATTACGAGTCGCACGCCTGAACACGCTTGGCCATGCCGGGCCGATATTTGAAAGACTAAAAATTTTGAAGAAAATTTGTGTTTGTAAATGAAACAGAAATACCTTGTAGGAACAGAGGATAATAACTAAAAGATATTGATAAAACCAGTAAATAAAATATTTGGAACATATTACAGTTCATTAGTAAACGCTTAAAACTAACAAAGCAACGAAACTAATGATTTTAGTAATTTGTAACCATTATGAATATCTGATCGAAAGTATGCAAGAATGGCGTTTTATAATTGCATTTTTTTTACACGAGTCGCTAAAATAAAATGGAACATTGTTTGGACTTTAATTTGTCATCACGTACACCTAAGTTAAAATATCATTGAACAATAAGTGTTTGTTTGTTTGTTTTGAATTTCGCGCAAAGCTACACGTGGACTATCTGCGCTATCCGTCCCCAATTTAGCAGTGTAAAACCAGAGGGAAGGCAGCTAATCATCATCACCCACCGTCAGCTGTTGGGCTACTTTTTTACAAACGAATAGTGTGTTTGACAGTCACATTATAATGTTCCCACGGCTCAAAGGGGGAGCATCTTTGGTGTGACGGGAATTCCAACCCGCGACTCTCGGATCACAGGTTAAGTGCCTTAACCACCTGGCCATGCCGGGCCTAACAATAAGTGTTTTGAACAATTTCTTGTAGATGACAGAAGATATATTTAAAATAAGATTTGAAATCCGTTATGAACTCATCAAAAAGAATGTGAAGAAAAGCTTCAGTCTAGCTTGATTTTTGACATTTAGGCCTGTGTTATCATACTGTTATAAGTGAAACGTATCAGGTATAATTTTTCATATTGGTTTAAGACAGGTGAGAACTTCGTGCTAAGTTAAACTTTTTGAAGTTTTCACACGTACTTTTATATGTGGAATATAAACCATATAACAGATTCAGTCTTTCACCTAAATTTAACAAGCTAATTACAATAATAATTACTAAACATTCTCAAATCATTTGTTGCATAACCCAGTCATTCTCCAAAGTATAAGAACATAAGAACGAACCTGAAAACTGCGTATTCCGAAAGTGCTTAATGTTTCATTGTAAACTATTTTGTTTTTGATAATTTCATTTAACTTTCAAACTACGTTTAGAGATCTTTAACATATTTTACAAAGAATAACATAAGCAAACACGCTTCTGAAATAGGGAAGTAGAGAAAATGTGCTGAGATAAGAGAAACCAGCGTTAAAATACGCGGATCGATTAGACGGCTTGGACAAAAGCGGAAATGAAAACAAGTTTATTGCATAAACGGTCAAATATTTATTTTAAGTAGTATAAACAAACGCTATATATGCATATATATACACAAAAGCGTATCTAACATCGCATATTTGTTTTGGGGATAGATTTTTTACAGTAATCTATCTGATTATAATATGTTTTGTTTAAGTGTAATGTGTTTACAAAAAGACTAAAAAAATTACAATAAATACGTTATTTGATCGAATAACCCGAAAATAACATAAACGAAATAATAGTAATAACAGCAAATCGATAGTATTATATATATATACATATGCATATGAGATGAATCAAAAGGTATTACACTGTTGGTACAATTTGTATAACTGATATATATATTGCGGGTGGTACTGGAGGAAATTTTTAATGCAAATAATATTGTTTTTATAACTCAAAAATATAATCCAATTTGAAAGAAAAAGGGGTCCAAAATTAGTCACAAATTGCTCAGCATTCAATGTTGGACGTCAGCAACCAATGTTAGAAAGAGCTATGCGCTGAGTGAGCGTCTGAGACAGTTTGGTAGGGCACATTTGCATCTTGATTTATGTAACTACCACGACTTTTAGACTTATGAACGGTTCTAATGTGTTAATTGTTACATTTTTACGAAGAATGTTCGAATCTCCGTCACATCAAATATGCTCGCCCTTTTCTACCGTTGGGGGCGATATAAAGTGACGGTCAATCTCACTATTCGTTGGTAAAAGAGTAGTCCAAGAGTTAGCGATGGGTGATGATGACTAGCTGCCTTTCCTCTAATCTTATACTGCTAACTTAGGGATGGTTAGCGCAGATAGACTTCGAGTAGCTTGGCGCGAAATTCGAAACAAGCCACCAAACCAAACGAGGCATGTAGGTGACTTTTCGTTTTTTTGAAGAGAGAAGGAGAGATACAAGACGTGTTTTGTCCGGCTCTTGATTAAAGGATTTAGGCCTAATAGTTTTTTACTTGAAAATTTAAGAAAAAGTATTAGAACTACTTGACAACTGTTCAAGACAGCAAATCAATTTGAAAAAAACTTCTGAAATCAGGAACAGAAGAGCGGGAAACCGCAATAAACAACAACAACGGGTCCTACAAGACCAAACAAAGAAATGGCGGGAAAAGCCGTTACAACTAACGGAAAAACTATTGCAGGTAAGTCAAGCACTACTGGTGGCAATATAATCACTAATTCCCCATTGCTAACTCTATGTAGTTTAGCAAAAAGGGAACTAAATACCGTTAAAAAAGCAAAAACCGTAATAAAAAAAAAAGTAAAGCTAAGAGAAAACTAATTAAAGAAATTAATACTTCGGAAAACTCCGAAAGTGAAGAAGAAGCAGTGATGGCTACCAATACTGAGGTAGAGGTAGCTACTCCTGCATCTAAAGTAGGATTAAATACAAATAATGTAACAGTAAAAGAAATTAACACTATGGATGTTGATAAACATGATAGTGAAAAAAAAATGACAGTGATAAAGAATTGGAAGACCAAGATTTTATCACAGTTATTTCTAAAAGGAACATAAAAAAAAACAACAAACAAATAACAAACAATAATAATAATACTGTGACAAAAACTAGACCACCACAGTATGCAATTATCATAGAAGGCATTCCAGGTCAATACAACCAACCCCTGCTTGCCACTGAAGTGAAGAGATGCAAACCAAATGTTAACATAGTTAACATTAAGCGTTTGCCTAGAGGCGGAGTACTGGTGCAAGGGCACGATGTAGTCGACTTTAACCGACTACTGAAAGAATGGCCAACAGATGCCTTTAATTCAGCAAATATTAAAATCCATCTACCGGGAAGTAAGCCGCAACCAAAATCGATAGTGGTAAGAGGGGTTCATCAGACGATTGACCTGGACCTTCTAAAGCAGGCACTTGACGAACAAAACATACCACACACCAGAACAGAACGAATAATTTCAAAGAAAACACAAACACCAACCAATTTAATAAGAATAGACATTGACGATAGTTACAACACCCAAAATTTAATTAATAATGGAATATTGCTCTGGTATCAAAGATATCAAGTTGAGCAATTGAAAACACCGGCAATTGTTGTAACACAGTGTTACAACTGCCAAAGATATGGACATGTTTCAGCAGCCTGCTTAGCATCACCGAGGTGTTGCGGATGTGGCGGGGAACGCCATATTAATCAATGCAAGAAAGATAAAGAAACACCCAAATGTTGTAACTGTGGTCAAACCCACACAGCCAATTATAAAGGATGCGAAAAATATAAACAAATTAAGCAACGCATTTTTCAAATCAGAACACCAACAGAACAAAATCAATCGAAAACAAGTAGCTTACCTAAAACAGACACACCAATAGAACAGAATCAACAAAAAACAAGCAGCCAACCTGAAGCAAGCACATCAACAGAACATACTAAAACAACAAAAACCACATATGCAGAAATGGTAAAAGGAAAAGAAACACATAAACAACAAGTACAGAAAACTAATACACAAAACAAGAACACATTAACACAAAAACCAAAAGAAAACAACACTACAATACAAGAAACCAATAGTAACACAACAGATAAAACAAGCCTGTTCTCAACAGTGTTTAAAAACGTAATAACAGAGTTTATAACAGAATACACCAAACCAAATCAAACAACTAATTTTATAGAACTACTGATCACAATTACGATAAAACACGTCACACCTCATATACCATACATAATAACTACACTAACAGGTTACATGCTCACAGCTCAATGTTCACAGTAGTGTATATCAACATCCAAGGTGCAATAGCTTCCAAGAAACATGAGATCGAAGACCTAATAGAAGAATTAAACCCCCAGATTATAATAATAAGTGAAACTTTAACATATAATAATAATAGATTTAAAATACCTTATTACTCAATAATTAGAAAAGACAGGAAAAATAAAAATGATGAAAACAGAGGCATTATGCTACTTCATAAAGTAGATTTATCTGTAGAAGAAATAGAATTAAACAGTAACAATGAACATGTTACTGTAGATATCCTCCAATCAAATAATACTAAAATAATAGTAGCAGGAATTTACTGCTCACCCAATAAGCAACTAGATACAACTTTACTAAATAACATCTTTTCCCATAATCTAAACACCATAGTCATAGGAGATCTAAATAGTAAAAATGTTTCATTTGGATGCCGAAGCTCTAACTCAAATGGTAGAAAATTAATAAAATTTATTGATGATAATAATATAGCTCTATTAAACGATACTACCCCAACACATACATCCTATTCTACTAACTCTAGTGACATACTAGATCTGTGTATGTGTACATATAATTTAAGCCAGAAATTAGTAAAATTTCAAGTGGGAAAAGATGTAGATAGTGATCATCCCCCAATTTTTTGTGTCTTCGATCTCACCCCCTATAAAAATATAACATACAGGAAAGAAAAATTTAATTACAGAAAAGCAAATTGGCAATGCTATAAACAAGAATTAGATAATCTATTACCAAATGAAATTATTAAAGAAGTTAAAACGCAAGTCGAAATGGACAACTATTGTCAAACAATTACGGATTGCCTACAGAAAGCAGCCAAAGAAACAATACCAAAACAACACCACAAAACAACAATCAACACATGGAAACCAACCACAGAAATAATCAACCTAATAAAAAAGCGCAGACAACTAAGAAGACAGTACATGATTACAAGAAACAGAGAAACTAAAACACAAATAAACAACATTAGAAATCACATCAGAACTCAAATAAAACAACAAAAGCAAAATAAATGGGACAATTACTGTAATAAACTAAACGACATAACTGACCCGAAAAAATTCTGGTCACATCTTAAAAGATTCACAAGTGAAAACACAAACACAAAGAAATATCCTCCACTTGAACATAATAACACCATTGCACGTACAAATAAAGAAATAGCCGAAGCTTTCAAGGATCAACTCCAAAATACATTTAAAACTCACACAGATCCAGAAATGAATACACACTTCTACAATAAAGTCACTAATCACATAGCAAACAATAAACATCAATATGAACCAATATTTCCAGTAAACATAACTGATACAAATACAAGTTCTAACACTGATTTTGAAAGCACATTACTAACAAAGGAAATATCCCTACATGAAATACTAGAAGCAATTAAAAAAACCAAAAACAAAGCGCCAGGAGAAGACGAAATACAAGCTATTCTCCTAAAAAACGGCACTCCGAAATTGTTTGACCATCTAAATTCTCTATTTAACTTATCGCTACCCTCAGGATATATCCCAGTTTCTTGGAAGCTAGCAAATATTTTAATGTTCCATAAGGAAGGAAAACCAGCAAATAAACCAAATAGCTATCGACCAATCAGTCTGACCAGCTGTGTAGGCAAAATTCTCGAAAGAATAATAAGTAATAGACTCTCCACATTCCTGGAGGTAACATCAAAATTACCAGAAGAACAGAATGGATTCAGAAAATTTAGACAATCGACAGATCATTTAATAAGATTAACCGAAACCATCATAGATAGTTTCAACAAAAAAGAATGTACAGTCGCTTGTTTCCTCGATATCGAGAAAGCATTCGACACCGTTTGGCACGATGGTCTAAGGTTCCGAATGAATGAAATGGAACTACCGCGAGGAATTATTCGCTGGTTATCTAACTTTCTGGAAAACAGAAAATGTAGAGTAAATGTAGAAGGAACTTTTTCCGAATACTTTACTCCACTAGCTGGTGTCCCGCAGGGAGGGGTGGTTAGCCCTATACTCTTCATCATGTATGTTAACAATATGCCATTGAAGGATCCAAATCATGGATTCTCATCACAGTTCGCAGATGATGTGGCAATCTGGAAAAGTGCTGCAACACCCACGATAGCAGCTACAAACATACAACCACAATTAAATAGAATCAGTGAATACTGTGAAAAATATAGAATTAAAATAAACACAGCAAAAACTCAGCTCGTACTCTTTACGAAATCGCCAAAACACAGAAAACAACAGTTAGAAATATATATGAATGGCACGCTGCTCCAGATTGCCCAATCAGCAAAATTTTTAGGTCTGACTTATGATTCAAAATTAACTTGGATCAAACATGTCAACGAAATTAAAAATAAAATTTGGCGAAGAACCAACTATGTTAGGAGTCTAACTGGTAAACACAGTGGAGCATCCACAGATAATATTTTGAAAATATACAAAACATATATTAGACCAGTAATAGACTATGCAGCTCCAGCATGGGTAACTGTAAGTAATGTAACAATCAAAACCAAACTACAAAAAATACAAAATGCACTTCTCACAACAGCATACAGAGTTCCGAGAGCAACATCATCTAAATTCATCCATAATTACTCGAACATACCAATAATATCAGATAGACTCCTAAATATTACAATTAGGTATTTTAACAAAAATTGGAAGAAAAATGATTTGTTATGCGAACTAGATAGGTACCTTATACATGATGAAGATATTCCTAAATACCTCTCCCCAATTAACATATATAATAAATATAAAGAAAAAATAAATAAATAAATTAAATTAAAATATGTATGTGTATAAATTTTAAATCTTGTATTTATAATTTGCATACTTATGTATTTTAAAATAATAATAAGATAAAAAAAAAAAAATGCCACCAGCAAGCTTGACTACTGTGAATAAGAGACTATAAATGGACATTGCCCTGAAAAGGACCTAACATAACATCACGAGTTAGGGAAAATATGTTAAGGAAGGAGGAAGAGGTCAAAGTGAACCTGACCCTCCAGGGCAAATACCCAAACACCATCGGAAAGAAAAAAAAAAAAAGGCATGTAGGTGATTACACTATTTTATGAACCATATTTTGTTTATGTAGAAGTAATCCAAACGTTGTAAAGCGGTGACTAAAATGGCAGCTTGTTAGTAGAACGACATCCTAAAAGACCAGGTTTGTTTCTTTCCTGGTTTGAAGATGGTTCAGACATAGCATAATAGACTTAACTAAGGCTAGTTACTGCAATATCATCTTAAAAGACCACGTTCATTCCTTTTATGGTACCAACATGGTCCAGATATAACACAGTCGAGGCGAAACCACAGATACTTGTCACAATGATGTCTTAAAAACAAGCATGGGTTCGTTTCGTGACATTAAGCTCATACTCTTCTGCAAAATGATGTTTTTAAAGACAATAATCCAGCTATATTTGCTGCAAGTGTTACTATCGGAGTTACTGAATATCAGGTTTCAGTTGTCCACTCTGGAATGCCCAGTCCCAAGATCGTAACTTCACTGAACAATCATTGTGAATTTTTCAAATGTATACTTTAAAAATTTCTTTTCAGATGCAAGTTATGAAGTTTCCATATAGGACCAAAATAGTGCTACTGTTAAACCATTTGACACTGTGCCTGTCTTTTCACCAATCGAAATTAGCTTTGTTCTTATGTATTAGACTTATCATGACCAGGTAGTTAGGGCACTCGAGTCGTAATCTGAGGGTCGCGGGTTCGGATCTCCGTCACACAAAACATGCTTGCCCTTTTAGCCGTGAGGCATTTTAATGTGACGGTCAATCCCACTATTCTTTGGCAAAAGAGTATCCCAAGGGTTGACAGAGGGTGGTAATGATTAGCTAATTTTCCTCTAGTCTTAAACTGCTAAATTAGGGACGGCTAGCACAGATAGCCCTCATGTAGGTTTGTGCGAAATTCAAAACAAACCAAACTTTTTTATTAGCGCTTTTCTATTAATTTAATTCATCACTCTAATATTATAAAATTGCCAGTTTATTTTCTCAGCTTAAGAGACTAAGTGACTAATAAGAAACTGCTATATTACATGCAAGCATTTTATACGAGTTTCTTAAAGCGAGTATTGTCTGTTCAAACCAAATAATATCCAATTAGAAACTCCTACTTAATTAGCAATGCTCGGCTCTTTGTAAATTTACCAAGGAAAATATCAATCAATATTAAACATCAGTGTTATGTTAACAAAAATATTCAGAAAAGTAATGATTGACAGTATTCAACACTGCATACCCTATGAGTTTCAAAAAGGTAACATTTGTGTTGTTGATAAAGATGTTTTATGCGTTCACAAAACAAGTGGTGCTTCAGAAAAATGTAGGTCAGATGATTTTTTATCTCTCAACTTACCGTTTTTAATGGAGACTAGTAGATCTGTACAACGACCTCGGGATGTCAAATGTTGATAAAATCTCCCATCAAAATATCCAAAAGTTATCAGAAAAATCTGAATTATTCTTAATTTACTGTTTGAAAACATACATCATAAATAGATCGGAAAGGTCAGTTGAAAAGGAATCTAGGTTTCACACGAGATGTAAGATGACTTCATAGTCCAGCTCATAACAATTTGAAATTTTTTTGGTAACCTAACACGAGAAAGAACCTTTTCTCTTTCAATTGTTGCAGGATAGAAGAAACGGGGTCTTTATGTCAACATCATACGCAAGAAGTAGTGGTTTAGCCCTGGCCTGAATCAAATTTTGATGGCCAAATCAGGTCTACACGCGCAGAAATGTTTGGTGTCCATTTTGGTTGGACAGAGTCGGCATAGTTCACGTTGAGGTATTGAAATCGAATCAGATTATAACTTCAGATTTGTATTGTTAACAATCGATCCATTTGCACCAGGATTTCATTGAAGAATGTTCAGCACAGAAAAGGTGCCATCCTACAGCATGAGAGTGTGAGACCATATTCTACAAGAATGATTCAGAACAAGATCAGAGATTTGTATTGGGAGGCCGTGAATACTCTCCTCGCATTGCTCCTTCAGACTGCCATCAATTGCCTCACTCTACGTACTTTCTTTAGGTTGTTTCTTCAGATTACCATTTATTTAGATCTATGCAGCACTATCTCAGCAATAAGACTTTCTCAAAAATATTCATGGTATCAAAACTGTTCTTTGGCCCAGAATTCTTTGTCTTAAAGAAAGCTTTCTTCTGTCTGTGAGGAAGTGAAAACTTTGTTAGAAGATGACATATTGTTATTAATAAAGATGTGGATTACGAAAAATAAGTTATTACCTTTAAAAAAGATATTTTGCCGTACAAGGAAAAAAAAAGCGACTTAACTTTTACGTAATTTTAATATATGAAAGTAATTGTTTTAGGGATGTGTTTTATAGACATAATCTGTTTGTTGGTTGCTTATAATTTTCGCGCTATTCGCACATAATCGTTCCTAATTTTGAACTGATAGATTAGAGGAAAAGCGGTTAGTCAACAGCACCCACCATTAAACTTCTTTTTATCTCATACTATAAATCCACACATAGGTATAGGTTTATTCAGGCTATAACTGAATGTTGTAAAATCTCTTCTTTTCATTGGTTGTGAGCATGCCATTCAAGTTTAAACTGTCACCTTGCAACACAGCTTTGGCTTTTCAAATGGGCATGGATGACTTTTAAGCTTAAAAGTAATCAAAAAGTATTACTGAAAAATTTTCAGACATTAATGGAAGACAGGTGGAACTTTAATTTGACTTTTCATGCCGACAGTCTTTATTATATCCTCAAAGTATCATGTATAATAACTCGTAAAGTTTAAACTTGTAACTACAAGCGGATCACATAACAGCAAAATTTGCAGTTCTAAAATGTTTCGTGTTAAAATAAAGGAGTAAAACTTAACATCAAATTATAAGCTATAACATATTTAATAATAATAATTTCATTCAAATACATTCATATTCATATTCATGGCTAGGAGGTTAAGGCGCTCGACTCGTAATCTGAGGGTCGAGGGTTCGAATCCTCGTCGCACGAAATAATGCCGTGGGGGCGTTATATGTGATGGTTGATCCCACTATTTGTTGGTAAAAGAGTAGCTCAAGAGTTTGCGGTGGGTGGTGATGACTATTTGCCTTCTCTTTAGTCTTACACTGTTAACTTAGGGACGGCTAGCGCAGATAGCCTTTGTGTAGCTTTGCGCGAAGTTCAAACAAAACAAGCATTCATATTAAAGTGGTTTAATTAAATTTTGAATGTAACTCAGTAAATATGTTCAGAAGGGATTTAAAATGACCTCAGTGAAATCAGTGGTGACACTTGGTTTAAATATTTAATGCTTAAAGTACCGTTATTTTAAAAATAAGGGGTTTTGGATACTCAAATCTCAAAAAGCGAAGCAAGTTAGTGTGGAAACGAGAAACGATCTCATAAACCCTTGAAATCACCATTTGAGCATCTTCACAACTTGGTCACGCCCTGCTGCACAGGAAATAAAGTGTCTTAAAAGATCAAAAATATTCCAGAGTTGCAATTCCACTTTGAACATACATGAAAGTAAATTATTTAAAACTGAAAGGCCAGGGGCTAACGAGTTGGGCTGCGTGTGTTTACGACACGCATACGCGTTTTCTCGAGAACATATTTGCATTGCACCCTTGATTTTGAGTGCATAATTAAAGAGAATAAATATTTTAAAATGATAAATATATTATCGTACTGATTTACTTTAGCGTGTTTTACATAATTTATAATATCCTTCAGCAAAATCTTTAAGAACACTGAACAAACAGGGCGTAATTTAGTTTTCATCCGGGACTTAGGAGAGATTTGTAAAGACGGAGCTATAATGATAAACTTCAAAGGTTCGGCGAGTAGGTAGCACAGTTGTTTCTCAAACTAAGGTTAAAAAAATTATCTCTTAACAGAGACACATAAAGCCGTCTCCTCTGCCTTCGCGCATGCTCCTAACCCGTACACATTATCCTTTCGTGTTTGTTATTCTGATGAAACAGGTTTTGGATCAAATTCTACTTATTCCAAAGACTATTACCATATGAACAGATACTCAATCGACATCCCAGAGTAAATATCTATTAATACTCTGTTTTGAATCCTTCCTCCTGCTTTGCGGCGTTAATTGAACAAGACATAACTTGAAAGTTTACTTGAGATGCGCAGATATACAAGAAGTGACATACATTACGGGACTCCACGAGAAGTGTTGGATATTTTCCCTGAAAATAACATAATTTCAGAAAGGTGATTTTGTAATCCATCAACTTCACGAATTAAGTTTTTATTATTTTTATGCTCAGCATGTCTTAAACCTTGTCGAGTTGGAATCTTGGTGCCAAGTTTCTGACTCGGTTACTGTTGTTGAAATAGTTATGAACTCGTTTTACAAATGTATATTTATATATATGTGTGTATGCAAACGGAACGTATTCTCCTGTTGTACCAAAGTTATGTAGATTCTTCAACAATACATTTCGTCTCAATATCTACCAAATTGGTACTACGTCAGCTAAATGATTTGGTAGAATAAATATTTCTAAATATTTTTTATAACTTTAGTATAAATGCATGTAAATCTTGATCCATATGTTGTTTCATTCAGACCTTATGTAAATGAAAACATGTAAATTTGCCTGTTTTCCATAGAAAATAGGTTAATTTCTAAATTTCATTATCCAGGTCACAAAAGCAATGTTTAAAGGGAATGATGGACATTAAGAAATAGCTCATACTGAACAGGAACAAAATTTGTGTTACCATCGTGTAATTGCGCTTGAAGATCAAAATACAAAGAATTAAAGGAAATGCTTCAATAAACAAAATAAAAATTATGAGTTTATTGGCTCTTGAAGAAAACACCTGTTGTATATTAAGTAAATAAAAAAATTAACACAAAATTAAATTAATTGTAATACCGTTTAGTTGATATTAAAATATTATGCACGTCGGATATAGTATCCCTGTAAAACCTTCTTCGTCTCAGTACAAGTATATGCAAAATGGGACAATGTTAAAAAAATATAGATGGCGTACTTACAGAATATAAATTGTTGTTGTTTTGAATTAAGCACAAGGCTACACAATAAGCTATCTGTGCTCTGCCCACCACGGATATCGAAACCCGGTTTTTAGCGTTGTAAGTATGCAGACATACCACTCAGCCACTGGGGGCACAATAGAAATTGTGTTGGGTGTAAACGATCAAATAAAAAAGTAAGGTTAAACATGTTTATAAGAACCGCTTTTCTTAAAATAATTTGTCCTAAATTATGCACACCAGATTTTTGAATGACGTTGTTAACTTGTTATTTTGTTTGTTTGTATTAATGACGTATTCACCTCTTTCACAATTTTATTTGCACTCGCTTGTACAGCGGTAGGCTTCCGGATTTACAACACTAGAATCAGGAGTTCAGTTCCCCTCCGTGGACTCAGTTGATACCCCGATTTGGCTTTGCTGTAAGAAACACACTCACAATTTTGTTATAGCTTTGAACTGTTTTTAAATAAGTTCTCCATTCAAAATACCAGTAGAATTATTTTGTATCAGGATATTTTAATATCTAATAATTATTTTGAATTTCAATACTTATTGCACAAACTAAATCAAATATCGTTATGACATAACGGGTACGAGTGTGTCGTATATTTGATAATTTATCAGTTCAGCACACATTTGATCATTTATTGTGTGTCAGCTCCAAAATGATTTCGACTATATAAATATGATTTAACATTTTAAATAAATGTTCAGAAAATATAGACGGACAGAAAGAGAAATGTTATAAGAATACATCAAGGATAAAAGGAGCATGGTGCTTGATTTGGTATTTTTGTTACGCACAAAGCTACAAAAAGGGTTATTTGTGCTCTGCCCACCATCACTATCGAAACCCGATTTCGAGCAGTATGAATCCGTAGACATCCCACAGCTCCATTGAGGGGACAATTAAAATGAAAATTACACTTTACTGATGTCAAAATCAATGTTTAATAAATAAATAAGGTAGCGACGTAGTTGTATCAAAGAGTGCTTATCAACCAACCTTTATAATTAAAAATGTGACTTGCGTGCGCGACAAACATTTTAAATTAATTAGACTACTTAAAATTTAAATGAGGAAAAGGTACGTAGGGATGACGTCATCATTCGTGCGTGGGAAGCTTTTTGAAACTGTGCCACTAGGGGGGGCAGTCATTGAGATGGAGTGTACAGCCATCAGATTCATTTAGTAAATTATGTAATTAACCTCATACGTAAGTAGTCTATTTAGGTCACTGTTTTAAATATGCAACACTATCATTACTTTTTACAAACTAGTGCATTCAAATATAAATACCACAACCAATAAAAAGTGTTTCGAACGAAAAACATGGATTTTCTTCCTACTTGAGGCCCCCCAGTGGCTCAGCGGTATGTCTGCGGACTTACACGCTAAAATCCGGGTTTTGATACCCGTGGTGGGAAGAGCACAGATAGCCCATTGTGTAGCTTTGTGCTTAATTCAAAACAAGCAAACAAATTTCTACTTGAGAATTAAAAAAAAAAAGTCTCACGTTTATTCAAAAGATTTCCACTGGTATTTTAACAACACCTGCATTTAGTATTGAAATAAGATAATAAGTCGTGATAGTGCAAACGAACGAGCTATTTACCAAAAGAGAAAAACGAATTTAAAATTGTAGATTTGTAAATCAGAATACAGTGCACCCCTAGTGGCACAGCGACATGTTTGCGGACTTACAACGCTAGAAACGGGGCTTTGATACCCGTGGTTGGTAAAGTACAGAAAGTCCATTGTGTAATTTTGTGTTTAATAAACAAAATACATTGGACTTGGCACTTTAATATTACGTCCTATAGAAACTATCGATTATCTTAATCATCAATAACTTTGTAGATTCTGCCTAAAATCGTAAAAAAATTTGAAGAGGACAGTTGTTTCAATATCAGCAGATTGGTTTTAGTCGGTGCCAATTTTAAGTACGTCACTTCCTTTGGAATTAAAAAAATCAGATTTACGATACAGTTTAGAATGCTTTATTATTGTTTTTTTCTGAAATAGGTTTTGTCTTATTCGTATCACTAAGCTTAAGAGCAATGTAAACATATATTTAGTTCAAATAAATAAAATTTATAAACTCTGAAAATTAATCTAACAATTAACCAACATTGAAATAACAAATATTCAAAATAAACTCGACTCCAACATCAGTGTAGGTGCTACAAAGAAATCTCAAGGTTCATCAGATATATGCCAACATACAATACTCTAAGTGAACTTGTGTATATTATGGTATTGAGTTTCGGCACTTGCTTAGATCTTTGTGGATTTTCATATCGTCATTTTATAAGAATTTCTTTCCGCGGTTAAATATTCTGAACAAATATTTACGATTCTTCCGTCCACTTTGCAGTTTTCAACCTTCCTTTATTCACGTCCTGTTGACTTAAAAAGAAAAAACTGAACTTTGTATTTCGAGACTAGCTTTGAAGGTCACTTGCTCTTCTACAAATACTGCTTACCTTCTCTCATTTCTGTCTGAAATTTGACCAAAGGTGTTAGTCACCAGTGAAAAGCTCACAATATTTTTTTTACTGAACTAATGATAATGTGATTTACAGCTCTTTACTATTGTAATACCTTTTAAAACACATTACTAAGTTTAACAATTAAACAAAGCGTTCTGAAATAATTTATCTTCCAGTGGTACAGCAGTGTGTCTGCAGACTTATAACGCTAGAAATCGGGTTTTGATACCCGTGGAGAACAGAGTACAGTTAGCCTATTGTGAAGCTTTGATTGAAATGTTTTTACCCTTTCTCTACACCCCCTGCTAGTCAAGCGGTAAGTGTCCGGATTTATAAGGCTAAAATCAGGGGTTCGGTTTCCCTCAGTGTGCTGAGCAGATAGCTCTATGTGGCTTTGTTATAAGAAAACAAATCCTTTCTCTGAGAGGTGCCAATCAATCCAACGGTTGCTCATTTTGTTCGTTCCCGTGTGAGCACATTTTCTTTGTAAAATTATTGACATTTTAAACAAAAAATGTTTATTTTGTGCATGATAAAAGAAAACAAAGCACAAACATTTATATCTGACATTTCAACCGCGGGTTAGCCACGTGGAGAAATTCTGTATTTTGGAGCTAGTGAGACTACTTCGTATTCAAAAAACACTACAAAAAATTCCTTTCACGTAAGTTGTGACAGCTTGGATTATGGGTGGTGGGGTGTTGCTATCTGGCTGCCGGCCCTCTGGTTATTGGTTCAAGATCACTGACATCAAAAGATAACTTTAATAAATTTTCTATAAATACTAAGCGTTTTATTATGTCAGGAAAACTCCTAAGTTTAAGAGAGCTTGATAAAAATGAATAAAAAAGTGGTCTACCTTTCGAAAGTACTCGGGTTATAGGGTTTTATTCATTTCTGCTAAGTGTTATACATATATATATATATATATATATGAGTTTGCTTTATTTCGGTCAAATCGCTCGAGAGTCATTATCAAGTTATAGCCCAATTTGTTCTTGACCGAATCGACCAACTCGTTTGGCAACACGGTTTTATCTTCTAGCTAGTTCATTTCCATGTCACGGTTATTTTACTACCATGTTACTTCTGAAAAACCACAACAAAAACTCAATTGTTTTTATTTCTTTCCTTTTCTTGTGAAATCTTTCATTCTACGTGTAACAAAATAGGTAGATACTAAGAATTTAATGCACGTTACAAAGCAACATCTGGAAATAGTTTGCTTTTTAAACAAAAGCTAAATTTACGGATTTTCTGTGTGTGTCCAGATTACGGTGTACGTTAAAAATGCCAAATTTTACGTTACTTATTGTTTTCTAATTCTACATAATTCAGTTATGCTCTTAAATATTCAGCCGGATCAGTTTATTACCTTTATTGTGCGTGTGAGTTTTCTTATAGCAAAGCCACATCGGGCTACCTGCTGACTTCACCGAGGGGAATCAAACCCTTGATTTTAACATTGTAAATCCGTATACTTTAGATCTTTGTAGATCTTTACTGACTTTTAGTTCCACTAACTGACCTGTCACAAATTTTTATTTTTAAGAGATATTTTAAATATTATTTTCTTTGTTCATGTCCAGAGCCTTTATTTAGGTCATCACAAATAAAAACATTGGTTCGTAACTTCAATTTCTTAAGTTGACCTGTGGCTTCTTTCAGTACTTGAACACATACTTTAAACAGATTTTTTTCTCTGCTTATATCAAGTTCTTTTATTTATGATTTTCACAAATAAGAACATTAGCTCAGAAGATTGATCATCAGTATAAGTATGGCGACCTCCTTTACTGTCAGAACTGAAAGCAACGAAAAGATATATATCTGTTTTTAGGGAAAGCTCGTGACTGTCTGTCAGTTTTTGTTGTCTTTGACTTTTTAGGTATTTCCATCGACTAGTTTAAACATATAATAAAACGAAAGTTATTTTACTTTCAGTTATTTCAGTTTAGTTATACAAAACTACAGCCCTAAAATGGTTTAAAAAAATTAATAATAAATATAAGTAAAACGTATTCACCAGTGACAACCAAGACATGATGACTTGAGATTGGATGCCGAGAAACCCATTTTTTGTGAAATAAAGTTTGGATACGACTTGAATTAGTAGTTAATAAACAATTATTACAAACGTACAGCTTTTCTGGAAGCTTATTTCATCGTCACACTATTTGTAATAAAGTTTCTCTCTCTCCACTGATTCAAGCCGTCTTCAAACGCAAATATAAATATGTTCAAGTTACAACCACTAGAGGGCGAAAGTTGCAAAAATACCATCCACAGTTGACAGAACAACCTGGATATCAACGCGGCAGAGTTGAGCGGTTTTTCAGAGTTATTTTGGATTCAAGGAGAAATGGACGTGATTTTTAATAACAGGTAGGTACTAGGTATATATTTATATTGAGGTCTTAGTACATTAAGGGCTTTCTAGTATGCATCCTAAGAAGTATTACTACCTGTTAATAACCTATTTATCAGGAGAGGTTTTGACGTATTACTGTAAAGCAGGCTACATTTATTACCTGAAGAACGAAGTGTCAATAAACAAATTACGTTGTTGAGTCACGCAACTTGCCGCATCGTTGCAGCACAGAGCTTGTAAGAAGCTCAGATAATATAATCCGTTATTTGGTTGAATCGATAATGTATTAATCATTATTCAAGAACATAAAAAACTAGGAAATCGTAGTTTTTGGAACACTAATAATGCACGTGACAAAAACAAAACAAAGACAGCAGAGCCCTGGTCTAGGAACATCAGAATAAATGACTCTCAGCTTACAGCAGATACAATGAGGATTTGGCTATTGAAGCATTATTGTATAGGGGGCATTAGCGTTTCGTAAATACAACTGGCGATTATTGGCGAGCGATTGCCGGATATTTGAAAAATAAAGCAAGACTTCCAAGTATTTCGGTAACCTGGTATTTGTGACTGTAAGTAATTATTCGTTCGTTTCTATCTAAAAAGATGTACTGGATATAATAGAACCGGTATGGACTGGTGGTTCTAACGTATCAACTGGATCAAGAACAAAGAGACAATTGAATGACAGAGTTATTACTTCGTTTCTGATTATGTATCTCGTCCCAGGAACGACTATCAGAACTTTCGTATATTTAAATGAGCTGCATTGCGACTGATATCTCCTTACGGATGTTATCCATGCAATGTTTGTTGACTTATCCGGCGTACTTACGTGTTATGAGAAGCTTGCAATACGACACACTTATATTATATCGTGATAATACGAATAAAATGTGCGACTGAAGTGTGATGAGTATAGTTTTTAGTGGGTTTGCAATGTGTGCTTTTAATGGAACGTAATATTGTAAGAAAAAAGTGCTAATATCACGTTTTTGTATTTTGTACTTTATTACCGAATACAAACTTACTTTTATGCTGCGGTGTCCATAATTAAACATTATTATTTTATATTATGCGCTAGATAAAGAAAAAATGATCTTATATTGTCGACTCTGATAAAGTCTGATAAAAATGCTTTTGCTTTAGAACGCCAGATCATACTTTTTACGTTTCAGGGCAGGATTGTAAAAAACAATTTTTTCATTGCAGTATCGATATTTGTACTGGAGTGACGAATAGAAAATAGGTTACTTTTCTACTGCAAAGAAGGTACATTACTTACCAAAACTAATTACGGAAATACACGTTGAAACTTGGGTTCTAGGTAAAATACATACTTTTGTTTTATAATGCCGAATGAAACTTATTTTTATGCTGAAATAAGGGACAAAAACGTATTTTTTTTTGGCAACGACGTATTTAACACATCATTATAAAAATTTCACCAGTTAAGCTTTTTAATCATATGTTGAAATTCCTGAAATATAAGAAACGTGATTGGTTTTAAGATTCATAATTAATAATGTAATAACTACACTTGTCTGACTTTTGACAGAAACATTCTCTCGGACCTGGAATTGTTTAAAGTGATAAGTCTTACCGACATATTGGTTTTGGTGTTTAAATAAGATACATAGATAAAGCATGGTTTTGGAAGTTTCCAAGCCCTTTAATATTCGAACTGTATATAATAGTGCGAGTTTTGTAAACATTTTCACGTTTTAAAGTGTGTAATTTTGCTCTCGTTTTGTTATTTAGTTTTGCTCGTTTTCTCAACATTACGAACGTGTGATTGTTTATATTATTTTAACGTTTGTTTCACAGCAAAGTTAGGTTATGTGCATCACGGGGAATCCAACGCCGGGTGTTAGCGTTGTAAGTATGTAAACGTTTCGCTATCTCGCCGGGGGACATCATTTTAGTAACAACTAATATTCCCTCCTTTATACTGGGAACTAGATACATAATTAGCGAAAATTCGCGTTCTAATAGGTTAGCAACTTCTAGTGAAACCGAAGATACAAAACTGAAACAATATTTTTTTAGGATCTCATTAAAATCCAGTTACATAGTCTTATCGAGTGATGATATAATAATATTTTTTCCGATATATAACGGTAATCTGAAGCCTAAATAACCTTTTATCATGTATAATAATAATAAAATGAAAACGCTTTAAATCTAATTCATCTGTACAAGAATATCTAATAAAAAATTTTGAATAATTTTTCGTCTGAACTGATGTTTATTGCCGTCGGCTACGTAGAACGAAGCTACAACAACATAAATCTGGCGAATAAAGAAATATATGAAGTATGCAATCCAAGTATAGCTAGAAATGACGTTAGAGTACACGTGATTATCCTCCATAAATCGTTCAAGCATGAAAGACGTTACTTTCGTTATTGTAGTCATGTCTTTTAAAAAACTGACAGATGTTACCCAGAATAGAAATACAGTTTTAAATACGTTCGACGTCGTGTAACATAATAACAATTATTCTTCTAACAGAAGCACAGCAATCACAGTGGTGTATGGTGGTATTTTAGTATTTTTACTTGACGATGATTATTTATGGTTATTAAAATGGTTTGAAATAGGTTTCGGGGATGTAACGTAGCATTTTCGACGTCATATCGGAAGAAAATAAGTTTTGGTTTCATTAACATCCTTGATAATTAATATAAAAATTGTATAACGGAACTATATATTTTTTCCTGTTTTATCAGGTGAGGTGTGTGCGTGACGAGACAAAAATACGTTTTTCTTGCGGTCTATAGCAGTCTTACACTGCTAAATTAGGGACGGCTAGCGCAGATAGCCCTCGTGTAGCTTTGCGCGAAATTCAAATTCAAAACAAACCAAACCTTTTTTTTTTTTCAAACAGTACTGCGAAGTTCTTGTGTGGAATCCGTTATTATCCGTTATTATATTATCAGATGGAATCCGTTATTATATTATCAGATAGAATCCGTTATTATATTATCAGATACAGAACAGTTTATTAATTAACAAAACACGGAACGTTTGTTTGTATTTAATCACAAAGATATACAATGGATTACCTTTGCTCCGTCCACAATTGGTATCGAAATCCGGTTTCTAGCAACGTAACACCTGGGCCATACCGCTGTGCCACTGGGAAATAATATGAAAGAAACAAGAACTGTAATGTTGTCTTAAGACCTTCCGTTTGGATCATAACATGAAAATTACCAATGTAGATTAATCAATCAACCTTTTAGTAAACGTGGGTTTAGTAAATAAAAATGACAACAAATAATTATTATTTTTCATTTAGTGTTCAAGGCTTAAAACAACTTTAATATCTTAGTTCCTTTCAATGTTTAAATGAAGAAAAATAGCAACACGAGAAAACTAATTACACCAAGAGCAACTGGCTTTAATAACAGTAATTTTGTCAGAAATGAGTATAAGTGTACTTTGTGAAGCTCCAAAAAGAGACACACTAAATCAAATGTTCATTTAATACCATGATATCATTATCAGAAATGAGTATAAGTGTACTTTGTGAAGCTCCAAAAAGAGACACAATAAATCAAATGTTCCTTTAATATCATGATATCATTATCAGAAATGAGTATAAGTGTACTTTGTGAAGCTCCAAAAAGAGACACACTAAATCAAATGTTCCTTCAATACTATGATATCATTATCAGAAATGAGTATAAGTGTACTTTGCGAAGCTCCAAAAAGAGACATACTAAATCAAATGTTCCTTTAATACCATGATATCATTATTTTTTTTAAATAATAAAATACGTTTTGTTTTGAAAGAATCTGTTCATTGAAGTAGAGGGTAAACATGAAAAAATAATAAAACTGCACACTGATAAACTTCATCATATTTCTAAAACCGACAGAGTGGATTAAATATGTAAACGAGAATTATTCTAAAACGTGTTTAACTTAGAAATCACACTTGACTCGTAATCCGAGGGTCGCGGATTCGAATTCCCGTCACACCAAACGTGCTCGCCCTTTCAACCGTGGGGGCGTTATAATGTTACGGTCAATCCCACTGTTCGTTGGTAAAAGTGTAGCTCAAGAGTTGGTGGCGGGTGGTGATGACTAGCTACGTTTCCTCTTGTCTTACGCTATTAAATTAGGGACGGATAGCGCAGATGGCCCTCGTGTAGCTTTGCGCGAAATTAAACAAAACAAAACAAAAACAAGCCATGCCAACCAGAAACGTTGAAAATGAACGTAATACAATCCAAAACTTCTATAAGTGTAGTTTCGTAGTTTAAATTTATCACCACCAATATATAATATATGTGTAATATTTTATAATTGCTAACCGTAAGGCAATGATACACTCTGAAGAACGAAGTATTTCAAAGCAGAGAGGAGATTATACTCAAACAATTCGAGATAAATAATATATTAGAATGATAACGACACACAGTATTTTTAAGCTTATTTTTTGGAATTAATCCGAGTCTGGGAAAAGGGATAACTGATCGCTTTAAACAGTTCCAATTCTAACTTTTCCCATTTTATTTACGCGAGAACTGTAATTTGAAAGCAAACAGAGTAGATAGACTATTTTGCGAAAATCGTTCAATGGAAATTACAAGATAATTCTGCTATTGCGCGTGGTGTGCGTGTGGCACCATCCTCAACCTTGCTGTAACATTTTGGTGCTCAGATACGTAGTTTACAAGGGTCAGTAATGTTAGCCGTTGCTATGAATGTTACAAGGGAAGGCAAAATTACAGCAAATCTTATGCACAACAAAACTCATTTTAATCTGTTTATAATATATTACATAATTTTATATATATATAATACTGTACATATAAGAACTGCTTGTTATAAATTAGAATTTTAAATACAATAATTTTTCCTCAAGCGTTTATTTGTTTATTTCAATTTTTTTCATAAGTGGATTTCCGCTATTATTTTAGATACCATGTTCACCAGAGGACCGGCAATAAGTTAACGAATTAACTACTCCAAAATTTGGGGTTCGATTCTCCTCGGTGGACAGTGTGAAGAGAGAGTGTAACTGTTCGCTAAGAAAACGACAACAATAACGGCTCGACGCCATAACAACATAGGTATTTCTGAAAATGTTAAAAAATAACAGACATGAGTAGTGAACTCATATTTTTTAACATCTTTAATGTATTTTTTAAATAATATAAAAAGGGATTTAGCTAGCCACTACCTCCTAAATTTGCTACTGGTTAGCTCTTGATATCTAAACCTTTTTAAAAGGGAACTAACTCATCGTTGGTATACAAACGGAAATTTCTTCGTCAGACCTTAGCAGACAAGCATAATTAAATACCAAACAAAAAGTACTTACCACGTTCTGTGATTTGAAGAATAAGTACTTTTGTATTAAATCAATTGAAATATATATATATGTGGAACGTTATGGGCTTGAGCATCCACATCTCGCTCTCCTAATCTTTATTTCTATATTTATTTCTACTCTTTTATTTCTTATGTGAGACTGATGAATGGAGGTTAAGACTAATAGACAGTTTATCCCCACCTCAATGTGGGTTTTACTTCTTCAGTCACCTCCAAAACCTAGGGTAAATTTATAATTCAACATTATAGTTTGCACCATGGAACCTTTTCAATTAGTGCAGCGTTTTTTGTTTAGTTTATTTTTGTTTTGGCTTGTTTGTTTAAGTTATAAAAAACTAATACGTATATATATATACATATAGGACACATAGTCTTCATACGGGAATGTTATCAACCGTTTCTCTTGCAGTTATAGTTTGGCGTCTGTATCTATTTTGCTTGTTCTGTGAAGATGTGAAAATCTTAATTCTTTTGACTTGATAACTAACATCGGATAAAACAATACGAACACTTTCTATCAAACTTTGTGACAATCTCTTTTGAACCACAATGAATTGATTAAAGTGTTAAGTCCGGTTGTATTTAAACTGAGATAAAATAACTTGTAAGAAAAAAAAACAATGATAAGTAAGTCATACATTAACGAGTACACTTCCGTTTATTTTCCAAGAACTAAAAACCAAACAAATAAATAAATATTGTATGTTTCATCACGTTCTTCAGTTTTAGTGTATTCAGGTAGCTCTGAAATCTGATTTAGCATTTCAATAATAAGATCACGACTTGTTTCTAAACTTTTGTTGCCGGGAATAACTTCTTGCAGTCAGAAATAATTTATTGACGTCAGGTTGTTGTTTTTTTGTTGTTTTTGAATTAAGCACAAAGCTACACAATGGGCTATCTGTGCTCTGCCCACCACGGGTATCGAAACCCGGATTTTAGCGTGTAAGTCCGCAGACATACCGCTGAGCCACTGGGGGGCTTGACGTCAGGCATAACTTCTTTTACTGGAGTAACGAGAAGGGCTAGTGTTTTCATCAGAGCAACTAATTCAGCCAACATTCAATAAACATTTACCAAACCTGAAACATAGTATGCTACGTTGGCTTGGAATGTAACTGCTTTGAGCAATGCAATCACACGTGCACTTTCACAATTAGCAACATGTGTTATCATATATGGTAGAGTTCTACTCTGCGGCATATATATATTAGGAGAAATACTCCCCAAATATTCTGCTTGAATATGTTGATGCAGATTAACCTATTTTGTGTTCATATGTATATACAAACTACAGGGTAGATTAGTTTCTTCACATGTATAATATCAGATACTGAAACGATGGTTACAATTCTGTCTCTATTTCAGTGCTTTTAATGTCCTATAATAACTTCCAGATTTTTTCATTGAAAGACTGATTCTTTTTATGCATTCTTCTCTTATACAATATTTATTCAATAGTGAACTAACTTATGGATGTCTAAATGTAATTTCAGAGACTTGACGTATGTAAATAGACATCCAGGTTTCAAAGTACACAAGCTTATATTAGAGCAATACATGGTAGTGGTAAAGTATGAGAAGGGTACATTAGTTTATATTAGAACAATGAATGGTAGTGGTAAAATATGAGAAGGGTGCATTAGTTTATATTAGAGCAATACACGGTAGTGGTAAAGTATGAGAAGGGTACATTAGTTTATATTAGAGCAATACATGGTACTGGTAAAGTATGAATAGGGTTACCGCTTTGTAGTGTAACACCACATGGTCTAATGCAGCTCAACAATGCATCTACATTGTGTGAATATCAGCGATCCCTCTTCCTGGGTTTGCATCATGGGATCTGCAGTAGTGAATTATTGAAAGTATGTTTATTGGAATGCTTTCATAGAGATCGGTCAAGGGATAGCCTACAAGTTCTTAGTGGGGGTTAAGGTACTGCGGTTAACAATTCCATGTTAGGGTTTAAAGCTTCATCGTATGGGTGCCTGCTTATATGAATTCACAGCGTGTGTTCTTTTTAGCACTGTTTATGAAATCATAATACAAATCTGCAGATATTCTTGTAAGTGAAAAAAATAAATCTTATATTATTCTTGAATGTTGTAAATAAGTTCATTCTTATGTAACAATATAAGAAACGCCAAGCATGTAAACAGAAGCAAGCAGTGAACTTCATCCTAGATCTGATGTGGTATGAATGGTTGTTGACTGACTTATCACCAGTCTGATTCTAACAATTTCCTGTAATAAATGTTGGTCAATGTGGGCACAATTAATCAATTATCCGACACATATATATTATCTAAAATACGATACTTTTTTTTTTATATACACTGAAATATACGTATGAAGTTTTTCAATTACGCATTCATTAGTGATTGTTAATGCAGCATGAAAGAGATACCAATGACCAATGATAAGGTGACATTGAAATATAAAATAATCACTTTGTCATGATGAGTTTACCTTCTACGTAATTCTGACGTCACGAAATTCAAAGTACTCAAATGTTCATGATGAGTTTAAATATCACGTAACTCTGACGTCACTAAACTCAAAATATTCATCTGTTCATGATGAGTTTACCTATTACGTAATTATGACGTCACTCATTTAAAGCCAGTTCAAGAATTGTGGAGAAAGACAAAATTTTTCATTTTATTTTACTTTCTGCTCTATTGTGCCGTTGAAATAAACAAACATGGAATTTGATTAGTTGATACACTAACCATCTGATTTTAGCGACAGAAATGTTTTAATAAACAGTAATTAAGCTACGCAATACATTAGCTATATTCTGTTATATCAAGGTTACCGAAACCTCGTTTCCAGCGCTGTATGTCCGTAGATATGCCACTGTGTTTGGTTTGACATTCGCGCAAAGCTATACGAGGGCTATCTGCGTTAGCCGCCCCTAATTTAGTAGTAAGACGAGAGGAAAGGCAGCTAGTAATTCCCACTCACCGTCAACTCTTGGGCTACTCTTTTACCAACGAATAGTTGGATTGAACGTTACATTGTAACGCCCTCACGGCTGAGCATGTTTGGTGTGAAGGGGATTCGAACCCTGGACTCTCGGATTACGAGTCGATCACCTTAACCACCTGGCCATGTCGAGTTCCTCGATGCTTTTACCGCTATTAATAATTAAATTAGTTTGTTTCGCGTAAAGCTACATAAGGACTATCTGCGCTAGCCCTCCCTAATTTAGCAGTGTAAGACTAGAGGAAAGGGAACTAGTCATCACCACTCATTGTCAACTCTTGGGCTACTCTTTCACCAAAGAACAGTGGGACTGACCGTCACATTATACCGCTGAAAGGGCGAGTATGTTTGGTGTGAATGGAATTCCAACCCGCGACCCTCGGATGACGAATGGAGTGCCATGCCGGGCTGTGTCAGGAAGAAACAAAAAATAATCTTTGTGAAAATGAAACAAAACCTTACACAGTAACGTTTTATATGCACTTAAGATAAAGAGGATTTTAAAATATACGATTTAAATTAGGACGATAAATTTCGGTCGTAAAATATTCGATGCACGTTATAGATATTTTTATTGACAATAATTCAACTTCTTTATGCGCAATTAACATATTAGCTACATGATATATTGCAAGTTTTACATACCATATGGACTTCACTGAATTCTGGTAATTTTTGTTATTTTATATAATTTATGGTCTTGAATAATTTAGTCTGCCATTCTTTTTAAAACATACATTTAAAAATACCATTATATACTATATAACACTTTTTCAACAAGTTTAGTTTCTGAGTTTAATTTTCACTTTTATTTATTTTATAAAACGGAAATTTCAGTACACTGCATATAGTAATTTTTTCCACACATTTATTTTTAATTTTGATATGCATTTCCTTTGTAACATAGAAATATCAGTACATACCATATAACACACTTCCCCAGATTTTTCTTACTTTTAGTTTTCTTATTTTTGGTTTGTTTAAAATTTCGTGCAGAGCTACACGAGAGCTACCCGCGCTGGCCGTTCTTAATTTAGCAGTGTAAGACCAAAAGAAAAGCAACTAATCATCACCGCCCACTGCCAACTCCTGGGCTATTCTTTTACCAATGAATAGTGGGATTGACCGTCACTTATAACGCCTGAAAGGGCAAGTAGTTGCTGTTGTTGTTGTTGTTTTGAATTAAGCACAAAGCTACACAATGGGCTATCTGTGCTCTGCCCACCACGGGTATCGAAACCCGGATTTTAGCGTGTAAGTCCGCAGACATACCGCTGAGCCACTGGGGGGCGAAAGGGCAAGTATGTTTGATGTGACGGGATTTTAACCCGTGACCTTCAGATAATGACTCGAGTGCCTAAACCACCTGAACATGCCGGGCCTAGTTTCCTTATAAAAAACATAAATTTCTGTATACAACATATAGTACTTTTTTAAACAGATCCAATTTTTTAGTTGTATTATCAGTATCCAGCATATAATACTTTTTGAATATATCTAAATTTTTATTTCGATTATCAGTATACAGCATACAGTAGTTTTTCAACACATCTAAATTTACTTTTTTCACTTTTAGTTTCTTTAAAAGTCATGTCTCACAATCAGTAATGGTTTTAAATATTTAAGACTTTTTAAAAACACCATCGTAACATTTATAAATTTAGAGGAAAACCAACCAAAACGCTGTGAAGAAAAAATTTTAATAATATGTTTGTTTTTACCAAAGAATTGAAAGAGAAATATATTCAAAAAGGAAAATTTGTTATCTATGTATTTCCTGATCATAAAATCGAATAAGTTAACTGGCCAAACTGTTAAAATTGTAGTTATGTTTCTTTTTGTATTTCTTCACCAGCAAATTTAGATATGCAAAAGAAAGGAGAATAAGAAATTTCCAAAATAAAATTTGTATCTTTAATTTTCAAACACGTAATTTTTTTCTTAGCAGAGTCAGAGGGTTTAATCATATTTAGAGCAAAACATCACTTTTTTTTTCTCGAGACGGTTTTGTTAACCTGTAGATGACCCAGGAAGGTCGAAACGTTGTTCTCTGCTTTATTAGTAAAACTGTTCATACTCATACCAATTATCTTGAGATACATTTTTACTTTAAGTGGGTTTCTAGTCATCACGAAAAACATTTTTTTTTTTTACTTTCTTTGGGCTACTTTCACGAACTAATTTATGTGATGACCCGAGAGACCGAGATTATAAAACTGATCAGTCAGTCTTATAACAGTCACGTGCGCACTAACCAGAAAGAGGGAACCGAGATGCATGCAATTAGTTTGGAGTAGAGATCTTATTCGAAATTAGAAATCTCTGTACCTATTTTTTGCTACCTTTGAGTTTTGGTATATTTTAGGACTTGCTATGTCAGTTGAATTTGAATGAATACACTAAGAACACGTTTTAACATCAGCTCTTCAACATTCCTTTGGAGTTTAATTTTTCGTAATAAGTTTGATAAAATACATAGATTTCAGTTTGTTGTTAATTGTTATTTATTGTTGTTACATTATTTTAAGCAGTTGATCAGAAGTTAATACTTTAATTAGAAATATCCAAATAATGTTATAATTAGAGTTTATGCGTGCCGTAACTTGTTCGTGTTTCATCATTTCGAATTTCAGGGCTCTTTATAAATTAAATGCATTTAGAAGAATTTTAACTAACACAGGCTATGAATAAATTATTTGATGTAATGAACAACTTCAATAAATGTGCAGTCATACGTAATTAAATCCAGCAGGTTTCTCTGCCATTAATCAACTTGATTTAAAGAGAACAAAAGTTTTCAGCTACAGGTTAAAGATGAAAATTTTCATAATGTGAACCACTACGACTCTTATTCATACTACCTATTTCACTCCTAAGGGGCCCCCCAGTGGCTCAGCGGTATGTCTGCGGACTTACACGCTAGAATCCGGGTTTCGATACCCGTGGTGGGCAGAGCACAGATAGCCCATTGTGTAGCTTTGTGCTTAATTCTAAACAACCAACCAACCAACCACTCCTAAGGGAACTTTATAAGATCTACTTTACAGTCGCCAGATGCCCTTAACACCATAAAAGGTCGAGTATATTTAAAAATAAACTTCTTTAGTATTTATGATCCCCAGTAGATCAGCGGTAATTCTGATGGCTTATGATGACAAAGTTCATGTTTCAATACCGTAGTGAATACAACACAGATAACTCATTGCGTAGCTTTGCGCTTAGAAACAGCAAAGAAGCTCAAAGTAGGATTTGTGCTTATGATTCTCTAAACCATCGAGTAGCTGGTAAAAAACTGATATGGAATGCAATTTATTTACGTCCAAGTTGATAGGAGTGTTTGTTAAAGAAAGGCTTAACATAATGTATGTTTCTTCTTCACTCTTGAATATTAGAAAACGTATAAAAAATTGCGGACTGTCACAACTGATATAAATCTATTCCGACGAAGTGAAATACATTTAGCCGCTGACAGATTTTTGTATTTTAAGTTTACGAAATTTAGCGAGTTAGCTCATGCGCAATCTGGTTTAAAACAAAAAAAGATCAAACGTAATAATTACTAAACGCAAGCTTCTCTCTTTTGCCTCCATCCCTCAGTGGCACAGCGGTATACCTCCGGACTTACAACGCTAAAAACCGGGTTTCGATACAAGAGGTGGGCAGAGCTCATATAGCCCATTGCGTAGTTTTGTGCTTAATTGCAAACAAACAAACAAATAGAACTATTGAACCAGGCATGGCTAGATCATTAGGGCGTTTGACTCGTAATCTGAGGGTAGCGGGCTCGAATCCCCTTCACACTAAACATGCTTGTCCTTTTCAGCCATAGGGATGTTAGGAAAAAAGTCGTCCACCAGTATTTTTCCGTTAGCGCAGATAGCCCTCGTGTAGCTTTGTGCAAAATTAAAAAAAATCAAGCAAGTTCCTCTTCATTTTCCTTTGTGAGGAGAATTTACAAATTACAAAGTGCTGGAAAGCTTCTTCCATCTTACTGTGGTGTGATTTTATTGTTATATTATCAGTGTTTTATTTACTGTTTTTTTCAATATTAGACTTAATTGTGTTTAAACTTATGTAATATAATAGCCTTTATTTTTACTGTTTGATCAGACCACCTTTTGATGTTTGTTTTGATAATATACGTTAAGAAATACACTAATACCCTCGCTTAGCCTTTCCTATTAACATTTCAACAATAATAATAATTATACCTGTGTTAAGCGTTCGATGTTATCGTCACAATATTAAAACGCTAAAATCAGGGGTTCGATTCTCCTCGATTTGCTTAGCAGATAGCCCAATGTGGCTTTGCTATAAGAAAACACACACAAACACACACTCGTCACAATAAGCTGAGCCTTTCATATTATAGTTACAATAATAATAATAATAATAATACCTGTGTTAAGTGCTTTATATTATTGTTAGAACAGCAGACGCGCTAAACCTTTCACATTATCGTTACAATAATAATAATAATACCTTTGTTAAGCGTTTCATATTATCGTTATAATCGAACACGCCTAACCCTTTCATGTAATCGTTACAGCACATTTAAACTCCTCAAGTTACTCCAGAATACAGCGTTTTGGTGATTCGCTTTTGGAAACAAACTCGAATAATGATATAACCATATTGAGTATTAAGTTAACTTGTTTCTAAAAAACAGCAAACTCTATGTCTGAAAATAAAAGCTATATTTAGTTGATATCAAGTGCTTTTGCTGTTGGTGAATAGCAATAGATGAAGGAATAAATGAAAACTAAAAATTATGGCTGTACGATACCATATATACAGAGATATCAAGGACACCATAAGATTACATTTCATTATTTCAGCACTATCGTTTTAAATGGAGAAATTTGTTTTCTTTTTGCACTAAACTTAGAATAAATAAGAAATGTATAGGCTTGAAATAAAGATAACATAACATCCGTTTCTTAACGAAGAGTTTATAAATCACTTCTTGAAAAAACATAAAAAGTGAAGTGCAAAAGAAAAGTTCCGAGAAACATAACTCAAAAGAGTGGTTTCTGAAATTGGAAACATAAACTAATTTCAATCGTGCTCACTAACACAAGGTTTCGAAAGTTAATATAACACTATTTTCGGAAATCTGGTGGAGTGTTTATTTTGCTAAAATATTTTTTACGTGTCTCGTAGACCACGAGATGTTTTAATTCCGTAAATTGGTTGTTGTCTGTTTCATTTTTCTGTGATGAAAGACAACAAAATATATTAAAATCTTTAGGCCCTGGTTAATAGCTTTTTTGTAAGTTATGAGTTAAAAAGATGCTGAATTACTTAGTGCAATATTATTTTTTGTAATACAAGAAAAGGATGTGTGATCTATAAACGAGATAATTTTACTTACGTTTTTTCTTAACAGAGTTGAACCTTTTCATCAGTTGCAGAGTTTTTTTGTTTGTTTGTTTTTGAATTTCGCACAAAGCTATTCGAGGGCTACCTGTGCTAGCCGTCCCTAATTTAGTAAGGTAAGACAAGAGGAAAGACAGCTAGTCATCACCACTCACCGCCAACTGTTGGGCTACTCTTTTACCAACGAATAGTGGGATTGACCGTCACATTATACGCCCCCACGACTGGGAGGGCGAGCATGTTTGGCGCGACGTGGGCGCGAACCTGCGATCCTCGCTTTACGAGTCGCGCGCCTTACGCGCTTGGCCATGCCAGGCCGCCAGTTGCACAAACAAAAAGAGAATAGGTGTCATAGATAAGTACTTTGTATATTTCAACGGTATAAATTCAAGAGAAACCTGTACTAACCTTTGTTATTTAGCCTAAAGAGTTCTACTGTTTATCCTTCACTACCCTTTATAGACCAGCTCATTATCGTTCCATTGTCTGAAAAAGAAGGAAGAACAGACATAAACGAAGGATAGGATTTGGCGGCACATCTTGGGCATTAAAGAACACCTGGTGTTAAGTGTAGTAATTCAGTAACCCATCAACCCAGCAAATGAAACCTAAAGTTCTTTGGTGTACCTTGAACCAAGGAAACACATAACCAAGGTCTGAAACTACAGTTGAATCCCCAAATCAGTTTTCAGTAACTTTTATTTGCTTTAGTGGTAATTCCCAGCGTGTAAATATACGTGTATATAAACTCTTATGCTTACAATGTGTTGAAAATAAATCAGTCTTAAACTTTACGATTTAAGCATTTTATATTTTACCTAAGTCGTTTGATTACAACTTGTTTGGTAAGGACAAATCACTTGATTTACATTGTTTTTCTGTAACAACTTAGTCATGATCACTAAAGGAGTAAAAAACATACTTCACTTACATTACCTCTTTAGACAAACAGCTAAATTCATCTTTGCACGTTTTCTTTAAGGCTTACAGTATGGTTTGGTTTGTTTGATAAATTGTTTAGAGAGAGTGTTGATGACCTGAAGACGAAAGGCGGAAGACTTTCAAAACGTCGTCCTCGACATTTGTGTCTCCACAACAGGCAGTTGCCGTCCATTTTACAAAGTTTTTTCGTGGTTTGGTTTGTTTTAAATTTCGTACAAAGCTACACGAGGGCTATCTGCGCTAGCCGTTCCTAATTTAGCATTGTAAGACTATTCTTTTACCAACGAATAGTGGGATTAACCGTAACATTATAACACGCTCACGGCTGAAAGGGCGATCATGTTTGGTGTGACGGGAATTCGAACACTCGACTGTCGGATTACGAGTTGTATGCCTCAACCACTTGACTGTTTCGGGCCTGTTTATAATATGAGTGTAAAGTTTCCAGGAAGTGGACAATGAACGGGCTTCATGTCACAGCTTTTGTTTAGAATCAGGTTTTATAGCAAATTTGTACAATTCTTTTAAACAAGGTTTTACATGAATTTGACGACAAAAACAAATGGTTTGTCTGAAAATGTACAAAACTGTAATACATTTTTGACGTTTGTAATGAAAGGTGGCGTGTTGCGTCTTCGAAACGAAAATAAGATGATAGGTAATTTTAAGGTTGTTTGTATAGAAGTTGAAGGGCCTAAGTACAGACTAGATGTGTTTTTTTTTATTTGCTGGCCCGGCATGGCCAAGCGTTTTAAGATGTGCGACTCGTAATCTGAGGGTCGCGGGTTCGCATCCCAGTCGCACCAAACATGCTCGCCCTTTTAGCCGTGGAGTGTTATAATGTGACGGTCAATCCAACTTTTCGGTGGTAAAAGAGTACCCCAAGAGTTGGCGGTGGATGGTGATGACTAGCTTCTTTCCTTCTAATCTTACACTGCTAAATTAGGGACGGCTAGCACATACAGCCCTCGAGTAGCTTTGTGAGAAATTCCAAAAAAACAAACAACCAAACAAATTTTTTGTTTGTTTTATGTCGTTTCTAGCAGTTATTGAGATGGTTTGTCTGTTTTGGAATTTCGCACAAAGCTACTTGAGGGCTATCTGCGCTGTCAGTTTCTAATTTTGTAGTGTAAGACTAGAGGGAAGGCAGCTAGCCATCACCCCCCCCCCCGCCAACGCTTGGGGTACTTCTTTACCAACGAATAGTGGGATTGACCGTAACACTATAACGTCGTCACGGCTGAAAAGGTGAGCATGGTTTGGGTGACGGGAATTCAAACCCGCTACCCTCACATTACGAGTCGAGCGCCTTAACCACCTGTCCACGTCTGGCGGTTTTTTATACTTAACTAACTGAAGACTGCACGTGGTTCCGCAATTACTCAGTGTTGACTGGTCTTGTGATCAGTAATTATCTTGCAACTTGATTTTCATGTTATGCTCCTTAATTTTGTTGTTTGTTTTTAATTTCGCGCAATGCTACACGAGAACTATCTGTGTTAGATGTCCCTAATTTAGTAGTGTCAGACAGCTAGTCATCACCACTCATCGCTAACTCTTGGGCGACTTTTTTCATCAAGAACAGTGGGGTTGTTTGTTTTTTAATTTCGACTAAAGTAACATTAGGACTATCTGCGCTAGCCGTCCCTAATTTAGCAGTGTAAGGCCATAGTGAGGAGGACCAAATTACATTCGAGTAGCAAGAGTTTTCAAACTAAGACAAACTTTTACATTTTTCGTAATTATATAACATAAAATACATTAGTAAATTTCATTTAGAGAAGCAGAATTAATCTCTTAATTCTATTTCTAGCATAGAAGAACGAGATCTAAGTTTATAAATCCCTTAAAACATTATGAGCTATGAAGATACGTAGTAGGATCGGTTTGAATTTCACGCAAAGCGACACGAGGAGTATCCGCAATAGCTCCTTCTAGTCTTACTCTGTTAAATTAATCAGGGAGGGTCAGCGCAGATAGTCCTCGCGACAAATTCTAAAAGCAAACAAACAAACTACTACCAAATCGACAGACAGACGAGTGCATGCGTTCGTCTCTTTAATGAGGCTTTTTAGCAAGAAAAATAAGCGATATCTTATATAACAATTTATGTATAGAAAAAAGCCAGTGCATTTTATATCATGTTGCTTAGCGATGAAAGTATAACCTGATATTGTTGTTAGTCTGTATGATGGAAGTACAAAATGAAACGTGTGTGTGTGTGTGTTTTATTTATTGCAAAGCTTCATTGGTCTGTCAGCTGAGCCCACCGAGGGAATCAAACCCCTCACTTTAGCGTTATAAATCCGTAGACTTACCGCTGCACTAGCGGGGGTCAAAATGAAAATATATAGACAACAAAATTTAAAAAAGAAATATATATATGTATATTATTTTCTGATTTAGATGCTCTTGTTTCTTAAAGAGATTTGTTTTTATTATTTAAGTTAAAATCGAAGGACAAGTTATAGAGCAGGTTACCTTTATAAACAGGCCACATCCCGTAAAGAAACAATAAAAGTGTATAAGCTATACTTCTGTGCTAAAATGGGTTCAAAATACACACACTGAGAAAGTTTTCTGGACAAATCAACCTTATTATCTAATATCGGGTGCTCTCGCTGGTATCATTAATAAATCAGAAAGAACAGAGAGTGGACATTGCAGTAGAAAGGGATATGTTGAAAACAAATATTCCTACTTTTCAGGAAAAATGAAAAACAAAGGAATAAGTCTTATTTTTATAAATTTAATAGATTTCGTTTATTTTTAGTTAAGTACACAACTGAACAATGGACTATCGGGGCTGTGTCAACAATAGGTATCGAAATCCGATTTTTAGCGTTATAAACCAGGCATAGCCAGGTAGTTAGGGCGCTCGACTCGCAATCTGAGGGTCGAGGATTCGAATCCCTCGTCACACCTAACATGCTTGCTCTTTCAGCTGTGGGGGTATTGTAATGTTACGAGCAATTTCACTATTGATAACTAGCTGCCTTCTCTCTAGTCTTACACTACTAAATTAGGGACGGCTAGCGCAGATAGCCCTCGTGTAGCTTTGTGCGAATTTCAAAAAAAAAATTAAACCTATTTTTTTATTTCTCAATCTACATCATTTTCATTAATATTCTTCTTGTATTGCACGTGGTGTGAAAATACGATGACAGAAAAAAATACTTTGGAAAGTTATAGATAGGTACGTTACATAAATTGCTCAAGTGAGGAGCGAACAAAAACAATTCCGTGGTTTATTTAGACTGTTATCTGGAAATAAGACCAGTGAACGACATTAGTGAGTATTTGTACATGCACTAGCAACAAAAACAGATTTATTATCTTTTCATCGAGATGTGCAATAAATGGTTAAACTCGTTAATTTTCACAAAGTTGAATCCTTCGTAATTTTTAATTAATGAAATGACCGAAATATCTTCGTGTTCTTTTTTATGGGTTTTTTTGTACTTAAATGAGCTATCTGTAGTCTGTCCACCAAAGGTATTGAAACCCGGTTTCTAAATTTCTAAATTTGCAGACAAGCCACTGTGCCATTGAAGGGCGAAGTTTCTTCATATTAAAACCTTTATTCTTCGTTGATTAGCTGCAGTAAAAATATTTATCATACAAAACTGAAATACCAAAAAATGCCTAGAGTGAACTGACAAAAATATTCTGATTTCTAGAGAAATAGAATTAAATCATGATTCATTTTAGGTCTAATAAAAATCTTAAAACATTCTCAACATAGTAAATTGTGTAGTTTTGTTCAATTACACTGGTTTACAAAAAATATTTTTTGTCTGAGGCAAGAATGTGAATAGGTGTTTTTTACTAATTTGGGTGTGCTGAATTCAAATTTATAAACACTTTTGCTCTATCACCTCTAGTTTTCTGGCTTTTAAATAGTCTCATTTTAGTATATACAGAGTATATACGTGCTTATTTCAACAGCTGCAGCAGCTTATTACAGATAAAACAGGATACATAAAGAACATTGACGGAATAAATATACTTGGATGAAACAATGTACACAATTCATAGTACCGCAGACAGTTAGTGTGTTTTCTTAGATGATCTGGTGTATTTTGCCTCCGGGATATCACGCAAGAGCATCCAGCAGAAGTCTCCCATCATGTTGGGGTTCCACTTGCCTTGGTAGTTGCTCTCCATCTTCGTAATGTCTTGGTGGAATCTTTCTCCGTGCTCATCACTCACTGCTCCAAGGTTTGGAGGGAAGAAGTTGAGGTGGGAATGGAGAAAATGAATTTTGAGTGACATTCGGCATCCCATATCCTCATAAGTCTTTAGCAGCTTCTCAATACAGGCTTGGTAATTTGGTACGCGTGTGTTACCAAAGAAGCCACTACAGACTGACTTCAATGCTTCCCATGCTCTCAGTTCCTTTAAGGTAAGAAGCTCCTCAAAATCAGTATCCTTCAGCACTTCTCGGATTTGAGGTCCGACAAAGATGCCCTCTTTGAGCTTAGCAGCACTGAGACCTGGGAACACAGTAGACAAGTGTTGGAAGGCAGCACCATTTTTGTCCATGGCCTTCACGAAATTCTTCATCAAACCAAGCTTGATGTGAAGAGGAGGAAGAAGCACCTTCTTCATGTCAACCAGAGGATTCTCCTTGACGCTGTGTTCGCCAGGAACGAAAGTGCTTCTAGACCCCCAGTCTTTCTGCTTGTAATGCTGGGATACAGCTCGACTATCCCAGAGACAGAGAAAGCAACAGTACTTTGTAAAGCCCGCTTGCATACCCATAAGAAGACCAATGACCTTGAGGTCCCCACACAGACTCCACTGGTACTGGTTGTACTTAACAGCTTCTAAAAGAAGCTCCATATTGTCATAGGACTCCTTTAGATGGACAGAGTGTGCAGTGGGAATGCTGGGATATTTATTCCCGTTGTGCAGAAGCACAGCCTTGAGACTTTGCTTGGAGGCTTGGAAGAGTCTATGAAAAGACGCCAATCTGAAGGATTATGTGGCAAACCAAGGAAAGTGAACAAGCCAGGTACATTTGTGCAGTAGCACAACTTGTTTTCCATGTCGAAAAATGAAGCAAGGTCTTTGTTCCGATTCCTGAAACTGGTGATCCGTCTTGATATATATAATGTAATGCTATCACTTACATTTATTGCATAATAACTAAAAGAAAAAGACATAAGTCACACAATATTAGAAATTAACCCTGAATGCATATACGCCTTAATGAGCAGTATGTGTACAAAATGTACAGTATGCATATCTAAAAAACTAGAGGTGATGAGTAAAAACGGATTTCAAATCTGAATTCAGCACCCCCAAATTAGGTTAAAACAGCTATTTTTGTGCTTGCCTCAATTTCTTTGTAAACCAGTGTTATCCAAAATAAATAAAGGAAGCCTGTCACTAATCTATTTTTTTAAACAGTTTGAAGAAACGTGTTCCATTAACATTTGGTCCTGAATATGAAAAAAAGTTTTACATTTAGTTGCATGTATAAGAAGTTGTGTGTTAGTCTTTACAAATACAACCGCTCCAGTTAATGTGGTCCAAGCTTGGACATGGCCCAAATGATCTAAGGTTAGAGACGTCATATTTCTAAACTTTCAACTTAGTTTACAAAATCACAGGCCCGGCGTGGCAAGGTGATTAAGACAATCGAGGTGTCTCAGTATTAAAATATATTGTTTACGTTTTAAAGTCCAAGAACTGATCAATTTAGTATAAGTTTTATGCACGTTAGTATGCTATTTGTCATATACTTTCAGGGCTGGTCATGTCGAATTCTACATCCCTCGCAAACGAAAACGAAACTATACGAGTAACACAACAAAACTGTTTTAAGCCGTGTTTCCTTCATCAGTGCATTAGTAGAAATCTACAACTTCTAAGTTGTAGCGCAGATAGCCCACGTGTAGCTTTGCGCGAAATTCAAAACAAACAAACAAACAAACACTAATTGTTCAATGATATTTTAACTTAGGTGTACGTGATGACAAATTAAAGTCCAAACAATGTTCCATTTTATTTTAGTGACTCGTGTAAAAAAAATGCAATTATAAAACGCCATTCTTGCATACTTTCGATCAGATATTCATAATGGTTACAAATTACTAAAATCATTAGTTTCGTTGCTTTGTTAATTTTAAGCGTTTACTAATGAACTGTAATATGTTCCAAATATTTTATTTACTGGTTTTATCAATATCTTTTAGTTATTATCCTCTGTTCCTACAAGGTATTTCTGTTTCATTTACAAACACAAATTTTCTTCAAAATTTTTAGTCTTTCAAATATCGGCCCGGCATGGCCAAGCGTGTTAAGGCGTGCGACTCGTAATCTGAGGGTCGCGAGTTCGAATCCCTATCACACCAAATATACTCGCCATTTCAGCCGTGGGGGCGTTATAATGTTACGGTCAATCCTACTATTCGTTGGTAAAAGAGTAGACCAAGAATTGGCGGTGAGTGGTGATGAATAGCTGCTTCCTTCCCTCTTGTCTTACGCTGCTAAATTAGGGACGGCTAGCACAGATAGCTCTCGTGCAGTTTTGCGCGAAACTCAAAACAAATCAAACATTGTATGTTTCATTCAGGTTCAAAACGTCACTTTTATTTAACGTGTTAAATGAATGCTTCTTTTCTCTTGGTGCCCCCCAGTGGCTCAGCGGTATGTCTGCGGACTTACACGCTAAAATCCGGGTTTCGATACCTGTGGTGGGCAGAGCACAGATAGCCCATTGTGTAGCTTTGTGCTTAATTCAAAAACAAAACTTTTCTCTCGGGTCACGAACGAACTTCAGGCAGGAGCAGGTGAAAGGTCATAAGGGCCTGGAGCTAAATAAACCATTGTGCCGGGCATGTTTTGATCGCAAATACAGAATAAGGTAAAGAAACTTTAACCAGTACCTGAAAACATGGCCACAATATCTCCCGATTATTTCCTCCTTGATCCTAGGTGGGGAACGTTATATTTAGAAAGTAATAAGTTTTATGAGTGTATTATGTCAAAGGTTACAGCCAGGTCTCGAATATTCGAAAATAAGTCCCACATCTCTTAACCTGGGGACCCATTTTTCACATTATTTATGAGTGTATAATGTCAAAGGTTACAGCCAGGTCTCGAATATTCGAAAACAAGTCCCATATCTCTTTACCTCGGGACCCATTTTTTTTACATTATTTTTGCTCTACAACCAAATAAAAAATGATAGGATTTGATGAAACGTGTTACACATATGTAGAATATTATTCCCCATTGTCCCGCCAGTTATGATCAGTGTTTGTTGATAACATTGGACATACGAACACCCCTCTGTAAGATTTTGAGAGTCGAATACAATCAATGCTGAGTGGCGAAGATACGCGCCCTACTGAGTGCCCCTCCAGTTTAATATATGTTTCTAAGTATACTGCCCATACCATTCCTCTGTTGTTATTTCAGTTCAACTCTTAATTTATTATTCTGTCAACCTTGAGTTTCGAAAATGTCAAGGAAGGATATGAGTCGAAGATTCTTCAGTTGCTCGCAATACACCCCCACTCCCCACGTTATGCTTTGTGTGACTATTAATAGCATCACGCTATTGCCTTCCATTGTTCAGCACTGCAGTGTATGTCCTATTAACTTGCGTGATGTAACAACCATAAACTGAGTTAAACTATCTTTATGTGTCTTTTTGTTTTGTTGCTGTTTTGCAAAACTAAAAAAAAACATTGGGAGCTTTCTTAAGGAATGAAGGTACACATCACTTAAGTGTTTAACTCAGGCAAAGCTAAAGCTTCGAGCACGTGCAATATAATTATTTTGTAATTCCCGGATGAGACACAAACACACGCATACATTCTTTCTAATATGTAATTTCAACAATCGTTCCAGTTATAGAAGGCACGGATGTTCTAACAATTATCTGTAAAATTCCAGACAAATAAAAAGTTTAAAACAACATATTAGTCTACGTCCGAAATGAATTGCACGTAGCATATAACTGTATGTAAATTTTTAAGAATAAACGACACATAACAGCAAACGATATCATTTCTTCAAACATTCGCTACGGGCATGCTTGTATGCAAATCAGTTACAACATAAATAAATTTAGACGCACTACAGTTCAGAATTTAATTACTAATAGCGGTAAAAGCATCGAGGGACTCGACATGGCCAGCTGACCATATGCTCACCCCTTTCAGGCGTGGGGGCGTTATAATGTGACGGTCAATCCCACTATTCGTTAGTAAAAGAGTAGTCCAAGAGTTGATAATGAATGGTGATGACAAGCTGCCTTCCCTCTAATACCAGACTACTAAATTAGGGACGGCTAGCGCACATAGCCCTCGTGTAGCTTTGCGCGAAAATCAAACAAACAAAAGTACTGCTTGAATAAAAGGGGAGGACAAATTTTAAAATATGACAGTTTATCTGGACACACAACCAATGACGTAACTACAAAAGATTTGTTTTAATTTCTCGCAAAGAAGTAAGAAATGTGGTAATTTAAATAATGATCAGAATAAAGATATTGGCGTTAATATCGCAGCATTTGGGGTCCCAACCCCCAGGTAAGTGGGGGACACCTTCTCCCGCCCAAATTTTGTTCCTCTCTCAGCAGTTCGTACCACTTACGGCTTTACTTTTTTTACTAGAGAATCCGTCCCTAAATATTACAATATCAAACCATGATAACGGTTTTTTACTATAATCTTTAATTAATTTACCACGACGATGTACGTTGACAAATTTGTTTGTAGTTTTTAAATTTCTTTATTATTATCCAAATCACAAGCATGAAGCCTATAATGCCATAGGAAAATCTTGCATACATTCTGTAATACGATTTTGGGAAATTGAATTTCTTGTTTTCTGCAGTTGCACTTAGCTGAGCCAGTTTTGACTACAGTCACTTCTGCGGAACTATATTCAAGTTACGTTCACTCACTCGGTTTTTAATTTCTTGATGGTTCAGATAATGGAATGATTTACAAGGAAGTTTCCACTTCAACAGTCATTACTTTTATACCTTCGATTGAAATGAAATAACTCTGTATATCTTCTCGAATTTCGGTATATTTAACTAGTATAACCTATAACATCTAAGGTTTGAAAATAAATTTGTTAATTAGAGACTAAATATTTCGAAATTAATTTAATGACGTTGATTTTCTCTACCGTTTCTAGCATTGAAATAAAATATTGTGTGTCATTATTACTTAGAAAATAGATAGTAAGATACATTAAAGGCGATAAATATGAATCAGTTTGACCTCCAAAACACTCTAACACTTAGTTACAGAACTAATAAAATATTTTGAAGGACGATACACACGGGATTATTTTACTTTAGTTTATTGTCTGTTTCTTTTTTAAGTTAATTATCTGTCACACATTAACAGAGTTAACAGCGACGTGGTAGCTGTCATTCCAATAACATTTACAGAATTAGTAAGGGCTGAGGAATCAGGAAACCACTTGTGCTATTAGGTGGTTGTCGAAAACACAACGAAGTAATTTCATTTAAGATATGTTTGATCGAGAGAACGAAGGAAATAAAAGTTTGTTTTTTGAATTTAGCACAAAGCTACTAGATGGCTATCTGTGCTTGCTGGGAGGGCGAGCATGTTTGGCGCGACCGGGATGCGAACCCGCTACCCTCAGATTACGAGTCGCACGGCTTAACACGCTTGGCCATGCCGGGCCAAACAAACAAACAAACAAACAAAAAGGCAGAAAAAGAAAGACTTTTCTGACATGTGGTTTTTGGTTACAAGGAGGAATCATCAATACAAAAGGAATTTTGAAATGTAACTTCAGATTTATTGTTATTATATTGAAATCTTTTTGCATTTACGAAAATCGAAATCATAGAAAAGGGGGTATGTACACGTTCTAAGCTTCCTACTTGGATGCTTTAAACCTACTTGGGTTTTGATTATAACAATGTCACAACTTAATATATTCACATGGACAAGAAAGTTTGTTTTAAGTTAAACGCAAAGCCACGCAATGATTTATTTGTGCTCTGCCCATCACAGCTAACGAAAACCGATTTCTATTGCTGTAAGTTTGCTTCTAATTGGCCCCCCAATGGCTCAGCGGTATGTCTGCGGACTTACACGCTAAAATCCGGGTTTCGATACCCGTGGTGGGCAGAGCACAGATAGCCCATTGTGTAGCTTTGTGCTTAATTCAAAAACAACAACAACAGCTTCTAATTGATGGATTTACATCAGAGTTGGTGTGGAAGCTCATTGGATCTGTGAGGACATTCATACAGTTGTGGTTTCACTTTTTTGTTTTACGGTTTTTATAGGCGTTTTTTGTAACTTTTCATTTTCTAAGATAACTCTTCATTAATCATGAATTTACGTAACTTCCGTCCAGCGGACGGGTGCTCCAGCTAGTTTTGTATAAAACAATATTTAACGTAACAAGCTTCTAAAGAGAATTATTCTCACTCGTTGATTACTATAAGACTTATTATTAAATTACTAAGGTAAGTAAAATTCAGTAACAGCGCTAACTGAATATACAGTCAAATCATACTCCGCTCAGCGATAACTTTAAACGTTAAAAATAGGTTTTTGATACTTGTGGTTGGCACGGTAGAAATAGCGCAGTGTGTATCTTTGTGCTTAACGACAAACAAACAAGTTCCCCAGTGGCTAAGCCGTAACTGTAAAGGTATATAAAGCTAAAAAAAATGAGTTTGGAAACTCTTAGACATAGTATAGATAGCCCATGGCGTAGCTTTGTAAAACAAACAACGTGAATGTATCAGATAAACTATGTTAGGTATGATTAAATATTTTACAAAGCTATTTTAACAGAGTATGTTAAAATATATAGAACTGCAACAGTCTTTCTCTTGTGATAGATAAGATTTTGTTGCATTTGATTGTAATCTTATTCTGCAACGATCTCTTTTATAAAGCACTGCTTCTTTTTGGAAATTTCAGTTACCGAATATTACCAATATTATTAGCCAGCTTGATCACCGGTCAACAAAGTCACACAAAGTGAGAATTTCAAAAGCTCCTTAACCCACGAATGTCTTTTGTTCTTATTCCAGTTATTGTTATACGTTAAACACTGCTATCCAGGTATTTCAAGAGACATAACTATTTATGCACAACACAAATATAGTGTTTATTTCTTTACATTGTGATCGTATGACCATGCTAATTAACGAATGCTGCTCAGTTTTATCAAATACAGTGAAAAATAAATACAAAATTAGCTGTTTGAGTTATATTAAACCTGGTTAGTTATACATGGTAATGCTAAAACCCACGAACATGCTATTACTTTTTTCTCTCTGCAATATACTTATTTTATAAAGACGTATAAAGTACAACGTACGAAAATGAAAGAATTTTTGCATCTGCTGAAGCATTGAAAAACGATGATAAAATATCTTACAAAGTTTATCACATCATCGATGAACTTCTGAATGACAAATAAAAGTTCTTGATTTGCTTATCACTCAGTTAAATAGTTTAGAATATAATAAACTACGCAAACCCTTATATACTAACTTGAATATCTTGAACGGGTACAAATGTACCTTTAATGCTCGATGTCTGTTTTCGAGTTTAGTGCAAAGCTACACGAGAGTTATCTACGCTACACATCCCTAATTTAGTAGCGTAAGACTAGAGGGAAGACAGCTAGTAATCACCAACCACCACCAACTCTTGGGCTACTCTTTTACCAACGAATGTGACCGTCACATTGTAACGACCCCACGGCTGAAAGGGCGAGCATATTTGGTGTGACTGGGATTCAAACCCTCGACTTTCAGATTACGAGCCGAACTCCTTGCCCAAGGTGGTCATGCCGGGCCGACTTTCACTTGGATTGTGTTGTTTTTTTAAATTTCGCACAAAGCTACGTGAGGGCTATCTGTGCAGATTTATGTTCATACTGTGAAAGTTTCGGTGTTGTGCATTTAAATGATATAGAATTTATTATTAAAAGGGTTGTTGTTGTTGTTGTTTTGAATTAAGCACAAAGCTACACAATGGGCTATCTGTGCTCTGCCCACCACGGGTATCAAACCCTGATTTTAGCGTGTAAGTCCGCAGACATACCGCTGAGCCACTGGGGGGCCATTATTAAAATCCATAGAGTAATAATTCAAATATAACCTATCTTATATTACTGGTTTCGCATCATATCAATAACAACATTTTCATCATGTGTCTTTTGTATTATTTTTATTTAAAGTAAAATCGACACAATATGCTTTCATCTCTCAGGGAATCAAACCCTAGATGTTAACGTTGTAAGTTTCTAAACTTACCTCTGATCCACTTCTGTTTACGTGGTACATTTTATTAGTTTTAACTTCAATTTATAGCTTAGATTTTGAACCAAAAAATCAGTGTATTTTTATTTCGTTTATTTGAAAAAGATCTTTAACGATTAATTATACATAGACATCCTGAAATGTTTTTGTAATTTTCTGTTTCTTTTGCCGTTTACATAAAAGAAGATTTTTCAAATAATGAAGAGCTATTTTGAGAAGAACGCGGGTATTAAAGTTGCACATAACGTCACGAGCTTGGATGCTGTGTGTGAGAGACGATCTGTAAATATTGACTCGGGAAAAGAAGCATAACGTAAGATCTGTACAACCTACAATCTAGATGACTTGTACCGTGTTCATATACGGATCATACAGCCCGTCTCATCACCCGAGACTGAAGAAAACCCGAAGAGAAATATCTATAAACCGTATCAAATGTCAATCTCTGTCGTCAAATAACTATAAAGATATGAAAATGTTAACATTAAATCACCAATTGTCTTGGGTTCATATGACAAATAAAATATAGTGGAACTGACTTTTATGATGATTATCATAAAGGAGAACATACAAATATTGACCGTCAATTTACTGTTACAGTTATGGCATAAACATTTTATAGGAGAGATTCAACAAAACTGTTGAAAAGCTTGTGATAGCTCATGTTCTATGGTGCTTCTTGCTGAAGAGCAGTTAATATATTTCCTACTTTTTTTGTGAATCGTTTTAATAAGTGGAAAAGTTAATGAGATTTTAGTAGTATACAATGAATCAAATAAAAGTTCCATACTGAGAACTCTTAACCTGTTGACTGCCAAGTATTTCAGATGCTACAATACAACTCTAATGCTTCTTCATTTTGTAACTTTTTCGTGACGCGACTTTGGATCAAAAGTGAAACAATTTGTAAGTAGGTCAAATGCATGTATGGTGCTGACATTTAGCGTTGAATTTAGGTATTATTGAGAACGAATTAACTCGTCGTTACCGATCGGCTTGGACGAGTTATCTCGTCTACGGCACTGAACAGATTAATTTTCAACACAACAGTAATTTCATTTGTATGGTTTTCTTCCTTTTGTTAATGTCTTCTATCAAGATATCCGTTTTTTGAGAAAAATAATTTATTAAATTTTATGAAACATTCTTTTCTTAAATCGGTGATTTTAGTAGTTCTTATTAACTTCATTTTTGTTGAGATAATTTTCCTATGCTGCATCTTAATGTCTGGCAGTTCACAAATTAACCATTAATATTAAGTTTGAAAACAAATTTTCAAAAATTTGTTAAACTGAAAGCATAGTAATTAGTACTACCGGTAATTACGTATAGCGATGAGCGTAAAACTTCGTAAAAATTGACTGATCTCCTCTTATCGTAAAATGCAAAATAAGATAATTAACCTTTATACAAATTATTTGTGATAAAAACTCAAATAACTAAACATTTTATGAAAGTATCATTTTTTTTGATTGACTAGATAAATCTAATTTTTTACTGACACAATCAAATGATGAAAAGCTTCAGGCTTCACAGTGACTCAGACGATTAAAATTTGAGTAATTAGCTGCTATAGTTTGATATCTGTGTGCTGCAGTTGCGTGCTTCAAATTACATATGAGTGAACTCTTTACTGACTCTAACTGTTCAGATGATATGAAACTTTTATTACTTTTAAATCTTATTTTTTGTGGTAAAAAAGGCACTGAAGCACAGCATTTACCAGATTGCGTAAAAAAATGTATTGAAAATAAATAATTCTCGTTGTATTGATGAGGATTATTCACTCATGCCGGTTATGCCAGGCGCTAGTGCATTAGATGATTGTGTGACGTATTCATGACGTCATATATACGCCCTGAAAATGGAGAAAAATAAAGTTCTCCGTAACGGGAAATAGAGGCAAAACAGAAAAATCTACATGCACGCAGGATAAAAATTTCGCGAAGTTCGGGGTTGCGCATCATGCAATAAAAAAGTTTTTCTACTATCATATAAGCAAAAGTTCCATTATAGTATGATTATGTATGTGTGATAAAACCGAAACTTTCATTTTGTTCCAAAACAAAACAACGGTTTAGTTCGATAATTATAAATATTATACAGACTAATTTTAAAGATAGTTCCTAGACGGACGAAAAGAAGGAATTAATATTCCCTTAAACGGGAAGAAATATAAATAAACAAGCAGTCAAGTATTAAAATCATGTTTATATTTTATGGCAAACCCATAAGGTCATTTACCACCGTCCCTTTTTCTTAATTTTGAGCTAATGACCAAAGAGAAGACAGTCAATTAGCAGCGTCCATAGTCAATGGTAAGGGATTGGCTCTCATTCTTTGAACCAGCTACAGTATAAAACGCGATGAATATTTTCCTATCATGCAATAACTCGAATTCGACTCGCCAGTGTCGAGAGTTGTATCACAGCATCTGTAGGTACGAAAATAAGAAAGAATCATTAACAAAGTATTTCGGTCGAGTAGACGAGAAGCATATAATAATATATCAAAATACCTATTACACAGAGGCACATAGATCTTCAAGAACGTAGGTTTAGGGTTTATGACATGACTGTTAGGAAGCGAAAAAAAATATCCCAACTAACGTTATTGAAAACTAATGATATAAAAAGAAAAATAGCTTATGAAATTTCAGTTAAGAGGTACATAAACATTTTAAGGTTTTTAAAGATAATACACATTTCAAGTCATAACTGATTGAATAAGTCCAGGAAAATCAAGTCAAATCCTAATTTATATCTTGCTCGGTATTACTATGTGTTAAATGTTATTACCCGTCCAAATTCTGTCTTGCTCGGTACTACTATGTGTTAAATGTTATTACCCGTCCAAATCCTGGCTTGTTTGGTACTACTATGTGTTAAAATGTACATTAAATCTTTATATTTTTTATCAACAGGATCCATATGATTCACACAGTTGTAAACAGCTTAAGTCTCTAACTTTGTAGCTTTGTTGAAACGTTTCACTGGTATTTCATGCAGAGGAAACCTGATCAAATTCTCTAAATTATTCTAAAACTACACACACACATGACTTTCAGTTCCGAGTTTATCAGATAAACCGGGTTACAATGTACAGTAATATTTTACACGCTGTAACATTTCCATGCAAAGAAACTCTTCCAAGATTTTGTAAAAAAACAACAACAAAAAACAGTTATTCATGGGTCATGCGTGCTTTCTTACAGATTTTAATTTTTTAAAACAAAATTTCAAAGCTTGACCATGTTCTCACGAGGCACAATAGTTTTTCCGACTGAGTTTTTTCTTGTTGATCGCTATTTTTCTGTATACATTTCTGGGAATATTTTCAGTCGACATGATGCTGAAATTCTTCGAATGACAGAACTATTTTCTTATCTCGATATCTGTTAGACTTTCCATCGTTTTAGTTTTTGTTTTATGTCATGACGAATGTTCTCTTTCGTTACGTAATGCTGTAGTCTGTTCTCACTTTTTATAAATGAATTCAAATTATTTTATAGAATTTCAGTTATGCTCAAATTTGCAAATTCTTTTCAAGTTTTACTTATACACTGAAATGAACTAAACTGAAACAGAAAGATTTAGCAATTTAAAACTTTTGTTAAAAAATAAATGTGTCAAGGCATGTTGGAGAATCAAGTTTTCTCAGTCTGCTTTAAAACTGGTGTTAAGAACAAACGTGTCAAGGCATGTGTTGGAGAATCAAGTTAACTCAGTCTGCTTTAAAACTGGTGTTAGAATAAACGTGTCAAGGCATGTGTTGGAGAATCAAGTTATCTCAGTCTGCTTTAAAACTGGTGTTAAGAACAAACGTGTCAAGGCATGTGTTGGAGAATCAAGTTAACTCAGTCTGCTTTAAAACTGGTGTTAAGAATAAACATGTTAAGGTATATTCTGGAGGATCGCATCAACACCTTTGCATTCTCTAGTTGTTTAAATTATATTATAATTCTGTTCATGAAGAAAATATTGTATTTTATTGTAATTACAAAACAGTATGCTGATAAATAAGTTAAAGACACAACAATAGAAACAGTTTTAATATTTCACCATCTGAGATCCTTATTCTTGTTGTTGTTTTAAGTACAAAGCTACACAACTATTTTCGCTTTCCTACCAGGAGGATTAGGATTCCAAGTTTTAGCGCTGTTCGTACGGGAGACATTTTACAAGAAAAACGAAACACCTGAGAACAATAACGTGATGCTTCGGTAGATCAGTGGATGAGTTTACAAACTCATAATGTTAAAATCCAGTGTTTGATTCTACGCGGTGGATATAGTATATAGCTCACTGCATCCTTTTTCTAAAAGAGAGAGAAAAGTGAATTTAAACACATAACAATAAAAGTTACACACACACACACACATATGTATATACAGGGGGTGGACAAGAAAAGTGGATCCCCTTGAAAACTTTTTTATATCTTTTATCAGATAACAGAAAAATATTTTCAAAAAATCCACAACTGTAGAGAAACTTATTTGATTATTTTCTAGGCTAATTGGAATAAGAATATCTAAGAAACTACAGCAGATGTACAACAATTTTTATGAGAAATTGTAACTAAAATCATGAAAAGTTCAGGTAGTTACAATAGCCAGTTATAACATTAGGATTTGAGATCACGTGAACAGATCTCATCAAGTGCGTTCTAAAAACATACGTTTTTTACGTATTTTTCTAATATCTAATAAAACATATAACATATTAACAACATTTTCAAGGGGGGACGTTTTTTTTTTGTCCAACCCCTGTAAATATATAATTTCTCACATAAAGTTTATTTATTTGAATTAAAGGATGAAGAAATCAGCTTTGCAGAAAAATAAATACTTTCTAATAATAAAAATGTGTACAAAATGGAAACTAATTATATGAGTAAATATTACCAAAATTTAGTTGCCTTATGATTCACATTCTTTAGGTTACGGGCTCGAATCTCGTTTCCAAAAAATACTCGCCCTTTTGGTCATGAGGGACATTTTAATGACGGTTAATCCAAATTCTCGCTGGTAAAGAGTAACCCAAGAGTAAGTGGTGGGCGGTGTTAACTAGTTGCCTTCTCTCTATATTCTCACTTCTAAATTAGTGATGGCCGGCGGAGATAACCATTCTGTAGATTTGATTGAAGGAAACAAACCAAAACAATGTGGTTAACGTAGTACATTGTAAAAGAGGATCGAAATACTGCAGCAACAAATAAGAATTATATATATATATATGTGAGAATCAAATGAGTTTTCACGTTTTTGTTTGGATGTTCGTGTGCCTTCTCTTCATTGTAAATGATAAAAGAATTAGGCTATCTTAGTTGACCTGTTTCCTTCTTTTTCTTGTGGATAAGATATTTAGTTTCCATTTCACTGAGAGTATCAGCATTTATGAACTAATAGAGCTGCTATCAGAAAGTATTGTATTTCTGACCCTGTCAACCCGATAACGTGGCTTTCAGAATTCCTCGCTGTTTCTTGATAAAGAACAGCGAGTAGAGAAAATGTGTGAAATAATGGCCTTAGAAGTTTAATACTTCTTAAATGTTATTAAATAAAGGATCACAAGAGTTCATGCAAGAAAATTGAACTCGTTTTCTTTTTTTTTCAGTTCTCGTAACGTTGCGACTGGTAACATTAAGACACATATCGCGAGAGAAGTTAGCAGCTCCAGTGAAAGAAATGGATTTATACATTAATGAAACGCCCGTAGAGCTAAGATCCTTGAAAGTGCTGACAGTGTCGTTTGTAGTGATAAGAACAAACCAAAGAATAGCTGGAAGAGCTCTCTCTTCAGGCAGCCTTCTGCTGTACAGTATCGGCCATTAATAGATGTGAACAGCTGAGTTGGCACATCTGCAGCTTTCAGTCTATCGGATTTAACGACTCAGGAAAAGTGGCCACACATGAGGTTGTCATGGAAATAATTACATAATTAATCTTGTTCACAACAAACACACGATAATAAAAAACAGTAATAAAAGTTAAAAAACCTAATAATTCAAAATAATGTTTGATAGTCTTTTTTTAATACCTAGATCACTGCTTTGTCTAGTATGACAAAGGATATGTGTTGTGTTTTGCTTTTGGGTGGTTACATTTTTAATTATATTATTATAAGATCCCGTTTTATCGTGTTATTGAAGATTTCTAAAGTAATCGTTATAAAAGTAGCACTAGATGTCGCTAAATCTAAATAAGGCATAGTTGAAACTGCTTGACAAGTCTTTCGCTGAATTTTTTCACAACACAGGAAGTTGGATCACGCGGGCTAGAACGTAAAAAATGTAATTAATTTCTTCAGTTAGTTGTTGTTACAGTGGGTGTAAGGACAAAAACCCATAAAAAAGGATAAAAAAGATATATACCTGGTAGTTAGTGGAAAAAAAATCTAAGATCAAATGCTTGCTGAAACACCATAGAAAACTGTTGAAATTACGTACCAACAGTCACCATACTTGTGAACACCATCTACTGTCTTTTTCATAACTATTGAAGGCCAGGTGGTTAAGGCACTCGACTCGTAATCTGAGGATCGTGGGTTCGAATTCCCGTCACACCAAACATGCTTGCCCTTTTAGCCGTAGGGGCGTTGTAATATACGAGCAATCCCACTATTTGTTGGTAAAAAAGTAGCTCAAGAGTTGGCGGTGGGTGGTGATGACTATTTGCCTTCCCTCTGCTAAATTATGGGCGGCTAGCCCTCGTGCAGCCTTGCGCGAAATTCAAACCAAACTAAATCCAACTTATTTGATGTAATAATCGTTGTAGTGTAAAAGCAACAGACATTTATATGGTATGTGTAGAACTGTACATAAACCATTTTGATTTTTTAGGAGATTCGATATCAGGATTCTTTTTTATTTATCAGCTATTTTATAGCTTTTTTTGTCAGGCACGTCATAGCCAGGTGGTTAGGGTGCTCGAATTGTAATATGAAAGTCACGGATTCGAATCCCCGTTACACCAGATATGTTCGCTCCTTGCAACCATAGGGCGTTATTGTGTAACATCAATTTCGCTATTTGGTAAAAGAGTAGCCCAAGAGTTTGCTCGAAGTGATGATGACTAGCTGCTTTTCCTCTAGTCTTGTACTGCTAAATTAGGAACGGCTAGCGCAGACAGCCCTCGGGTATCTTCGCTTGAAATTCATAACAAACAAACTCATTTTCCTTTTCTCGTTGGAAAGCGGACGCGGCATAATAAATCCGACGGTGAATGACTGTTGACCTTTGTTGCAAAATCGTGCTCTGGTTGGTGCAGTATACGAGCAAAGATAAGATGATACTATTTGCTTGGAGTAACTCAAAAGTGGAGGTGAATACTGGGAGCTAGCTTCCGTCCTGCTAGCCCTAAGCTTTTCACGATTGTCTTAAAATAAGTTTACTGAATACGATTAGCTTATATTTCAGTTGTGTATCATCGATGTGAGACCTTTAATGGCTCAGCAGCAAATGAAAAGAACTGAAATATGGACGACAGGTTTCGATACCCGCGATAAGCAGATCACAGATATTGCCTTTGTGGTTAACAATGAATAGAATTACCAGTTTCTTTCTATGAAATACGTAGAACCTTATTAAGCCTTTTGGAACTCTTTTTTTTCATATTTATGTTTTCACTAGTTGAAGTGCCCATCCATTGAACGAAAGTTTTGTCATTTCATCATTATTGAAAGGTTATCTTAGGACATGAAAACTCCCAAAAAAAATTCTAAAAACTGCAAAACACAAAATGTGAGATCAGAAATCTGTGTGCGTCTCTTCATTGACCTAATGAACCTTCATGTCAAATTTGGTGAAGATCTGTCAACAGGGGACGAAGTAGTGGTAAAAAACGGCCATAAAACCGCAAAACGTAGAATGCAAAACATAAGTTTCATTATACTTCCTCATAAACATAAGAAAGTGCATACTAATTGTGGTGGGGATCCATCCGCACTGCGAACTGTTAGAGGGACATATAACAAACAGTATTATTACATACTTATAGATTATAGAATAAAATACATACATTACACATATATCTGGTAATATTCTACACTATCGTTCGTTTTTACACATTCCATGCCCAAATGAATTTTGCAGTTTAACTTATTTTTTAAACAAATAATATGAAACCAATAGTGCCAAAATTCTCCTGCAATAAAAAGCAAAGCGTGGAGGATATTCAATTAAATTTCAATTGTGTTCAACGCAATAAAAGTTTATACTTCGCATTTAACTGTATTTAGAACAAGTTTATAGTCAAATTTGTGAAAAATATTTTCCAATTAAAACTATGTCACGGACCGAAAGTAACAAGGTTTCGCTAAAGTGACCATAACGACGGAAATAAAATATATTACTGTAATAATTACAAACAAGCATGAAAAGGTCAGTGATAAAAGGAGTTTTATTGCATTTGTTCTGTTAAGTTGGGCTCTTAGACTGATTGTTTAGAACATAAGGACAAGTTCCAGAAATATTTGTATTTGTGGATGGTATTTATAGCCAAGCTCCCAAGGTTAATTTGCTTCCATTTCTAATTTTAAACTATTAACTAGATGCTCCCCAGTGGCGCAATGGTATGTCTTCGAACTTATAAAGCTAGAAACTGGGTGTCGATACCCGTGATGGGCAGAGCACAGATAGTTCTTTGTGTAGCTTTGTGCTCAAGTACAAAAAAAATAGAGGGAAGTCAGTCAGTAGAATCATACCAGCCACCTTTAACACTAAGGGGTTGACTGTTACTCTTAAAACGCACCCACACCTTAGAACACGGTGATTGCTTTGTGGTGTCGCACGTATTGAATTTGTCTTATCATATCTGAAATTCAACGCTCTGTTACAGAGGCAATACGCGGCTGCTTTAGCAACTTTAAATATTGCGAATGAAATCAAATCTATTGTTATCCACTGACATGTTGTTCCCTGTGGGAAGCAAAAAGCAATTGACATGACAATGTTATGAACTAAATAAATCCTGTACCTCTTTTATCCATAACTACTAAAAACTTGTTACTATGGTGATAGTAAAGAACGACATGAAAGTTGGGTGAACTAATTATTAAGTTAAAAATATATTTGAGAAATTTTCCTGGGTGTCATCAAACCGTTTTGAGTTTCCTTCCATAAGCTACGAAACTGGCATTTTTGTTTGTTTTTGAATTTCGCGAAAAGCTACACGAGGGCTATCTGCGCTAGCCGTCCTTGATTTAGCAGCGAAAGACTAGAGATAAAGCAGCTAGTCATCACCACCCACCGCCAACTCTTGGGCTACTCTTTTCCTAACGAATAGTGATATTGATCGTAACATTTAACGCGCTCCCACAGGTGAAAGGTTGAGCATGTTTGGTGCAACGGGGATTCGAACCCGCGATCCTCAGATTTCTAGTCAAATACCTTAACCACCTGGCCATGTCGGGCCGAAACTGGCATTTCCAGAAGAAAAAAGGCCTAACAAGAGATATTGGAGAAATTAAAATAATCGAGTTGTCACTGGAATAACTATACAGTAAATATGTCAAAAAACACAGCCTATGAAACTTCATTCGAAAATATGATATGCACGTGAATTGTTTCTTGTTAGAGACATTTTATAATACAATTTACTTACGTTTTTTTCAATTAAAATTTTAAACTTCCACGCCTCTGGTGAGAAAAACCTAATTTCACTTAGCAGAAAAACAAAATTTGCCTGTCCACCAACACTCACATAGCAACACTAAGAAATATTTGAATTAAATATTCAGATAAATATAGGTTTAATACACTTTGAGGTTTAGTTTATTTGTTTTTTAAGCACAAGAATGAAATAAAAATTCAGTGAATAATACACGATAACCAATTTTAACAGAAGTGTTATAATTTAATGACACATAGTCTCTCTCTCAGACACACACACGTATAATTAAAATACATATAAGGCCTCACTGTCAATGCAAACAAAAACGCAATTACTGGAACACCTCTGATTTTTTTATCTTTTAAATTATTTTTTCCACCAGTTGTTTGACTTCAAGATGCAATTTTACAGAGAATCTATAACAAAAACTTTCAAATACCATTTTTAATTAATTAGAACTCATCAAATAAATCTTCTTTTCCGTTCCTTTATCTATTCTTCTTTTGATTAATGCTTTATTGTAATTATACTTTTACCTATTTTTATAGATCCAGGTCAGATGGCAGAAGTCATTTTAGTTGAAGAAGATTAGCCGGAAATGTGCAAGAGTAAAAAGCATTAGTAGAAATCTTAGAAACGACAGTAAAGTAAGTAAGTTATATATATTTTTGTATTCCGTTGTTTAATATTATTGAACGGCTTGACATGGCCAGGTGGGTTAAGGCGTTCGACTCGTAATCCGAGGGTTGCAGGTTCGAATCTCCGTCACACCAAACATGCTCGCCCTCTCAGCCGTAGGGGTGTTATAATGCTACGGTCAATCCCACTATTCGTCGGTAAAAGAGTAGCTCAAAAGCCGGCGGTGGGTGGTGAGGACTAGCTATCTTCCATCTAACCTTGCACTGCTAAATTAGGGACGGCGAGTGCAGATAGCCTTTGTGTAGCTTTGTGCAAAATTCACAAAACAAACAAACAATATTATGTAACAAAACTGATTTTATACAATAACGGGAAGAAAAACTGTTTTTTTAAGCTTCAAATAATTTATTTTTAGTATATTTTAAATTATTTAGTTTATGTAAAGAATTGTGTATCGTATTTGCACATATTGAAAGAAAAACAAGTACTTATGTTTGACTAAAAAGTGATGTTTGAGAGATATTATAGATTACGTATAAAATTACTTCCGGAAAAGTGACCTTTGATCTCATGAAACCGGAAGAAGAAAATAATAAAAAAATAGAAAAAACATAAGAGTTTACTGACTGCACACACAGCCATATTGACATGAAATGAGTTTTCTTGTACATGAGTTGCAAATTATATGACTTGTTTGTACCGCTATTCCAAGTTCTTTTACTTCGTGTAGGCATACACATGCGTGGGCACGTGCTTTTCTCGTCAGTTTTTCTTTGTCTTTCTCGCTACACGTAACTTTCTTATTTGTTCGAGTTGGAGTATATGTTTCTTTAATGTCAACGTTTTAAATCTGTGTATGTTCGTGCGAATATTATAATCTTTTTGGAAAGATTGGAAGTAAATATCCGGATTTGTAATATTATGTCCTTTGCCCTTTCTCCTCCACCCATTGCTGTAGTGGTATGTATGTGGACTTTTTACGCTAAAAACCGCGTTTCGGTACTCGTAGTGGGCAGAGCACAGATAGCTCTTTTTATAACTTTAAACAAATGAACAAGCAATGCATAGCTTCAGTTACGAGTATTTGTAAATTACTGAAAAGGTCATGAATACTCACACAAATGTGATTAAATCAGTGTATTTTTTTCTCAATAAACCTCAAAATACATGAAAAACATTTCAATTAGTAATTGAAAATATTAATTTTTAGGAATTGTATTTCGTTATATGATTTTTTTATGCCATGTATCAGTGAAACATCCGGTTTTCTCTTTTATTTACTACTTCAGAGAAATTCTGTAATAATACATACATATATATAGATTTTTACAAGATGATATTTGTGTATTTTTCTCACTATATAATAGTTACTCAGATGAATATGGAGGTTATTTAATTACTGTATTGAAAAACGTTAATAAAATTGTGGGTTTTGAGTTTAAATATTTAGTAGTTTTAAAATCAGTAAATTATTTGACATATTCAGTTATGAGACAGTGATATTAATTACTTTACATACTCTTTAGTGGGCAGGTTTACAGCCACTCATATTTCTAAGTTGTAATATACGAGTTTTAGCAGAATTTTCAACCAGTGTTCACCCACTGAAATGGTTCTATTTTTTATTATAAAAATAGATATAAAAATATTTAACATCCATCGTAAGAATTTAACAGAATATAACATCTGTATATCTCACACTGCATGCCATTTACATAAAGGCCAGGGGGATTAAGGCGTTCGACTTTTAATTTGAGGGTCGTGGGTTCAAATTTCTATCGCACCAAACAAACAAAACATAAACAGCGACACGCATTTATATAATTATAATATTACTGTTTGTTATTTGTTCATGTAACTACTTCGCATGGAGTGAAAGGGCCCTCACTAAATTTGGTAATGAGATTCACTAGGTCCATGGGTAGACACATACAAATTTTATGTTTCTCGGTTTTGCTTTTCTTACCACAACTTCACACTTGGTTGATGGACCTTCATCAATTTTTTAATGAAATTCAATATGTCCATGGGGAGGCACATACAGATTTTCAATTTTGTGTTTTTCGGTTTTGCTCTTTTTACCACTACTTCTCACTTGGTTGTTGGATCTTTACCAAATTTGACATGAAGGTTTATTGGGTCTATGGGGAGTTACAAAGTTGATGTGACGTATTTTGTGTTTCGCAGTTTTTATGGACTATTTCTGTTTTACAATTACCTGTAAACTAAGCAACGTTTCGTGTCCTAAGAAACCATTTCATTAATCATGAATTTACATAATTTTCGCCCAGAGTATTGGTATCCCACGTAGTATAAAATACATTTCTAAGTTAATGTGTTTTTTCTAAGAAAATGTTATTAAATTATTAGCTGGAAAGTTGTACTTCCCTTAGTTTATATTTTGATGCCTCAATCTAACCAAATTTTTCGATACCATTTGCTAGAACAATGATGTGGAAGTAGCTTTACAGAATACAAGTTTGTATAAATTTAGGACGTAAGTTTAAAATGTGTATGTGCAACGAATATAAAAGATAAATGAAATAATCATTCCATTTAAAAATATACGAGATGTGATAAAACTTCACACATATTTAGAAACCAGAACGTGTTGATTATATTTATTTGTGGAATCATTTGGGTAATTAAAATACATACTATTGCTGTTGAAGTGTGAAGAGAAACAAATTATCCATTAGAGAAGAAATGATTGGAGACATCTCTTTGTAAGTTGCATCCACGACATAAATTGAAACTATGATTTTCATGAATAATGATTGAGCATTAACTGCACAGAATACGTTCACAATTTATGATAACAATACAAGAATATGTTCTTTGGCCTAACTACAATCTTTTCTTTTTTCCCAATTCACCAATAGAATTATATACGATGCCTCTGATTATATAAACGTTTAGCTCTTGGATACTTTTGTAAAATTCAATAATATTAATGATGACCTTTTCTTCGAATGTTCCCGAGGGTTCTTTGAAGCAACTCAAGGGCACAGAAGTTCATGGAACAACAAAGGCCGCAGCAGGTATTTCAGTTCAGAGAAGTGGTCACTAGAAGTACTCTGTCCCAACTGGGGTGTTCGAGAATGATTTCGTTCTCCTTCTTCCAAATTTACAGAATCCCTCTCCTTAGATCTTATAAAGGAATTTGGAATGCCGATGTGGACACGAGAGTGGGTGCTTTACCTTGATTTAGTCATTCCTTCTTGGAATACAGTCTGTATAGTGGTAGTAATTCTAGGCCTTATAGTTGTTTGGCACAGTATCCTCAAAATCCAGTCATGTCGTTTTTTAATATAACATTCTCGAATCTTTGGATGTTTAACTAACTATTATAACTGTAACTTGCAACAAACGACCGTAAATCTCTTAGAAAAGCTTTCACAACAGGACTACTATAAATTGCCAGGATTTGCAGCAGTCATTTAAGTAGGTATGTCCGCCGAGACAACATATTTAAATTATCACGCGTCATATATGCTTCAACGACAGCTGATCTTTCGATCGGACAAATACTTGTGTAACCTTTGTAGACCTAAATATATATGAATTGTCCTGCTTAATTTTTCCAAGGAAGGTTCGTACATTTGATGCAATGGACGACAATGATTTTTTTTTACATTGCTTGCTGTGTTAATCTTTTATAATTTCTTCGCTGGTGGAACAGTCTTTTTTTAATGAGTTAAAAATACGCCTTCTCTTACATTACCCACACAAATGACCACTACTTTTCTTCTAAATGCTAAAAGTTTGTGCACTGTGTACTTTTATAATCGCAGAATAAAAGAAGTTCGCGTCTGAATGCACTATATTGTAATTCACCCAAACAAAAAATCAGTTTTAGGCATCTTCAACAATAGCAAATCACCACACTTCAATCAAATAACAAGTAAAATGTCAACAATGGACAATGATGATGATTGAAAGCAAGCTAAATGGAAATGCATATTGTTACCACAGATCTTCAGCACCCACTATTACGGACGATCATTCGCTAAGTCTTTCTTTAAGCCCCCCAGTGGCTCAGCGGTATGTCTGCGAACTTACACGCTAAAATCCGGGTTTCGATAATTAAGCATTTTCTACAGACCTTGCTGTGTTATTAACTACATCCTTCTGAAAATTCTTCAGTATTATTCAGAAGATTTGCTATATAAATAGCACAATTGTAAATGTGACCTCAGGTGTACCATCTCTAACTGTTGACATTCTATGATCTTTGTATTTTCTCATTGGTCTGTGTTGTCATGGTAATCAATAGATTAACCTGATGATATTGGTGTAGCAGAAGTGATAATGATTATAAAGCAAATTAACTTTTGGGAGTATCCAAGGAATTTAGAGTAAATACTTGGAATGACAAGGTTCTTGGCAGCTACGTATATGATTTTGAGTTTGTTTATTTGGAAAGCTAAAATATGAATTCCATCTGGACTTATCTACTGGCTAACTCTTTCGTGCTTCTATCGATATTATAACTTTTAAGTCATTATTTTTAAATTTGCATTCTCTTTGCGTTATTCTCTCTGTAATTCAAGTCTGGAATCTCTTGATATTGCATATTTTACTTTGAAACTGTTGAATGGTTTTTCCACTACTGGAATATAACTGTAATTAAGGTGAATGAGGGGTAAATATTAAAGTATAAGGATATAATAAGATAAGGTACATTATATTTGCTGATGTAAGAAAACTAAAAGTTTACACAGGGTTAAATACGTTATATTAAAAATTCTTTAATATGAAAATCAGTAAGTCACTTAACAACTACTTTCGAAATAAAGTCATTTTAGAACAGACTGTATCAGATACACTTGTTTTGTATTTCATGCGCAGCACAAATATTCTTACACTCTGATCCTAAAGAATTGCTCATATCAGAGAATTAAAAAAACAAGACAAATGAGTATGGATCAATTTGTAAAGTCAACACCATTCAGAAACAGACTTGCAACAAGTCTTAGATCAGCATGTTTGCAAAGTGCGATGTTTTGTAACAGAGGAATGCCCATGAAGACAGATACCAGAGGCTGAAACGTCCATGTCTTCTAGGTAACACATTCCCAATATATCACAGGTCACGTGTATACAGACTGCTTCGACGACATGTCTATTCCACTGTCGCATTTCAAACGACAAGAGAATGAAACGCATATCTTTTGTATTTCATACAAAGACATAGTGGTAAAATTGTCAGAGGTAGTATCTATGATTTCCCTGCGATCAAGCTGTTGAAAGAGGAAGTGAGAAACTTCATCTTCGTACACTGGAAGGCTTATGAAAAGACTGCAGGAAAGAATGATGGGTTTTTATATGACAATCCGACGACGGAGCCTTTGCAGTGGAAACTATATTGCTGGACCATTGTCAATACGTATGGTAGTTCAGAGAGAACGAACGAATATTACGACATCAACAACGTAATGAGGTTCCTGAATATAATGTAATAAACATCAATACTTTGGATAATGGATAAAATAATCTCTGCAACTGGACGCACGTTTTCTTTACTTAATTCTAGTTCAAGATAAAAAACTCTTAAAAACGTTAAACCCCTAATGAAGCTATCTTTCATTTATTAATAAATCACAAAGTAACACAGAATATGAACACTAAAAAACTTTTATTATTTTAATTAAGTTATTGTTATATGAAGTTAAGCACAAAGAACAAATTGGCCTGTTTGTGCGCTGCCAACCAGAGGTATTAAAACCTGTTTCTAACATTCTAAGTACACAGACTTACTGTTGTTTGTTTGTTTTTAAATTTTGCTCAAAGTTACTCAAGGGCTATCTGCGCTAGCCGTCCATAATTTAGCAGTGAACGACTGGAGAGAAGGCAGCTAGTCATCACCACCCACCCACCGCCAACTCTTGGGCTACTCTTTTACCAACAAATAGTGGGATTGACCATCACATTATAACGCCCCCACTGCTGAAAGGGCGAACATGTTTGGTGCGATGGGGATTCGAACTCGTGATCCTCGGATTACAAGTAAAACGTCTTAACCTACCTGGCCATACTGTTGTGCCACTGGAGAGCATTTTAAGTTAGTTTCATAGTGTAAGAAATTTTAACTTTAGCATTTAGAAGGATGTAACATAATATTCTGTTAGTGTCGTGAATTTGATTTATTCTTGTTGAAATGCTTAGTATACAATCATATACAGTTTAATTTAGTTCCTTTAGTGCTATAAATTTCTAACTTAATATATTTATTAGTAAGTATTTTGGTTGTGAAAGAAACTAAATGTAAGTTTCAGTGGATTTCCGTTACAACATTGTGTATTTTTCCATAGTATGTGTGTGTGTGTTTTTGTTTTTCTTGTAGCAAAGCCACATCGGGCTATCTGCTGAGCCCACCGAGGGGAATCGAACCCCTGATTTTAGCGTTGTAAATCCATAGATTTACCGCTGTACTAGTGAGGGGCTTTTCCCATAGTATATTTAATCTAAATAAAAGATTCCAGATTGTTATGTCGCACAACTTGCAAGACAGCTAACAACTAATGCTAATTCTGTTCAATATTTTCAATTGTGTATTTGGCGTGACGGGGTTGTGGATCTAAAGGTTCACGGTTGAAGTCCCATTGCCACACTTTGGGGTAGAAAGCGTGTTATGTGAGAGGTGATCAAACAACATGCTTCAGTTAATGTAGAATATTAGTTGACAGTGGGCATTATTAACCAGATATTTTCCTTCCAGATCAACAGTTCAGAATTAGTGACATCTAGTGAAGGTAGCCTTTACGTAGATATGTGCCAATATTTGAAACAAACGATTCGGCATGATCAGGTGGTTAGGGTGCTCTATTCGTAATCTGAGGGTTACGGGTTCGAATCTCCGTCACATCAAAACGTTATCGCTTTTTCAGATGTGGGAACGTTCTAATGTGACGTGAATCCCACTATTCGTCTTAAAAGAGTAGCCCAAGAGCCAGCGGTGGGTGGTAATGACTAGCTATCTTCCTTCTAGTCCTAAACTGCTAAATTAGGAACGGCTAGCGCAGATAGCCTTCGTGTAGCTTTGCGCGAAGTTCAGAATAAAGCAAACCGAAACCAAAAGTATTAAATCCCCTATCAATTTCAAATCTTTCGTGATAGTTAATCAGATCAGTAAATCGGCTGTTTGATTAAAGCAAAATATAAAGCTTTGTTACAGGATTAGTGATAGTAATCAAACAGTATCTTATCATAGCTTTTAAACTATCTTATTACCATATAGTAATATATGATGGTACATTATTAAATTTCTTTAATCTAAATGATTGAAAAGGAATTGCGAGGTTAAACCGTCATAAATTTTTGGTTTCTTTATAATTTTGCGCAAAGCTACATGAAGTCAGTCTGCGTTAGCCGTCCCTAATTTAGCAGTGTTAAGACTAGAGGGAAGGAAAGTAGTCATTACCACCCACCGCCACAATAGTAGCCCAAGGGGCTACTTTTTTACCAACTAATAGTGGGATTGTACGTCACTTTTGGACGCTCTCACGTCTGCAACGATTGTAGAACTATCGAAAACAGATCAGAAACAATATTTTTCAAGCGGTGATGGAAGTATTTTGGACCCCCGAAGCAACAAGCTTCAGCGTCCCCACCCCCCAGGAGAAGCTTCACGAAAACACATTTTCGCAGTGCTGAATCAGTGAAAGTAAACTGAAAAAAATAACAAAAAGGACAAATTTAAACAATCCTTTTTTTCACTATATGCAAACTTTAACAAACCAACCAATTTTTACAATGTAGTTCACTTAGCAAATAATAATAATGCATGTATATTAGAAAACTAGCAACACAGTCTTAACCAACTCTAAGTATACTACAATATATGTTTAGTACACATTGATATGTGGAACTATTTTTGTATTAGTTACTGAACGTATTAATACAAAACCCTTCCACGCTAGTTCATCAACCAATCACTTCCCCCAATCTGTGCTGGTAACAAAGCATTTGTTGATTTTTAAGACATTTTTAGCTAACTCAAAATACAAGTTTTTATTTACTAATGAACTGTCATCTCTTGGGAATATATTATCAATGTTTTATTTATCCTGCGATTTTCCTTCCTTTTTACAGCTTTACGATGTGACAGCAGTAAGTTTACGGACTTACATTGCTAAAATCTAGGGTTCGATTCCTCTTTGTGGACATATCAGGTGTGCCAGCGTGGCTTGGATAAAACTTATAATACGTGCCTTGCTTGTAACATTTTTTTCTGTGTCACACTATGTAGTTTGAACAGTAACTAATGTAACAGACCTTTGATTATTATTATATACTATATAATGGAGTGTCCTTCTTCACTGTGGATCTTTTCTTCCACACAGATTGGTTTATTCACTGCTGTTTTTTAAGTCTCCTTATTTTTCACTCCTGGTTTGAGCACATTGAAATAAATGATATCAAATTATATCTTTGCACCTTTAACTAACTGATTATATTAATTTACACAGAGACCTTGAAATAACTAATACGAAGAAAACATATCTAAAACACGTTTACTTAACCTATGAAAAGAATGATAAAAAACAATTAGATGTATACATTTTTTTATTCTTGTACCATAATCTGTTAAGGTACGCCCCCTGGTGATTAGTGAACTAACTCTCTTTTATACAGATGTTTTTTTTTCATCTTAGCAATGATCTTAAAATACTTTAATTAGATACATTCAGCTTTCCACTCCCTTAAAGCACGTTCTATTCGGTTTCCTAAAATTTCCATGTTTTTTTATTTGCTCGTGTAGTCATCTCATGGTAAATTTAATATAACATAGTGTGTAACAAAGAGAACTAAATCGATAAAATACATTTTATGGTCTCTGTGAAGAAATTCAGTCTTTAAACCAGTATGTTGTTTAGATATAAAATTTGTTTGTTTGTTTGTAGTTAAGTTCAAAGCTACATAAGGGGCTATTTGTGCTCAACACGGTATCAAAATCCGGTTTCTAATGTCGTAAGTTCGTAGATATACCGATGTTCCACTGAAAAGGGGGCTAGATATAAAGAAATCAATTTCTCCATTAAGGACATCAAACTTAAGGTAATCGAACAAATTGAGTATGTTGTATTTTCTCGAAGGAGAGTGTAAAGTGGTTGTCCATTCAAATTATTTTAAAATTTTAATTGAGACCAGCGATTAACAAAGCCTCCATATTGAGGAGACTTTGGTAGTTCCTGAGCAAAAGCTGAGTTTTCATCAAGTGAACTAACAAATATCAATTGCGATAATTTCTTTTCAAGTGCATGGTGCTACAGCATATTCGTAATGTGAAACAAAAGAACACAATGACAGTTTGGTTTGTTATGAGTTTCGTGCAAAACTACATGAAGGTTATCTGCACTAGCCGTCCCTAATTTAGCGGTGTAAAACTAGAAGAAAAGCAGCTAGTCGCCACCACCCACCGCCAACTCTTAGGCTAATCTTTTAACCAACGATTAGATGGATTGACCGTTACATTATAACGTTCCCACAGTTGAAAAGGTGAGCATGTTTGGTGCTACCGAGATTCGAAACCGCGACCCTCAGATTACGAGTCGAAAGCCTTAATCCATCTGGCCATGCCAGGCCTGGTTTGTTTTGTGTTTCGCGCAAAGCTACACGAGGACTATTTGCGCTAGCCGTCCCTACTTTTGCAGTGTAGGACGAGAGGGATGACAGCTAGTCATCACCATCTACCGCCAACTCTTAGGCTACTCTTTTACCAACGAATCGTGGGATTGACCGTAACCTTATAACGCCGCCACGACTGAAAGGTCGAGCATGTTTGGTGTGAGGAGGATTTGAACCCGTGACCCTCCGATTAGTCGAGTGTCTAACCACCTGGATGTTATTAGTTTAAAATCTAATGCATTGACACTGATTTGTTTATTTATTATTTTAGATTATTCTTGCAAAGTCACACATGGGCTAACTGTGCACTACTGCCTTTAATTTGTTCCCCACTGGTTTAGCATCGGTAACTTTGAAAGTTTATAATGTTAAAAATCGGATTTTGATAGCCACATTGAGCAGGCTCAGATAGTTCAATCTGTATTTATGCGCTTAAAACAAATAAACAAAAGGAAGTCGTTCAAAATTTTAAATTGGTAGATTAAAAAGGAATGCAGCTAAACAACAGCTTATACTACCAAACTTAAGGGCTACACTCGTCTGAACGAGATATAATCGTCCCTTTTAGAAAGCAACCATGGTTCCAAAGTGCGGAGTGCATTTTATCGCAATGGATCATGAGTTACAAATTCTTATTATTCTAACTAATAGATTACACCGTTCCTCATCAATAGGGCCTGGCATGGCCTAACGCGTTGAGGCGTGCGCTTCGTTATCTGAGGGTCATGGGTTCGCGCCCGAATCGCGCCAAACATGCTCGCCTCTCCCAGCCGTTGGGGCGTTATAATGTTACGGTCAATCCTACTTTTCGTTGGTAAAAGAGTAGCCCAAGAGTGGGTGGTGATGACTAGTTGCCTTCCCTCTAGTCTTACACTGCTAAATTAGGGACGGCTAGCACAGATAGCCCTCGAGTAGCTTTGTGCGAAATTCCAAAAAAAACACAATCCTCATCAATAGTGAAATATATTTAAACGTTGTATTGGGCCTACAGTAACCAAACTTAATTTATTGTAAGGGCAGGTCTTCAGCAGAGACACAAATTTTAAAACCATTACCCTAAACAGAACAATACAGAATAAATCATTCGTCTTTAAGCTACAGGTAACTTCTAACGAATGCATACGTACTATTATAGAGGGCCTTGTCATCGATTAGGTTTCTAAGCCGAATTTATTCAGTGGTATTTAAACATAATTGCTATTTATGAAACAAACGCTGGATTTATCCTGCCTGATTGGATTATATTTAGTCAGAAACTATAAAGTTGTCTCATTATCACAAAGTGGTATGATGGCAAAAAGCAGAACTAACTTATTATTTTGTTTTCTTGAGTATCAAACATGCGTGATAACGCCCAATATCTCATCGCGTCTGTTGAATAGTAGGGTAAATAAATGTCATCTTGAAGTTTACATATTTGAAATAGCAAAAAAAAAAGTTGTTCACGGTGGATTAAATGATATCGAAATTTCTTTATTTTTATGAACGCCAGAGTATTTGTTATTACGCTTGATTTGTTTGTTTGTTTTGGAATTTCGCACAAAGCTACTCGAGGGCTATCTGTGCTAGCCGTCCCTAATTTAGCAGTGTAAGACTAGAGGGAAGGCACCTAGTCATCACCACCCACCGCCAACTCTTGGGCTACTCTTTTACCTACGAATAGTGGGATTGACCGTCACATTATACACCCCCACGGCTGGGAGGGCGAGCATGTTTAGCGCGACGCGGGTATTACGCTTGAAGAATAAAGCTTATTTGGGTAACTAATTGCTCAATTTCTAGTACAACTAAATTCACCAGCACAGAATCTCGAAATTCCACATCACTCACGTCTTTCTATTTACACATGTTCTTTCTTCTTCCACTTTTTCCACTTAACAGAATACTGACAACATTTAAAAGTGGTTTGTTTACAAGGAGTATTTTACCCATATCGTCAGGCTGAAGTGCAAACGAACTCATTGATCTTTATAATATTTCAGAGCGTTGCATGTATAACCGACAGGTGGCGGTAAGTAGACACAAAAGAAGAGACACGACCTACTTTCGGACTGAGAAGTGATATTCAACGGAGTGTTCTTGGCATTTGAAATAAAGGTTATGGTTTATATAATCATGTCTCTTGTTGTAGGCTTTCGTGCTGTTTCAGAAATATTTATAAGCGAAACCTGTTTTGACTACTTATCTTTCCACAGGTGTCTAATTTAGAAAAACGCTTAACAGTCGATTGTTTTACCAATTTTCAAAGTAAAATACGGGTATTAAATGTTCAATAAATATAGACTATATGCGCTCATAATACGCAAAATGTAAGTTATTGGTTTCATTTGTAAAGTGTTACGTGAGCGCTCCAAGTATTTCAGAGTAAGAATTATTAGTTAGAGTTAGTCTGAATCATTTTCAATCACTGTATACTTCTGTCTAAATACGTGACTCTGAGAGGCTGCACATTTAAATGTATGTATTCTGTCCTTGCTTGCATTTAATTGAATAGCATAATAAAGAAAGGCACATCTAGTACGAATGTTTCTTTCGAATTATAAGCAAATAAGTAGAATTTAGTAAAGTTAAGTTTTTGATTTTGAAAAGAGAAGGGGAGACATAATAAAATATTCTTCACCTGGTAAGAAAGCTGTTAACTAACTCAATGAATTATATTTTACACTCATTCCAAGAGAGTCAGTGAGAATATTTATAGTTAGTAAAAGTTGATATAATATGCTGCAAAATAGCGTTTTGTACTTTGAGACCATGGTTGTGTAATAAGAGTAATAGTAAAGTCCTAGTATTCGAAGAAAGTATTGAAGTATTCTCGGTGTTTAAAGAGTTGACAGGAAGCATGTTGAGACTGACTGCCTTCCCAACTAGTCTGAATTTCATCCCCGTCCCACCAAACATGCTCACCCTTTCAGCCGTGGGAGAGTTGTAATGTCGCGGACGATCCCACTATTTGTTGGTAAAAGAGTAACTCAAGAGTTGGCGGTGGTGGTGATAACTAGCTCTTTTCCCTCTAGTCTTACACTGCTAAATTAGGGACAGCTAGCGCAAATAACCCTCATGTAGCTTTGCGCTAAATTCACGAGAAGAGTGAGACATTTCTTGCGCAATATACTCAAGTTTTAAACAAAAAATGCTTTTAATCCTGCATCTTTCGATCATATCCAACAATTCCTGAAAGCGGATTCATGAATAACAAAAGTTATTTCAATAGGGTGCTCTTATTAATTATTTAATATTTCGTTTTATTAACGATAGGATGTAATTACAGGTTCAAGAATGTTAGGACTAATTCTGTCAGCCAATGTAGTTTAACATAAACCATTAAATATAATGTTTACAGCAAACACGATGGTCCTGGGCGAACATAAGGTAACAATAAGTGGTATTACTGATGATAAATAACAGGTAATAATATTTGTTGCCATTTTTTTTGTAAAGCTCTTGAAGTAAAGCTATATCGATTAAAATATTCAAACGGCATACTCGCCACAATAACCAAAATTACCAAATGGGAATAAACAAAATATGAATAATCGAAGTTATATAAAATGAGGCGTTTGCGTTAACAGTTACGTACTTTCGGTTGTGTGGTGAAAAGCTACACATTTCTTTTGTTTATCCTAAAGGTTTAGCTCGGCATGGACAAGTGGTTAAGGCACTTATGCTCGCCCTTTCATCTGTGGAGTCGATGTAATGTGACGGTCAATTCTACTATTCGTTGGTAAAAGAGTAGCCCAAGAGTTGACGGTAGGTTGTGATGTCTAGCTTGCCTTCCCTCTAGTCTTACGTTGCTAAATTAGGGAAGGCTAACGCAGATATCCCTCGTGTAGCTTTGCACGAAATTCAAACCAAACCGAAAGGATTAACATGTTTCTGAAACGAATATATAATTAGAAAAGATAACCTTAAGTTCATGATGTGTGGTAAATCAACATCACTAGAAAAGTTTGTTATACAAAAATTCAACTACATACCTTTTATAATTATAAATTTCTATAACACAACGTTTTTGCATAAATAAAATATTTTTGCAAAGACGAATCTTCTTTCCAGCTTGACTTATTTGGTCTAACGGCTAAACAATGAACCATGAGTCTTTTTATCAAATTTCGTTGATATATATATATATATATATATATATACAGTCATGTGAAAAAGTTAGGACACCCCATGAAAGCCTGTGTATTTTTGTAATATTTTTGGGTATATAGATATTTAATCTCAATTTTAACAATACTGAGAGATTATAGGAATATAACTAAACAATTAAACCTGATGAAAAGACTTTTCAAGATCTTCTGTAAATGTAATTCTACAAAAATGCATATTCTAACTGAGGAAAAAGTTAGGATACCCTACCCCCTAATACCTAGTGTTACTCCCTTTGGCTGAAATAACTGCAGTGAGACACGCTTCTTGTAGCTATCTACCAGTCTCTGACATCGGTCTCCACTTCTCAATGCAGAATTCAATCAGCTGTAAAATGTTTGAAGGGTTTCTTGCATTGACAGCCCGTTTCAAATCACCCACAGCATCTCAATGGGATTGGCATCTGGGCTTTGACTCTGCCATTCCAGGACTCTCCATTTCTTAGTTTTCAGCCAGTCCTTGGTATATTTACTGGTATGTTTTGGGTCATTGTCGTGTTGCAGGATCCAGTTCCGTTTCAGCTTTAATCTTCTTACCGATGGTCTCACATGTTCCTCTAGCACCCTCTGATACACAGTAGAATTCATGGTGGATTATATGATTGTGACCTGTCCAGGTCCTGCTGCAGCAAAGCAGCCCCAAACCATGACACTTCCACCTCCATGCTTCACAGTTGGTATAAGGTTCTTTTCTTGGAATGCTGTATTTGGCTTACGCCAAACACGTCCTCTGTTCTGGTGTCCAAATAATTCAATTTTGGACTCATTTGACCAAAGAACATTATTCCAGAAGTCCTGGTTTTTGTCTACATTCTCTTTAGCAAACTTCAGTCTGGCCTTGAGATTTCTCTTAGAGAGCAAAAGTTTCCTCCTTGCACACCTCCCGTGGAAGTTAAAATTGTGGAGTCTCTTTATGATTGTAGAGGCATGAACTTTCACATCAACACTAGCCAGAGCCTGCTGCAGGTCCCGTGATGACATTTTAGGGTGTTTGGAGACCTCTTTCTGCATTTTGCGGTCTGCTCTTGGGGTGAACTTGCTTGGACAACCAGACCTGGACATGTTGGCAGTTATTTTGAAAGCCCTCCACTTGTTGACTATTTTCCAGACGGTGGAATGGCTTATTTCAAAATCTTTTGAGATCTTTTTAAATTCCTTATCAGACTCATAAGCTGCTAAAATTTTCTTTCTGATGGCCTCAGACAGCTCTTTTGCTCTCACCATGGTGCTCACTCTCACTTCAACAGTCAGGAGCATACCAAACTAAATGTCTGAGGTTTAAATAGGGCAAACCTCATTCAAAATACTGAGTAACGATCTTCTAATTATATGCAACTGGTGTGATACATTTATGTGTGAGTTGAGCCATTTTAAGTGGGAATAAATGTGGGGGTGTTCTAACTTTTTCCTGAGTTAGAATATGCATTTTGGTAGAATTACATTTACAGAAGATCTTGAAGTCTTTTCTTCAATTTTAATTGTTTAGTTATATTCCTATAGTCTCTCAGTGTTGTTAAAATTGAGATTAAATATCTATATATCCAAAAATGTTACAAATATACACAGGCTTTCACAGAGTGTCTTAATTTTTTCACATGACTGTATTTTTACTTTCTTTTCACAAAAGAAAAAAAAACAACAACAACAGCACACCATTTTCAGGCTTACAGAATTCAAAAGAAGTTATATGCCTTATATGTTTGTATAAACTGTAAAAGATAACTTTAATAAAAGTATGAGACAAGAATTCACGCATGTGTGCTCCTTTTTCGTTATTCAGTTTTCACACATTCTATCTCTAAGTGAATACCAATACTGCTGCAGCATTGTGATAAGGATATCCAAAGACTAGTTGAAACTAGCTTAACTTTCGTTTGGATTTTTAAATAACAAAGAAGATCCGATAAATTGTAGCCTTTCAAGCGACATATTTACGTAATTCGTTTTTCAAAACAGGTACACGATAATCAGACTGTTATAGATGTACGAGAATTCAGAAAGTGTTTGTATTGGTATTTCTCATCATCATGGTATACTCTATCCTAGACTGAACAATAAAAGACTGCAGTATAAAAATATTTTTACATTTGTAATGGATTTAATGTTATACATTTATTTTTTTTATCTATGTTTATTTCAGTTTAATGCATGCAATGTATATTGTTCGATGTATATTGTAAAAGTCTCGCCTGTTTTTTAAATTTGTAGAATATTCTCTAGAGTAAAAATCAACAATGTGTAATATGTGTAAAATACTAGTAATTGCCAGCTGAATTTTCGAGAATATCGCTTAATGAGTATAAAAGATAGCCATCGCAACACGCGGGGAGGCAGTTTAATATTGTTGGTTTGCTATAGTCAGTATACTGTAAACCTCTAAAGCTATAATTGTGATAAACGCTTATTAATTGGAAAACTATTTTGACAAGGAACATTTATATATTTCGAATATTACAAACGGTTTAACTTCAGTGTGTTAACTTTGGACGTTAATATTTCTATAAGGATATTAAATATCTATCTTCCTCTGTGAAAAGTAAGCTTGTAAACCGCAAGAGGCTAGCCAAGAATAGAGCTAGCTATCTTATCTATCAAGAGAAGTGTACCTGTGTACTAACATAGAATTATTTCGCTCTCTGTGAATTGTTGATAAAATCTTTGGTTTCAGACCAGATAGAAGACTCAGTACTGTTTGTGAGTCTGCAAAATTTTTTTATATAAACCATTATTTGTAATAAACATTGCTAGAGGTTGTATTATTGTTTGTTTATTGAAATATATTTGTGTTAAGAAATAAAATTGCGTGTAACAATCTTGTTGGCAACCATCGTAAGTTTCATACATATAAGCATTCAATTAACTTGTAAATTAAAATTAAATTGAAATCGTAATACCTAATGTATGTAACATAATAAATCGGAGATTCATCCGAGATAAATTATACAACGTAACACATTTAATGAGTTGTTTTTTTTTCTGAATGCTAACTCTGAATTTAAAAATCTGATTCGGTTAATATTCAATACCACATCTGACATTTGTTTATTGGTTTGTTTTTTTATTTTCGCACAAAGCTACTCGAGGGCTATCTGTGCTAGCCGTCCCTAATTTAGCAGTGTAAGACTAGAGGAAAGGCAGCTGGTCATCACCACCCACCGCCAACTCTTGGGCTACTCTTTTACGAACGAATAGTGGGATTGACCGACACATTATAACGCCCCCACGGCTGAAAGGGCGAGCATGTTTTGCACGACGGTGATTCGAACCCGCGACCCTCAGATTGCTAGTCGCACGCCTTAACGCGCTTGGCCATGCCAGGCCTTCTGACATTTGAAAATACATGTTTGTTCATGTTCATATTGTTGATTTGTCTCCTTGATAAGTTCATCGCTGTTGAAAACTTATTGTTTTCTAGTATTGTCTTATACTGGAGGCTTCAGGTAGTTTTTTCAGTTCACTTTACCTTTTAATATTATGATCTTTATCCAGATTTTCTGATCCTACTGAAGGTCCATCACACTATAACATCGATGTGTTTAAATCCGCTATATTATTAGTCGTCAATCATGTTAAACATGATAATCATGCTCGTTCACTGTTGCCAGAACAGCAGTTTCCACTGTGAATTACATCGAAGTCAGCTTTATGTCCGGAAGCACTGGGCTAGCAACCGTAAACATTCAGGGCATAGACGACAGGAAGCAGCTGCTACCTTAAACCCTTGTTACGTTATTGCAGTATAATTATGTGTTATACTTTACGTAAGATACATTCAGGGCACTGTGAAGCACGTCCGAGGCACGAGCCTTGTGGGGCGGTGTCCAGCTTAGACCACATATCTTAATAATCTCTTTACACACCTTCTGCTTTGATAAATCGTGGAACTTGTCAGATATGTAGACGAATGTGGATGCTGTGATTCTAGTTTCTCTGAACCTCTATTTCGGGGTATAATCTTATAATATTTTATCAGACTCAAATCTTTGTTTTTTATCTTGTTAATAATAACTTGGTATATGTTCAGCTTTGTCACAGTAGTTTTTGGGGTTGGAATACTCTCTTTTGTAACAGTCCTTTGCAGATAATGGAGTATCTCAGGAGTTGATTGGCGAATGTCTTCAAAGTTCACTGCTATAAATGCTCAGCTGTACAAAATTTTCCAATTCAATTACGAATATTGAATGTTCTCCTCTTTGAATATTCTGTCAATTACCTTTACATGTTCAATAGTATAGCTGTGTAAATATTTTTTCTCTTAACTTCAGCCCGGTATGAGACGTCACTGTAATAGACAGCCTATATAAATCGTTCTTAGAAAGTACAACTAACATTGTTGAGTGTCTTTACCAGTGGACTTTGTCGCACTACAACGTTTTCACTCAGAAGTAACTAGTTCTCCTTGGGACAGTGGTAAGTCTACGGATTTACAACGCTGAAATTAGGGGTTCGATTCCTTTCAATGAATACAGCAGATAGCTCGATGTGGCTTTGCTATAAGTAAAACACACTTAGAAGTACATAGCGCTTTGATGAACATCATCTACTTTTGAAATTATTCTTGCTCTTAAAACATGAAAGATTTGTAAGGATCTAGTTCTTTGAACTCCTGATTCGAAAGTAAGGTTGTAGTTTATTCGTCACATCCTATTTCACAATTTGTGAAGTAAACCGTAAAGGTTGCAAATCAAGAATGGAATACTGGATTTTAGGTAAATTATTGATCTTTTCGAAAAAGGTAATTCTTATTTTGCAATAACAAGGAGTAAGCAAACAGCATCTTGAACAAAACTCCCAAATAATCAGATGAATACAGGGGAGACATTTTCCAAACCTAGAAAGTTTACCATGACTTTATGTTAGATTCTATTTTCTTTTCTTTAATGAAATATATATTCATGCAAAGAGCTTTTGCAAATAAATGTCGTGTGATAACATCAGTAAATTAAATTTTAAGTTACTTCCATAATCTAGTAACTAGAAATATCCAATAACTTTAACAACCCTTAATGTAATGCATAAACATTTGTGTTCTTCTATGTTGCATCTCATTTGTAAACAAATGAACAATATAGTGTTCCTTAGTATAAATCACACTTAGTAACGAACATAAACTCTTATCAATGCTCCCTCTGGCTCAGCAGTAAGTTTGCAGGCTTACGACCCTAAAAATCATATTTCTGTATTCGTGATAGGTAGAGCACCAAGAACCTATTAAGTCGCTCTGCGCTTAATCACAATCAAGCCAAACTTTATTCAATATAAACGATTTTATCTCTCTGTCCTACACACCATTTGGTACCAACCCTTATTGATTTTATACATATATAAATATATATATATATATTTACATTTCAGATGATGCACTCTATTAATGACTTCATCTCTACCCTTTGTTTATTTGTTAAGCTTTATTCATCATATTTTCAATTCGATCGTTTTTATCTATCTTATCTCTATATACTAGTTCTTTGCCAGCTATTAATGTTATACCTCGTGGTTATATTTGGATATTATTAATTACCGTTGATTTTCCTTAAATTTTCTTCGAATTGTTCTGCGTGAACGTCTTTTCTAAGCTGACGAAGCCTGAATATAATTAATTATGCGTGTTAACATACATTAATATTAGGCCTATTACAAGTAATTATAATTGTTATAAATCACAGCTATTAGTCCTATTGTAATAGGCCTAATACTACGCTTGGAATAATACTAATGTTTTATGACAAGTATAATTACTATTGCAACAGAATAGAAATGCGAACCTGATAAAATAAAGAAACTAAAACTTTGGAGGTAAATCACTTTTAAAAACTATGTAATTTATTTACTTGGCTGCTTTTCGAACAAACGCTCTTTTTCAATCGAGAAGCGTCGCCAATTAAATGAAATATTTCCATAGATTTTAAATGTGATTTTTCTTTAAAAGTCCAAATTGTATTATAATAGGCCTAATACTAATGCTTCTTGACAAGTATAATTAATTGTATTAATGCTTCGAAATATTTGTGTTCATACCTTTTTGAAGTTAGTTAAATGAAAACTTTTTACGTTTTCTCTTGAAAACCGAAAACATATTATAAGCGTTTCGGAGCTAGTACCCAAAATGTGAAATTACAAATGACAAAGAGAATATAAAGAAATAATGTCAGTAATTCAGCGCTATTTTAAATATTTTAATCCTTCATAACAAATATTGTTACACGATTCTTTTCAGTGGAAAAGTCATAAATATTGGAAGTGATTTTGTTAATTATTGATAAAGTATACATATATCTATATTTAAAATGAATGATTTTGCCCAATTTGTTGCCAGTCCTTAAATTCTCCAACACATAGAAACATAAAAATCTTCAATATGCTGCCGAATGTGAATGGTATAAAAAAGTTGTTAATTTGAAAGCTAATAATTTTGATTTTTATGCTGCTTTTGATTTATATGTTCTTCATAATTTTGACGATCAAAATGTGTTTTTTTTTCTGTTGCTATTTGTTCTTTAGTGGCTCAGTGGTAAGTCTGAAGGCTTATAGTACTAAAATCCGTTAGTAGACACAGCTCGGCCTGGCATGGCCGAGCGCGTTAAGGCGTGTGCTCGTAATCCGAGGGTCGCGGGTTCGCGCCCACGTCGCGCCAAACATGCTCGCCCTCCCCGCCGTGGGGGCGTTATAAGGTTACAGTCAATCCCACTATTCGTTGGTGAAAAAGTAGCCCAAGAGTTGGCGGTTGGTGGTGAAGAGTAGCTGCTTTCCCTCTAGTCTTACACTGCTAAATTAGGGACGGCTAGCACAGATAGCCCTCGAGTAGTTTTGTGCGAAATTACAAAACAAACAAACTAAATTAAAATTAACATTCCCGTCTCTTTGAAATCGTAATACGTGATATACGTAAGATAATAAATCGGAGAAACGTCCGGGGTGAAATAATGCATAACACTATAATATGATTAGTGATCCTTAGTTCTGAACTACTTGACTACTTTCAAATGAAAAGAGTGCTATGAAAAGTTGCCTAGTGAGTTGTGTTTTACTGCAGATTGCAAACATCCCCTCCCTTAATAACTTAAATCGCAGAGAATTTAAAATATTGCAGTAACAAACCTTTAACATTTTGTTCTTACAATATAAACTGCAAGAAGAAATTTTAGAGATATCGGAAGTTATCTTTGAAAATTTTATTATGGTATTTCCTTTGCTATTGAAGATTTTAAATTTATAACTTGACGGTAAAAAGAAAAAGTTTAAACCTTTTATTATGACGTTTCACTTTCATCATCCACTAAATAGATGTCTCACAATAACATGATTATATTGAAGAAAGAACAATTAAAATCAACAAACTGAAGACCATTTCTATTTAAAACAAATTCAGATTAAGCCCTCTATTTAAACTTTCCATGCAAAAAAAACAACACAAACGTTTTCATGTCAGTTTATTAATCACTTATGTCAAATACAAAAACAAGAGAGCTCGGCTTGAGTGTTTCTTTTAAATATAAACTATGAACAGAAACGTCTGGAAGTGTATCGTTTGAGCTAATGAGTCACAATTTGTCGTTTTGTGCACTATTAGAGCGACTCATACAAAGATAGAAAAACACCTGAGATATTTGTCTCTCCTTATATTCCGTCTCTAAGCTGCTAAAGATAGCGTAAAGATATTGAGAGCGTTTCAGTTGTTATGATTTGATTCCTTTAGAAAAGTGAATTACATCTCGAGTGTACCTGAAAGTTGTTTTGACAAGTTCCACCAAAAGACTTTGTTAAGACGATAACACAACAATCTGTCAAGCTTCTATCGCCCAACACTGATTTGAATAACATGTTAACATATTTAGTTATCTTTTTTTGGGGGGAGGATAGATGGAAAGAGAGCACATTCAGTAAATCTTCAATCGGTTGAGATAATTAAGGGTGATTTTTAACATTTCACTTAACAAAAGCAAGCCTGCCAACATTTGTGAATTACTTGAAGATGATATTCTTGAACGAAATGGTTATTATAGAACAAAACCTCTTGTGGTCTGGCATGGCCAGGTGGTTAAAGCATTCAAGTCGTAATCCGAGGGTCGCGGGTTCGAAACCCCATCACACCAAACATACTTATCCTTTGCAGTCGTGGGAGCGCTATTATGTGACGGTCAATCCCACTATTCTTTGGTGAAGGAGTAGCACAAGAATTGGCGGTGGGTTGTGATGACTAGCTGCCTTTCCTCTAGTCTTACACTGCTATATTAGGGACGGTTAGCGCAGATAGCCCTCGAGAAGTTTTGAACGAAATTTAAAAAACACAAAAGCAAACCAATTATACGGCATAGCCTGTCAAGCAACTGCGCGTTGTGCAGAGTATGAAGAAAACCACCGCATCTCTCAATGGACCAAGCAAAACCTCAAACCAAAATAATGCGATTGTGGGGAACAACGCATAGCAAACTTTTAAGGTTGACAAATATATAAATAAATTAAAATACATATACACGAAATTAAAAATCAAAACACACACACAAGCCTACAACTCACATTAATAAAGAACAACCAAAACCACTCACTGCTCAGAAACCTGAAAAATAACAGGCACCACAGTCATAAATAACACAAGCACACAAGTAAACTTATATGCTGCATTAGTCAAAAAAACATTACGCAATCAGAAAATCCACCACTAACTAGTGAAGATTTACCCTAAACTACTGAAGACGCACACAAAACTATACCAGTGAACACTGAAAATACATTGACTCTTATCATTACATCTGCTTTTTCTGAAATAATGGTCGAATACGTAAAATCTGATAAACAATATCATAGAAATAGTGAGTGAAGTATTTATGAAAAATATCCAAAACGTACCGACCACAGATCGTAACATACATTATCAACTTCATCAATTACAGATAAATTCGTAGTATTACACATAAATATCCAGAACGCTATTGCATATATCAACAACAAATTGTTCTTTTGCGCACCTTTACATGAGGGGGCCCGACATGGCCAGATAATTAAGGCATTCGAATCGAAATCCGAGGATTCGCGCATTCGAATCCCCGACACACAAAACATGCTCGCCCTTTCAGCCGTGGGAGAGTTATAGTGTGCCGTCAATTCCACTATTCGTTGGTAAAAGAGTAGCCCAAGAGTTGGCGGTGGGTGGTGATGACTAGCTGCCTTCCCTCTAGTCTTACACTGCAAAATTAGGAACGGCTATTACAGATAGCCCTCGAGTAGCTTTGTGCGAATTTCCAAAAAAACAAACAAACAATAATCAGTGATGTCGAGAAACCCACTTGTTGAGAACTTTTATATGCAAAAACGGCTGTTCTGGGCCCAGAAAACACTTCAAATAGAAGAGCGAACAACGTTTCGACCTTCTTCGGTCATCGTCAGGTTCACAAAGAAAGGGTTACTGGTCGGAAGCTGACCACGTGTTTGGGAGGGGTTGTATAATTGAGTGTTGCAATGTAGAGGGCGCGGTTTGAATATATAATTTTGTCTATAATATTAATATAGGTATAATGGTGTTCCTTTATATTGGTTTATTTTGGGTTTGAGTTGTTGTATAAGTAAGGCTTCTTTAATTTTTCGTTTGTTTATGTTTGTTTCTTTATTTAGTATTTTAGTGTTTTCTATGGTTATGTTGTGTCCATTTGACTTGCAGTGTTCGAAAACGTGTGAAGGTGACTTTTTATGTTCTTTGAATCTGGTTTCCATTTTTCTACTTGTTTCTCCTATATAGAAGTCGTGGCAGTTATCACATTGTATTTTATAAATAATGTTGGTGTGGTGTTTGTCAGTGTAGTTCTTACATAGTATAGACCTTAGTTTTGTGCCTGGTTTTTGAATAAATTTAGTGTTAACTGGAATGTTATATTTTGTTACTAGTTTTTGCCAAATGTTGGTTATTTGTTTGCTGATGTCAGGAATATATGGTATACAGCAGTATATGGTTTCGTGATTTTTTGATTCGTGAGATATATTTACTTTTGTTGGTTGATTTTGCTTTCTGTCTAGGTGTGTGCGTATAATGTTTTCTACGGTTTGTGGAGGAAACTTATTAATGTTGATGAAGTGTTGTTTTATTTTATCAAATTCATCGTTAATTTTATCTGGTGAGCATAGTTTTATGGCTGTGTTTATCTGGTTTCTTAGTATGTTGAGTTTTTGTTTTGTTTCATGTGCTGAGTCCCAAGGAGTGTATAGTCCAGTATGGGTGATTTTTCGGTGGATTTCTGTTTTGAATTGTGTGTCGGTTCTTATAATTTTGAGGTTAAGAAATGATATTTGATTGCTTTCTTCCTGTTCACATGTGAAGTTAATGTTGGGATGTATAGAGTTAATGTGAGTGAAAAAGTTAAGTATGTGTTCTGTAGATTCGAATCCCGCAATCGTGTCATCTACATATCTGTACCAGTATAGTGGTGGATGTAATGCTGTATTAATTGCTTGTGTTTCAATTTGTGTCATAAAAATATTGGCTAGAACTGGCGATACTGGGTTGCCCATGCTTAGGCCATTTGTTTGTATATAGTTTTGGTTGTTGAACATGAAGTTTGTCTTTATTGTGGTGAATTCTATGAGGGTTGCTAACTGGTTACTGGGAATGTCTATGATCGGGTTAGGGTCTCGAATATAGAGTTCTAACGCTATCTTGCAGGCTTCTGTTGTTCGAACTTCTGTGAAGAGGGATATAACATCGAAACTGGCCATTAAGGCTTTATGATTAAGTTGATTTAGATTGGACTTGAAATTAAAAGAGTCTTTGATGAATGAGCTGGCTGATGTTGCATATTTGGAGAATGCCCATGCTATGTATTTACCAAGATTGTAGTTAAACGATTCATATGTTGACATTATTGGTCGTAATGGACAATCTGGTTTATGAGGTTTGGGGATGCCGTATATTTGCGGTGTGCGTGAGTCGGTTTTACGTAGGTAGGAATAAAGTGTTTGTGAAATTGTGTTGGCTTTTTTTATTTGTAGTAGTAATTTGTTTAGTTGCGTCTCATGTGTCTTTGTTGGATTTGTGTGTATTGGTTTAAATTTGTTCGTGTCTGATAGGATGTTATTCATTTTTTGTATGTATTCATTCGTGTTCATTATTACTATAGCGTTACCTTTATCTGCTTTTAGAATTTTTATGTTTCTGTCTTGTTTTAGGTTTCTAATGGAATTAATGTCTCTTTTTGTAAGGTTGTTTTTTAGTTTTCTGTTTTGTGAAATTATGTTGATAGTTTTGTAAGAAAATTCTTTGAAAAAATCGTTTAAGATAATGTTTTTAGGTGGTTCTGGAAAATATAAATTTGTAATTTTACCTGGGAAGTTTGGCAGTTGGATGTCAATAAAGTTATCTAAGTTGTCTTCTTTCTGTTTGTTGTTTTTGTTTTCTGTAGAAAGTATCACAAGTCTCCTGGCTAGGTCTTCTAAACATGTTTTGATTTCTATGGTTGGAATGTACCTTGGTGCTATTGCGAAGTTGAGTCCTTTGTTAAGTAGATGCATCTCGTCTGTGTTTAATTGTCGGTCAGATCTGTTAATTATGAGGTTGGTCAACGGTTTGTCATGTTGATGTCTTTTCTGTTGCTTACATCTTAGTTTTTCAAGTTTTTTGTTGTGGCGGATCTTTTTGTCTCTATCGTTTTTAGTATTTAGTATTTAGCATTACATCCACCACTATACTGGTACAGATATGTAGATGACACGATTGCGGGATTCGAATCTACAGAACACATACTTAACTTTTTCACTCACATTAACTCTATACATCCCAACATTAACTTCACATGTGAACAGGAAGAAAGCAATCAAATATCATTTCTTAACCTCAAAATTATAAGAACCGACACACAATTCAAAACAGAAATCCACCGAAAAATCACCCATACTGGACTATACATTCCTTGGGACTCAGCACATGAAACAAAACAAAAACTCAACATACTAAGAAACCAGATAAACACAGCCATAAAACTATGCTCACCAGATAAAATTAACGATGAATTTGATAAAATAAAACAACACTTCATCAACATTAATAAGTTTCCTCCACAAACCGTAGAAAACATTATACGCACACACCTAGACAGAAAGCAAAATCAACCAACAAAAGTAAATATATCTCACGAATCAAAAAATCACGAAACCATATACTGCTGTATACCACATATTCCTGACATCAGCAAACAAATAACCAACATTTGGCAAAAACTAGTAACAAAATATAACATTCCAGTTAACACTAAATTTATTCAAAAACCAGGCACAAAACTAAGGTCTATACTATGTAAGAACTACACTGACAAACACCACACCAACATTATTTATAAAATACAATGTGATAACTGCCACGACTTCTATATAGGAGAAACAAGTAGAAAAATGGAAACCAGATTCAAAGAACATAAAAAGTCACCTTCACACGTTTTCGAACACTGCAAGTCAAATGGACACAACATAACCATAGAAAACACTAAAATACTAAATAAAGAAACAAACATAAACAAACGAAAAATTAAAGAAGCCTTACTTATACAACAACTCAAACCCAAAATAAACCAATATAAAGGAACACCATTATACCTATATTAATATTATAGACAAAATTATATATTCAAACCGCGCCCTCTACATTGCAACACTCAATTATACAACCCCTCCCAAACATGTGGTCAGCTTCCGACCAGTAACCCTTTCTTTGTGAACCTGACGATGACCGAAGAAGGTCGAAACGTTGTTCGCTCTTCTATTTGAAGTGTTTTCTGGGCCCAGAACAGCCGTTTTTGCATATAAAAGTTCTCAACAAGTGGGTTTCTCGACATCACTGATTGTTATTTCACCACGGCAATTGTTCGAGAAGTGTAAGTTTTTTGTGTTTTTTCTCAGTGTATTTGTACTTACCTGTTTCCATTATGTCTGAACAAGCATACAGTACACCACCATTAACAGTACACGCTCACACGATTGTTAAGAAACTAAGAAATTTAAACCTACGTATCATTAATAGAAGAAATGACATCAACTTTATTCAACAATGTAGAAAAGAACAACTAACCCCTAATTTTGTAAAGGTAAAACTTTCAAAAGATTTTAATAAATACACAAACATTATCCAAAATTTACAGAAAAAACTTCTTAAAGCCATGTTGAACACAAAATACAAAGAACTACATGAGTTACAAAAACAAAAAATGAACTTAGACTATCAACTAGCATGCTGCATTAAACCAGAGATTTACGGACTAATACAACGAAACATAAACCAAATCAATACTAAAAACGATAGAGACAAAAAGATCCGCCACAACAAAAAACTTGAAAAACTAAGATGTAAGCAACAGAAAAGACATCAACATGACAAACCGTTGACCAACCTCATAATTAACAGATCTGACCGACAATTAAACACAGACGAGATGCATCTACTTAACAAAGGACACTTCATCAACATTAATAAGTTTCCTCCACAAACCGTAGAAAACATTATACGCACACACCTAGACAGAAAGCAAAATCAACCAACAAAAGTAAATATATCTCACGAATCAAAAAATCACGAAACCATATACTGCTGTATACCATATATTCCTGACATCAGCAAACAAATAACCAACATTTGGCAAAAACTAGTAACAAAATATAACATTCCAGTTAACACTAAATTTATTCAAAAACCAGGCACAAAACTAAGGTCTATACTATGTAAGAACTACACTGACAAACACCACACCAACATTATTTATAAAATACAATGTGATAACTGCCACGACTTCTATATAGGAGAAACAAGTAGAAAAATGGAAACCAGATTCAAAGAACATAAAAAGTCACCTTCACACGTTTTCGAACACTGCAAGTCAAATGGACACAACATAACCATAGAAAACACTAAAATACTAAATAAAGAAACAAACATAAACAAACGAAAAATTAAAGAAGCCTTACTTATACAACAACTCAAACCCAAAATAAACCAATATAAAGGAACACCATTATACCTATATTAATATTATAGACAAAATTATATATTCAAACCGCGCCCTCTACATTGCAACACTCAATTATACAACCCCTCCCAAACACGTGGTCAGCTTCCGACCAGTAACCCTTTCTTTGTGAACCTGACGATGACCGAAGAAGGTCGAAACGTTGTTCGCTCTTCTATTTGAAGTGTTTTCTGGGCCCAGAACAGCCGTTTTTGCATATAAAAACAAACAATACACAGCTCAGCTAGCCCATTGTGTACCTTTGCTCTTAACAACAAAGAAATAAATATGATACTCTTAGAATGAGGTCTGGCATGGTCAGGTGGGTTAAGGCGTTTGATTCGTAATCCGAGGATCTTGAGTTCAAATCCCTGTCGCACCAAACATGCTCACCCTTTCAGCCGTGGGAACGTTATAATTCAACGGTCAATCCCACTATTCGTTGGCAAAAGAGTAGCTCAAGAGTTGGCTGTGGGTGCTGATGACTAGCTGCTTTCCTTCTGGCTTATACTGATAAATTATGGACGGCTAGCGCAGATTAGTTGTTACACTTTGATATCCGTACAGCTGAAAGGGTAAGCATGTTAAGCGTGACGGGAGTTAGAACTCGTGACCCTTAGAAGATTGTGAGTTGAGCGCCCTAACCACTTGGTCATGTCAGTCCCGTGAGTTGTTCTGTTTTTGAATTTTGCGCAAAGCTACTAGAGCGCTATCTGCGCTAGCCGTCCCTAATTTAGCAGTGTAAGACTAGAGGGAAGGCAGCTAGTCATCACTACCCACCGCCAACTCTTGGGCTACTCTTTTACCAACAGATAGTTGGATTGACCGTAACATGATAACGCCCCCACGACTGAAAAGGCGATCATGTTTGGTGCGACCGGGATTCGAACCCGTGACCCTCGGATTACGAGTCGAACGCCTTAACACGCTTGGTCAAGCCGGGCCCAGGCGCGTAAGCAGTGGAGTTTTTAAACAACTGATTATCACAATCGAAAGTCATCCGGTACTCTCTTTGATAGTTTGATTTATTTTTTCTTCCAATTAACTTGATGAACGTTTTCATAATTTGTGAATAGTTTTTATCCTTAACATGACGAAATAATATTTGTAAGATTTTGAATTTAATTTGTTCTAATAAACTTAATTTCTTAAAGATAAATGGAGAGGAGTTAATTATTCATTAATGTGAAAGAAAAGTAATGAATCGTTTTGGTGTCATTTATAAATGTATCGTACTTTTTTGTATGAAGGAGTATGTGAAATCTGCCACAATGTGATTCCTTAATAGATTTAAAGGAAAATACGTTAAATGTGAAGTCTTAGTGCTGTGCCAAATTTTGATTGTGAGAAGAGATGAGTATAAGTTGCAAGTATAGATTCGTGTAGGTGGTCCTTGTATTTGTTAAAATTGAATTAACTTATCAGAGTTCTTTGTAGCCAGATGAAAAAAGAAGGATACAAATACGAAAGCACTTTTACATATGCGACGGAGTTATTTGCTTAATTGGATAAACAACTTGATATACAAAAGGAAGAAAAAGAGCTACACGTGTAGGACGAATAAATAAACAAAGAAAGCAAAATCTCTCGAAAGCTACTGAATAGAATTAATACAATTTGTCATAGCTGGAGACTTAACTACAGAATTACGGCCTACACTACTGTAAGGATATATAATATGTCATATCTCGCAACGTTAGAAAGTACGGTTGATAGGACCATGTGTGGGAACTTCATTGCAGAATATTTTTTGTATTATCACTCATTTTCAGCAAACACTCGAAGTAAGGAAGTTGCTTATAAGGAAACGAATAGTAAGAAATACTTTCCTTGTGTTTATATGTGTTAACAATTACTCGAAGCTATCTTGACAAATGAATGTTGTATTTTAAACAAAAATGGATGAAAGTTTAAGATCTTAATGTTATAGATGGGAAAAGTATGTAATATAAATTAGATATTGTATTCTGTTTGACGTTGTTATTAAAGTTAATATTATAAGCCGCTCTTCGCTAATACAGTGGAAAGTCTACAAATTTACAACGCTAAAATCAGGGGGTTCGATTTCTTTAGACGGGCTCAGCAGATAGCCCGATGTGGCTTTGTTAAAAGAAAACACAGACAAACGTACATTATTAGCTTGTTTTAGAATAACGTCATAAGGGTTTGGTTACCTGCTGTGTCTACTGCGGGGAATATTAAAAACTAGAATTTTAACGTTGTGAGTCCGTAGGTTACCATTGTCCAACCAGGGAACAAAAATTAGTAATGTTATTTTGAGATATAGAGATAGGAAAGTAAATTATTTCTAATAAATGAATGTTCAGAACTGTCAGACTTGACAGTTACTAATGTAGACATATGTACTGGTATATTATGTGACGAATAATCCGTGATTGCGAGAAAACCCACTTGTCGAGAAAATTATATACGTAAGAAACGGCTGGTATGTGTAAAGAAAGCGCTATCTAGAGGAGCGAACAGCGTTTCGACCTTCTTCGGTTATACCATCCATTTTTTACATATATGTGACAAAGAATAATCGTGAAAGAGAAATAATTTCTATTTGTCAGTGGGGCAGCTGTAAATTTATGGACAAACACTCCTGTAATCACAACTTTGATTGTCGCTGTGGTCAAAATATAGATGGCTAAATGCATGGCATTGGAATAAACAACATTAAAATGGCTAGCAAACTAATGTTTTAAAATCGAAGAAATTTTACAGAAGTATGAGGTAATACTAACAGGTAGATTTATGATATAAATAAATCAGTAGTTGGTGTTACGTGACGTTGAGTAGTAGTGCTTTTCTTCTAGACTATAAAGTCAAAATTATGAGCTGCTATATGCTCTTAGTCTCATTACACAAAAGAAGAAAGAAAGAAAAAGCTATTCCCTTATTTAAAAATATCGTCTTGTTCTTGTACTACTTCTATTCGTCTAATTCTAGTGTACTCTAAGAGCTCTTCATGTAGTTTTAAGCGAAATGTTCGGATTGAAACAAAACTAATTGTCAAATGTTGTTATATCTCATTTTTGTGAACTGTTAAAAATGATTAAGAATTCTATTTTAAATAGCATTATTTTTTATTCTATTCTTAAAATTGGTATTAATTATACCTTACGAGATTTGTTTGTTTGTTTTGTTGTTAAGCCTAAAACTATAAAGTAGCCATCCCATTGAAGGACTATTGGAAATTTCTTAATGACAAATACTTTACTTCGTTATCAAATATTGATTTGTTTGTTGCTAAGCACAGAGTTACCCAATAGGCTATATGTGCTTAATATGAAGTATTAAGTATTCTGCGGTCGAAGTAGTTACAACAGCTAATTTTCAATATTCAGGTTCTTTTTAAAATACATATTTTAATATGATTTTCAAGAGAACTCTAGAGTTGTTTATTGTTATTATCTACAGACAGAAGCAAGAGATTTTTTGTGTGTTTAATGCTGCTATTAGGTACTGTCATCTTAATAACTAATCTGATGTTTTTTAGGGCTTTGTTTCAGATATAAAGTGTTTTTTTTTATAATCTTGTAATTTTTCTTAGTCTTTCATTTTCTTTCCGGGCTACATTTTGCGAAAACAATGCAGCTCAAACTACGCTAGGACTTTACTAAAGCTATCTTTTTTTTGACGATCAATAATATCCTTAAGGCGATATTCTGCCCTTCTTTTTCATTTTAAGCTTCCATGACTTATTTTCCTTGGAATCTCTGATATTTTCACAAATTTATATCGATCGTGAAAACAAAAAACGTAACAGAGCATATAGTGAGAAAAGTATATGCTGTAAGAGTGTTTAGTAATATTAGATTTTTATAAAATTTCACATCAGAAGAAAAACGTATACTTTGTTCATCAATGAATTTACCAATAAACAATTTTTGCTGCAAAATCTGATCATCAGTAGCAGTTTGATCCAGTTACAATACAATATGAAACTATACATATTCCACTTTGATCCGTTTAAATACACAATGAAACTATCTTTATTGTACTTTGATCCTGTTACAATATAAGAACAGGTTATTTTTATTGCACTTTGATCTTTTTACAATACAAGATGAAACTGTTTTTATTGTACTTGGATTCTGTTACAATACAAGATCAAACTATCTTTATTGTACTTTGAACCAATTACAATACAAGATGGAACTTACCACAAATAACACAGGTGACAAAGTCCCTCCACTTTCCTTTGTCTCAGTCACCCTCTTTGTGTAACAAAAGTGTTACACTACCTAGAAATTTCTCTACCTTTACTTCTTTTCCCCACAAATTCCCTAATCGTTATCAAGTATCCAATCCCTTTTCATTTCATAACATGACCAGTCAAAACTGTTTGTCTTTTTTGTACTTATTAATATTTTTTTATATATGTTGTTAAATTCATGTCATGTGTGTGTAATTTTTATAACAAAGCCACATCGGGCTATCTGTCGAGTCCACCGAGAAAAATCGAACCCCTTATTTTAGCGCTGTAACTTCGTAGACTTATCGCTGCACTAGTGGGGAACATTAAATTTCTTTATTTGTTTTTTGTTTTCCAATTTTTCACGAGCCATATTTCAGTTACATTAAGATATTTGTTTATTGTCTATGATTCGTAATCGATGAAGCAGCTAATAAGTCTCTTGCACACGTCAATCGATAGACCTTTATAAATCCATATATTTTTCATATATATAATTCTGTGTAATTCTGTTCTTTATCTCATTTTTACACTTTAGGTAATCCCTAAATATATGAACTTGTGTATTTGAATGAGAAGGGTCCCATTTAATGATAAAATGCATTTTGTACTGGTTTCTTTCTTTGATATCATCATGGTATTTGTTTTCTTAGTGTAGCTTAGACTGAGTCCGATATTTCTTTATTTATAATGTCAAGAAAGTAATGAAGATATATTTCTGATCCTGGTATTAACAGTGTGTCATCAGCACACGTTATGTTGTTTACATTAACACTGCGTCATCAGTATATTTCATATTTTTCACATTGTTGTTTCCAATACTTTTGCCAAACATGTCTTCTATTTCACTCATGATTATTTTACTGTACGAGGAGAAGAGATTCAGAGAAAACACACACTCTTGACGGACTTCTCTTTTTTATTTTCTGAAATTGGCCAATCTCAATCTCAACTCTGATGAGTGTTGTCTGTTTCCAACATATATTTTGGGTGATTCCTATCTAGAGTGATTTCAATAATTCTCACCACAACATCATGTCTTACTTTGTTAATTTTCTTTGTGTAGACTATGAATCAAAGATACAAATTTTGCTATACTTCGATTGCACACTGTGTAATGGTCCTCAGGAAGTAAGTTACGTTTACTGAACCTTTGCCTTCAACAAATGCACACTGGTCCTCTGCTATTTCAGCTTTGATTCTGGTTCTTGCTTTCATCCTAACTATTCTAAATAATATTTCTAATAAGAAGCCATTTTATTGCGATAGTTTATCATACAACATAATTTTGAAGTACAATCATAACAATAAAATAAAGGTTTCGTTATCTCCCTTTGGTGCAGTGATAAGTTTGCAGACTTGCATTGCTAAAATTATCAGCTAAGTTGCCTGCAATAGACACAGCATATAAACCAATGTGACTTTCCTTTAAAACAAACTGCTGAAATGATGTTTACAAAATAAATCAACAAATTATTTGTAAGAGACCCAGAATATGTGTATTTATTACTTAAAGATACAGTGATATTGCCTTAGACGATAAGAATTAATGATGAATATCTGATACAAGTATAATTCTGGAACAACAACTTTAGGATTGGTTTTCTTTCTTAACTAAAACCAGTTATTTTGTTTTTACATAAAATTCAATCAAAGAAATTATTTCTTTAAACACACAATCAACTTAGAAAATAACAGGATAATTTAATTAAAGAATGTCCTGTACAACAAAGGTGAAAGTGAAGCTATGAAACTGAAGTTAATATTAATATCAATACTCAGTTTTCATTAACCTATTGCTTCGTCCTTTGTTTTCCTGTGTTAGTGAAACACTAATTTATCACCATAATTATTAATAATGTGTGCAATATACAGAGTACTAATAGAGAAAAATCAACACTTTGTATCATAACTTTAAGGACCCAACAAGCCTCATAATAAGGTCGATAACAACTGAAGTTACAACTTAACATTCACTTATTCGCCACAACATATTTTTGTGTTTTCAGAAACCAAGAGGAAATTGGGAAATCTGACGGAATGTTAAATATGTTTGATATATTTGACTTATTCATTGAAGAAAGGCCCTTAAGACCACATATCATTAGAGTCAATGCAAAAAACCGGCGGTCATCTATGGTATGAAAAGGGTTAACTTTACTTAAATCAAAGCTAGAAGGTATTACTATATGGTCTAATCACAAAACATATAGAGGCTTAAGAATGTCTTTGACAAAATTAAGTTAAACTGTTTCTCGAGTCACAATTAATTCTTATCGGATATGTCAAAACCTTGCGCTATGTTATTATTACACTGCACAATAAAGTTTTCGCTTCTTGAACACTGTTGAGTGTTCCTTATAGATTTTTGGCTGCTGATCACGAAAATCACAACCAAATTTGCCCATCACATACCGTTTCATCAAAATATTCAGTTTTTACCAGGACATTGCTACAATGGGAAAACGATATCAGGGCAACTGGAATCCGTCAATGCTCGCTGATTACTGTTGGACACTGCAACATGATGCACCGGACATTGAATACAAACGAAAATCACGAGCAAAACTTTTAATTATGTTGAACTTAATAGCATATTAGAAACATAAACGCAATTAAACACATTATTCTCAGAGCTCCTACGTGATGAAGCAAAACCAAAACTATATTTGAGTATATCCGCCAGGTACCTGTCACAATTAGCAAAAACTTTTCAGGAAGCAAAACGTTTCAAAACAATTGTTGTGCAATAAATTATCAGCGTTTTTCTTAACACTTGTTCAACTATAAAACGCTGTTTAAACTTACCACACCAAAGGGCTCCGGCACGGCCAAATAGATAAGGTTTTGGACTCGTAATCTGAGAATCAGGAGTTCGATTCCCCGTCACCCGTCACACGAAATATACTCGTCCTTTCAGCCATGTGGGCGTTATAATATGAGGGTCAATCCACTGTTCGTTGGTAAAAGGATAGCCCAAGAGCGGAAGGTGGATGGTGATGACTAACTGCCTTTCCTCTAGTCTTAGGAACGAACATTGCAGATGGCTCTCGTGTAGCTTTGCACAAAATTCAAAACAAAGAAACAAATTTTCTTTTCCTTATAAACTTATCTGTTAGTAAGCAGTGCAATTTTATTCGGAGATAACTTATTTCACTATGGGGAATTTTACTATCTAATTGGATTCTTTTTCAGGCATTTTTAAATGTTATATATATCATTTATTCAATCACTTAATTCGTCTTATACGTTTTATATCGTTTTAATAGTTACAGGTGGGAGTACGAACAAAAGGGGCCCGGCATGGCCAGGTGGACAAGGCACGCGACTTGTAATCCCAGATTCACGGGTTTCAATTCCCGTCACACCAAGCATGTTCACCCTTTCAGTGGGGTCGTTATGATGTGACGGTCAATTCAACTATTTGTTGGTAAAAGAGTATACCAGGAGTTGGTAGTAGGTTGTGATGACTAACTGTTTTTCCTCTAGTCTTACACTGCTAAATTAGGGATGGCAAGTGCAGATCGCCCTCGTGTAGCTTTGCGCGCAATTCAAACTAAACCAAAACGTACAAATATAAACCACAGTCCTGTAATAGCTTAAAAGACTTAAAAACTGTCTTCTCTAAACATTTTTTCTGAGATTAATTAAATATATAAATATAAATTTGACGATATCAACATTGAGTTTTTTGACGTCAATTATTATATTTCGTGTTCTCATATAAAATAATTTAATCTCTAATTTACCATGTATTGAAAACATCAAAACAAGCAATCTGTTTACAAGAAAAGGAATACAAACCAGGTTCTAGCGTTTACGTATATTTAAATTAATTAGAAAATCCAACAAAACTATATTATTCTAAACAATGTAGATTTTTTCATTTCGGAAATGTTTAATCTAGTTTCACAGTAACAAAATTCAAGTTCCCCAGTGGTATGATTGGATTGTTTTGAATTTTGCGGAAAGCTCGAGGGCTATCTGTGCTAGCCGTCCCTAATTTAGCAGTGTAAGACAAGAGGGAAGGCAGCTAGTCATCATCACCCCCTGCCAACTCTTGGGCTACTCTTTTACCAACAAATAGTGGGATTGACCGTCACATTATAACGCCCCACATCTGAAAGGGTGAGTATGTTTGAAGTTATAGGAATTCGAACCCGCGATCCTCAGATTACAAGTCGAGTGTCTTAACTACCTGGCCAGGGTTGGCCGCTCAATTATATGATTGCAGACTTACACTATTATAAATCGGGTTTTGATACTCGTAGTGGGCAGAGCACTGATAGCCTTTTGTTTGGCTTTGTGCACACTAACAAAACAAATAAACGAAACTCAAATATTTTTTGGGCTAGAAGACTTGACAAAAATGCATTGTTCCAAGTAATGTCAACTGTTTCACATTGAGAAATAGAAGTGTAGTTTCACATTTTGTCAGTGTTTTGAGAGGGAACTAGTAGTGTATAAAACAGTTTAATCGTTAAATACTTTTAAATGCACACTCGTTATTTTCCCTTCAGCTTTTAGTTTCCAATGTTCTAATTTTACAAGTTTTGAATGATTTTAATCAATATTCTCAGTACCAGACACACCAGTTCATTACATCGATATAGACATCAATATTCACAGTACCAGACACACCAGTTCATTACATCGATATAAACATCAATATTCACAGTATCAGACACATCAGCTCATTACATCGATATAGACATCAATATTCACAGTACCAGACACACCAGTTCATTACATCGATATAGACATCAATATTCACAGTACATCAGTTCATTACATCGATATAGACATCAATATTCACAGCACCAGATACATCAGTTCATTACATCGATATAGACGTCAATATTCACAGCACCAGATACATCAGTTCATTACATCGATATAGACGTCAATATTCACAGTACCAGACACATCAGTTCATTACATCGATATAGACGTCAATATTCACAGTACCAGACACACCAGTTCATTACATCGATATAGACGTCAATATTCACAGCACCATTAAAAACCTATAGGTTCCCATTGAATGATTATTTTTCAATTCTTGTCATACTTCTTCCATTCTAAATTCTATCTTTTTGTTCCTAGTTTATAAACATTTCTTCTAAATTTGAAGGAATTACCTGCCCCTCTCCTTTTCCAGGTTACCTAAGTAAGACCTATCATAGATAACGTCCTTCTCAGTCTTTCGTACATCTTGAAATCATACCTTTCAAATGCCGTTTCTATACGCTCAAGAAAAATAATCTGTAATAATTCCATACCATTCTACCAAGTCTCCAATAGTATCAAAATGAACAACTTTCGATTTCTGCAGACTAAGTTAAACATTACAACTATTTTATCTACAGACTTTGTGGTTCCCTATAAACACGACGTCCTGTCCTCTAAATACATTGGTTCGTACTAATTTCAGCAACAATAACATCTTGTTGGATCTCCTGGATGTTTACATTCTAATAAATAACAGTTCGTAACACGTGAAAACCGTACATTGATTATTGGACCAAAGTCAAATTTAACATCAAACAGTAATTCAAGCGTTTATCAGAATCGGTTAAATACAGTATTTTTGTGACTTACACACAGGCAAGACGAAGTACGACTTTAATAAAATATTCTATAAACTCGTTTGTCACATTATTAACAATAACATGGGCATAACTATAACACAGCACAATAAAATTAAAATCCTCATATTCACGAGGCTCTTTTATTTTATATTATATTGAAATAGTTTCTTTGTTTCAAATAGATAAGGTTGCCATGTTCCACTGCCTTTACTTATGAGGCTAGACAACTGTAATGCATAAAAATATAATGGTTTCTATGAAACCATCACTTCCAAAATGCGGCCCGACGGTCGCGGGTTCGAATCTCAGTCCACAAAACATCCTCGCCCTTTCAGCCGTGGGGGCGTTATAAAGTTACGATAAATCCCACTATTCGTTGGTATAAGCTTAGCCTAAAAGTTGGCGGTGGGTAATGATGACTAGCTGCCTTCCCTCTAGTCTTACACTGCTGAATTAGGGATGGCTAGCGCAGATAGCCCCCGTGTAGCTTTGCGTGAATTGCAAAACAAACAAAACTTTGAGATGTATTTAAGTAAATATAAGCTAATTTTCATAGCTGTCGAAACAATTGCTTTCAAATTAATAATTCACTATTAAAGGTTATTAATTTTTGTATCCACTTGTTAACATTCACTTTTCTTTTTATCAGTTCCCTCTAAAAAAATAGTACTTCCAGCTTGAATTATAAATCGAAACCGAATATTTATTTACAACGTTAAAGTAGCAAAGAGAATGTAAACTGAAAAGAAGATTGTTTTTTTTTGTTTTTTTTTGGGAATTCGCACAAAGCTACTCGAGGGCTATCTGTGCTAGCCGTCCCTAATTTTGCAGTGTAAGACTAGAGGGAAGGCAGCTAGTCATCACCACCCACCGCCAACTCTTGGGCTACTCTTTTAACAACGAATAGTGGGATTGACCGTCACATTATACACCCCCACGGCTGGGAGGGCGAGCATGTTTAGCGCGACGCGGGCGCGAACCCGCGACCCTCGGATTACGAGTGCACGCCTTAACGCGCTCGGCCATGCCAGGCCAAGAAGATTGTTTGTTTGTTTTTTAATTTCGTGCAAAGCTACACGAGGGTCATCTGCGCTAGCCGTCCCTAATTTAGCAGTATAAGACTAGAGGGATGGCAGCTAGTCATCACCACTCACCCATCCACCCACCGCCAACTCTTGGGCTATTCTTTCAGCAACAAATAGTTGGATTGATCGTCACATTATAATGTTCTCACAGCTTAAAGGGCGAGCATGTTTGGTGCGACGGGGGTTCAAATCCGCGACCCTCGGATTAGGAATCCAGCGCCTTAACCACGTGGCCACGTAAGGTCCCTGAATAGAGAAAGATTCATTTGTAATTAAACACAAAGCTACACGATGAACGGTCTGTGATCTGCCCACCACGGATATCGAAACCCGATTTTTAGCGTTATAAGTCCGTAGGCGTGTCGCTATGCCACTGAGGGGGTAATAAAGAAAGAAATAACCGGTATATATCTGTACTCTGAAGAAATGCTCATATATATAACAACATTTTTTTGGTTCTTAAGCACAACTTTTATCTTCCAGTTTTACAGGCTTTGAAAAATAACACATTGTTAGACGAGCATCATATGTATATTTAAATATCACCTTGTAAGCTGCAAAACTGATTAAGATTGTTTATTTGTTTTCTCCGTTCATTATGTTTTTTTCATTCAGGGATGGATCAATGGTATCTGGGTATTTTGCCCTGGAGGGTCAGGTTCTCTTTGACCTCGTCCTCCTTCCTGAACATATTTTCCCTAACTGTTTGTATGTTAGGTCCTTCTCAGGGCAATGTCCATTTATAGTCTATTATTCACAGTGAGTCAAGTTAGCTGGTGGCAATTTATTTATTTATTTATTTTAAATACATAAATATGTAAACTATAAATATAAGATTTAAAGTTTATATACATACATATTTTACTTTAATTTATTTTTCTTTATATTTAAAATATATGTTAATTGGGGAGAGATATTTAGGATTTTCTTCATCATGTATGAGGTACCTGTCTAGTTCGCATAATAAATCATTTTTCATCCAATTTTTGTTAAAGTACCTAAATGTAATATTTAGGAGTCTATCTGATATGGTTGGTATGTTCGAGTATTTATGAATGAATTTAGATGATATTGATCTCGGGACTACATTCAGGGAGCGCTTTAGTTTGTTTATTTTTGAATTTCTCGAAAAGTTACACGAGTGCTATCTGCACTAACCTCCGTAATTTAGTAGTGCAAGACTATGGGGAAGGTATATATATAGTCATCACCAACCACCGCTAATTCTCGGGCTACTCTTTTACCAACAAACTGTGGGAATGACTGTCACATATAACGTCTCCACGGCTTAAAGAGCAAGCATATTTGGTGTGACAAGGATTCGAACCCGCGCTCCTAAAAGCACCGTAACCATCTGGCAATGTCGGGCCGTGGGAAAGAAGTAATAAATGTTAAATTTATGAGGAGAAAAAAACCCAACAACAACAGAAGTGCGAAAAGAGATGAAACTCAGATGGTTGATTTTCTGTGTGGATTCAAGGTTTTTAAACATATACCAAATTCAAAACAGTGAAGAACGGCTCAAATTACTATTCTGATTCTGTGATGACGAAAATGCTTTCACGAGACTTGAGAAATTTAAGGAAAGGGAAATGTGGCCGTGAATAATTTACAACTAGTCATGAAAATCACGCGAAATGAGTACTCAAGGGAGTAAAAAAGTGCAGTGTGTAAGCCTAATTTTTAGTGTCGTAAGCGTTACACATAGAGAAAATATTGACAACACTACGTGACAAATATTGACAAGAATTGGGCGGCTATAGTGGCTTTTTACGTTTCGTAGTTTCTATTAGGAAGTGTACTCGTGACCGACAGAGATAGCGTTAAGTTAATTGGAAGAGAGCAAAATTCTTCGTTATCTGTTTTATTTCCCTCTGACGCCTCAGAATTATCTGATTTAGTTACACTTTACTCTTGTTGGAATCCAAGAGTTTTGGGTTATAAGTGGACTACAATTTTGTCCGCGTCTCAGTATTATTGTGTTATATGGTGTAACGAGTTCTTATATAATATGATATTGTGTTCAGTTTTTCAGTATTGTTGTGTGTTACATGGTGTAATGAGCTCTTAACTGACAATATATTGTGTTCAATTTTACTAGTTCGTAACCACTATGTTATTTTTAACGGACTTTGTTACACGCAAGTTCTTTAGCTTTTACAGTGAAATTTCTCGTGCATGGAGATTTATTGAAAAAGCTTTGAATCTGTTTGAACTTTCTTTCGAAGTAAGTAACTGAGACTCATTTTGTAAATGTCTCACTTTGTTGATACTTTTCAAAGACACAAAGAGTTAAATCGAATTCCACACATACCTGTATGTATATAAATGTTGAAGTTAAATTACTGATTGTAAAAAACGAACAATTTATGCTGTTTCTGTTCGCAACTGAAAGTTTTAAAATGTTATCTGACATAATTTTGTCGTAATGCTCATCCAGTGTTGGTTTTCTCGCCTTTGAAACCAGATAATTTCTAAAGCTTTCATTATTTCTGCGATTAATGAAGAAGTTTAAGACATGCAAACGATATTTGAAGATACTTTAAATTTTATTTGTCATTCGTAGCCGATGAATTTAGACATTTTATATAAAATGAATCTGCAAAAAATAAGAGTTTTCATAATTCAAGTTTTCATTTAAACTATTCATAATTTGATTATTGTAGAAAGGGAAAACTACACATTGAACTGCTTTTCACAAAATAAATAAAACACTACAGTTATAAATCGCCAAAGGATAATTTATTTATTGCTCATAGTTTATATTGCTGAGAGTTTGGTGCTCTTATTACGTGTTTGTTTAGTTTGTTTTGTTTATTTGTTACAAGCAACAAGATATACAATGGCATATCCGTCCAGCTGGTATCGAAACCCAATTTTTTTGTGCTATGAGCTATTAGACGTTGCTGACACATTGAGGAGCTGTAGGAATATGGATTTCTAGTTTGTAATAAATAAACTGGCGAAATTATTAACAACCTTTGATGTTCGAGTTTATACATTAATTGTCACTTAAAAATCATTTGCAGTATTGCAAATACAGGCACATAAGGCCTATTGATGAAGTTGATCACCAGGTGCAGAGGCGTTTGTTTAATTAATCAGTAGTCATGTCTGAGAGAATATAAATAATAAGATGAACATAATTGTTTCACACAATCGTAAAAATAAGTTTCAGCACTTTTACGTAAAACTGTATACGATATAAAACTTTAAAAACACCGCGAAAAGTAAAATAAACCGGAAATTTAATTTAAAATATTATGACAAGCATCGCGGTGAAACGTAAACTACACAAGCTGTTGTATTTCCCTGTGTGACTTTGGTTATTAATGTGATTCGTTTTAGCTATATGATTTCTCAGTCCATTAGGATGTAGTTAATCGTTTAGAAACATCAGTAAATGAAAAAGCATGGCGCATTTTTATTTATTGTTCATTCAGTAGACGGGATATCTGTTTAAAGAACTGTATAGTAATAAAAGAGGAACCAAGCGTGGCGTGTTGTAACAAAAGGATGCAATCGAAGGGTTCATGGTTTTTATCACGTTGCTTCAATATCGCGTTTATCACTTGAAGATAGTCAATACTTTGAAAGTATGACTTGTCAATTCCAACTATTCGAATAGAGTATCCAAATAGTTGACGGCGGGTGCTATTACCTAAGTGTCTTATCTCTGGTCCATCAGTCCAAAGTTAAGGATCTTTAACGGAGACATCCTTCACGTAGCTTTGTACGAAATTTTTAAAACAGATGAATGATTAGTGCGCCAAATTAGGGAAGAACTGTATGACACATAGTAGTACTTAAATGATAAAAATGTGACAATTGCTGATGTTCTGTTATCTTTTATTTTAAACATACCATTTATATTTAGTATATATGTTATTGGCCTGGCATGGCCAAGTGTGTTAAGGCGTTCGACTTGTAATCCGAGGGTCACGGGTACGAATCCCAGTCGTACCAAACATGCTCGCGCTTTCAGCCGTGGGGACGTTATAATGTGACGGTCAATCCCACTATTCGTTGGTAAAAGAGTAGCCCAAGAGTTGGCGATGGGTGGTGATGACTAGCTGCCTTCCCTCTAGTCTTACACTGCTAAATTAGGGACGGCTAGCGCAGATAGCCCTCGAGTAGCTTTGCGCGAAATTTAAAACAAACAATATATGTTATTGTGCTGCTGAACCGAGACACTTTTTTCCACTTCACGTATCCAGTGTATAGGTTTTTCTTAAAGTGACTGCAAAGCACGTTCTACCAACAGTATATTTCATGCTTTTCGCTATAATATAAGTCCACTTTGGTTAACTTGTGTTCTGGGTTACTGATGAGGAGTGAAAGTTTCCTAAACTAGTTTAGCATAATAACACACTTTGTTCATAATGTAAGTTGAACTGCGCCTTCTTTGAGCTTAGACTTCGAGATTTAATAATTTTCAGAATACTAGGTTTATTTATTTGGTGCTTACGATGTGAAACTCAATAGCGACAAAACGTTGCTGCGAAACAAACTGATGCTTGTGATATATCATAATACTTTAGAAAAGCGTCCGACTTTTGTATAGTTTTAGATCTTGTTTCCTGTAAAATAGAAAAAAAACGTTCACTCTTTGATTTCGCATCCTATTTATTTTTATTTTTTGTCATAAGTTTCCTGAATGTTGGTTTTATTTGTGTTGCAAATGTTTTACTCTATTTAAAACACAACGTTTACAACAAAGCAAGTTCAGTGAACCTGTTCAAAACAACATTCTAGGTTTCTCTTTAGTTAAGATTTTTTTCTCCAGTTTGATATTTCTAATATAAAAACTACAAATGATAGTGAAGAGAGGTTGCTGTCGAGAATTGCAGACTAGAAACCAGATTTCGATACTATCCTGACAAGAGTTTGTACTGATGAATGGAAAAGGTTATTTATATATATATCACCCTAGGTGCAGTAGTATTACTCTGCACTGAAGTCTGTCAAGCCACTAAAGTATTGAAAAGAATTACAACACCTTGATAAGCCAATATGGGTTAATGACATACTAATATTTAATACTGAACTATGGAAAGAAAGTGATAGTCTAATTCGGGACATTTTTAAAAGGAAATGGTCATTGTTCTTCATTATCCCACAATAAAAGTGGTTTGGGGTACTTAAAATTAAGTAACGACTGATTTAGCTTAGGGATGAAATTTTATGGATTTAATTCTGAGTTCCTTAGGCTTACAAACTAAATAATATGATGAGAGGTTTAGAAAAGTAGGTAAATTTTCAAACGGAATTGCTTCAGAAATTACACACATTGCTTTCAAACTATATATTATTGAGATATACCAAATACATATGTTTAGTTTTAGAGATATTTGAACATGTATAATTAAGTATTTAGGTTTAACAACTTTGTAAATTATATGGAGAACGTTTTAACTTTTATTATTTGCAAAGGATGCTTGTAAATGGCGTGTTTGAGGCGAAAAGTGTGTTTGTTTGTTTTGAATTTCGCGCAAAGCTACTCGCGGGCTATCTGCGCTAGCCGTCCATAATTTAGCAATGCAAGACAAGGGGAAAGGCAGCTAGTCATCACCACCCATCGCCAACGCTTGGGCTACTCTTTTACCAACGAAGAGTGGGATTGACCGTCACATTATAACGCCGCCACGGCTGAAAGGGTGAGCATTGCGAGTCGAACGCCTTAACACACTTGGCCATGCCGGGCCTACGAAGATAATGCATATTACAAGTTAGCTAGCAGAATTACAGCTCATTTCGTGTATCTATAATGGTACCAAGGTGAAAACATCGACACATATGTGAAGTGTAGCTCATTTTCACGCGTTAAAGAATTTACAACATAATCTGACATTCTGTTTAAATAAGTAATAAATGCATTCATGTTATGCTTTCCTGTCGATCAGATATACATTACTTGTACAGGTTAGCCAAACAGTAGTAAGACTTTGGTGCAGCGTAAGTCTAACATGTTATTTCGATCAGTACAGAACACTTCTGTTCCATTATCATTTATGTATATGTTAAATCTGTTTACTCAAGACTGCTGTCAGAAAATACATTATTTCACACATGAACTAAAGAGCTATTAATCTTTCGAGCCATCTTATGCCACGAATTTTCAATTAATGAAACGTAAAGTGATTAGAATTGAACTTAACCAATACCTAAGTTCGTTCGATAGAAAGAGACGCTTTTTGTCTAAAATATATAATACAATACACTTTATTGCCATAAAAGAACAATAAAACGTTAAAAACGTGCATTTATATTATTAATCACTCAGAGATAATGTATCGAGTCTGACAATTACTACGTCAAATTATCAATTACCTATACAGTAATCGTATTAAGTAATTAACTTAGAGCTCTAACCGTTTTGTAGTTTTAGAATATTTTTTATTTATTACTCTAGGTTTTTACGATCATTCCTGATGGTTTTGGTTCCCCCAATAAAAAATTTAAGTACCCATATTAGGGTAAATGCCATCTTAATTTTACAGTCAATGGATATCATTGGAAGGGTGGGAAGGGTAGTGAGCGTTTCTTCTTGTAAAACGTTTTTTTGCACGTGTTTTGAATATTACTGATTTCTGTCTACATATTTTTTCATTAAAATGAATAAGGTTCTCTAAAACGCTATCACTGCGTTTGTTTGCACCATGTTTGGGTGTAATCAAAATTATAAAACACTCATACGACACTGATGGACTCAGCAGATAGTCCGATGTGGCTTTGCTATAAGAAAAATGAAGCCCATTAATAAATCAAAAGGCTTATAGCGCTAAAAATCTGACTTCGATACCCGCAATGAGCATAGCACAGAAGGCCAGTTACATTATAGTGAACAAACAAAAAAAATCGTATGATCATGTTTATTTTTATGATGTGTTTCAGTATTAAAAAATATTGTTTACGTTTTGAAGTCCAAGAATTGATCAATTTAGTATGTGTTGTATGCACGTTAGTATGCTGTTTGTCATATACTTATAGGGCTGGTCATGTCGAATCCTACATCCCTCGCTAACAAAAACGAAACAATACGAGTAACACAACAAAACTGTTTCAAGCCGTGTTTCCTTCATCAGTGCATTAGTAGAAATCTACAACTTCTAAGTGTTTAAGCCCAGCATGGCCAAGCGTGTTAAGGCGTGCGACTTGTAATCTGAGGGTCACGAGTTCGAATCCCTATCACACCAAATATACTCATCATTTCAGCCGTGGGGGCGTTATAATGTTACGGTCAATCCTACTATTCTTTGGTAAAAGAGTAGTCTAAGAATTGGCGGTGAGTGGTGATGAATAGCTGCCTTTCCTCTAACCTTGCACTACTTAATTAGGGACGGCTAGCGCAGATAGTTTTCGTGTAACTTTGCGCGAAATTAAAAAACAAACAATTCAATTGAATTGGTATCTTTATGGGGATTTCTTTGTATATTACATGTCGAAACAAAACGCGATATTTTACTTTTTCTTTGCTGCGGCACAGTGGCTTATAGAATGGCTCTGAGCTTTTTTTTTCAAGTACAGACTTTTAGACTCATTGCTCCATCTCTGGACCGATTTGAGATCTAATTACAACCGTATTGACTGATGATTCCCTCTTGTTTTGTTTTGTCTAACAGATAAATCATTCATTCAAAGTACGATATTTTTGGGTTTAACAAAAAATCATTCAAAGTAAAATATCTTATTTTTGTTTTTGGTTAAAGCAAAAATTCAAAACTCGAAAACTCACTCATTCATTTAAAACAGAAGTTGCATATAAACAATGACATTTGTTTCCCTTTTTTATTTCCTCTTTCCTAAAAGATATGTTTATTGTCTTCTCTGTTTTAGTAACTACTCTTGCAAATGCATTTCGTCCTCAAGAGAGAGTCCATAATACACGAAACAGTCTTGTAATTTGTAATTCTATATCTGACTTACACGCAAACACTGACGTGAACGCCATTTAACCCATTTCAGATAAAATATTCCATGTTCTATACGTATAAATTTGTAGCTGTTTGCATTAACGTTCGAATTATTTCATGCGTTTATAACATTTTTCGCAGGAAGTAAGACATTTTAATGATTGTTATTATGGTATTTTTAAGTTTATGGAGCAAGTAACGCAAAGGACATTCTTGTTTGTGGAAGTGTTTTACAAAAGCTAAGGTACTCGTGTTAATTATCTTGTATAGGATGTTATTTTTTCGAAATTGTGTCAACTAATAACTTTAGAAAATAAATTTTTATAAAGGAGACCAGAAATAACTTCACTTCTAGAGAAGATTAATGGTTAGTCTGTACTGTTTGTGCGTTGAACTTTGTTCAAAGCTACTCAAGGACGATCTGCGCTAGCCATTTTTAATTTTGGAGTTATAGACTAGAGGGTAGCAGCTAGCCAATACCACGCATCGACAATTCTTGGACTATTCTTTTAACAAATAAAGGTAGGTTTGACTGTCACATTATAACTACCCTCTCCTCTTATCGATCTTCATTGCAATGGGTGACACATATGATAATTAAAAAGCCATTTATTCCTCCTAACTATAACATGGCGGACATTGGTAATTTCTTTCACTATTACTATGGGTCGTACATAAAATGAATGCATGTAAAAGTGATAAAATTTTCGAGTTTATTTCTAATGAGTCTCCCAGTAGTACAGCAAAATATGTCTGCGAACTCACGCCACTAAAAATCTGGTTTCGATACCTGTGACGAGCAGAGCACAGGTAACCCATTGTATAGCTTTGTGCTTAATTTCAAACAAACCAATAATTCTATTCTGACTTGGAGGCGAAAGGCATTTATTTTGATTTGTTGGATGCCGAAAGAAAATAAGTTACTCTCTTAATACTTTTAATGGGAAGCAATGGTCAACTTACTTTATTTACGTCTCTTCCAAAGTGAAGCGATTTCATATCTACTTGAATAATTAATTACGCCAAAGTAACCAGACTTGTCTCTTAGAATCAGTTATACGTATCTCTGCTTATTAAATTATAAACGCTAGAGTCTGGCACTGATTATAGTCTCGCAGATATGATATATTGTAATATGTATTATGTGTCTATTGAATATTTAACTCACAACCCTGAAACCAACTGGCAGGAAATGTCTATATTAATTCTTACTTAAGAAGAACAGTATTTTTTTCGGAGCAAACAAAAACAAATTGAGTCCAATCACAGACATGTTTTATATAAATATACTGACATTTCTTAAAACTACCTTCGGGCAAAAACTATTCGTTATAGATGTAACGTTTTATTTTGGTCAGGTTAGTTTATGCACCAGAATTTTCAAACCTCTGGTTACATAATTATATTATATTACATATACTCTTTCCAATAACGTGTGATAAGCGATATTTCACTTGATTTTTCCTACCATATTAATTATTTATCAACATGTATAACCGGCCGTATCGTGACTTTGGTCCTGAAAGTGGAAGAAGAGATTCTGTAACTAGAGCATGAGTGTTATTCCATGGAAAATATATTTTTTTAAATGTTAAAATCGCAATACTGACTAGTGATCATTTGTATAAATTATTAAAAAACAAAAGTTTTACAATCTGTGTGAAACATTAATCTGTGTGGAGCATTGATTTGTGTGGAACATTAATTTGTGTGGAGCATTGAATTTTGTGGAACATTTCTTCGTCGTTGAAAAATGACGGGACGTCTCCGCCATGTCTCCCGTGTAAAATCATAACTTATTTCAGAGTGTTTTTCGTTGTTGTTTTAAATTAAGCACAAAGTTACATAATGAGCTACTTTACTCTGCCCACCAAGGGTATCGAAACCCTGTTTTTAGCGTAGTAAGTCCGTAGATATGCCGCTGTGCCACTAGGGGCCTTTTTTTAGATAGGCCAGTATATTACTGTTATTAGGACTTTCTTTCAGTTGCTAACTTGACTGCTACAGCTCCACTCATTCTAAATTAATATTTTCAAAAATGCTTAAGTCCTTCTTAAGCATTTATTAAAATGTTTTATATGGAATTTCAGCTACATCCGGGTTATTTAACCGCGTGGAAAGTGCTGGACATAGAGATCGTGAAAGAACTTAAGTGATGAAGCTAAAGTTGAAAACATACAACAACTTGTGATTATATAAATGTTCAAGTGAAAACTTATAACATTTAATATTTACATATAAGTACATATTGCACTTTTAGAAATATATATATATATATAATATTTTTATTGAATTCATTTGGAGACTTTCTTGAAGTAGAATGATTAGTCAAGTTCTTCCAAGTAGAAAAATCACATGTAATTAACAAAATTTGATGACTGCGCAAATTGTTGTCCTGCGTTTGATAAATAACAGAAACTGAAAGGTTAGCTTTTCTCACTATTTCTGTTTGTAGTTCACAATCACGTACTAATTTGTAGTCTGTACAGTGTAATTAATTACGGTGAGATTATTTTCGTATATGAGATATAACTACAAAGTATCCGTATTGAGATACAGAGGTGTATTCACGGCTAAATATATCGTATAAAAACAACTAAAGTTATGCCATTGGAACCTTAAAAATAACATTGAATTTATTAACCATGGTTCGCGTGTTGTTTTTTAATTATTTATTTTAGAATTATCTTTGTTTTCTTTTTATAGCATCGGAGCTGAAGACAAGGCATAGAAATCTTTCGTTATCCTGTTATTTCCACTTCAAGATTGCTACTCAGTGGACGTCTTCCATATTGAACATCAGTATGATGGTCGAAGCAGATTAATTTCATCACATCTGATTTTGAAAGCTTCTTTGGTCAATGGATTTAACGACTCATCAGTTCCTTCTAAGCTGCTCTTTAAGCTTTTCTGTGTATCATTTGGAGTATTAAAAGTCCATTTACATCTGACTGACAATAACTAGTTATTAATATCCTTAGAAGATTCTGAAGTGTTTATGTGCCATGAAAACCCTTTGTTATTCTACGTTTATCCCTCGAGAACTTATCATTAATATTTTAGGAGATTCTTAAGTATTTATGTGTTATTAGCATGCTTTTGACATTGTACGTTCAACTGACAAAAACGTGACATCACTATTCTCATGAGATTCTGAAACTCCACGTGAAATAAAAACGCGTTTCTTGTTTTGAGTAAAACTCAGAAATCAATTTTTGAATAAATTTCTTTCAACACTATTGCGCTTTTACAGGTTTTGTTTACATAGGTCTGGTAAATTTATGTATGGCCAAAAAAAGGTGAAACATGGCTGACACCAAATCCTCTTCGACTGGGCCAGTTGACAATGGTCATTCCAACCAGGAGACCCCACGAATTCCTATCTCTCTACGTTGTTGTAACATGTTTTTTAATATTTTGAAACTCCAGCGCTTTACTGATAATGACACAGAGTATCTTTATCAGCGATATTTCTTCAACATAAACCAGCGTCGACTAACAGCCTTATTGTTCTTGTTGATCAGCGTCGCCGTGGTGATGGTACTTTTGAATTACGCACTAAGCGGTCGAGATTCCCTCCTGCATGGCTATACGTTTGGCGTCATGATTGCTTTGTACATAATAATGGCTATTGTTAGCGTTCAAAGCTTCTTTAACCAAATCTATCTCCTGATCTTCTCCTATACCCTGCTCATAAATTTCTTCATCATCGTCATCCTGATGGTTATGGACTTAGACGCAACTATTCCCACCGTTAGTATCTGGTGTACGTCCTTTTTCATCTACCTGAATTACACCTTTCTACAGTTTCGTATACAAGAGGCCTTGGTGTATAGTATGTTACTGGCCACAGTCCAGGTGGCGTGCTCAGCTGTAGTTAACTTTGGCAGTCATCTTTTATGGAAGCAGGTGAGAGAGCTTAGTTTTATTTTTCCATTGATTGATAATCTATTAATAATTTTACCATATGGTAGAAATTTATGTGCTTCACTAATACCTAAGAAAATAATATTTTTAGGCTATCTCATTTTGAACAATAAACAATTGAATAAGGAAAAATAAGAAAAGAAGAGTGTTGGTCATACAGTCACTATCATGTGTCCATGTCTTTTACTAAACTCAATGACTCAATGACAGTTGTATTTGGGATATTCATCTTCGAATATTTGCTTTAGCTGTCCCTAATTTTGAAATCGTAAGATAGAGTAGAAGTAGCTATCCAAGAGTACTCAACTCTAACTACTGGGATACTCTGATCCATTGGTGAGTTTGACTGCTACCCTTATAATGCAGCTGCAGCCCCAAAGTGCAGAGAATATTTTAGTCGTAACGAATTACGAGCCATGAATTATCGAATACACCGTTCGGTTCACTGACCAATGGGTTAGTCCTGGGTCTTCATGGAATAATGGAAAAACGAAAATTTAGAAGCTGGCCATAAGAATATTGTGGCGTTTTACTTTGTGTTTTAGTCATATTTAGGATTACAGAAAAAAATTCAAGGTTGTTACACAGCTTGACCACAAAATGATTTAGGTGTATAAAAACTCCCTCGTAAGGGAACAAAATTCAGGAATTGGAACAACCACAGAGAATAGGCTTTACCGACTAGTTTAGTTTGTTTTATATTTTATAGAAAGCTTCACAAGAGCTATCTGCTCTTGTATCTTTTAATTTTGAACTAATAACCTGAAGGTTAATAGTTTATTACCAATTGGTAACTGCTAGTCAGCAGCACTTACCATTAATATTTGGGCTACTCAAATGGAATAGCAGGATCTGACCATCATTCATGTAGCACAAACAGCTCGAAAGAGTGTTATCTGCTCTAGCCGTCCCTAATTCAGTGTCAGATTACCCACCACTAACTCTTGGGCTACTGAAAGGGCGAGTATGTTTGGTGCAATGGACATTTGAACCCGCGAGCCTGAGAATACGAGTCGAGCGCCTTAACCACCTAGCTATACCGGGCCCGTTTTGTAATGAAGTTTAAGTTTTATAACAACATTCATCTAAAAATCTGCGCCTTTTCGTTTTAACTTAGTACTTACTGCGCAAGCTGTAAAAGTTTAAATCCTTTTTTTTCTGTCGAGAATTTATCAAATTCGTGAAGATATATTTATACCCTTTATTTGGTTCATGGAAAAGAAGCAAAGAGCTCAACGTTATCCAAATAATTCATGTGGAGATAAACTATGTGGCAAATGCCATCTTGTTATTACTTAGACATTCAGGATTACGTAAGACCCCTTCACGTCAAGAACCTGAATTTTGCATTAATTGTTTATACTTTAAAGTTGCAAAACGGTTAAAAGGCAAACATCTCTTGTTCTAGTTGCTGATGAAAATATAAGGAAATACAGTCTTGAATTTCGATAGGTATAAACAGTGGACCATTTTTCTTTTCTTATCTCTTGAATAATGGATTCTTAGAAAATATAAATGGCAAGAAAAGATCCTCGCAATGTTCTCTTTTATATTTAATATTAATAAAGGAATCCATCACTTACTGTTTATACTTTTTGGGGATTGATGTGTATTGAGCACAAAAACAAAATCCATCGCTTTAAGAGACACACTTTAAATAATTCATAAATCAAAATAACTGCAGTGCAACAAGTATTTTTATATTCTAAAAATCAAATATCAATCCCAACTTGTCTTTATCTTCATAATATGTTTGATTTTTAAGATATTTAGAATTCGCAGAAAGTTTATGGGAACAAACGCAAAGTATACTTAGAGTCCATAAAATCAGAGATATAGCTGTCTCGAAAGTGGCTACCTGATAGTCAAAACTTAAACGAAACATCAGCTTAAAAGTCATGAATCTTGGGTTTTTCAATTTATACATAATGGGTTTTAACTAAACTGACATTTATAAATGTGAAATATACACACATTTTGAATACTTTTTATCAAATTTTTATGTTAATGTATGACTTTTATAAAATGTGACTTTTAATATTTCACACCATACTTTTTGACTTTTACTTAGACTAGTCCAGCATGGCCGGGTTAGGGCGCTCGACTCTTACTCTAAGGGTCGTGGGTTCGAATACCGGTCACACCAAACATGTTCACCCTTTCAGCCATGGGGGTATTATAATGTGACGGTAAATCCCACTATTCGTTGGTGAAAGAGTAGCCCAAGAGTTGGCGGTGGGTGGTGATGACTAGTTACCTTCCCTCTAGTCTTACACTGCTAAGTTAGGGATGGTTAGCGCAGATAGTCCTCATGTAGCTTTTCGTGAAATTCAAAACAAAATCAAACCAAACTTAAAGACTAATGTTATTAATATTTCACGACATACTTTTTAAAGTTGTAAAATTATTTATTTTGCCTTAGTTCTTTGTCAGTACTTAAAATCTTTGAAGGTTTGCTGTTTTAATCTGTTAGTATTTTTCTGTTTACCCTTGTATTCAGTCCTGTGATTTACATTTTAAGAAATTATTATTAAAATTACTAAGACTTGACTGATGAAAAACAACTTTAGTTGTAAACACATAAGCACTAGTAATAACTAATGCATTTCACTTTACAATATTTTAATACTCCTAAATGGTCCTGCATGACCAGGTGTTTTGGGGCGCTTGCCTCCAAACAGGAAGGACACGACTTCAAATTTTTGTCACACCGAACATGCTTCCTATAATGGAATGATACAAAAAAATAACCATTTTATCAATAGGAAATTAAATTATCCACCACCAGAAATTTCTGTTTTGCTCAGTCAGTTACATAACTAGTAATCAAGAAGCAGATAGGTTACCACGGTAATTGTTGTTTAAAATATTTTTAATTCCAGTACCTTACCATGTAAGAAATATATCTTTGTTTTGATAAAAATATAAAACCAAATTCTTTATTTGGAATTAAGCACAAAACTACACAAAAAACTATCTTTGCTCACGGGTATGCAAATACGGTTTATAGCGGTATGAGTGTGCAGATATGCCGCTATGACACTTTATTTTATATTTGGTGTTTACAGAAGAAGAACACGGCATGGCCAAGTGTGTTAAGGCGTTCAAGTCGTAATCTGAGGGTCGTGGGTTCGAATCTCGGTCGCACCAAACATGCATTATAATGTTACGGTCAATCCCATTATTCTTTGATAAAAGAGTAGTCCAAGAGTTGGCGCTTGGGTGGTGCCTTCCCTTTAATCTTACACTGTTAAATTTGGGACGGCTAGCGCAGATAGCCCTCGAGTAGTTTTGCGCGAAATTCAAAAGAAACAAACAAACAAATCACAGAAGAAATGAAAACATTCTGGAAGCTACCATTTGGTAAATTTTAAACTTGTTACATTGTAAGAAATATTAAATACAGTGCACAGTTTTAATAAGGACGTTTACGAAACGGTTCGCAGGTATTATTATAAAGAAATATTTACTAAAAATATATGAGCTCATTTTTATGACACCTGCAGCAACTAGTCTAGTTAAGCTAAAAAACGACGATATAGCTTGAAACTACAGTGGTCAGTTCAATATGTAATGGAAATTGATAATTCTCTATGAGCTCAGCAATTGAGCCGTAAGTTTTCACCATTATAAAGATCAAATTTGGGATGTTCGTTTCCATGCGGTTGACATAGTTGGGTTCTCCACTGCGTTGCTTTGCGTTGAAACAAATAAACAAATACATAAAATAAAATATTTTTCAAGTATATTTTCAGTTACACTACACCAGTCCTCCGCTGGTACAGCGGTAAGTCTACGGATTTACAACGCTAAAATCAACGGTTCGATTCTCCTCGATGGACCCAGCATATAGTCCGATGTGGCTTTCGTATAGGAAAATACACGCACACACACTACATCAACTGATTGTTATGTATCCTCCAATTCTCTTTCTTTATGCTGAACATAACCAAGTTGTATATACATTGTTTATTCAACTAATTGCTGTTACTTGTAGGTATGCCCTCTATTGTTTGTTAGCATAAATATCAATACGCGGACATTAGTTCCATCAGAAGTACTCAAAATCCTGCAAACTACAATAATTACTAAACTGGTAAGTCATAATCTTTAACAAATAACACACTAAATGTTGCAAGATGTGGCTAAAGTTAAATCAAAGACATTGGTTATTATAAAATGAAATGTACAAATCATATAGAACATAAGGAGAAATCTACTTCACATTGAGATGCCTGCAGGGTTTTAACACCCGTGACGGGCTGAGCACAGTTAGCCTTTTTTATATTATTGTTTTTAGTAACAGACAACAGTATGCTAACTATTAGGCCACGCCCGATCCATTTATTTAAGTGAAAACATAACTAAAGAGAACAACTGGATTATACTCAAATGTATATATGTCTCGCCATATCATTTTTATTATTGTTCATATTGGTATCACAACCGGTTCCTCATTTCCATTATATAATGCTGGGATTGACCTAGTGGTTAGCTATCTTAGACTGTAAATCCGAGAGCTTATGATCCATGATTCGTTTACACGGGTTCCGCATGGTCTGATGGTTAGGACTCGTAGTCTAAAGATCACGGTTCGAATCTGCGCCACACCAAACAAGATTGCCCTTTTATCTGTGGAGGCGTTATAATGTTACGGTCTATCCTGCTGCTCGCTGATAAAAGAGTAGCCCAAGAGTTGGCTAAATTAGGGACGGCTAGCGCAGATATCCCTCGTGTAGCTTTGCGCGAAATTGGAAACTGTAAAACCGTTACCGTGACAACTCCGCACTTTAAAGAGGAAGGGGTATGTTGTCAGAGTGATTGTCAGGGAAGAGTAACCTGTGAGATAACAGTTGGTGCCTTTGACTATTTGCCTTCCCTTTAGTCTTTCAATTCAAAATTAGAAGTTGCTTATGTGTACATCGCCCTTCATGTAACGCGAACGTTCTGAAGGAAATAAGCAAACCCGTTAAATATTTCATACCTCTAATCTTATTGAAAGTAAGATAATTTAATACTTATTGATCACGTACTATAAACGAACTTTAAACTTCATGTCACAAGTATGGAGCCTATCTTTAAAAGGTTAAGCATCTCCAGTCTAGAAATATTAGAATGTAAAATTCTGAGAGAAAAATAAAACTTCATTTGCGAAAGCTATTGGGCCTGGCATGGCCGAGCGCGTTAAGGCGTGCACTCGTAATCCGAGGTTCGCGGGTTCGCGCTAAACATGCTCGCCCTCCCAGCCGTGGGGATGTATAATGTGACGGTCAATCCCACTATTCGTTCGTAAAAGAGTAGCCCAAGAGTTGGCGGTGGGTGGTGATGACTAGCTGCCTTCCCTCTAGTCTTACACAGCAAAATTAGGGACAGCTAGCACAGATAGCTCTCGAGTAGCTTTGTGCGAATTTCCAAAAACAAACAAACAAACAAGCGAAAGATATTTTGGAATTTGGTACTATTAAGTATTATTCAGTTTTCTTAGTTTGATAAAGATAAGCTGTTTAAGGTTGTTAAAGAAGATTTTAAAAGTAAGGTGTTTAAACTTAAACTACATATTTTTTTGATCCTATTCATAAAAGTGTAACACCTGCCACAGGAGATAGCCCGACATTCTGATGTGGACCCCTCCCAAAAACAAAACAAAAACCATCAATCATACGGAAAAGGTTTGAGCTGTTTTGATTAGAGAAATATAAAACGTTAGGCACTATTTTAGAGGTCAAGATTCGAGAACACGAGTGCCAACATGGAGGTTTAACTTGGTAAAGTAATACTATATAACAATAAAATGTGCTTGAGTGTGTTTTTCTTATAGCAAAGCCACACAGGCTATCTGCTGAAAATATGCTTGAAATGTTTTAGATGAGGATGTGATGGTTTGAAAGTAGCGATTAAACTGAACCATAGGTTGAATGAGGGAAGAACTTATTTGAAAATATTCCAATTAGTGATGGTTTGAGAGTAACGATTAAACTAATCTATAGGTTGGATGAAGGAAAAACTTATTTGAAGATATCCCAGTCAGTGATGATTTGAAAGTAGCGATTAAACTAAGCCATAGGTTGGATGAGGGAAGAACTTACTTAAAGATATCCCAATCAGTGATGGTTTGAGTGTAGCGATTAAACTAAACCATAGGTTGGATGAGGGAAGAACTAATTTGAAAATATCCCAATCAGTTTGACATACCAGCTGAATTGGGGATTCATTAATTAATTACTCCATTGACAATGAGACAGAAGAATGTGAGGGAGGGGCATAGTAGTATCGTGGGAATGGAATTATATAAAAAAAATAATAGTTTCAATACTGTGTGAAATTAATGGCACAGTAAAGCTCAAAGATACAATGTTGAAAATTGAGCTAATACACGAATTATATGATGACTTCCCTGGTGATTTCCAAAATTAAAATTGTCATTTCTGCATTGAAAAGGAAATATAAGGATGATATAACATCCAGTACGGTACCATCGTAGTATAATTCATATAAATTTTGTCATTCTCATTTTCATTAATATTTGTTGTTTTTTATTATTATTTTCCTTTTAAAAGTTGTGCTGAGCTTCATTCATCGAAATTTATCAAAATAACCCTAAATAACCGCTTTCTGGAATGACCCCTTGTTAACCATCCAAGGCTCAGTACTACAAGATGAGCTGGATCGTGTGGCACGTGTTCAAAATAAACCATCTTAAAGTTAGTTTACACCTTTGCATTCACAGACAAATCTCTGAAAAAACAGCAGAACTGTACTAAAAAAATTAACTTTCTTTGTATCAAATTGCGTCACCAATTATATTTTTTTCAATGAGATAATTTTACAATGTCTAAAACACTTTGAAGTTAACATGAGTGATTGAGTGTTTATTAGTTTAATTTTGTTTATTCTGTCTGACAGGATTAATCAAGAGTAAGCAATGCAAGGTGTTGACAATCTGCTTTCCATCTGGTTTATCGATTTATGATTATGGATGGTCGGTGCTGATGGCGATTAGTACAACTTTGGACGAAGTAGAACAATAATAAAAAAAACCAGCTAAAGCCAAATAAACCGAATAAAATAAGAGTTAAGTTCTTAACAAATTATTCACTAAATTAACGAAAACTCATTTTTTTTATTGCAATGCTACACAGTGGAATGTGTTCGCTGTTCTTGCCATAGGGATTGGACACGAAATTCTAGTTGTAAAAGCCTGGCGCGTACTGCTCAGCGCCAACTAGTGGCATAGCGTTATGTCTTCGGGTTTATATTTCTAAACACCGAGTTTCGATACCTGCGTGGGACCCGGCATGGCAAGATGGTTAGGACGCTCGAGTCATAATCTGGTGGTTGTGGATTCAAATCCTCCCGTCATACCAAATATACTCGCCTATTCAGCCATGAGGGCGTTATTACGTTACGGTCAATCCTACTATTCTTTGGTAAAAGAGTAGCCTACGAGTTTGCGATTTGTGGTGATGACTAGTTGCCTTCCCTCTAGTCTTACACTGCTGAATTAGGGACACCTAGGGCAGATTGCCTTCGCGTAGCTTTGCGCGAAATTCAAAAAACCAAAAACAAAGAAAATTAATACCCGTGCAGGGTAGAGCACAGATAGTTCTATGTGTAACTTTGTATTAAATAACAATTAACAACAACTGTTGCTCAATGCAGCGGAGATGCTAATAATAGGTCGATTTAACACTTAAAATGGTTTTTATCCCAATGTTACCGTACAAAATAAACGACGGTATTGTATCTATATGATTCTGTTACAGCTCCTAGCTAGTTCTATACTCTACGTAGCAATCAACATAGCTGGTACCTTCTCTCATTTTCCAAGTAAAACAGCACAGAGACAAGCATTTCTGGAGACTCGCCAGTGTATTGAATCTCGTCTTAACATTCAACGAGAAAATCAGAAACAGGTATTGTACCTTAGATCTTCGTAATTTAAATGTTTTAATTTTATTTTTACCCATTTTTAAAATACGTTTTTCTTGGGTTTATGACATTATTTATAAACATATTTTATAGTTCAGTCCAAAATAACTAACACTGTGGGTAAAGAACATTGTCTATGTCTACGGTTACAATGACTAATTAGCATTAGTGTAAAAATCGAAAATGTACTCAACTTTAAGTGTCGATGGTACGCGACAGTGTTTTGAAATATGTCAACTAACTCCTTCAACTTTACCATGCTTCTTTCTTTTTATTTGGTTTCAACTTGTGAAACAGAATAATTGTCTAAATATATGCAAACACGGCTGGTTTGGGTTGAGAAAATATCTTACATAGAAGAGCGAACAACGTTTCGACCTTCTATGTAAAATATTTTCTCAACCCAAACCAGCCCTTTTTGCACATATATCTCTCTACAAGTGGGTTATCTCGACATCACAGAATAATTTTCTATAAATGTGAATAAACCTGTCAATATGTCTGATGTTTTCTCATCACAAGTCCGAGCAAGGAATTGTTGGGTGTATTTCGAAGAAATTTGACAGAAGAATTCAAATAAACCCAAAGATCAAGTCCACATGGACAAGCAGTCGAGTAAGCGGTTCAAGTTCGGTATTCTTCAAAAATGAAAGTAACGTTTACTTCCGCGCGTAGTTCGGGTATCTTTACTAATTCCTCACGCATACGCAGTCGTTATTTGAAGTCAAAGAAGTAAACAGTTTGCGATTGGCAGCTTTATTTGTTAGTTCCTTTCAGTGGTACAGCGATATGTCTCCGGACTCACAACGCAAGAAACCGGTAGAGCATATGTAGCCTATTATGTAGCTTTGTGGTTAATTCCAAACAAATGCTTGTTAATAGTTATTAAAAAGAAAATAAATCACAATGTGAAGTATCAGGCTATGGTCCCATCAATCTCTTAAGTTATTCAAGTTACTAGAAAAAGATTGCTGTCTTAAGTTGATGTATCCAACAAGAAACTTGCAACTTGATTGTCACATTATGTTTCTTTGTTTTGAATTTCGCGCAATGCTACACGAGAGTTATCTGCGTCAGACGTCCCTAATTCAGTAGTATAAGACTAGAGGGAAGAGAGCTAGTCATCACCACCCACCGCCAACTCTTGGGCTACTCTTTTACCAACGAATAGTGGGATTGACCGTCACCCATAGCTAAAAGGGCGAACATGTTTGGTGCGACGGGGAGACAAACCCGCGACCCTCAGAATTACGAGTTGATTGCCTTAACCACCTGACCATGTCGGACCTGGGATATAGGTATAACCAAATATATGCAACAAGGATACAAGTTTATTCTACGAACTCCATCTTTTCTTCAGGGACACATGTTTATCCTACGAACTCTATCTATACAACAAGAATATAAGTTTAGATTTAATATTCGTAAACTTAAGTTGGAAATTTCATTTTTAATATATTCAGTTCAATAGCTTTAAAATATTAATAGTCTTTTATTCCTAACGGAAATATATCCGATTGTTTCTCAATAATATGCTTAAAATTGAGAATAATGAATGTTCTTGTAATCCATAAAACTTTTGTTCATCTTTTCACAAAAAATAAAATCATCAATGCCTTTCGTCTGCATGTGTAATACCTGTGGTATCTGTAAAGCTTTCTTCTAATAATTAAGAGCAGTATGTTTCTTTTACATATTAGCCTTACGTCTCTCTTGCGTGAAGTATGGTTGGGAAGTCACTTACTGGAAGTTTTTTTTTTTATATTTAAATCTATTCATTTTCTTCATAGGATCTTTTAGCTTTCTTACATAAACGAAAAAGCCAATAATAGTAACAAGTTAATTAAATATTTTTGTAAGGACAAGCACGATCAGTAATAGAAGCTAGATACCAGTTAGTATGCAGGTAGTGTCTCTACGCAATTCATGAAAAAAATAAGGTTAAAAGGATCCATAAAAATAAAATGGCGGACGTTCAAAGTTTGGCTAGAAATGAAGCTACTATATATAAATGGAGTTTTACACATATAAGTAATTGTATGCAGACTGTGATGCTGTTTGCATGTTTAGACTTTATACAGTACTATTTTTTACATTTTTTCCACAAAAAAAAGATAATATACAAATGAGAAAAATAATAAAAAGGCTGTCATCTCCCCAGCTTTTACGACAGTGTCAAGTCTAAAGTTTGGAGTGTTCAAACTAATTATTTACAGAAAAAACATCTCGATACATTATACTTAATGACATAACAAATCATCTTAGTAAATGTCGATGGCTGAAATACAGGAATCAAAGGTTCAAGGAACTCTTTTGTACGTAGATGATGCGAAGTGATACATTACTGTGAATGTCATATAAAAGACAGTTTCGTGGAAAAACTAAGAAGTAAGTTGTCGTAAAGATGCTTCCTACCAAACATACTCGCCATTTTAGCTGTAGGCGCGTTGTAATGTTACGGTAAATCCTACTATTCATTGGTAAAAGAGTAGACCAACAGTCTTTCACTATCAGTGCGGCTAGCTCTTCTGTAGTTTTGTGCGAAATTCAAAACAAACAGGTATAGATGTTTGTTTTATTTTTGTTGTGTGTGCTCTATAATGCACGAAATGAATTTATTTTAATCAAATAATTGAATATTTTAAAATTTTATACATATAGGAAGTCATATTCAGATGAGCACCAACTCATTTCGTCAAATGATAACTTTAAAAAAGTTAAACTCTACGTGACAGTTTCGCATATTGTTTGATCCAAGGTTTTCAATATAATACGTTATTTTACTCACTTAAATATCAATTTGCAACCCTAAGTAAGTTCTTCCATTTCGAAGCTCACGTTTATTATGTATTTAGTACACAGATATTAACTTCGTTATGATTATGTGCTTCATATACCGATATTACGTTGGATATGACGGGCATGGCTAAGTGTGTTGAGGCGTTCGACTTGTAATCGGAGAGTCGCGGGTTCGAATCCTCGTCGTACCAAACATAATCTCCCTTTCAGTCGTGGTGGCGAGTTTGATATTTAAAATGGAAGTGACGATTCGAGGAAGTTTTTTATAGCTATATTATGATTGTGTTAAGGGTAGAGAAATAAACACCTTATTTTTATTCTTACTGCGTTAAACTAATCCTCATCTGTGGTCTGAATACACTAATTAGAGGTTCGTTTCCCCTTGGTGGACTTAGCAAATAGCCCAATGTGGCTTCGCTATAAGTAAAACTCCCATTTTACTAATTTCTTAAGTCTTTTGTCAATCAAATTACTCAATCATTTTTAATAATACGGATTTTCAAGACAATGGTTGCTGTTACATAAATGACATTTTCTACGTTGACGACTCATACAAACGATTATTTGATGTTTTTAATCTAGGAACGTCTATTGCTGTCAGTTCTACCGAGACATGTTGCCATGGAGATGAAGTCTGATATTGCCAAGAAGCCTCAGGATACGATGTTTCATAAAATCTACATTCAGAGACATGAGAATGTCAGGTAAAAAAAAACAACAAAAACTTTATGTCACAAGAAGCTGGTGGACTGGAGGGGTTAGCCCTGGGGTGGTTAGAATATTAATTATTTCTCAATTTAGTTTTATTTGCTTCTGTGAACACATCTATTGTAGAGTTTCAAAACTCTTTACAGTATCAGAAAGGTATTTTCATATTCATAAGAAAACATATTGGGACGAATTAAAAATGATTGGATAGAAATAGTGAAACATGTGTCCAGTTATTTGATTAAACTCATGTTTGCTATGCCGCATAAGCTACGAGTTAGTGGACAGGGGTATCAGCAGGTATATTAATATATTATGGAGGTACATTCCAGGATAGGGTTCATCGTACTTAATATTAAGGTTGTTTTTGTTTTGTTTTTTGCTCCTAGCATTCTGTTTGCAGACATATGTGGATTCACTTTGCTCGCGTCCCAGTGTACTGCCGAGGAAGTGGTAAAGATTCTAAACGAATTATTTGCAAGATTTGACAAACTTGCAGCAGAAAACCATTGTATACGAATCAAGATACTGGGAGATTGCTATTACTGTGTTAGTGGAATACCAGAGCCTCGACCCGACCACGCCCACTGTTGTGTGGAAATGGGACTAGACATGATTGACGCCATTGCGTGAGTTTTAATTCGTCAAAAGCAAGTTAGACAAATCAATTTCTAAATTAAGACTGAAAATATATTTTTATCTCTTTTTCTTCAATATATGCATTTAAAACTCGAAGTTAAATAGCCCCATTACTTAAGATATTATTTAGTACTTTTGTACAATATGTCTTCCTGAAATACAGGTATAAAATAACGACATTTCACAAGTTAGATTTATCTACTTTGTAAGATTATTAGGTATACATAAAATAAGACAAGTATTAAACGTTTAACGCCTTTGAATTTAAACTACGTATCTAAGACAGTATTTATAGTCTTACAATTTTGTTTTACTCACAAACAATGATATTTTTTACTGATATCATTAAAATAAGCGTATATACTACTTATGAATATACGGACAGAGTTAAAATTTGACTTTTGCTGGCGGTCTTTACAGTTCCAGACCGGTGACAAATCTGACCTAAGGCCAAGCCAGTTGTCGAAGGTTAAAGGTTAAAGTGACTTATAACTTCATTTATTTTGTGAACGTGCTTTAAATACGAATTCAAAAAGTAAGCAAAATTAAAATTGATGTTTGTATATACGTTTTTGTTTGAGAAAATTCCGCGGGTAAAAGTATTAGAGAAATATGTAACTGTGAAGGTGTTTAGTTTCTAACATGACGCACCCTGCTAGTACAGCGGTATGCCTTCGGATTTACAGCGCTAAAATCAGGGTTCCGATTCCCCTCGGTGAGCTCAGCAGGTAGCCCGATGTGGCTTTGTTATAAGAGAACGCACACACACTTCAACATCTAACGCTTTGTTATGATTAAACGCAAATAAACGTGATTTAACTGCATGTTTTCTCTGTGGTAAAGCTATTTTCCTCACAACATATTTCAGTTTAAAAAAATAATAATTCTTCTTCCCTTACGTATTGCGACCCAGATTCGTTTAATATTGTAAATGGTATTCTTATTGGAAGTTCATATGACCATGACGATGTACGACGAAGAAATATTTCAGTACTGCGTTATTTACCACCAGAAAAATGGCAATATTTTTTTTTTCCGTCGACTATATGCTCACCAAGAACAAGTAATATATTTATATGTGTGTGTATATGTGGCTATACTGCCACCAGAGAGTTAAAAAAAAACCTGTAATGAAAGTTTAACATCTGTATTCACTTTAGGAATAGAAGTTTGTTTTTATCCTTTCTTGTCGGTATCCTGTTTCAAAGTTATTGATAATTTAAGTTCTGGTTCAAACAGTAAACTTTGTATATTTAAAATAAAAGTCCTTGTAAAAATTGAAAATAACAAAAAATGTGCAATAGAAAAAAAAACAATGCGAAATAGAGCACCAAAGATCACGAGAAATGTTCTTTCATACATTCATTGAAGAGAAAGAAAAACATTCCGCTCAGCATTTCTATCATTAATGTTTATAATAAACCAAATAAATGTTTCTAAAATCACTTGAAAATATCATAAACAAAACACTGGTAGGCTTGGAATATATACTGCCATAATTTTGGTATCTACAGCGGGTATCGTAGATACAACACACTTGATATGTATTAGAAATGTATATTTACGACAATGTTAATTATTTTTTGTTTTTCTCTTTTTTAATAAAAATTAAAGAAATTTAATAACAAAAAAGGAAAAAAAAGATCTCTTTACGGGTAAAGTAAGACCAGTCTTTCTGATTTACATTTCAATGGCCCGGGATACAGTCTTCGAAAATATATATTAAACACTATATTATAAACAGTTGGTGACAGAATTAATTATGTAATTGAAACTAGAAACGCTGGATTCATAACATTAAGAGAAGAACTTTAAATGTTGAGCGAATTTTCAAATAATTAATCATATTTCTTCCCTTCAACTTCAGAAGGAAAATTTATAACTGTTGAAGACATACTGAGACTTTCTGCTTTAGCAGTCCTTTATTTTGAACTAATAGTCTAGAGGGAAGACAGCTATTGTCACTAGCATTCATAGCCATCTCAATAGTGGATTTAACTTTCACAGTTATAACGTACCCAAGGTCCCAGGGTGTACCACGACATGGATTGAAATGTGAAACATCTGGTGGTTGTAACATAAATAACAATGGAAGTTAGATGTAAATATTGTGTCTCCTGGTTTGTTTGTTTTTACATTTACTATTTAGTTTCGTGCGATACTTATATAATTACAGTTTTAATTTAAAAGAAATGTTTAAGTAAGTAAAAGATTACATGTTTTATAAATTATCCTGTTTATTTCAGATTTGGGGGGAGTGGCCTGTTTCTGTTGTAAAACATTTCTGCATTTCACAAGTGCCCACTAAGATCACGTGCATTCTTTTACCCAATTGGATTGTTGATGGTATTTTATCTATAAATGTTCACAGAGCTGCTAGTAAAATTACTATTATTATTAATTATCCACATGTTGGATATTATTATTATTTTTCTTACATTTACATAAAGCAGTAGGGTGAATTGTGTAAATGTTATATTTCTTGAGTGTGATACTGTTTAACACGAAAATCAACGCTCGTAATTTTATTAACCAAGAATAATTAGGCGGGTGTCGACTCATATGACAGTATTTTTGGACCAAAACAAGAAGTTTATTATTTACAAATTAATTAACTCATATTTGCCTTGCATTAGGTCTACGGATATAAAACCCTAAAAATATGGGTTCAATTTCCCTCGGTGAACACAGCACAATGTGCCTTTACTTTTGGAAAAAAATACACACACGCACACGAGCCTCTTATACACAGCTATAGAAACATATTAGTGACAACTAGAAAGAAATATAACTGAATATTACGCAATGAAGTAATATACTTTCTAAAATTAAACATTTTGTCAATACCTTATTTTCTGGTTCATATGTTTAAAATAGGGCAGAAAGTAGTGTAATTCTTTAAATATAACAGAAAATTCCTCTTGCTTCTTTTGTGCTAGACTTAAGCCTTTTCAGTTGCATACGAAATTTATTGTTGAATATTCTGTAATATCAAATGATTGAAAACAGTTTTACGTTAAAAAAAAGACCGATCTTCTAGATATACATGCATGAAGTTTGTCCTAAGATGACTTAGGAGTTTTGAGGTTAACTTGGTATAGTACCTGTATCGTAGTAGATGGTAACATTATCACTTATGTAGAACACTGAGACACTGTGAATATTATACAAATGTTTATTGTTCAAACATTCAAGATCTTTAATCATATAACTTTCTTTGAAGTAGTGGTATTGAGTTTTCGTTACAATACACATCATGCTGAATGATGAAACCTCTTGTTTATATTTGTTATGTTTTGGAAGAGGTTAAGAAAAATGTTCACTCATGTAATCGAAAAATATCATACAATAATTTCATTCCTATTCATTTTTCTATATATATTTTAGTTTGGTAAAATGTATCAGATAAAATCACAGACCTATTTTCTATTAATGATCGGCTATACTGAGAATATGGTGTTAGATTACTTTTAATTTCTCGTTGGAGCCTATATGTCTTTACGTCAATATTCTTTTTCAATTTGACGGTTTTACGCCCAATAATAATTAGAATCTTAAATGTAAAATTTTATTTAACCTATCTAAGAATAAATAGCTTTTTCTCTGTCAGTATTTGCATCTAGTGTCTTCTGGTATCAGTTTGATAATTAATTCTATCACTGAGTGTGTCGTGATTAATATATAATTGAAATGGCTAATATTTTCTAATTATTAACAGTTAGCAACTTTTCTAATATATGTTTTGCTAAAACAACCTTTCACATCCGTGAAATCTATATCTTTGTTCTTTTAGCAACACTGTCGAAAGTTGCGTAATGGTTAGCATTCGGTATTCTAACACATTGCAACACATTAGGAAGGACTTCATTTCATTGGTCCATTCATACTCTACGGACAACAGACAACATCTAATTGGGTTTGAAGTATAAACCAGTAATAATCAAAAATACATATTAGTTGGTGATAAATGGTTGCAAACATTAATGATAAGTTCCTCCGTTTTGGTGAGGAAAATGTTACAAACAGAATATTTTGGTGAGAAATAATGACAAACATCAATGATACGTTTCTCCAGAAGTAAGACAACTTGAATTTTCGTGCATTCAACCTTCTTCTTAGTGTATCAAAATGGTTTTCACTCGTACTCCTAATGTTGCAGATATCTATGAATAATTTGCACGCATGTTAAACAAATAAAGAAAATTTATTTTTCCCATGAGAACCCTAGTTAAAGGCAATGTAAGTTAATGCTATCAGAGAGCTTTTGTACTTGTTGCTTAACGAGAGAGAGTTGAATTAATATGCCCAGACATAAACATATGTATACTGTAATATATACTTACAGACTTACAAAAAGTACACGAACTTTTTATATACATGTGTACAAAAGTGCAACTTTATCTCTGTCATTGGAGAAGAGTTCTAAAAATCGTTAATTTTTAACACTATCTTATATACGCTATGAACAGATTTATACTTGTTTATTTTTGGTTTTTGGTTGATATGCAGGTTGGTACGGGAAGTCACTGGTGTAGATGTTAATATGCGCGTGGGGATCCACACAGGACGTGTCCATTGTGGAGTTCTTGGACTCCGAAAATGGCAGTTTGATGTTTGGTCCAACGACGTTACTTTGGCTAATTATATGGAAGCTGGTGGAGTCCCTGGGTAAGTGTAACCTGTCTACTAAAGTGTGAAAGCTTTGTTTGGTAATTCCTATACATTTGTTTAATGCAATTGCAAAAGTTTTCGGATTTTGTTTTGTTTTGCTAGTCACGACAGAATACGTTGATTTTAACTGATTGTTTTTTCTATCTACTTAATGTCCACAGATTCAGGATAATAATACATTAATCACTGTGGATATTTCAAAATACGTTTTTGCAGTATAACAGCAAGTGTACTTATTTTAACAGAAATACAATTTTCTGCCAACGTCACACTTGTTAAAACCCGAATGACACTTTATGCCAGACATTGTCTGCACGGCTAGGTCAGATGACCCTCACAGGTTTTAGGCATGGCTGTGTCGAATAAAGAACTGCTGACCAGACGTGTAGCAATAAGTCAGTAGCACCCGCCGCTTACGTGGTTTCTTGTAACCGTGTAGCAAAATGATTACCATTTTCATAATGTCTTTATAGCTAAAAAAATAGAAAATGTGAAGTGGCATATGACTGGATCGAACCTTGTATCTTTTATTCGTCATTCATGGAACACTAACCACTAGGCCACACCAATATAATTTTCTAATTATAAACTTAAATTATTCGCCACGCGAAATATTGTGTACATTTATGGAAGGAAGAATATTCAGTATTTTTGTTTTTAGTGGATGTGATCAGCGATAGAATACAGAATAGGAGGAAATTGCTGTATCACTGATGTGCTAATAGTTTAAATCCACAGCAAAATAAAGTCAAAGTAATTAAAATATGTCGCTTTTCATCTGTGTTTTTGCGAATTAAAAGTTCAATGATTTGTTTGTTTTGTTTGTTTGGAATTGAGCACAAAGCTACTCAATGGGCTATCTGTGCTCTGCCCACCACGGGTATCGAAACCCGGTTTTAGCGTTGTAAATCCGTAGACATACCGCTGAGCCACTGGGGGTCAAAGTCAATGAAAAAGTATAGAATTTTTCATTTGTTATATTCTGTGTCTTAAAAATTTATTTGGCTTTTGTCAGCAATATTTTTTAATGTATAGCCAAAATGAATCTCGCAGGTTGACTGTTTTATCTCACTTCTACTCTCTGCTCGAACTTTAAGTGGTAGAAAATTATGCCAGTGGTACTCTAATCATTAAGTTGCGTAATATAAACAGGTTTCAGCATTTGGTATTGGATAATAAACAGTTTGCAGTATTAGCCTTCTGAACATAGCCAGACCTCATGATGACTAAAAGAAAAAGTGTTTTTCAGTGATGTCGAGAAACCCACTTGTTGAGAATTTTATATGCAAAAACGGCTCGTTTGGGTTCAGAAAATATTCTAAATAGAAGAGCGAACAACGTTTCGACCTTCTTCCAAACATGTGGTCAGCTTCCGGTCAGTTACCTCTTTCTTTGTGAACCTGACGATGACCGAAGACGGTCGAAACGTTGTTCGCTCTTCTATTTAGAATATTTTCTGAACCCAAACGAGCCGTTTTTGCATATAAAAAAGTGTTTTTGTTACTAGTCAGTTAAATTAAACTAGGCCTAATGTTATTAGCTAAAAGTACGTTAGAATAATGCAACTTTGTTTTTCGTTATCAAAATACCTCCCAACTGCACAGCGGTATGTCTGTGGACTTACATTGTTAAAAACCGGGTTTTGATACCCGTAGTGGGCAAAGCACATGTAGCCCATTGTGTAGCTTTATGCTTAATTCTAAACAAACAAAAAATTACCAAAATTTTGTACTTTGACAAGAGCAGAAATGTAAAGCTCTGAGAGTCGTTCTCATATAACCCTAATTTCCATTAGAATAACCTTTAGGAACTGGAAAGAAAAACAGGAAGTTTCGTCGGATACTGCATGACAAAAAAGTAGTGCAGTGTTTTTCTGCCTTTGAATGATCTTCACACACAGAAAGAGACCGATTTGCTAACATTAACAATCACTGATAGCTTCACAAGAAGATTCATGTCAAAATAATACTTAGTGTTTGAGTGGTAACCTTGTGTTCAATCACCAGTAAAATTATAATTCATAATTGGTGAAGTTAAATATTGTGATAAACAATCTGTATCATAATGCAGCTTCTAAATCTATGTAAGATATCTATTAGGAATTTTGATAAACAATCTGTATCATAATGCAGCTTCTAAATCTATGTAAGATATCTATTAGGAATTTTGATAAATATAGTAGCTTGGCACGTCTCACAGAGACTCGATAATCTACTAAACAGAACCCAAATGTAATATTTCGTAAATAAACTAGAATATAAAAATATACACAATTATTTCTAGCATATGCTCCATCCACGTGAATTAGGTCTACTTTTGTGTTAACAAGTGATGTTGTGTCCTTGCACTATCATGTGCTTCGCCAACAGGATAAACCATTGAATCTGTTTGTAGAATTCTTCACGTTACTGGGAAGCACATATGACGAAATTGGTGATTCATTCAGTCCTGCAGATGGACAAGTAAAGAGAAACTCAATGGTCCTGTTAACGAATGTTCCTTAAGAATAAGCTCTAAACCTGAATTACAGTTACAATTTAACAAACGTGTATAAAAATCTAAGAAAGGAAATGCATGATATAATTGCATATCTTACCTGTCTTTCCATAAAGTTAATAGTACTGATGTTCTTGAAACACTTACAAAAATACAAGTTTGTGGTTAGTAAAGCACATCTTAAACATCACACATGAAACTCACAGATATCTACATGAGCCCTCAATTTTTATTCTATTTGTCTTTATCCAGAAATGTTGTGTAAGAAAGAGGTTGGGATTCTCCAGTGTTAAATTTAATGATGGACTAGTTTTACATTTGGCAAAATTAATCATTTCAATGATAAGTCAAAAACTAAGTTATTTTAAACAGCCCATTAACAATTTAACATTAAAGAGCATATTAATGTTATCAATACAAAACAGGTAAATAAGAATACACCGTGATGGCTAAAAGACAATTTAAACACCATACATATAAGTTGTGATATTGGTCATTTGTGAAAACAGGAACTTGTAACACCAGAAGGTGTTTGAACTTATGGTAATACCAGTCATGCTGTCAAGTAAGTTTTTTATTGCTTCCCATCTGGACAGTAAGTATCCTTGTTGTTAAATTATAATACATGTCTGGGTAAATAAGAAGTCAATTGATGAAGCTAGTTCTTTATAACAAACTGATGAGAAGTAAACAATACAATTAATGATCTTATTTTTTACACAAGAAAACTGAAACCTAAAATAAAAATTAGACTAAAATGAATAATAATTATGGTGCAACACAACCAGGAGTAATAAGTCAAATGATAATGCAACAGTCCTGCAGGTTTTTAATAACTTAATATCAGTCGCTACAATTAAAACTCAAATCGCTTACAGCCTGTCGTAGCATAATGGTTAGTGTATTGACATGTGGATTGTAGGTTCTAAGGTTCTACACTTAATGTCGCTGAATCTTCTCTGCATTTTAAGCTGTGGACAAGATACAATCAATTCTGTTGCACAATTCAAAGACAAATATTTCATACTGGAGGGTAATTTTACTGGATATTGTCCCTCTTGTAAGTAGTTAGTCATTATAAACATCTATACCTGAACTCTGGAAGTCTCTGATCTGGTCTTTTATTTCAAGTGCATGTAAGGTAGTGTCCAGGTCGCAAATTTTAAGTCCAAACAAATTATATACAAATTTCTCGGTAAAAATGTTCAACTAGTATCTCCCCGTGTTAAGATATTGGTTGCCTCGTGTTAAAATATTGGTTGCCCTGTATTAAGATATTGGTTGCTCTAATGATTTTTTTTCACAATTTTTCTTTTATTTCAGATATATCCACATCACCAAGGAAACGCTGAAATGTTTAAATGGTGAGTACCAGTTGGAACCGGGAAATGGAGGTGAGAGACATGCCTATCTTAGAGATCACAACATAGAAACGTTTCTTATCGTTCCTGATGACAAGACCAGAGTAAACCAAGTACGGTCTCGTCAGAGCATCGTTACTCTGAACACCGTTTCCAAAGAAATGAGAATGATGGGTCACGTGGATAATAATATGGGACTGGAAAATAGGTGAGTTTTTTTAAATATTAAGAACAGCATTATCAAGACGTAAACTTAAGAACTATTTGTGTTTTTCAAGCTTTGATTTTATTTGCTTGTTTGTTGAAGGCAGAGGTAAATTATATTTCTAGATAATGATACATGAGCAAACGTATTCGTATTAGAAACAAAACCTGGGCTGAACAAAGAATTAAATCAGAATGATAATTTGAATTTAGTGAACAATATATTATTGTCGCCAGAACCAGGTCATAAAATTCAGTAATACATACGGGGTTCTGCAGAAACTATAAGATGTCACACTGCCATAATATGCCATAATACTGCAATGTGCTTCCGTCGGTTAGGAATGAATTCAAGTATCCATTGTAGCAGAGACTCAAGGGTTTCGTCTCTGAAATACAAATTCGCTAACGTAATTTTCGGACATTCTGTACACAACATTACAGTTTTAGATCTTATACTTTTTCACAGAATGCTAATACGAACATGGACAACAAAGTATGTTGTATTCCATTATTAAGCGATTCAGAACTGTTATAGTTAAACATGAAATTAACGCTCGTTGAAAATACAGTGCGAAATTTTATATTCACCTTTTAGTATTCTGTGAAAAAACTAATAAAAGAACATTAGTGATTGTTAAGAAATAATTATTCACTTGTTATAGAATTATATTTTTAATTTTATTAATATGAGCTAAGTTTCAATTAACAGTTTACTGATAATGATCGGAAAGTTTGAACCAATTGCTTGTTTTTTCTGCAGACAATTTTAATTTAAAGTATGCACCTTTACTGAGAAAGTGGAAGGCATCAGGAAATATAGTACTAGGCCTAACGAGAAGGGATCCCTTTGACCCCTAAGGGAAGCTAGTAATATGTTGTGGTATTTTTAAAGCGACAACAAAGAAGGGCTTGAAATTGATAGACTGACAAGCCAAATGTTTTCAAGCTTCTAACCAAATCTTGAGGGCCGGCACGGCCAGGTGGTTAAGGCTCTCGACTCGTAACCTGAGGGTCGCAGGTTCAAATCCCCGTCACACCAAATATGCTTGCCCTTTCAGCTGTGGAGGCATTATAATGTGACTATCAATCCAACTATTCGTTGGTAAAAGTGTAGTTCAAGAGTTGTCGGTGGGTGGTGATGACTATTTGTATTCCCTCTAGTTTTACACTGCTAAATTGAGGAGCTAGTGCAGATAACCCTCGTGTAGCTTTGCACGAAATTCAAAACAAACCCAACAATTTACACTCCGTAATAGCTATAAGTATTATGATATTTAATTTAATACATTTATCAGCGTTAGAGCTTTAGTCTAATGCTAAGACTTTTACAAGATAATTAGAACTGTGTGAATAGTTTGTTGGTTGATAGCGTTTGAAAACAAAATATTATTTTGTTGGAACCTTGATGGTAGTAAATAATAAATTAATTCTTCTGTATTTATAATAAAATACAATTGAACTTAACAGACAGATGAAGACAAAAGCATTTGACAAGTTATCAGGCTTCCACTGTCGTTAGTTTCTATGTGCTTGTTAACGATTTTATATATTTTTCTTATATTTCATAAGTTAAATATACTTAAATTGCTTGAATGGAACGTTTATTGAAAAGCTGTACTTTTTATCATGCGTTATATATTTTTGTGTCAAGTTTCCTTTCAGGTCTTTTATTAATATCATTATCCAAGTATTTTGCTAGCTTTGGTTTCTGATTTAGTTTTATGGATGGTCTTGTAACTTTTATGGTTTGAATGAAACGATGCCCTTGGTGTCCCTGATTAAAAAACTTTTAAAGCAGTCTACGAGGATATTACAGTGTGCTTTTTGTATATATATAAAGTGATTTGTATTGGTACAAGTAATACTTAACGTAAATAGTTCTCACAGAGTGCCCAATTATAATTTCCTTAAAAAATTATGTGTTTGTACTTAATTCAAAACCTTTTCTTAGAAAAATATCTTATAACCAAAACGAAAAATATACGAATAATTTCGTACTATGTATTAAAAGTTACCTACTTTTGTTAAGCCTTTTTTTGTCAACATGCACTCTTTCTTTTTGAAAATTGGTATTCATAGTTCCTGTGGTAAGAAGAACGTGTCTTTAAACCTTTCCCTAAATGTCGACTGATGAGTTACAGCATAAGATTCTGTTTGATAATTTGAAATGGACTGACTACTGCTGATAATTAGAATAAACAATATTTCCATCAATAAAGGCTTCTTTATCATCTACTATATTAAGCTATACAAAACAATATATTTTAAAAAAATGTTTTAAACATAATTTTATATTATTATACTCAAGTATCTTTAATGAATAGATCGATAAGACTGATATTACTCTCTCAAAAGTTATTGGAAACCAACTTATCTTGTTCCAGAATAACTAAGACTCGCGTTGTTTAGTATAATCATTGACGTCATTAATATTCAGTGTGACTAGTACTACACACGTGAATGGTCATTCCTATTTGAAACGTCGGAATATTAATAGGCCTACCATTTGAGGATACTGTTGTTCACTTTTATACACAAAGTACAGCTGTACAGTTAAATTCCCACTGGTAGACCAGATATTATCTCAAGCTAGAACAAAAGCAACTTAATAACTTTCTTTATCACATTTTATGCAAAAAACTGTACATATATATTGGAAAGATTGTCTAATTTTTGAAAAATTATTCACTACAGTAAGAAGATATAAGACGTATGATTTGGCCGTATACCACATTTTTTTTATTTTTTACCTGTTTCAGGCGTTTTTCAAATTTACGCTAATTCTAGGTCAGTGTATCAAATTGAATGTGAGGATTTTAACTATTCTTACATTGGAGGAACAATAGCGTTAAACAATACTGAAATAATATTAAAGAACCCTCTCGTGTATTTGAATACATGACTAAACATAAACATTCCTTGATTTTTCATATGTTGAATTCATTAACAAAGAAAACAATAAATCCAAGAAAAATTAAAAAGCTCTCGTTATAAAAACAACAACAACGAAATCTTAACAGTAATAACGAATATACCTCCATATTTGTTTTAATTTTTATTTTCCTTACATTATTAGTTACATAAATACTGTTTAGTTGTATTATGTTGGGCCATTCTGTTCTGATGACAGTAGGTAAATACAGCCAAAAATAGCATTTAAAATAAATATAAAAAGGGAAATTAAACATTCTTACTTGTTTATCTATAAAAAAATATATGTAAAGAAGGTTGAAACGTTGTTCGCTTCTCTGCATAATTTTTTTTTCAACCCAAATCAGCCGTTTTTACAGGTGGGTTTTCTCGTCATCGCTGATTGTCTATAAAAAGTAGCTAACAAGTTAGCACTTAGTTTTGACATTGATTGTATGATATTGTTGTAACATATTTTTTCTCATTATACGGATTGGTTTTTATTATGTGGTTAATACAACAGAAAATCCAGTTTATTTATTTGTAATGTGTTATTTATTGATTCGACTCTAACACAAAAAAGTTCTATAAGCTCCATTCGTTGACAAGCCTAATTCACAAATGAAACTTTCCATTCACTTGTTGAATTTCCTCTTGTATGCACAATCTAAACTTAAGAAAATTGAACACCGTTGGTCTGAACAACTAACTAAATCTCGGGTTTTCATTTAAGAAACTGCTAAACATCAGGCCTGGCATGGCCGAGCGCGTTAAGGCGTGCACTCGTAATCCGAGGGTCGCGGGTTCGCGCCCGCGTCGCGCTAAACATGCTCGCCCTCCCAGCCGTGGGGGTGTATAATGTGACGGTCAATCCCACTATTCATTGGTAAAAGAGTAGCCCAAGAGTTGGCGGTGGGTGGTGATGACTAGCTGCCTTCCCTCTAGTCTTACACTGCAAAATTAGGGACGGCTAGCACAGATAGCCCTCGAGTAGCTTTGTGCGAATTTCCAAAAAACAAACAAACAAAGCTAAACATCACGTATCTTCATCATATCATGCAAAACGCCCTCTAGTAAAACAAACATTTAAATTAAAATATTAAAAACGTAGCCTACAACAATAAAGGCATGCTTTATGTATTTTTGAGATGTGGAAAAAATGGTTATTTTTTCATTGTTGATGTTTGTTTTTATTTGAAATTAAGAAGAAACAAAGAATACAAAAACCCTCTGGAGGAAGTAAACGATTACCTGGATCGTGCGATTGACGCTCGCAGTATTGACCGATTGAGGTCCGAACATTGCAAAAGGTTTTTATTGAGGTTTCGCAAACAAGAAGTGGAAGAGAAGGTGAAAAACATTCCTTTATTGCAGTTATATGTTAACTGATGTAGTTCTAATATTTAATACAAGATATTTAAATTAAGCAAAGCAAATTATAATTATATATTTAAGTTATTGTTTCTTTGTTATATAGTTGATATTAAATTCCTTTTTTATAACTTTCCAGTATGTAAAACAATAATAAAGTCAACTTTCCCATTTTTAAAACTCTCAGACACTTGTTTGCTCTAATACTGATTAATGTGCACAACAAATCAGAATGTCACAGACAACTCTTTCTATACAAAGAAACCAAGATGTGTAGCAAACAATATCACTATGACATTTCACTTACAATGCGTCAAAATAGTAATAACTCACCTTTTTATTTGTATTTTACACTACGACCGAACACGATCCAGTATTTAGTAGGCAGGCTTGCGATTTTGAGGTTCCATGTTAGACGTGTAATCCATTATTCGGCTTTACAAGGGTCGGGACAGCAAACACGTATAATATTGGTGTAGTCTTACACTTAATGAAAACAAACAAACAAACTTTTACTTCGGCTACCGACATGGCAGTTTGGAATATTACAAAGGAGGTGAAAGATCTCTAACAATGAACATTATTGATGTTAAATTAGAGCTCATTGAAAAGCTTGCAACAAACAACATTCCAAGCAAAGGAGTAGATTTGTGCAGCCCCCCAGTGGCTCAGCGGTATGTCTGCGGACTTACACGCTAAAATCCGGGTTTCGATACCCGTGGTGGGCAGAGCACAGATAGCCCATTGTGTAGCTTTGTGCTTAATTCAAAACAACAACAACAACAGATTTGTGCATAATTGGCATATAGTAAATCTGTAGAAGTTTGCCTCAGATTTATCCCAATAGATGATGCAATATGTTTGTTTTTATTTCTTATAACTGGCAAAAAAACAACAGAAAAAAACTTTTGGATCGAATTGACCACAAGAGACACTTTTACTAAATATTGCAAACTTTTTTGTTGTTGTTGAGTCGAACACTAATTCTTTTCAATAGAAAAGATATTATCTTACCAATTTGAATAATAAGCTCTGTACCAATATTATTAGAATGCCTGCTTGTTGTGTTTTTATTTCATGTTTTTTATATTTATGTACATATTTAAATTTTGAAGTAGAGAATTATTATTAAAATATTTTTCCAATTTTTTTTCTTCCAGTACATGAAAGAAGAAGATAAAATGCTCGAAACTTATTTTTTATCTAGCGGCTTGCTTCTAGTGTTCATAGCCATTATTCAACTCCTGATATTTCCTATGTAAGTAAACAGAATTTACATCTTTGTAACACATTTGCTATATGAAGGCATTTAATTGTTTTTTTTACGTAGTTATAATCACGCATTAAAATATTTTGTGTAAGTATAACCCTATTCAAATACAATATAATACTTCTATATGTAGGTTGTTGGTTAAATTTTTCAGTAGAACAGCGATAAGTTTACGGTGCCACTATATTAAATTGCCAAATGTGATTCCTCGAGGTGGATGTAGCATATACCTCAATGTGATTTTGACCCAAAACAAAGTATTTTTTAAATTATTGTTAATAGTATTTTTGTTCTTAAATAATCACTTGATTAATATTTCATACGTCACATTATGCTTTAATCATGTTTTCCTATAAAATTTTCAATCGAAATAATGTCCTGTAAAACTGACGTCTTATTATCTGTCTCACCTCCGTATGTTTTAATGTTCAAATACAATGTGTGAAACTTCTCCAAAAATGTCTTTTTGGCATATAATGTGCTATTTCTCATTTACTAACAACGTATTATAATAAAACATGAAAATAAAATGAAACTAGTTATTTCTATGCTTGTACAATCTATTGGTATGAATTTACTTTCTTTATCATGCGCTTAAGTTTCAAATGTATGCATATACATGTTATATTTTTATTTTAAAACAGATGCTGGCTAAGACCTTTTCTTCAAGTTCTTGGAGGTATATGTGTTTTTGGAGTTCTCACCTTAATAAGGATTTTAAAACAGGCGAGTGTGTTAATTATGTAGTTGGTTAAGTTTCTGTTTGGCAATAAAATGCAGGGTGACGTTTAATTTTCAAAGGCTCGGCATGGCTGGGTGGTTAAGGCATTCGAATTGTAATCTGAGGGGCGCGGGTTCGAATCTCAATCACACCAAACATGATTGTCCTATCAGCTATCGGGGCATTAAAAAGTGACAGTTAGTCCCACTATTCGTTAGTGAAAGTTTGATTTTGAATTTCGCACAATGTTAGATCAATCTTAATATTTGTTGGTAAAGTGTAGTTCAATTGTTGGTGGCAAGGGGTGTTGTTCAACTACCCTTTATCAAGTACATTATTTCAAAATTAAGGACATCTTCGAATATTTTGCACGAAATTGAAAACAAAAAAGTAGGATCTACTAGTTTGTTTGTTTTTGGATTTTGCACAAAGCTGCTTGAGGGCTATCTGTGCTAGCCGTCTTTAATTTAGCAGTGTAAGACTAGAGGGAAGGCAGCTAGTCATCACTGCAAACTGTTGGGCTACTCTTTTACCAACGAATGGTGGGATTGACGGTCACTTATAACGCCCCCACAGCTGAAAGGGTGAGCATGTTTGACGCGACGGGGATGCGAACCCGCAACCTTCAAATTACGAGTCGCACGCCTTAACACGCTGGGCCATGCCGGGCCCGTTAGTAACAGAGTAGCCCAAGCGTTGGCAGTGGATGGTGAGGACCAGCTGCCTCCCCTCTAGTCTTACATTGCTAAATTAGAGACAGCTAGCACAAATAGCCCTCGTTTAGCTTTCCGCAAAATCTAAACAAATAATTTTTGTAATCATTTCGCAGTTGCTTTGAACAATACAAAATACTGGAATTGAAATGTGTTTAAAACAGTTGTAGAATTCCGGGAATATATTAGGATGCAGTGTAAATATTTTCTTTTCTGATCAAGTTGTATATAATATACTATTTAGCAGAATAAATCATTTAACAATCAACGTGTAAGTACAATTAAATTAAAATTCCCGAAAACAAAAATTGAAATCAAAATAAAGGAAGAGCCGCTCAAAGTTTACATCCAATAGTCTTTTTCTCCAAATGACATTAGAATTAATTAGTAACTGGATAATGTAAACGTTAAAATTGCTAGAGGACAAGCCTTTCAAATGGTAAACAATTCGTATAAAATTCAAGTTTTGATGTGATAATAAAAAATCTTATTATTATTCTGTAACAAGGCTTTGTTTGGAGAAAAAAAACCCCTAAAGAAACAGAAGAAAGATATTGCTGTAAAAACGTTTATTATTGGGGTTAACTAATAGTCCATCAGTTTTTCTATTAGCTTAAATGTCCTTACGAAGTTTTACCATTTTGCTTCGTAATAAAACAAAAACAATTACTTATTTAGACAACAGTACAGTAGATGGCAGTACGTAACAGATAAACACATTCCGTAAAATACTGTGTTATTATTTATTGTTTAGGTGAATTTTGTACAATTGTTGACTTGCTATTTCTTAACATAAAAGATGTTTCAAAACCAAATAAACAATCTTTGGCTAACCAATCAACTAGAAAAACAAACTAGAAGCCAGTGGTATTAAGTCAATGAACAGATCTGAACAGATCATTGTACTGCCAACATTATCTTAAAGATAAAACAATTTGGTTTTGTTTTATATTTTTAGAGCATAACGCACAAGATACCAACCTTAATAAGAAGACTAACCAGTAACATATCAGCCAGCAGAAAACACAGTCAAGCTTTGGCCTTGGTTGTTCTGGCCGTTCTCTTCACAGTGTGCGTTGTACCGCTGGTGAGTGTTAAGGTGTCTACGTATGTGCTAGTAACTATATGAACATTAAAATATACACGTAACTACATGTGTAGTATTACGGATAAGTATGAACAGTAATTAATATGCCTGTATAGTACTTTCAGTATTATAATGATACCTGTTCTGGTCAGTAAAAACGACTAGAATTCCTTTAAACATTTACGTTTTCCATTGACAAAAAACACACTAAATTAACCAATCCTTTCGCTACATTCACTTTTTTTTTTATGAATTCACAATATTGTAATGCATTTCTGCTCTGATATATGTTATTTGATTGTCATCTATTTTACCATTAATTGCTATTTTTTATGTGGAGAAACTACTAATGTTAGCTGTCGATTTATATTATTATGTATTACATCATTCCATCTGCCACGTTTCACATGAGACTAATTATTTTATAAATTCAGCATTTTTGTACATTTTCTATCATTTATTTCTAAATGAAGCATAACCCTGTAAAACTATATATGATTTACGATTCACTCATACAGTGTAGTTATATTGTGTATAGTTAATACTGTATATTATTCTTATCTTATTCATTGTTTTTCGATACCACACATGAAAGAAAATAATGCCGTTAAGAAAAAATAATAAGTCATTTCTTTCATTATTTTGTTAAACGTTATTATTTGTTTTCGCGTGAACATTATTTAAGTAACAATTTTTTGGGAGGAAAGATAATGAAACGTGTTTTATTACTGGAAAATACTGCTTTCTATATAACCCGATGTATGGGAAGCGTAACGTTGGCAACCGCCATTTTGGATATCAGGCCGTCGTCTATTGGTGGAACAACGGTAGCGCTAAAACTGAGCGAATGCTCTTTGAATCTTTAAAAACATGCCAATATGGCTTATAAATAAAAGTTGAGATAACCGTATATGGATGAATCTTTTTTTTGTTGTTTAAGATCCATGTATTATTAAAAAGAGAGCTAGGATGACTATTCGTGCTTGGACTTGTCTGTTTATGATCTGTTACGAGATATTGTTATGTGTTTGTTGTTGATTTGACCAATATGCAATGTTGTGAAACCCACTTGAAGTAAAATTGTTTTCTCAAGACGGCTGGTATTAAAACTTTAAATAAAATAAAGTACAGTGTAACGTTTCGACCTACTTAAGTCATCTTCAGATTAACAAAACTATATAATATAATAATTATATATTATATAGTTATATTACACACGCGTACGTGTGTAATAACTTTTCAACATCGAGCATCTTAGATGAATTTTTATTTGGCTTTCTGCAGAAGAGCTAATGTTTCAGCGAATTTACACGTTTACGTTCTAATATATTTTTCTCTTATACGCATGCACATAAACCCCTTACACTATTTACCCTGTACCAGCGGGTGACTGCCTACAAGGAAGACAGAACACAATAATACTGAACAATTATTATATTGAGGAAAACAACAATGATGAAAAGTAACATGAAATGTAATTCTAGTGTAAGAACTTACGAAAGACGAACAGCTAGCGTATGTTTTTACAATACGTTTGTTAACTTTGATATTAATGTTATGATATCTACGTTTAACATCCTTATTTTTTTACCCGTTTCTTTTTTTAAATTTAAAGTTTTTTAAGAATGATAATAACGTTTATAAAAACAAATTTTTGAGACCCGTTTGGACGGCGTTTTATACTGTTCATCACACAACCGTCAATCGTGGCTAGTTATTTTCTTAACTATAATCGCGCTCTTATTTGTAAAATGCTTCATTTATTTGCGTATTGTGAAAATAGACTGTTATGTTACAAATCAGGCTATTTTTAGCCCTTTAAGTACAGTAATAAATGCAAAAATCTTTTCATAACTCGTTGGCCTAGCATGGTCAACGGTTAAGGCATTCGACTTGTAATTTCAGGGTGGTGGGTTCGAATTCCCGTCACACCAAACATGCTCACCCTTTCAGCCGTGGGGACCTTATAATGTTAAATTAGGGACGGCTAGCGCAGATAGTCCTCATGCATCTTTGCGCGAAATTAAAAAAAAACAAGATAACTGATTAATGTACATGACACTATGAACAGTGGAAAATCGAAAGGCAATCATCAAAATAAAACAATGTGTCTTCTCGCCTCTGGTGATCCATCAAATAAAACGTTATCAGGTGGGCCTACGTTAGAGCAATGGACATGAAAACAATAACAAACATGACACTTAACTCTACTTGTATTTTTTTTACATGAAACACTTGAAACTGTTTGTTTTGACACATGGTGCACGCGACTGTATTTGTTTTTTTTTCACACGGGATATTTTTTTCCAGTATTGCAGGCGGTTATTGATGGTGGAATGTTGGAGGAACACTTTTATGAAAAGAATTTGTATTTTGCTTAATTTAAAACGGATAAATAAGATCAGGAACTAATCCGAAAGCTATTCTGAGCATAATCACTTGAAAATGTTTCGTTTTCATACTCCCGAGAAAGATTTATTCAAGAGCACGAATGTAACAGTCTACCGAATCCTTATCGTCCGAAGATCATGACCAACATTAATGGCGGTGACACTGTTGACGATACACTGTGCATTTCATTGTACTGCTCATATTCTACGTCTTTTGTTAATGAGATGTTTAACATATCACATTTTTGTTTTACTATTCTATGATTATTGGTATGTTATTAGAGTAATGCTAAAATCTCACTATTTGATTAGAGAAGCCAAAGAATTGGCGGAGGGAATTGTTGACTAAATACTTCTTTTCTAGTCTATTAGCTCAAAATTAAGGAGGGCTGTACTCAGATAGCCCTTGTGAGAATATCGGAAAGAAGAAAAAAATCTTATTCTCTTATTTTTCTTCTACTTTCAGTCGTTTTTGGAAGTTTCTCAGAGTGGATGTTGGATGTTAGCTAATAACACCTTTAACTCCTCTCTCAATGTGTCTTCCCTGATAGACGTTCCAATATCTGAAAACTGTGCCATTATGGATTTTCCCAGAGTGCCAGAGGTAAGAGAAAGAGAGTTAATAGCTCAGATCTTAATGTACTCGCCGTTACATAAAAGATGGGCGTATATGTGTACATCTACAGCCAGATCTAAAATGTACAGTGTATATCTATATACATGTGTGTATTTATTAAGGGTCAAATAAAGTTCAACCCATTAATGTTGTCGACATTGAGTATTTATTTATATATATATATTAGAACATTTGTAAATTGGCGGTCAAAAATGCCAATAAATGGCACAAATGAATAATTTAGTTTCAACTCTATTCTTTTTTGATACACATTTTTTATTTAAGTGCGTTATAATTTAGCTCAAATCCCTTCATTGAGGTACAATCTTTATACAGGGTTTTTGGAACATGAACAATTTTGAACGATAAAAATGTTTGTGCGTAAACCACTGAGAACTGGAGTTTCAATATGAAGTGTAAAATGTGCTAAAAAGCTAAAAGCAAGCATTTGTTAGGAAACATGTTTAGATGCTAATAATTCTTTTTGTATCAGTTTATCTCCTTTAGCATGGTTTTAGTGATGTTGAGTGTTGCAGCATTCTTAACCCTGAGTGTGATGCAGAAGTTCCTGATACTGGTTGTTTTCGTTGGAGGTTTTTGCCCCTTACCGCTTCTTGTTCAGGCACCATTGTTCGAGATGTATGATCGTTTGCTACTACAGAATACAGAGTAAGTAACATGTCAAAACAGAATACAGAATAAATAAACATACAATAACAGACTAAAGTGTAAGTGAACATGTTAAAACAGAATACAAAGTAAATAAACATAAAATAACAGAATATAGAATAATTAAACATAAAATAACAAAGAAAGTAAACATGTCCAAGGAGAATACAGAGAAAGTAAACATACAATAACAGAATAAAGAGTAAGTAAACATGAAAAGACAGAACACAAAGTAAGTCAACATGTCAAAGAGGATACAGAGTAAGTAAACATAAAATGATAGAATACAGAGTAATTAAACATGTTAAAACAGAATACAGAGTAAGTAAACATAAACTGATAGAATACAGCGTAAGTAAATATCTCAAAACATAATATAGAGTAAGTAAATATAAAGTGATAGAATAAAGAGTAAGTAAACATGTAAAAACAGAATACAGAGTAAGTAAACATAAACTGATAGAACACAGAGTAAGTAAATATAAAGTGATAGAATAAAGAGTGAGTAAACACAAAATGATAGAATAAAGAGTAAGTAAAAATAAAATTATAGAATGCAGAGTAAATAAACATAGAATGATAGAATACGGAGTAAGTAAACATAAAATGATAGAATACAGAGTAAGTAAACATGTCAAAACAGAATACAGAGTAAGTAAACATGTAAAAACAGAATATAGAGTAAGTAAACATAGTTTGTCTCTTTTATCTACACTCTTCTTCTAATTTCTGTACTCGATTTTAAACATAAGCTTGTTGTCTCTTTCTTTAATATATATGTATTCTTCTCCTAACTCTTTGTACTCGATGTTTCATACCTACGCTTATTTTTCCGCTTCAATTAGTGTCTTAAGTTCCCAATACCAGGACAATGCACAGGATTTTAAATTTTATTGCTAATGGGGCTAACCATAAATACACACGTATTATATATGTAAACGACATTAACACACGTACATACACCATGTGCTTCTATGTAGTATTATATTTATATGTAAACTACATCAACACACGTACATACACCATGTATTTCTGTGTTGTTTTATATTTATATGTAAACTACATCAACACACGTACATACACCATGTACTTCTATGTTGTTTTATATGTAAACTAATCAACACACGTACATACACCACGTACTTCTATGTTGTTTTATATTTATATGTAAACTACATCAACACACGTACATACACCACGTACTTCTATGCATACGCCCTTGTCTTAAACGAAAAGCGTAACACGCAGAAAATCCAGTAGACAGTACTATAAAATACACAATCTGAACACGAATATCAAAAATTCTGAACTTAAAGAAAGTATTTCCAACAGTCTGATATTTCGTGATAGGGTCATTTCATACCAACTCGCCCAGGTCCTCCCAATTCATGTCATAGGTTTCCTTGGAAAAATTCAAGTAAAAATGTAAAATGTAAAATTTTAAAGCTGTACTGCATGGTTGAATAAACCAAAATAAAGTTTTTATTTGATTTTTTTTCAAGAAAACCTATGACATGAACTGGGAAAAATCTCTTTTTTTTTTTTTATCTGGGCGAGTTGGCATGGAATGACCCAGTAGCCAATTAGCAAGTCAAATAAAAATAACCGACAAACTATAAAAATACACAAATACTTTTAAAATTGATCATTTCGTCATCTATTAAAGTTTCCTGATTTATACAAGGAATTTTATGACGTACACTCGTTCAAGTTAAAAATAATAAGGTGCATAAATTGCATCATTCTGTCGGACACTTCTACACTTTTACTGTATTACGAAACAGAAGAAAAACAAATGATGTAGCGCCACGTCATCATTAATCGTTTGATATTTCATTGGTCTTCTTGCTTTATTTAATTTAATAAAGGGATATAACTTCAAATTTTTAAATTTTCAAATACATTTTTATCCAGTTTATACAGACTTCGTAGATGAAACATGATCTAAGTTTGAATAGATTATTCGTTTGTTTGTTTATTTGCAGTTAAAAACAAAGATACACAACAGGTTATTCGGTTTCTAGCGTTATAAGTCCACTGTGACACTTGGGGGGTGGCATTGAATAGATAATTATCACAGTATTTCACGAAATATAATTCAGGTTCATCACGAACTAATAATTACCAGGTTTCATTGCAGGTAGCCTCCCAGTGGCTCAGCAGTATGTCTGCGGACTTACAACGCTAAAAACCGGGTTTCGATACCCGTGGTGGGCAGAGCACAGATAGCCCATTGTGTAGCTTTGTGCTTAGTTCGAAACAACAAAAACAAAAACAAGGGTTACTTTAACCCTTGTTGTACGAGTACAGCTTGCTTAATACGTTTTATTACTAATAGTATTGCTCAACTAAAAGAATACTTGTTTCTGTGATTTTTCTCAAACAGAGAAATGGATCGTGGATCGACACCATCAAAATACCTTGCTATCCTAATGGTAGTACTTTTTCTCGTGGCTCTGCTGATACACGGACACCAAGCGGAATCCACTGAGAGGTTAGATTTTCTTTGGAAATTGCAGGCTGTGGAAGAGAAAGAAGACATGGAACACCTCCAGGCCTACAACAGAAAACTTCTGAGTAACATCCTTCCAGCGCACGTGGCTGAACATTTCCTAGCTGCCGACCATAGAAACGAGGTAGCTTGCAGTTTATTCTTTGTTTGTTTTGAATTTTGTGCAAAGCTACTCGAGGGCTATCTGCGCTAGCCGTCCCTAATTTAGCAGTGTAAGACTAGAGGGAAGGCAGCTAGTCATCACCACCCATCGCCAACTCTTGGGCTACTCTTTTACCAACGAATAGTGCGATTGACCGTCACATTATAACATTCCCACGGCTGAAATGGCGAGAATGTTTGGTGCGATCGGGATTCGAACCCGCGACCCTCGGATTACTAGTCAAACGTCTTAACCACCTGGCCATGTAACGTTGGTATAAATCAAACAAGGCTTCATTTTATCGACGTAAGATCGTTTATTGCAAAGTACAAGGTACTGTTTCTCTTGTTGAATTTTGCGCAAAGCTACTTGAAAGGCTACTTGCACCAGCAATTCCTAATTTATAAATAACTAGCAGCGTTACCACGGTTTGTTTTTTCTGTCCGTATTTCGATATGTAAAGAAAAAGTATAAATATGTTATGAGTTCATGAAAAACAAACTACTACGTTTGAAATAAGGGCTTTTTCGTGAATAATGTTTTTAAATAGCAAGGATAAATAGGCCCTTGTGGAAAATATTTGATTATCTTAGTTTTTCGCGTGTGAGAGCCCCTTCTTGCGAACAGGATAAGGGCAGCTCTATATCTCCTTTCCTCATCCTCCATCATTCATCTTCAAATATTGAAGTTTTAAAGGTAAATGTGTTCGTGATATTATGTTGAATTTGCTTTGATGTAACTTTAATATACTTTTTTATGAATGTGATACCATATTCGCATTATGTCATTGATGTATGAATTATGCTGCAAACAGAATTCAATATCGTACTTTATAACCTATCAAAAGGAAGAAAAAAAATCCACTTCCATGGAACAAACACACCCGGAGAAAAAAAACAAACGTAGACTAAAATACATTTGTTGACTTGACTTTAATCTCATTTTATACAGTAAGTATTGTGATATAAATCTTACTCGTTTCACGTAGTTTATTTTACATTAGGCTGCACAATTTTATTTTATAAACTGTTTACTTTTTCACATAAAATAAATGATGTATTAGTAGATGTATAGTTAATGACTTGTGACTAATTAGGCCTGTAATGTTATATTCTAAATTAAATGTTAACTCGAAGTTACCAAAAATGTCAAGTCTGCGAAAAATTTATTCTTTTAACGCATGTGTAAATGATAAATTACTCATTTGGCTAGCAAACGATAGACGCATATATCAACGACAAATTGTTCTTTTGCGCACCTTTACATGAGGGGGCCCGACATGGCCAGATAGTTAAGGCATTCGAATCGAAATCCGAGGATTCGCGCATTCGAATCCCCGACACACAAAACATGCTCGCCCTTTCAGCCGTGGGAGAGTTATAGTGTGCCGTCAATTCCACTATTCGTTGGTAAAAGAGTAGTTCAAGAGTTGGCGGTGGGTGGTGATGACTAGCTGTTTTCTCTCTAGTCTTACACTGATAAATTAGGGACAGCTAGCGCAAATAGCACTTGTGTAGCATTGCGCGAAATTCTAAACAAACCACAAAAATTACATGAGAGAAGTGTGATCTGCGCAGTGAACACGGCGGACAAGCAGTAAACAAACAAACAGAGATATTTTTAGTGTTACATGTAGATAAAATAGAAGGAAGATAACCAGTAACGACCATTAACTGCTAACTCTTGAGCTTGGATGTAACGACAAAAGTGAGATTCACTGCATGTTTTAACGTTCCATGGATGAAAGAGCAAACATGTTCAGTGAAGGGATTTGAAACCATGACGTGAGTCTTGCGAGTCTAGAGTCCTAAAGATCAGGTTATGCCAGGCTCATGGGCTATTACTACTTATCAAATGCGAAGAACTGGGCGTGGTCTTGTAATAAACTCATCAGGCTAGAAACTGAAGGATTAGAGGTAAGATGCCAATGAATGCGCTATGTGCACTTTAAATTATGAGCACATTCTAAAATTGACAGCCACTTCTATTATTCGGTTCAAATAGTTAGAAAGAGATGGAGGTGGGTAGTGCGTCTGGTAAACCGGTAGTTGAAAATTATGAGCAGGTATATCTGAATCCTGGGATGTATGACCTAAGACCTGGCCATTTAGTTCATATGCGGATAACCTGCCGTTCAATTTCAAAATGCCAATTGTGAATGGCTGAACTGTTAATAATTCAAAGATTTTAGTCTTAATAATTCGCATTGATTTGTGATAGCACACGTGTAGCTATTCGCGAAATTAAAAAACCAACAAACAAACCATTAGATTCTCTAATTTTATCATTAATCTTGCTATATAAATACACTGAAGAGACTTTTCGACTGTTAAGCTAGCACCTTTATCAGAAACTCTTTTCTCTTGTTATTTATTAGGTCTTACATGTCGCTTTGATGGGTTTATTGATTTACACGACAAAACTACGAGTCCTCCATTTGGCACAGCGGTATGTTTGCGGACTTATAATGCTAGAATCTGGGTTTCGATACCCGTGGCGAATAGAGCACAGATAGCTAATTGTGTTGCTTTGTGCTTAACTTCACAGAAAGCTACAAGCTAGTTATGGTTGACTTAGATAATAAACAATTTTCTGAAAGCATAATTTTCTATAAGCATCCGGTTGTACGTTTTTTCATATAGTTTCTAACTGACGAACGTGTGAATGTAATCGAAATAAAATGCAATCAATGACTTAGATTTTCTTATTCTCTTCCTGAAACTTAATTCTCTACAGTTGATGCGAAAGGTATTAAAAACAGTTCTACATATTAGCGCAAAATGTTTTTTAGATAATGGAATAATGATTATATATATATATATATTAATAGTACTTGCGCTCCTTAATCTGTATACATCTTGGGATTTTATTTTATCTGACTGAAAAAACCGGATAATTTGATTAAATAAATAGTAATAAGTAACTTCATTAAAACACTGACAATTTTTCTAAAAATAAAAATGGTTTTATATCAAAAGATCAGTGAAAAGGCAATAACCTGGTGGGTTAATAACGTCAAAGTTGGGTGTTCAGTCTCTGTAGTAGGCATAACGCAGAAAGTTCAATACAGTTCAACAAAGCACACGCATTTCTCAGGTAAACTCCGGCCTCAAATGCACCACGCTAAGCTACAAAGTTAGGTACTTGTGTATGAAGTGTTACCAATTTTCATTCGATAAAACCTATTTCTTCAGGACTTGTACCACGAGCAGCGAGACAGTGTCTGCATTATGTTTGCTTCTATCCCCAACTTCAGTGAGTTCTACATGGAGTTAGAAGGGAACAATGAAGGAGTAGAATGTTTACGATTGCTGAACGAAATTATTGCGGATTTTGACGAGGTAATTCTCTCTCTTATGATACTTGTATTAACCAAATATTGTAGAACCACGCATTCAGAAATCACATAATAATCTGATTTTTTAAACACTAATTTAAAGTTTTTAGCATAGTAAATGTGTGATACTTTATTGTATCATTTTTTCATAAAAATACCTTAACAATATCTTGGAATAAAAGTTAGTCGTACGAACAGTAACGTAGAAAGCACTTCGTGTGACTTATAAAACTTGTATCAATTGAAACTACTGAATTTTAATCGGTCGTTCATGAGATTTTAGTTTGAAGAAGTTAAACTATAAAAAAACTAGTGGTAAATTCTATAATGTATTTATCCAGTTTATCCTTTAAACAACTAAAAATTTTTAACTATGTAATTTTAGGAATTAATTAATTTTAATATTTTTTTAAGAAACTTATTTTTAATGGCGCCCTCTTTTGTAAGATTTACTTGACTAATCAACCGTTCTACACAGATTGTGGAAGAAAAGCAGTTTTCGTGTATTGAAAAGATCAAAACAACCGGCTATACGTACATGGCTGCCTCCGGCCTGACCTCTGCTTCCACTGACCTGGCTTCACACTCTCACATTACAGCTATGGCGGACTTTGCTATACGGTTGAGGGAACAACTGGATTATGTTAATGAACATTCCTTCAATAATTTTAAAATTAGGATTGGTAAGGATCTGGAATTCAGCGGTACAAGTTTTCGCTTGAAATCTATTGAAGTGTGAAATGTGGGTGAAAATCGGACTGGTTTTTATGGTCTATTTTTTATAACTAATTGTTCTTATTCTTTAATAACTGAGAATGAGAGTAAAAACTGATCAAACATTTTGACTAGGAAAATAATGATCTTTTATTAATTTCTCATGCTATAACTTTTTAATATTAATTAATACTTTTATTTGTTATTTCATGAATATTTCTGAAAAACAAGTTACACTGAATATTTATCTTCTGGATTAGAGAATTCATATATGTTGGCGATAGGATTTGAAGGTCAACATAATAATGTTCTCAAATAAACCTGATATCGTATCTGTGAGAGACCTTCTAACTGTGTAATGTTTATTGTTTTAGGCTTTCATTTAAACAATTTAACGTGTATTAATAAGGAAACACGTATATAAGCCTTGCAACTGGATTTGTTATTTTGGGAAAATGTTATATTTGGTTAGGAGAAAAAACAGTTTAGAGAGAAACATTTTTATTTTTGAGTTTCTACGTTTGTCCTCTTGACGTGCTCATGGAAACTGAGTAATGTTTCTTAACACTTAGCTATCTGAACAAGAAATGTATTTACGAGTTACATTTCAAAAAGTCTCTCGTTGTACTTTGTGTAGGCTTGAATAGAATCTTCCTTTGTACTTTGTGTAGTTTTAAATTAAGTTTTCTGTTGTACTTTGTGTAGGTTTGAATAGAGTCTTCTGTTGTATTCTGTCTAGTTTTAAATGAAGTCTTCCGTTGTACATTGTGTGGGTTTAAATGAAGTTTTCTGTTGTACTTTGTGCAGGTTTAAATGGAGTCTTCCCTTATACTTTGTGTTATTTCAAATGGGTATTCCTTTGTACTCGGCCTGGCATGCGCTCGTAATCTGAGGGTCGCGGGTTCGCATCCGAGTCGCGCCTAAACATGCTCGCCCTCCAAGCCGTGGGGGCGTTATAATGTGACAGTCAATCCCACTTTTCGTTGGTAAAAGAGTAGCCCAAGAGTTGGCGGTGGGTGGTGATGACTAGCTGCCTTCCCTCTAGTCTTACACTGCTAAATTAGGGACGGCTAGCACAGATATTCCTCGATTAGCTTTGTGCGAAATTCCAAAACAAACAAACAAAACAATCCTTTGTACTTTGTGTAGTTTTAAATGAAGTCTTCCGTCGTGCTTTGTGTCATTTTAAATGGGGTTTTCCGTTGTATGTTGTGTAGGTTTAAATGGGGTATTCCGTTGTACTTTGTATCGTTTTAAATGAGGTCTTTTGTTGTAGTTTGTGTCGTTTTAAATGAAGTCTTCTATTGTACTTTATGTAGGTTTAAGTGAAGTATTCTGTTGTACTTTTGTGTAGGTTTAAATCGAATCTTCCGTTGTACTTTGTGTCATTTCAAATGGGTCTTCTGTTGTACTTTGTGTGGATTTAAATGAAGTCTTCTGTTATACTTTGCGTTTAAATGGAGTTTTATTTTGTATTTTGTGTAGGTTTAAATGTTGGCCCAGTTGTTGCTGGTGTCATTGGAGCCAAGAAACCTCAGTACGACATCTGGGGTAATGCTGTTAATGTTGCTAGTCGAATGGATAGCACGGGAGAAATGGGAAAGATTCAGGTATCTATTCGAATTTAACGTTGATGGTTATATACATATATATATACACACACATGTATATAGTATCACATAAATATTGTAACAAATAAACATTGCTCATTATATGTTACTTGTAGTCGAAATGAAAGACTGGTTTCAGTGGCAAAAATAATTTATGTTCTAAAAATTATCTTTAAGGAATTGAAGCTAATCTACAGAATTTAATTATTAGCGAGGTTCATACATGAAAGTTTTGATACCTTTAAACAGATGAATAAATGCTAACATAGTTTGTTTGTGAAAATTCGCGCAAAGCTACACGAGGACCGTGCTAACCATCCCTAGCTTTGGAACAATAGACTAGAAGGTTTTTCTTTGTTTTTAAATTAAACACAAAGCTACACAATGGGCTATCTGTGCTCTGCCCACCACGGGTATCGAAACCCGGATTTTAGCGTGTAAGTCCGCAGACATACAGCTGAGCCACTAGGGGGCAGACTAGAAGGAAGACAAGTAGCTAATATCACCCATAACCAGTTCTTGGGTTACTATTTACCATGTGATTTATCTTTATATTATAACGCACTAGCAAATGAAAGGGGTAGCATAGTGTATGAGAGGATTTAATCTCGTGTTCCATGTATTGAAAGCAGGATATGAATCTACAAACAAAAATTACAGAATATCAAGTAAATTAAAAACCATTTTGTATTCCATGGTAAATATTGAACCGAGTTTTAATAGGATTAAACAGCAATGGATCAAGTGTTTTTTTAAAACAAAGTATTATTTACTTCTTTCACAGGTTATATACAGGATATATATATATGTATCGTATTAGATTTCAGATTGTATTGAAGTTCCACTTTAACTTTCCAAATATCTGTATCTGATTATGCAGGTTACGCACGATGTCTACGAGGTATTAGAAGAACATGGTTACACACTGGAATGTCGAGGTTACACAATAGTGAAGGGAAAGGGAGAAATGCTCACGTATTTCCTTGATGAAGGAAAAGGAAAGTCTTGAGAAAAACTAGAACCAGGAGGAAAATTATTTAAGATTTTATATTTATTGGCAAACTATAAACTGTTTTATTGTGTTCTTTCTCTGAATTGTCCATATACGAGATTGTCAAAGGAAGAGAAAGATGTCGCTCAAGTAGTAGTTACTTCGTGAAACTTAGCTTTACACATAGAGAGTGTACGTAAGTTATATATATAAATATTTAAGTCATTATGATTTTCATAAAAGTATTATTTATATATGGTACAAATGTTTGTCCAATGTACTAACTTAAGGAGCAGCGATGGAAATTTTAGTGGTGATTTGTAAACCTGGATGGCGCCACCCATACACAGCTTTATAAAATAACAGCGCTGCAAAACGAGATTGTTATTTAAAAAAAAAAAATAAGTCGGGAATTTTTTAAAGATTCGTATCGTGATTTTGTTAAAGAGGAATGGCTACTGTATTGTTTTTATACCGATATTTTGAAGAAGCAGACAGTGAAAAGACAATTTTAGCGGCAAACGGATGAGGTTAAAGTTTAAGTAAATTTGAGTCGTCCATTATTTTACGATTTATACTAGGTCCAGTGATGAGCTTGGCCTCTCTTCAAACAAATATATATTTAGTGAGACACTACTGCGGCCACAATTCAACAAAGTTAACTCAGCTGTGAATCCACTATCCATTAAAACTAATATAATGCCCACAAATCTCTAACACATTACGATATTAGTAACTATACTTTGGAAGCGCGTGTGTTTAACCTGTTATCGAGTTCAAATAAAAGGAATGATCTTTTCAAAAATAATCGTGTTTTCGCTTCTCTATTTAAGTATTTTAATTGTTTAAAAACGTTGTGAAATATCTTGTACATTTTACCCTAGGTTATTTATTATATGAAAACGTAGGAAGAAATTGTTCATTATTTTATTTTTAATTTTATGAATTAAGAGTTACGTTGAAGTATCTTTATTTTTAGATTATGACAAGTTGATGACGTAAAGGCATAATTATTTCATTCATCAGAATCAATTATTTTGTTCGATCTGTTTGTGTAGTTCTACAACGTTCTCGATAGAGATCACTTTTAAAAAGTATAAGTAACACGTTTTAAATTTCTAAATTATATTTAATTTAAGTTGATATTTGTAACCTAACATTATTTCAATATCTACATTATATATCAGGTCTCTTTTCCATATTTACAAAGTGACAGTTTTGTGGTATCGTAAATATTATTCTTATTGGCTGGTAGCCAATTTTCTAACACCACTTGAAATGCTTATTTGAATTTTTAGACCAGAGTCTTGGACGAGGAAATATGTTGTGTTAAATGAACGAAATGGTTTAAATCTTAATTTTTCATTTAACTTTCGAAAAACATATATTTTATTTGCATGAATGTTCGCATGTGTGTGTATGTGTGTTTACATGCAATGTTGTTCAAATATATAAAGCAACCAGTGTTAAAAAAATGATTAAATTGGTGTCAGTATTTAAATGTTTGCAACATAAACACTTTTCGGTAGTTAAACGAATAAAACAGAATAAAAAAATAATAAATTAAGAAAACTCTCCAACGCAGGGAGTCGATCTGAACCATCACGAATTGTGTGTTGAGACTTTAGAATTTCAATGCTGAAAACTCAAGTTCAGAAACCCGAAGCATTTCAATTCAACCATTATCACGTGTTAAGCTATTATTAAATTTTTGAATCAGTTTCTTCATCAATCTCTGTATTATATCAATTTTCCTCTACTTTTCCTCTTACCTTGTTTCTGGCTAATATTCGGTTTACAAGAAGTACGCAACATTAAGAAAGATGTATGTTTCATGTACTAATTTAGAGCTTAGGCATAAGTAAGTAACAATTTTATCTCATTAAATGATGTCTTTCAGTGGACCGAGTAATACCTCAATTCTGTTGTCACACGTGTGCGACAACACACTTAGAGAAAATTCGTGTTGTGAGAAAGACTTGGACAGGAAACTCATTTGCTGAAAATGTTCGTTTGTATATATAAAGATAATTAAGAAGAAAATAGCAGATTAATTTTCGCTAAAACCACGTAAGCTGTGATAGTATAACTGTACCAACCCACTTTTAGGAAAGGAAAGACGAAAAGTGAATGCTAAAGATTGTATTTTATATATATTGTGGAAATATAAACTAGCTCAAACATTCAGTTAAGAAGATAGTTAAAACACGCAGAATCCTACATCCCGGTTAAAAGTGTTATAGTTATCATTAAATTACCAATCTTAAGGGTGAGGGCTGACATACAGGGCGATTCAAATATGACGACCATCAGGATACATGATGTTTCAAAGCTCTGGCCTCGTTCTGTTATTCTTTTCAAAGACAAATTTGTTTTACTGATTTTTGCTGCTGTTACATTAATCCCGTTCTGATATGGCGTCGTGAAATCAACAGTCCACATTTGATTGAGCTGAAAGGGCAGTATTGAAAGAATCGTAGTGGTACGTGACTTTTGGATTGTCCACTATGACCCACTATTAGCTCAGTATCGTTACTCTGTGACGTTTACTTATATTGAGAGGTTATGCCACAAACAATAGAATAAATGTTAAATAAATATACATGTAGAACACATTTGAGAGAGACAGTAAGAGACAATTTTCTTTGGCGATATATCTTAATGTGATACGTTATGTATTGCACCAATAGTAAACAGATAAGAAACAAGTTATGAGCACAGTGAAGGGATTCTATTTTCAGGATACACTATATATTTTCACAGAACATTGGGGTTGAAACATGTACTATGCTTCCTGAAATAAAATCGTTCCATTATGCTTTTAAATTTTTGTTTTTCAGTCTAGTATTATATCAACATAATGTACATCCATAAACAAGTTCAGATGTGAACAAAATACTGTGTTTTTATATACTATGTTGTATCTGTAGCACTGAGTGTATCGCAAGTGAACACTAAATGTCAGATCATATACAGTTGTCCGAAACATTTTTTTTTGCTCAAAATTCTTAAGATTAGTTCTCTAAATTTACCATTGTTCTAAAAAGTCAGGTTGTCTGAACAATATTTAATAATTGTTATAATGTCAATCTTTATGTAATGAATGTAGCGAACTTTACCTGTACAATTGTTAAACCGCCTTCCCCCCCAGCTAGTACAGCGGTATGTCTGCGGCTTTAAAACACAAAAATCAGGGGTTCGATTCCCCTCGGTAGGCTCAGCAGATAGTCTAATGTGGCTCTGCTATAAGAAAACACAGACACAACTGTTAAACCCAAATTTGTTTTTTGCAGTTAATTGTATATTTTTTTCTCGTATTTAAATTAGAGTTTTCTGTTGGTCGAACAACTGATAATTTTCAATAAAGTCATTTGCGTCTGTAGGAATAGTTGTTACACTAGATGCTTGTTTTGTTTCATTTATCTAAACTGGTTTGACGTGTGCAATTAATCAAATATTTTACGCGAATTAAGTTTTAATAATTCTAATACGTTAAAATAGTATTTACAGTACTGTGCCTTTAAGACTTACAATTATGATACAATATTTCTATTGTGCTCAATCCACTAGAAGCGTTATTATATTCCTTCACAAATGTAAAGGTTTTGTATATTTGATATGGTATGCTGGCGAGAGCATATATTTTGTGACATACGACAGAATACAATATATGTATATGGATTCATTAAACCGATAAAATTGTAGAATTGTATGGAACAACAAATTGATCCATATTGTATCTGTGAAAATCCATAAAGGGTTGAATTGCTATAAATTGTCTCAACTGGCAGAAAACTATCTAACATTAAACTGTTTTCAATGTATTAATATTCAACGGTAAATAACTATCGATTCTGCCAAAAGACGAGATGTGTCTTGAAATTATAAAGAGGTTTACGTGTAATAAATAAGGTTTTAAAAGCATTGTCAAGAAAATTATGTGCCAACTCAAAACAATATTTGTAAAAACTAACAAACTATAATATAACATTTGTGGTTATTTTTCGATATAGTTGACACTCGAGTTAATAAGAAAAAGTACCGATATTTTTAAACGTTTCTTATCTTTACGGTTTCTTAAAATAAGTTTAAATCGATTCAGACTCGATTCCTCGACTTACGAGGAAGTTTAAATAATACATAATATTCATCTGATTCAAACTTGAAAACGTTTCTTCCTACCTATGACATCAATTCACTTTGTTTGTGTGCACTGCTTAATAGTGTTGCTTTAAACGTAAATTTTATTAAGTGAAAATATATTAAAATAATTCTACTGTATTATTGGCTTTTGTTTGAGTGCAGAGCTACGAAATGTAGTCTAATGGAGTGTTTTTCTTCCGTTAGGGTTTGGAGGTCAATAGTTTTACCAAATTACTTTGCTTGCGAGGAGTGAATTATTTGTTTTGCACTAGAAACGAGGTCAGTAGAGTAGACCTATTTCTCTATATATGAATTATTATAGTTTTTTACCTTTTGATCAAAACATTTAGTGTTAATCTTTTATTCGTGATGCTGTTTGTGAATATTAAGAAAAACAATCATTGTTCGCTTTAAACGTTTTCAAACATCGATGGAAGTTAACATTGAATCACTGTTAAAATGTGCTGAAAAATATTAATTTTCCTACAGTTTTTCCTACATACTAGGATAAGTAATGTTTTGGTTATTGTGAATAAGGTATTATGAGGTGTGAAAATCCACCATATAATTCTAAATTAATAACAGAGACCATGATTTGTTACAGTCGCTTATTTGTGTCAAGTTTACTTTTCTGGTGTTTTGCATTTGATATCGTCTATCTTTATGCACGGAGTCTTAGCGGAATATTTGTAAGTCAACAGTGTATTGGTCAATGGAACGTTCTGGTAAGAGAGCCCAAAGCTCGCAAATAAGAGAAAATTATGATAACGTAGAGAAACGTCTGTGTATAATTTTACATGTTTACTTACCGACGTTATGAATCTTAAAAAGCAACACATATCTTTCTCAAGCTCAAAATGCACTTATTGTAACAGCAGTAAATAGATGAAATGAACTGTAAAACAATAGATCAAATGAAATAGTTGGGGCTACTCAAACATATCTTCTTATTATTTAGAATCACATATGATTTCCTATTGATAAATTAAGAAAAAACACATTAGCCATACAATTAAAGGAATTTGTTGTAACTATAAACATTTTTTTGAAAATAAAAAAGTATCTTTGTATCGAGCACGTAGATTTAATACAACAACAGTTCCTGCTGGTGGATTACAGGATATAATTAGTTTTAAGTATCAACATTTGTTTACGAGAATCCTCGTCTGATATATTTTGTCTGTGAGATTACGTTTCCTTATGTAGCATTGGACGCGATTTGCATGTATTTAAATCATGTCAGACAAATCTATATCTATATATTCATTTGAGATGCCAACAGTAAAAAAGTAATTATTTATTTGAAACGTTTCACGTTTATTGCTAATTTATCTGAAATTGTATGATGCTAATTCTGTGAAATAAAAAAATTCGGACTGTATCTGAATGATGCGAATCTTTCATGTTGGCATGTTTTTGCACGTGTTTATACCAAATGTCACTCTAACAAAACTTCACGACTTTAAATATAACGTATTTTCACAATAATTTATTTCTTCGTAAAATATATCAATATTATTTACTTCTTTTATAAACAATACAAATATTTGTGAATGTGAATATTACACATTTCCATAATAATTTACTGTTGCATAAAATGATAAACATTATATACTTCTTACATGAGTAACATGGCTTTAACTTTGAGAAAAATGTCACATGAACTGCTATGTTTGTGTGATGTCTTAATATTTTGGATCGCATATTTTTTCATCGTTCACAATATAGACGTCTCGTAAACACTGTAGAATTTTAAATGTTTTATATTTGATAGTATTCGTCATAATAAAAATACCAAGACGTTTGGTTTTCTTTTCAATTAAAAATTGTTTAATTATTCTGTGTTCGGATAAATTACTGGTTCTCCAAAAGATATACCCTGCTTCAAAGATAGCTGTATTTGTTTGTTTGTTGTTGTTGTTTTTTGACAGAAGCTATTCGAGGGCTATCTGCGTTAGCCGTCCATAATTTAGCAGTGTATGACTAGAGGGAAGTCAACTAGTCATCACCACCCACCGCCAACTCACGGACTACTCTTTTACCAATGAATAGTGTGATTGACGGTCACTTATAACGCCCCCACGGCTGCAAAGGCGAGCATGTTTGATGTGACGGTGATTCGAACCCACAACTCTCAGATTGCGAATCGAGTGCCTTAACCATCTGGCCATGCCGGGCCCAAATGTATTTGTATAGTCTTCAATATAATGCACATGTTTATCAAATTTTACTCCACATAATAAGATTCTGTTCAACAAAACTTTAACTAGATAAATGTTTTAAACGTCTGGGATACGATGAATTTTTGAATCAGAAAATGTGCCTCGTTCATGTTTAAAAGCGAATTCTATGTTGGAATGTTTCCTATTTAAATAAGCCCCATAACAGTCACAGGATTTTTCATTAAAAAACAACAACAACACAGAAGACTAGAACGTAGAATCCATAATAAAAACGGTTTAATTGCTATTTTCATGATAACTTAAAACTAACATGACCGAGACAGGTATTAACAGTGTCGGATCCATAAACGTGGTCATAAGAAGGCCGCCACTACCTGGAGTGCAACATGTACATATGGACAATGCAGCAGGTTGTTGGCGACGATTTATGAATGACAAAAAATTGATTTTGGTTACAAATCTTCTCTGGCAGAGCGAAAAAAAATTGCCCCGTTAGGCAAAATCGATCAAAATGTAACATTGCTGTTGATTACACACGAGTCAAGGAAAATTCGTTGGGGCGTAGGCGATACAGTCAGTGTGTAACAGGACAGAGAAAGACGTCGCGACGCCCCTGATAATAAACATTTCTATTAAAGACACAAGTCCTGACTTTTATTTTACGACAAAAAGCATCATCTCAGAACGAATATATTTACGTATTTCACTACAAATCCAGGAACGAAAACAAAGTGAAATGCTAGAGTATATTAATTCCGTATCAAAACTAGCTATCCAGCTAACCACCAATAAAAGTCGGTTTCTGATCTGGATAAAAAAGGAAAAAAGAAGTTTCTTTGAAACTGCAAACTTCTTACTAGTATATTTGTGTTTACAATTTATTAAAATTTTCTATAAATTGTGACTGAACATGCATGTTAACACCGGATAATCTTTAAATTCACTCAACTCGACATATTTTAGTTCCTTCTTTCAAGCTCGTTTACTTTTATGCCTTGACCTACTTTTTGTATTTATAGGTATTAAAAAATAAGCCTAATATGAGAGTATAAAAACGCTTCATAGAATAAGATAACCTTATTTATCTAAGCAAAAAAGAAGACGATATATTACTGCTCTAAGAAATAAAGCTATTAATATCACGTGACACCTGCTGGCATGCGAGAATTGGAAACAGGAAAAAATTAAACGACACCAAGACATTTTGGAAAAAACAATGTTCTTTTACAAAACCATTTGTTTTTGGGATAGTTCATTTTAAGCAAAAAAATGCTTATTTACAGAAAATATTTTTCATGAATAAGTAACGAAACCACGTGGAACTAACTGACAGGTAATTAAATAATTAAAACTTTAAAGTATTTTGAAATTGTGTGTTTTGAATTTCGCGCTTGTCACCCCTAATTTAGCAGTGTAAGACAAGAGGAAAGGCTAGCCATTACCACCCTCCGCCAACTCTTGAGCTGCTCTTTTACCAACACATAGTGGGATTGACAATCGCATTATAACACCCCAAAGCTGAAAGGGGAGGGTGTTTGGTATGAAGGGTATTCGATCCCCTGATCCTCAGTTTATGAGTCGAGTGGCTTAACCACATGGTCATGCCGGGCCAATAGAATTAGGATCGTTGTATATCGATTAACCATAAACCCATCTCTTTTATCGCTTTCTTTCGTGATATCTTTCACCAAAAATACAGTGTCAAGAATTATATAAATGTCAGAGTTTTAAACTTGAAAATCTTTATTTTTCAAGATATTCAACTATCTATATAACAGCGGATTTACTTTTCGTAAAGCATAAGCTATTTATTTTATAGAAAGCTATTTACATATTCAAAAGTTTGCTGGTCATTTTAGGGAAAAGCCTTTCTAGACTAGTTTTTGAAAGCCCATAAATTTATCGTTGTTCCACCGGAAGTTTATATTTCAAGGTCAATTTAAAAAAAAAAAAAGAAACTAGCTTATTAATTTCTACCTTTCAAAAATAAGCCTCTCCACTCCGAAATTTTCTGTACTCATTTGTTTTTATGTCAATCAGGTTAGCAGGACAAACTTTTATGTGAGCCCTATACCCGAATTTTAAGGTATTTTGCTTTTAAAATAAAACTTGGCGAATATGTTTTAAAGAAATCCATATAAATAGGTTTTCTATAAAAATCAGCTCCCTTGTTTAGTTGTTAAAATAAACCAGAATTGAATCTATTTGCAGTAGGTTATCTATTCTGCACTTTCTAATTAACTATTATATTTTTTTTCGAAAGTTAATTTTGTGATTATCAGTAAGATTTTATAAGGAAACGTAGATAAATACCTAAAAGTTATACGTTAGTGTTCCAAAATTTGTAACAAAAACATTAAGTAGAAACTTAATAACGTGTGGATTTAAAAATATAGCTACGCATTAATAAACAACGATTTAAGTCAAAGCTAAAAATATAAGAACTGTCATTTCTTAAAACTTGAATTTTATAAGGTGTATCCTAGCGACAACTTACTGAATAAATGTACGTATATAACCAATTGGTTTTTGTTATTTTAAAATTTGAATGGCATCACGTAAGCTAAATGACCAGGCCAGAGACCCCAAAATTTAATCTCAGCTCTTCCTTATTTAAAAATACTGACCAGGTGTTGGGTGGTCAGGTAAAAAGACCTGCTATGTAAATGGAAGGGCTTTTACCCGAATGGCTGAACTGTGTGTTATTCTTATAACGTCCACTGCTTATACAGCGGTAAGTCTACAGATATACAAAGCTAAAATTAGGGGTTCAATTCACCTCTGCAGACTCATCAGATATCTCAGTGTGGCCTTGCTATAATTAAAACACACACACTCTTTTACAACATGCAGAACATGTTTAATGGCATATCTCGAACTCTGGACCTTCCGATCCGTAACTAGTACATCAACCATTTGTAAAAATTCTGGCTTACGAAATACATAATACATGAAACTTTATCAGTAATTATATATAAACTTCATTTGTTTATGATACTAAACAGTTAGCTTCAGAGAATGATTTAGGTAGTGGTTTTCTGGATTGAGATCAAATTTAAATTTCTGCCACAACGTAATTCGAAACAGTCAGTAAGTGCATTTCTTGCAGCTTTTGCTTCTTATTTGTACAAGAGGATAACGTATCAAGACAAATCTGCTTGATAGTTTTAACACAAATTATTGTATTTACTGCATTACTTTTGGTTAGGTCACTCGACTGGCAACCTGTAGATCGCGGGATCTGACCCCATCACCGAACGAACTGTTCAATCAGCTATGAAGACGTTAAAATATGACAATCATATAGTATGTGTTTTCTTATAACAAAGCTACATTGGGCTATCTGCTACGTCCACCGAAAGGAACCGAAACCCTTTAGTTTAACCATATAAATCCGAAGATTTACCGCTGTTCCAGTTTGGGACGACAATCTTATATTTCTAAAGATTATTTGTTTGATTTTTTAACTTCACGCAAAGCTACTCAAGGGCTATCTGCGCTAGTCGTCCCTAATTTAGCAGTGTAAGACTGGAGGGAAGGCAGCTAGTCATCACCACCCACCGCCAACTCTTGGGCTGCTCTTTTACCAACGAATAACTTTCCCACGAGTGAAAGAGCGAGAATGTTTGGTGCGACCGGGATTCAAACCTGCGACCATCGAATTACGAGTCGAATGCCTTAACCCACCTGGCCATGCCGGGCCTTTTAAAAGAGTAGCCCAAGAGTTGGCGATAGGTGGTGTTAACTAGCTGCCTTCACTCTGGACTATCACTTTTTAGCTAAGAATGACTATCGCAGACAGTCTTACAGTTGCCTTGAAATTTCAATTGTAACTATGCAGTATTCAAATTAATACAAAACAACTTATACATTTTTTGGCTGGGACTGCATTTATAATTCATGGAATCCAGCCAATTATCGCTGCAAAAAGTGGTCTAACCCGATATGTTAAAGAAAAGTCACTAATAAAGTTGTGAGATAGTAGAAAATTAATTATCTGCAAATAACTACTAAACAATATCTCACAATATAAATTTTTAGATATATGAAAAACTACTGTTAATCTGTACTTTTTTGAGCACGTTAAAAGGTACTTGTTATAGTTCGCCTCGTCCAACATGTGGTCTCTTACAAGTACGATATGTTTGTTCGTTTCAAAGTTTAACCTACACAACGGGCTATCTGTGCTCTGCCCACAAAAGGTATCGAAACCTCGTTATTATTGTCATAAGTCCGAAGACTTATGCCACTAGGATGTCGTACAATAACTACGAAAATAAGTATAATGTTTTAAGTTGCAACAAAATATAATAGTTTTAGACAAAATGTATCCGCCAGAAAAGAAATGAATATAGTTTTAGTTTTTCTAATACGGTTCACAACATAATTCAAACCTGATAACATGGTAAAATAAAACAAAAAGGGAAACAGGTTTCAAATAATATATTTTCGTTTACCTGCTGAAAAACTCGTTTCATACGTGGCTTAGCTATAGGTAAAAAAAATATTTTAGCAGCGTTCACGGTTCTCACGGAAACATACCACTTTAGGAAACGCTAAGCGAAGAAAGTTTTCAAACGCCAAAATTAGTTTTCAGCAATAAGGAAATAATGCGTGTAGTGACGCCAATGTCTATTTTTAACAGTTTGGATGAACGAATCGAAGGTCAGAATACTGAATAAGACCAAAATTAAACTATAATCATACACATTTGCAAAATCACTCCTCACATTGGACCAACGTCTTTCTTACAGTACTCCAAAGATTGTTGGTTTTTATTTCGCGTAGAGCTACAAGAAGGCTATCTGCGATACCTGTCCCTAATTTAGCAGTGTAAGACTAGAGGGAAAGCAGCTAGTCATCACCACCCACTGCCAATTCTTGGGCTACTCTTTTATTAATGAATATTGGGATTCACTGTTACATTATAACTCCCCGATGGTTAAAAAGGCAAGCATGTTTGGTGTGATAGGGATTCAAATCCGCGGCCCTCACATTACGTGTTGAGCGCCTTAACATCCAAGCCATGTCGGACCTGCTCCAAAGTAATATAATAATAGACAACTAATGCGATATATTAGTTCTAGATCATTTAAATGGAATTGTGGAACCGAATTTATAACTCTGAAATAATCATTTTTTAAACTTCACTATCATTTCACTTCTCCCTGTCATGGTCCTGAAATAATTTGTTTTTTCATTTTTTTTTTAATTTATGCCTGCTTACAAACTAATATGAATAACCGTTTCATCCTCCAGCTACTTGAGGTATGCGACGGTTGAACAAATATATTGTGGAAGTAACTTGTCTATATGAAACTTGTGTGACTTTTTCCATGTGGAAATCCTTTCTGATTATGTTGCGTACTTGGAACACGTGTATAACTTTTACCACTAACTATTGTGTTCGTGATTTCTCACCTGTTACGAGACGTCTCATTTTGCTTACCACAGCTGGAGTAACTACGTAATGCAGGTCTCTTTCTTATTGTTCCTGGTATCCTATAGTGATCCAAATATTTTGTTTTATAATGTCCACTCTTTAAAATTTTCCAACTGAGCATGTTTTAATGAGCTGGGTGTATGAATATTTTGTACCTGTTTGTTTGTGTCTAGGTTTTCAAGTGTGCAGCTACATAATGTCCGGTCTATGCTCTGTTCAACGAGGATGCCAAAACCCATCTATAAGCCAGATGACTTAAGCCTGAGCCAACGGGAGGGAGGAGCATTTTCATTTTAAATGCGCTTTTCCGTATCTTTCCACAAAACGATCATTTTTCACAGAATTATATTATCTACAAAACCACAAAAGACGTAAAAATGTACTTGCGACTCAATTTTTTCCAACACGACTTTATATTTACTATATTTGTCACAATACTTTCTGATTTGAATTTTGAAATTTATTTGAACACAACGTACTTAGCCCTCTGTAACACAGCGGTAATTCTATTGATTTAACAACGCTAAAATTCGTGGATTGACTTCCCGCTGTTGGCACAACGGATAGTCTGAAATGGATTTATTCTGGTGATGTAATAATAAACATGAATTATATAATAAAACTAGAATAAAAGCTGTGGTGTGAGTGTGGCATGGAAGGGTACATTTCATTAAGAAGTTTGTTTATACATCGCAGGGTGATTATTTCCATTCAGTATAGTCGTTGCTCCCTGAACTATAAACAAAATTAACATTTGCTTTGAATTATAATTTATGAATTTTGGCAACTGACGTGAGAAAATCATTTCGTTTTGGCAAGGAAATGCCAAAAACCCAGAATTCACCGTTGTAAGTCTGCAGCCATACTGCAGTAACAGTACTGTTACTGGTTTTTGAAAACCAAAAAGTTTTATTTTAAGTATTTCAGATACTACCATTGGTATCAATCAGTACTAATGCTTTTCAAAGTAATAAATATTTTTTCACGTATATTATGGTATTATTACATGAAATAAATGCCATTAAAGTCTGATACGTAATAGGACTGAAAATAAATATTATTGTGTACACTTAGTGCTAAGAACTTTCTTTGATGTTCTTAGCAAAATGTACTTTTAAAATCCGATAACGATGTCAGTTGTGCCACGTTTATGGTGCTAAAACATAAATCAATGTTTAGAATTACAAGCACATAGTGACCCTTGGATATAGTAATGTGAATAAAATTTGATATCATCAGGTAACTTATTGCCTATAATGGGCAAAGCAATGTTAAAACTAAGCTATTGTTTTTAACATTATCATTCACTTTAATTAAGAGGCTAAGAAAAGATTTCTGAAGTATTTCTGATTGTGCCTTTAAAACCAAAGTTGGCAGTCAAGCCCAAAGTCTAAGATAAGACTTAGTCTACATGCGTGAGGAATTTAAAACTCTCTGTTTCTCCACGAATGATGTTGATCTATTGCACCATGTAAAGATAAGTTACATAGCTCTAAAGTAGCACAGCGGTATGGCTGCAGACTTACAACGGTGAATTCTGGGTTTCAATACATACCCGAGACGAGCAACGCACAGGTAGCCCATTGTGTAGCATTGTGGCTAATTACAAAAAACAACATGAGCTGTATTGCTTCTTCTTTATGGGTATTTGGGTGTTTTGAAAATTTTATACCCAGGAGGGTCAGGTAAAAAAAACACCTTTTCCCTCATCTCGAACTTCATTTCTCAGTTACTACTATATTGAAGTTGTAGTACTTGAGGGCCAGAGTAACCCACACCTATTCCAGCCCTTTTCAGGGCAATGTCCATATACTATCTGCAATCCTTTTTTTTTTAATCTATTTATATAAATATATTTATAAACTATGAATATTATACTAATACTAAACGTTTCGTGCATGGTGGCCAGCTTGATTTATATTTCTTAAATATATATTCATTGGAGAGAGGTACTTGGACTATGCTCATCACGTCAAGATCACACAATAAATCATTTTTATGCCAGTTTTTATTAAAATAATTTAGTGCATTATGCGAGAGTCTATTGGATATTGTTTCTAAGTTTACATACTTGTGTATGAATGTTAATAAGGTACTTTATAAGCTGAGGTTATGATTGAATTTTGTATTTTCTGCAGTTTGTGTAGTTGTTTTTGTGATATGTTTAACCAGGTTGGACATGCGTATTCTATAATGGATCTAATGAATGTTTTGCAGATATTTATTGCATTATCAGGAGAAGTGCCTTGATTTTTACCCGATAGGCTTCTTGCATAATTTGCCCTTTTCCATATTCTAGTCAGGATATTGTTAGCATGCTGTAACCACATTATTTTGGTATCGTAAGTTAACCCTAAAAATTTAGCCAAGGTAGCAGTCTGTAAAAGTGATCCGTTTATGTATAACTTTGGTGGATCTTTTTTAAGTTTATTTAATCTGGTGAATAATATTACTGGTTTTCGGAATATTTATTTTTACTCTATACTTCTGGCAGTATTCTTCTAAGTTATTCAGGACTGGTTGGAAGTTCGTTGCTGCTATTAAAGGCATGAGGACACTTTCTCAGACCGTTACATCGTTAGCAAATTGTGATGCAAAACCTAAGTTTAGGTCCGACAGTAGCATATTATTTACATACATGATAAATAAGATAGGGCTAACTACCCCTCCTTGTGGGACATCTGTCTCAGTTGAAAGACTCTGAGTAGGCCCCATTAACATCGACTTAACACGTTCTATTATTCAGAAAGTTAAATAGCCAGCGAACAGTTCCTTGGGATAAATCCATTTCTGTTAAGCGGTATCGTAATCCTTGTTGCCAGACGGTGTCGAATTCTTTCTCAATGTCGAGAAAGCAAGCGTTAGTCCATACGTCCTTGTTAAAATTACGTGTAGTTGTTTCGTTAATCTGATTAGGTGGTCTGTAGTGTGTCTAAATTTCCTATAGCCGTTTTGAATTTCCGGTAATTTTGAATTTGTTTCTAAGTATATAGATAGTCGTCGGTTACTAAATATTCTTTCTCATATTTTTCCTGTGCAGCTAGTTAGACAAATCGGGTTGTAGTTGTTTGGTTTGTTTGCTGACTTACCTTCTTTCTGGAACATTAAAATTACAGCTTGCTTCCAAGAAACAGGGGTATATCCGGCTGTAAATGATAAGTTAAAGGAAACTCCAGTCTATTGTTTTATCTGGTTTTATCGATGTGTTTATTGTGCTTGCTAAGAATTTTCGTATGTACATTATTTTGTTCTGTTCAATGAAGTTATTGACTTTATTATAGAAGTATCTGTTAACGTTTGGTTAATGGTGTGTTTTGAACATGTTTTCCAGGTGGTCTTTAAATATATCTGCTTTTTCTAGGTTAGTGTAAGCTGTTTTGTCATGTGATTCTAAAGGTGGATACTCTTTGTTTGTTTTTTCTGTATTGGTATATCTTTCCAAGAGTGTCCAGAATTGTTTTCTTTCATGGTTTAATTATGAGCAGAAGGTATCCCAACTGTCTGGCCTGGCATGGCCGAGCGCGTAAAGCGTGTGACTCGTAATCCGAGGGTCGCGAGTTCACGCCCGCGTCGCGCTAAACATGTTCCCCACAATTGTATCATTTTGGTTTGAGGTTTTGCTTGGTCCATTGAGAGATGCGGTGGTTTTCTTCATACTCTGCACAACGCGAAGTTACTTGACAGGCTATGCCGTATAATTGGTTTGCTTTTGTGTTTTTTAAATTTCGTTCAAAACTTCTCGAGGGCTATCTGCGCTAACCGTCCCTAATATAGCAGTGTAAGACTAGAGGAAAGGCAGCTAGTCATCACCACCCACCGCCAATTCTTGTGCTACTCCTTCACCAAAGAATAGTGGGATTGACCGTCACATAATAGCGCTCCCACGACTGCAAAGGATAAGTATGTTTGGTGTGATGGGGTTTCGAACCCGCGACCCTCGGATTACGACTTGAATGCTTTAACCACCTGGGCATGCCGGACCACAAGATATTTTGTTCTATAATAACCATTTCGTTGAAGAATATCATCTTCAAGTAATTCACAAATGTTGGCAGGCTTGCTTTTGTTAAGTGAAATGTTAAAAATCACCCTTAATTATCTCAACCGATTGAAGATTTACTGAATGTGCTCTCTTTCCATCTATCCTCCCCCCCAAAAAAGATAACTAAATATGTTAACATGTTATTCAAATCAGTGTTGGGCGATAGAAGCTTGACAGATTGTTGTGTTATCGTCTTAACAAAGTCTTTTGGTGGAACTTGTCAAAACAACTTTCAGGTACACTCGAGATGTAATTCACTTTTCTAAAGGAATAAAATCATAACAACTGAAACGCTCTCAATATCTTTACGCTATCTTTAGCAGCTTAGAGACGGAATATAAGGAGAGACAAATATCTCAGGTGTTTTTCTATCTTTGTATGAGTCGCTCTAATAGTGCACAAAACGACAAATTGTGACTCATTAGCTCAAACGATACACTTCCAGACGTTTCTGTTCATAGTTTATATTTAAAAGAAACACTCAAGCCGAGCTCTCTTGTTTTTGTATTTGACATAAGTGATTAATAAACTGACATGAAAACGTTTGTGTTGTTTTTTGCATGGAAAGTTAAAATAGAGGGCTTAATCTGAATTTGTTTTAAATAGAAATGGTCTTCAGTTTGTTGATTTTAATTGTTCTTTCTTCAATATAATCATGTTATTGTGAGACATCTATTTAGTGGATGATGAAAGTGAAACGTCATCCGTATTCATAATAAAAGGTTTAAACTTTTTCTTTTTACCGTCAAGTTATAAATTTAAAATCTTCAATAGCAAAGGAAATACCATAATAAAATTTTCAAAGATAACTTCCGATATCTCTAAGATTTCTTCTTGCAGTTTATATTGTAAGAACAAAATGTTAAAGGTTTGTTACTGCAATATTTTAAACTCTCTGCGATTTAAGTTATTAAGGGAGGGGATGTTTGCAATCTGCAGTAAAACACAACTCACTAGGCAACTTTTCATAGCACTCTTTTCATTTGAAAGTAGTCAAGTAGTTCAGAACTAAGGATCACTAATCATATTATAGTGTTATGCATTATTTCACCCCGGACGTTTCTCCGATTTATTATCTTACGTATATCACGTATATTTCAAAGAGACGGGAATGTTAATTTTAATTTAGTTTGTTTGTTTTGTAATTTCGCACAAAACTACTCGAGGGCTATCTGTGCTAGCCGTCCCTAATTTAGCAGTGTAAGACTAGAGGGAAAGCAGCTTATCTTCACCACCAACCGCCAACTCTTGGGCTACTTTTTCACCAACGAATAGTGGGATTGACTGTAACCTTATAACGCCCCCACGGCGGGGAGGGCGAGCATGTTTGGCGCGACTCGGGCGCGAACCCGCGACCCTCAGATTACGAAGCGCGCGCTAGGCCATGCCAGGCCCTTTAATTTAGAAGTTAATTTAATGTCGATATTTAGCGTATTTATGATATTTGTCAGCAAGATCGAAATACATAATTTTCTTTCTAACCACAAGTGTATCTTAATATACAAACAAAAATACAGTTTATAATACCGGTTATTACAAATATTAGTTTATATATAAGAGTTTTATAAACTTACAAGTAACACTGGTCTGGAACTGAATCTTTTATCGACGCTCATGGAGAGCAATTTAGTTCTTTCTTGATACATCTATAGATTTCTCTTGAAGGCTAGCTAGCTTCAAGCCCCCGTAAGTTTTCACCGACGACAATATCTAATGTCCTCGTAGAAATACTATAATCCGAAGTTAATTCACTGGAATAAAACGGTTTAAAAACTTCGAAATCTCTAAATAGTTTCTGGTCAAATTCTGCAGTTTTCTTATTAATAAGCTTCAGTTACAATTATAGCTTTTGAGACTTATAGTGTATTGACTGTAGCTGACAAACAATAACTTTCTTTCGATGCATTGATATAAACTCACGCGAGATTCACGAACATTCAACGGTGTTTGAATACACTTTAACGTTTTTATGAAACAAATTTTGTTATTCTTACTCTCAATAATCTTTTACAAATTTAAAGAACAGACAAGGCTTATGCAAAAAGTAGGGAAATATCATATTCAGATAATTAAATGGAATTTCTTGAAGGTAAACATCTCGAGCAGTCACAACTTCCCATATAAAATTTTCATAAAACTAGTAATACACTGAAATACTGTGCGTATCACATTATACCTAGCAAGTATTACTAGTTTCAGTTTAGTATATGAAACACTCTTGTGGTAATGTAATTTTGATTATTCTTTAAAAAACAAGTTATTCATTCTCTATAATTTGAGTCACTTAAACAGACAAGTTTCCGAGTGTTAAAGAGTTCGTAAGGCTCTGAGTACATTGGTAAGTAGATGTATATATTGAACGAAAACCTTGAAAACATCTGTTGTACAATTATTGTCTAGCCTTTTTTGTTATTATTACCATTCCTGTTCTCTCTATTTATTTTCCAGGACATTTGTTTTTTCTCCATTTTAGAATCGATATTTTTATAGTGAAGCAAAACAGTGAAGAATATAAATGAGGATCATAAAAAATAACGAAAAAATTTACATTAAAATAATATTTTTTAACACTTATAATTAAAATTGACTAAGAATAAGCAAGGTCATAAAATGTACCAATGCAATAATTAGAAATAATGTGAAAATATTACAACAGGTGGCGTCAATTTAAGTGAATACAACACACATTTGTTGGATACTTAAATGCTAATACATAGCGAGATATTATACCAGTGTTGGAGAAGTTGTGGGTTGTAAGTGTACGTTGAATTTATGTTTCTCATGGTATAGTATTTTATGCCCAGTTCGTTGATGATTAATGAATATTGGGTGTTCGATACCGAAGACAATTTTGAGTCACGCAAAGGAACAGAAAATTGTTTTGAGATAGTACTATAAATATAATAAGTAACACGCCATTCATCTCCATACTGGCCACGTGCGAAACCGTAACGTGTATCAGCTTTGAGAGTGTAGTACTCATGATTTGGCTTTCCAAGTAGGAGTAATCGTGAACACTAGTGAAAAGAAATAGCGTTCTCCTGCAGTTTGTGGGTACTAGGACGAGACAGTGTTAAAACTTAAATTGCAGCTGAAGACCATGACGGGAAATTCGTGTATCGTGGTATTTATGATTTCTGTTTTCACTTTTCAGTATTTAAAATTAAACTGTTGGAAAACCATACAGTCAGAATTACATACAATTAAACTGTGTGTAATATTGATAAACTCGTAGCTGGCTTGGCTTGCACTGATAAATTTATCTGTGACACTGACATTGAAGTTAGTGGTAAATAAATTAAATTTAATCTTTTTCAGGTGGGATTTTGTTTTCTTCAATCGTATAACTTAAGTTCTCGGTAAAACTCGGTTAAGATATTTAAAATTATCTTATCTTGAAAAAAGAGGAGTTTGAAGGGTTCTGATTGAGAAATAAGAATGTTAAAGGGATTGGTAGTGTTGATGCATTATCGTTTTTTATACATCGTAGTATGAATAGTGGGGATAAAGGATAAAAGTACAACAGAGTAAGAATCATTTACAACAAAGAAAATTGTGTATTTCAGACAGTATTTTTTGTCCCTTGGAAGGGACTGCCTTCACATACGGTAATTGCAGTAAATTTAAAGGAAAACTTGATAAATATTTGAGTGATGTAAATGCTTACAGTAGTTATATTCTCAGCTCCCTGATGATTACAAAGGATATGACCTGGAGTTCTTTTCTGTCCCTCGTCATTATGAAGATTCACTAGAATCTATCTTAATTCCCAGTGGATTAATTCAAGACAGGTATGTGTTATTAGAACATTATTCAAATTATTTCCCTTAATTTCTTGAGGCATGTTATAGTTAACCTCTGTAATAGTTATTCAAAGTACCAATACTACAATGTAAACTGGTACTTTTACAAATATTTCAAATCCATTATTGCTTTCAAGTATGTAATTATGTAATTCAGTTAGCAGTCACTGAATGTGTTTTGTCATAGGTGTATCTATGAGTTAATATAAAGGATACTTTAAAGAGTAACATTCTAACTATCATGATTATTTTAATGCAGATTACAGATGTACTTGAAGTGGTAACATATGCAAAGATGTAAATGGGGCCATGTAGTACGATGGCTTTCATAAGAAGTTAAATGTTTTATTTCAGTAAAAGAGTTAGAAGAATCTTTAATTGCACAGAGTTATTTTATTTGTCAACTGGGTGAAGTCTACAGTCTGAATCCTTTTGTGCCCTTCATTAGCCTGTGTTTGTGTGTGTGTTACGTGATTGCTAAGAGAACTAGCATACGTAACAGATCCTAATGAACTTCAGATTGCTGTGAATTAGAACTTTGTTCATGGTTAGGTGATGGAAGTGTTAATTTTCAGCTGATATAATAAATTTCTTCTTATAGTATTTGATAACAATTACCAATTTTGTACCTTATTTAATTTAGTTTTTTTATTTATGTCAGTTGCATACCCTGATGAATATGACTTCTAATGTAGAAATTTTTTGATCTATTACAGTATAACAATGAATAAAAAAAGACACTGACAGGAGTTACTTTTTACTGTACATCCATGTGAAAAGCTGAAATTGTACTAGAAACTTTCACAAAGTAAATGATAGTGTTAAAATGATGGATCAATAATATATTCATTATTTCTTTTAGGTTAAAACAAAAACATGGTTATCTCCTGTTGGGGAAGATTTCTTTCAACTACAAGTTCCCTAAAGATAAATGAAATCATGTTGAATCATAAGAATGATTTCATTGAAAGGTGGAAGAAGTTTGCTTGAGGGGAGAAATCACTTGTTTTAACCACTGGCACTTTTATACAGTAGTGTGTTGTCTGTAAGTCAGTAGACACTGAAATGATATCCCATAAGGGATGCTTAACATTGCAGTTTGTTCTGTCATGCAAGTTGTGAATAATTATAAGAATTATACCCTCTGTAGGTTGCAACACAGCATGACATATGAATTTCAAAAGCAAGAAAAAATATTTGGTTTTATTCATTCTTGAAAGAGAATGCTTTTAAGTACCCTGTGGAAACATGTCTATTTTAATAGTTTACTTGCATTTTTTTAAAAATTCAATCTATAAAACTCGTTTTCTTCATAAGACTTGAAATATTTTATTTTAATGAGAGTAGTAGTAAACATTTGCTTTTAGCAACCATATCTCAGTATGATTATTATAATTGTATATTTATGTTATACTTGAAGAATTGCCAGATAAGTACACATAGAAGTGTATGTTGTGTTTTGATATTTTAACTTCATATAATTTAAAATTATTTGGACAAAGTATCAACTTTAACTTCAAAAGGTTTATACGTGTACTACATTTGTAGTGTTTTGTCTGAACCATTATCACAGCTTTTGTGATTTTTTTTTAACGTGTATGTTCCTTAGTTTTCTAGCTATTTTACTGTTTCATTTTTCAATTTTAGTAATGTGTGAAATTTAATGAAAATTGTTTATTATTGCAGTATAAAGTTAGAAGTAGCTAACAACTATGAATTATTCTAACATTCATTCATTTATTTGTCATTTATCTCTGGATAAGTGCTCAAAGTATTGATTTTTTGCCCTCTCGTAAAGTTTCCATGCAATAGAGAAAAGTTCTCGCATGAAAATAACATGTTAACAGTTGTTGTCTCCTTTCAAAAATAGGAACATAATTTATTCATGTTTTTAGAATATAACTTTGCCCTCTTGGAGATTTTATGCAAACAGCTTTAACTGTTATAGAAATTTGCAAATCTGAATTGGTCATTGTTGTGTTTACTAGATACATTATGAAAGTAATATTAATTAGTTATTTTCATAACTTCAAAACTATTTTAAAATGATGCAGAGAACTTTTGGCACAGGTATTCACTGTAAACAAACTGTGGTGAATCTTTCTCAGTTCTTACTGTAATGAACTCTGTAGTCGTGTAAAGTAATACATTTCTAAAGCCTGTTGTCATAATTGTCAAGTTTCTTATTTTTTTGAGTATTCCTAATTACTGTATTTTATAAGGACAAGAGAAAGTTGTATAACATATTGGTATTACTGTGTTTATTTGCCAAAATTACCAACAAAAGCAATAAAAAGAAAATTTAGTTCTTTTAACCCATATACTGTTCCAAGAAATTAAAAAAAATTTAATAGCATATCCTATATTTTTGTGCAAACTGTTTCACAAAATTAAGTCTATATAATTTATTCTTTTATCCTTTATAAAATAAAACCAAAATAAGCTTTTGTCCCTCTTCCTAAATTTTTAAATTTCTTAAAAGAACAATTGTTTTAGTAGCTAGATCACTTCTGCACTCCTTCTTATATTTAGTACACCATTCCTGTGCCCAAACCTGTATATAGAGTATTATGATTAAGGCCTCTTTAGTCTTCTATGTGGTAAACATAATGGTATTACCTTAATATTTTATTTGTATTTTATTTTTCTCTATATCTGTTTTCACTTCAACTAAACAGTTATTTACGGATGTTATACTCTTCTTAAGCCTAAATCCTCCCCTTTTTTTTTTTCAAAAACTTTTCTCTTGCTGTAAAAATTAGAAATTTCCATTTTTACTGTTTATCTCAAAAGTACTTTCCATACTTGTATATGTATACATAGTAAGTACACTAAGCATCAGTGTTTAAAACATTAAACTTAAGCACAAAGGATGTGATGGACGAAATAGCAGTGATGTAGAACAAAATAATTCCAATCATTGAAAGTTTTTAAGTACAGAGAAAGCTTTACTGTTGGTTTAGAATTGAAAGACTGGCTCGAGATGTTGCAACTGATCTTGGAAGAGAACCATTTGCAGCGCTTTGTGTACTGAAGGGAGGTTACAAGTTTCTTGCAGATCTTCTGGAAAAGATTAAACAGTGTTATCGGCTCAGTTCTGAAAATTCTGTTCCATTTTCTGTAGATTTCATTCGTCTTCAGAGTTATGAGGTAGGAAATTGTTTCTGTATATTGTCCAATTGTTTTGGAATTCCTTACTAAGAAAGTTTGGAGAGATTAATTATCTTATTAGCAGCATCCTAATGGTTACTTCTATGTAGTTTTTAGTTTATATAGTTTTATATCATTAACAATTCAGCATATATTTATTTGTAAATGCCTTGAATGAATATAACTTATCGGTTAATGATATTTTTTTTAAAAAAAGTGATCATAGGAGTAGCAGTGACTACAAAGTCTGAACTTGTATCTTGTAGATGTACATGATGAAGTTTGTGTGGCCTAGAGACAAATAAGTATCATGGGTAATGTTCCATGGAATATAGTCCCATCACTGTGGACATTATGCTCTTCTTCCATGACACAACTATAGAGATGGTGAATTTATAGTTCACCAATGATATTAAACTTGTGTTAACTTGAAAACCTATTTAAATGTGTTTTACATTAAGAACTTGTATGAATGTGTTATGGATACACACAAATGTAAGTCAAAAATGATATTGGTGAATCTTCTGTCTGTGATTAAGGTTTATCTTTAATATAACACAGACCAGAGGAAATCTCTACCCATCCATTCCAAAGCAAGAAGATATGTTCTAACCTTACCAATTAATCCTAGGCCAACGGTGAACCATGATGATACATTATCAACACACACACAGACAGACAGAGAGAGAGAGAGAGAGAACCATCTGCATGACACTTTAGTTGGATACACTATAATAAATCATAGTATGGTTTGAAAAGTATTGTTATTGGGGTTTCTGCTAAAAACCTTTGGTTTATACAAGTGTTTTTGGATTAATGCTGTAACAATTAAATTTCGCGTCCTGTGATATCCAAGTTTTGAGGAAAGGTGTGAAACATCTCATCCTGTCTATTTTAATCGGTAGGATGTTTACTCATTGTGCAGCTGACCATGTTATTATTTTATGTTTAGCGTATGTGCTTTTTTGGGCTTTTAAGTGTCATTGTTTTTGATACGTGTAAGGTATTTGGTATTGTGTTTTTATTTTATTTTTATATTACCACATGTCTGCTCAAGTTTTAATTACCAATATTTATTTTGGTAACTTCTGTTTGGAACACATTTTATGGGCTTGACTTTGGTCCTCTTTAAATATGATAGTTGGCTTTTAGATATTTACCTTTTGTGATAATTTTGCAAAACTCCTTGAAATTTTTATTGAAAGTAATTTTTATTTTTGTTATTTTGTTCTATTAATTTTTGCCATTGACTTAATATATGGTCTGATACACTACTTTCTGGTGTCATCCCTATGTCTGGCAGTGTTAAAAATTTGTTCATATTTGAGGTTGTCTCTTTACTTTTGAAATGCTGTTTACTTATTGAATGTGTTTCTTGTATTTTAAGTTTTATTCAGGCTTATCCTGTTTCCTGTTCAACATTCCTTCTGAATTGTATTTTATCTAAACTTATGCTATAATAGGCTCCATCCTAGAAGAGAAGCTATATATCATTGTCTTCCCAATTCTTCTTGAATATTCCAAACTCCTGTGTAGCATCAAAACTAGTTGTCTTCCTTCATTTCAAACAATACTTATTTCACTGTTCTGTCAACTTGTACATTATTATTGTTTCCATGTCTTTCATTTAAATTGCAAAAGACATTTAGCAACGACAAAAAACCTTAACTTATTGATTGTAAAAATACATGTACACTCACCAGATACTTAACAACAGTCATTTAGTTTTATATGAGCATATGTTGAATATTTTTTGTTCACTGTCATTAGCAAAGTTATAAGTAGATTTAATAATAATCAAGAATATGTGGAATAAATATCAGTAAAGCATAAGCTTCATACTGTTTTTTAAAAACCTAAAATATTAATTTGCTGGTTATAAAAGTTTAAGACAAGTAGAAAGGTTATATGTGTGTAGTTGTAGTTTTGATGGATTCGGTCCAATAAATTATTTATAAGTTTATCAGTTACTTTTTCATTTGTGTATGTGTATGATTCACCAGATGGGAATGATGGTTTATTCTTTGTTCTATTTCAGTCATGTAGTTGATATCATCGTGACATTTGAATGTATTCATTTTCTTTCTTCTACTCGTGTTATGTAACTTAAGTGATCAAATTTACAATTTCATTTTGTATAAAGGCTTATTTTCTCTTGTAGTATACATTTACCTGTACACTTAACAGTTTGTGTGTATATTTAGTTTGAACTAATTATTTTTTTTATAAATAATGACGTGTGCAGCATACAAATGTAATGCTACTAATGAATAGTCATTTTTAGCCAGTTGTCTTTATTTTTGTCATGCGTAAATATTTAAATGGTTTTAGATTCAGATACTATTAGTACAGTCTTAAAGTATAGGTTTAGGACAATCTGTGTGTAGGTTATACCTCCTGAGTGTCATCACATTTCTATGTATGTTAAGAAGTGTTGTTACAGTGTATTAAGTTGTACACAGTTGAAGTATTTCTCTTTAGAATTCTTAATGGTTATCTTACAACATTGCTAGTTCTTTTTTGATGTGAAATTACTTTGTTTCATGCAAAAAGTTTCCACTTCTATATGCAATCATATGTAGCATTTAATTTTTTTAAATTACTTTTTATTCCAAACAATGCATGTTATGAGTTATAAACAAAACAAAAACGTTTGACTCGGTGACTTAAGGTAATTGTTAAACATACAAAACCATAAGTAAGATGAAAACCTTGTTGATCTGTTCATCTGTTTACTCATAGAACTTGATGAAAAGAAATTCTGTTAGAGCACCAGTTGCCATTTGTTACTGTCAGAATTTCTAGCCCCATTTTCTTAAAACCTTGTTTGAATGTTGTTTAGCATTCAATAAAACAATTTGGGAAAATAATCTTTCCAAATAAGGTATTTGTTACTGTAAATTAATACAAAATAAAAGTAGATTTTATAGAGGGCATTAAACATTTTATCAGGTTATTAGTTTTTCACGTGTTCCTTAGTCTGTTTATTTTCTTTCTGTCTTAGTTACTATTTTCTTCATTACTACTGTAAGTTTCATTAAAAATAACTCATGTTTAACCCTTATTTGCATTAATAATTGCAATCCAATAAATGTTTTTTGGTTATTTAAACATTTTATGGTGCCTCTAGTTAATTGTTTTACTTTTCAGGGTGATTGCTCAACAGGAAAAGTAAAGGTTCTTGGGGTGGATGGATTATCTTTCCTTCAAAACAAGGCATAGTATATGTATTTAATGTTTTTGAGAAATTAGATATTATACTTTTATCTATATAAATAAATGCCTAGTACACAGAATTAGTTATATTCTGATAAGAATAGTTTAAACTACTGGCATGCACGTTTGGCATTCAATTTTATAATTTCTTTAATCCCAATTTAATTTTGTGGTTCAGTACTTTTAAACAAGATGGAATCTTCAATGATAGCAGCTGTAATTAGATATCAGTCAAGATATGGAATCATGAGCTAAAAGATTGTACTTGTAAAAACAAAATTCTGAGTCATTCAATGAGTAGCCTTGCTGAAGCTAAAAACTTCAGATGAAAAATTTTATTCATGTGTAGACATAAACAAAACCATTAGGTTTAATTTCAGTAGTTTTTTGTGTGTTTTTTTCAAGAATTGTAATAAGTACTAAAATTTACAAGATTATTTTAAGTTAATAAAACACAACATGCATTCAAATGTTAAATTCTGGTGAACTTGTTTTTCTTTACAAAACTTAAAGTAAGTAACACATACTTTGAATATTTTGAATCTTAGAAAGTCTGAAATTTTCAACAAACCAATAAAACTTCTGTTACATGTTTGTAATGTCACACTCATCACTAATTAAATTAGTGTTACCCTAATTAGAGGGTGATCTCAACTATAAAGTGAGTTCCATGTTCAGAAAAAAATGGAAAATAAAAAAATAACTGAGTGTTCAGGTCTGCAAAATAACTTAACAATCTGCAGGTGGATTAGTTGTAAAAATTAGTGATGACTTGGTACATATGTTTAGATGAATGCTAACTGGATAATTAGGAATGCAACAACCTAGAATAGAGGGAAGGGGTGTATATAGTATTCTCCAATTATAAGGCAACTATGAATTTTATAGCCTTAATATACACTCTGTCATTGTTTTATTATATAAATTTTTACATTCTACCGAAAATCCTCTTTTGTAATTCCAAAAATGATATTCATTTTTCTCTGTTGTGGAATACAAATTTTTCATTTTTACTTGAGTGAATTATTTAAATTAAATTGGGTTACATTTTCGTTATGTATAAAATGTTGACAACCAATGGCTATAGATTTTGCTAGACCGATCATGACGTGAGATTGAGATTCTTATCAATCATTCTAGAACTTAAATATAATAATAATAATAATAGTTTATTGTGGTAAATGAAATAATAACTTGATCCCGGTAAAAAAGTCCTTATGTGATGAGAAAAAAAAAAGAATTTTAGTTTTGAAATCTGCAAAGTTGATTTATGTACAATCTATTGTTAAAAGCAAAACAATTTTTATGAAGATTAGATTTGTGGTTCTCTCTTCATGATAATAAAAAGAAAGAAACCAACAACATCGCTTTATAATCAAGTCAGTACTGTAATACATAGATTCATATTTTGATATTGTTCATTAGAACATTTAACTGCAACTAGAAAATTATTCTATTGAATAATCAAACAAAAATCAAACTGTGCCAAAATATTTTTATTTTGATAGAATCTTGGAAAATAGTAACTTAGCTCCTCCTGATATGCTACTGATTTTATCACAAAGATGATAAGAATAAAATTTATTTAAATAGATATATGCTACTAAAAGTATTTCAATGTTCCTTTGGAATATTGTGTAATGTTACAGAATGTGCTTGTAGTAGAAGACATTATTGATACTGGGAAGACAATGCAAGTTTTGTTGGAAATTTTGGAGGAGCAGAAACCTAAATCAGTCAAAGTTGCAAGGTATGTATGTAAATGCTTGTTTAACTTGTTTCTTGTTTGAATAATGTAAAATTTACAGAAGAACTTTTACATTGCATCTTGTGCTATGTGGAATAATGGATTTTGAAGAGACAATCTGAAAGTATTATGATGAAACCAATTTTGTCTTAATTTTTCTGCCATTGGCCACCTATGGCATCACATATTTAGAAGTTAATACTGGAAAGAATGGGATACTTTAATTATGCACAAAAGATGTTTGGCACTTATTATTTTTGAGGTCTAAGTCACTTCAACAGACTCTCTATCTATTCTGAGACCTTGAAAAACAAAATATACAAGAAAGTATAAAGTGTAACAATGAAACATTCTTGAAGTGCTTTAGATGTGGCTGTCATTGTGATGGTTTAAGTTTAGCAATTAAGCTAAACCATTGGTCCAGGTCAGAAGAGGAAAGGACTTAACCAAAGACATCCCAATCAATTTGACATACCAGCTGAATTGGAGATTCATCAATTGATTACTACATTAGCAATAATAACATAAAGGGCACAATAGAGTCGTTGTCTTCAAAATGGCATTTGGAGTCATTTGTTTCAGTACTTTGAAACTAACAGCATGATGAAGTTCAATGATTCAGCAGAGGTTGAAACACATCTGTGATATATAACAAGATGGTACCACAATAATATAATCCATATAGATATAATCATGTGCTATTCTTATTCCTTTTGCTTTTGTTTCAGAAGATGTGCCAAGTTTTATTTGTTGAAATCTATCAGTTAACACCAAATCACTGGTTTTCAGATTGACCCTTAACCATTCCAAGCTTGGTACTAAATGATGTTGAGCTGGCTCGTGGCAGGCGTTAAACACGAGTTAAAGATATGATTCATTTGTGTTTATTCTTGACTTCATATTCTTTGATTAGAAAATGAACAGAAGCTGTTCCTTTTCAGTATAGTCTATTTTTTTTCAAACTGAAACCTTGAATGTTTCAGTTACAGCATAGGTATAATTAAACAAAAGTTGAGTAGTAAATATTATAAACATTTGGTAAGTAGGTTTTGTATAATGTTTACCTTGATTAATTGCTTCATGTTTAAAAACAATCTATTTCATGTACTTTATTAAAAATTTCTTTTTATAGTATTGACTTAAGTGCAAACTACAGTGCTGTAAAAACTATACAGAATTTTGATACACTTTTCAGAATATCGTACATTTAACACCAGTATTATTGTATGTTAATGAACTCGGTTGTTGGAAGAAAAATAAGAAAATCCACTGTTATAAATCTGTGGGTGCCTTATTCTCATTTTATTAAGAAACCAAACTTTGAAGCTGTGAACAATTGTTATTTTTAAGTGGTTTCTCCATTTTACTCGTTTGTAATTTTGCTACAAGATTGGATTGCAGGATTAGAAGTTTTGTTTATATAAATTGTGGATATTTTAGTTTCTATCTTTATTTTTAGTTTGTTTGTGAAGAGAACAACTTTGAGCTCAGGATTTCAACCAGATTGTAAGTGTTGTATTGTTATATAATATTAGTTGTTTTTTGCAGTTTCTTTTTTTTAACCTCAGCTAAGCACTTGATATTCTTTTCATATCTCAAACAAAAAATATCTTAAATGATGATTGTTAAAGTATTTAAAGATAAGGCTTTAAAATTAAACAATTTTCAGTTTTAATATTAAGTTTTTTTATTATTTTCAAGTGTATAATATGAAGAACTGAATAGTGACCAATGACACTTTTTTTTTTCTTCACTTCACCTCTTCAGGGTACAAGTTTTTTTCTCATAGTGACTATAAAACATGTTGATTCCCACAGAATTCTTTATACTTTTTGCTGTGAAATAGGGTCCAGCTTATCTCTCTTTGGTTAATTTGTGTTCAGAGTCACTGATGAGGAGTGGAATTCTCTGAAACTAGTATAACACAACACGTGTCAATCATAGTGTCGATTGAACTGAGTCTCCCTTGAAATTAGACTTTTAAATTAAACAATTTTGGAATAAAAAGTTTTTATTTATTAAACTAACAAATGTATCCATTGTCAGAGATTAATGCATGAAGAAACTTAAACTGTAATGATTAGACTGCATTGAATCTTCACATGGTTACCCTGGTTGTTTGATATTTTGAGCCTCGCATTAGCTCATGCTGAGGGGTAGTTGCTAATGATTATGGTGTTGGACTTGCAGTCTGGTGGTACATTTTATACTACACTAAATTAGAAACTGAATTTGATGCATATTTAAAATATCTCAAGTAAAAAAAAATTTTTTTAATGGTCTTAGCTATGTGTTTGTTTGGAATAGTGGAAGGTGGAAAATGATGAAAGATATTTACGTGGACCTTGATATTAGAGTAAATGAGAAATTGGATCCTTGAGAAAAAATTTACTCCCCAAGGCTTATGTTTGTACCTGTAAACTGCTATTATTTCTTAAGTGGATGGTGGTCCTCAGTCCAAATATAGCTTGACAAAGTTTTGTATCTTGTCATTCATTATAATGTTTGTTGATGGTAAAAAAATAGTTTGTTACTCTTGTGGATATTTTTTTAATGCAATAATGCAGATGCTTTTACTAGTGCTGAGGATTGTCGTATATGTCAGGTCTTATGCACTAACATGTCATATAGGACTATACATGTTGAATACATTCTAGAAAGGCTGAGTCTACTATATTAAAACAATTTTCATTATTAAAATCGTTCACATGACAACCACTGCTGATAAAATGTTGTAGTGGAACAGAATAATACATAACATCTTGGTATTTCATGGATAGTATGTACAATGCCACCAAACGTTGTTTACATTTGAAATGAGTATGTAATAGTTGTTTCTGATACAACATTCATACACTCAGATTGTTATTCTGATTGGAGATTTAGAATTCCCAAGGTAGGGGATAATGCTTTTACTTAATGACATTTGAGAGTAAAGCAAAATAGATCAACTTTTTGCACTAAGAGCATTGAAAAAAAAAACTGCAGCAACTTATATGAGAAGTGAAACATTTAGTAACAGGTAAGAATGTGTCAAAAGCCATCAATTTACTAAAACCAAGTGTTCAAAATCAACAAAGATCTTTATCTGGAAATCAGGCCAACAGAGATGGATAAAGTTCTATTTGATGTTACTATTGAAACAGTACCAGAAAACAAACTTTCTTGTTCACAAGATAGATCATGGAAAGAACACAAGGAAGACTGTTTTGCTTCAGACATGGCACTCTTAAAGTAGCCTTTTGCAATGGAAATAATGCTGCAGGATTATTTTCAAGATGCTTAATTGTTGCGTAGAGCTATCAGATGTAGTGACACTATAACATTGTGATGAGGCTCCAAAATCATTTCACTAAAATGTATTCAATCATCTGTGTACAGTTTAAAAAGAGGCAATTTTCATTAACAACTGTTTTCATGTTTATTTAACAGCTAGGGGTCCTTTGAAGCACAGTTAATTTCAATAAAATGAAATATGCATGATATTTGCTGATATTTTTGTAATATCCAAGTTTTTTTTTAAAGAAAAACTGATAGGATTGTAAACTGAAAAAGACAAAAAACTTCTAATTATGATTATTTGCTGTTTTATTTATGAATACAGATGTGGGTTTTGAAATTCCAAATAAATTTATTGTTGGATATGCTTTGGACTACAATGAATATTTTCGAGATTTGAACGTAAGTTGATTTTTTTACAGTTTTGTAATCTTTGTTCACGTATACTGTTATGCTACCTATATATTTTGTTGTATTTTTGTTGTTAAAAAGTTTTTTTATATCCTCATCAAAATGCTGTGGGTCATGAAGTTGAACAATATGTTATTCTATTTATCATAATTCCATGTAGTGTACAGAAAATATAAAACTAATTTCAAACTTCTTGTTTTTTATATTGGGTACAACTGTGTTTCAATGTAATATCTTATGTGCATATACCTCTTTAGACATACACTGATCAAAGTTAATCATTTGGTTAGGGATAAGTATTTATTTTAAGCAAATCTATCTCTTGAGACCATAGGCTGATAATAAACTGATTTGAAAAATTATCCTTATAGGGCCATTTATACAACATTAGTCAGTTGTGATGATAAATCAAGTTATATTCCATATAGTGTTAACCATAACATCACACATGATATAAATATAAGTATTAATACATTTAATGTATGTTTATTTAGAAATGTACTGTGTATTCTGTCCCTTAATATTTTTCTTTTTTTGTGTTACAGCATGTATGTGTCATTAATGAACATGGGAAAGAAAAATATTCTAAGAAGAATACCAAATTGTTATAGTAAGAAATGGGAACACATGATCTTACATGATTGATCCTTGATCAATTTTAAGACTTAATATATCAATTTTGTTTTTCTGATTTTCTCTATAATCTATAGATGTAACTTCAAAAATGTTTTGAAATTTACCTGCTGACATGTTTCTCACATCTTCTCTTGTTATGTAAAAATATTTATTAAGAGTAATAAATTATTTTAGATGAATTTAAGAGAATTTTCAATGTGCATCACAGAATGTAAACTGTGTAATACGTTATAAAAGAAATACAAAGCCAAAGTCTCCTGATTTTAACCAAACTTGTGCTACTGTTTTTGTATAAAATGTATAAATCTAAAAGATGTTGGTAATACATAAAAATTAGAATATAAATTATTTGTACTTAGCTAAGGCTTGACTTCACTGAGGACTTGTGCTTCTCACAATGCCTGTATTATTATTATTATTAAGTTCTTTTTTTAACTGCAACTTGTTAACACATGTCTTAACAGGAAAATTCTTGTTTAGTTATTTACATGTTTATTTAATACTGGAGTTATAGTATAGAAACATAACTGTTTATAGAAGATGGCTACTGAATTAGAAAAAAAATTGTAATGCTTATGACTAAAGTTCAAACTGGTAATGGAATAAAACTTAAACATAATTTCCTAGCTTCAGTGTACAACAGTGTCTACAGGCTTTTACTTTACATTACAAAGGTTATTAAAAGATGTATTATATTAGTTGTGATAAGTTAAATATTAAGGAATACGATGTGCAAGTTAAACACCTTGCTGTGACAGTGATCTACAAGTTTATTTTTCTTCAATGTTTAAAATTTTTAAAAACTTCCTCGAAGCAAAGAGATTTAATGAGAAATTTATTTTTATAGTGAAATTAAACTTGATATGGAATATGTAATATTGATGCAGTGGATATCTGCTGTTAAGGAATAGTTCTCGTTTATTATTGAGATATTATAAAAAAATGTAGTTGTAGTTTATTATAGCTTCATCACTGATTTGTTTTTAAACTTCTCTTAAAGGTACCTTAGTAGAATATCAAAGATAAATTACAGATTTTGGTATGTTGTATGAATAGTAAATTTCACTTAATAGAAGTTTTCTCTCATAAAATAGTTTCGTAATGGCACTATTAAAGTTTAGAGAAGACTAAGAATTATACATTGGTCTAGATTTTAACAATATCTTAGTGTAGACAGCCAAAAAATATCTAGCTCAAATGGTAAATGTCTGTTTCACTTTCTAGTATATTCCTAGTTTGGTTAAAGAATATTTTAAGACAAGTTGCACAACATTCATATTTTTTGTATGAACCACAGTTAAACTGCAAGAGATTCTAAACACGTGAAACTAGTACTAGTGTTAAACAGTGATTGTTTCTTGCTCGTGTTCTTTAGAAAATTTAAGAGTAGTTTGTTACAATGGTATTCATTAACATTCTAATGTTCAGATAAACATAAGATACAAATATTTCAATAATGTGGCATATCCATTCTCACAAATGAAGTATTCAGTTAAACCTTACCAGATATAAAACTTTCATATACCATAGCATACATTTACACGTATTGGACAAATCTTTTGTTGTTTAAAGTTTAACCAATGCTTTTAAGTAGACCCTGAGAGCTTTCAAATCTACGAATAACTTTTTCTTATTTTTTTCTTTTTGTATAATTTTCAGCATTAAGTAATGTATTGCAGGAGTAATACCTCATTATAAACCTTTTCCTAAGAAATGTTTCACATTAATTCTTAATTATTTAATGTTACTAATTTGTTAGAAGTACAAACTGGCATGACTTAGTGATTATATTGTAGTATGTGTGTAACACCAGCAGTTATTTTCACCATTATATTGAAGTTTGGGCTTGATAAAAGGGGTGGTTAGATGTTTGACTGGTGTATTTGTTTGTTGTTTGACAATACTACGGAGACTTTCTTTTAAGTTTCAGAAGAAGTGTATATGAATTTGTATTTTATGTAATGTATTGAATGCTAATAATTTTCTTTTTAAATGTAAAAGATTGGTGTATAAATTTAGGAACTCTTTTTTTCAGTTTATATAATTTCAAGATATACAGGAGCGTTTTTATATGTAAAAGTAATGTTTCAGTAACGTATTTTAAGCACAACTTAATAGGAGCTCATCAAGTGAATCAAAGTGTAGATAAAACTGGTTTGTTTCTGCCTTACAGTGTTTTTTCTAATTCCAAAATTTCTTTTGTGCTCGTTAACTAAGCTCTACATTATTTTGTAGATTTGTAGTGTTTCTGAAAACCGCAAATGATAAAATAAACTACAAAAAAACATTAGGTTTTTCGGATGTTTGGTAAGATTGTAAATCAGCAATAAAAAGGAACTATTACGTCTTTTGTTTTTTTATGCAACTTATCAAGTTAGATAAACTTTTATTTTGTTTATATTCTATGATAATCGAATTCAATCCTTTGGTTTATTTGTTATTCAATCAGTTTTAAAGTACCTAAATAAAACGTTATTAAAGTGTTGATCTCTTAAAAGTAGTGTCTTTACTAACCATTTCGGCACAGAGGTGACATGTAAGACATTTATAAAAGATGTTAATATTATTTTAAAAGATCAATTTAAATTGCAAAAGCTGGCGAAGCTTAAGAAACCACAAGGCCTAAAAATTTCTGAAATGTTATTTTTCCTCGCTTGTTACAATGAATCTGCATTGGGCAAGTCAATAGGAATGTATAACAAAAAACAAACTTTAGGCCTAATGGTCTTTAATTGTTCGCAAGCTTTCGTTCTTAAAACCTTAATATTCATTAACTATATAATATACAAGTTGGTTATAAAGAGAACCTAATTTATTTTGAAACCTAGTTGTTGGAGAACTAAATTTTATCAGAGGCTTGTTGAAAATTTTAAGATTTATTCAGGGGCTCGATTCCACAAGGTGAATAAAGCAGATAACCAAATATTGTCCTGTTATGAAACCCACGCCAACCAGTAGGCTTTATCGGCCTTTGAAGATCCTAATTTTTCTACAGTATTTGAGTAGCCCTCTTCTTAATTCCGTTACCTCTCCTTATCTCCACGCGCACGCACGCACACACACACACACACACACACACACACACACACACACACACACACACACACACACACGCACACACTTTTCAGTTAGATAGAACATGGCTAGATGGCTAAGGTACTCGAAATCCGAGGGTCGCGGGTTCAAATCTCCGTCACGCCAAACATTCTTGTCCCTTACAGCCGTTGCGGCGTTATAAATTACGGTCAATCCCACTATTAGTTGGTAAAAGAGTAGCCAAAGAGTTGGCGGTGGGTAGTGATGACTAGCTGCCTTCCATCTAAACTTGCACTGCTAAATTAGGAAAGGGTAGCGCAGACAGCCTTTGTGTAGCTTTGAGCGAAATTCAAGTAGTGGGTTCGAACCCAGTCATCAAACATGCTCCTTAGGGTATTAGAATGTGACGATTTTTGTCGGTTATTTGTCAGCTTCGCTCCTTGTAGCTAACAGCTTCTAAATTGGTGACTACTAGAGCAGAGAGCCTTCGACTAGTTTTATGAGATGCTCTGTGGACCGAGATTTAAGTCGAATACAATTGCAAACAACGATGTTTTCAGACGTAAACAGAGTAACTCTGGATGGCTTAGGCCTAAAGCACTAAAGTGAGCACAGCACCAAACTCATTAAACTGTGTGTATTGATATAATTCAATCTAAAAAGAAAAAGTCCGTGTCTAACATAGCGATGATAATTTTTACTATGCCGTTATTAATTTGTATTGCAGTATACTATTCACAATAATCGATTGAATAATTCTATGCAAGAGAAAACAATGGATACAATAAGTATTTGAGGCTTTTTATTTCTGTTTGTTTCAAAAATTCTCACGAAGTTGCAGAAAACGTTACTTGTACTAGTCACCCCTAATGTTTAATTGATAGACTAAAGGAAAGGCATTTAGTCAATAGCATTCGCCGCCACTTCTTTAGCTACTTCATTTGAATAGTGTGATTTTAACCGTCACTTTAATAACGCATCGTTTGTGAAAAGTTCAACTTCACAGGGCCTAGTCGGGTCAGATAGTTAGGGCACTTGACTCGCAGTGTGAGGGTTTTGGGCTCGAAACCCAGTCGCACCAAACATGCTTGTCCTTTCAGCTGTAGGGACGTTATTATGATCAATCAATCCCACTATTCTTTGCCAAAAAAAAGTTTAAGAGTTGTCTTACACTACTAATTAGGGTCGACTAGCGCAGATATTCCTCGTATAATTTTTTTCCTGGCTAATTTTATAACCGCATTGTCAAAGGAATTGTTTGAAATTGTTCATAAAAACTTTAACAGTCAAGAACGAACGTAACATCCAATCATGTTCATCCAGGCATATGTACAGCCGCACTCTCTCGTGAGGGTGTGCCAACCAAGAGAACGTATGTTACCGTTTCTAAAGCAACAAATAGCATGCAGCTTGAAATATTAGGTTTTTTTTTATGGTCATATATTTAAAATGTTCTAAAACTAACCATTTACTTATTCTAAAAAAACAAACTAGGATGTGTGCCACTTAGGCCCATATTTTTCAAATAATCTTTTTTCTGGTATAAATTATGCGATCTGTAAAACCTGCTATTTTTGTGGCGTGCACGGAAATAACGAAAACGATGCTGTTGAAGCTCTCACCTAGTTCTGCTGTAAAACATGATCTGTCGCAGGAACTTGTAATGCGTAATTGGTTGATTCGTTAATTTCTATCAACGTCCCGGTAGGTCGAACAAGCACTGATTCTACATGTTGCGAATTACGCGACGGCTACAACCTCAGTTCTACCATTGCTTATTCACTGCGATACGTGTATTGGATTCACGCTGTAATGAAAACAACAAATAAAAAGTTGTTGTTGTTGTGGTTTAGAATTAAGCACAAAGCTGCACAATGGGCTATCTGTGCTCTGCCCACCACGGGTATCGAAACCCGGATTTTAGCGTGTAAGTCCGCAGACATACCGCTGAGCCACTGGGGGGCAAATAAAAAGTAGTGAGGTAAGTTTAAACAGCCATATCTTTTGACACAAAGATGGGATGTTAATGGTATGCTATTGTTTATACATATCATAAGTACCAAATGGAAAACAATAATTATAGAACGTAAACATCAAATTCGGGCAAATTAAGTTCCAGAGTGACAAAGCAAACCGGTTTTAACCTGTTGTCACGTCACATAACCTGTATAAAGAAATTGTGACAACAGGATGAGAACATGTATAGAATTTAATAATATAGGAAAATCATTGCCAAAGAAACCTCAAAAAACTGTAATGCAAATTCTAGCTAAAAGTATCGTAATCATAGTATATTTTAAAAATTTTCTTAATATTAAATGCTATACATGTTTTTGTTAATTTTAGTAATTTAACACAAAAAGATGTGTTTAAAGGCCCTGCATGACCAGGTGGGTTAAGGCGTTCGACTCGACTCGTAATCTGAGGGCCGCAGGTTCGAATCCCCATCGCATCAAACATGCTCGCCCTTTCAGCCGTGGGCACGTAATAATGTTACAGTCAATCCTACTATTCGTTGGTAAAAGAATTTGCGGTGGATGGTGACAACTAGCTGCCTTCCTTCTAATCTTAAACTTCTAAATCGGGGACGGATAGCGCAGATAGTCCTCGTGTAGCTTTACGCGAAATTCAAAAAACTTAAATGTAACAAATTAAGAACCTCCGCTAAGCTACATTATGAGTACTGTACATACTTGTGATTATGCAAAGAAACTGACCATTAAACGATGTGTGTGCAAATTTAACTATTTTAAAAAGTTTTTAAATGTCAAAGTTTTGTAAGTAGGTTTTTTAATTTTAAAAGTTTGTATTGCTAGTATGCTATAGTAGTGACGGTCAAGTCGTACTACTTGGTGAAACAAGATTGTAATTGGGTGTTGTAGATCAACTGCCTTTTCTCTAACAATTTAAAATGTTTGGTTCGTTTTGAATTTTGCGCAAAGTTACACGAGGGCTATCTGCGCTATCTGTCCCTAGTTTATCACTGAGAGATTAGAGGGGAGGCAGCCAGTCATCATCACCCACTACCAACTCTTGGGCTCGACTTTCACCTAAACTAAACTAACGTGGCAGGGGTTCAGTTTGGAGAGAGAGAAATCAGAAGAGTTCTCTTCCCAACCGGGGTGTTCAGGAACGTTGTGGTTCCTCTTCGTCCCCTTTCGTGGATTGTTTTTAAGATTATATATTATAGTTATTATTCTTGACTGTTTGGGTCGAAAATGTCTCTTCTAAATGTTGTCTTGGATGGAGGCAAAGGCAGCAGCGGAAAGGAAGCCCGGGACCTGTCCCGAAAGGAAGAGGTTGAGTAGATGTGAACATGAATATTATTCAAATCCGGATCAAAAATAAAATTAAAAAATAAAACAATTTAAACGGCACGATTCAGGGTCTGGCAAAAAATATGCCTGGGCTGGGATCTATAAATCCAATGCCTGAAGATTTTGATGTGGGGGAAACTGGAGTGCCCCGAGAAAACCCACTTTCACAGGACAGGCGCCGAAAGTTTTGCTTGTCGGGTGCCCTGTATCTGAAAAGAAAAGTAAGGAGAGAAAAAAGAAAAGAATTCGTGTTAGTGACGTGGATTATATTTGTTTAGATTCTTTGTTAAGTAGAATGTGATTCTTGAAATATATTGTACGGTGAAATGTATTTTGTTGGTGCACTTGATAATTTGTGTAGTGATGCCGTTAGTTTATTTCTTTTTTCTGCTTTTAGATAATATTTGAAAGAAAGTTCTGTTATTCTATCTCTTATAGTTGGTTAATTACTAATTTGGTGTAGATAGTTTGTTGGCGTAAATGACGGTAGGCCAAATGCAGATTTTAATATTCTGTTTTGCTGTACTTGGATTTTCTGGAGAGTGATATTTGACATATTGTATGTTACTTGACATCCGTACTCTATTAGTGGACGGATGTAAGCCTTATAAATTTGTATAATGGTGTTCGGTGCGCATTTCGATTGTTTGCCGGTTATGGTCTTTAGATATGAAATCCTTTTTCTGATGGATGAGTGTATATTGTTTATATGTTTTTTCCATGTTAGTTTTGTGTCGAAAGTGATGCCAAGGAATGCGATGTTTTTACTCATTCTTATGGTTGTGTTTCCAAGTGATAATTTTATTTTTTCTAGATTTTTTCTTTGCCTCTTTAGTTTCCTATAGAAGGTGATTGCTTGTGTTTTTGTTGGATTTAATACGACTCTCCACTTGTTGCTCCATGTTGAGACGTTGTTTAATGATTCTTGTACGCGAGACATGGCCATTACTGGGTTTCTGGAGGTGCTCCAGATTGCGATGGCGTCTGCGTATTGTGAATGGTGTGTGTATGTTAGATTTGGAAAAGGTATGTCACTGACGAAAATTATGTATAGAAGTGGAGATAGGACTGATCCTTGGGGTACTCTTGCTGTTATATTAAATAATTTGGATATAGTTTTGTTGACTTTTACTTGTGCTGTTCTATTTGTTAAGAAATTTGAGATCCATTTGACTATCGTGGGATTTATTTGCAGGTGATTTAGTTTATATATGATGGCGTTGTGCCATACGCTGTCGAATGCTTTTTTGACATCTAGGAATACCCCAATGGTTACTTGATTGTTGTAAGCTTTGTAGATTGATTCGGTGAGTCGCGTGAGGTGATCTGTTGTTTGTCTATTTTTTCTGGAGGCATTTTTAAATTCTGGAAGGATGTTGTTTGATTCACAAAAATGTAGGAGACGGTTGGAGATAATTCTCTCCATCAGTTTGCCAAGGCAACTTAACAGACTGATGGGGCGGAAATTATCTGGATTTGTTCTGTTAGTTTGTTTCTTGGGGATCGTTGTTATGATGGCTTTTTTTTTACGTGTCGGGATAGTACCCGGTCGCTAGTGAGATGTTCATGATGTTTGTGAGGTGTTGTAGTAGGAGAGTGGAGCTTTTTTTCAGAATAATATTTGGTATTTGATCATGTCCGGGGGAAGTGTTCTTCAAGTTTTTGATATTAATTTTTAGCTCGGTTGTGGTTATTTTTCTGTTGATTAAACTTGAGTACGTTTCTAGTGTCTCGCCGGGGGATCGTGGTGAGAATAATGCTTGGTTTGTGTTTATGTAATTATTGACATGGTGTTGGTGTTGTGTGTCGAAATCTACTGAGTTTAAATCGCTAAAAGAGGATTTGTAATAGTCAGCTAATAAGTCATCTTTCTCTACGTCCGTCCTTGCGATTTTGTTATGGGTAATATGTTGTAGCATGCGATTTGTGTTTTTTGTCTGAAGCGATACTCTTGAATTTTTTCCAAAATTCTTTTGGATTGTTCTTGGTTTTTTTTAAGTTTTTACAGAAGTTATGCCAATTGTTTTCTTACTTTTTTGATTTTTTGTTTAATTTTTGTATTTGTTCTATTGATTTCTGTTTTAATGTGTGGATCACGTGTGACGTAATGTGTTCGTCTTAATTTTCTGCGTTTGATTATTAGTGTGTGAATTTCTGGTGTTAAAGTCCATTGAATAAGTGATTGTTTTCTTTTTGATTTAGGAATTGTGTTTTTAATGGCTTTTTTATGGCTTCTGTAATTTGATCAACATAGTTGTCTTGTTCTGTTTTGTTATTTACATGTTCTATTGGATGGGGTAGGTATGAGTCCAGAGAGGCATTAAAAGTTAGCCAGTCTGTTTTAGTGTAGGTGTAGGCGGACGGAGTCACGTACGCCACAGCAGGGTGGCGCGGGTGAATCATACATGACATGGGGAAGTGGACACTGGTGATTTCATCATGTACTTTAAAGTTAGATATTCTGTTTACTATGTCCTTGGTGCGATGATGAAATCGAGTATATCGTATGAGCCGTTAGCAGCTGAAAAGTGTGTAGGTGTATGGTCATTGATTAGGTGCATATTATTGCTAGAGATAAAAAATTTTTAAGCATGATCCTCTCCGTGTGTCTCTGTTACCCCTTAATTCTGAATGTGGTGAATTAAAATCTCCAATAATAATTGGTTTGGATTTACGATTAACACTTCTTTTTTGTAGGAAGTTAATATCGATATCTTTGGTTGGTGAGCAATATACGGCTAGAATCGGAATAGTTAGCCGGTTGTTGAAGTGAATATTACAGAAAATGGTTTCATTAATGTTAGATTTAAAGGAATCTTCTATCGAGATTAGATGCGATATTTTTGTACTGAAGTAAGCTATTATACCTCTGTTGTTTTCTGAGTGAGGTATGCTGTGTGAGATGAATCCGGGAATTGTGGTGTTTTGTTTCTCTGTGCAAAGTGTTTCTGAAACGATGATTATGTTGGCGTTTATATGTTTGTTTATGTTGTATATTTCTATTCTTTTGTCTTTGAGATTTCCTTGGCAGTTGATGTGTAAGATTTTAATGTGTTGTGTCATTGTGTTGTTTTACCAATGGATAGTGGGAGACATTTAAAGAGGTTCTGGGACATCTACCTTCCCCACTTATTGGTATGTGATTGTAACATTTTTTAAGTATTCTGTAATGGCTCGAATATTGTTTGTTTGCTTTTAGGATTTCTCGTAAAGCTACATGATGGCTATTTGTACTAATCATTCCAAATTTAGCTGTGTAAGACTATGGGGAAGGCAGCTACTCATTACTCCCCCACCGCCAACCCTACGACTGCTATTTAACCAACTGATAGTGGGACTGACAATAACAGATTACAAGTCGAGCGCCGTAATTACCTGATCATACTGGGCCTCTTAAATATTTAACACCATGGTTTGAAATGATTAGTTCAAAAGATAGAATAAATGTAATGAACGCTATCAATATAAGTTTTTCCAAAGTCTTTCTCATGTTCCTCTATTGGCTTGGGGATAAGTATGGAGGATTATAATGTTAAACATCGGGTTTCGGTACCTGTGATGGACACAGAGATAGCAAATTATGTAGTTTTACGGATACAACAGACAACCTTCCATAATTGATTAAATGAGCGTAATATTTTAATAATCTCTCTTAGTTTTGAAATGCTCGGTTCGACAAAACAAATTTATGGCTTATATAGAAGAAACCTTCGTCTGAGGTGTAAAGTTATATTCTTTTCTATAAATCAACATATAATGTCGTTAGTAAAGTCTACCTTAAGGAAAGCCATATTCTCTTTCGAGAAAAAACATTCAAATGTAAGGAGTTTGCTATTATGATTTAAGTAATTGGTTCTCAATTTTTTTTCGTCTCTGATGCTTGAATTGTTTTAAAAAGCCTGTATTGATAGCGAAGAAAAACTTGGAAAATATTAGAGGATGGAAATCTCGACTCTCAAAAATCAACTTAGAAATAGCCTTACAACCTTCACGGGAGTTTGCTTAGTAGCTGTGCATAGATTTGAGTATAGCAAACCTAGCCGTTTTTGCTTTGGGCTTGGAAAAGAAACTTGGCCAGTAACGATGAGAAAACTGTTAAACTTTCTCCTTTTCTTTCAAGAATCAGTATAAACTTTGCTCTGATACCTGCACATGAATTTTTTTTTAGTAAGTTTGCTCAGGCTTGAATAACATATTCATAAGTTTTTGTAGGCTCATAGGACAAAGATAATAACCTGAAGAACAAATGAATGAATATTAACCTATTTGTCTAATAATTAGAAAATCAACTTTTTTTGCCATTTTCAATATTTTAGCAACTTTATTAATTGAGTATTGTTTCAAGAATAAGTTTTATTTTTAAGATTTTTCCCTATGTTCTATTATAATTGAGGTGAAACGCCTGAGCGAACAATATTATGAAACTTTATAATTGTTTATAATATTCCTCTGTGTCTGTAAACTCTTTCTACCTAGTGATTACTCAATTTTATCTTAACGTTCTACATTTAAAATAAAGTTCTTCGTTTTACAATCAAGCTTTTCTAAATTCGTACTTTCTAAAAAGTAAGTTCTTCGTCATCAAAGTGTCATAACTAAGTTGAATCAGGTGCGAGTGAAAGGTGGAGTGACGTCATGTTTACACAAGGATACTACCATGACAACGCGGAAGTGTTTGGGTTAGTTTGGAAAGAAATATTGCAGATGTGACTAATTTCTGTTGTGCAATACGATAGAAATAAATGGAGAAGTGCAAATGCTAGATATAAAAAAGTTAAAGTTTTTGTTTTAAAAACAATTTAAATAGAAACTGCAATGGATATTGTTAAAATAAAATGAATATAACATGAAAATCGATTATCAAGAAAATATTAAATAGAAAGGACTAAAGCGGTCAGAAATTAATTCATCAAATGAAACCTATAAAATATGTCTTCTCAACTTCCTGGAATTCTTATATAGCTAATGCTATCTAGTAAGTACGAATGCAAGGCTTATATCAAAGTCATTGCAAAGTAGGCCTAACTTGCGTATTTGGGTAGCCTCAAATGTCTTATGAGTCTTTGTTTCTTTTGCTGATAATTTAAAACAAGTACATTGTTTTATGAACATATAAATAGCGTGTCCTGTATAAAGTTTCTAAAGTTGAGATCTGTTTATTCTGTTGAATCACTTTACAACGTGACGAATCATGATTATTAATAGAAAGTGAATACCTGTAAAAACACGCGTCATGCGCTTCTTGAAGATGAAATAAGAAACGGTTTCCTCTTCATGATGACTTAGTTTCAAACTCGGAAACAACTATACAGAACCAAAACTCGGGTTTTAGTTTTATCCTACAGATTTAAAACCATACGACTGCAATAATCATCTAACAGAAAAAAATAGATATATATGTATACCATTCAATATCAGGAGTTTTTGGTGTATTTTTGTTAGTTCAGTAACTCAGAGGGTGAATTTGAATGTTAAAAACGCTAAAAATCGGATTGCGATACTCATGGTACAGCACAAATTATCCTTTGTGTAAACATAGGCTTAAAATAAACAAATTCGTTTGGGTTTCATTATTTTATGTTATTATAACGTGATAATTTTTACAGGTTTTTTTTCTTAATATGGTCAATTATAAACATTTCACTGTAAAAAAAATTAAAAACAACGGGAACACGACACTCATGAAAGACAGTTATTAAAAAGTTCAACATAGATAATGTTTAAAATTATATAGTACTTAAAAACAAAAAAAAAACTGTTACTTCCTGGTGATGTTGGGTCTGGAACCCATCGAAACATGTATATGTTTTTAGTAAGGTCTGGTGCCTTCAAAATTGTTAGAATGTTGTAGACTTCTGAATGTTGTTTAATTCGAATTTTCAACTGATTTCATTACTTTTTATATGCAAAAACGGCTCGTTTGGGTTGAAGATGGTCGAAACGTTGTTCGCTCTTCTATTTAAAATATTTTCTGAACCCAAACGAGTCGTTTTTGCATATAAAATTCTCAACAAGTGGGTTTCTCGACATCACTGATTGATTTCATGACTGTGTATTGTACCTGCATGGAGACAACAATTCTATATTCATCACACTGTTTCCCACGACCAGCCGATGTCCTACTAGGAACGAAACAGTTAGCCCAAGCTTACAAAGATTTTGTTTCTTTTTGAATTTTACATAAAGCTACACGAGGACTCTGTCCCTAATTTATCACTGTACGACTACAAGGAAGGCAGCTAGTCATCACCCGTCCACCGCCAGCTCTTGAGTTTTTCTTTTACCCAACAAATAGTAAGATTGGTGTAATTTTACAATGCTCCACGGCTGAAAGGCCGAGCATGTTTGATGCTATAAGAAATCCAACCCGCGACCTTCGGATTACTAGTAGAGTGGCCCTAACCACCTGACCATGGCAGGCCACGTTTACAACAAAGAAAGAGATAAAGCTTGTTTTTAGTGTTTTTTTCGAATTATTAACTTGGTAAAAGTTCTAACATGAACTGATTTATTTTTAGAAAGTGGAGCCATTCAAATTCCCTTGTTCAAAGTGGCATCGAGCTTCTGTATAAAGATAGTGGCGATGAAGATCTGTGATAAAAATAAGAATTGTCTCAAATTCTTGTTCTTCTGATCTCCAAGACTTGTACGTTCAATACTTTTAATGTGTAAACATTACGAAAAATCATAAGAGAGCGCGATCATGAATAGAGTTTAATGTTTTAGACTTAAATGGAAGTTATGTTAGCAGTGCAATAGAAATATAGAACGTCAAAAGAAATTTCCAGTACCGGTGAACATTAGTAAGTACATTCTGTCGATCACAAGCGAGATATAACATCACTAAAAGGTTTTTAAAAAGAAAACTGAGCAGGACCATACTTCTAATTGCCTAAATCCTGTGCACGTGCCAACAGTAAAGGTTCAGAGTGGCCGTATGCGACAAAAATATGTATTTTTATAAATTAGTACGGCTATTCATTTGATACCTACTAATAAATTTTCATAACTTGGAGAAAAAAAAATGGGTTTAGTTGTTTTTTGTTTTGTTTTTATAAAGACCAAATAACACTTCTTTTTAACAACCTGGAAAACAGTGTTCTGCGTTTATGTTTCATTAGATATCTTACATATCGATAAAGGAAGCAATCGCGACAACTTTCAAATTAACTCCACGCCAACAAAACACAAAACGATATAGTGTTTCACGAAAAAGTTAAATATACTTTCTTGGTAACTAACTTGAAGTACACGAAAGTGTGCACTTCACTTTCAAGTGGTTTAATATGGCTATTCAATAAGATTATACAGGAGCGTAGATTTTTCACACCCGATGGGGGGATGATTTTTACAACCATTTATGTGAACTGTTCAATTTGCAAATTGGTAATCTCTGATTACACGAACCTGAAAGCTGTAAACATGCAATTACAGAGTAATCTTGTTGCCACGATACTTGCATGTATACTTAGGCCTACTGACTGATACTTGCGAATTATCGCTTAGATCAAAAAGCTTAGAAGCACGCCTATATTAAAGATGTACATTTCAGCTACTTAAAAGCTTGCATATAGGCCTAATCATGTAATTCTATTGGTAAGAACACGAAAATCACAAGAACAAACAATTTTTAGGCCTGTGATGCAATAAAATAATTCAACAGACCAAACTGTAGAGTGGATAATTGAATGCACAATAACCCCTACCTAAAATGAAGGGGAGGATGTATACTCCTATTCCCCAGTATTCCCTAAGAGTACATCATAGCATTGCAGTTTCTTGAAATGCTACCTTAGGTTCTTTATACTACAAAATATTACCGAGTCAGTTAAAAGAATCGTATTTTAAAATATCAGTTGTGTGATTCTGATGTATCAACCATCGCACGCGACTCTATAGAGAAATATACTTTGCCCACTTTGACATTATAGAACTGTAGGAGGCAAATTAAAAGTTGGACACACCCATTGGTCTTGAGCTCTCTTTCGGGCACTGAAAATTTGTTTCTCCGAATTAAATTGTATGCTTTCTCCGAGAATAGACCTGGCATGGCAAGGTGGGTTAAGGCATTCGACTCGTAATCTGAAGGTTTCACCACACATGCTCTCCCCTTTTAGCCGTGGGGGCGTAATAATGTTACTGTCAATCCCATTATTCGTTGGTGAAAGAGTAGCTCAAGAGTTGGCGGTGGGTAGTGATGACTAACTGCCTTCCCTCTGCCTTATAATATTCTATAAAGCCTCTCAGCTGAAATGACAAGCATATTTAGTGTGACGGGGATTCGAACTCGCGACCCTCATATTTCAAATCAAGCGGCCCTAACCATCTGGCCATGCCAGGTCACTTATAATGGCCACGATTACATGCTGTTAATTAACTAAAGTTGCAATTTTTGATATAACAAACTTTTGAAACGAACCAGATTAATCTTAGACCACACACCTCGACAAATTTTCCATAAACCTTCCACTATAGATGAATATTGGCATCTAAAACCACACTTAAGTACAGCCAAAGAAAAAACAAACAAACATCAAACCTGTAGTAGAATACTTAATGGATATGTCGGGCCTGCTTTCAGTACGAGCAAGGAATCAACAGTAGATTAGTTCTATTTAAAAAAGTTGTTCTTTTACTTTGGGTATTCACCCAAAACTACAGCTATAAGGATTATTTTACTTAATTTTGAATTTGTGAGATTACAAGAAAAGTAGCTAGTTAACAGCACCCACCACCAACTCTTGGAGTACTCTAAGAAGATAAAAGGATTTGACGGTCTTTCTTATAACCTACCTACATAATAAAAACTCAAAATGTGAATTTTCCTTTTTTTTTCGATAAAACGAATCCTCCAATCGAGAAACTGGCACACTTAGTACTATTCATTCTAATAGTTAGCAGAATAGCAATTAGCTTCGTACCAGTATATGAAAATAGTGATTAAACTGTCTCTGTGTTATTTCTTCCAACGAATGTAAGTACTGTTCTATAGATTTATAAAAATAATAACTATAGAGCATTTCTATCTCCAGTGAAAAGTATTTAAATTAGGCACTCTAAGTTTGTTTGTTTATTGTACTCGATTCACTCAATTAAAACTTTAAATTATGTTCTTTAGTGTTTCAAATTATCGTTATTTTCTCTTGCCTGTTAATAACCTAAGTATTGGTCGAAAAGTTGCGTAATCATGTTTATATATACGTGTGTATTTCTATCTGATAAACTTTTCAGAAGTTATTCACTAAGCTTTTTACTGAACTGATATTTGTTTAATAAACAAGGATTAGAAAATTCTTAATTATAAAAGCGGGCCCGAAAGTGGCCAACTATTTGGCCACAAATAAAAAAAAAGTGGGTCTTGTTTTTGTTTGTTTTTGGAATTTCGCACAAAGCTACTCGAGGGCTATCTGTGCTAGCCGTCCCTAATTTAGCAGTGTAAGACTAGAGGGAAGGCAGCTAGTCATCACCACCCACCGCCAACTCTTGGGCTATTCTTTTACAAACGAATAGTGGGATTGACCGTCACATTATACACCCCCACGGCTGGGAGGGCGAGCATGTTTAGCGCGAACCCGCGACCCTCGGATTACGAGTGCACGTTTTAACGCGCTCGGCCATGCCAGGCCTAAGTGTGGGTCTGAAATGGAAAATACGCTGAATATAATTTCAAGTGTTAGCGCGTTATAAAAGTGATAATCAGTCCTATTATTTGGTTTAAGGCTAGACAGGTTTATTGTGATCATAGATGCCACTAGCGAACTACCTTCTCGCTGATTAGTGGCTCGAAACTGGACACAACCCCGAATCTTAGGGATATTTGACCAGACTGCTCGACTCGTGTGTGTAAGATGCTGTTCAAGTCTACAAAAACTTCAGTTTCATTCCCGAAATGGGAAGATCCAAACGCGACAAATGACCATTTTAAATAAGATAAGTACATAAATGTACAATGACCATAAACAAATTTATTACACCTAAGTATATTGTCAATTACTATTGTATGTTAATCACATTTATTGAACTTTATAATATACTTTTTCATAAATTTTTCTTAAATTCATCATTATATGGTAGGAAATCTCTTTCTCACTCTCTGTCTCACCCATACCTAAACATACCATCACCTTTGGAATTTTCACGAAAAGGCTGTATGTATGTACATAACCATCCTCTAAATACAGCCTTTGCGTGGTTATTTACCAGTTCAGTGGTGACATCTCAGGTTGTTATATATTTTAGTTTAAACTGTCTCTGTACTACCGTCATATAACAACCAGTAATAAACTGGTGCGTCAATTTCGCCTTGGGAATTTAATTTCGTCAGTATTTAAATTCCAAATTTACATTTTTCTACTTTCAGCTCCATTTAAATTAATGATAAATTATAACCGCTAATCTTGTAATTAAAAATAATTCTGACATTTTCATCGAACTGAACTGATTTCATACACCTACAAGTAGGAAGTGAATATAATTTCCTTCAGAACTTCACCTTTCATAACCTCATATTCATGAGTTCCCAACTGGTAGAGTGGTAATTTTACGAATTTTTAACGCTAAAATTAGGAGATCGATTCCTCTCAGTGGACACAGCAGATAACTCAAAGCGGCTTTACCATAAGAAGAACACACACACTCGTCTACATGATGAGAACCTTTGCGTATATCGTCACACACACACACACACACATATATGGATTATTCCATATCAACTCACCTCGGGCTTCTCAGTTCATGTTTAGACTTTCTTTAAAAAATCAAGCAAATGCTTCATTTTGATTTATTTAACTACGCAATACAGCTTTTGGATTTTTTATTATTGAGTGACTTTTGCTGGGTGTTTTTATCCTGGCCGTATTTTGTTAGCGCGAACTTTTGTTTATTACGTCACTTGAGTATTATTTCTTGGTTTTCTAGCTTGTAGTATTCTAATGGCTTAGTGTATTTTGACATAATTTAGAACTATAATCGTTACTGATGATTGAATGTTGCAAAGGCACGGTAACACGTTAATTGGTTTTAATGCAACCATAACTGTAGACTTGCAGACTTGCAAAATTTACATTTTTTTTCTTTCTAGGTAGTTCTAAAAATTTGAGTTTCAGTTATTTTTGCCCTTAAACTTAACATTGGTATTTGGGCAGGGGATATTAAAGATCCTGTTTCTGATGTATAATTGTACAATTACATTCATGCCCTGTTTGCGACGCGGGGATCCAACCCTGAGTTCTAGCATTATAAGCTCTCACCTTTCCCGTTGAGCCACAGTTATACGCTTACGTTCAGGGGCTAAATTTGGTCCATACCCAAATGAAAGAGCGTGAGTTAAACGTGGTGACAAACTACTCCTTTTCAGTCTTGCTGCTATATCTAAATACTGACATTTTAGACACTTAAAATATAAATAGGTGTACACAGCTTACACGAACGGGCTAATAATGCATTATATTGTTACTCTGGGATTATTTGATTGTTGAATTTTGCGTAGATGTTGTTTTGAATTAAGCACAAAGCTACACAATGGGCTATCTGTGCTCTGCCCACCACGGGTATCAAAACCCAGATTTTAGGGTGTAAGTCCGCAGACATACCGCTGAGCCACTGGGGGGCATTTTGCGAAGAACTAGTCGAGGTTTATCTGTTTTGATCATTCTTAGTTTAGAAGTGATAGACAACAGGAAAAACAGCCAGTCAAAATTACTCACGGCCAACTCTTAGGCTAATATTTTACCAACGAATAATGAGATTAACCATAACATTACAGCACCCTCAGCCCTGAAAGATCGAGCATGTTTGTTGACGGATATCAATCGCTTGACCTCTCATAGTACTCGTCCAACGACCTAACAATCAAACCGTGCTACAACCAACGAAGAGTTATTGAGTGTTTTCTGTAAGCGACATGTTTGTTCGGAGATGAGATTTTTCATTTTAAAAAGTTTTTGAGTTTTTAGAAATTACGGGAACATAGCTTTTTAAATATAGTGAGTCTTTTCTAGTTTATAATATAACCATTATATCTTTGTTATAAAAACATCATGTTTTTTCACATACATTTTTAAGATACTTGGTTTAGCTCAAAATGTGCATGAGAAAAATATATTCAAACATACGATACTGGAAGAAATCGTGTTGTTAGTTATCTTCCTAAAGCTAAGCCCGGCATGGCCAGGTGCTTAAGGCACTCGATTTGTTATTCGAGTGTCGCGGGTTTGAATTCTCGTCACACCAAACATGCTCGGCCTTTCAGCCATGGGAACGTTATAATGTTACAGACAATTCCAGTATTAGTTGGTAAAATAGTAGTCCAAGAGTTAGCGGAGGGTGGTGACGACTAGCTTTCTTCCCTCTAGTCTTAAACTGTTAAATTAGGGGCGGCTAGCGCAAATAGCCCTCGTGTAGCTTTGTGCGAAATTCAAAAACAAACAAAACCATAAAGCTATATACCCTCTCCTGGTGGTTAAGCGATAGCTCTAAAGATTTAGAATGCTGAAAACTTGGTTTCAACACACTCGTAAAGGGCACAGCACAAATAGACAGACCATTCTGTGACTTTGGATTTGACAACGAAACAAATATATTTTTTTAATATATAAAGTTAGGTACTTGTACCATCTTTGACTTGTCTAAGTTGTCACATGAGTGTTACTAAGGCTAGGTGCACATTTGTAAAAACAAAGAATGTAAAATTCAGCGAAGTAAGATGGCTAAAATCTGGGGGACAATACAAGATGTGTGAAACAATATTCAACAATCATACAATGGTAAGCTGTATGGCAGCATGAAAAACAAAGTGTAATGTATCGTGTAAAACGAAGGCCTCACATACAAATTACTTCCCCAGTTTCTGCGGACTTACAAAACCAGAAACCGGATTTCGATACCCGTGGAGGGCAGAACACAATAGCCTGTCGTGTAGCTTTGTGCTTAATTATAAAACACATGCATACAAATTAATAACACGTTTTATAGCTTATTCGCTTTTTTATTTTATATGGTAACGTATCGTTCAATTAGTAAATTTTCTATCTACTTGGCACCACGCTTTGCTTTGGCTCCTGAATATGTCTCGCCAGGTTTTCCATTGTTGTAACTAATGTAATGAAATTTGTAAGAATAGCTTTTATATGTTTGCAAAATGGTTATATACGTTATATTAAAACAATTTTGAATATGCAAATCAATAAGTTACGTGGCAACCGCAGTCAGTATAAAATTGCGGCAGAACGGAATCATCAGGACTACATTTCAGCATGTTTGATGTTTTGTTCATGTTTTGATGACCTCGAACATCAACTGCTATTAGGAAGGATATATTCCAGCTCTTTTTGACACAAGATATTCATAATAACTTCTGAAAATCGACACAAATTACCTTTGATATCTAGAGAATGAAACGGCATCCATGCTGTTCCTTGCGCAGACACCGTACATACGAATGTCTGTGCAATCGGACTGTTGAGAAAACTGTCGTTGTCCTACACTAGATGACTTATGGACATCAAACAGGAAGCAGAGTGAGCTTTTGATATGACAGCTTTACAATGAAAACTTTTCAATAGGAGAATTATCAAAGGATCTATTTTCAGATATAATATTATTGGATGTGACGACATTAACTGTAACGACATGGTAAGTCGTTTAATATAACGTACTTAACCTTTGTTAAAACACTTCTATTTTCATTTTTAGTTTTTCCCATTTCCAGACCTCACATTTACTTAGTTATATGTACAAAATGGAAATAAATTAAACTGCAATGCAGAAGATAATGTTTTATTTCCTTTCTTAGATTACGTTAGTTTGTTTTGAATTTCGCGCAAAGCTATACGAGGACTATCAGCGCCAGCCGTTCCTAATTCAGCAGTGTGCGATTATAGAGAAGGCAACTAGTTAACACCACCAACCGCCAACTCTTGAGCTACTTTTTTAGCAACAAATAGCGGGAATGATCATCATGTTACAACGTCCTTAAACCTGAAAGGGCGAACATTTTTAGTTTGACGAGGATTCGAACCTGCGACCCTCACGTTACAAAACGAGCGTCCCAACCAGCTGGTGATGCCGTTGCACACTTACTTCCTCTACCATTAAAACAGAACACATTATTTCGAATTAATGGAAAATGGTTGACACTAGTACGCTCTTTCTCCTCCTATCGATCATGTGATACAATTAGAACGAGTCGCGAGGTTACGTTGTGGTACAAAACAAATAAAAAAAGTATTTGCGTAGGATAATATGAACCTCTATTTTGGTTCATTAATCCGTAAACGTTTGTATACTACAATGGTGTAGCCCTGAAGTAGGTTTTACTGATGATAACAATTGTATTTTATGCGTATGTTGTAATTATGAGCTTAAGATTTTCAAAACATACAAATCATTAAGTCCTCTTTTAGGATGTGTGATATGTCAGTGCAATGGATAGTGGCTGGAAATATATCCAGGGAAATTACATAAAACGTAATATTATTATCACGAAATTCAAACACACGATTAACTCCAAGGATTTGAAACTAACAGGTTTATGTACTTAACAGCTTTTTAAATCTAAGTTTCACTAATTACGTTTTTCTTCGTACAGTTAAATTTCAAACTTTTCATTTTATTACTTGTTTTGCAATAACAGTTTATAAGTTACATTGCTTAGTTTTAACTGAAAAGGTTTGGTTTGTTTTGAGTTTCGCGCAAAGCTACATGAGGGCTATCTGCTCTAGCCATCCCTAATTTAACAGTGTAGAGGGCAGGCAGCTAGTCATCGCCACCCATGGCCAACTCTTGAACTACTCTTTTACCAACGAATAGTGGAATTGACCGCACATTAAAACGCCCCCACGGTTGGAAGAGCGGCATGTTTAGTGGGATGGGGATTCAAACCTAGGACTTTCAGATTACGAGTTGAGTACCTTAACCACCTGGCTATGCTGGTCTAGCTAAATAGGATTCACAAACAAGCCATGATGCGAATCATCTTGTTGGCGATGTACAAGTTAAGTCTGTATATTCCATCATCCTAGATGTTAGTTTAAATGTTCTGCAAATTATATTCATGTATTATTTTTACTTATTCTATTTTTTACGTGTACTTACTCTTTAACTACTTATTTGTTACATCAGCTGCGCTGGTGTATTTATAAAAATGTAAATTCAAGAGTTCACGCTTTTACATGTTACCATTTATAACTCATAACAATGCATTTCGGGCCGTAATATTTAATAGCTTACCTTTACACTAAATAGAGACTAAACAATATTGAATATAACAATTATAGCTAAATAACTACTGTATTGCGAGTAATAAAATTCATATAAATACGTACATGCATAGAGAACGTTTTCTCTAAGTGTTATGACTTTACATAATGATTTATGCCAATAAGATCAGAGGCTTTAACTGAGTGAAAAGGTAGATAAATATCTACTGCTGTCATTTCTCGTCTAAATATCTTAATATTAAGAATCTTGCTACGATAAATAGTTTTCTAAATATCCTTTCCCTTTAATTCCTAGATAATTATAAGCTGTTTTTTATATTTTGAGCCCATATTGTTATTTCAACGTTTAGCTGTTTTGTTACAGCTCTATTCTGTTATATTTATTACACTAAAATAATGACTGGAATGGCAACCATTTTGTCGAGGTCATTGCTTAAGTTTTACTTTATCAGATAGATGGCAGCACTGACTGTATAGGTTTATGTTGTTTTTTTTAATTTCGCTCAAAGCTACACGAGGATTATCTACGGTAGCCGTCCCTAATTTAGCAGTGTAAGACTAGAGGGAAGGCAGCTAGTCATCATTACTCACCGCCAACTCTTGGGCTACTCTTTTACCAACGAATAGTGGGATTGATTGATACATTATAATGTCTCCACGGCTGAAAGGGCGAGCATGTTTGTTGCGACGGGGATTTAAACCCGCAACCCTCAGATTACGAGTCGAAAACCTTAACCCACCTGGTCATGCCGGGACGGCTGTATAGGGATGATTCGGTTTGTTCCTCAGAATAGTATTTTAAATACACTACATTGTCAAAAGTGTGTAGACGTCCCTTATAATTAGCAGATTTGGCTATTACAAACACTCCAATTGCTAAAAGGTGCGTGAAGTCACGCATACAGCCATGCAATCTCCATAGACAAATATTGGCAGTAGAATGGGCCGTACTGAAGAGCTCAGTGACTCTCAACGTGGCACTGTCGTAGGATGCTACCTTTCCAACAAATCAGTTTGTCAAGTTTCTGCCCTGCTAGAACTACTCCAGTCCACCGTAAATGCTGTTATTTTGAAATGGAAACGTGTAGGAGCAACAACAACTCAGCCACGAAGCAGTATGCCACACAAGCTTATAGAACAGGACCGTGAGTGCTGAGGTGCGTAGCAACACGCACTACTGAGTTACAAACTGCCTTTGCAAGCAACTTCAGCACAAGAACTGTTCGTCGGAATCTTCATGAAATAAGTTTTCATGGCTGAGGAGCCACACACAAGCCTAAGATCACCATGTGCAATGCCAAACGTCGACTGGAGTGGTTAAAGCACACCGTCATTGGACTCTGAAGCAATGAAAACATGTTCTCTGGAGTAATGAATCACGCTTTACTATCTGGCAATCTGACGGACGAATCTGGATTTGGCAGATCCCAAGAGAATGCTACCTGCTTGAATGCATAATGCCAACTGTGGAGGAAGAATAATGGTCTGGGGCTGTTTTTAATGCTTTGTGTTAGACTATTTAGTTCCAGTGAAGGGAAATCTTAATGCTACAGCATACAATGACCTTCTAGAGAATTGTGTGCTTCCAACTTTGTAGCAAGAGTTTGGGGAATGCTCTTTATATTTCAGCATGACAATGCCTCCGTGCACAAAGCGAGGTACATAAAGACATGATTTGCCAAGGTTGGTGTGGAAGAACTTGACTGGCCTGCACAGAGCCCTGACCTCAACCCCATTGAACATCTTTGGGATGAATTGGAACGCCAACTGCGAGCCAGGCCTTCTCGCCCGAAGTCAGTGTCCGACCTCACTGATGATCTTGTGGCTGAATAGCAGCGAATTCCCGCAGCCATGCTCAAAATCTAGAAGAGTGGAGGCTGTTATAGCAGCAAAGGGGGAACCAACTTAATATTAATGCCCATGTTTTTGGAATGGGATGTTCAACAAACACATAGGAGTGTGATGGTCGGGTGTCCACATAATTTTGTCCATGTAGTGTATCTCCTCGATGGGTCATCAGAATATTACAATACTATACAGTGTTTCCTTTTGTAACCATACATATTTAACTACTCAGTCACAAGTTTTTGAAATGTCTGTAAATATCACAGCAAAAAGTGTGAATTCATTGTTCTTCTTTCTTCTGTTTTTATATATTACTTGATAATTCAAACGCTAAAACAATGATAGCAACCACTATCACAAAGATGGCAGTTTTAGAGTATATACTTTTATATGTATTGTTGACTTCTAGTATTAACTTTTAATGGGCTCAGCATGGCGTAAGGTGCGCGACTCGTAATCCGAGGGTCGCTGTTTCGCGCCCGCTTCGCGCCAAAACATCATCGCCTTCCCAGCCGTGGGGGCGTTATAATGTGACCGTCAATCCCACTTTTCGTTGGTAAAAGAGTAGCCCAAGAGTTGGCAGTGGGTGGTGATGACTAGCTGCCTTCCCTCTCGTTTTACACTACTAAGTTAGGAACGGCTAGCACAGATAGCCCTCGAGTAACTTTGTACGAAATTCCAAAACAAACAAAAATTAACTTTTAAATTTATATATATAATTGTAGTGTAAACGATGGTATTATTACCCCTTTAAGTTCCTATATAAGGTATGTTGTAACAGGAACTACCAGCTAATAATAGATAAACAATAAATATTACAGCTGGAACCTCTTTGTATTTAGAACCTAGTTTGAAATATAGCCTTGCTATATTTGTTGAAATATTGCAAAAAACAAACAAACAACAACAAGCAAGCGAATAAATATTTTCAAAAAAGGAAGTGTATCAATGACTAATAGAAATCCTTAAAAAACGATAGAAACAGAATAGTAGGATGGGGTTTGAATGAACCCTACATAATAGGACAGTCAAGAATTAAAATATAGAAATATGTATATAACTATTCAATTAAATTGAGTTTAATTGATACTGTTTTTGTCTGTTATCGTATTACAACATTACTAATTCAGTGGCCCGGCATGGCCAGGTGGTTAGGGCACTCGACTCGTAATCCGAGGGTCGCGGGCTTGAATCCCCGTCACACCAAACATGCTTACCCTTTCAGCATTACAATGTGACGTTCAATCCCACTGTTCGTTTGTAAAATGGTAGCCCGAGAGTTGGCGGTGGGTGGAGATGACTAGCTGCCTTCCCTCTAGTATTACACTGCTAAATTAGGAACGGCTAGCACAGATAACTTTCGTGTAGCTTTACGCGAAACAATCTAATTTAAGAGAGTGAGGTACTGCCAAAAAAATAAAATCTGTTTATTAAATAGTGTTCCAAGCTTCATATTTAATCTCAGCAACCAAGCGTATTGTGAACTCATTATATGTAGTATTATGCATGGACGTTCTTTGCATTAAATACTTTTATTTGCGAGCTTTGGGCCCGAAATTCGCAAATAAAAGTATATTAACGCCGAGAAAAATCCGTGTAAAATACAACATGTTAACCTGCCTACATTATGAGTCTTAAACAAACAGTGGAATCATTATGTCCGTAGTCTGTACGTGGATTAAACATAGTTTCAAGATAAATCTATTGAAATTATCCAGCTATATTCTGTAGAGTTGGCGGTAATAGAGTCAGGTAAACGAAGAGTATAATAAATAAATCAGTAAATTATTTAAGAAAAAATCTAAAACGCTAAAAAAGGTTTTGTTTGACGCCATCTGCCGATTTAAAAACTTTTCCATCTGTATCAGAAGTGTCAAAAAAATTAGTTTATTATAATTTCACTTGCAGTGACCACTTGCTAAAATAACCCCATGCACTTCGTTCTCCAACGTTTAACATGCTAACCAATGCCATTAACACTATATTGCATCGTGTTTATTAATTTTGGGTCATGTGTCTAATTTAAATATTAAAAATAACAGAATAATTATTTTTGCTTGTTAATTTATTGTTCAAAATTCGATAAAGCATATACATATATGAATTTACTTTAAAATAATTAATCGTACGAAATTCTTTCAGATTGAGTGAGTCACTTTAAACTAACTAATCATACATAATTCTTTCAGATTTAATCTCTTTAAACTAATTAATCATAAGTATTTTTACAGATCCTTTAAGTTTTTGTCAGACTTTTAACGTCCTTGTAATAATGAAAAAGAAAAAGATGACACAGTAAGTAACGCAATATGTAAAGAATAGTATTTGATTTTGTGAAAAAAATATGAATATAATTTTTTGTTGTTATAGGATTAGGCTGTTTAGAATTAAGCACAAAGTTACACAGTGGAATATCTGTGCTCTACCAATCATGTGGTGTGAGTCCAGAAACATACCCCTGTGCTACTGTGTGGCTTGTTATTAGAAAGGGGGTAAATCTGTACAGTTTCTCCCACTTGGCATTGTTAGTGGTGTTATTACCACCGGAGCCATTATCACAGTTCTGATTGCTTTTTTCAGGATTACACATTTTTGTTTTACCAAAAATAGCACTAACTAGATAACACCAAATCAGAGAAGAGCTGTTGTACAGGAAACAATATGGTACACACAGAACAACATAGGAAAAGAAAACCAGAAATGATTGATTTCTACAATTCAAATTCATCGCCCGAATTTATTGCACACAGAACGACATAGTAGAAGAAAAACTAGAAATGATTGGTTTCTACAATTCAAAGTCTTTGCTTGGATATGGTGCACAGAAAACAATACAGAAGAAGAAAACCAGGAATGTCTGACTTCTACAATTTAAAGTCATCGTCCACAGAGAACCCTTTCGTTTCCAATTCCCCTGCTACTTCAGGCACGATCAGGGTATATTTTTCGGCGCCCTGAGCGTGAAAGTGGGTTTTTCTTGGGGCACTCCCGTTTCCCCCCACAGCAAAATTAACGGATATTTTTAATATCCTGGCCTTGAGAAGAGGTACATTTTTACTTCATCCCTTTCCCCAATTTCTTCTTTATCTTCCCTCCCTTTCTCCTCTGTCCTAGCTCGTCTCCTACGCGACCATATCACACTAATTTCAAAACAAGATCCCAAAACCACCCAAGAATTCAATATGCTCCTCGAGAGGTCTTGAACCCTCATTCATGCGTGGGGCTGAAGAGAAACAAAAGTTTCTGAGCGCCCTTGGTTTGCCTTAGGGGTCTCTTTTCAAACCAAAACTACTGTCAAGTCTAAATGGAATGGAAATGGTCAGAAACAGCGCGAAAGTTTTCATCAATCAAAGTGATGTATCCCTTCAGTCATCAAGTGGGAGGTCACACACAGATGTTACTCCTGGAGCCGGACACCCTTTGCAAACCTCTCATACAGAGGAAACTTCACTTCTACCAGAACGTACCCAGGGAGATGAAACGTTTTGTTCCTGATTACAAGGGTGAGTAAAACTTTCTTTGGTGCAATAATTGTAATTCGATTCTCAGCATCGACACAAAGTATGTCAATGTGATATCAACTTGCACTCCGAATTAAAATCGTAGTTGGAGTTTCTGTAAATTTTAAGTCTGTTGAAATATGGTTTCAATGTTAAGTCCTAATCCAAGACTAACGCATTCGGGTCAAATGTGATTAGTACTGGGTTTTCGACTTAATAGAGAAATGTTAATTGTAGCTTGAGTGTTTTTGTCTCAGTTATGCTTATCTTTTATATGTTTTTCTCATTCTTGTTAATTCAGTAACTCTGAAAAATAGGGAATCGAACCCCCGATTTTAGCGTTGTAAGTCCGTAGACTTACCGCCGTCCCAGCGGGGAACATGTTAAAACAAAGAACTACACAATAGGTTATCTGCATCGTTATCATCATGAGAAAGGAACCCCAATTTTTAGCGTTTTAAGTCCTCAAACTAACTGCTAAACCACGGGGAGAAGGCTACTTTTGTTTAGAATACAAGGGTTTGATTTTCTTTTGTGAACACAGCAGATGCCCCGATGTGGCCTTACTTGAACACAAAAACAAAAATTAAAAAGGACAAACTTTCATGACAATACATGAAGACGACACCTTTACCCAAAGATATAAAACTTCCTACTGAAACATCACTAGTGCAATACGTGTACCAAAACCTCAGAAGTCTGTTATAAAGAAGAGACATCGCATTACTTCAATAAACATTAAATGAATCATTATTTTTATTATTATAACAATAACAACAATACTGGAGAATATTTGTTTATTTCTGTTGTTTGTTTTTTAACTGGTCGATGACATTGACATGTCAGTGGACATTACTTCCTAGGCCTGGCATGTCCAGATGGTTAAGGCACTCGACACATATTATATGAGGGTCGCGGATTCGAATCTCCGTCGCACCAAACATGCTCGCCCTTTCAGCTGTGAGAACGTTATAATTTTACGGTCAATCACACTATTCGTTGGTAAAAGAGTAGCCCAAGAGTTGGCGGTGGGTGGTAATAATTGTCACAGCATAATTTCCCTACAGCTGACAGGGCGATAATTTTTGAGAGGAGTGACAATTCGACCCCGTGATCCTCAAATTGTGAATCATGTGCTCTAACCACCTGGCCCTGCCAAGGTCTTTGAGTGTTCTAATCAATAAATGACAAACAAAAAATGACATCTAATGAAGCAGGTAACACGATGCTAAATTATTTTAATGTTTCAAAAGGTGCTACGAAACAGTGAACAGTATTTTAATTATAATTATAGTAGGCTGTAAAATAAGATACGAGCCACGTTGTTAGGGCGCCCGACTAGTAATTTGAGTGTCATGGGTTCGAATACCCGTTACACCAAACATGCTCGCCATTTCAGCGTTATAATGTGAGGGTCAGTCCCATTATTCGATGGTAAAAGAGTAGTTCACGAGTTGGCAGTGATGAATAGCTGCCTTTCCTCTAGTTTTACATTGCTAGATTAGGGACAGCTAGGGCAGATAGCCCTCTTGTAGCTTTGCACGAAATTAAAAAAACAAATAAACAAAATGAGATACGTAGATTTTTATTACAAATGAAAGAAAGAATTTTGTTCAAAACACTTTATTATATGGATTTGATTTTTCATTTGTGATTCTGTATTCGTTTATTGTTGAACTGTTTATATTACTAACCACAATCAAAAGAAATTTTCTTATTATTTCCAGTGACTCGTATTTTAATGACTTCCGTTATACATTTGAACAAGCAACGTCTCACAACTGTCTGCAAAAGTGAAAGGTGGTTAAAATGTAATATGTGAGATTGAGTACACACATTTGTTTTTGTTTTTAACGTGAATTTTGCGAGGATTTCAAATACAAATTAAATCTGATAAACAATTTTAATGTTTGGACATGTGAATGTTATAAATTTACTGTTGTAATTTTTCATTTGAAAAATCTTTCAAGATTTCTATTTTTTTGAAATGCTTACCTTACATTTAAGGTTTATTTAAATACATTGGAAAGTATTATATAATCTTAAGAATTACACTAATATAGTTTTACGACATGGTATAGGTGTTATGCAGGTTCAACATGGGAATAAAAGTTCCGAATTTCTTCAGCCTTTTAAGAAGAACAGTGTGGCTTGTTCCAATGAGAACAATAAAAAACAAAATAAAAACCATGACACTATAGAATGGTTGCAGTGTGGAACTCGCCAACAATATAGGTTAGTTGTTTTTATGTTCTTACTTCGACTAAAAGCTCGAGTCTGTTAGATCGAAGACTGGACAAGGCTGGCTGACGTGCATGATTATGGATTCATATATCCATCTCTCCTTTCCTGTAAAAAGACTACGACTGAAAATAACATAAATATATTTGATCAGACGAGAGTAGCTCATGAATTTACGGTTAGTGTAGTTTGACCAGCTGCTTTCCTTTCAGTCTATCAGCTCATGGCCCCCCAGTGGCTCAGCAGAATGTCTGCAGACTTACAACGCTAAAAACCGGGTTTTGATACCCGTGGTTTGCAAAACATAGATAACCCATTGTGTAGCTTTGTGCTTAATTCAAAACAACTAAAACAACTATCACCTCAGAATTAAGAACACAGAGTGCATTCTTTGTTTGCTTAACCCATTGTGTAGCTTTGTGCTTCTCGAATAAATTATTTATATCTGTGTTAAAGCAAAAACTGCTTTTTACTTTCTGATTAGAGCTTGTTTTGTTTTGAATTTCGCGCAAGTTTACACGAGGGATACCTGCGCTGGCCGTCCCTAAAATAGTAGCGTAAGACTAGAGGGAACCACCTGCCGCCAACTTTTGATTGCCCTTTTACCACTGAATAGTGGAATTGACTCTCACGTTCGAACGTTTCCACAGTTGAAACCACCTGTCTATGCTTAGAGCTAAACAAATGCGTACTACTATTGACGACTATTTCCCCAATAACTATTTTTGTAAGTAACATTCACGTTTTACACAAACACACAGACAAACATATCGCATGTATCTTTTTCTTACACATAGTAACTTAATGTAAGTGATGTGTTATCGTTTTCGTTGGTCGGTCGTGGCCTTGTATTAACGTATTGGGATTCGTATATAAAGGTCAAAACCGAAACTTAGCAGCGCTAAACGTGTTCTTCATTTTTTCTTTATCTGTAGGCTGTTAAAAAAATAAATTTGCCTTCCAGCTGTCTAGTTGTTGTTTGCTTTTTTATTCATAGATGGCAGTGGCTGAATTCCAGCTGTTTCTAACTTTGTTGTTCAAACAAAACTAATGTATTAAATTAAGACTTGATTTATTATATCCAAAAAATAAAATAGAAAGACTGAATCGAAAGATGCAGCTCTGGACTCTTCCCCAGTTGTGTCAATCATAGGTGTGTATAGTATAGGGTAGATGATATCACACACTAAAAGAAGGTTTGTTTGACAGTGTACCGTATAACTTGTGAATCATTAGTAAATGTAATGGACTTCTTATCCTTGCATATATTTGATTTTAAATGGAGTGTTTTTGTTCTTAATTCAGCAAGACAGTACAAATAGCCCACCAATACTATCCTGTTATTACTTATGTCACATAGCAGGCACGAGTGGCCCGGCATAGCTTGGTTGTTAGGGCGTTCGACTCGCAATCTGAGGGTCACGGGTTGGAATTCCGATCACGCCAAACACGCTCACCCTCTCAACCTTGGTGGTGTTATAATGTTTCAGTTGGTCTCACTATTTATTGTAAAAGAGTAACCCAATAGTTTGCAATGGATGGTGATGACTAGCTGCTTTCTCTCTAGTCTTACACTGGTGAATTAGACAGTTCTTGTGTAGCTTTGCGCGAAATTCGAAACAAACACTCAGGGATGAAAGTTATGGTGTGCTATACACACATAGCACAAATAATATGATTTATAGCCCTCAGACACAACAGGGAACAAAATCACCAAATTACCTTCAGTTATTACCAACTGGACTGAACATGAAGTATGTAAATGTGTTAAGCGTTGCATTCTTAGGGAAGATTAAAAGCGATTTTCTGGTCATATTTATGGTTTTAAACACAAAGATACACAGGTGGTTATCTAGACCGTGCCTATTAGAGATTTATGAGTCTTCAAGCTTGCCATTGATACTGTGGGACAAGAGAAGTACAATATACGTAAATAAAGAATTTCGAATAATGGACATTTTATATATCATCTTTGACCTTATAACATAATAGCATGAAGACCTCTAGAAAAATTCGCTGCACAATAACCGCTCTGAACGTTTTCAGAGTTAGAGTTATTACGATCTTTAGACTAGCAAATGAACTGAGTTCGAAGTTCATAAGTGTTTTAAGTACTTTGTACAGCGATGGACCCTGATAGCTTATCTCGTAAGCTAGAGGATCATGGCTAACTTATGTTGCAGTTTGTCATTTCTAATATCTTGTTGTTGTTTATTTATATTATCATTCCTTATGAACTACTAGATTTGTTGTTGCTGGAAAATGTTGCATCACACTTTTGTCGTCCTTGTATCCTCGATTTGAAAATGGGTACACGTCAACATGGAGACAATGCGTCTGACGATAAACGTTGCCGCCAGATGGCCAAATGTACAGCCAGTACATCAGCAACTCTTGGTGTTCGTTTATGTGGCATGCAGGTAAAGAAGTGTACTAGCTACGTACAAATAAAAATATTTTACCTGATTTATAGTTCTGATTAATTTATTTCGAATATATTTCACTGAAACGGATGGAAACCGTATGTAACATATTTACTGTAAGCTTTTGCAACTGCTGCACAAATAATATATATGAGGAATTTTGTAGAAGAAAACGTAGCATTGGAGTTTCAGACTTAAACATTAACGTAGTAGTAGACACAGGAAATTCAATGTACTATTCTTACGCTCTCAGTAATAAAAATTAAAATGCACATCAGTTGTTAGTGAAATTTTTCTTCCATAACCCAGAATATTTAGGCTATTTCTAAATTTCTATAAAAAAGAACTAACAAGACGAATTAATATTTATTGGTTTTATAAAAATCTCATTAATAATTTAATCTCAGAACTAGAGTTTCGTTGTCCGCGTCCCGTTAATGCAAAAAAAGTTATTGGTGCTTTATGAGTGATGATCGAATAGCACTGTTCATAAAAGTAGCTTAAGAGTTGGCGATCGGTGCCGTTAACTAGTTGCAACATTGTTGAAAATACTCTTAATTTAACACCTCCCATTATCTCAGCGAGAATTTTGAGAGCTTACGATGCTAAAAACTGTATTTCAATACTCGTGACATGCAGACCTCAGAAAGGCTGTTTTCTAGCTGTATGACAACAATAAACAATCTCTAAATCATAAATGTATTATCTTATATAAAATAAGTTAAATTATCGTTTTGAAATTTGTATATACTATCACTGTAAGCACTAAAACAAAACTTGCTTTCATTATAAATGAATAAAACAATATACGTAATTGTTAAAATAATGGTTTACTTCCTGTAGGTTTATCAAGCAAATCGTAGGAACTACGTGTGGAAAGACAAATATTACGGTCGGACTTTAGATGAGTGTGGTTTCAGATGTACACTTTACCAGTTTTTTCACAATGGTATTCAGCTTAACGTGAGTTTCATTCAAAGAGTCTTGGAGAAACTTCAGGAACTTCGAAAAGCCGTTGAAAACCAACACTCCTATCGATTATATTCTAGTTCATTATTGGTTTTGTACGAGGGTTGCGAGTCCAATGACAACAGTCTAGGTTTTGGCAAGAGAATTCAGGCTATTTCAAGACATAATATCTCCTATGATGGAGAGGAAAATTTTGAATCGCACTTTATAAGAAAGCATCCAATCTGTGATGAAAGGATTTTGACATTAGCACCACCTCGAAGAGTATTTTTGAAAACGTGAAGGACATCACTGACGTGTCTGAAATGTCTCACTCGTGGTGGTCGTTGAATAAACTTTCTATACATTCTTGTATATCATCAAGAGCCTCGGGTTGTTCATCAGTAGATATCAGAATGATAGACTTTGCTCATACAACATACAAAGGTTACAAGGGGGACACGACTATCCACAATGGACCTGATAATGGGTACCTTTTGAGATTAGACAATTTCGTTCGTCTCCTGCGAAAAGTCCTTGATATTAAATAGAGTGTCTCCAAGGGCCTATTGCTGTTACATGATAAGATGGTTTTTGAACTGTTTCGTCCAATTTATAATGCGATCCTTGTACAAAAAATAAAGCGTTAAATTAGAAAGAAGAATTGTCTTAAGTGACACTTAAGCCTTAAATAGTAATACAGGACATTCTTAAAATATCGCTATAGACTATTCTTCAGTAGCTGTGTGTCATAGAAAAGATTTAGTTTTTTCATGAACTTAAGTACTTCAATATATTATGGTATAAAGAAGGTTAAAATGTCATAACGTTCGGAAAAATTGTCTATTCAATGTCTAACAACTAAAATGTGTGAAACTAAACGTAAAAGCATGTAATTTTCCAGAAATGCAAAATTTAAACACGTGTAATCAACGCTTGAAGCCATGGCACTTTGTTACTGTTTCTAAGGGGGGATCTTGACGCTTGAAATCATATGTAAGTATTTGCACCAGTTTCATGTTTACGGATCTGAATAACACTTAAGTCTAGGGGAATGTGCAGTCAGCACGAATTAAAGTTTGACAGAATTAGTAAAGTGTAAGAAAAAGTTAGGGAATATGATTTGATATTAACTTTTAGGGCAGCAGAAGAACAAAATGGCGCGTGACCATTGTAGCATGAAATAATGTAACGTACATTTACCTCAAAAAGTACGCTCTACAATGGACAGTTAAATCCAACTATTCGGTCAGGCAAGAGTTGGTGATGGGTGTTATTTACTAGATGCCTTCTTTTTAGCCAATAAGCTCAAAAGTAAAGACGTTATGCAAAGATAGCCCTTTGTGTGTGAGCATAAAAACCTACATACAAGCATTTTGAAATCCAACATCAATTTACAATAGCAAAATTAAATAAATAAATACGAAAAAAGAAATGTAAAGTGAGTTATGTGTGATCACTTGCATGAAGTTATTTCTTCAGAAGTTTGTCTACCGAGCGTTACCTACAGGATAATGAAGTGATTCAGTGTCATTTTTATTGTATTGCTTTAAGAACAATATAACTCTCAAAACTGTCCATTTATTTTTGGGCCCGGCATGGCCAAGCGTGTTGAGGCGTTCGACTCGTAATACGAGGGGCGCGGGTTCGGATCCCAGTCGCCCCAAACATGCTTGCCCTTTCAGCTGTTGGGGTGTTATAATGTGACGTTCAATTCCTCTATTCATTGGTGAAAGAGTAGCCCAAAAGTTGGTGGTGGGTGGTGATGACTAACAGCCTTCCCTCTTGTCTTATAATGCTAAATTAGGGAGAGATAACGCAGATAGCCCTCATGTAGCTTTACGCGAAATTCAAAACAAACTAATCTGTTACACGAAACTAATTTTCGTTTCCAGTTATTGAATGAAAGAGAGAAATGACAAAAACGTGTCTAAATATTTTTTGAAAGTTTGTTAACTATGTATATATTGTAATATTGTGCGTGTGTGTGTGTTTTTCGTACAGTAAAGCCACAAAGCACTAACTGCGCAGCCCACCGAAGGGAATCGAACGCCTGATTTTAGCGTTGTAAATCCGAAAACATACCGCTGTACTAGCGGGAGGCTGTAATATTGCACACAAAAGATATGTTACATGCAAACACAATTTACATAACTTAGAATGTAGTCCTTTCCTGCATGAATACACATTTATTGTTATTTTTTATCCGTCTGTTTTTCTTTTTTACATTTTCTTGTGTAAATAAATCAAATGAACCAAAAAGTTAGATAAAATATTGTTTAACTGTAAATATAAAAACATAGTTTTTACACATCTTTTGAAGTAGATACAAGTATAAGAAATGGCTTGCATACACTGATGAAAAAAATGTGTTTGGAAAATTCACAAAAAAAAATCAAAATTTATCTTTAAAAATACAAAATACTGTGTTATGTGGAAATGAATTTATCTTTATTTTTTAATACGTTTACCTTTCATTCCCTTCACAATGAAACGAATGTGTAACTGTATGAATAATACACAAAATTCAGAAATAAAACTGAAGGTGGTGAAGACACGTGAATTGCGGGTTCGAATCCTCGTCACAAACATGCTCACCCTTTCGGTCTTTAAGTCGTTATAATGTCACAGTGAATTTCACTATTCGTTGGTAAGTGAGTAGCCCAAGAGTTGGCGGTGAGTGGCGTTAACTAACTCCCTTCCCTCTAGTCTTGTACTGCTAAATTAAGGACGGCTAGCGCAGGTAGTTTTCTTGTAGCTTTACGCGAGATTAAAAACAAACAGATAATAAAACTGAATGCAACTAAAGTTTGTTTTATACTAGTGAATTTAATGTAATCAATTAATAATATTATATTTTTACATATTTCGAACTTTCAGTGGCTCAGTTGTAAGTATGGGGATTATTACGTTAAACATTGGGTTTCGATACCCGCAATAGACAGATAACAACTAACCCTCAATGTAGCTTTGTGATTAATAATAAACAATATGTTTCTGGGTAATAGGAAGTGGTGAGACCAGTCAGGCCGTGATCTGTTCAGTTTTTCATGGCATGTATTGCTACAACTTACGTATTAAAACTTGCTTCTTTTAATTCCGTAGATTACTTTGTGTGTCTGCAATAATTGTAGTTAAAATGGCACAAGATTCAGTCTTGTTGTATTAAATTTTCAAATATTTTCTAGAGACATGACTCCAGGCTTTCCTAGAAACGAGGCAGTGGTTAGCCACTTCAAATATACTTTCTACAGCAGTATGTTTTTTTTTAAAAAGTGTTGTTGTTTTTCTCTGTCAAAGGTATTACAACAAGAAATAGCTAATGACCTTAGAACTGAAATGAATATTTTTCTCACAAAAAATAAAGTGGTATATTGAAAAGCCTTTAAAATTATTTCTATTTTTAACAAATTTTGGAACTTGTAGACAACATCATTTATTATCAATAAATTTCAAAAACATTTAATTGTTTTCAGGCTAACGTAAATTACAACACTGTGTATAAAATACAAGTGGAAATAAATTTGAACTAAAGGCTAAATCACAGTTACAAATTTATAAATGTTACCCAAGTTCTAGAAATGTCTATGAAATACCTAAAATCGCAAGACTAGAAAATCTGGAAAATCTCAAACGTTTATAAAAATGTAAAACTTCAGATAAAATCTATCAGTAGGGAAAAATCTGGGTTTTAATACTAAAAAATATAACACCAACTTAATCCAAGTTTACGTTAGATAACCAACACCTTATCGTGCATATGACATCTGTCCACCCCTCCTCGAGTGCTGAGAGTGGGGAAATCCCAGGAGATTATTTGATTCGTCAACAGAAAAAACAAAAATAACTTTCTAATTTTGGATGCTGTGATCCATCTTTCATGCAGCCCCCCAGTGGCTCAGCGGTATGTCTGAGGACTTACACGCTAAAATCCGGGTTTCGATACCCGTGATGGGTAGAGCACGGATAGTCCATTGTATAGCTTTGTGCTTAATTCAAAACAACAGCAACAAAATCTTTTCTACAAGAAACTAGGATAACTGTCAATTAATGAACTAGGCCTTGAAACAGAGCTATAAAAGCCAAAATTAAAACAAGTTTACTTGAGCGACTTTCTCTATTCAAAGAAAAATGAAAATTCTAAAAACATTTAAACCTTAACTGAGGAAATCAGAAACTGAATGATGCCTTCTTGCATCACATTTATTCCTCTTGTCACTTCCGAGCAGCCTGTTCGTCTCTAATTCTAAAAGTACTAAACAAAATTAACACAGAAATATACCTCCCCAAAAATACCTTTACATGACACAAAACCTTTAACAATGAAAACATACTTTACCTGTCCTTCGTTAGTACAGGGTAAGTCTACCGATTTACAAAGCTAGAATTAGGGATTCAATTCTCCTCGATTAGCTCAGCAGATAGTCTGCAGTGGCTTTGTTATAAGAAAGAAACACACACACGTATTTTACCTGTTAAAATAAAAGTGATTGTTGGTTATGAATTTTCCGCAAAGCTACTAGGGAACTGTCTACGCTAGTCGTCCCTAATTTAGCAATGTAAGACTAGAGGGAAAGCAGCTAGTCATCACCACCTACCGCCAACTCTTGGGCTACTCTTTTATCAACGAATAGTGGGATTGACCGTTACATTATAACGCCCCCACGGCTGAAAGGACGAGCATGTTTGGGTGACGGGATTTGAACCCACGACCCCTAGATGACGAGTCGAAAGCCTTTACCCACCTGGTCATGCCGGGCAAAATAAAATTGAATAATTCTTTAACAAAACAGAAATACCCCACAATAAAACCCTTAAACAATACAAGTTACACATTAAATAAAACTCTTTATTTAAGACTAAGTATTTCAATACCCTAGTTATGAAACTAAATAACAACTGCAAGTTATAAAGTACAATAGTTTAGCCAATATATCATATTATATTAACAGAAAACTAAGCCCTTTTACACAGAAAAACATGTTACAAACAAAAATTACCTTTAAAGTTAAAATTAACTAAGTATATTTAAGCTAACTTATTTACAGAAAAAGCATTATTTTTATATAAAATACAAAAACGCATAAAATACACTATGTATAATCGAATGAATACGAATATATATATATATATAGTGCAGTAAAGAAAGTTTCCATATGTATAGCACTCGAAAACCTCAATAAAACATAATGTGAACAATATTTCACATATAGACAAAAATTCTCAATATTAATTACGCTCTACTGAAGATAGATATGGACATTATACTCGAAATAATTAAATAAACGAATAAAATATAATTCAATATACATAAATACACAACTTGTAGCCACAATAAAAAAGTTTGTTGGTTGCTTTTTTTAATACAAAACTACTTAATAGGCTGTTGTGCTGGGCCCACCATTGGTATTAAAACCCAGCTTTCAGTCTTATAAGTCTCCAAATTTACCACTGAGTTAATAAGGTGTGGGAGAAGGCTACTAAAATAACAAAGTGTTTGCTTACTCATGACAACTTCAAAATTGAGAATAGGTTTAGTAACTTGATGCTTAACGATATATTACTAGGAAATGTGGATATGCTATGGAACAGTTGCCATATATGTGGCTTAACAGATTATCTCAGTATCACTTATCATAACACATCATTGTATCTTGTTACACTATTTGTCATTTTAAAAATAAATTCCACCACACATTTAACGTGCATTCTGTCCTTATTTTCACCATCTCCGTAGAAAAATAAGTCCACTTTGACCATATTGTGATAACTCAATTACCTTGTTGTTAGTCATAACCTCTAACCTGCACATTTCTTATCTAGATTATTCGTAACTGTAGTTAACTTTCTAGTAATGGAATAAGGCACTTCTTTAATATCTCAGCAACTTAAAGCTGGAGTGAAAGGGAGCTTAAGAGGCTTCGCCCATCTGCTTGAGGTTCAGTGTCCTCTTTTCCCTAGTTTCAGGCTCCAAATTAATATAAAAAATATAAAATAAATAAATTTTAAAATTTAGGTAAAGTATGATTAAACCTAAGCATAATAATAATAGTATATCTGACGTAAAAATTCCTGATACAGATTAGAGATATTTAATCAAAAGTATAGATTAAAGGAGTAAAGATTTGTCCACTGCTCTTAAATATCTTTCAAAGTTACGTTGTAAAACACACACATAAAAGTATACTCACATTCTATAACTGTAGGCTTAGGGGTACTTTTGATTAACTTGCCTGTATAACGTGATCCTTACTAAATGTAGACAATCTATGAAGACAGCTTCAAGTCTTTACTCTTATTGACTTCCAGAGCTGCACTCACTAAGATTGTCACCACTCTAATAATAGTTCTTAGCTATTCTGGGTCACTTATGCATACCTTCTATTACCGTCTGTTTTTTACAGTACAACAACTCGGTTTCTTTATAGAAAGTGGTGGTGAAATAGCAAAGCTCAGTACCAACACCAGAGGCGTTGCAAGGTGTTTAAAAGATTCGGGTCTCGGGCATATACATGTAGGCTCAGGAATTTTCGGTGTTTAATTATGATATCGACCGTAGTTTTCTGTTTTGATTTTTCCAGACACCGACAGGGCACTGTAAAATACAATCGTGGTATGAGTCCCATGTACTAGAGCTTAGCGACACCTTTGACTAATACTAAGTAACCATGAAAGAACAAACAGCAATCTGATACTTTTTTTTCTGACCTAAAATGTTCGGTAACACAAACATCTCATTTCAGTTACTTCTTTTAGACACAAGTAAACTTGAAGGTAAATTGTACACCTCACCTGATGCTTCCAACACACCTGCACAGTGTGCGTGTTTATTTATTGCAGCTGTTCCTATGTTGTAAATTTAGAAATTATTCTTTAGACTAGATACTCCGAGAATATTTTAATTTGCATGATCCAAAATATTCTATCATATTCAAACAAAACAGAGGACACACCAAGATCATACTTGTTATGTCAATTGCACGGTTGATGAATTTTTGCTTTTCGCTGATAGTTTCATTTTGATAACTCACATTTCAGTGTGAGAAGTAAAGCGTTACTGGCTAACACTTGATAAACAAAGTTTAAAGTTTGTTTTCCTGGAAGTGTGCTGTGGTCCCTTCGTTGGTTGCATTAATTTACAAAAAAAAATCCATTACTGAAAGAAAATAACAGCTCACTGTTTGTTCGAATATTGTCTTACAGACAAATGCTCTAAGTTAACTTCATAACTATACTCACCATTAAACTCAAACATTTTCCATTGCACTCAAGGTGGCCCGGCATGGCCAGGTGGTTAAGGCACTCGAATCGTTATCCGAGGGTCGAGAGTTCGAATCCCCGTCACACCAAACATGTTCGCCCTTTCAGCAGTGGGGGCATTATAATGTGCGGTTAATCCCACTATTCGTTGGTGAAAGAGTTGCCCTAAAGTTGGCGTTATGTGGTGATGACTAGCTATCTTCCCTCTCGTCTTGCACTGCTAAATTAGGGACGACTAGCACAGATAGCCCTAGTGAAGCTATGTGCGAAATTGAAAACAAAACAAACCAAACCAATCACTGAAGGTTTATCTCTGTTATTGAATCATTTTGTAGTAAACAATACTTTTGAATGACTTTATGTACAGATTGATATATGCATACAATGCTTTGTCTATACATAATCACAAAGGTATTCTTAAACACACGTAAACCTTCAACTTATATACATTGTCACATACACAAGCAGTTTTTAGAACATCATTCAGGACTTGTATACCATTATTTCAGAAACTGATTTGGGCAACTCTCATAAAAATGCATCAGTAACATGGTACAGTGACATGCCAACCCTCTTTTAACTGATGTGATCGACAGTACCTTAACGTCTTTGCTAAAGTAATACCCACTGGAAGAATTTAACTGAACAAGACTATTCAGTTTAAAATTCAATGTGGCAGAAATACGATTCACTCTGTTTTTTTCTTTATATATTAATTTACTCCTTTTCCTGAAGGTTAAAAATGCTTTGAGCAATAGTAAGTGAATACTTATTGTTTCAAATAGCCACCGATTGTGCATTATTCAACAATTGTATTTCCTTAATATAATTCGATTTGTTAATGTTGTGTGACGTCACAGGAAAATAAACAAAGGCAATTCCAGAAAAATAAAACATATTTCACTAAAGAGTTACTCATTTAACTCTCTGCTTCAAGGTAGAACACAAATCTCTCGTTATGCGTGGAGGAGTCATACAAAATTAAGTGTGTGTGTTTGTGACGATTCCTCTAGAGGCCGTCATAGCAGGTTTAACAACCTCTTCTTCTCTGAGAAGAAAAAATAACTGGAGTGCTCAGAAATCAAATTTTTGCAACACCCTTTCAGTCATTGGTTTCTCGACAAATGATGATTATACTAGATTTATTTTAATCATGTAGCAATCACTCAGTGTAATGCATACCATTTATTAACCTGGGAATTATGTGTTGCAAATTTCAATTCCTAGTTATTATTCACAAATTTGCAAACTATTGATACACTAAGTATTACATCTACTCATACTAGCTGTTTTCATACAGTTTATGGAGTGGTTATTTCAAAACGCCAGTTATCCATTTTATTGCTCATTGATTAAGCGAACAGGTGTAGGAAAACAATTTTAACCATTGGTTTCTCCAACAAATAACCATTCTAGTTAGTTTGTTATCTCAGACAAGTAATCAATAATCAATATAGACACTGCGTCTCCTCGATAGTCACTTAATTAAATCAAGCTCAGACTGGGCTTTAGGCATAGCACTGTCTGTACATAAGTTTCTTTATTCCAAACAGTAAACTCTCTGGAATATTCTAGAGCAAAGCAAAGTTCTTTATTATACATAAGGGAAAGGTCTGCCTCGTTTTCACCACAGGCTTACATTGTTTCAGCATGGGTCTTCTTCAGACTGGAAAATCCCATATGATATTGGAGACATTTGAAATCTAGGTTTCAGAAGCCCCATGCTCTGATGAGTATTAAATATTTTTCCAGCAGTTGGAAAGCAATGAGATACTAAACATACCTCATCTATTTGCCCTGAAAACTGCTAGATTTTTCACGATCCATAGTTATCTTGACATCTGTTGCCCCAATTCTTATTGTTAACAACACAACATATTTGATTTTTGAATTAACTAAAGGTCGTTTTCTTTATGGCCAGTATCACCACCGCTCCATTGATCATCGTTTGTGTCTTCTCTTAGTGTTCACTTTTTGATCAATTGTCCAAATAGTTCAACTCAGTGGAGCTCATCTACCAATGGCACATTTTATGTTTCCTTCTTGACTGGCATGCAACTCAAAATATTCCTCATTCATTTTGACTCTTAAACTGCTTGATCTCAGTGCCAAAGGAACATTTTTCAATCTTTCTGGGTATTTTATGAAGCAGTGTAAAGTTGATGAGATACATTTTCAGTACTTATGAAAGTCCAAAATCATGGAGAGAACGTATCTCATAATCTAACTACCCTTCCTGCAGTACATGCACCATCATCCAGAAAAGAAAGCCATCTCTATGTATGCTTGAGTGACTAGATTACTCCCTGGAGTATTCGCAAGTTCCATCAAGTATTCACCCCCATTAATTCGAATCCCCGTTACTAACATGCTTGGCCTTTAGCCGGGGGTAGTTATAATTTGATAGTCAATCCCACTGTTCGTTGGTAGAAGAGTAGCCCAAGAGTTGGTGGTGGATGGTGATGACTAGCTGCCTTCTCTCATGTCTCACACTGCTAAATTAGAAATGGCTAGCGCAGATAGCCCTCGTGTAGATTTACGCTAAAGTAAAAAATAAACAAACAAACCATTACTCCCAATTGAGTCTTGTAGCATGTAAAGTAAATTACTGTAACATTATCCGATTTACAGATATATTCGTGAAAAAAGTGGATACTATTTGTTAGAGAACAATAAAGAGAGGGAACTAAAATAAATCAATTCAATGTTTTATTCTAATACTCCTTAGAATACGATTAAACGAAAAGTACAAAAATATTCTACATTATTTACACGATAATAATGAGAGAAATATTTGATATGTCTGCATATCACAATATCAAAAAGGTATTTCTTTGATGTGGAACAATGACGAGAAAAACATATATATTAATTATAATTATAGTTCTTATATAAAATATAAGGTTATTTTTTATTTGTGATGCAATTACCTTGAAGTCTAAAATTCAAATATACCAATGTACATATGACAATTGATTTCTTCAAAAACATAGTAAATATTTTCATATCATTGCTCAGTAAAAACGTTCTTTTTTCTCATCTTTTTATTAGTAATTGATTTTTAAATTTTATTGTAAAATTCATGTTATTTAAATTATTAATCTATGTTAAGTTCTTTTCCTGATGTCTAGGTGTCTATTTTTATGCGTCACACAATAGCAGTTGTTGCAATGTAATACACCTGTTGGTTTGTAACGTACCTATTGTTTTTTTAAAAAAGGTATTGATATTATTTTTCTTTTGTGCGATTGTAATTAGATTATTAGTTATTTTAGTTTATGTAACTAGCTTGTTGCTAAGTTTGAATAGGTATAAGAGTTATATTTTTTTAAATAAGTATTGTAAATTTATGTGAATTGCCATTGGGAACTTTCATTCTTACTGTGGATTGAGTAACTATGGTTTATTCAGTAAATGATAAAAATGAACAAAAGTTAAAAGAATGGAAAAAATATTGAGGGCCAAAATTGTGGGCTAGCTTTAGTTTATAAATTAGAGGTGACTGGCAGTAATTTTGTATGAAAGCGTATTAGTATTATTAATATTAGTAAAAAACTATTGTCACGTGTCTTTCACATTTCAAATTTACACCATTGTGTTGGAGTTTCGAAAGTGTTAACATAGCGATTGATGGTTGTTCTTGAAAGTCACAATTTTCTACGTTTCCCAATGAAACAATATACAGCATATTTTCAAATTATTTGAGCAGCTTTTAGTAAGCTTTAAATTGAAAGTAATTTAGTCAATATTTCCTTGTCACGTGTAACTACGTTGAATTTCATATTTGCTTCGGAAGAAAAAGACAAAGGATATCTGACGAACAGCAAGAAACAATGCTAAATTTACTCTTGAAAAAAAAATTCATGCGAAACTAAGATTAGGTTTTTTAAAGTGAAGTACTCAGTCAAATGTTTTTCAATACTATGGCTTAATGTTGTAGTATATTACATTTCGAAATATATATATATATATATTCCCCCACCCATAGGAAAAAATTGGAATATTAATTTTAATCTACTTTGTCCTTGTCTGGTATTAATAAGTGATGTATTAAAACAAACAAGGTGGGTAATGTTTTCATTGAGGTTTGTTAAGTTAAGATGTCAAGAATTAGTGAGAACACATAGGCCTAGTGGTGTCATATTTGTGGTTGGGCACCCACTTATTTAGGTGTCAAAAATTTTGGTAAAGGTAATTTAATAAAATTAACTTATTTACTGTGGTCAGAATAAGAAAAAAAAGTAATTAATTTGTATCACAGTACAATATTATGACACATCCATATAGCTTGAATTACTAGATTTTAGTACTTTCTGAAAAACTTTATTTTAAAGTATTGTTAATACATGAGCAACCTTTACATCTGGGCTGATTAAGATAAATACAATAATGCAATGAGCAGACCTGCAGAGTACAATAAACAAATACAGAAGTATTTAAAATTAATGTAAGATAGCAAATGTACAAAAACATACTTTTATTGACAGAAATGTATGTATATATAAAAGCTGTTACTCTGATTACATAAGGTGCCATGACTTTTTTTCTCCAATTACAAAATCAGCTGTAAATAACTGTCATTTATTTTTATGGGTAAATATGTGATGTGTAGAGTAAGTAACACAAAACAGGTAATAATGTAACTGTTACAAGAAAAAGGATATGCTTGGTGCTGTAACATAGTTCTCACTTTGAAATGCACTGATTAGAAATTTACATGAATAGAGGATGGACAATGGCGTTATAATGTACTTATGACAACTACTGTTTATTTGTAAAGATTAGCCCAAGTGTTAGTGATACATGTCACTAGTTGATTGCTTTTCAAAATTAGAAACAACAGCAGATGGTCTTAGTTTGTATGTTTTCCTTATACACAAAAATGTGAGGGCTAATAGTTAAAAAAATTAGCCACTGTGATTCCTGTTTATAGGCTATGAACATGACCAGTTTTACTTGGGTAAGATAGCTTTAATAAAGAAAAGTTAATACTCATTATTATTTATTTGTTTAAAGGAAGTTTTGATTGGTGAATAACTTTCTCATTTAAATATAACTATGGTTGCTATAAATTATTAGACTGTAGAAATAGGCCAATAAGTGTTAGAAAACATTGATAAAAGGAAACAAAAGTCTGTATGTAAATAGGCAGCTTTTACAATATAGTATTTGTGATGTGTGAAGATAAACTTATTGAAGTTAAAGATGCATTGAATTTATAATTTTTTAATTCAAAATAACACTTTTTTGCTCACTTTGCACTGGAATGTTCTTCAGAAAATAATGACTAGTTTTATTTAGTGAAATTTGCTAATTGATTAATAATCAGATTTGTTATAAATTACATTCATCTAACCAATTTTTCATGATAATTCAGTAGTTAATAAAATAAAAATTGGTAATGCTAATGTTAATTAGTTGATTTTTTTTTTTGTTACACTGATCAACTTGGACGAAAAACTTTGGATTGTAAGAAAACAATAATGAAAAATTATTAAAGTAATAATTTGATTACTTGGATAGTTGAAATAATTGTTTCTCTTTATTTTCATTGCAATAATAAATTTAATTGCAATTTTGATCAGTAGTTTATTTTGATTGACACCAATTGATGCTCTGTGCACCATGATAAACTATTTTTATTTGAACAAGTAAAGCAGAATGTGCTGTTAACTTTGTACAGTAAAGGTGTATCTAAAATCACTGCATGCTTGGCTCTAAGTATGGTTGTGTTCATATAAAATATTGATATTACTCTCCAGAACTAAATGTATTTTAAAACTAACCTGTACCTAGTGGTAACTAGTCTGTTATTTTATCTTTGATTTATAATCAAAGTAATGTGACAATGTAATTTTTATTAACATTAATGAAAATTTATTATTAGAATACCATAAAATAAACTTTAAATTCAGTGAGAAATCTGTTGGTCCATCTAGGTCATTTGATTTGCAAGGCTAAACTACACAAAGAAAAACACCTGGTCATCCCATTTTCAAATATTTATAAATCTGTATTCCTTGAGGTAACTTATTCCTTAGAATGATATTTGTTGAATGTAATTAATTATTGAGCTCGATGATTAACTTTTTTGCAACAGGTCAAAGGCCATTTCATCATGTTTGTTGACTTGCAATCAAACTTTTATTGAACTGCTATTTTTGAATTTGCATCAGTATGTTTAAAATCAAATTGTAGATTATAATTCAAACTTTTATATTATATATGAGTTAATTAATTTCTTAATTTAAAAGTAAATATTGAAAGAACACACCTAAATATTGATTTTTAGTGAGTTGTGGCATGCTGAATGCTGCACTGTTTAAAATTAGATGTTTATGATATCAGAATACCAAGTCTATAGTTTTGTACAAATTTGGAACTTGAAGTACTGATATATCAAGCAAGAATATGAAATAAGAACCTTGTTACTTTTTATTTTGGTAAGATATGGCTTGTATACTGAAATAAACACAGTGGCTCCATTCACCTCTTCCTGTTTTTGGAAATGGTCCCTTATATACACTTACCTCAATATATGATATAACCAATCAACAGCTTAGAGTGCCCACATGGTGGTTTTTCTCAGCCATTCTAATCTGTGAAAAGGCTACAACTTTCTTTTGATTCAAGATTTGAAGGAGGTAGATTGTTTTTAGCGTGATCAAAGTTTCATATTTTTAAAAATATAAATACAGGGTGGTCGCTAGAAAAGCAGAAAATTTGAGGGTCAGATGAGATCATGAATAAAATGCGTGCTTACTCATTTCTATTTTGATGTCTTTAGATCATGAATAAAATGCATGATTTTAATAATTTTGAACATTTATGAGTGTAATATAACATATGCCTTTAAAAAACTTTGTAAAAGTTATTCTTTGTAAAAATAAATAGCTGTTTGACAAATTTTCTGCTTTTCTAGCAACCACCCTGTATATCTTTGTTATGAAGCTTCATAAATTATAGTGGAATTCTATGGTATCAATATGGTTATTTTTGGTTATTGAACTGTATATATAAAAAACCTAAAAAAATTTTGATTTTCTCCTTGTGCAAAATTTTGAAAGGCTTAGCAACCTGTCTAGCAGCAACTGAGTACAAAGGTTGTAGTGAGAAGACAATTGTTGGCTATGTTTCTTGATTTATTGTTCTATATTTTAAGAAGAATAAGATTTACAGTTAATAATACACACACACACAATATATAATAATTGAAATGTATCTGTATATTACAAAATACTAGTTTCCTAAACTACAGTCAAGACCGGGAAGACTAAAACTAAGTTTTGTATTCTTGGATGTGTAACAAGTGCACCATATTAATGCAAGTTATACAATGTCAGCTATACATTACTGGAAGGCCAGTGTAATAATATATAGCATTATGAGATTTAAGCTACTTAAACTTAACATGTATATTTTCATGTTATAATATATTGTCACTTTTGCACAGTGATTCTTAAACTCAACCTTTTTCATCGTCTTACCCCTGAGATTCTCCAAGTTATTATCATGACCCCAATAATAATTTTCGAAATGGTGAAATTTGTGTAAAGGTAGAATAAAACAAAACTGTATAAAGATTCTAATTTATTTTTCTTTATAAAATACTCCTAATCTTTACCAAAAGTCTACCAAATATTGTGAAAGTACACATGCTGTCTAAAAAGTTAAAATGCAAATACTTAGTTTATAAATGTGTAGCCCATGTACCAACTATATGCAAGACCACCTTTAAATAAAAATTAAACAAAATCCACAAGATATATTTTATGATCATCTGGATTACAAATTCATATCTCCATATTTGACGCTTGTCAACAGGTGCCATTAGCTACTGGGAGGTCCTTTGATGATCATGATTAGTGATAATAGTGCCATTGGTTTCAAGATTCATGACTTTCTGCTTTGTTATTTTAGCTGAATCTTTTACATATTTAGACTAATTTGACTAACTCTTGCCATATTTACTTTTTCTCTTGGTTGTCTCTTCCCAAAGTGGATCAGTTAACTCCACCTCTGTTTTATGTTGCTTGGATTACACTGGTTTTGTTTTCTCTTTCTTCAGTTGTTTTTCCTGAATGTCTGGCTTGCTTGTTGCAGAAGTTTCAGCCAGTTGTATCTCTTCTTTCATCTTAAAGATTTCCTTTTTTTATATTTTAAGTCTCTCACTTTATCTATTATCTGCCACATACAAATTATTTGCTGTTTGCTCACATTTCACTTTCTGTAATAGACTCTACATGAAGACAATGTCAGGTATACTAGAGAAATTTACAAAATAGCTGTTGTGTATCAGCTTATTTTGTATCTGAAATGAATATCAATGGGATATTTCCTTTCTAGTATTTGCTTCCTTCAGTCATTTTTAGAGATTATGTTACCACCTTTCTGAATTTCTTAATGAATCTTTCTGGAAGTTTTTTTTTCCCTCCGATATGATGTTTCCTTCTCACAAAATTAGCTATTGTTTGGTGCTCCTTTCTACATGCAGACTTTTTCATTTAGCATGTCATGAGCCTCTCTCTTATTGGAAGCGACTGATTCTAATGCGGGTCTCAGGAAACTATGCATCACCTCTCCATCAAAAGAAGGATGGTACATTTGTGTGATGTATGTGGCTCCCTCTTTGCTCCTCTGTCAAACTAACACTTCTTGTTTGACAGCTTTTGAGTTCAGACATACTTTATTTATTGCTACGTGTTCAACTTTTTCTCACAAAGTGGTTATTTTTCAATTTCATTTGATTTATTCAGCCAGATTCTGATTTTTCTAATTATAACTTAATTCAGGTTGTTTTATTTCTGCACTCTGGTCTATTAAAACTGTTCTGTGCAATAAATTTAGTAGAGCACATTACCATATTGTAGGTTACACCAAAATCTAGTTTTGCTGGGCCTGAGGTGTGGGCAAATTACTGACAGTTTTCGAGCTAACACTGACTGCTCCACCTTGTTGCTTACCCGGTTCTTGCTCCATTCTTTGTTAATATCAGTTGCATGTCTTACATTCCAGCCTTTATTTGGTGTTAGATGAGATGATCTGGTTTCTCATGTTGAATCATTTTCCTGTTTGCTAGTTCCATCTGTATGTGTTTTCCAGGGTGGTTTACCTACATAAGGGGAATGTATTCCACTTTTTGTTTACAGAGTTTCCCACTCCCAAGCCTAACATGGTTTGTGTGGCAATTATTTTACACCTAGCTTTTCAGCCATGAGATTCTGCAGTTTGGCATGTGGACCATATGTTAATCTCTATCTCCATGATGTCATAGTTTCATCTTCATTAGGATTTCATCTACTATCTGTGGCTGTGTTTCAGACTTTGGTGCAACTCTTGCTGGTAAGTTTTTATTTACTTTTTATCACATAGATTTTACTGCATAGGGAATGGTTCCTGACTAGGTATTCTTTAACTCAAAATCCACACTGCATAGCTATGCTGAGTTATGCTTTATCTTCCATGACTTGGCAGTGCTCATTGTTGAAATAAGGTGTTTCACAAGATTGGTTGTAGATGAATAACCTTGCAATATTTTGGTTCATAAATATGCCTGTTTTAGACTGTACCACCCATGGATTTCATGGGTAAAGCAGAAGGAAATAGTTGTCCTTCCCTACCATGCCGCAACTGAATAAACTGTATAGTTTACTTTTCAAAATGAGTTTCATGGTAACTAATTGCACTGTTTCAGGTGATAACATTCCTTTATATTCTCATATGCATTTTCACCCCTTTCTTCTAGTCAAGTATGGGAGTCTTTACCACTTACAAGTACCAGTTTGATTTCCTCTGTCTGTGTTATGGGTCATGTTGATGGTACATGGGATTTTTCCAGTTTTATCCTTGGATATTCTCTTTTCTTACGGGGATATTATTGCCGTTAGAATGGTTCCAGGTTGTTTCACTGTTGTGAGAGTTGATTTCATCTGATAGTCATCTTTTGAAAGCTAATGTCAAATTTCAAAACTGATAGCTCAAAGCTGATCAATTGAATTCTCTAGTTCTTGGGTTTTAGATGAAGACAATATGATCCTCATCATACCCTTGTGCAGGTGTTGGTGCCCCATAGATCAAGTATGATCTACAGAACCCTAGCTTCACCTGTATCCATGTGAACTCACTTTTCTCATTGTGGGATTGTGTTAAATATATATGGTTAGGATTAATTTCCTGCCACATTTTCTCCTGTTTAGATGTGCTCTCTTTTTTCTCGTTATGGGCAAAGAGTATGCCTTGGAAGGGGAGTACATCTGTTCTTCCCTCACACCAGTCCCTCTTTGTAATCAGTGTAGTGTGCTGGTTAACCTTGTGAGAAGAAGTAAATACCACTGTATTGAAAATTATAAATGCCTATACTTAAAATGTATTTCCAATAGACACTTCCCACCCTTCCTCCTCGTACTTTTTGATGCTTCCATTTTCTGCTAAGCTATGAAATTATAGTGGAGGCACATAAAGTTGCATCTTTCATGTGAATATATAATGCTTTTATTGATGGAGAAGGGGACACATGATTTACATGAGAGAGATATTGAATTACCCCATTCCAGTAGAGGTAGCAGAAGGCTAGTGGCATGTCTAAAGAAAAAAATTGCAAATAGAGGGCAGCACTGACTGAAAATAGCTAATCCTTTGAAAAAAGGGAAGAGTACCTTTCATAAATCATTAGAGGAAAGTTATAACTTTTATAATGTGGAATCTTGAGGTTATGTCACTTATCAACAATTTTATCTGCAGTATTGGAAGTGACTTGAAGTCACCCCTGAGGCCTTCCATTTTGTACATTTATGAACTCTGACACACAGTAATGGATTGCAGAAATGCTTTCTCAATTTTGTTTTCCCTTTCCACCTCAAATAGTCAGAATGCCATTGTTAATTCCTCAACTCTGCTTTGGAGTTTTACTCCTGTTTTGTTTTTGTTTTTTCTGTCCCACTTGAACCACCTTTTATACTTGCACTGTTCAAAGTAGAGAAATTTTTCCTACTTTAAGGTAAGAACTTTCCTTGGATATGGATATCTTTTTATAGATGTGTGTGGAGAGGAATTTTGTTTAAGGCTTGCAGATGTGCATAGATTATTTCAACAGATGCAAGAGGTAATAGCTCTTAGTTCTGTAGAGAGATAAGAATCTACCTGAAATACATATTCTGGTAAGAAAATTATTAACATTAGATTAAACAATACCAAAAATTGGAGATATACCATTATATTTTTGGTTTTAAAAGATAAAAATTGTTTAAAGTATATTTTTAGTCATGGCACAGCAGCTCATAGCTCAATTACTGCTTGGTTGATTTTGGATATACTTACAGGTTTTGGACTAAAAAGGTCAAACATTTTTCAACTGATGTACTTGACCACACCTAAGGTCCTGTAGGTTAATTTACTTTAATCTTGCCTAAAATAATTTCAAGTTGAGAGTAGACTGGTAGAAATTCTTAATAAAATAAAATGGGAGATGTGTGCCAAATGCTTAGTCTTGATGATGCACAAAAATATAACTGATAAAAGGATAAAAAAAAAGGCCTTACAGATTAATATACTCTAATCCTGCCAAAAATAATTTCAAGTGCTTGAGCAGTTAAGAATTCCTTGTTAAAATCTGGAAAGATATATTTATGTGTAGGAACATCACTTAGCAGTGAATCAACAGTTTAATTATGGGGAATTTTTTTACATCAGTATGGCTCAGTTTTAACTTTTTTGAAAGTTTAAACAGTATGGTTTTGTAATGTATTCAAATTTCAATTATCATTTGTATACTTAATTTTTAAGCACTATTAGTAAAGGTAGTGCATACATTTTAGGAATATTCATTTTGGTATTTTGTTTGTCAGTTATTAAATGCTTGTAAAACTGTTTTAATCAGTTTTGATGCATGTAGCAAGCATACAAAACTAAAATAATCCTAACAGTTTTTGACTTGTGTCCAAATGTTTTGTTCCTTTAGTTATTTTTATTTATAACTTTTAAAGAAGAATGACAAATGGTCAGATAATTTTGCAATATTTTTACAAGGATATAATATAATTATAATCTTTACACAGGATTTTGGTAGTTTTTGTCTTATGTTGATGTTTAAATATATATATAAATGTATATATAGGCATATATATTTATGGAAAGCACTGTTTTTCTGACATTTTTAGACTTTTACAATGCTAGAGGCGTTAAGCAACTTATTTAGTCGTAGGAAGCCTCAGACCTCCGAACCTTTACCTTTAACTGTTATTGGAAAAACACCAAGGATGTTGAATGGGTTCGTTGTTGTAGATTGGTCAACATTACATGAAATATCAGTTCCAGAAACTGAAAGCTCTGAAGATCAACAGGTAATATTTTGTTAAACTTTAAATATACATTGACAGTTCTTACTTTATATTTTCAAGTAAGACTCAAAACTCGAGTGCTATCAAATAGATGACTATTCTTCAGGAGAATGAAGTTATGTTTAATGAGTATGATGAATTTATACGTTGACGTTATGTAAACTGGATGTGTAATGTGAGTTGGCCTTGAGAACTAGCCAATCATAACCCAGATTTGTTTGTGTTAAGTTTACTTTTGTGTTAAGTTCGTAATAGTTATAGGAATTATTTAATTTCAATAAAGATAATCAAAATAAACAATAGAAATGATATTAAACTTAAATAATGTCAAAAGGTGGTAGTAAATAGAGAAAATAATAATATAGCTCAATATGTAGGAAATTAAACCTATATATTTTTTTTCTTTTAAGAAAAAATACTAAGAATGTAAAGTAAGTTTAATCATGAGTTTAGTTTTGGAAATCTTTTTCAGAGACTTGCAAAGGTTAATAACCCCAGGATTGAGATTGATACCTTTTGGTGTTACAATATTTAACAGTGTTATCCAATAAGCTTAAATTTTCCTGTTTCTGTTAAATGTAAGGTTTTTTTCTATACCCACAAGTTTAATGTGCCCACTGCATATTAAAATGTTTTTATTGAATTATGGCTATTAAAATGTTCCTGAAGAGTTATTTTAGTTTGACCTACGTATTGAAAATTGCATTTTCAACATTGGATTAACAAGTAACATTTTTCATTGAGCAGTTTATGGAATTAGTGATTTTGATAGAAGTCAACCTTGCAATAGCAAGTGATCTCAAACCTGTAAGTTCATGCAAGACTTTAAAGACAACCAAAAGCAGTTCAAAATCACTAATTTCATAACCTGTTCTGTGAAAAACGTTATTTATTTATTAAACCAAAACAACTCTGCAGGAACATTTTAATAACCATAAATTACAAATAGAAACAAAGAATGTTTGCTCTTTCAACTGTGTGGGCATTATAATGTTACAGTCAATCCTACTGTTGGTAAGAGTTGGCAGTGGCTGGTGATCACAAGCTGCCTCCCTGTAATCTTGCATTGCAAATTTAGGGACAGCTAGCATAGATAAGCCCTGTGTAGCTTTACGTAAAATTCGAAACAAACCAAACCAAATTTACCAACCCTCAAGCAAATGTGGAATAAACTTCAATAATATAACCCATCTTATTAACAAAAATATAACTCTAGAAGACCTACATAGTAAATGTATTTTATGGAGACATGGGATAAGTGACTTGAAAGGAATATTTGATAATAATTACAGTGGTTACTTATGATTAATAATTGTAAAATATGACATCTACTTGTAAGGAACCCCAGATGTTCTTGATTCTTGATGTGACTTAAATAATAAAATCAGTTAATTTTTCATCAAAACTATTTAAAATTAATGTGGATGTATTTTTAAAAATAATGATATAGAAGGTGTTAAAAATGATTGGAATAAGTGAAAACTTTAAAAATACAAATACAAATGAACCCCCAAACCTTTTTATTTAGGTTCAGAACTAAAACATTAAATCTTTTTATGACCATTTTAATACCATTAAAAGTTCCAAATTTCATAATGTTGTATGAACCACTTTTGTTTTTGAAAAATGAGCTCAGAAAAGGCAATTTTCTTTTGATAGCTTATACATTTACATTAATGAAAGAAAAGCTCATCTTATGACCTGTAGTTATAATTCTCAGATGTGTAAAGGTTTGTTTCTGTTGTTTTCATATTTAATAATACATCAAAAATTATTAAAAACTTCATGATGTTATCATTAGTGCCAATATTGATACTAAGTGAAGAATTGCAATGAAACTGTAACTTAGGTGGATAAGAGGAAAATTGTGTGGTTGCATCTACTTCACACCATACCTGAGATTGTAATAAAACAACATTGTCACTGTCTTAACTGTTTTTTTAAGGTTGTGGTTTCAGTTTCATCCCAATTAATGTCACTTTCAATGTCCATTTCAGCAAGTCAAAATGGAACAGAAAGAAAGTGGAAACCAGTTAGGCTACAGGCACAAAAAATAACTATTACCGGAAAACAATACATAATACTGACTGTAGTACTGGGTACAAAATTCAGAATATATCCAATAGAGGTAAAACAGCATTTCTCATGCTGTCTAATAAGCACTGATTGTAATACCTGATAAGCATGCAAGTATTTTGGGGTGGATAATTAAAAATATAATGAGAAATTGCTTGTCTGAGATAACTTGCATAAATATTTTACTAACTATGGAGGATATCAGTTTCTCTGGCAAATCACAGAAAGAGTTAGTGTGAGGTTCACATGTAATTATTTTATCTCCTTTAGTTGGAACCAAAAACTTCTCTTCTGCTATTATAAATTTTTTACTTAATTTACAGATTTTTACATAGTCTAATAATCCCATACTCTAAAGTTTAGTTTACAGTTTCTCCTTGAAGCTGTATACAGCTTTTCAAAATTTCCCCACACTCTTCACTCCAGTCAAATACAACCAACCCTAAGCAAAAACTTTTTTTTATATTGGAATGTAACTCATAAATTATGTCATACAACCTACTTTTCAATATATGTCTAACCAGATATATATTTATAACATATTTTTCCAAAAGGTTTTTAACTAATGTTTTTATGTTGAGCTAGCTTTTTTTTTTTTGCCTTAAATTACACTGGTTTACAAAAAAAATATTTTTTGTCTGAGGCAAGAATGTGAATAGGTGTTTTTTACTAATTTGGGTGTGCTGAATTAAAATTTATAAACAGTTTTGCTCTATCACCTCTAGTTTTCTGGCTTTTAAATAGTCTCATTTTAGTATTACAGAGCATATATGTGCTTATTTCAACAGTTGCAGCAGCTTATTACAGATAAAACAGGATAGATAAAGAACATTGGCAGAATAAATATACTTGGATGACACAATGTACACAATTCATAGTACCGCAGACAGTTAGAAGTGTGTTTTCTTAGATGATCTGGTGTATTTTGCCTCCTGGATGTCCCACAAGAGCATCCAGCAGAAGTCTCCCATCATGCTGGGGTTCCACTTGCCTTGGTAGTTGCTCTCCATCTTCGTAATGTCTTGGTGGAATCTTTCTTCATGCTCATCACTCACTGCTCCAAGGTTTGGAGGGAAGAAGTTGAGGTGGGAATGGAGAAAATGAATTTTGAGTAACATTCGGCATCCCATATCCTCATAAGTCTTTAGCAACTTCTCAATACAGGCTTGGTAATTTGGTACATGTGTGTTACCAAGGAAGCCACTACAGACTGACTTAAATGCTTCCCATCCTCTCAGTTCCTTTAAGGTAAGAAGCTCCTCAAAATCAGTATCCTTCAGCACTTCTCGGATTTGAGGTCCGACAAAGATGCCCTCTTTGAGCTTAGCAGCACTGAGACCTGGGAATACAGTAGACAAGTGTTGGAAGGCAGCACCATTTTTGTCCATGGCCTTCACAAAATTCTTCATCAAACCAAGCTTGATGTGAAGAGGAGGAAGAAGCACCTTCTTCATGTCAACCAGAGGATTCTCTTTGACGCTGTGTTCGCCAGGAACGAAAGTGCTTCTAGACCCCCAGTCTTTCTGCTTGTAATGCTGGGATACAGCTCGAATATCCCAGAGACAGAGAAAGCAACAGTACTTTGTAAAGCCCGCTTGCATATCCAAAAGAAGACCAATGACCTTGAGGTCCCCACACAGACTCCACTGGTACTGGTTGTACTTAACAGCTTCTAAAAGAAGCTCCATATTGTCATAGGACTCCTTTAGATGGACAGAGTGTGCAGTGGGAATGCTGGGATATTTATTCCCGTTGTGCAGAAGCACAGCCTTGAGACTTCGCTTGGAAGAGTCTATGAAAAGATGCCAGTCTGAAGGATTATGTGGCAAACCAAGGAAAGTGAACAAGCCAGGTACATTTGTGCAGTAGCACAACTTGTTTTCCATGTCGAAAAATGAAGCAAGGTCTTTGTTTCGATTCCTGAAACTGGTGATCCTTACATCTTCCTGGACTAGGTTCCACTGTTTAAGCTGAGAAGCCAAGAGCTCTGACTGCACTTTTGACAGATACAAATCACGAGGAAGGTCATTCAGGTCTTCTTGTGTCATTCAGTGTGGCTCGTTGCCACTTGTTTTTGAATAATTAGTCAATATCTTCGGAAGAGATTGACTTGGCAGAATCTTCCCTTGGAGGCATTTCTTCATCTGAGTTATTTGCATTTATTGCATAATAACTTAAAAAGAAGACATAAGTCACACAATATTAGAAATTAACCCTGAATGCATATACGCCTTTATGGACAGTATGTGTACAAAATGTACAGTATGGATATCTAAAAAACTAGAGGTGATGAGTAAAAACGGATTTCAAATCTGAATTCAGCACCCCGAAATTAGGTTAAAACAGCTATTTTTGTGCTTGCCTCAATTTCTTTGTAAATCAGTCGTATTTTATAAGACTTGTGTCTGCCTTTATAAACTCAAACCTTTGATTATACAGATCAATAGCTCTTGTGAAAAATAAATGGAAAATATTTCTTAAACAACATCAGTAAGTTCTTAATCCTTTCACTGCAACCTACTTTACAGAATTTCTGTTGGAGGAAAAATTGATATTCTTTATCTTTACATCCAGTTATTACTTTTACATCATCTTGGCCTCATCTTCCTTCATTGCACTACCCTATATTAAGTAACATTATGAAGGTGAACTATTATGTACAACCTTTTTTCCCCCCTTTTCTATTTTAAATAATTTCTCTAAAATAACTTACCTTCTAAGGAATTGAAAGCTCTGCACATGGTTTCTTGAACCTGCTTAACACTGCATGTTGAACCTTCTGTTTTAAACAGGTCTCCATCTTAACATTTTGCACGCATAGCAAATTGGGTGCCTGATCTGTTCATGAATATTAACTACCGTGTATTAGAGTGTAATTTAAGAATTAACACTAGCAAACAAGGTAAGAAACAATCTTAATGACAATCAAACTGTATAGCTGAAGCCTGATATAAAAAAAACAAAAATATACTGAGAAATGGACATTTACAAAAAATAGAAAAAGCCACAGAAGAAAGAAATTAGTCATACTTGAATCAATATCTTGACTCTCCTATTTTCACAATAATTTGAAAGTACCACTAAATTGTTTACCTATATACAAGTATACTCCAAAATATTTTATTACTTATGTGTTTAAATGTGTAAAAGGAACTTGTAGTGATCAAGCATCTTTGTACATTTGACTAATAACTCTATCTTAGTCAAGTATAGGATGTGTAGTGTTGGATGGCATTGTGCATAATTGATTTTATGTTAAATGATACTAGAATTACAGGAGAAAGTGTGAAATATCTTTTGCACTACAGGTAGTTTTAATCAGAAGGGAATTTTTATAATCAATTGGTATGTTCAAAACAAATTTTTTTGGCATGGATGTATAGTTTAATTAGCACACTTTCTCATCTATTACATTCCATAAAATTAACCCTGTTGACCTGCTGTTTAGATTAATTAATTTTTACTTTTTAAACCTGAAAGTGCAAAAATGAGTGTGATCTGTAATATATCTGGCCATTTGAGATTCAACATTTACATTGCTTACTTGTTTTATTTAAAAAACATGGGTACTCCCCTGGTTTTGCAGAAAGTTGATCTTCTGAATCAAAGAATTGATAAATATATAAATTGGTAATTTTACAGGAAATTTGTCTTAAGAAAATTTAACAAACAAATATATTATAAGCAGTACAAAAAAATACTGAGTTTGGTTTTTAAAAATATGATTTTGAATATAAACTTGTGGAAGCTTTTCATTGCTATTGACTAATCAGTATTAATTGATATTTTCCTACAAGCTGAATTTTAAGCCTTAATTTGTGCAACATTTAAACAGTTTCTTTTATATTAATCTTTAAAGAAATAAGGAATAAAATACGCAAGTTAATTGTTTGCATTTTGCTGGACCAAAAAATTTACTTAGTCTAAATATTTTGAAGGATGGATTAAGTTGTTTAAAACATGTATATAGTTTGTAATAGCTGTACAAAAACAGTATTTTTTATATGACCTGAAATATATCAGGTAACAAAATATTCTAAAAATATTTTTTGAGTTTTTAATTTGTTTTTTAGTGTTTATTTATAAAGTAATTATTTCTTTTAATGTAGCCTTTTACTTCAGCATGTGACACCCAACCATCAGGAGGTGTTTGTGGATTTAACGGGGTTTCTTTCACTGTAAATGCATCTTCAGATGGTCAAGATCAGAGTAATGATGAAAGCGAGGTATTTCAGTGTGTTGATAATCTGAAAAAGGACAAGGATAATCTTTGATAAAGAAGCAGTGCAGTTTCTGTACGGAACGTTCTGTTTTGCATCAGACAACTGCTGAGAAATAGTATGTTTTTAAGGGCTCATTTTATTTGATGTATCTGTCATTTTTATTATGAAATCTGCAGGTAACATTGCCTAAAAGATTTTATATTTTACTTGAAATGTATTCTTGTCTAATGTATAGTGATAGAAATGAATAGCCATCTCAGGTCAAATTTAAATTTGGTTACATATATATTAGAAAAAAATAAATAAAGATCATTATTCAGGTACTTTGAAAAGGACTAAATAAAGAAAGTTTAGATTTATTTTGTGAACAGATTTAACGGGTACTTGGTAAATTAAAACAATTAGCACATTATTATTAAAATTCATGTGTCTTCTGAAAAGGAAAACAAATACATTTTTTGTAGTTCACTACGGGTTTACTGAATTGCATGTCTTTGTGTGTGTGTGTGTGTGTGTGTGTGTGTGTGTGTGTGTGTGTGTGTGTGTGTGTGTGTGTGGATTAGGCATTTCAAAAACAGTATATATTTTAATGTGTGCCCCCTTCAAAAAAATACAAAATGTGGAGATTACTAAATAACAAATGCATTTAAAATTTAATGAAGAAGGCTTATGTTCAAATAATTCCTTTTCACACCATATGTTCAATGTAGGCTCCAAGTTTATGAATAACAGCCTGTGTTCAGATTACCATATTGTCCATTACTTCAATGAAAGTTTATACAACAATGATTCGAATCTCCTAGTGGATACTGTTAGTGAGGTCATTAATGTTCCTAGGCTTTTGGAGTTAGTATAGATTTTATTAGATAACACAATAATAGACTGGATAATATTTTGAAAGTTTTTGAAGAGGGGGATGATTCATAGTAGAAGCTGCCAAAATATATTAAATTTAGATCATTATTTCTAGATAAAAGATAATTAATAGTGACATGATTATAAAATGACTTTGCTCAATTTAAGGTCCCATGTATCAGGGGCCCTTTTGTTTCAATAATCAAAAGTTGAACTGGATATATATGTATTTAATATGATCAGAAATGTTAAAAGTAAACTGTTTTTGTCAATAAAATAACATAAACACTGATTTTTGGTGTGTATCCATTGATATATATACAAAAACACAACAAAAACAAACAAACCACTCGGTCACAATTATCTTCCACCTCTTTTATAGCACACGTATTTTGGACAGTATACAAGTTTGTTTGTATGAATATATTATTATAGTAGAGAATCTGTATTTGGATATTCAGTTATGGGTAATATTTTGGTTTTCATTGTTAACTTGGTTGTTTGGGTTCTTGCATCAATCTTCAACAGAGTCAGTGTGGTGTGCAAAAGTGGAGGTATGCCATAAACCAACTCTTGTAGACCTCTGTTATCCAGCTTGCATGCTTCTACAACTTGTTAAATGCAAATTGTTTGCACATACAACATCTTTACTCTTAAGAATAAGGTACAGTGTATCTGCTTATTTCAGCTTCTAAGTAGGCACATTAACCTGAGATACATTTGTGTTGCACTACATGCATCTTTAGATGTTTTGAGCATTGCAGATTTTGAGTGTATGTTGAGGATGGATGTTGTTTGTTTGTAGAACTCTTAAACAAATATCTTTGGCTTCTGAACTGTTGAGGTGTTGTGCACCAAGATAATGTAGTAATTGAGCAGATATTTTTTTTCATTTCTTGAAAACGTATATTATTGGATCCTGTAAATGCATAAAACTGATATATTTTTCCTTATGTTGTCTGGCAAAACTATTGTATATAGCTATAAACTTGGGTGTTTAAGTATCACATTTCATCCAAATTTCTTAAGGCAGTGTTATCATATAATGTTAACAACTGCATAAGAATATCTCTGGCAATAACAACAATTCTTTGGTATCCACATACAGCAGCTTTTTTATACATTAAATTATGTCCCTTGTGTTCCCCATTTTTTTGATTTGATCAGTATCAGTACAACACTTAATGTTGAGAATCCTGTGGAACTACCTCCTTACAATCAGTAAATACTCTGCTGAGTCATTTCATTGCCTTTTTTGACATTGATTGTGGTGAGATCTTTTAATAAGAAGTCAATTAGATCTCTTGTCATTAAGAGCAGTTAAGTTTTGCCAATTATCAGGCAGTTTTGAACACCAGTTATCTTGCAGGTTGGTGACTTTTGCAACAATTGGTCCAAGTTCTGTACTTAATAGGCTGTGGGTTCAGCTGATCAAATGCAATATCAGTTTCTTATGAAGTTGGTTACATTACTTGCTATAGTTATACATGTCAGCTCTACAAAGGTTTTAAGCTCATTTGGTATTCCAAGGGCATAAACAAGAGTTGTCCCATGTATGATGTTTATTCTAACATATTTCATTCCATCAAGGCTCTTTCAGTATTTCCTTCCTCTAAAAGTCATGGTAGCTGTGATTTGTTTGTAGATCTCGAGCTTCCATCTGTGTTCTTCAATGATAAAAGCACTGCATGGAGTTCATTCTGCAGTGAATTATCAAGATTGATGTCCTGTTCTGTTTCCACTAATACGACAATGCTCAGTCAGAATTTTATTTTCTCTTGTAATATTTACATCCTTGTACATAACAGTGTGAATGTTTAGTTTTCTCCATTATTCTAACAGTGTTGAATGAACCTGTTTCTGCCCAATTATCAGAAATAATTGATAATTATTTATCAATTTCCAGTCTTTGTACTGGGCTGGTGCCTTGAGAAGGACTTTTTTTGGTGATGTTATTTTAAGGACGTGACGATCTATAAATTCTTCCTTTAACAACATAAAATCAGCTTTGCTATGTTATTTGTGGGAACACCCTGGGTCTTTGTGGTGCCATTCATTGTCATCACTTGCATCTGGTTTTCAAGCCAAACATAGTCTGTGTTGACTTAGCAATGTGCATTCTTTCATTGTCCCAAGCTGTCTCTCTCCTCGGAATTTCAGTCATTCCACCTGTTACTTTTTGACTTTATTCTTGTGTTCTAAGATTTGTACATTGGGAATTTGGTTGAATTTGTGAAGTTTCTTTTACAACAAATCCATCATCAAGAAATCATTTGTGTGCTCCCAGTGCTTTTTAATTATTATATGCCAAGCATCAAGAAGAAAGACTATGACTCATCTTGCATAACTGGTTTGGCCATATAATGTAAACCAGGAGACCATTTCAGTGAGATTGGTTTAATACATTATCCAGTTTCCAGAACAAAAGGAATCAGTGAAACATAAGAGAATCCCAATCACATCTGTATACTGTTTACAAAACAGGTAGGTTATATTGTCAAAATGAAATGTATCAAATATATTCACACTGACCAGTAGGTTTTCTACAAGGAGTGTCATTTCTCAAATGATATCACCAATTTGCCTGTTGTTTTCTAATGGTAAGCCAAGGCATATTTTTTGACACTTAATGATGCAACTGTTAATTTCCTTTCCGTTGTTAGTTGTACATTCCTCAAAGCATAGCCAGAGAACCTTTCATAATAATTTTAGTGTGAGTTTGTGGTGATTCATGCTTTCTAAGCTATCAAATGATGTTTTATACAGTGTCATTTCCACTTGACTATTATAAAGTCAAGAAGGCTGGTGTCAATAGACTTAATTTCTAGTGAGTTACAATTTTGTACAACTATAGATGATAGCTATAATTCTGAAAACTCAGCTGAAAGGGCTTTGTGGCCCTTGCTTTCCAATGCTAGTGTTTGTCTTTGAGTGTTCTGTGAGCTGTGTTTTCTCCAAAAATCCCACTGTAAATCCAAATGTTTTTCAAAGGTGAGCCTTATAAGTTTCTCTGTGACTTGAGAAGTTCATCTGAGTGTGGAATGCACCAAGCATCAAAATATTTTGATGCTCATCTGTTTTGAGCCACTGAAGCACTTTAGTTATTAAGTTAAGTAAATTGAGGATAGTGAATTCTTGTTCTAGAAATCCTGTGATATCTATGCATCATTTCATTACAAACCACAACATATAATCATTGGCTGGTGCATTGATAATTTGGAAGTGACCAGTGATGATGACAAGAACTTCTTTGTTTTCTTTGTCCAGTGTTTGGTTGAATCCACTTCAAACAGGAATGTGCTGTTCAGTTTCATTTACCACTCTCCAAATCAGCCAAAGTGCATCCTGCACATGAAAAGTGGTTTTTATGTTTTTATCTGGTGTGAACATATCTGTATTGATTTGTCCCTAGGAAAATGGTATAAGTTGTTGAGAACTAATTTTGGAGCACTTCAATTTTATGAAGTTTTGAGGAACCTTTGCTTCTTCCAATTTTAGTGGCAAAAGATTAACTAGAGTATATTAAACTGTGTAACTGCAGAAATCACAAGTTAGAAGTTCAAAGTAATGATTTGGATACAAATATTGGGAGTGAGTTGTTTAAAGTATTGGTCATAGTTTAAGAAGTTTTCAAAACTTCAAGCCAAGGAAACTCCAAATTGGGTTTGATTTAGACTACACTTGTCAGTTGTCAGACAAACCTTGATGGTAGCTTCAACTTATTTGACAAGCACTTTGTTTGGTTTCACAATGTAGTTGTGCACAGGTAGCCCTCGAGTAGCTTTGTGCGTAATTCAAAAACAAACAATGTGGTTGTAGACTTTTTTGCATCTTGATGACCAACTTTTGTGCTGAAATTCACTTATTAGGAACAAGAAAGTGAATTAAAGTTTCTCTGAAACAAGTAAGAGGGTGTTTTACATGAATGTGTTAATTAATTTTGGTGAGAAAATGTCTACTACCTTCCTCTACATTTGGCTAGCATGAGCACATTCATAGAAGGCGTAGTTAACTCTCAAGTGTTGGGCAGACTGGGCAGGTGTTGGATACTGCAAGTCTGAATCAACTTAATGATAGTTGATTGCTACTTTTATGTAGGTTAATTTCCAATTCTGTTTGTGTCTTAGATATGATTTGTGTTCACTCAAGCATTTTTTCACAGGATATACAATTTCTTAGAACAAATCTTGGGTTCATGCTTGAAGTATTAATAACTTGTAGATTTCTTGGTTGTTTTTTTTGCATAGAATGCATGGTGTTGTTCACTAATGGTGTTTACTTTATAAGCTATGAAACATGTACCTTATATCCATGATCCTTCAGTTGGTTGTGTGTTGTTGCTGAAAAGTGTGATCTTTGAACCTAGTTTGATTGACAGTTTTCATTGTAATACAGGACATAAGTCCTGGTTTTCCTGTAGATGGTGTTTGGTTGCTCACAGTATATAGTAAGCATTTCTACAGGAAGGGCTACTTGTTTAATAAGAATCACTTGAGTATAGAGATCTATTTTTATGTCCATGAAGAAAGTTTTTCTTGGAAATCAGTGATCCTCAGTCTCTGGTTGTAATTGGAGGTTTATATTGCCACAAACCAGATTTCAGGATTTTAATGAGCCTGAATGCTCATGAGTCCTTCCAAGAGTGTCTTCTATGTATGGAAGTTTATGGGCATTTAAATACATGACTCAAAATAAGTACATTATTTTGAGACACACTGTGTGTAATTCCTGTGTGTTATCTATTATCTTATACATGATGTAAGATTACGAAAATAACTGATGAAATGGAATTTTGTTGGGGTATCCTAGAAGGAGGTGAGGGTCTAAAATGGAAGAACCCCTTCTTTCCCACTAGCTGTGAATAGTTTTCTGGAATGCATTTTTACTATATTCCAGTTGTGCAGTTCCTTACCTATGGTAATTATTGATACAATAGTATTGCAGTAAACAGACTTGTATATGTGTGACTGTGGAAATTTCCCCTTTATAGTTCATGAGCAGTAGCTAGCATTCATTGGTTGCTTTATTGTTGGAAGTAAGTATGGAAGCTTAGTCTTGTATAATATTTCAAAACAATATTTTGAGCATTTTTTCACTTTCATCTGTAATCTTGTGTGGTTTAATTACAATTACTGATTAGGTAATAATTGTGCAATTATTTGAAAACTATAAAGGTTATACATTGAAGAATTAAACATTTTACTGATTGTAAGGTGTATGTATGGTTTTATCCCAAAGTAAATATCAATACATCCCTACTGCCTAGATTTAAGCTACCTTGTACATAGTTTTTTGCAAATACCAGATTTTTTTGCAGATTCGATAAGAATAAAAAAACTGAAGCAAAGTTTGGAAATAATGTATGATTACTTCTTACAAATAATATAAATTTTTCATAAAACCAACTATAAACAGTAGTGATATGCTTATTAAAAATCTTAGAATGCCCTAATTTGAAGTAATGAGACTGGGTGAGATTCTGGAATCTTATATATGTATATGTCTTTATGTGGTTAAACTATATTATTATATCAATAAGTGAAATGCTCTTATCAAAGTTAATTACAGGAATCAATTTTTATGGATTGGGCTATAACATATGTAACATATTTCTACTGAATTAAGAACTCTTGGAACATTTGTATATTGTCAAAATGCCTTAAGGAAGGTATGTTTATAAGTACATGTTAAGTATATTTCTTAAGAAATTACTGGGGAACTTGAAGTGTTTGAACTTGTGTGTTTATTAATTTTTTACAAATATGCTGCTTTTGTAATGGTAAAATGTATAAACTTTTCATAATGATTGAATGAATACAACAACAAATGATTTGTCAAAGAAAAATGTGAAAAGAGAAAACTCAAATCAGTTTCTGTTTTAGGAATATTTGTCAGTATTGATTAGTTATAAAAATATGGTTTGTATTCTCATTTTACTTCAAGTGGGTTTCTCTTTCTCGTCATCATGAAAGGTATCATTTCTCATTTATTACTTTTTAACTTATGTTCTGTAAAAATATAATAAATTCCTGTACTTGTTTTGTTGTGCTCTGTAAAAGAAATTTATTCGAATTGTACACATATTACTGTGATTTTGAGGCTGACCATGATTTAAGTTTCTGATCCAAATGATCTTAGTTACATGGATCTCTAAGAAGGTATTTTAAAACCCTATTCTTTTCTACAGTTTGTCAAGGAGTAAGAAATGACTCAAAGTGCTGGTAACTTTGACAACAGTGTTCTTTGTTAATCACATGATAAAAGCTTTCATTAAATTACAGCTGTGCATCTCTAACATACACATGAATTGAAACAGTATAAACAATTGGACACCCATACTTATTAATATAATATTTGTATATTTCTTTCTCAAGTAAAATGACATTCTAGAAAGTTTTGGCATGCATTTTGTCTTAATTAAAGACGACTGGAAACCTTTGTATCAAATATCATTCAGCCAAAAGTCTTGCTATTGCTGTAAGTTTTATGCTGAGCTACTTGCATTGGGTTGATCTCTGCAGATACAGTTACTGCAGTATTGTCCTTTTACTTTGATTTTCATATCTTGTTTTTCTTGGGCAGAATTTACATTGACATCTTGCTTCCAATTTAGGGGCTTCATAATATACATGTACCTCATCTGGAACCAATGTTTGTTAGATACGTAGCACAAGATCCTTGGCTGTTCTTGTTACCAGGGTTATTAAACATGTTTATACAAGGTGCTGAAGAAACCTATTTGATTGATAAGCCACCTGAACTCTCTTTTTCTTGTACACTTTTCAAATGCATTCAGTACGGCAGTACATATATTGAGGAACTTCACAAGTAGCTATCTCCTGGTCATTTGTATTTTGAAATATTCTTTGACCTATTTCATCAATGGTATGAATAAATGCTTCATTTTTAGTCTTTATATCATGATGGTCCGTGAATAGAAGAGCCACTACCTTGTTTGTTTTCAGAATGTAGGTGCATTGTTTTGCCAAAGTGATACCATAAGAAGCTCTTTGATTCACTTCAAACTGGTAAAAATGTTTTCAGTTGGTGTGACATATCCCTTCTCTAAAATCAGGCACAACTAACTTTTCTTGCTCCTTAAATTTTAATTCTTGTTTTCCCATGTACGACTAAAGATTTACTCTGTGTGGTGTGTCAATGTAAGAGAGTATCAGTATTTTCATTCCATGCATTCCTGGTTTGGATTTCATGTATGCATACACACACTATAAAGTGTTACCTGCTTTGAAATGTGACAAGTTATTCATCAACAGTGAGATAACTTCTAGATAAATAGTTTTTTTATAGAGTGACTTGCAAAAATATCCAAAAAAAATTTTGTGACAGATATCTGGTAATTTTTCTCTGAGTTTCTCTGGTAACAATGTTATGAAATCACACAGTGTATTCAGAGTTCAAGAAGTATGATCTTTGACAAGATCACTGGGAAGACAGGTCTTCTATTTATGGGTCATTAATCAACAACATTCTCGGCTACTCTAACTTGGCTTTTAGAGAATCTGAAATAAAAACAGTTTTCTATTTCACCAGTTCCAGATCTATTTAAGTTATAACTTGCTGCACTCCAGTATGGAACTTATAAATAAACCATATGATGACATTTAACAGGGTCAGAGAAAAACTGTACAGCCTAATCTTATTTATCTGTTTGGAAAATTTCATGTACGACATTATATAGAAGACCGTCAATGGTAGAATAAAGCCAAACTAACGATTTCCTTTATATTTGCCCCCCAGTGGCTCAGCGGTATGTCTGCGGACTTACACGCTAAAATCCGGGTTTCGATACCCATGGTGGGCAGAGCACAGATAGCCCATTGTGTAGCTTTGTGCTTAATTCTAAATAACAATAACAAACCTTTATATTTTTGGATAGAAGTGTAAGTAACATGGTAATCCAGAATGAGAATACTGGTAACACAAGCAAAATGTTTACTGAAAACCATTGTGTGTGAGGATTACTGGCTTTTCATAATTAAAAACAGTCTTTTTTTGTTGTTGTTAAGAAACTTGTTAAAGATACTATTAGAATCAGAGTAAATTGAATCTCAGTAAATATAATGTGGATTAAAATCATCACAACTAATGAATGAACTCGCAATAGCAATCAACATTACAATTTACATAATTATAATAAGCATGAAGAATATTTGTTTCATAGTTCCTTCTAAACTGAATATCCATGATTTATAAAGGGGAAATATTATTCATAGATAAATATAGCGTGTATCCTGTGTGAAATAATTCTGTGTTTCACGTAAGTGGGTTAAACAACAACTGAAATGAAGTATGATACAAAGATAAGGGTTAGTCTTAACTAAGAGTCACCAGTGGCTTAGCACTAAGTCTGTGTGCTTAACTATGAAGTATATAGCTTAAAATGATGTGCTGGAAGGCCTTCAGGATTGAACTGTATGGAATACTAAGTAGGGGCAGCCATCATGCGACCGTAGAAGAGGATGCGAGTTTCTTGCTGCCAGAACAATAAAAGGAAGGCGATTAGAAGTCAGGCCTAGAAATAGTTTTCAATTTATTAAGAATACTTGGAAGTCACGCCAGGTTTCTAAATTACTTTCACAATAAATACCGCAAAATCTAAATTCATGTTAAGATCTGTATTAATAAAAGGGGCCTAATTTATGTAGATTAATCAGCTGTTTTGGTTTCAGTTATAACAGAGTGATTAACAAATGTGGTTAGGATATACATAATTGAAAGGAAACTAGGCAAAATGATTAGAATGATAGTTTGCGACATAGAACTTAATGTGTAAAAGAGGGTCCTAAAAGTTGGGTAACTGGTATCTACAAATATTTTGGCTTCTCATGTTGTAACATTTAATATCACTTCCAAGCGTGTAGGACACTATCCACACCCTTTCAAATAATCGCATCCACGTCTGCCACAGCTTGACTTCAGTAAATTCAGAGTGTGAAGGAAAATCACGATAAGTGGAATATCTGATAACGAATAGTGATTAGTAAAGTCTTGGCGTTGATAGCACTCAGAAGTGCTATTACGTAAGATCTTACATTATAATATTCAAAACCAACCAATGCAGCAGTAAGGAATTGCATGTCTTCGAAACTCGAAATATTAACTGGAGTTCTTTTAGCTTTACGGAACATATGCTTCATACCAAAAAAAAAAAAAGAACTAGTTCTTCGTGTAATTCAACAGCAAATATTTCATGGAAATTTCACAAATTGTAGTACATAGGCTTATTGTGTGTTTCCGATTACCTTAAATGGTATGTTATTTGTTTACTTTAAAGGCTTTGTTCTTAGTGTAGAAAGTTAGTCAAGGAGGACACTGCTTTCTTCTTGACTTAGTTACTTTTGAAACTTTGGAAGCAGACAAGAACGTCAAATTAGCCCCTTATTAAATAGATCCTTGTAGAGTATCATATAAAACAGATAGGGTAAGTTATCTCGCTTTTTATTTCGCGCAAAACTACACAACAGCTTTTTGCTCTAGCTGTCCCTAATTTAGTAGCGTAAGACAAGAGGAGAGGCAGCTCGTCAACACAACCCACTGTTAACTCTTGAGCTGCTCTTTTTGCCAACGAATAGTGGGATTGATCGTCACATTATAATGCTCCTATGGCTGAAAGGTTGAGTATGATTGGTTTCACGGAGATTCGAACTCGTGACTGTCGGATGACTACTCGTCCTAACCATCTGGCCATGCTGAGCACTCTAAGGGTAACATTTGGACGTATTATTTTTTTGTCATTTAGATTAATGGCTAATGAGTTAAAGCAGCAAATTTATAAGATGAAAGGACGAGTGCAGATACATAAATATTGTTCAACCCGAGCAAACTAGATTAGTAATTTCTATTCTAGTTCAAGATTTCAGAATAATCATACGGGTGGGCAGTTATTATCTTTTGCCAACTTTTCATCACAAATTTATTAAGCCTTAATACATTATCTTAATTAAAGAGAATTTAACGGCAGTTGATATTAGGTTAAGTAGTTAGCATAAATAATGCTTGATATGGCTGTACCGACTGTATGGAGGTGATGACAAAAAACTATTAATTTAAATTCCATGGCGTTAACATAAAGAAAGTATTAACTTTTAAAAATTTAACACTACCACCATACATTTTAAATAATCTGGTTGATTGTATAAAGTAAAGAACTATTCCGAAATATAGGGTTACTATCGAGTGTCACGTTCTTACTTGCTGTAGATTGTTGGTGTGCATTGAAAAAAAATCGTTATATCTATTCGAAAACACATTAGGTATGAAGAAAGGTGCAGCCAAAAAATATGGTGTATTACTTAAAAGAATAAAAGTCAAAATAGTTGGCCAGACCAGTAGCTACACTTTTATAGCATTGGTAATAATTTTACGGCAAATATTCATTGATAAGTTAGCCAGACCCCGTTTTTTGTTCACATTGGGGCATAATGGTGAGTAAAACCTGACCATGTCGGCTCCTTTTTACTGGTAAATTCGAGTGATGCTCAAAGAACAAAATTCTTTGTTTGATAGTGAAGATGACTCAGTCACGTGGGTAGCACCTGAGCCATGAAAAAAACGGGCATTATTGTTTCCCATATTTGATGAGGCCTGGCATGACTGGGTGGTTAAGGCACTCGACTCGTAGTCTGAGGGTCACGGGTTCGAATCCCCGTCACACCAAATGTGCTCGTCCTTTCAGTCATGGGAGCGTTATAATGTGATGGTAAATCCCATTATTCGTTGGTAAAAGAGTTTTTCAAAAATTGGCTGTGGGTGGTAATTACTAGCTGCCTTCCTTCTAGTCTTACCTTGCTGAATTTGGAACGGCTAGTGCAGACAGCCCTCGTGTAGCTTTGCGCGTAAATAAAAAACAAACCATATATGGTGTGAGACAAACCAGGTGTGAATCCAGCCTACGTTATCCAGTAAATCTTCAGTTCTGCTGTGATTCTTCTCCGAATTCCCAAGGGTAAATCAACAAATCTGGAAATATACGCACCGGCACTTTTGATTGGTTACTAGTTAAAGCTTCTTAGAACAATTGTAATTATGGCATTTGTAGTAATGCCACCAGCATCTACTATTTTCTACACCTTTAAAAGGATAGTAAGAAATATAAATTTATTTTGTGTTTTAGTCACGTTTGTATGTTTTAGATTTGCTGTGGATGATATCCAAAAGGAGAATCATCATAAAGTTTGGGCTGGTGTTGTAGTTTCCAAATTCTTATCTCTCATGCTTATGCTGAAACATGCTTGTACTGAAAATCATTGAATAAAATTGAACTTGTATGTATGATCATCACCCTCGTACGGTAAACCCATCCGAGTTTAGGAAGAGCAACATGAACACCTTTAGTTATAGAAAAACTAATACAGGTGGATCGATAAGGGAAGTAAGCCAAATATAAACTAGTCTTGAAACATTCACTATGTTTTCAGGGTAGCATGCAAAAAAAGAAAAAAAAAGCATCAATCAGAGGGTCTTCCCTATCACTATTATTGTGAGAAAAAAAATTTACGTCGATTAAGGAGTACATCAAGCAACGCCATCTATTGGCCGTACTTGCCAAGTGCAAGGAAACAATAAAGAAAACAGTTTTAAATGATTTGTCATTGTTGTAATTTACTAAATAATGTGATTTACACGTCTGCTGATCACTGATTACATTTCAAAGTTCCTTACTTTTTATCTTTTCCAAGAATACAATGTATTAGTTAATCATATGTTTAGATGTTTAAAATAACTAAGAAAATTTTTATGCTCGTTTTTAAAAATCTTATTAATTTCTGATCAAAACAAGCTATCTTGATAGATTAGAACAACAAATCATTGCAGTAATGAAGTAACTTATTTAACACACTGTTCTTATGTTCTTTCTTTAGTTATTAGAGTGCATTACGTAATAATCGGGGAATCTATCCGTTAACGAAACTTTCGGCTATATTTTCAATAGCATTTTATGAGGTTCAGACGTCCTACGAGATTTAGGCTTGTCCTCAGTTCTCATGCTGACAATGCAATGCAATCTGTATAATAAAATATGAAGAAAATGGGAATAGTTACACTAACTGTTCGAAACAGTAAAGAAAGAACAGAATATAGTCTACTTACAAAATTCTTAGATACCAATAGTTTGTATGGTTCTTTGTACTACTACTACTGAAGCAGGTTGAATCGGTAACTTCGTGCGATAAGTAATGTGGCACAATTTGTCTCGGTTGAATAACTGATAATGTGTTATAATTGAATTTGTTTGGCCCTTGTAGGTGAGATTGATTTAATTTGAAAATAACACTCGAAAGTAAAAAACTAGTACTAGTTCTACTACCTAATAGTATTAGTTATAATAGTTATAGTAGGGTGTTTCGTTGATTTTTGAATAGTGAAAAAAATTATACACCATTGGTTTCTGCATTAAAAACCGTTATAGATTTACACTGCAGTGTGAATTACGCATTTAATAATTGATGAAAAACGGTTAATAATTATAACTCTTAAGTTGTACTTTTGCACTGCATCAATGCTTCATTGATAACCAGAGATATTGCATGAAATATATGAGATAATATACAGCCCTAATGAAAATAACTTTTATATAATTTTCAAAATCCGTATGTGTGAATTTATATTGATAAATAATATATATACATATGTTTATGAATTATGTAATATGGATCATGCAGTTTATTGTATGAGTGTTTTTTTTTTAATTCGATGACTAAAAAGTATTTATTTATGATTTTGAAGTTGATTTTGTGTATTCAAAAGATAACAACAGAGGACTGTTGTTTGATTATTATAGAATTTTATTGGTCAAATACATATTCACATGTGCTCTTTTTTGTAAACATTCGTGCATTCATTTTTGCATTCGTGCTGGATGATGGAGTTACGACTAATGGAAGTATGTTTTTTTGAAATAAACAGTGCAAATTCAGCATGTAATAATCCTGTAGACATTTTTCACTTGCTTGGTGTATGATAATTTGGTATTTTGTTTATGTGAGATGTGTATTTGCAATTGTGACTTTCACACAAAAAACTCTTTGAAATAACATATGAAATATTTAATATTAAGGTTCAAGACTTTCATACTCGGCGTGGTCAGGTAGTTGAGGCACTTGACGTCTGAGGGTTACGGGTCCAAATCCTCACCACACCAAACATGCTCACCATTTCAACTTTGGGGGCATTATAATGTTCCAGCCAATCCCACTATTTGTTGGTAAAATAGTAGTCCAAAAGTTGGCAGTGGGTGGTGATGACTAGCTGCCTGTCTTATACTGCCAAATTAGGGACGGATAACGCAGATAGCCCTCGCGTTGCTTTGCGTGAAATTCATATGAAACAAATAAAACAAAATTCTAAAAGATATGGCTTAGGATATCTTGCACTACCATATGAAGTTTATTTATGTGTCGAATACAGAATGTATGTTTTAATCATAAGTTGATTTCCAAATAAGATTTTAATCGAGAAATGGCTAAGTTCTCAGTATAACATAAATTTCGTAATTGCCTTTAATCCAGGAATGACTAAATCTTCAGTATTATATAGATTCCTTGTTTTTTTTTCTTTTAATTTGAACCTTAAAATTATACTTTCTTAACATTAACTATAACTCTAAGTGTTTGTTCTGGTAGAAAAAATATTTTTATCATGTCAATTGTTTTGGAATTTCGCACAAAGCTACTCGAGGGCTATCTGCGCTAGCTATCCCTAATTTAGCAGTGTAAGACTAGAGGGAAGGCAGCTAGCCATCACCACCCACCGCCAACTCTTGGGCTACTTTTTTACCAACGAAAAGTGGGATTGATCGTCAAATTATAACGCCCCCACGGCTGGGAGGGCGAGCATGTTTTGCGTGACGCGGACGCGAAACCGCGACCCTCGGCCAATTTGGGCCAATTTATCATGTATGATTGATTTAAGTTTCAAAAACGTCATAAAAAAAACGAGTATGTTTATAAATCAAATATTTCTTGAGAAACTGTCTTGTAAATTGGCAGAACTATTTGGAATTTAATAAAAAACAAACAAACAACATGCTAGCTCTGAAAATAACGTATTCAGTGGCAACTTTGAAGATTTATCAATTTTCTTTAAAAATTAACTTATTTCCATAAAATATTTCAGGTGCACTAGTATGGTTTGATATATAACCTGACAGTCCGTGTATGCATACTATTAAGTTGTAAGTACATACAAAAATATCAATCAACAAGATATGCCACGTCTGAAAAACATATCGACGTCTAAATACCCCGCCCAAATTGAAAAACAAAAAACACAACACAATATAACACATTAACGGAATGTATTGGTATTTGAAATCTTGCAACCCCACTCGTTCGGAAATACCATTGGAAACAATATATTTTGCACCAAAATATACTTAAACATATTTCATGCCAATTTACATTTTAATCAATAAATACAAGAGCCTCAAAGTGAGCCCTAACTTAGTGTAACTTTGTGCTATCCCCTAATAAAGTGAATAAACACAAGTTGCAACACATTTTTATCGTTATTTTTACCTACCAGGTGAGACCTTTATAACATAATGTTTTTGTTTTTTTTATTTTAGCGCAAAACTACACAATGGGCTATTTGTGCTCTGTCCGCCAAGAAGAATCGAACCTCGGAATTAAATATTGTAAACTTATCGCTGGTCATTGGAGTATCCTTTCCAGGTTTTAATCGCGGAACTTTCAACTTCAAAAACAACTTCACTCGGATACCAGTTTTTACACAGGGTAGACATTGGTACTTTTCAAAGTTTGAGAAGTTGGAAATGTTCACATCAGTATCGAGGGAAAAGGCCTATTTCGCTACAAACTTTTCTTAAGCCTTAATTATTTTTTAGAAGCATAAACCTTTCTGTTAATAGAATATATTTATAGGAAGTTCGCAATATTAAGATGTGCAGAGTAGAAAATTGTGTTTATTTGTTCTGTGTAATCCTTTCGATCTTCTGCAGTTATTACATGAACTCCAAAATATGCCACGTCATCAACAGTTCATATATTTTCCAGACGTTAGCGTTGACCCAAGACTTCGCTGAAATGGCACCGTTGCTTTGGGGATGCAGTTGTGTTAAAAGGTGGATATAAACTCCCACTAACTGGTCGGACGAGGGCAGCTCAAGAGTTTGTGTTGGACATTGCAGCCTTCCCTCTAATATGCTTCCCAGTGGCACAGCGGAATGTCTGCAGATTCACACAGCTAGAAACCGGGTTTTAGAACTCTTGGTGGGCAGAGCACTATATAGTTTTGTGCGTAATTTCAAAAAAACAAACACTCTAATGTGTCAGTTTAAAATTAGGGACAACTATTCTCTGCTACATCTTGAGTAGCTTTGCGTAAAAATTAAAAAAATAAACATGTAATACACATGAATACAAATGTACGAATTTCACTCAGTAATATTTTTTTGTTATTTATTATTTGACGAAGTACGAATTGGAAGAGTGTTAAGTATTTCATACTGTGGATTATGCTGAATGCTCTTCACATTTTCAGCAGTGGACAAGTTATAGAAGTTGGATAAATACCTTGCGGCGGGGCGTGAGAGAAGTAGATGGTGCTGGCTGGAAGCCCTTCCTCCAGTTAGTAGCTCAAAGCTAAAGTAAAAACGATCAAACAGAAATGTAACTGGTTTATAAGCAGAATTATTTTAAAACAATAAATGAAAAAAAAAATTCTTAAAGCAGAATTTTGGAGCTCAACTATTTGGCACAGTTGAAATATAAATGATAAAAAATAAAGTTATTTTAAAGTCAATCAGCTAAGTTTAGAGGCTGTAATTCAGACACTGAGTAGCTTCTGGAAATGTAGATTTCGTTTCAGTCTCGTTTTCGACTTTTCCTCTTTATTGTATACAAAGTTTTAAACAAATACACATCTTAACAGTATACACATTTTAGTTTTCAATAAAATACCTGTAGTTCCCACTAGGTCACTATGTGCTACACAAACTCGTTTAATTCTCTGTTGCACGATTTGGAGAATAACATCAGAATAATGTTTTTCTTGTTGTATAATATGAAGAACACGCCCGTTTACCAACGAATAGTTATATTATAACGCCCCCACGGCTGACATACCGAGTACGTTTGGTGTGATAGGGATTCTAACTCTCGACTTTCGAATAACGAGTCGAGTGCCTTAACCACTTCGCCATGAGAGGCCTCAATATAGTTGCAAGCTGTGTCAACATGTTGGACAATTTGTCTTATATGTTATGATTGAATGCTGTTGTAGTCCAGTTTGAGCATCTCAAATGACGCAGTAATGTACTTGCAGTTAATTTGTTGTATGAAATATTAGCAAAGATGTCTTGTTGGCTTGTTCGTTTATTTACTGCAGTCATATGAGCATTTGAAACTGGGGTACGTTTTGTTAGAGTGACACCATGTAGATATTTGAATTACTTAAAAAGGCAATTTATTTTTAAATATAATTTCATCCGCTAACAAATATTCGTTTTTTTTTGTTTTTTTTGCACTGCTGTGATATATATTGGTTTATAGTTTTCAAATATTATTTTTGTATTTGGTCTGAATTTCACACGAGGCTACTCAAATACTATCTACAATAGCCGTCAATAGTTTAGAAATGATAAACAAGAGGGAGGGCAGTTAGTCAATTTTAACCACCGTCAACTCTTAGGCTACGCTTTACAAACTATTAATGTTATTGACCGTCACACCATAACCACGGTTGAAAGGAGTTGCATATTCGGTAATGAGATTCAGACCTGCGATTTGCAGACAGTGTTTCGAACGTCCTAACCACTAGTCCATGCCTAGACCTCTTTTGTTAAGAAGCATAAACATCCAAAAGAGAACATCATTGTCTCTCTTCCAAACATTGTTGGGATTCTAAACATTTTCATGTACAAAGAATTAATAAGTGAATCTGCTTCCACTGATTTTGTAAAAATTTTAAAATTAAACCAGAGTAACAACATAAAATGTTTTACATTGATATGTGAAAATAAAACAAACGAAAACAAGTTCTGTTAATTATAATTATCAAGGAGCTTTTAATTAATACGGCCCGGCATGGCCGAGCGTGTTAAGAAGTGCGAGACGTAGTCTGCAGGTCACGAGTTCGCATCCCCTTCGCGCCAAACATGCTCGCCCTTTCAGCTATGGGGGCGTTATAATGTGATGGTCAATCCCACTATTCGTTGGTACAAGAGTAGCCCAAGAGTTGGCGGTGGGTTGTGATGACTAGCTGCCTTCCCTCTAGTCTTACATTGCTAAATTACGAGCGGCTAACGCAGATAGCTCTCGTGTAGCTTTGCGCGAAATTCAAAACAAACAAAATTTTAATTAATAAATAGAAAGCTCACTCCATGCAAAATGTAGATTATGTAGCGGGTTTGAATCCCCGTCACATGAAACATGGTCTAATTTTCAGCTGTGGAGGCGTTAACGGTCATTCCCATTATTCGTTAGTAAAAAAAGTTGTCCAATAGTTGGCGTTAAGTGGTAATGACCAGCTGTCTTCCCTCTAATTTGATACTGCTAAATTAGGGACTGCTAGAGCAGAAAAACGAAAGAAAACCGAGAGGCCTTACAATCCGTTTCAGAGACATCATGTTTTTAGCGTTTTAGAATTTTCTGGGCTCTGTTATGTTTTGTCTGTCATCAAATAAGTTTAAGAAAGTGACACCGCCAACAAGATAACTGATTATATTCCATAGAATATCAAAGCCTTAGACTATGTGTCTTGTTCCAGGCTTGTACAGCGGTAAGTCTACGGATTTACAAACGCTAAAATCAGGGGTTCGAATCCCCTTGGTGGACCTGGCAGATAGATCAATGTGGCTTTGCTATAAGAAAAACACACACACGGTATGTATTTTACTCGTAGCATTGGTCCAGCATTGCCAGATGGTTAGGGTGCTTGACTTTTAATCTTAGGATTGCAGGTTCGAATCTCCATCACACCAGACATGGTCACCTTTTCAGCCGTGAGGTGTTATAATGTGGCGATTAATTTTACTATTGGTTGATAAAAGAGTAACCGGAGAGTTAGAGGTGAGTAGTAATGGCTGGTTGGTTGTTTTGAATTTCGCACAAAGCTACTTGAGGGCTATCTACGCTAGACGTCCCTAATTTAGCTGTGTACGACTAGAGGGAAGGCAACTAGTCACCATCGCTAACTCTTGGCCCACTCTGTTACCAGCGAACAGTGGGATTAATTGTCACATTATAACGCACTCACGGCTGAAAGAGCGAACATGTTTGGTGTGACGGGTATTTGAACCCGTGATCCTCAAATTATGAGTCTAATGCTTTAACCAGCTGGCCATGCCGGGCCGGGTGGTAATAATTAGCTGCCTTCCCTCTTGTCTTACGCTTCAAAATTAGGGACTGTTAGTGCAGATTGCCCTCGTGTAGCTTTGCGCGGCCCCCCAGTGGCTCAGCGGTATGTCTGCGGACTTACACGCTAAAAACCGGGTTTCGATACCCGTGGTGGGCAGAGCACAGATAGCCCATTGTGTAGCTTTGTGCTTAATCCAAAACAACAACAGCTTTGCGCGAAATTCAAAACAAATAAACAAACAAACAAACACTAAAAGCAAACATCAGTAATATGGCGCTGTTTTCCGTATTACATTATAATGAATTTCGCATGCCCTTGTAATGTCTCTTTAGTATAAATGTTTCCCGTTAATGAGCTCAGTGAATTCAGGAAACCAGACCATTAGGCACGCAAGATTGTTTTGTTGTGTTTGTTTTAATGTCTATACCAAACGTATAAGTCAGACGAAATGTGCGTTGTTACTATTAATAATTGGTTTATTTTTAAGCTCGTTTTCTTAATTCATTTTATACGTTCGTTTGTTTGAGAACCGACTTTCCATATTATCATAAGTTCAGTCCCTGGGGAAAACTAAAGTAACTGAGGATTCCAGCGTTGTGAGTAATGTACACAGTTGGAAGTGAATAAAACAGACGACGACAAAGATAAAATAACTGATGCCTGAGATTAAAAGATTTGAGGACAAATCCCGCTGTAAACACAATATTCTAAGAAATAGTTTAAGAGAAACATAGAAAAGATTATAATATATTTAGTATATATGATTGCTTTTACGATTCTGTTGAGTATCTGGCAACAGATGTAAGACTTTTGTTATAATAATTCAAATATCTGTTAGAAATTTAATTTGTTTTGCTTATAATATATAGCTTTACTAATTTAAGAAATGAGTGTTAAAATATTGGTTTTAAACATGCTGCAGTCTTCTAAATTTTTTGAAGAGCTCAGAAACAAAAGGCAACAACAAACAAAAAGAAGATATGACACACTCACAGAACACATGGTTTGGCTTATTGGTTTATTGAATCTTGCACAAAGCTACACCAGGGCTATCTTCACTCGCCGTCCCTAATTTAGCAGTGTAAGACTCACAACACACGGATAGACACACTTATATATATATATACATATGACTAAACGTTGACAATCTGGACTCATAACAGTAATACGATTTATATATATAATTTGTTATATGTATTAAAATGACGGTTAGTAGTTTCTAGTAAAACACATATATTTTTATATATCTTTTACTGGAAACTACTAACCATCACTGTAGTACATATTACAAATAATAAACATAGTTTTGCACAAATTTGCTAAAGTTCTATGTATTCCTACTCACATTTTTCTATGTATTATGCATTTTGCATGATGGTAAAATATTATCATAAAGATCAATTGAAAAAAACAAGTTTGTATACTTTATTGTGATACTGGAAAACAAGTTTGTATACTTTATTGTGATACTGGAAAACAAGTTTGAAGGAGACAAATGAATATTAAGTCCACGAAAAACTAGGTGTATAGCTCCATTGAGTATGATATTCTGTATTTACAATCCAATAGGCCACACGTGAGCTAAGGAAATGTCACATAATCCTCACGTTCAAGTCCAAGCATCCTTAATTTTGAACTGTTAATTAGAGGAAGGAAGACTGGTGAGCAGCGTCATCTTTCACTGACTTGGATAGAGGACATTCTGCAGCGTATCATGGCTTAAACCTGGAACATTCCTTGCTAAAAATGGCATTTTCATCACTAGGCCTTGTTCATTTCCTTTATTAAGCCATACTCGACGAGAAAAAAAATCTCTACAGTAGTGTCACTTGAAACAAAAAACAAAAAATTATTTACAAGAAAACAAACAAAAATGGTATATCACGTGATGTAGTCCATGTGTTCTTTCATAAGGTAGGCTGTTATGTGTCTATTGAACTCATGAGGATTATACAACTCCAGATATTCCTACTAGGCTAAAAACATAATGACCTGAGCTGAGATGATGGTTCTGTTGGGAACTGTATCAAGTTAAAGCTTTTCCAGTGTTTCCCAGAAGGCTGACCTTACTATCAAAGAAAGGGAGAGTGAATGTTCTTGTGCATCTGTTTCTTTACACTTCCAGTGCACCAGGCACTGTGTTAAGAGAATTAACGAGTTTTTGGCCTCGAACATAAACAAACATATCTGTAGTGTTTCTGACCATTTATAAGCGTTTACTATTCCCAACAGCAGTAGTATGATTCTAGTTAGGGCTCTCAAAACTGAAACTCTGCATGAAAGGCATGTAGGAATTTAAGTTTTCACTGGTCAATAAGAATTCAGTAAAACATTCTAAAAATGTTGTATTTCAGCATAAATTGTACGCAGTTTTCTGAAAAGGGCATTTGAAACTAGTTCCTTTAATGACAGAAGAGGATGAGGTAGAAAGGTCCAACGCTCCAATAGTGACAATAAGCAAGTGAAGATATGATCTTTGCGAGATAATCGACAACTGAGTACAGATTTTACCAACAGTTTTGGTGTAAATGCAGATGTAATTGTTACTTTAAGAGTAGTAATATGCACATTAGCACAAAGCGGTCTCAATGAACAAAAATCTGATCGAAAACTGCTGAGGTAGCGAAATCAAAAGGTTGAAATAAGTATTAGACTACAGACAGTGGAATAATTAGGATTGGAAACGCTTGATCATTACAGATGCTGTAAATCTAAGTTTGAATCGTTCCGGAACAATCAGCGCTAGTTTCCTCAACAGCAAAAAAGACAACAGTATAAGTTTAAAGCTACATTTTCAGCCAAAGTTCTGGGTTTTCTAGCAACACTGTAATCCAAGGCATACAGCAATATGAGATCTTGACGATAAGCGATGTCTTGGGTTGCTCAAATCCAAATGTAAACATACTTATCAGGTTTTGTGTAAGTATGTTTGTATTTGGATTTGTGCAATTTAGCCTAATGTCTAAGGATAATATATTTATAGTTTATTTGTTTGTTTTTTAATTTAGACTAAAGTAACACTAGGACTATCTGCACTAGCCGTCCCTAATTTAGTAGTGTAAGACTAGAGGGAAGGCAGCGAGTCATCACCATCTACCGTCAAATTTTGGGTTACTCTTTTACCAACGGATAGTGGGATTGACCGTTACATTATAATGTCCCTACGGCTGAAAGAACGAGTGTCTTTGGTGCAAAGGGGATTCAAATCCATGATTCTCAGATTATGAGTCGAACGCTTTAACCCACGTGGCCTTGTCTGGCCAAGATGTTTAGAACAATGTTGCGCAGTCGTATGATAGCACGAACACAAGCTGTGATGAACTCTGTAAACCAAAGGTCACGTATGTTTATACTAGGACAATGTGCTACTTATTCACTTTAATTTTGTAATCTTCCTAGTGCTATTTTTTTTCCTTTATAAGTTCACCAGCCGGTTGTCATTACTTGTTGGTTGCGACTCCTGTATGTCTATCGCTGGTGTGTTTTAAAAATTATTGTTACTACTGTATGTCAGTCAATAATTATTTTTAACTACAAATAGTTCTCCTGGCGTCATTGATATATTGAAGTATGTTAACCAGCAGTAGCCATAGAATTGAGCTACCAACTATCTCATGAAGTAATGTATTTTTCAAACTCTTAATTTACTTTTCAAAATAATGCGCCCCAGTGGCTTAGCAATAAATCTGAAGGCTAACAACGCTGGAAACCGGGTGTCATTACCCGTGGTGAGCACTGCACAGACAATCCAATGTGTATTTTTGTGTTTAATAACAAAACACCTGTAGGTTGAGACAGTTTCGACTATAATTTTATATAGAACTGTACTTGTATGTTTAATACTAACCTTATTCTTTTGTCAAGGGAGAGTCTATACGAATGTTTCGTTAATTAAAAGACACTAGCGGAATAAATATGAATGAAATAAAGATTTTAATCGTTCTAAGTACACGTATAGTAAAATATTAAAAAATATATTTAATTATAATTTACAAATGCAAGATATATTGTTAATATCTAAGCTTATTAACATTCAAAAACAATATTCTATTAAAAATGTTTATTTTTGTTCATCTTTTATTTCAATGTACATTGAAGTTCTCTATTATATTGTTGATTTTGTGAGAAGGTCAAATATAATTTTTTTATATTAAGCATGCCATTCTAGGTTTTGTTCGTCATTAATTATTTTATAGTCATCTTATTTACCAGTCCTGTCGTTACGAAAATAAATACATATATTATATTGTATTGTCTTCTCTCAAGTATTTCTTAATGTTTTGCCCAAGTTTTCTGGTGTGGACGATATGTGATACAGTTTCTTATTTCCTAATTTCTTTGATGCGAGATATTTTATTTAGCAATACATAAGTTTTGTTGTTGTTGTTGCAAGATATTTTCTCCCAGGTTTTCTTTCGCTGGAAGAATCATTTGTGTTTGTGTTATTTTTTTTCTGAGAAATTGTACTTTTATATGACAACGCTCATTTACGAAATATTTCCGTAAAAATAGACAACGAAAAGTGTTCCATTGCTTTAGCGAGTGAAGAGTAGACCACGTGAGATTTGTGTGTTTGTTTTTAATCACAAGGCTGCACAATGGGCTATTTGTGTTGTGCTCATTACAGATATAGAAACCCGATTTTTTGCTTCATAAGTTCGAAAAATTACCGCTGAACCACTAGGGGCACGTGAGATATTAACCACCTTTGTTTCTGCCAATGTCATACACTACACACACAGAAATATATATATAGTTGAAAAACACTATCCTCTTACATATATAAAATAAATCGATCTATGCTAACTGCAAAGATAATAAGCAAAAACAAAGAACTCTCCGAAAGAACGTGATAATGAATTACTGTATGGTAGGTGCATTGTTATTAAAGTCAGTTTCTTTGACCAAATATTCAAAGATATCTATCGACAGAGTCTACTGACAGTGGCAATCAAAAAGGAATACGCGTGCCTCTTATCAAAACTGTAGTTGCCAGTCACTGTAGACTAGCCGAAGAAAAACAAGCTGGGAGGTTATGAAATGCGACAGAAATCAGATTTTTGTCTTGGGTGAATGGCTATTTCAATAACGTCACTGGATGGTACTACAACCGATCCACAAACTGCTTATTTCAGGTTAAAATAAGAATTCACGGTTTTATTACTGTTTAAAATCAGAACTGCAGGCAATGTAACACAAGAAACATATGAAGTTATTTGGTGTGTTGCACTCAAATATATTCTGATTGGACTGCAAAATAACAATTCGAAGGAGATTGGGTTACGGGCTTAATCCTGTAAGCATTGTTCTGAACGTAGAAGCTGCTGTAGGTGGCGCTGCAATAAAAAGAAAATTTTGGCAGATTCGGTCTCTTTAGAAGGACAGATAATACTCTCTGTAATCCAACGCTATTTTAAATCTTATTCACCACTCAATATTGCATTTTCACTTTCATGAACAAGGGATTTTTCCAATACGATAATGCATCAGTCTATTGCACTCTTATTTTTCTGAAATCGTTTCGAAGGACGCATGACAGGAACTTCTTCAATCAACATTCGTGGCCTGTGTTATCTCTGGGTTTCAACTTTTTTAAGCATCTGTGGATGAACCTGAACTACTTTCAAACAATAAATTTCCAATATCTCTGGGAGTCCATGAAGTCACGCCCAAATTACTATGGTAAGGACTTACAAAGACCAATCTACGTGATACTGGGTAGGGATTATAAGAAATTCAATGTGTATTTTTAATTTTGCGTGAAAACAGTTTCCTACAATCTGTTTTTATTTTATAACGAAGCCACAGTGGGTTATCTGCTATATCTATCAGAAGAATCGAACCCTCGCACCCTGACGGTGGAGTTTAAGCTAATAGACTTAACGCTGTACTATTGAAACATTTGTTTACTATGTCAAATGAGACGTCTTTATTTCAGTATAACGTTGCTCAGAGAACTAGTTTCTTAGCAGATCACGTGAAACAAAAGCCTATAAAACCTTAGCCCTTTTGATAGATAGACTTGTCTTCTTTAGGGATAAAGTATTTCGCTCTAAAGCATGCTCTATCAAATAAAATAAATTAGTTATCGTGAGTCCCAGAATTTGAAAATACGAAAGGATATGATAGTTTCGTATTTTTTCATTGTTTGCTCAACAAAATGAAAGTTCTGTTTTAAAAAAACGTATAGTAATAGGATTAGAATAAGAAGTTTGTTAGTTACGGGTTAGCAATCAACTCCTCTGTGTATTTTATGTAAAACAGTCACAGGTTTGTTAGTTACGGGTTAGTAATCAACTCCTCTGTGTATTTTTATGTAAAACAGTCACAGGTTTGTTAGTTACGGGTTAGTAATCAACTCCTCTGTGTATTTTTATGTAAAACAGTCACAGGTTTGTTAGTTACGGGTTAGTAATCAACTCCTCTGTGTATTTTTATGTAAAACAGTCACAGGTTTGTTAGTTACAGGTTAGTAATCAACTCCTCTGTGTATTTTATGTAAAACAGTCACAGGTTTGTTAGTTCAGTCTTTTGTGTTATATAACAAAACGAAGAAATAAATGGTTTGAAAAATAAGTTGCAAGTTTCTAAACTACAGAAAAAAACCAACAAAAACAACATTGTTTGTTTTGAATTTTCACGTAAAACAGTGTAAGATTAAAAGGCAACTAGTCATCACCCGCCACCGCCAACTCTTGAGCTACTCTTTTACCAACGCAGAGTAGGATTGAACGTCACATTATAACTTCCTCCCGGTTAAAGAGGCGAGCATGTTTGGTATGAGAGGGGGAGATACGAACCCGCGACTGTTAAATTTCAATTCATGTGTCTGTGTGTTTTTCTTATAGCAAAGCCATTTCGGGTTATTTACTGTGTCCACCGAGGGAAATCGTTGATTTTAGCGTTGTAAATCCGTAGATTTACCGCTGTTCTAGGGAACAGGAATTCGAACACGCGAGTCTGCTGTATTAACCATTTAGTTACGACAGGCCTACGAAGTAGTAGCTAGTGAAAAAACAACAACAAATAATAACGATTTACAATAGTTGGTTAGTTGGTTACAAGCACGTTTCTGGTAGTTAGTTACAAGCACACTTCTGGTAGATGATAAGCAAATTTCGAATTTTAATTGCTTTATAAGTTAAAGTTTTCATTTATTAGGCCAGATATATTGAGTTTCATTACGTGTACCACATGTGTGACCACTATGGACATTGAAATGCTAATTTTACTCACATATTATTTTCAGAAATTAGAATGTTTTTTATCAATCCCAAAAGTTTCTCAAGGTTATTTTTTTTTTTTGTTATAAACGGCTCCGTCACTTAGTTGGGGTAAGTTTACGGACTTTCAACGGTAAAATCTGTGATACGATACCTCGGTCTGAATACGATGAGCATAGTTCTATTGCGTAACTTTGCTCTAAATTTTTAAACAAAGCAAACAAACAATCTAATTCTCAAACAAAGTTTACTCCTTTTTATTGCTTTTCAGTCTCTTGGCAACGTTAAGCTGATTTATTTACGTGTCTAATTATTTTTATTTTCTACTGTCATTAGAGTAGTTTTAAATTTTAAAATTTCTGTTTATTAAAGTTCGTATGTTGTTGTTTATTAACAAATGAATTTTATAAAATGCTGCCAGTGAAAGTTGTGCGCTTTTAAAAAGATATTACTTCCCATTTCGTGCCAGCCCAGCCTGACCAGGTGGTTTGGGCACGCGACTAGCAATCTTAGGATAGCGGATTCGAATTCCCGTTCCATCAAACATGCTCACCCTTTCAGCGGTGGAGACGTTATGACGTTACAGCCAATCCTACTATTCGTTGATAAAAGAGTAGCCCAAACGTCCTCGCCCTTTCAACGGTGGGGTCATTATAAAGTGACGGTCATTCACACTATTCATTGTTAAAAGCCCAAGAGTTGGCGGTGGATGGTGATGACTAGCTGCCTTACATCCAGTCTTACTTTGCTAAATTAGGGACAGCTGGAGAAGACAGCCCTCTTGTAGCGTTGCACAAAATTTTAGAAACAAACCAAACCAAACCAAGTAATTAGCCCCTGTATAAAGTGATCTTTTGCAATGTTTTGTTGTACATGGGTAAAGCTGTATACTCAGGTTTGTGATAAGAAATGGAAAGCTTAGCATTAGAATAGTGGTTTGTTTGTTTTGTTTTGGAATTAAGCACAAAGCTACACAGTGAATCATCTGTGCTTTGCCTATCACGGGTATCGAAACCCAGTTTTTAGCGGTGAGTTCGCAGACATACCGCTGTGCCACTAGAGAGCTAAAATAGTGGTATTTTTCCTTTAGGTTTCCTGTACTAAAGTAGTGTTTTCCTTTATGCGAGTAACGGGAGAATAATTTTAAAATGGTCTAATATACGAACAATGACAAATTAACAAAGGGCGAAATTTAAGCCAACATCTTTTCAAATGATTAAAATTTAAGTCAGTTGCATGAATCACTGAAAGTGGAGTTAGTGACTGAGTTTAGCTTTAAGTTGCATGAATCACTGAAAGTGGAGTTTGTGACTGAGTTTAGCTTTAAGTTGCATCAATCACTGAAAGTGGAGTTTGTGACTGAGTTTAGCTTTAACGCTTATGTTTCTTTTCTTAGATTTGATAAGATATTCAACTTAGGTATTGCTCTTTGTATTTTTTTGCGTTTCATGAAATTATTTGGTATCCAAACAGTTATTTTATGTACGTGAATGTTTGTGTCAGATTATATAGCAATGAACTGTTGGATTGATTTTCATCGAATATTTCACGTTTCCTCCTTCTACGGAGTAATACGCGTGGGTCAACGTTCGGATCTGATCTTCTTGAAGGTGTAAGGCAGCTAAAAAAAACAACTAAAAAAAACTAACAAAAACAACAATAAAAAACAGAAATACACAAGGAACATTATTTCAGTCATTTTTCTACATTTTTATAAGAACTATCGTTTAAATAAATTGAATTATCCATAAAATAACTTATTCGTAAATATATCAATTGCTAAACTAGTAAACTTTTGTTTCCCAAACATATGTTAATTGTTGATATTATATCATAGGATGCTACAATAAAATCGCAACTGCCCAGTGATGGCCATTAAAAATATGTAGAATATTGTAATTAGTAAACTTCTGAAAATCAAGGTAATTGGTTTGTTTTTATTAATTGTGAAAAAAAACCCAAAATAAACGTAATGTTGTCTTAGTGGTTGACATTTAACTCACATTTTTTTAACCGTGAAGGTTTATGCGTTGGTTATTGAAAAGATTAAATTTGTTTCAAAATATACGAATTATATACAAAGTGAAAACTAGCTTTTGTTTCCCTTTTAGGCCTCAAATAATGACCAGTCATAAATAATATAATGAAAAGACTGAGTCCATAAAGAAGGACCAAAACAATCACATAACTTTCCGTATTGGACACATTGTTAAGTTTGGTTGTTGGTTTTATACTAAAGCCATAATGGGCCATCTCTTGAGTTCACAATGGGGGAATCGAATATTGGATTTTAGTATTGTAATTTTGTAAACTTTCCGTTGTTTCTCCGGAGAACTATTGTAAAGATGAAAAGCTTTTTTATTAATATAAAGCCGGATAAAACACGGTTGCTTTAAAACATTTTATCACTTTTTTATATATCAAACTTAAACTATACTTTACTTAATCATGAGGATTTATTAAACACTCGGCCTTCCAGCCGTGGAGGCGTTTTAATGTTACGGTCAATCCCATTATTCGTTGGTAAAAGAGTAGCCCAGGAGTTGGCGGTGGGTAGTGGTGATGAGCTGCCTTCCCTCTATTCTTACACTGCTAAATTAGGGACGGATAGCGCAGATAGCCCTCGTTCAGCTTTGCACAAAATTCTATAACAAAAAACAAACAATACTAACCACAATATACCAGGGCATGACATCGATAAAATTAATATTTGTATTGCTATGATAAAGATTAGTTTACCATTTGTTCACTTTTAGTTCACATAATTTAGTGACCGATAATTATTTTATTATTTGCAAGAGATTACTCTCTTTTCGGCAACCACTGTTGATATATTTGATCATTCAAATTGTTATATACCTATTTCTATAAGGCAAGCTATTTACCTTTAGAACTTTCTTACATGTTTCGAGTTACCACTTGGGATTTAGTTACAAGTTAAATTATATTTATTTCAGTTGGTAAAACAAATCTTATTTTAAAATTTTACAAAGTGAAGAAATATATTGGAATTGTGTTTATTTAAGCGATATATGTGTCTATTACAAACTACTTTAGGAAAGGCATGGCCTAATGGCTAGCACGTTGGACTCCGAATCAGAGGATCCAAGTTTGAAGCTGTGGGGGTCTATAAATATAACAGTCAGTTACACAGTTATATTAAAATTAGTCGCAAATACGGCGGGTGTTACTGACTGGTTAACCTCTGTCCGGTCTTCATAAACAGTGGTAAGGTACTTTATACTAATATTGTTGTTTTTGTCTAACCTCTTCGTTACACTCTTTGTCACAACTTCCAGCCGTACTCGGTCTGACGAATGTGTATTATGACAATAGCCCCGCAGCACAATTTCCATTGTAAAAGGTTTCGCCCTATTCAAAGCACGTAGATCATTCCTCTTGTTTCCCACAATTTACCTAATTCAAGAAAACCACTGTCTATTTTAACAGTCCAATCGCACAGAAAGGGATCCAAGTGGTACAGTAGTGTGTCTACGGACTCACAGCTCTAGAAACCGAGTTTCGACACTCGTGGTGGGCAGAGCACAGATAACTCATTGTATAGCTCAGAAATTCATGAGACACGTCTTGAGGTGTATGTCTTCATACAAAACAGCATTAACATCGAATATCAATTACATTCTCTAGTTTCTTGAGTTATGCGATGGTTGGATGAATAAATGACTTTATTCAATCCAGTGTATGAGAGCGATGATTTCCTAGCGCCCCTTTTAATAGCCATGTGACACAGAAATCCATAACCATTGCATTCGGCCACTGGGCTACCATGTATTTATATGGAATGGGTAAATACGTATTTCAACAGTTGAATGGACATGCCTTGTCTTTTACAAATGGAGATCAGTTTTGTTTATGTCGTGTACTATTGTCCGAGACACGTGGACGGATTTTTGGCTGACCTTTGCTTTGAAGGATTCTCACTTGTTATAAGACGTTGCAATTTACTTATTGTTGTAAGGATACAACTCGCTGGAGGAGGTGTTTTGCTGTAGTATCTTGGTAACAAAAGCTGACACACATTCTTTTGTTTGGCACTAAACTGCTAATTTTTCACAAACGCTGCGCTTTTTTATTTTTATGAACACCAAGTTTATCCATATTTATTGTTTTCCGTTAAGTACAAAGAATATTCCGTTCTTGGAAATTAAAAAACCTCAACCTGAACACATTATTAAGATCTGAATGTGTGGATATTTTGCATCAGAAAGGGCTGTTACACACACTTCTCAACCTGAACACATTATTAAGATCTGAATGTATGGATATTTTGCATCAGAAAGGGCTGTTACATACACTTCTCAAAGATGATTTTATTTTAGTGGCGTCACAATACCTACGACACACAAAATATTGTACATTTCGTTTCAAAGTGACTTTATTGAACTGCGGGTTAATTCAGTAAGGGATTTATAACACTAAAATCTAGGTATCTATTCAACGCGGTGGATACAACTGATATTCTAAACATTTTTTGTTTTAATAGCGAAACTTGTGGTTTCTCATACTTTCCAAACAAGTAGCTTGCTAATTTGCATACTTATTTGCTGACTGTTTTAATATAACATACTCAATCATCTGTTTACCTGAGTCTTTGGGCGTCTGACATGGCACTTTAGGCTGGTTGCAGTGTAAGGCACTTTTTAGGTCGAAAATACGAAATCAAATTCCTTCGCGATTAAATGTTTTCATTATTTGTCCACAAATATCATATACATTTAAGTGAATATAGTTATTAAAACTATTACTTTACTTGATGGATAAGGGCAATGCACCAGATTACTTCTGGAGCCTTTTTCTGTTGACCATCTGTACGAATTTTTTATGGAGGACTTTGAAGTTTCCATTCTCCAATTTTTTATTTTTGTCTCAACATCGTTTAACAGTTTTGCTTCTTGGATATTCTTATTGAGAAAAAGATGTAATAAAGATCCCCAGTCATAACTCTACTCTGACAGAATTGTGTATTGAACATTAGGAGTTTGCTTTGAACCAAACATGTAGTTGATAAACATCTCGTACGTGGCGCCATGATCACTTCTTTGTGACACACACAATTGTATGAGCATGTTTGTTTCTTTTGAATTTCGCGCAAAGCTACACAAGGGCTGTCGTCCCTAATTCAATAGTGTAAGACGAGAGGGAAGATAACTAGTTATCACCACCCACCACCAACTCTTTGGCTACTCTTTTATCAACGAATAGTGGAACTTACTGTATAACACCCTACGGCTGAAAGGGCGAGTATGTTCAGTGCGACGGGAATTCGAACCCGCAACCCTAAGAATACAAGTCGAGTGCCCTAACCATTTGATTATGGTATGAGTATTGCTGAAATAGCTTATATAAAGTACAATAAATCCTCAGTATAATATAGAGATAATTATCTCCCTAAAGGAAACTGAAATCAGCATGAACAATTTTATGAGATAAAGAGAAACAGTTGAGTTAATATTACATGTCACTGTCGATGTTTGCATATAGTGATCCCCCCCTAAATAAGGTTAACTGGCAATACAAAAAACAACAACAAAAAAACATCAACTTAAGAGATCCCCGTGACAGAAATGAGGCAGTCCTGAGCTCTGGTGGTCGTTCGATTATCTGTACGTCATCAGCACAAGCTAGTGTCAGACCTCTACAGGAGAAAATTGTGCCGTACGGTGACAAATGCCGGCAAAGAATGCAGGTGAGTGGCTATACTGTGATTCAGAATTTCTTCATATATTAGAACCATTGACACTGAAACAAATAAAATAACTTTAGTCTATGATAAGATTTAAAGTTTAAGAAGTAAAGACAATTGCATTTTCCTGAATGCGTACTAAATGTTGCCGTTAAAGAGACCCTGGTCTACCTGGTAAAACTGTGATAATGGGATTTTTAGATAGGAAAGACGTTCTTTACTGGTAAAGCAGTACTTAAGGATATTATTTCTGTACTGATTATACATGTATAGCCAGTAATGTGAATGATTTTAAAAAAATAACCAATAAGGGTTTTATTTTCCACGTGTATAACCTTATTAGAATGATTAAAGAATAAAACAAAACACTAACAAATATAGCTTGTAGTGAAAAGACTAGCGAGTTGTGGTTTTAGTTAATTTGTAACCATCGTAATGATGAATTGTTACTTTTCTTACCATTTTTAAATATTTACGTAAAGGAAGTAAGATATTTATTAAGGTTAATTAAATGTGTACTAGATAATACTGAATCAAATTAAACCGGAACTGTATTTGTTAAAATTACCTGATTGAATACAAATATATATATATATTGTTTAACGTATGTATATATATATATAAAGAAAAAATTTAAATACTTTTATTGACCTCATGCATAGCGAAAAATTGAGGAGGCGTTTCCTCGTGTCAAGTTATCGCGAGGAATAAATGGTACATGTGTATAGACCACACAGAGAGCTCGTATACTCGTATTAAGAGATTTTCGTGATAAGAATTGGAGTTTCTCGCGAACCGCTTTTGCTTTGGTTACTGAGACAGATTATATTCAGATTGTCCACCTAAAGATCCATGGTAAGAGCAGTTATAACAAGTTCAAGTCCTGTGATACGATATTTACAATGTTTTAATTCCATTTTAATATATTTTTTTCTCGATTGTGTTAATCTCGTCCAACTTTACATAAACATTCGTTAAAAAATATTAACATGCTGTTCGCAAAAGATCAAAATAAGCTTCAGTATTGGATTACACTAATAATTACATTAACAGCTTAATATAAGTTTATATTGTAATTTTGTGCTGTTTCTTCATATTTTTGTATTGTGATTAAAACTATTCCCAGCGCCTGAAATTGCACTGCAGACGAATATTTCTCAATACTCTGTTAAACGCTGCAGAACGAACGACGCCTAGAATAGTTTCGCGAAGTGAATGACGTCATACGAAAGATAATCGGTTGGCTTCTCTCGCTACATAAGCAGTTTGTTATATATACCTCGTACTATTTGCTAAAGTATTTATTGGACCTAATACTTTTATTCCCATTTTTTATTGTTTCACGGCTCCTTTTTTTAACACATACTTAGAAGGTTTATAATAAAATTATTCGCTTCGTTTTAGAGTTAATTTGTACCGTAACTCATGGCTCACATACTGTTACCTTCAAGTCCCCACTTAAAAACAAACAGAAAATGTTATGATTTAGTGATGTATTACTAGTAGTATTTCACTATATACATTATTAATACTAATTAATTATTGATCATTTTAACACTTAGGAAGGTTTATAAATGTCCTACTTTACATTGTGAAAGGACAAGGTAATCTTTAATGTTCTTATAGATTCCTTTCTACATAATTCCTATATATTCTGTTTTTCTATATACTTATAGTTAAATATCCACTAGCTACTCAAAATACGAAAGTTGGTAAAAGCGTCGATATTAATTATATGGCTTGATCATAATATATGCATTACGTGTGTATGTATATAAACTGTGTTCTTTTATGTGTGCATGGGAATAGCATAGTCAAACCACAGCCGAAAATAGCGTTAACGACAAGAGCACCCAACTGATGAAACAACGCATTTTATTTAATCTTTATAATGAAAAACGCCAGAAAACTGCACTTATTTAAGGATGATGATTTCCAGGTTGAATTTTATTTCGCTCCAGGTACGTGACTTGCTCTGATCGGAAGTTATTATTGATAGAAAAGCACGTAAGTTAACTTTCATATAACGGAAGAAGTTGATTCAATGGTGTTTCCAAACTTTACAAAGGAAATAATAAAATATTATAAAAGGACTAACAAAAGAAACGTAATATAAATACATTGCACGCATACAATGTTTACCTTGTTATTTTCTCACATGTTCTCGCAATCTCTATCGTATGAAATAATTAGTTTAATGTTAGTCCCTCGGTGGGGCTAAGTTCATGGATCTATGGTAATAAAATCTAGGGCTCAATTCATCGTGGTGGACATAGCTATAAACTAAAATTTCTTGCTTTAATAGCAAAGCCTGTGATTTCTCGCATTTTCCAAAGAAGTACTTTTCCTAAATCGAGAATTTACGTGTTCTTTCTTAAAAGAAACAAAGGATAATTTAATGGATACCATTTTTTGGGCTTTTCGTTTTTTTTAAAATTTGATATGAAATTTTTGAATTGATAACAAAATGCTTAATTTTAAAACTTTGACAACTGAGTTATTATACTAATATAACATAGACGAATGTTCAGATATTACAGTTTTTGTCTTTGTTGACGCATACAGAAATGTGGTAATTAATTCTTCCTGGTGTGTGTGTATATATATATATATATAAGCAATTTGAAAAATTCTTTGTACATTTGGGAGAGCAGAATGTAGGCTAGGCTTAATTTATACTTTTTTTCTTGGCAAGGTTAGTTTTGCACTGGAGGACCGAAGAACGAATACTGTGTAATAAAAAATTTAATACATATTAAACATATCTATAATCCACCAACATTATATGTAAACTATACTTACGCTTTATTCGACCTTCAATTTTAGTTTAAAGTATTTGAATGTTTAAAACTTGTCACGTTCTTTAATATTTTGCTTCTGTGTTAAAATAAACCTGTCAGTCTTAGCACAATATTCTCGAAGGAGTACCTTTCATATCTGAAGAAAACTGTAAGGTTTACACACAGAATGAAGCACGTTTGAAAAACAAACAAACTTTTCTTGTACACAGCTATAAAGAGTCTGTGTTTTATGTTTTCTTATAACAAAGCCACATCAATGTATAAAGAGACTTGTTTTCTTATTAGTGAAAAGTTACAGAATGGGAAGTCTGCAGGATGTGTGTGATTTTGATCATAAATCTCTGTAGCACATATTGGTGTTTTAATAACTATGTACTGCAAGTAATTTGTTAACTTTTGATGTATGTTTGCTTTTAGTAATTAAGTAATTAATAGCTTTCTGAGGCAATGGTCATTTGTATTAGATGTTTCATGAAGTTTTGACCTTTTCATAACATTTTATGGTTTATAATACCATTCTTTAAGCTGTAAATTTTGCATGTTCTTTATTATTTTCATGCGAATATTATATTGTTACTTTTTAGGTAAACGTTTCCAACTTTTGAGGGTTATTTTTCACTAGAGGATATTTAATATTTATTACAACAGATATACCTTTTAAGACGTTCATTTCATCTTGTGATTGCATCAATGATCTTCTTCCCCTGGTGAGAAAAGTGGAAACGCCAAGGTTGTCTGAGCATTGTTTATATTGTAGTGCGTTCATTGATAAATAGAGAAGATCACTGTACCAAATACGCATGATACGTTAAATGATATTAATAGACCTTCTGCTGATTAATGTGAAAACTTATAACTGACTTAAAAAAAATTCACTTTATTTCATTAAGCTTTCACACTAATGTGAAAATAGTCTAATTTCTGCAGCACAAACCTGTCAATGCATAAGGGTCGACATCCAATAAACGCTGTCACTGGAGCCACGTGATCAGTAGTGCGCCGCATTCACTATCATGTAACTAACGCTAGTTTGTAAATTGACAGTACGGGAACAGGGTTAGGACGAAGTGTGATGGTTTCTAAGGAACGGTTTTGAAGTGATAACACTACCAATTTTTACCCCGCTTGTATGTGCCTACGTAACACAGTTTAATATTATATTTGAAACTTCGTTATAAGTATACATTTCTAAGTATATTACTATAATTTATATTGCTTGTATTTTATCATGTCGAACCAAACACCACAGAGAGTTCGTAGGACTGGTTCTCCTAGCTCAACAAAGCAGGGCCCCTTAAAAGCAACTGTGCCTGTATCATTAATGAAACAGACTACTAACGTTAGCCCAACAAGATCGATAAATAAAAAAACTAGCCCCTCACATTCTCCGACTTCTAATAAAACCAGTGATGGAATAAAGCTTAAGGCAAGACAGTCACCTGATATTATTAAGATAGGTGTAGGCCTATCGGTCGATCGGCGCAGCCCAGGATCACCAGGTTACCAAGGTAGGCCTAGGTTAAGCCTCCAAGTTTTAATTTAATAAAAAAAAGTCGTTACATTTTGGGAACTCGTAATTCTTATTTAGTCTTTCTTATGTTGAAGTTCTGTGTTTATGTGTAAGAGAGCTATCATAAAGATCTATAACTTTTTTATTAACATATTCATAAATTAGTAAGTCTAATAGCAAAAATCACGCCCAGTGACTGTCACTTGAACTTTAGGCCACATTACTAATAGTGTGCATTTTATGAATCGCAGTGTTTATAAATTTCGTATTACCCAAGTCTGGATACTGGTATTAATGTTGTTAAAATAAAACAATGAACTTTTGTAAAAATAATGAAGTATAACCCTCTATAATATTACAACTTACTTCAAAATCAACTATACTATATGGCAGCATTCAAACAAACAAACTGTAAGTTGTATGGAAGTTTAGTTTATGAAGTTTTGAAATAACTGTTGAAGCACCAATAATTATGTAATTGTCAAAATTAACATAGTAAGTTAAATTTTTATAAAATTATGAGAGTTTGTTTTAAAAATTTGAGAGCCAAAATATATGGGAAGTGTACTTATTTGCTATATATTGTTTTTACTTTAAGTACATTTTTATGATGAAAAGTCAAATTGGTTATAAGAAAACTACAGATTAACTTAAATGATTAATAAAATAAATAGTATTTTACCTTGTCTCACATTAAGCTGATTATTAGTATTAACACTAAATTAAGGATCAGTGTGTAAGGAAAAGTAAAGTTGAAATATGCTAAATTATTTTTGTATGAATGTCATTCACATTTTCAGTGAATGTTTTGTACATGTAGGCAACAGTGTAGTGTGGTCACACTTATTAAATTGTACCTGTATATATAAGGTGTGAAATGCCTTTATATACCATAATATTATTAACATTCATCATTATGAAAGAATTTTACAAATATTTTTTTGATTTAGAGATTATTCTCTTCTAAAAAGTTTGTAATAGCTTCACATCAAAATATGCCTGAGTCTGTCATAAGTTTAAGTTGTGGCCAAATAACTTTGAATTTAGATGTCTGTATTACCTGTTATAATATGTAGACTTGGTTATGTTCATAATATTTAACACAGCATAACCTGTGGATAGCAAGGGACTATTTTGTACTTCAAGATTGCCCTGGTATATGCACCCTTGATAGGATTAATGTGTTAATGCAAGCATAATTTAGATTTGTTTTTCATATGTATGCAATGTATGATTTCCAATCTTGTTTGAAATACTGTACTTTACATCAACTGTTTTTACTTTCATTATTTTGTTAATATGCACATAAGAACTTTTAATATATTGTATATATTAAAATTATTAATGGTTTATTTGTATTAGTTTGGATTAGGTAAAATAAGTGACTTAGTTATTTCTTAATGTTGAAACCCACAAATACTAAAGTGAGTACTTACATAATGTATGGGACTGACCACTTTTTGAGTGTTATAGTGCCGAACAGTTTAGTTATGCAGTTAGTTTTAGATGTTAGCAGTTCTATATGTATGCTTAAAGCATTTTCCAAAGTTCTAGAGATAATTTGTAAATCTAGATTGACATAATAACATAACATTTAAAGGACAACAAGCATCCTTTTAGTCCATCTTGGCCATTCTATCCACTAAATTAAATACTCCAAAAAAGCAACTCAAATCCTTCATTCCTCTTTAAACTTTCTTAAATTAATTGCATCTACCATAATTTTGCAAGTGAACTCTTACTTGCCAATAAATGGCTAAGAAAGTTGACACTGTAAGTTTTTGTGGGCCTTTCATAATTTTACTTTTCACAGAAAAGATCATGTGAATGGTTCTTTCAAAACATTGTAAACATTAAATTGTAGAAAAAACTGTGCATGTTTGTTTTCATCTTACTTAGATATAATTTGTACCAAATTGAAATATTAATTCAAAATTTTCATGAACTAAGATGACTGGGAGGACTTGTTTTATACCACTCTGAATTAAACTAGGATCTCAGGTTCTAAATCAGAGATATTTGGTAACCCCTTTATTATGTATGCTTTATACAGATTTAGGTCTGAAAAATTAAAGTATCTCTTCCATAAAGAGATTACTGTTAAAAACAAGTAATAACACACACACACACACACACACACAAAGTTTTATGAGTGCATAAGTGATTATGGGTGAAACTTGAACAGATGCAAATTACATAGGATGACCAATTCAGAGGAAGTATTTGACTTATTGAAAAAGAAGTGGCATTTTGGCTCTTCAATAGTCTTTACACACCACCATTGTAAAAAAGTTGAATTTGAACTTGGATATTATTTTTATCCCAAAATTATGTGTTGTTCTCTTGCACTCTTGTATGTGCGTCTACTATTGCTGACTGTAACTCATTCCATTTTGTGATATTTTAAATTTGTGTTTATTAACGTACAACAGTAAACTTTAGTGTTTAGTTCTCTTCAGTTGACAGATCATAAATGGTGTATTGTGCTAAAGAACACCATTCTTCAGAATACAACACAGAAATCAAGAGGCTATTCTTCCATTTGCCTCTTGGATAATCTTTTGAACTTCCATAAGATTATCTTTTACCCCTTATTCTCTCCCCCTTGAAAAATAAAACAAACAATAACCTGAATCTATCCCTATTAGATAACCTTCAATCAATGGAATCATTCAATTAATTCTTCTTTGAACAAGCAGACCAAAACTTTCAGCAGTCTTTATTGCAGTGGAACCAATGATTTGTACAGACAGGTAATATCTTTTGATGTGTAATCAATATGATTATAAATATAGCCCAAAATTAAATTAGCTTTAATTATTATTATTATTATAATTAGCAATAGAGCAATACTTTTATTGCTTGACTGACTAATCTACCACTGTGTCAAGATTTTTTGCATTGAGTGAATTCCCATCTAAATTTTGTAAAAGCCCATGTATGTCACCTCACACTTGTTTTCTTGAAATTGGAGGAGTCTAAAAACAAAAAGGCATTCATTCAAATGCAATAATTTGATTCCTGTTTGCATATTATGAGTTTTATGATGGGGGATGAAAGGGGGTTTTGAGAGAGGTTGCCATGAAGCTCTGTAAGTTTAGTAAATGTTTGTATAATATACCTTAAGTAAAGATGTAGTGTGGGGTCAGCTAGCCTATAGCCAAGTGCATAAGCTTTATCATGAAAGTAGAAATATTTGTTAAATTTTAAACTTAATTTATGAATAAACCTATTTTACCAACATGTTTATTAAAACACAGACCTTTTTAATGAACAGACACTCTAAATTTAGAATTCAACAAATGTTTTAGTTTTGCTGTTTGTACATTTCATTTCACACTTTCAGTATCCAAACTAACAACAGTATTAGCTTATGCTGTGGTTGCTAAGCAACAGAACATAAACACCATTGCTGAACATAGTGATACCAAAATGCACAGGCTTTTCTATATCTTAGAAGTTGTTAATCTATCTGTATTTTATTAATAATTATTCTTTGAGTATGCCACAAAATCAGTTCATGAATGATCTTTACTTTTATTGCCTTACAAAGGAATTTACTGACCTTTGACTGCCTGGACTGCATTTTCTGCTTCTTTGTCGATCAAACTGCATTTCACAAAATTTATTTCAGTTAGTCATGATATGTTAGTAAACTTAAGCAAGCTTAATTGAAAGTTTGATAAGGGCTGGATTTAAGATTTTTTAAAATAATTTATTTAATTTGTTTAGAGAATGATGGACCAATAAGATTTGGTGTTGCCTCAAAACACTGTTAAAAACAGTAATAATAAGAAAAGGTAATTTTTGCTTAATTTATTATTTTTGTGACATTTATCAGTTTAATAGTAATTCTGATAACTGGGTGATTGGAAATATTGACAACCAGTATTATTGAGAAACATTGCTTTTGATTAGTTGATCATTTTCTTTGACATTAATAGATTTAACAATATTAATAATTTTGAATTGATTGATTGATTATTTTATTTTACATCAATTGATATTTTGGATAATTTATTTAATCATCCAGCTCTTCATATAGGTAATTATGATACATACTGTATATAAATGATTTTATAAAATGCCTGAATGATGTATTTGTCTATAAATTATGGCAGGTGTCCAATGATTGAGCAACCAATATCAAGCCAGCTAATCCAACTGTGTAACATTAAAAAATTAAAAGTTTGTTATTGTGCCACTGAAGTTTAATAAATGTTTCTCATGTAATGATTCTTGTTAGTTGTTGGTAGATTATAATTTAAGCACAAATCTACAGTGTAGGTAGGCTTATTGCTCATACGTATTTTCTGAAATGTTGTGTTTAGTACTAGTGACATCATTAAGGGCTTGGTAACATGTTTTAGAAATTGTGGTTTAAGATATTTATAAGTTGTTTAAGAATTGTTTTTTTCATATCAGTAGAACTTTAACTTGTAGACATTTCAATATTTAATTGTAATGTAAATTTGTTTTATTATATTTGGCAGTACGTGCTGTGTATATCCAATGTATAGACCATAATCATTATGAATCTTTCATGACATGAAAGTGATCAATTTAATGTTTTCGTATGCTCAAGGGTTGCACAACCTTTATCACAAGAATAGTATACTAGAAACAGAATACTGCTCTCTCTCTATTTTTTTTTTCAATTCAGTTGTCATAAACAACTTCAAAACAAGACTCTTGGCTTTATTCCAAGTCCTATACAGTCTCTGGAAATGTAATTGTAATGCAAGAGATAACCTATCCTATTCTAAAAAACAGTGCAATAGCCTGTAGTTATTAAATTCTGTAGGGCTGATCTAAAACATAATGTTTCATTAGTGAAATCGTGTGAAGAAGAAAGAATGGATTTTATATTGTATTTACAGCTTGATGCAAAATGAACACATACCTGAAGTAACAAACATGTATGTGAAGCTTTAAATGTATTATGTATAAATGTTTATATGCTCCAATTTTTATCCACCCTATTACCAGATTGGTCTGTTCAGGCAGTGGTTAGTAAGCAGTAATGTTTTAACATTATTGCATGTCTTTCTCTTCATGTATAGATGTAAAAATTCTGAGGTTTTGATATGCATTTATGGTTGCAAATTAACTTAAGCATAATTTTGTGTTTTTAGTATAAAATGTAGTTTCATTAATTTTCTTTCTTGCACATTTTAAAAGGGTGGAACATGATATGTAGTATTGTATTTCAGGTGTGCTGTGATTTATCTAATGCAGTGCGTGTATTGTGTAGGCTTCTTTTATATAAATGTATGAACTTTTAGTTAATTATTTTAACTTGTGAAGTTTCTTCTGTGAAGATTTAGAAAATATTTTCCAATATTTAATGAGTTTTATAAGGAAAATAAGCTGCTGTAGTAATTTTGTTACAAAATGTTTATTAATTTATAAGTGTTCGTATAATTAATTTGGAAATTAACCAGTATGTGGTATAATATCACAGTTATAAACACTTTCTTTAAAATTTGTGTTATTTAAAAAGTATGTGAATATATTAATTGAGATATTTTTTATTTTATAAACAAATGTATGCACGAAAAAGCTTATGAACTTAGCTGGAATATTTTCTTTCATATTGAAGTTATCTGTGTCAGAAGTTCATGTTTCATCCATATAATGTAACATTTCAACATAATCATTTTATTCTGATGTCCATTATATATACCACAACTGTAGCTAGAGTGGCTCGTATTTCATTACCTGTGGATTTTGTACAGCAGTTACATTAGTATAAAGTAAAGGGCAGTATAGTTTTGTTAATACTAATATTTGATTGAAATATCCTTTTTATTTATCAATTATTTGTTTGTTTTTTTTCTTTCAGTATTACCATTCAAAATAAGTTTGAGTGTTATACCAGAACCAGAATAATTTTGTTTTTGATAAAATTACAGTACATGTATTTTGGCATTTTCCTATAATCACATTATTAATTTAAGTATTAATAAAAATTTATGATAATAAATAAGGAACGTTGTGCGAGCTTTTGCTGTCACTACGTCTGTATGTGTATTGCACATGTACAATTCTAATATTGCCAACTAATAATGCAGATTCAAAAATATAAGGCAAAGGGCAATAATACATATTTTTATGAACTTACTGATTGTGTGTGTGTGAGACACTAATTGTAATAAAAGGTCATGTAGCTCTTAAATGTGCACTGTATGTTAACTTACAGAATTGTATTTCTTTTTCTATACTTAATATTATTACTGGTTTTGTTTAGTGGAGAACTATGTATTAAAATGGTTATTTTAAGTGTCTGTGAAAAACAAATGGGTTTTTGTCAATCATTACTAGTAGTTTAATCATTTGTTGTTGAATATTTTTTTTTCTATATATTTCAACCATGCTTTTTTTTTTCAATTCTCAAATAACTTTAGTTAAATTTTACTGATACATGGTTGGAGCCAGTTATTGAGTTGTTAATAATTAAAGGTCTAAGACAGAATATTATGATTGGATTATTCATTCTACTTTTTTAAGGCAGTGGTGACAGTGAATCAAAATTCTGAACAATCAAAATGATTTAAATTCTTTGTCCTTTGTGCTGTTTTCTTTTGTTACTACAAGATTTGCTATAGGATTAACTAATGTATGTATGCATATTAAAGATAAGGTATGGTAGATTTGAAAATGACAAAAAAATTTGAATCACTAGCATTTTGAAAACTTAAACATTTCTCTTTGAGTAAAGAAGACAGCTCGATTTGTCAAAATGCAATTAGTTATTAATCATTTTCTTTTTGTAATGTGCATATGTGTATGTCTGCAGAAACATCAAAATCTAGGTTTCTCATTTTGTGATGTTTCTAAATTATGTTGTCAAATTATGATGCTGTGGTTGTGGAAGAAAGGGTAAAAAGGGCTTTCTGGGTATTAATTTGACAAGCAAAACATCATCTAAGATGCTTTTACACACCTATGATTTAAGATTTTTACTAGGTGTATTTAAGAATAGTGCATGAAATACAAACTTGCAATTCACTCCAGTGTAGTTTTGATCATGAATACTAGGCCTGTTTTGATTTCATTACTTCATTAACTTTTGGTGCTTAACACTGGAAAATATTTTCATTTCAGTGTACTGTTTAGTTGAGAAAATTTAAATAGTTTATAATACTCTGATGTTCTCATTACTTATAGTTTGTAGCTGGACTTTGTACATATGATGTTTCAAATGTAATTAGGTCTGTTACAAATTAAGTGATATTTTACCTCTAATTTGTACAAGCAGTGACACTAACTGGATTAATTTGTGTAAGATTAAAGACTTGAGTGTCAGATAATAGTGTATGTATATATCTTAGCCTTTGTTACACTTTTGACTACGTGTGTGTGTGTATGTATCAATTATAAGAATAATTTAGACAAGAAGTGTTTCAATAAAAATATCCATTATGCCTTCACAAGTACCAACTGGTTGATCTGCAGCCTGCAATTACTTCATCAAGGTAAAGTATGACTTCATGAAAGGATGAGTCATTGCTGTTTTATGTTATACATAGTGATGGTTTTTAACATTTCATATAAAATTAAGTAATTAGGTCTTTTAGCTTTCAAGTGTTGTAATTACATGTGCATTTTTAAGAGATAATTTCATGAAATCAAAAGCTTAAAATTATATGTACTTTATCATGGACACATATTTCAAAGAAAAGTTCTTTGTATCTTATACTTTATTCAATATGCAATTTTACAATGCATTTGTACATTTAAAACTAAAGTGTGTGTGTGTGTACAGGTACTTTTAAGACTTGTTAGGTATTAAAATGTGTCTTGCTATTTATATTTTTTGTTTTGTCTTTTATTAAAATTAATAATATTCATGTGTAACAAAATTAATATATGAACTGAACAAGACAATCCTGAATATTTTATAATTTAAAATTGTAATTATATCCCACTTGTCACTAACAAAATGTTTTATACATGTGTATTACCACAGTCATTTTTATACGTTTTTTTAATTTGTAGAATAACAATCTTCTATGTGCATTTCTAAGTACCAGTAATATATTTTGACCAAGATATACTATGAGTATATGCTAAATATGAATAGAATGGTTGATGACAGAGTTTGACTTTATACAATGAACTAAGAGTGCTTTGCATGTATTAAATCTTCATGCTGTTAGATTTTTGAATGAGATGCAGTACATAGTTTGATTGTTGTTATATGCAACCTTTTCTTTTTTTTTCATTGGCACCATGTTTGTTTTTCAGTATGCTAAATTATCTGTTTATCTTTATTTTCTCATTCATTCCAACTATTAAGTGCACATGTGTTTCATCATTTCTGTCTGCCATTATTTACTAATATATTTAGAGCATTGTTGGTAGGAAAAATTTATTGATATGGTTTCATATTTTGATATTTATAACTACAATTCTGTTGTTGTTGTCAGATTTGCTGTGTGTTGTTTTTCTTGAAATAGTAATTCACATCTGTACATAGTTTAGATAACTTCCTCACACATCTGACAGGGATTTGCATGTCATTAGCTTTAAGATAACTTTCATCTGACTTCACATGATTAATATGAATTGCTCTGCTGCATGATAACATCATCAAATTACAAGTCATCCATTAAAAGAAGGATGATATCATTTATGTTAAGTAACTTTTCATGTGCAATTGCACTTGTGGTGACTTCATGCTTTTCTTCCCTGAACTACTCGGATATATTTAAACTTTGAGATTTTACTGAGATTTGCACATGTAATGAAAATTGTTTTATTACACTTGTTCCACATGAACTTATAAGCTAATGTAAGGAAATTTATCTCTGTATTAGTGATGAAGTTACTTACACAGGAAATATTTCAACATAAGATTTAGGAGGCTTGCTGAGAATGACAGGATGACCATTACTTAAAGAATTGTGGGATCCATTATACAGACTAGACTTTCATTCTTCTTGATTTGAAGTTGAGAGTGAGTGCTGACGTATTTCTAGATCAATTTCATATCCATAATCTTGTACCTCACCCTTTTTGTTTGCCCAGCTTGTGTGTTATGGCTTATAACCATTTTGATTTTCCTTTGCTTGATTTATAGTCTTTGGAGTCTTTCTTGCCTGTTTTGGGAGCTAATTCCTTATCAAGTGTTTGCTCTCTACTAATTTTTCTCATCTTCTGTGTGCCTTATTACCATTTTATGTTGCCTCTTCTCCCAACACCTTAATACTGAAGTGCTCCATTCTACTCCCTTTACAAGTTGTCAGGGGAATCTCATTCTGTTTTGTTTTCTACTGTGGTCCATTCTACATCTTCTGCTCTTTTGATACTTACTTGATTCTTCTGTTTTTGGATATGTTAGGGAGGGATACTGTTCTCTCTTTCTCAAGTATATACCTGCTTTCTTACTTTACCCCTGATCTTCATTTTCTCCCCTTTTCTTGGCATGGATGTCTTTAGTGGTATTTCTGATACACTTGTGCTACTGACTGAGGCAGCTCATCACCAACCCTCCCTGGCTTTTATACTTTTTTGCTTATGTCAACTGCTTCATTCTACTCTAGTTTCTCAACCAAGTTTCTCTACCCTTTGCCTTTTAGTTTTCTACTTCCAACTCTTTTTTCTGCACTTTTCCACTATTTAACTGATGCAAACTTGCAAAGCAGATTGCTAGTGATGATCTACTTAGTTTGGGGCTTGGGGGGGCATTTATTATGGTTTGCAGACCTTTTGGTTATGTTTAAAAGCTGACAGATGGTTTCTTCAAGTTCTCACTCATGAGGTGTATCTCCACTTCTTTCAAACTTCATTATCACCCCATTTTCTTCTCCCTCCAATGTTGTCATCTTCAATGTTTTTAGGAGGCAGTGTCAGATTTTGTTGACAAAACATTGAGTGAGTATACAGTCCTCCTCTGGATTTTTTATTCTTGTCTCTTTATGGTCACAAATATAACTGGACACTGATGTTTAGTTATCAGTCTTTCTTCTCGGGTACTTTTCTGATTGTCCCACACTTATGGATGGAAATTACTTTTTTCTCTGTTGGCCTTTTTCATTTAGATTGTTGATCACTAAGTCAATGTTTTTGAACATTCTTCCATATTCTGATTGCCCAACCCTCCTGACATTTTGTATGCTTCATTTACCTTAATTGTGTCTTGTAGTTTCTATCTTTTTTGTATAGTTTGGCCCTGTATGTTTTCAACCATGTTGTAAGAGCCTTTGATTTACATCTTTATTGACTGGGTTTTATAATTCAATTTTTACATGGACATTTGGTTCACTAAGAAGAAGAATCCTTTTTTTTTTTTTTACACTTCTCTTCTTCAAGAAGTTGCTCATTTGGGTGACTAATTAATGTTTTCAAATCCTTTCTTACACCCATTTAATATTTTGTACAACTGGAAATTTTTCTTCAACTCTTCTCTCAACTATTTCCAACCCTTTCTTCTTTGTTAGCTATGAAGTTACTGGTCACCAAGATTTACATCTCTCATTCTGTGCAAAAGGTTATTTCTGGCTTCTCTGGAGTCGCTTATCCCTTTTAGATCATACACACATGCACATTCTGCAGTAAACATTGCAAGGTTAGTGTGATTCTTTGTTGTGGACAATCCACCTTTCTTTTCCTCTACATTAAAGAAAAATATCTTGGTGACTGGACCAGCCAAAACACCACTTCTTGAGTTCTCTTGCCTCCTGTGAGACCTAGTAGCAGATTTAAGGTTATGTGTGTTTGGGAACTAAATTTTTGTGAGTTGTACATCCCATTTAATTTTACAAAGAATAAAATTATTAGTGAGCCCCCATTAAGAACATAGGCCCTGGAGTTGAGCTCCGCTCTAGCCTCTAACCAAATACGCCATTGCTTAGACCAGAACTTAATCTACTCACTAGTGCTTTTCTCACAGTTTGGGGGGGCATTTCTGAATAACATCCTAACTACCAGTATTTGAACATAGGAGAAGTGCTCTCTTTACTTCATTGTGCTTGAATTTCTTGCTATCTGTCAGGCATGTTCCAATTTCCTGCTTTTTCTAGTAGATCATTTGGTTATAATCCATTCTGACAGTTCTATAGTTGTTTTTATACATCAATCATCAGAGGGGCATTCTGTAAAGGACCCTTTGTTTTCAGACTTTCGGCTTTTAATTGGGTCCAGTTTTAGCATGTTATACTCATGGAATGGTATTGGTTCCCTCAAGCTTTCACTTTTACCACTGCTCTCAACTACAAACTTCTGCTTTTTAGTCTTCTGTTTCTCATCCGTCACCTGGGGCTGTTGATGCTCTCAGCCAGACTAATTTCACCTTTTTCTCTATGCTTATTCAAATTTCCATTTATTACCTTGAGTCTATGTGTTTCCCTCAGATACTTTTGGAAAGGAACTTATCTTAGCTAAACTATCACAATGAATTGTTGGAAATGTTGGTGCAAATCTTACTAAGTTGTGTACAGAAGTGAATTATCATCTCAAAATGTAACATTTTTATTACCACAGAAAGATATTTTTCATAGATGCCTTGCTCATATTCCCTCATCTGGTGCGCTTCTAATTTTTTTGCTCATATCATTTAGATATCTACATTTTAAGAAGTTTTGTTCCAGTCCATATTAATGTAACTTCTTTGCTATTCAACTCGGACAGCTGGTTAATTCAGATATTTTAGGTGAAAGTGTAAAGTTGGCAGTATGTAGTATTTGTACTGCACTTCTCTTGTTGGGCCATTTTGTTGTTTCAAATTTTTTTATTTTTTCCATATATATTACAAAGTATTTATTATTAATATTACAAAGGATATTTTACTCATTTCTTAATCCATCTCAGTTTTGGTGTAACTTGCTGGATGATATTTAGGATGCTTTTTTGCCTACTTTATTCACCCGGACATTGTATTTCTGTGGTTTATGCCCTAAAGTGTGAAGGTAACTGCATTTCTGTTGTCTTTGCTGACCTTCCATACTTCTTGGCAAGAATATGTTGCATTTGCCAGTTGATTTATTTCCAGAATTTATTGTTGCTGTTTATTGAGCAACTGGTTTTATATTATCACTTAAAAAGAGGAATTATGTAGTAGCTTGGCTTGAATCTATATCCTTTATTTTTTTCCTTTTTAAGTGTTTCATAAAAGGCACTTTTAGAATTGAATTGAAGTTTTTTTTCCAAGCATTTTAATTCTCTTGATATCCAAATAAATAAGCTCCATCGAGATAAAGAATCATATGATCCAAAAACGTGTTATTTTACTTGTATCAACTTTGGATCTGCTTTTAAGAGCGTCAGAGTATCTAGGGACCCTGCAGTAGAGTCAGGACATTTAGGATTTGTTTATTTGACCAAGGGTCAAATTTTAATTCGTTATTTTTGGATTTTGTTTCATTTGTTTACATACAGTAGTAGAGCTCTTTTTCTGTGTTTGATGCCCACATTAATGAAACAGTAGCTTACTAATTTATATACAGTTGACTAAAAGCAAAATATTTTTTACTTTAACAGGTAAATTATAAATGTGTAGTTTCTAATTGTGTTAGAAATATGAATAGAAGGCTATATATTGGTACATGATGTGCCCGAGATATCAAACTGACAGTATAAAGATAGGAAGGGTCTGTACTTTTAGGATCAATAATAATATAAAATACACATTCAGTTAGGTTGTTTTCAAAATGTGTGTGTGTGTGTGTGTGTATATATATATATTATGTAATTTAAGTACATTAAACATGCACAAAAGTAATTTAGTTTAGGCTTATTGTATATATTTTCTCTTGTGTTCCTTTATTTTTTTTATTCTTGTTTTGATTAAAACTTTATTTTAATCATATATACTCTTATGATTATAGAAAAACAAGGTTTTCATAATCTTCAACAATGAAACAACAAAAATAAAATACACTTCTTACTTTATTCTCCTTTTGTGACTCCTGGTAATTATTATAGTTGCATAATTCTAATTAAACTTATTTGATTACTGTTATTATTTGTACAATTTTAGTTCTATATATTTAATGTGGAGAAAAATATATTGTAAAATATATTTGAAAATTAATTTGTTTCATATCACAAACACCAAAAGAAGAATATATAAAATTGTAGTTCTTTAAGTTTTAGGTATGCTCAAAGTTCATTCCTTGAAATATTTTGCTGAAATATGTCAGCTTTTTGTTTTTTGAAAAGTAATACAAAATTTATCTAAATTATTTGTGCTACCAATTTAGAATTCCAAAATTCATAAACACTTCACATGTTCTAAAAGATGTATTACATTTTTAAAATTCTAATTTAATAAATTGTTAATAGAATAAATTATTTTTGTGCATTGTTTTTGTAGTTCTAATATAATGGTAATTAAAAAAGCATTTTTTTTTCTTTCATAAATGAAAACGTTTTCCTTAAAGTTCCCTTTTTAGGCTTATCCAGTAATCTGCTAGATTTTTAGGAGAGTGACATGGAATGAAAAACTGTTTCAGCTATATAGCAATTTCGTAACTCTCATAAGTTTATTGGAAACTAAACAGTGTATTTACTTGAAAGCTTTACTGGAATGTTTAATTTAATGCACTTGGAATGGTTACAAACAAAAAATCACTTAGTAGTGTGGGTTTGTAAAAAAAACAAAAAAATATTGCAATCTTTGTTTCTGGCATTGTTAAAGATTATGGAAATTGCTTTTCTATAATAAAAGGATAATGTATAATTAGAGTAGTTTCAATAAAAAAATGATAAAGCAATATAAAAGAAGAGAAAGTATAGTTGATAAGCTTGAATTTTATATTTCTTGGCACATTTTTTTTAATAACTTGAATGTTTATTTTGTTTAATTGAAAAGTCATATTTGGGCATCCATTACAGACTTTTTAGGATTAGGAAGAGTGATTTTTGAGGTCACAAAACCAGTAAAATATAATAATAATAATAATAATAGAAAAGAGAAAAGAATTAAAATACTGTTGTGTTTTGCTATTTATATTTTTCTTTAAAATTTGTAGTATTCATATCGATTTTAACATGTACTGTATCTTTGTTATTCTTCTGGAAAGTTAGAAAATGCATGTACATATTGCATAAGGATATTTACTTTTCATGTGGAGATTTTGTGTGCAAATGTATACTGGGCTGTACTTTGGTGAAAACCCTCAATAGCTCTGAATATAAATATGGGGTTGTAAAGATATGACGTTGGAAAATAAAGGAAGAACGCTTGATGATATTCTGTTGAAGGAGGTGTAATGCACAACTAGCATCTTTGGCATGTCAAGGTTAAGTCAACCAGTTTGACTAGTATGTTGATACTGGTCTAGATGTATATACCTTTTTAAAGCTTGTAGAAAACCAAGGCAGACAAAGGATGTGATGAATTAGTATGCTCTTCAAAGAATGTTTTTGAAAGTTATTACTCTTAAAGTTTCTATATTATAAGCTAATCTGTTTGTCCATTTGTGTAATATTTAAATGTTATGTTAATAGGTCTAAAATTTGTGTATGGTTTTTAAGTATTTTTGGTTTTTGTTGTCATAAATAAAACTTTATACATACATATAGACAGACACATGTGCACACATAAGTAGTACATGTAAATATTTTCCTGCGAGGAGAGTGTATTTTAAGTTTTTGAGTAAACTTAAAACAAGGTGCAGATTGTAAAATGAAGCTTAAGAAGTGCTTGTAAATGTGGAATATTTGAACACTTACAGAACACCTCTGCTGGGTTTCTTTGTTTATCTACAGTGTCATATAGGTGTTTCATTTGAGAATAATTGTCTTTCCATTACACAATCTGGAGTAGAAGTCATATTAATTTTTTTGTAGTTTAAATAGTGATGCAATACTTGCTCATAGAGCCATTTCCAAGTGATAGAGCTGTTTGAGTTGATAATGGTGGAAAAGATAAGTTGGAGTAGTTTTGTTTTTTTATCTGAAAGTGGAAAATGTTTGTAAGCTGTAAAGTAATTAGTACGTGTAAGTAATTTCAACAGACAAAATAGATTAACCTTGTATATGTGGAATCAGATTATTTATATTATGAAAGAGATCATCCTTTGTTTGTTACTTTGAATTAAAATTATTTATAATTGTTGGGATCTATCTGTCCATCTATTTATCTAAAGTAGAGCTGAAGAATTAGGTGTATTTGCTAATTAAGTAAATATTGGCCCCACATTTAATTGGTTACTTTAATTACTTGGTAAAAAGTTCCTCAACCAAGGTAAGTGTAAGCAAAATTATAATAATATAAAAAAGTTGACAACAAATGTTGCTAGCTGTTTGTCTTCTCTCTAGTTAGCAGCTTCAAGAAAAGAAAGTTGGCATGCCAGTTTTTTTTCTTTTTAGTTAGTTGACAGTCCAACAACAACATAAACAAGTTAGCAGCAGTTGCTACCTGTTAGTTATCTTCTCTCTGGTCAGTCACTCATAATTTGTGATAGTAGCAGATAGTATTAGTAGCTTTTCCTTAACAAAAATGGGATAAATAAATTTGGTGGCAATATTTTTATTAATTGGTTATTTTAGTAATGTTTGATATGTTAATTTAAATTAACCAGTTGAAATCATTGTAAACAGTAATATTTGGTAACAGACTAATTTTGATTAATTCACAAGTTTGTGCCACTGATCACAAATTATCAACCATTTTTCAATGTATTGTATCCATTGAAATAGAACTTGCACAACAGAATATTTGGACATAATGAAGTGTTATACCAAACCCAAAGTTCTCAATACAATTCAGAGTAAAGCATTCATTCACAAAATGAAGACTAATATTATCAAAAAGAACTCTACAATCAATCCAACTTTTATCTTGTTGAACATTTATGCAAAAATTAAATATTTGAAGCAGAAACAAAGGCTCACAAATAACAAAAGTGTTCAGCTACTCACCCTCAGTATCAATTACTATTTTCACAAAGGTTGTTGGTAAAACTAGAATAAGAGGGTCACTCAGTAGAATGCATTCCTCATCCATGCAGTGTTGATTATATTTGGTTCTCAGAAAAATACGAAAATGTGCTTAAGTCCATTGTTATCAATTGATGCAGACCATTCTGAGGAATAATATTCTGCATATGTCCACCAAGTTTCATTGAGCTCTGATTATTTTTTGGCTTTGTCTGGTCTTTGTGAAGTGGGACCATTAAAAGGGTTGAAATAAATGCTGTTTGGAGTGTAAGCAGTTTTATGTAATTGTTAGGACCTGAGACATATGCTACTAATGGGTATATTCTTTTAAGAGAGACTGATTTCAGTTTGTCAGAGTATTATGAAAATAGCTTCAGATACTTGATCAGACAAGTTTGCAAACATGCCACAATGTTTGAAATGACTATATGACTTGTGTGGATTTATTTTATTGTGAAATTAAACAGATTTTGTTATTGTAGTGAGAAACTTACCATGTATGGGGAAATTAAATTGTGATAATGTTTTTTGTTTTTTTTTAAGAACATGATTACACATGAATTTCTGCAGAAATAAAGCTACTCAAAGAAATGTCATATAAATATCATAATGAAATATTACCTATACATTCATGTTATTTCTGTTTTAAATTGCTACTACATCTGTAGAGCATTTAACACCGTTGTGTTACTACAGTATCTATAAGATGTGAATGAATAAAAAAAAAAAAAAATTCAAAAATTGCTTATTTAATTCTTCACTACTTACAAACAATAAGGAAATAGCCATAATGACCTAATGCTATTGGAAACCAGTTTGTATGTAGTGTTAGAAGTATTCTCCTGTTCTTCTCGATTTCTTTGTTTAATAGCTAGTAGAATCAAGAATTTGTGACCAAAGCACTGTGGGAAGGAAAGTCAACAGGTTTATTTCACTCTCTGTTGAGTTTTCCATAAAATTATTCTACTAGTCTCTGAAGAGGAACTTTTTACATACTCATTAAACTTAGTTAGACATGTAGCAATACTATCAAAACATGAATGCAATTGATGTTATGTTAGTCATGTTTTACATGAAGGAAAAAAATCATGATATTTAAATTATCAAAAAGCCTTCCTATCTTCATCATTAAGTTGTTTTTTGTATTAAGTTTTATTCTTAAAAATTCTAGTCATTATTAATCTTACTTTCCCACACAGCTGTGTGTGTGTGTGTGTGTGTGTGTAATGCTAAAGGACACCACCTTTTGAAGAAAGGAGTCTTCAGTCTTCTTCCTGGAAGTATAAAAAAAGGGCTTGCTCAGCAGAATATGTAGGACAGCAACGTGCTTTGAAACAAAACCCACATTTCCCAACACAGTTCAGAGTAATGCACTTTAATATTTACCAAATGAACTCTAAGACTACTTAGGAAAATTATCCAACGGGAGGAAAAAATCAAACAAAAAATATCACCTATGAAGCTCGACATATCCCGCAGTACAATTATAATTAAATGTATATGAAGTACACAAAGGCTCTCAAGCAAAATGGATGAATCTGAGTATTCAGTAACTATTTTCATGAGAAACTACAATTACTCCATATCCATTAAGTACTTTATTACAGGTTTGGTGGTGGTAATTTTTTTTCTTTTGGCTGTACTTGTGTGTAGTTTTTGAAGCCAATACTCATATACATGGAAGATCTATGGAAAATTTGTCAAGATGTGTTGTCTTAGATTAATCTTGTACTTTTTTTGCAAAAGCTTGTTACATTAAAAATTGTAATGTAAGTTAGTTAATGGCATACAATCATGGCCATTCTATTGGGTGTAATAGATGATTCAGTTATAAGTGGCCTGGCATTGCCAGGTGGTTAAGACATTCAACTCCCAGCCTGAGGGTCGTGAGTGTGAATCTCCATTACATCAAATAAGTTTACTCTTTCCACTTTGGAGGTGTTATAATGTGATGGTCAATCCCACTATTGGTAAAAGAGTAGCCCAAGAGTTGGTGGTGGATGGTGATGACTAGTTGCCTTCCCCATAGTCTTATACTGCTATATTAGGGATGGCTACCACAGGTAGTCCTCATGTAGCTCTGCATATAATTTAACAAAGAGTTATAAGTGCATTATGAGATCTTGAAACATTGTTCTTACGAATAATGATTATAGATTTGGAGATTAATTAGAATAGCTAATTGTATATTATTTAAAATTGTATATTATTTAACCATGAATTAAAAATTTATTTGAGCTTTGTAAAAATGTGCTTTCATAGAAATTTTTTTTTTGTGGTTATTGAGATGTTACAGAGATAAGCTGAAATATGATACAAATGTATTTCTGTGCTTCATTTGGTTTAATGATAAAAAAAACTACCAAGTGATGAGCAGGTAGTCTATCTTCAAGGAAGGAAGGGTAGTAGTTATCTGTTTGTCAGTGCATCCTGAGATGGTCTTTATGAATAACTTTTGTGTGTATGTGTACAGTTTTTCATATTTTTCTTGTTTATCTTGGTTCTTTAATATCAACTTTCTGCCACCTAATCAGGCTTTTCTTCAGTTTAACTGTAAAGGCAGCTGATTGCTGTAAATCATAACATAATGATACTCTAGATGATGCTTGTAAAAATGATCTGAGTTTTAGACTTTCTGCTGTCCATTTTTTTTCAGTGTCTTATGTTATTGTGCATTTAGTGATGTCAGTTTTATACTATATCTTGATAAATATATAGGTATTTTAATACTTACCAGTTTAAAATTAGGTTTTTCATAACAAAATATTTGGGAGACAGTCACAATTTTTACTCTTTTTCAATGCATTCATAATGTTCTGTTAGCATGGGGAAAAAATGAAGAGGTGTCTGCACACCTGTAGAAAAAATACTGAAAGGATGCAACTTGCTATCAATAAATAACTTGCAAACTTACGGATCAGTAACATTATAGGCAAATCTTGTCATATTAGTTACCTCTTTGTTCCTTTGTAACTAATTTATAAAAAATGTCATCTGATAAAACCTCTTCAGAAAATTTCAACAGAATGTTTCAAAGAGAGGGACACCAAATAATGCACATTTTTTGTACATAAGTAAATGTCAAACATTATGAACAGTCCATTAGAAAATTGTTAACATTCTGTTTATAGTAGTGTTATCAGTAATTCTGATAATGTTAAATATATCAGTTAAACTTTGTGTTAGTCCTCATTTGTGTGTGAAGTTAAATGCTAATTTTAGTAAGCTTGCAAATAAACTGTTAACAAAACAGAATATGGAACTACTCTGACCACAGAATTAATCCAAAATATATAATAATCTTAAACAGATATTGCAACAGAACAAAAAAGAACTAATTTGTTAATTTTAGCTTCTCTCTTCATCAATAAATATGTAACTCATGTAAGAGAAAGCATAGGAATTTTGGAGAATTACAGTTGTGTAAGGCAAGTGCATGTACATTACTAAGTTACATATGCAACAGCAGTTAGTACAAAGTGGGTAAAAAAGGGGAAGTTTGTGTTTTTGATAATTTTTTTAGGGTTATGTTAAAAGAACAACATAATATAGGTTAGAATATTATGTTTAGTTTTCACTTCCATATGTGTTGATAGGAAATGAAATGCACATTCCAGTCTATGATAATAATAACAGTGCTTGTTATGTTTGTGAAGTTTTGGCTTTGCTAGTATTTCCACTTTCAAAATCTTATTGTTTCAGAACTATAATTTTTGTTTGTAAGGCTAAGTATATGTATTGCAAAAGTAAAATTTAACATAGATTGGAATAGAAATTGAAAGGCAGTATAATTTCCTATATTTAGGATATGAAGAGGATACAAGAAAAGCAATTTTATTGTTTTATATTAGATGTTGTGAAGTGGGACTATAAAAGGGTTTGAAAATAAATGTACTGTTTGGAATTTAAGCAGTTTAATGTAATATTTCAGTACTAAAAATGTACTGTTAACAGTTCCTTTTTCAAGAGAGTCTGACATTAACTGGATGTTATGGAAGTGGCTTCACTTATCCAGTCAGTGAGTTTGTTGAATGACTGCATAACTTAACTGGATATAGTTTATGCAGAAAGTACCAAGAATTACTATTATTCTGAAGAGAAACATATTAATTTGATGAATGTAATGTTTTTTTTGTTAAGAACCTGATTGCATAATAATTTGTACAGAAATAAACTTGTGCAAAGAAATGCTGTTAAAATCATGATGTAATACTTATCCATACATGTATTCTACTTCTGCTGTAAATTACTGTTATACATGGAGAGTGTTTTTTAGGATATTGTTTAAAAAGCATTCCATATATTTAAAATAACCATTCACTGTGTGTGTGTGTATTTTTGTGTTATTTAAATTAGCTATATCATTCATAAAAGATATGAATAAATAAAGGTTATCAGAAACCATGTGTTTGATTTTCCCCCTACCTAGCAAGAATAGGGAAACACCCAAAATTACTTATTATAGAAGACCTGTTTGTATATAGTATAGAAGCAGATAGCATCCTTATGTTCTATAGCATCTAGAATTTTTGACTAAAGCATTGTGAGAAGGAAAGTCCAATGAGTTTTTCCATGTACTTCTTGGAATAGGCTCTGAACAGAATTTTTTTCATATTCATTAAATCTCATTTTACATGTAGGAAAACTCGCAACAAATTAATTTGTTAGATGTTTGTTAGTTGTATCATTTTACAAGCAGCTTGAAAATCATACTCTTTAAATTTTCAAGAAGCTTTCATATTTTTGTTATAAACTCCTTTTTTTAACGTTAACTAGTATTTTTAATGATGAAATTATTACTTATCTTAATTTTCCACCCAAAAAACAATGTATACACGTGTGTGCATACACACAGATCAAAGTGTGAAACTTTGATGCAGCAGTACATAATATTTCCTTGTGAATTTTCATAATGGAATTTTGTTTCTATTAATCGTGTTTTTGGAAAATATCATTGAGCTGTTTTTCTCCAAGATAATCACTCCTAACTTTCAACACATTTGCTTTCCAGTTAGTCTGAATTGAAGGGTCTTTGCTGTATTGGTTTCAGTTTCATTTACAAAGTCATAATTAGAACCACATGCACGCACACTGTATCAAAAGTATTTGCTGATTGAAATATCAAATGTACAAACTATATAAAAGACATTGACTTTGTAAGTTGCCCGAATTTGCTCTTTAATTTAAATGTGTATGTATACACGTATATTCAGCAGCAGACAAGGATCAACTGGACCCCGACAGAACTTAAACCTTAGGGTGCTAGTTAGAATATCTGTACTAATTTTATTTTGCAAATCACAATGAATTTTTAGATATTGCACATGATCTAGTTAAAAACTTGATCACCACCTCTGAAATACCTAGGATTCTATTTATATTATTACTTGTTATTGCCTTGGAATATTTTCATTACTTTCCATGGCACTTAATATATTTTATTTATGGACTTAAGTTTGGTTAATTTTGGTATCAAACATAGTGGTCATCAGATTTCTGTAGGAGGAGAACATTTTCTTAATTTTTGACCTGTTTCTGTGGTCAGTGCTCATTGGTAAAGGTAACATTATAAATCAGCATTTAAGCAACTTAATTTTGATGTGCCTACATGCAACTGACACAGCAGACAGTCTTCATTAATCACCTATGTGGATATAATGTGAACATAATGAAGATGGATGATCAGTACTTGCATACTGGCAAACTAAATTAATTGTTATGTTCTTATATACATGTATTCATTTGTAGCAAAGATAATTGTTTTACTTTGTAAAATACTTGTACACATACTTTCAAAGTAATAATCAAGCAGAGTCGGATCTTTTTTTAAAATCTAAGGGTTATTGTTGTTTGGTCATAGAGTGGTTTAGACTAAAATAATTAGTGTTGTATTTACAGCAATAATGTTCATAACAATTACACATAAACATGTTTTATCATTCTTTTTAATGAATAAAAAGCTTTAATGAAGGGAAGTGAACTGTAATTGCATTTACTGTTTTGTTTAATGTTCAGGTTATATTTGTGAAAGTTATTACCAAATTTATTGATTTAATAAAGACTTTCAGTACACGCATGTACTTCTGCAAGTTTTATTAACAATAGTAAATTAGTTAAGCACAAGAATGGAGGATTTAGATTTTTCAGATATGTTCTCTTAAGCATGTGATATAAATCAGTGTCCAAAATATGTGTAATCTTTGGATATAGTCAGTATTAAATTAGTTTTCAGAGTTTGTAGGCATGATCAACAGAATTAAATGCATTAAGAATTTTACAAGTTTGTGCAAATTTGGTTTATATATTCACTTGCTATGGGAAGCCATTTCCTTACCAAATTTAACATAAGTAGTTTGTTTTTATGTTTAAAATTGCACACCATTTTTGATCTTGTTACATTTGTTCTTTTTTGCATAGTGGGTATGTACTTGAAGTGATGGTTATATCATACTGGTACTATATTTTGACTGCTCTTTCCCTGTTTGTGGTTATCTTTACTGTTTCCAGTATAAAACAATTTCAGGTGTTTTGGTTGGATTTTTTCTCTTGTTCAGTCTTTTAAAATATAAGACTTACAATATCTTCATTACTATCTCAAGATTAAGAAAGTGTTTGCTATTTAAAAAAAAAAAATCATTGAATTTTATATCCAGAAAATTGTATTATTTTAACCAGTGTAGAAAGATAAAGTATAGATGAGAAATTAAAATAAATAGGAAAATATAATATACTTAGTGGCATAAAATATGATTGTACTAAAGTGTAAGTAACTGTTGAAATATTTAAGCTAATTGGAACAAGTTGGAGGCATAGATGAACTCCAAAACGAGTATTACCAGAAGAGCAGGTATCATCCTTGTATGAAAAATAATGAAGTATGATGCTGTTTTAATTTTTGGATTACAAAGACCAGTATCACATAATTGTTTCTTTCTGAGGAAGAAATATGTTTAACAATGGGTATTCTTTTACCAGCACATAATTTTGTGGTGTTTTGAAATAGTTTTGATGTAAATGCTTAAATATTTTCACTTTGAATAAATGATGCTCAAAGCATAAGTTTTTATATTATTTGTTGTAAAGTTTGAACAACTTTTCATATGCGATTAGTAATGCAATTGCACGATTGATTTATTTATACGTGAAATCAGAAGATTTAGAAAGACACGATTTGAGTGACAACGAAACATTTTGTTTTTATTAGTGTGTCATTAATTCATAACGTTTTTCTTTTTATTCCGTTCATTTTTTGGAAAAAAATATGAGAGAAAATGTAACAAAATTACAGCAGGGGTGTTGAACATAATTATAGCGTATTATTATTATTATTGCTTTTTATTTTTAATTTACTGTAAAGGAATTTTAAAGTATCTAATTCAAAATCTTACATGACTGCTTGAAATGCGATAAATTCGCAATGTGACGTACGGGAAAGTAAATACGGTAATCTTTCATCCGCTAGGTGGCTATAGCGATATGAATATAAAAAAAATAAAATTAATAGATTAACATTTTGACAGCATGATCCTTCCGCAAAGTGGGCTTTAAATTAAAGGCAATATCAGGAAAGAACATGCTTCTCTGAGGGTTTGTTTCTTTGTTCGATGATATTATCAGTTCTTGTAGACAAGTCGTATTGTCGAAAGCTATTGTGTGACATGCAAGACGGATTGTGGAAATTATGGACAACAACATTTATGATTGTGTACTTGTCCCTTTCTGTGCTTGTTCAGTAGTTATGAAGACTACTAGGCTGCCAGAAATGAGGATGCTTTAGTGCTAAGTGCGGTATAATTTAAAAGAAACGAACTGCTTTACAAAATTGGGTTCTGGAAGAGAAGTTTTAAATATTATGCAAGAATTATCAATGTGATTCACTTTGGATGTTTTACGAGAAAATGTTAATGTGTATATATATAATCCGTAATAAACAGTAAAAAGCCAGTGTCACTCAGTCCATTTCTATAAGTAGTTTTATATTTTTTTTGCTGACAAAATAAAATAAACTGGGAGTTATTAGTCTTCAAGTCTTGCGACAACCGTATTTAAGAGGACCAGATGTGGTCTCGTACTTAGCGTTACCAGATTGTGAATCCGAGGGTTCGTGGTTCGCGTTCGTTAAAGTGCGCCCCCCACTTTAAGGCCATGGGTGTATTATACAAATGACAGTTACATCCCATTGTTCCCTGGAACAAGAGTAACTAACCCAAAAACTTGCTGTGAGTGCTGTTCATCAGCTGTTTCCAGTCTAGTCTGTTAGTTTAAAAAAATAGTTCTGGCGTAATGTTGCTGGGAAAATTATAAATCGAATACAGATTGAAGTACCTAAATACGTCTCATCACGAAAAAGTTATTTTTTTGATAGTTTTCTTCATGTAAATTGCTTGCGTATTAAGATGTGAATTTTCAAATAAATTTATTGTTTGAGATTTTTAATTTAATAACTCGGGATAAACTTATCACCGATTCTACACCACTATAAGAGGGTGTCACAACACAGGTTTATTGCGGTTTTTTTTCGTGATCGTTGAGTGTGCTTTCATATATGTTAGTCAGTTCTTGGGTGACACACGAGAAAGATGCAGGAATCAGACCACTGGTGAGAGGTTTGAACAATTCAGCTTTCATGTGTTTCTCAAGAGGGATTTTCCTGTTTTGGTTATAGGGATCCAATAGTTTTTATCTTGCCGCGTTTTACAGGATATCACACTTATAACACGAACTATCAGACGTGGAACAAAAACTCATACCCCACTCAGTGAAACTAAAATATGGAAAACATTTATGTAGAATATCTTTACACAAGAGGGCCAGCAACTTAAGTCCCTCGTCTGTATACAAAACTTCTAGCACAAGAGCTGTGTGTACGTATGTAACACTGACATCTTATATTATGATTTAAGTGTTTCACTTTATATAAAGTGATACAATAAAACAAAAACATAGTATGCACAGGTTTGTCTGTATAATGTTGACTATGAAACAAGCTACAGCGTTTTTAAGAAGATAAAGTGGGTGAAAAATATGTCGACTTGGTGCGCATATTCTCTATAGAACTGATGTTTTGTTGAATTTGTTATATTAGTTGTGAGTTACGTGTTGAATTCAAGATATAAGTATTAACCGATAGAAACTGGTTAAGCCTAAATGTTTAAAATGTCTCCAATTTTCGCTTATGTGCTGTATAGGCTTTTTGTGCAATACGTTGATGTTTCTTCTTTTAAATTGGTACACTGTTTGTAATATTTTGCTACATGTGTAGTATCAGTATCAAAATTTATGTGATACAGTTTGTTTGTGTGTTGTTTTTGGTTTCCCGGATCTTCTGTGAGGAGAGTGTTTATGGAAAACATCATAACTTGATGGTGTCAGTGATTTACGGACAGTAATTACGAAAAGTAACACGTTGAACGTTTTTCTTTTTACCCGAATACATAAATTAAAGTATTTTATATTAAGATGTGATTTCTACAAATTATTAAAGACTACGACTTTCATGTGGAAATAATAAACTTATTAAATCTAATGTGATTTATTTTGTAGCTTGCATGTGAAAGATAACCAACAACCAAACGTGAACTTTTGGTTGAACTTGTGTCTGTTCCTTGAAGATTTATTTGCTTTGCTTAAATTTGTAATGATACTTTAATGTTTACACGCTAAAAAAATTCCATACAAGTAGAGTGACTTCTTGGAGTGAAAAGGGCAGAAGATATGGCACTTGCCAACGTCTTGTTATCAAGCTAGAAGTGGTTTTGAGTAGAAGATCTTATTCTATGTTTATTTCTAGACTAAAAACACGAGGACACAGAAAAAGTATTGCTCAATGTGGGTTGTGTCGAGTGATGCAGAGGACATTGTTTTGGTTTGATTGTCTGATGTATAAAAGTATGCAAGTCTCAGTCGTTTTATTGAGGAAAGTCAGTGACAGACATAGCTTGTCAGAAAAATATATTTTGCACGAATTATTGGTTCTTGAAAAGGAATAGTTAAATGTAACTCTACCAAAAAACTAAATGCTTTTATTGTACATTTAGCAACCAGTTTAATTTAACATTATATTGTATTTAAAAATAGACCTTGAATACTATCCTCAAGAAAACAGTGATATGATCAAGATTCAATATATGAGTTGCTAGTTGGTTATGCTATTAACAAATTAAACGTTTAAAGTGATAACTAGGAATCAGACCACTGGTGAGAAGTTTGAGCATTTGAGCTTTCACGTGTTTCTCAAGAGGGCTTTTCCTGTTTTGGTTATAAGATTCCTGTAGTTTTTATCTCGTTACATTTTACAGCGTATCACACATGTAACTGTATATAGTTATTGCTTGGAACAAATGGTGAACCCAGACTGAAATCGTAAAAGACATAATAAAAGTTTATCTGATGTTCAACAATTTATTTTTGCGTTTTTTAATTTTCCAGTAAATTTAAAAGAAATACGTTGAGCCATACAGATGATTTATTTTCTATAAAATGAAACAAAAATCTGTATCATGAGATTGGCGTATTGTAGAATAATTATTAAACATATCTCCTCAAGGCGAAGAGGGAAAATTTGATAAGTTTGAAGAAGAAAGTTGCTCAAAAGTCTTTATTACCACAAATATTTAAGAAAAATCGCGAAAACTTTATGAGAACCTCAAAGAACCATTCTTAAAATGAAGGGTTTAGTCGATAAATTCTAAATTTAATGAGGCCCGTTACGCGTCACAAACTTTATGGGCACAATAATTTTCTCAACGATCGTAAAGAAGCATATAGTAAAGGTGAATAACTGACTCTGTAATCTTCAGTTTGTGTTCTGAAGATTTGGCGTTATTATAATTGCTACCAAGTCACGCTTTTGAAATTTGTATTTGCTATTTGAGATGTTCCAGAATGTGCATAATACACTTCTGTTTGTGCACCATCCCCTCAAGCTGAAATGCCATTGACATTTATTTAGATTTTTGTATTTACAAAGTTAGCAAGTATGCTGTAAGTATAGAGGTTGACTTTTGCATAAAGGACTAATAAACACGAATAACGATTTGAAGCTTAACGAATTCGATGCTATTTTTACTGATGGATTTACATTTTACTGATTTTAAGATACAGGTAGTTGCAGGTAATATCAAAGGGACAGTATTCTTCGTGTTTATCCAAACGTTATCCATTTTTTAAAGTAAAGTTTACCAACGAATGCGCAAATTAAATCGATTTTAATGACTATGCTTAAGATAAGAAAACAGTGACGTAATTACTATTTGTGGCCTGCAAATTTAAGTAAGGTGTGTGTGTGTGTGTGTGCATGTGGCGTTTCATCATTAGGTGGTAATCTGTGTGAAAAAATAACTAATAATATCAGAAACGAGTTATCACGTATTTCGAGTGTGAAACTCTGGAAATATCCAATATTTTGTATGGTGAGTCGGATTTAGAAAAAAGAGACCAAATTCGTTTTTTGCCCATTTTACTTAATCATTGATGTTCATTCGCTGCATAGCATCTCAAAATGACCTTGAATTTTTGTCTTTTTCAAGTACAGATCTTAGCTTAGCTCCATCTCTACCGATTTGAGATTTTACCACTACCCCAGCTGTTGACTGTTTCCTCTTGTTCTTTGGTTTCAAGTAAACACCGATGGAAGTAAGTTTTTCTCCAAAGAGCAGATTTTTATTGCATATTGTCGAAAGAGAATATAATCTATGAATCCATTTCAGATTTCTTAAATAATTCAGGATTTGACAGTTTTCTGTGTGTTTACTCGCTTCTTATTTTACTCTCCAGTCTTTGTTCACCTCCCCCCCAAAGCCATTGTTAACAGGAATGATTTGTTGTTTCTGAACGACTTCATTGAAATGACACTCTTGCATGTTTTATTTATGTAATACTATAACTGAAATATCAGTCGTTTGTTTCACTTTAACATTTCCTACACTTTGGTGATTTTTTTTATTCTAAATTTTAAAAAGTCGTTTTCTTATTGGTTACAGAGTCCAGTGAAAGTTATGTAATAACTACGTATTTTTATTTTTAAAACTTTAGGGGGAGCAGTTAAATATGTGTTTGTGTAAGAAAAATTTGATGCTTTTGTGGTTCAGATATATTAGCCACTGTGTAATCCCCCCCACCGATATATATTGAGGTATTTTTCGGAATACATAACTATTCACCACACAAAGTTAGCTGATTCTAAGTGAAAATGGTTTAATTGCATTATACCTGCTATGTCGCCAATAACTTAAACTCTTATTTCAGTATATACTCGCTGAACCTGGCTTAATAACAATTCCAGATTTCGCAATATTTAAATTGCGTAAAAGAAAGCGTGACATTTGGCTGTATTGAATGTTTGAGGTTCCTGTTCTATAAAGGCTCACCTATCTTCCTCTACATGGAATGAAACATATCGCATTTCCCATGTATTTTTTCTTTCTAACAACTTGTAACTATACGGCATCACTTTAGTTTTTGTAAGGCGTATATATCTTGGTACAATACGCCCAGTCTCTCTCTCTCTCTTTTTGTTAGTTAGAGCTTCCGGTTTCAGGGATCAGAAGTCAAATATTATAAAAACATGCATTTTGACTTACTTTTCTCATTTTTAATCCCAGTTAAATTTAACAGAAAAATATCTAGTGACAACTGCTGCACACTAAAACAAATATACATGTGATTAATTCTTTTGATTTTATACCGATCGTGGGTTAATTTACTTTACAAAAATATTGTTTTTATCTGCTCTTTGTCAGTATTTCGATCACTTCAAATGAGACTATGCAAAAACATACATTGTGAAAACCCCACACATTAAAGCAGACGTATTTGGGATATATACAGCTTTCTTTTGATTTAGGCCCGGCATGGCTGAGCGCGTTAAGGCGTGCGACTCGTAATCTGAGGGTCGCGGGTTCGTATCCGCGTTGCGCCAAACGTGCTCGCCCTTCCAGCCGTGGGGGCGTTATTATGTGACGCTTAATCCCACTATTCGTTGGTAAAAGAGTAGCCCAAGAGTTGGCGGTGGGTGGTGATGACTAGCTGCCTTCCCTCTAGTCTTACACTGCTAAATTAGGGACGGCTAGAACAGATAGCCCTCGAGTAGCTTTGTGCGAAATTCAAAAACAAAAAAAACAACAAACTTTTGATTTGAAATAATTCAAAGGCTAAGAAATCACAGTGCGTGTAATTTTGAGCTCCGAACCGAGAGACGTTGTTTGCATATCTAAACGCTACAAGGGGCTGTTACCTAAGAATGGGTTTTATTTGTTCATAACTTACCTCTAGTTTTTGCTATTGTGAATAAATTTAGCTATGCAGAAAGTACTCTATGAATTATAATATCACAATTTGGTATTTTCCAATGCATCTTTTTTATGAAGAAGTCTCAAGTTGATAGTGTTAGCTATCCCTTAGAAGTGTACATGAAGTATTTAATGTGCATTGAATACTGTTCTCACGTGAAATTACTGTAATTTGAGAAGCTCATTGAATAAGGTAGATGGAAGAAGCCATATTTCATTCACGTTCGCAAATGTTTGACTTTCTAGTTTTGAATGTATCTTTCTTTCGCTATATTTAATGACTTTTAACATGCAACCTAAACCTAAATATTCCATAATAGAGGTTTATTGGCGAATTCTCGTTTATTAATGGCGTGTATATGACAAAAACAAAACATGTTATGGTTTAGTTTTTTTTTAATCAAAGTTATGTAAAGTTAGTATTATATATAATAACAGTATTTGGTTGACACTTAAAATTATTTACTTTCACTTGTATTATTTATTAATAGGCGTGAGGTCACACGCACGCGTAGTCATATGTGTTTGAATTTGAACTCTGTGCTTTTCCATAGACTTTTATTTCGTTTTTTATCTTAACTTTAAAATACTTGTATAGTTCAAGAGGGAAATATATTCTACACAATCATCTGTTTTATCATGTGGATTATTCTTTCGATTATAACTAAAATCCCTTTTAAGTTTTTTAAATAAATGGTCAGCAATGTTATCGTTCTTTTAATTTTTATAGCTGGTTAATATGTGCAGGCTTTTATGTTTTGTTTCAAGGAAAGCAACCAGATTTAGTAAAATGACAACGGGAGTGGGGCTCATTAGGCTAAATGAATGAGGATCTACGTTAGTTGGAAGTGTAGTATATCTCCAGAACATGAGGTTTTGAAATTGACACATTGGCGAGATCGAATTTTTCTTTTTGATTTCACACCGTAGCACTGTTGCTTTTACTGAAATACAAAACTCGATATTAAAGCATGATTGTTGACGTCACCGTCATAGGAAATATATCTGAACAGAATGGACTTTGTTACAAGTATGGGCATTAGACGGATGTCAGTGGCAACTTCTTGGGCAAATGATTCTCGTGCTGGTTTCTCAACAGGAGTCTGTACTCAAAATTTGAACGCCAGAACATGCGCACGAAAGAATTGCGAATGTAATTTGAAAATTGTAAGTAGTTTTTGCTTTAATTAAAATTTTTAATTGATTGTTTAGTAAGCCAGGTATTTTCTTACATTTAATCTGTTTACTGTTAGATTGTTGAATGTTGATTTTTTTTATAACTACAAATTTTGTGCTTCAGAACGATCACGCAAGTGACCAAAATGTTGTATTTGTTTGTTTTGGAATTTCGCACAAAGCTACTCGAGGGCTATCTGTACTAGCCGTCCCTAATTTAGCAGTGTAAGACTAGAGGGAAGACAGCTAGTCATCACCACCCATCTCCAACTCTTGGGCTACTCTTTTACCAACAAACAGTGGGATTGATCGTCACATTATACACCCCCACGGCTGGGAGGGCGAGCTTGTTTGGCGCGACGCGGACGCGAACCCGCGACCCTCGGAATACGAGTCGCGCGCCTTATGCACTTGGCCATGCCGGGCCCGTTGTATTTGTTTAGAAAATGTTCTTACTCTGAAAGATGCAAATTTTTTGAGATAATATGGTACTCTTTGTTTGGTGATACGTCTTCTAGTAGAGAAACAGTAACTTTTAGCTAAGGCTATATCTGATAGTTTTATATTTTATGAATTTAGATAAAAAAATCAAACGAATACTGTGTTTATTTTTGAAAAATTTAAATGGTGTTTGCAGCTAAACCCACTTCTAAGACTTGCGTGTTTTGCCATTTTTTTTTCTCGCGAAATAAGAAGCCCTGGCATGGCCAGATGGTTAGGGCACTTGATTCACAATTTGAGTTTCGCGGACTCGAATACCTTGTCCCACTAAACACGTTCGCCCTTTCAGCCGTGGTGACGTTATAATGATAGTCCGTTGGTAAGAGTAGCCCAAGAGTTGGCGATGGGTGATAATGACTAGCAGCCTTTTTTTTTTTTTTTTTGTCCTACACTGCTAAATTAGAGACGGCTGGCACAGGAAACCCTCGTGTAACTTTTCTCGAAATTCAAACCCAATTCCAATTTTTGCGAATAACTTAATACATTTGAATAATAACTGGTACTTTTATTTTCTGTTCCCCGCTGGTACAGCGGTACGTCTATGGATTAACAACGCTATAATCAGGGGGCTATTTCCCCTCGGTGGACTCAGCAGATAGCCCGATATGACTTTGGAAAAAAAAACAACAAAAAAAAACGCGCATTTTCCTTACAGCAAAGCTGTTAGAAGAACACGATCCTAAAGGTTTTTTTTCTGTAACTGTTTTTATCCTTATTTTGTATATTTATTTCATACGGCTAAAATGTTTATTTTTATTTCAAAAAAATACTTGCGGTTATTCCGTTAAGTCGGGAAAAAATTCACTCACACCCTCTTGTGGTGTGCTACTTTCAGAAAATTAAAAAGTTCGAAAAAATGGTGTTCAGAATTATCTATCGCTCTGTATTCTACCATAAAAGCCTAAGAAGCTATATAATACGCAGCTAGTTGAACGTTTTTTTGAAACGGTTGAAAACAAAATAAAAAAACGAACGCGGCTAAAAAGTTTAACCTCACAGTGACACACAAAGATGAAAGGGTTAATTTGAATGAATGACGAATTCCAATGACATGTGTAAAACAAGACCACCGAAACAGCATATCATATTTCTTAAATACCAATTGGTGTATTTACGAATTGAAAGTGATAGTATTATTTGTTGTGTAATGAGTCGTAGATACAAATTCCAAAACTCACTATAAGGTGGCACCACTCGCGCAAATGTTTTGTATTTTTACGGAATTGGAGCGCAATTTGTTTTCTGTTTTTCACACCTATCAAAAGTCTCCCGCATGTTTTATTGGTGTCTTCTTCTAACGGAATATGTTATTGTCCCTTCAGTGCTAGAAACTGGAAAAATATGGCGTCTCACAGTGATTTTTTTTTTCTTTGTATAAGTGTACCAAAGAATACTTTTTGTCTCTCTTTGTGCCAGTACAGGCAAATTTCTTCCGGCGGATGGTAAACAAAAGTAGGCATACGCGAGAAATATAGACATTAGTATGATAACGCGAAACAGGTTATGAATGAGTAGAGCCATCTGCTATGAGAACATAGTGTTAACGTTAAACTTATTTCCATTTTAATGTCTTTTATGGTATTAAATGTAACATTCAACCTTCAACTAAAAACACAATTAACAATTCGTTTAAAAAAATTCAACACCAAAAATTCTAAATGGTTGTCGCCATTTTTCTTTTACAGAAAATTCCAGAGGAAGTGGCTAACAAAAACAGGCGAAATACTCCCACCAGTTTAAGCAGAGTGTTACTAGAAACGGTTGCTGTAATTGTGACCAAATGATGCACTTTAGAAGATGACATCCATCTCATAATATACAGTGTGCATCGTAGCTGAGTACACGTTTCTGCGAGATTACTACTCGTGATTTTCAAAATTGTTCAATCTATGGCAAGTTTCTGTTCTGCGCTTTTTTTACTTGGCACTGTTGTTGATCTTGCGAATCGTAATGTTTTCATATTTAATATAATAAAACACAGTTCAAATGTGATTGTATAAATTTGGTTGTGAAGAGTTGAATGGAATTTTACATTGAAATTAAAATCACAGAATGTCACACCCCTTATCGGTGTACTTTATGTTTTTTGTAAATTTGTTCGCAAACTCCTTCCACAGATTCGGAGCTAGCAGAACCAGTCTTGGAAGGCAGACTTGAGGTGGCCTGTTTGTTTGATTTTGAAATTCGCGCAAAGATACACGAGGGCTATCTGCGCTAGCCGTTCCTAATTTAGCAGTGTGAGACTAGAGGAAAGGCAGCTAGCCATTACCAGCCACCGCCAACTATTGGGCTACTCTTTTACCAACGAATAGTGGGATTGACTGTAACATGATAACGCCCTTACGGCTGAAAGGGCGAGCTTGTTGGGTGTGACGGAGATTCGAACCCGCGACCCTCAGATTACGAGTCGAATGCCTTAACCACCTAGCCATGCCGGGCCTGAGGTGACCTGAAGAAGTCGCCTGCTTTAATTATAACGTAACACAGAAGCATCTTTTAATGCTACTGCCAGTCACTCAGTAGACATTAAAATGGTGTCACATGAGGGTTGCTTGATATTGGATTTGTACTGTCATAACGTCAGTGAAATGCGTTCTTGCTATGAATCACGAGAAGAATTATGCAGTCTGTAGGTTACGACACAGCATAATATATGAACTTCAAAAACAAGTAATAAAAATTTGTTACTCCTAATTTTGGCTTTATGTACTCTTGAAACAGAACACTTTTCGGGAACTTTGCAAAGTTACATCTAGTATGTACAAACATTTCTAGTTTTTCTGACTTAACTTATTAGCATAGTCATTTTAGTAATTCATTGTCTTGCATTTGTGACCTTGTTTTATTGGTCAATGTAGAATTGAACACACCTTTTGTACTGAGATGTCACATGAAAAACACAGTTCGGTAAGGACAGAAAGGTTATATATTCCCCAGCTTTTACTTAATGCTCGTTAACGGATTGTCTTGGTCTAGCTTTATTATGGTCCCCCTCTGGGACAGCGGTAAGTCTTTGAATGTACAACTCAAAGAATCAGGAGCTCGTTTCCTCTCAGTGAACACGGCAAATAACCCAATGTGGCTTTGCTGTACGAAACGCACACACACTTCATTACATTGCTGAATTTTTCTAATCCGTGTATTGTAAGAAACATGAAGTGTACATTGCATTTCAAAACGTGAATAATATCCAAAGGTTTCCCAGAAATCGAATACTCAACAATAACGTATAACGGGAAGTAATTTAAGTAGAACACTTAATGGCAAGGTGTCAAAATGAAGATGAAATAAACAATCAATGCAGTGTGATAAACAAGCAAATTAATTCCAAAATAAACACTATTAGAATTTAAGACCGAGAAGAAATAAGTTGTCAGACAGATAGTCCAAAGGATGTCATTTTGTGAAAACGATTTTACCGTTTTACGGATCTAATCACTGCACAATTTCCAACTCGCTGCCGAGTAGAAGGTAAAAATTTACAACACAATTACGTAAGTGTCTGTGTTGCTCGATTGTTCTGTCAGCTTTAGTACTGCTGTTGTCTATTCGATTTCATTCTTATAGAGAATAATCCAATGAAGGGATTTTTTTTTTCGCTAATAACACTGACAGCTTGACACAAAAGGCGCACCGTAGGTGATAACTAATTCACCAGAACCAATTTTCTCTGTATATACATGGTGAAATCATTTTTTCTTTTGCGTTAAATCCTTTATAGATTTTTCTAGCTGAATACGTTTTAAAGTTATGCCCATTTTGTATGTTTCGTCGAGAGTGATTTTTTTTTAATCTTTCTTTTGAAACTTTTTATTGTGGCCTGTTGACATTCACTAATTATTGTGTTTCTCACTCGTGAATGTGAAATGTTGCATCAAAATCGAAATAAATTGCTGTACAAATTGGCTTTTATTCGATTTATATTTTGCTCAGCATGTTTGGTGTCAACTCGTTAGTTTTTTTTTGGTTTTTTTTATGCCTTAACCGTCTGCTTGCGGCTGTACGTGGCCACGTGTCTTTTTGTTAACAATATAATCACGAATAAATAAATAATCGCTTGTGAGTTCATTTGACCATAGCTGTTTATCCCTTTAGTATCAGCAGTTCAAAATTCGGGATGGCTTAGTTAAGATAGTCCTCGAGTAGCTTTTTGCGGATGTCTGAAAGAAAAAAAAAAAGAAAAATCAGTCGTAATAAATCAAATATGAAATTTGTTCAATAGAAAAATGAGTATCTTAGTCGTATTTTGGAATTCCATTAAACCTGTTGTAATCTTCTAGTTACATTTGCAATCTCCTCCATATCGACTTGTAAACGTTTTGTAAATTAGATGTTTAAGTGAAAAATGTAGAAATCAAAATTTAAAAGTAGTAGATTTAATTTTCGCATAATTACGGATCTGTTTTGTTTTTTTATCATAATAGTTTTATTTCTTGGGAAATTGGAGTACAAATGTACAATATGTACGGATTAACAAAGTGGACGCGACAGGATGACTGCAGACAACCAAGTAACCATTGCTGGAAGGCTTGAGACGTTTAATATGAAACAATAACATGTATGAAATTCTGAAGCATGTGCGTTTAGGTCCCTTCCCCCTGCCTCTCGTATCGAGTAAACAAGAATTAATAGCTAATAAGACCAAGTATTCCTGGTTCTGTTTTTTTGATGTGCGCTTTTGTTTGCGTTAAAGATAATCAGCAGACGAAAATTCTTTATGACGACAACTTTTCATCATCCTTTCATTCACATGTCGAACTACTCTCGTCAATATCCGTATGCATTTCATATTTTGTAAAACCTGATTTTGTTTAATGTTTCTAGTTGTGAGATTGCACAACAGTCATCTTTTGCGTTTCTGCATCAGTAAATTGTAATTCATCTAGTATTGCTTTAAAATTATTTTGTCGGTTTATTTTATTATTGTGCATATTTTTGGAATGGCCCCGCTTGCTGCATGCCAGTTTTATTTTTCAGGTGGTTTCGATAACATGCTGCACCGAATTGATTAGCAAAACATTTTATGAAACACCGTATATCACCAGATGAATAGCAATAATGAAATTAATTGCCACTGTCGTTACTATATCGATAACAAACACAAAAAACAGGACAACTAAAGGAAAGCTTTAGACATGAAACTGAATTTTCGTTTCATCGTTATAAGTGGAAGTAGTTTGTTCAAAAATTGATAGCCTTTAATATTCACAGCTCAAGGGATTCAAGAACTTCGTTTAGTTTTGTTTGCGTTTGAACTTGGGCAGGTCGTGGGTGAGATTTAATGGTTTGCGCCCTGTCGACATGAAAAACATGCTGCACATACCTTGAAGCCATAGTAATGTTTTAAAATTACAGTTGTTTGTTTCAGGGATATCTGCTGCGTACAACTCTGGGACAAACGTCACTGTGACTCCCTACTATCTTTTCAAAATTATGCCCCACGTTCCGCAGATAGCCTTTTAGTAGTTTTGCACACACAAAAATAGCTAAACAAATTTGAACTAATCATATGATGATCTTCTCACACATGTTGTTTTACACCAGTTGTTAGAATTATGTCCTTTACTCAGTTAGCGATAGTATTCTTTTATCCACATTTTGTGTCGATTAAATTTGTTGTATTAAATGTTTAAAAAAAGTGTTTAGGCAAAATAACGTTGTATTCTTTGTTTTGTGTTTATGTGGTAAAACTGAAATATTAATCAGTTAATTTCTATAGTTCACTCTCTGGGTAGTTCATTTCAAGGGTTAATATACTATAGGAGATTGTTTAAATACCATGGAGTAACTAAGTAATTATTCAAATTTTGGTACTTAAAAAAAAATGGGCATTCATCGAAACTGAAAAGAAAGAAGTACAGTTGTATTTTGCTCTTAAGATAGTATTGTAAAGTTGTAATTTTTGTTGCAGTCTTTAACAAAATCATAAATCCTGCTCTGGTATGAAAATATTTGTTTAAACTTTGCTCTCACTAATGCATACAGAATCCAAATGTATTATTACTACTCTAGTTAAAAAGGCAGCACAGACATTTGTACAAAAACTAGTGCATGCGTTGTGAATATAATTATTCATAGAGGTGCAACCGAGAAAAGTTTTGACGATTTCCTGTGTTAGGAAATATAGCTAAATGTATTGAATGTATGTTTTGTACAAAACAGTATTTTCACGCGTATACATTATTATTATTTTTTTATACAGACATTTCGGAAACAGCGTCGAATTGGTATTTTTGTGCTTGTTAAAACACTACAATGAAGAGCTAACATCTCATAATAGGAAAGATAAACAAAATGTTGTCGGCCGTGTAAGGTTCAACACATTTTTAGTACGTATTGCTGTATTATGAAACTCAACGTATTTGAAAGGTACTAATTCGGGATTTCCGTATAAGGAAGAAATGGTAATGGATTGTCAGTTAGCTACGTGTGTATGTATACACGCCCTCTCCAAACATTTGCTTCATTGTATTCGAAGTTTGTTGTGAGGACTACCAGCAAAAACTATTATGTCGCTCATATCCATAAACCTTGTGCTTGCAGTGATAAAGCAATAATTCACCACCAGCTGATGGAACTTGGTAGTATCTTCAATTCATTGGTGTGTGGAAAATGGAAGACTTCGGGAATACACTCGATTATTATACAGGCATTGATTAAATGAGTGGCTTTAGTTGTACGAATAATATGCATTACGTATAGGTTCTCTCATGCACACGTGTATGACAAAAGCTCACTCCATCGAAAATTTTAATTTCTCATGCAAAAAAGTTATGTTGCGTTCCTGCGGGATATGAAAAAAAAACTTTGATTAAATTGCTATTATAAACACTATAAGAGGAATGTTATATAGTCCGGAAAATAACAAACTGTGCATTTTGATTCATTTTTATTCTTTCAGTTTTAAATGTTTTCTGCACTTGCTTGTCTCCCAGTGGCTCAGGTACAAGTCTTATAACGGTTCGGGTTTTGAAATCTGCACAAAGCACAGCACACAGTCTTTTGTGTAGCTCAGTGTCAACAAACAAACAAACCTGTATATAATTAAATATTCAGAAAGTTGAGAAAATTGTCAGTTTGTTCAATTTTGTTGGAAAAGAAGTATAACATTGAAACAAGGTGTCTAACAAGTCTGGAACAATAGGCCATTTGCAATGTTTTTTTTTTTGTTTCAGATACGTGACAAATTATGGCATGCTCGAAGCACAAGAAGGTCGGGTGAATTCTGCTGTCAATCCAAACTTGGTTTGATTTACGAAGACAGTTTATGAAATAAATAATTTTTAAATTTGTTGAAATTTCTATGGGCTCCCCGCTATTGCAACGGTAAGTCTACGGACTTACAACGCTAAAATCAGGGGTTCGATTCCCCTCGATGGGCTCAGCAAATAGCTCGATGTGGCTTTGCTAAAAAAAAAAGAAATTCCTATGGTTCCAGGCTTTGTACGGTTTTGTATATAAAAAAAGTAGTAATATAAAAGTGTGGCTTTTTAAGGCTCTTCAAAGATTAGCAGCTACAGTATAGCTGAGGAGCCTGCAAAGTTTGTATGTAACCCTTTGACGACTGGCGAAAATCTCTCAGGTGTCATTATAATATTTGTTTAATGTAATTCATCAATTCAACTGTTAAAACTGGACTTTCAGTGCAGCTCCGAGTAGCGTCTTTATAACCAACGCACGTATCATTGTTTTTGTAATTTTTATGCTAATCTCAAAGCGTAGGTTTACGTTTGTTAAACAGTTACCATCAAAGTAGAACATAACCATTTCTCGTCGTCTTTTGTGAATTGTGGGGGTTGTATTGGAATTTTCGAGTAGGTCCCGTGACTTGTCAGTACACCACTGTTGCAGGTGTTTTCATTCATGGTATAAATGCATAAAAAAATATGAAACCTAGTTGTATAGGTATAGGTAATTAAATCCTTAATGTGACTGCGAATTACACTATAAAGTTACAGCAGCCACTCTCAAAATAGATAGTGATCTGTAAGGAATTGATCTGTGTGCTACTTCAGTGAATAACTAATATTCATAAGACACGTTATATTTAATTTATTTGATTGGCGGGGCTCAGAAGGACTCCTGGCAGATTAACTATAAAGTGTCTACATCTTCTCATGATAAGGCAGGTTCAGACTGGTTCTCTCTCTCCGTTTGCATGACACGACTAAACTGGTCCCACATGGCTATAAACCGAGAATTTCCTCACTGATTGGTTCCGACTGCACCATAAGGCAGAAGTGACACTTTGAAAATATTCCTACAACTTGTCTTCATTCCCATTGCTACAGCGACATGCCTTTCGGACGCGCACTGCTAGATACTGGGCTTCGATACTCATGGTGGGCAGAGCAAAGAGTAGCCCATTGTGTACTTTTGTGCTTAAGTATAACCAACTAATTTTACAACTTTATACCATAGTGTAACGCCGAAACAGTGTTCTTCCATTTTAAATTCTGTTTCATGTTGTATCAAAGATAAAGTGTTGTAGGTTAATAGTATTATCATAGTTAGGAGAAAGAACAGCTGTCATAATAATGGGGTTAGAAGCTGTGCTATGGGGAACCCAGTCTCAAAGCATAAGCGAATCTTTCAAGCCACCGGTATATATAGTTGACACAAACTCTCTCCAATTTTTTCAACCCGTGTGCGGAATTAATACATGTTTTCATGTGTAATGTGCGATTTGGGCTACCTTTTTTTTTAGGGGGGGTTAAACCATCAACCCTATTGAATGATTAGGCTGTCCTGCTATGCAACCAGTAGTTACTCGTGCTTTAGGCCCATACATTGCTGGGCTCGTTATGAACGTTAAAGTACTGAGATTCCCCAACGTCACTGAGGAAACTGGTTAATATCCGTACTCGTTATCATAGACTTCTATCTTGGATAGCGTTTTTGTTTTCGATAATTTGTTCAGTATGCTAGAAATCTATTCAGATGTGTACAGATATTTATCCAGTTTTTCACTTAAAAATCACTTTTCAATCACTTTTATTTCTTTTATATTAAATTTATATTTAATTTATATGGCACGCTTGTAAATGGTATGTTTTATGAAGGAGTTGTCAGAAGATCTGCACACTACGCGAATACTCGTTTGTGTACAAAAACAAAAGAAACAAACCCTTCAAGAATTAATTTATTAAAAATCATTTTATTGAGGTCTCTTCAGTGTAGTTCTCGTGGATATAAGCTGATCAGTTTTTGTTAAGTTTATTTTTGAGAGAATAGTAGCTGTAAAAATAATGTTAACAGTGAGTCTTATTTTCCAAAACTATTTACATTTTTTTAGAGTCATTTTCTTTAAAATACTTCACATTAGTACGTGTTCTTTTGTTAATAGCTGGCTCCACTGAAGCTATGATTGTCATTAAAGTTAACCCCTTATTTTGTTTTATTCTAACCCACTTTCATTCTGATTTATACCTTGAATAACACACTCTTGTCTTTTACAGTTGTTAAGTAACTTGTAATGAGTTGGTATTTTTTATTACAATCATCAAGTTGGCTTGCTATTCATGAAGAGTATTTTTCTTCTGGGGTTGTCAATTATAGATTAGAACCTTAAAAGAAAAATATTGCGTAGTGTAAGTTCTGAAACCGGGAAAACATTTTGTTGTCCAGTTACAGATATTATTTAATGTTTTTGGTTATAATGAACAGTGATTATTTTGATTTACTATAATTGTAAGTATGAAGTGTACATGTCAAAAGTTCAACCACGTTTTCCTTACGAGCAATGCAATGTTAACTGCTCACACTTAAGTGTTTAAAATTAGCTGTTGCCTAGCAACATGAATTACGTTTTTTTAAGACGGAGAAATTTCTATTTTAGACATTCTTTTGTTAAACTTTGTCTCGAAGATTACAGTAAATAAAAAGTGAGATGAATGCCTAATATAATTTATATGAACATTTGTACCCAAATCTAAATGCAAATTTAAAGTTGCAATTTAAAAGGTTTCTGAGTCGCTCCGGAAATTGAAATTTATTTACAAGGAACATGTGGTTCATTGTTAATGTTTCAGCAATTAGGTGGCACTTGCTTTACAGAAGCTAGTCTTTTGTAGGAACATTAGACTGGCTCGTTTTCGACAACAGGAACTATCAAATTACGTCTGTAGATCAGCATCTGTTTCTGTTGCATGAGAAACCAACAGAATATAACAAAGAAACCTTTTCGTGCCACCAGTCAACCTACAAAAAGCTACTATATAATTATAGAGAGTTTTGACTGTTCATTGGAACTTTTTTAATATACATAATTTCACGTGTTTACTAAAGTCCTTTAAGTAACCTTGTTTCACGGTATTTTATAAATTCTTCATTTCCACAGTTCCTATACTGAAAACAAATATTAGTGTACACTAATCACTTAAGTCGCAGCTGCTGCCTTATATATATATATATATAAAAGCTCATCTGATGGAGATGCTGTTTGAAAAAAACAAACAAGTTTTACTGCTACAGACATTTGGCTTTCATATTCAAATATGTGAAATAATTTATACGTCCCTTGATGAAAACAGTTTATAGGAAACCGCTTTAGTAATAAACGTTGGCTCGTACATTTTCAATTAGATAAAAAATAACATGAACAAAATTGCATTCATAAATCAAAGAACATTCTTTAGTTCAAAGTTTTAACTCTTCTATTTATTAACAAGATATCAAACATACTTGTATATTCAACGTGATTTATGTATTATCCTGGTTGATGCTACAAATAATATATTGTACGAAAAGTAAATAACTTAACGTTTTTTTACAGTGTTGGACCGAAATGTACCCATGTTAGGAAACAAATGTGACCTAATAAATAAACTGTTAGTAACAAGAGGGTTAATGATTAGAAGTTCTGTGATTTTGAGCTTACTGACATTTCACAGCAACCCACAGCTTTAACGTGTGACGGATAAGCTCTCGAGAAAATATGGGATTTAATTATCATTTTAATTTTAATTCGATAATTTGAGTTAATATTTTAAAAAAATGATCTGTGTATTAGGTGACCGTTTCTTATTCTTGAAATGCCATGTATCTGGCATGGCTCAGACTTGTAATCTGAGGGTTGCAGCTTCGAATCCCCGTCCCACCAAACAGCTTTATCAGCCGTGAGGGTGTTATGATGGTGCGACCAATCCAACTATTCGTTAGTAAGAGTTGTCCAAGAGTTGGCTGTGGGTGGTGATGACCAGCTGCCTTCCTTTTAGTCTTTCATTACTAAATTAGGGACTGCTAGCGTAGGTAGCCCTCATGTAGCATTGCGCGAAATTGAAAATAAACAAAACTGTCTGTGTACCATGTACAAAATGTTTTTATACATTAATTCGTGTTTTATTTGTTACGTTTTTTCATGTGCAAAATATTTAAAATTTAATTAAAGAAAAATCTAAATTTTTCATAGCGCATTAATTTCTGATATTAATTAGTGTTTCACTAGAATATAGGGGCGGCATGTCTAGGTGGTTAGGACCATCGACTCCAGACATGCTTGCCTTTTCAGCCGTGGGGGCATTATGTGACGGTCAGTCGCACTATTTGTTGGTAAAAGAATAACTCGAGACAGCCCTCGTGTAGCTTTGCGCGAAATTCAAAAACAAACACTAGAATATAACGTCAAAACAATATTTATTTTCTAACGAATAATATTTTTTTCTTAGAAATTTTGTACCATTTTGCCCAGCGATTAGTACGCTTGCTATAGAGACGTTTTTATTTTAGTTAGGTTAAACTATCAAAACCCGATTTTTCGCATTAGTCTCGCAGATTTATCGCTTTGCTATTGAAAAATAACTATGGAAATGAGGGACTGGGGTTTGCATCTCGTCATCGCCCCTAAATAATTACGCTCTTCACCTTTGAGCTGTTGATGCATTATGAGAGTGGCAGTCAACCACTCAGTTTTAACAGGATTCTATCACTTCAAAATTAGAGACGACTAGTGCAGATAGCTCTTTAATGGCTTTGCCTGAAATCTAATAAAATTAAAACAACGAAACGACCAATAAATGAAGGCGCTCGGAATGTGTTTGAGGTCCTTTCCAAACTGATGTACATTTCTTGAATTGGATTAACTGCACTGATGATTATAAGACCAAACTATGCAAAAAAAAGAAATAAGTAATTTTATTTGTATTTCATATTAATCTATAGCATCGATTTTTTTTTGGAAAGTGAAATGTTATATAATAAGACTAGGTTTTAAAATCATCTTCCATGTCTTCAGAGAGAATTCGATTTTTTCTTTATAATGTGTGAATGTATGTTTAGTATTTTATCTCTGAAGTATAAGAAAAAATTATTGCTTCTATGATTATTTTTTGAATTTTATGTCTTTGTTTTTTCCTTATTGTTTTATTTAATGTTCTTTTAATATCTTGTTACACTGTGAACCGTGTTATTAATTTATCTTTATAGAGCTCTATAAATTTACCTATTTGGATTTCATGATGTCAAGGCTATAGAGATATGGTCCAACTTACATAAGTGCAGATTAAAAATGCTTAATAGAAAACTGAATCTTAAATAAGATTTATAAACCTTGTCAATCTTGCACACACAATTATAAGACAAATTCTGCTTTCATCGATTTTGTTGGGGAGGGGAGTAAGGTCCTTTAGAAGAACGAAAAAATAAAAACTTAAACATTACAAGAAATCGTTAGTTAAAGACCATGTTGTATTTTTGTTTCCAGTGTTCTTCTGCAGTTTGTACAAAAGGAGTCTTTGGTTTGGCATCTTTGACTGCAATCCATGTGGTTAGTTGCTGAATTTTCATTCATGGCAATCAATACCCTCGAATGTTTCTTTTAGAAGCAAATTTATCGAATAATGGTAATTATTTAGGAAATGTGAACATTGAATTTTTGAAACTAAAAATATGAACATTTAATGTTATAAACATTCATTTTCAAGAGTAATGAGGCATTTTAATATTATGCTTGCAACACAATGAAAGTAACGTATACTTAAACCATTTTTACGTGGACTCCAGCGTGCAAAAGTATTTTCTACGTATGTCTATCCACATAACCGTTGTCTAATAAAAGATAGAAAGGCAGAAGGAGGAACATCAGATGTCAACTTATTTCATTGCACATTTCTTGACAGTTATTTTTCCAGTATCTTTTTACTTTTCCTTCTCACCTTTTGGAAGTTGTTTCATATAATGAAATGAGCGTGTTATTTAGTTGCATTTGATACATATCTTAAACAGAATTGAATTTTTTGGCCAAAAGCGAAGGTTACCGTGACACATGCAATATTTATTTCCTTGGCATACCGAGATGAATTCCCTTACCCAGAGATACGGGAGATGACTTCCACCAGTGGCACAGCGGAATGCCTGCGGACTCGTAGCGCCAGAAACCAAGTTTCAATACCCGTGGAGGGCAGAAGACAGATAGCCCATTGTACTACCTTTGTGCTTAATTTACAGACTTACGGAGGGACGGCGTGCGTGTACGTTATTCCTCATGCAGGTTTACTGAGTACTAACAACGTTTTCTAGAAATTCATCGCTAATGTTCATCTTGATTGTATTATTAACTATTTTAGTATATTATCTGATTGGTGTCCTCGAGAGATGGCGACCAGGGTTCGAGAAGTATGCACTTAGGCAGTAACTTGGTAAAATGAGGACATTTAAGTTTCTGCTTAAATTCTTAAACTATTTAAGTTTGCAGTTGAAATAAATTTCATCTTATTATACTGCTATTGAACATTCTGAGGAACTGGTACATGAAAGAGCCAGTAGCCTATTGACATGACACAAGGAATACTTTTATATGCTAATATGCTATTGTTGTGCAGTTGACAGCGCATACGACTTGCAATCTGAAGTCCTCGAGTTCGAAGTACGTCACTGAACATGCTTGCCCTTTCAGCCGTGTTACTTTATAATTTGACGATCAATTCTATTTTTTTTTTAATAAAATAGTAGCTCAAGAGTTGATGGTGAGTGGTGTCGACTAGCTGCCTCCCCTTCAGTTTGCTACTTCTAAATTAGGGACGGCTAGCAAAGGTAGCTCTCGGGTAACTCTCCGAAATTCAGGAAACAAAAAAACTTGTGTGCTGTCTAGGGTAGATTGTAACGTACTAAGTTCAGGCAGTCATATTCACCATTTACAGTGCATGACACTCGGAAGAAGTTTCGTCCATCTTCTGCAGTTAATTACACAAGGGGGTCACGTGAGCTCAAGCAGTATCTTCGTGTGTGAAAATAAATGTTAGTATTTATGCAAGACCATAAAATGAATTAGATGATAGCTGTGAATTTGAACAGAAACAGTGCTTATCTGAAGCGTTTTATCTTTTGGTGGACTAGTGCAGGGTTAAGTGTATATTTTTTGTTTGGAAGCCGTCACTTCTGCTGAATATTTGCTGAATCTGGTGTTGGTCTTTTCAACACATTTTAAATTTTTTAACACAAGTGGATTGCCTCTAGTTAAATATGTTGAAAGCAAAGATTTACTTTTTAAAGTTGCTAGCTAGGTCATACGTCGATTTAAGTTTCTCAGCTTTCAGGAGCCACTTAATAGAATTGCTTCTTTAGATACTTCCGGCAGTTTTTTTTTAAATTTAATGCAAGGTCAACTAATTCAAAGGCTTCTTTGATTATATGTTTATTTTTACATTTTACAAGAGCTTGTCTTGTAGTTTATGAGAATTGATTTGAGCCTTATAATATTTCATCTGTGTGTTTTACCCTCGGAAAACTCGCTAATTCGAATGAATGGATTACTTCATCTAGGACTGTTGAGTGTAAGGAAAATTTAATCTCACAACCTGCCAATAAATGAAATTGATATGTGTGGGCGAGATTATTTTATTTTTTTACAGGGAGTTTGGGACAGTTTTTTTGTTTTTGGAATTATTCATGAGAACTCCAATAATTACATTTATGTAACGTTAAGATTTTAATAACTTTTTTGTCTTTCGTTTCTTTCTTAATTGCTTAACAAGAAACTTTTATATCCTACTACACGCACACTGTCATAGCACTGTATTTTTCTGTTGATCCATTGGCTAGGTTGTGAGAACGCTTAGCTCATAATCTGCGGAACGTGGTTGGAATCTCAATACCACCAAACATACTTCCCCTTTCAGCCGTGGGGTCTTTATAATTGACGATCAATCCCACTGTTCGTTAGAAAAGAGTAGCCCAAGAGTTTGCGGTGGATGGTGGTGGTTAGCTGCCTTTCCCATAATCCTTTACCGCTGAATTAGGTTTTCAATATCCATGGTGGACAGAGCAGATTACAGATAGTACTTTATGTTTAATAACGAGCAACTTTTACTGCCAAATTAGGGATGACTGTCGTAGATATCCCTCGTGTAGCTTTGCGCGCGAAATTTATAACAAACCAAACCTGTTGATCCAAACTTTATTCATTGATATATTTTGTTTATATATCAATCCATCGGTCAATGCGAAGCTGGCCAGCTATTTACGTATTTCTTTTATATGCAGAGTGTTTAAAAAGAAAATACTAGATTATTCTATCTTACGAATTACCATTTCCCTTTTATTGTTTTTGAAGGAAACTGTATTGCAACAGCAGTAGGTTCAAGTTTTGTGTTTTTCTCAGGAAAGTTTTAACACTGTTTAGGGTGTTTGAAAATTGTGTAATTACTTTTACGTCTTCTGCCACTCTCCATCACCGTATTAAGCCTGTTCCTGAAAGAATATACTTAACTTCATCTGTCCTCGAAAATGTTCAATGATCCCTTCATTCCCATCTTTGATGGTCGTTATCATACCATAACATTTCCTGGGCTATTACGGTAGACATTTCTTTTGTGGAAGCTCTATTGCAAAAACGTCTGCTGGTGCAGTTTCAAAGAACTTGTTTGTTGTTTCTACTTCGATGTGATTTTGCTTTCAGTAAAATTGTCTTTTGGATATCTTTTGAGAAAGATATGAAGGTTGGTACTCAACTTATGGAGAGGCATTCTATTCAGTGTAGAATATTCTGATCCTCTCGCCATCTCTCATAAATCGAATAAATTTCTTATAAATCATATCAAAACAATTTGTGCACGGCCTGTTTTATAAGGAGGAATACTTGTGAATCACAGTGGTTGATTATAGGGATCGCATTGGAACTTGTTCAAATTTCTAATAGAATATTCAGGCTAAACAACCTTGTCAAATAGATTCTAATAGAACATTCAGGCTAAACAACCTTGTAAAACAGATTTTAATAGAACACTCATGCTAAACAACCTTGTAAAGCAGATGTATTCTGAAACAACACTCAGAACCTTTCTTTTTAGCAGTTAAAGCCACCCAAAGATTGATAATAAGCAACATAAATTATTTGACGATTGTAGAGAAAATCGAAGTGCTACTGAAAATTCACAATAGAACAGCAAAAGGACCATTTGTTGGATTCTAGTGAACAATTTCCGATTTCTCATGGGTATTAATTACATAATTATTTGATTTATCATATCCAGTAAGGTGGTGAGCTTATGTTCAGTGGATATTTCTTGCTACGTTTTATCGATTATTAATTCTACCAAAACTCGTCTTGAAAAATAAAGTGGGTAAATTATGGCACATCAGTAATCGAATATTACCTTATCCTTGCTGTTTAACTTGTTTTTGGATATACTGAGCAATCACTGCTTTTGTTTCAACATATACAGATGGATGTAATCAAATGAGAAGCTTATTTTGCAGATTCCGAGTTGTCAGGGAAGTTTGGACACTTACTAGTAATAGTAGACCAGTTTGTTTTGGGTTGACCTTTGAGTCAAACTTCTGGACATCATGATCACTTACTTTATTGAAATCACCAATATCGTGTTAATGATATAGTTTTCAAACACCCAATATCCTGTTCATATCTCTTTAAATACAATTTGTAATTTTTTGTGTGCCTTGGATGACATTTTGTTCTACAACATGACAAGTAGTTTCTAAGATGTAATAATTTTAAATATAGCATTGTTAATAATCACCATGTGCTAAAAGCAGAAGTTTGAGAAAAATCGGGTTGATTATATTTTTAATGTTAAATGTGACGAAATAGTCGAGGAAGGTTTGACTTGGAATATCAAAAGAACTGAAACAATAAATACGGTGTATTAGGCAAATTAAAAATGAGAATCAATATTTGCATTATATTTAATGGAGAATGAAATATTTTTCGAGGAACAAATTATCGTCTTTCACATATATTGTTTGCTTCATTTAAGCTGTATGTGCGAGACTGAAGATGTCCGGGTACTATCTATTAGAAATAAGTGATGCTTGTAAATAAATTTTTTGTTCGTCTACCACCGCGTTAAGGTAATATTGTGTATAGTAACATAGTAGTTATTTCTGTGGTCGTCACGTGCAGTATAAGGATATGAAAGACAAAAGAAAAAGCTCGGCATGACCAGGGTAGCGGGTTCGAATCCTCGTCGCGCTAAACATGCTTGCCCTTTCAGTCGCGGGGGCGTTATAATGTGACAGTCACTTCAATTATTCCTTGGTAAAAGTGTAGCCCAAGAGTTTGTGGTGGATGGCGATGACTAGCTGCCTTCCCTCTAGACTTACACTGTTAAGTTAGGGACGGCTAGCGCAGATAGCCCTTGTGTAGCTTTGCGAGAAATTAAAAACAAAAAGGGAAAAGGGTACAGGATCTTAAACAGCCAATTATAGTAAAATAAATAATTAAGATGAAATGAAAGCACACACCCTTAATCAAGCAAACATCATATCAGTAAAATATATTAACTTAAAGTGAAAACAAGTCTCAAATAATCTAGCGTTAAAATTTTGTAAATGGCCATGGCATGGCCAGGTTGTTAGGGCGCATGACTTCCCGTCACATCTTACACGCTCGCTTTTTCAGCCGTAGTGACGTTATAATATAACTGTCGATCCCACTGTTAGTTGGTAAAAGAGTAGCCCAACAGTTGGCGAAGTGGTGATGATGATGATTACTTCCTTCCCTTAAACTGATAAATTAGAAACGACTGACGCAGATAGCCCTCGTGAAGAAATAGAAACCGATCACCAAAAACGTTCTTTAAATTAACTTTCATTCATTGTTCTGTCTCAGTGGTAACTAATTGAAGACAGTACAAGGATAAAATTGTTTAAAAAATCTCAGATTTGTTTTGTACACCCGGTTGATATTTCTTTGAAAATTCTATAATTTTTTTTACCGACAAAACTCAAAATGTGAAACCACAAATGTGTGTGTATTTACATATAAACTTTCAGACCCATCTACAGGAGGTGAGCTAGTATTAAAAAAAAAAAAAACAAAGAGAGGGGGCCAATAAAAACCGTAAAACACAAAACATCACATCTGTATGTATTTCCCTATGGACCTGAGGAATCTCCATACCAAATTTGATAGATGTTCATATACAGGGGGTAAAATAGTGATACAAAACGTAAAAATTCCTATATAAAAAAGCAAGATATAAAATGCAAACTTAAATTTTTTTGTGCTTCCGTATGAACAAAATGTACCTTCTTACCAGTCTTGACGAAAATCCATCGACGCTATGCAATATATGTACAATAACACAACAGATAGTACTGTTACATTTATATATAGCTTACAGTGGTTTATAAAGGTGTAAAACGCAATGCGTACACCACAGTATTTATTCCAAACAGTTCCACTTACGAAATTATTAACTCAGACAAGAGGGAATCTTCAACAGGCGCGACATTTGAATTTCTTTTAGGGAGGATTAGAATAAATTAATGTACGAGACCTCTCCCACCCCTCTTTTTTATTTTTTTATTAGTATTCTCTTTATGCCCCACTGATACCATACGTAAAGCGCGCGTCTTTTCGATTTGAATTTTACTACCCATCAGCAATTCTACCAACCTGCCCTGACATTCTTTTAAGCATGATTAGGCTAACTTAATTTGTGAGACCTTGTGGCGTGGTTAAATACATCAACAGAAAGGGTTTGATGCCCTAGTCAAAAACTGTCATTAAACCTCAAACCAGTCAAGAGATGACGGAGTTAAGAGCTTAAAGTTTATGTTTGAAAAAAGGGAACCAACATCAGAACTCAAGTGTTCTATGAACTGCTATACCGCGGCTGAAAAAAGTTGAGAAAGGGGGGAAGAATAGTAATTTTATTTATGTGTTTGTTTATTTTGTTATTTAAAACCAACTTTGACATCGATGTTTCATACCTTAACAATGTGAAAAACCAAAAGAAATATTACACTGAAATTACTCTTGGGAAAAAAAAAAAAAGTATTATTCCAATTGTGGTACAAGAACTATTACAAAAATAAAAGCGCTTTTTTTGTTGCGGTATCCAATCTAAAATGTAAATCAAGCGGTTTGTCTTAAAGTAGATTTAGTTTAGTTGCCTAAATTATATTTTTGTCTCAATTTGTTCTTAAGATATGTCATTTTCCAAAATCCACATTGGCTTGCGAAAAAGTATTGTCGATCAAGAAGCAATTAATTAAACTTTGCCCCAAATTTGATCAAATTCACACCAGAGTGAAAACAGTACTTTCGTTTCGGACTTAAATGAAAATTAACAACACAGTTTGATCAGTCAAGTAAAAAAATCAGAAAAAATTTTGTAAACGTATACCATAAATATCCTCGTATAATGTGCACCTCACTGATTTTTGGGCTCAAATATGAAATGTACGCTATACGCGGTAACAGTATTTTCCCTTCCTATACATGGGAACAATATTTTCTCTCTATTTCTGTAAATTTTTCAGTCTGATTATTATTTCAACACATTATTCTGACGTAATCATTACTTACTGCTATTGTATCACCGGAAGTTAAAGTAAAAAAAAACGTTTCTTTTATGTTTTAATTTTGCATTTGGTCGTAAGATAATCTTACTATCCTCTGTTACAATACATTCACAGTCATGTTCAGTCGTGGTCACCCATCCTTGTTTTATGTGTAGGTCATTGTTTAAACCCACAAACTGCAGGTGGTCGTACGTTAATTTCGGCCTTTGTTCGTTAAATAATACGATAATTAGTTGACAGTGGTATTTACGCGCACGTGCAGTAACTAATCAAGATAACAGTATACCTTTCGATACGCAATGGTCGATCAGTTGTCAGAATTCCTCTGCGCATTGTACATAGTAATATTGATCCCCTCCCTCCCAGTATATATTAAAGGCGAATATATACTGCACAGTATAGGTATAGTTGGGTATTAAGGGTGATATGAGTTGCAGACAAATTTACAACGATAAATCAGTTAGTTGCAAAATGTTATAAAAGTGAATGCTGTATGTCCACAAACATTTTACATGTGTTCTTCAGAATATGTATCAGTGTAAAGAAACAAAAAACGTCATTAAGAAGCTCTTTCGACTCGCAGCCGTTACAGCCAGCACTAATAATATGCATTCTTCAAACATCTTCCTTGAAATGGGGTGACGAACTCTCTGCAGTTTCATTGTGTACAGCCACTAATTTTATACACCTAAGAGCGCTAATACTAACTGCCCATTTTCTCGGATCTTTTGAGCAGGTCATTTGATTGAAGTTGATGTGCACGTGGTGAACAAAGAGTATCCTCCTGCGTAGGCGTGTGCAAAGTAATGATTGCTTAGATGTCTTTCTCATGTTTCTTTCTGCTGGTGATGTGGAAGGCATAGACGTTTAAATACGTTTTTGTTAACCAGAGCTCTCTCGCTCAAAATTGATAGATATTTTGTTCAGGATAGGTGGTTGTCATGACAACATGCTCATTTTTTGTGCTTTTAAAGCTTCAGTTTAAGCAGTTTTAGGTTTTGTATGAACGAGAGTAATTTTGCACTACGGCTGTCGAGTTTTTATTTTATTCAGTACAATAAGTGTCACGAGTTTAGCTCAAGTTGTATATATTCAATTTGATAAAAGGCAGCAGGAGCAGACAAATTAAAAACTTGTTTAGGAACATAATATATGTACAGGCTACATCCTGAACTTACATAAATGTTATCTGAACCACTAAATAACTTTTGTAGATGTAAAGATGTGTTTGGAGAGAACGTGTGCTGTCGCATTAAGAACTAAGAAAGTCGAAAATATACATATTAATTTGGCTATCCAGAAATTAGAACAGACGCACTGTTTTCGAAGCTACTTGTTCTGAATGTACAAATTGGACTTCAGTATTGAACGAACTGTTTAAGTGTGGATAAAATGTATATGGCCATTTCACATTCATTGTGAGAAATAAAAGGAATTTCAACTCAAACAGACTCGTGCAGGGTCGTGTTTGGAAGGTCCATGGTTTGAGTGCAGTGCTGTTGAATTATGAACACCAGTTGGTTAGAGTAACAGTCAGTCTTTTTGTTCGCTTTAAAGTCTGACAAAGCTCTTGTGGCGACGGGTGGTGCTGACTAGCTGCATTCCTTTTGGTCAGTAGAATAAAATTAGGGTCAGCTATACTCGACCCATAGGTGTCTCGGACGCGGCTATTTAACTTGCTTGTTGCATAAAGTTCAGGTTTAAAATGTAACATAAAAGGATACAGTCGGTCCTCTCAGATGATCAGGATTTTGCGGAATGTAATTTGACTGTTCAGAGAGAGCAAGGGATTCAGTTCATGCTAAGAAAATATATCCCACTTGCATCAGTACTCCAGCATCTTATACGATAGATGGTTTGAAAGCTTCATGGGGCTGTTGACAAACTTTGATTTTTCCCGTTAGAACCTGTCAGGATAAAGAAAAAAACAATCAAGAAATACGATGAGACATGAAGTGTTGCTCTTAAGAAACGTTTTTCTTTTAATAAATTTTTGTTTCTAATTCTGTAAAATTATAACGTCAGAACAGCTTTTAACATAGTATTTTAGGACAACATAGGATCTTTTGGTCAATCTTGATTGTTCTACACACTAAACTAGAATAACTATGTAAATAAAAAACAAACTTTAAAGTCAACCCTTATAATTAATATACTTATCAAGCTTTCTCTTGAACTCATTTAAATTTACTGCCTCTACAACATCTAAAGGCAACCCATTTCAAAGGCCAATCATCATGTTAGAAAAATAAAACTGTCTTAGCCGAAGACTTCTACCCTGTCACAATTTACACTTGTGTCCCTAGTCCTATTATTTACACTCTTCAATATGAAAAATAGATGATGCAACAACACTATAAATTCCCTTTACAGTCTTAAACACCTTAATCAGATCTCCTCGAATTCTTCTTTTTTTTTTTTTTTTTTAAAGAGAAAACAGTTTGAGAGATTTCAGTTTTTCCATGTTTGACAATCCAGGCGCCACTTTAGTAACCCTCATCTGAACCTTTTCCAACAATTCGATGTTTTTTCTAAGGTAAGGAGCCAACAACTAAACACAAAACTCCAAATGTAGCTTAACAAGAAAAGTATATCCTCTTTAGACTTGTATTCAGTATTTCTGTAGATAAAATCTAGTCCCCCGCTGGTACAGCTCTAAGTATACGGATTTACAATGAAAAATCAGGAGCTCGATTCCTCTAGGTGGACTCAGCAGATTGTCCAATGTGGCTTTGCTATAAGAACATACACACACTCGCAAACAAACAAACAAAAAAATCTATTTGCCATTCCACTAGCAACAACGCACTGCTTGTATGGCTTTAGACACTACTCAACTATTGCTTCAAGATCTCTTTCTTTCATAACATTAAAGTTATTCCCATCCAATATTTACTTATAATTGAAATGATTATAACTCGTTACAACTCGTAACATCCAAGACCCTTAATATAATCTGCCAATTTAAGTAATTGATTGATTATTCCTTCATTTATATCACTGATGTAAATCGAAAATGATAAAATGATAAATGACTGAGCTCTGAGTTACCCCACGTGTGACATTAATACAGTTTCAGTGAACTCCATTTGTAAAAACCTTCTGCTTTCTTCCATCCGGCTTTTGTTCGATTGAATTAGTTAACGTTATTCATTAAATGTATTGAGTTAAGTTTCTTTATAAGCCTTGTCAAATGCTTTCTGAAAATCCAGATACACCAAATCTACACTATTTACTCTCATCTACCTAAACAGTAACATTTTCAAAGAATATCAAAAGATTTGTAAAGCAGGATTTGCCCTTAATGAATCCATGTTGACTATCCATTAAAATGGTTTGTTTGTTTTGAATTTTGCGCAAAGCTACTCGAGGGCTATCTGTGCTAGCCGTCCCTAATTTAGTAGTGTAAGACTAGAGTGAAGACAGCTATTAAACACCACCTACTACCAACTTTTGGCATACTCTTTTACCAACGAATAGTGGGATTGACCGTCACATTATAACGCTCCCACGGCTGAAAGGGCGAGCATGTTTGGTCCGACCGGGATTTGAACCCGCGACCCTCGGATAATGAGTCGAACGCCTTAACACGTTTGGCCATGCTGGGCACCCCATTAAGATGGTGAACTTTGTTAAATGAATTTCAAAGTATCTTTTACCAGACTTTCCGAAACATTTCCCAGGACTGATGGAAAACTCAATATGGCATTCAAACAAGCGCGTGCAGTAACATATGCATGTGTTACGTAGCGTATTGTGTACTGTTGTAAAATGTATAGATACTAATCTAGTTCGTGCAGTCGCTATGTTTTAAGATTGCAACTTCAGCGGGCATATATACCAAATGGATTTGATGATTAATAGGTTAATCTACTAAAAAGCACAAAACTTTACAAATATATTAGGTTATTAAACTGATTTTCTCATTTAAAGAAAGCGAGCTTTCGGTAATAATACACTTACATGCCATACTACTTTTTTGTATTCTTTCAAAGAAAATAATATCATTCGCGATATTAAAATTGTGCATACATCTGGCTTGGGGCACTTACATATCATAAACTTCTGGGCCAGTAGAAACAAGATAAAGAAACAAATAAGAGTTAAAAGTATACGGGTGAAAAATGTTACTGTTAACAAAAAGAATTACATTAATTTCTTGTATAGCTGTGGAGAAAATATGACGTTAGCAAAAAGCACCTATTTATTTTGATCATGTAGCACATTCGTAGTATTGTGATTTTTATCATGTATTCGGAGTTCATTGTTCCTCAAGATATTTTTTTTAATCTTTTGAATCAACTATAGCATTATATCATGGTGAAGGGAAAGCTGGTCTTCAACAGTTTGCCTAATTAGAAAAATGTGATATCGCTCTCCGTTTCGTTCTGTAATTTAGTTGTTACTGTTTTGTTCTTCATCAACATCCAAATCTTTAGTTATTATCGGCTTATAGAACGGCCCTGACTTTTTTCAAATGGAAACTTTTTGCCTTTAGCTCAATCATCTTTTAACCGATTTGAGACTTAATTACTGTTTCGGGACTAAGGAGGTCAAACCCTTTCGACTGGTGTGTTTGACCTCATCCAAGGTCCAATAGATTAATATACTTTAATCCTGTGTGGTAGAGATCCTGGTAGAGTAATGAAATAGAATTGGAGATACGCGGACTGCACTCTTAACATAACTGGTACATAAAATATTGCTAATAAAGAGTATTAGATTAATTTACTCTAAACCTGCTCAAAATAATTTCAAGTTACGTGACTATTGAATACTCCCCCTTGTTTTTAATAGATTTTATAAAAAAATGTCCCTAGTTGTTTTTCTTTTCTTTCCCTAGAAATTTAGGAGTTTGACCAGAAAGTCATTTTCTGACGTGGGTCGAAATTCAACTATTCCAGTTTCTAGCTTATTGATTGTTTCACAACTGGATACAAGCAAGATTTCTGTAATGAGGTTTTCTGAAGTAATGTTTAATAAAGGGGCCTGAGACTAGAAATCAAGAGTCTCCTGCTTTGCACCATGCCTCAAAACATCAAAAGAGATGAGTGCATTAATAATAACTTATAAATTGGAAAACTAAAGATAAATATTTATCCACAAATACCAATTTTACATTGAAGTTTGTTAGCGCACTGAATCGCATCCTATGTGAATAAGACAAATTAATAAATCCTACTCCTTGGGTTTGGTTCAAATACGTTTAAACAAACAGAAAATTAAAAATAAGGAATTTTCAAAATGTAGCTTAACAGAACATGTGATTTCTTAAAATTTGTGCGAGGCATTAGAATTATTTTCGAAAATTTGAAAAATTTCGTATTACATAAAACAAGCAAAAGTACCTGCCCTCAGTAACTAGAAAAGTTTAAATTAATTTATCAATTTAAATTATTTCATGGACTTTAAACAGGTTAACTGTCTTGCATGATTGGTTTTACTCAAGAGCCAAAGTTCCTATTTATGTGTACAACCCACTGTGAAAGTGATTGTTGAGCATTTCGGTCATGTTAATATTAGCCGTTCAACAATAAACTATGGTAAATCTTCATTTGTGTTGTTTAAGTTACGTTACATTTTGAAATATGAATAATAATATAAGTAATTCATAACAGTTTTATGTGGAATATATTGTTTGCAAAATTAAAATATAGCTTTAGCATTATCATTGCCTGTTCTCTTGTCATTCGATAAGTGAATATTGAGGTGTGTGACCGCGTGCACAGCTTTTCAAACAGAAGACAGGTGAACGATCGGTCAGATACAACGGTTTATTACACGCACACACACAATATCAAAGTTTCAAAAATTACTTATGTACTGAGACTGTTGAGGACATATTTTTATAAAATATTATTAGTTCTAAATTAAATATGTTAGAGGAAATAGTTTTTTAACGTTTGTTATTTTCTTGTTTACCTTAAATCTTTTTAAAGCCAAACTTCGTTTTTTGTACAAAATATAACTGGATTATAACAGTTGAAGTTTAACTGTAATACTGGTTAATTAAAAACGTTATTTAAGGCGCATCACAACCGTTTAATTTCGTCCAAGAGAATTTCATTTAGTGAATAGTATAAAATTGACAAATTAGAAAATAAATAAAATATTAATCTTTGTGAAAAACACTTCTCAATAGGCTTATTGGTTATGTTTTCGTTCTCACTGATACATTGAGCTCACGTAAAATGGGGTAACTTGCCATCTGCAACATAGGTTACTTTTTTATTCTGTTGAAAGAGTTATTTATATAGTGTCGTAGCATGGGAGAAATTTACAGTGTTGTTGTAATGTAAAAAATGTCCCATGCTAAATCCGTAGATGCGTTTCACATGGTTCTGAGCACCCCCTTTCTCTAACTTACTGGACTTAATGTATTTCCACTGAGAGACCTTTTAAATAAAGAAATAAATTGATACATTAATATATGTTTTGTGGGAACAGGCAAATATTTATATCTTTACGAATGGTAGAAGAAAAAATATTACTGCTTTCATCGGTAATATGGTTTTGTAATTAGAATCAAAATAAAACTAGATGTACGCCCCCCTGGGTCTACTAAAGTGTTCTGGTTCAAGAACAAATAAAACCAAAATTAAGAGGAAAACTTTTATTTCTTGCATTTGGAGCTCTTATACTATATTGTGTTGGCTACAGAGTGCATAATTCTTCTTGTGATTCATGGCGTTTTACTGACGTCACGACTATAAAAATAGCAGAGTAAGCGTTCGTTATGTAACGTCATTTTAGTGTGTTCTGAGTGACAGAGAAACAACACACTACTATATTGTGGTGAGAGTGCTTAAAACAGGTGACGTTTTCAAGCGGTCTTCGACACCCTTTTGGGGAAATAAACATATAAATGTTTTATTATAACTTCTTTATACATTTATAGTCCTCGAAGTTTGAAATTTGTTGCGTTCATATAGTAGAAAATTGTTAGGCATTACGCTTTGGTCCCCTCCATCCCAAACAAACATACAAGCAATCACATATGCGCACAACCATCAGCCACAAGTATAGAAAAGATAGCATTGTTTTTGTCTTGTACAGTATTTTTGACCTACTTAAATGAAGTTGTTCAGAAACAGGAACGAACATTTATTAAATGACCTAAAAGTAGCTATAGCGCTATATTATTACTACATATTTTTTTAAAGAATGAATGAAACTGGATAACACCTTGATGATAATCTCAGGATAGATCAGTCTGACGTTTGTTTGTTTGTTTTTGAATTTCGCGCAAAACTACTCGAGGGCTGTCTGCGCTAGCCGTCCCTAATTTAGCAGTGTAAGACTAGAGGGAAGGCAGCTATTCATCACCACCCACCGCCAACTCTTGGGCTACTCTTTTACCAACGAATAGTGGGATTGATTGTAACATTATAATGCCCCCACGGCTGAAAGGGTGAGCATGTTTGGTGCGACCAGGATTCGAACCCGTGACTCTCGAACGCCTGAACACTCTTGGTTATGCCGGGGCCCGGGTCTGACATAGCTTCCTAATTAGAGCACTCGAATCGCAATCATTAGATCGCTGGTTTGATTACCCGTCTTAGTACATATTCGCTTCTTCAGTGGTATGAACGTTGAATGAAACGATAAATCCCACTAGCTGCATTTTTTTTTATAAGTATTTCATTTAATTTATCTGCTTAAAACACAATAAACACTAAAAATTAAAACAGTCAAACAGAAGAAACACTTTAAAAATACAGATTATTTAATGGTATTGTATTTTTAAAAACATTTGTAATTTGAACAACTTGTTCAATTAATATACGAGGTTTATTGTACTTGTCATTACACATTTCGTTTTGTGGAGATCAGATAAAGAAGAATGTGCTGGGAGATCTGAAGAGCTTTATGAAACTTGTATTAGGTGGCCTCATTTTCAAACTTAGTCCGTCAAAATACCGTTAAGGTGATTTACCGATATATTTTGGAACATTGTACAAATGTAACATTCACAAATATTCTGTATTTATGACTCTTGCAAAATAAATAACTTGCAATCGGGACGTGAAACGCAGAAGCGACAAGGGTTTTGCAAGCAAATTATGGCGTATAGTTACAGACACGTGTTTACCTTGCCATTCTGCGAATGATTCATGGTTTAAACATATAAGAATCTTGTTTAAAATAAAAGTTATCCTGTCGTATTAGTATCCACAAAATTGACATTTTTAGCCCGTTCCATTTAGATTATTTTTAGAAGATCCAACAGTAAGTTGTGCAATTAAGTTAATAATCTAAGAAGTAAGGTGTAATTGAGAATTTCCTACTCTAAAGGATTTGTTATACTTTTTAATTGTCAAAACCCGAATATGCACAATGTTCTGACAGATACTGTAAATTTAATTCTCATATTTCGTTTCATAAGATGGCTAAATCTTACCAGCAGCTCATTTTTGTTTTTTTTGGGTAGCAGCATATTCCATTTTTATGTATGAGAATTTTGTTATTACCAATGAGAAAAACACGTTTATTCCTGTGCTTTACTATCTTATCTGTTACGAAAATATAAGAGCCAAATTTTGATGCTCTGAAGTATTGCTATAGTACATTCCCATGCATTTTGTGTCGCTAGTACATTAAGAAATAGTTTTCTTGAGGAAGACGGGTTTCAACGTGTATCTCACTAGGTGGTGCTGTGAGCTGACTTTGGTATATGAGGCAGTGCTCTTCTTCTGATGCATAAATCTAGTTTCTATGGGAAACTCGACACATCGAAAGAGCGATTTATCCAGATGCTATACAATTAGAAGGATAATACGTCGCTCTAACATTATTACTGTGATTTAGACAAATTATTTCAAATAGTAGTAAGTTTAAACTTGTCGAGTGTTTTTTTGATGGTTTTTCCCTTCAGAGATTTATTACGGAAAAGTACACGACGATACGTTGTTTCTCCGCTTTCTCTTTCTTTTTAAATTGTAATATGGACATGCGTAGTTTAAAGAGCACGTGAAATGTATTTGCAAAAATCTTTGTTGACAGATTTCTTGCAATAGTGAAACGGTTTCATATTTAGGTAAAATCTCAGCGAATGTGTTTGCTGCTATATTTCTCTGGCTTCCAGTCATACTTGCTTTCCTTTCATTTTTGGATTTCGTAAATCTTTTCTTGTCTGGAGAATGGGACTTTTTAATTTGTAGACTGTGAACAATTATTACATTCATGGCTTTTTGAGATTTAATAAATTAAAAAAGTTCCCTTGAAAATAAAAGTTTTTATTCTGAATATTCAATCCGCTGTTTATCATTGAAGTTGTCTTGAGACACGTTATAGTATGAAATACGGTTAAGGGTTCTTTTGTACCAAATGATCTGTTGAAAGCTGTCTGAAAACAACGAACTATATTGTGTATTTGTTGTATTGATTTTGCTATAAAAGTTACAACAGTAGAATTATTAGTACGTCTGAAGCTGGTAGAGGAAAGATGGAATTGTTAATTGGTAATACTAGCTGCTGATTCACTTAATGGACTGTCCCATAAGTCAACGGATTTACGACGCTAAAATCAGGGGTTCGATTCCCCTTAAAAAGAAAAATCGTGAAAAAGTTTTTATCAGAATCATTGTGTTTTAAAGCTGGTTAATGTACTGTTATACGGAGCTTAAATATAAAGTGTAACTTTTGAATTTTGGTACGAAAACAAATATGTAGTCAACAAATAATAGCAATAGTATCTGTGTGTGTGTTAGTACATTCATAGCTTAATTTTTAGTTGTATTACATGTTCACTTAAGATTTTATTTTTACACAGGCTTTCAGGTGTACTGTTTCACAGCTCTCTTAGCTCTGAGTTACGTGTACTGTAGTGCTGGTTTATTTATTTTTGAGCGCTTAGTTTTAATATGCGAATCACTGTGTTTTTACAGTTGCAGATTTTCACTTTGGTGTTTACTGTATTAATACGTATTTTAAATCACATTTCTAATAATTGAATATATAAATATTGGTACAAAGACAAACGTGTATACTTTCAAACCAGCAAGTGACACAGCGCTATGTAACGCTAAAAACCGGGTTTCGATAACATTTGTGGGCAGAGCACAAACAGCAAGCACTATAATGTGACGGTCAATCACACTTTTCGTTGGTAAAAGAGTAGCCCAAGAGTTGGCGGTGGGTGGTGATGACTAGCTGCCTTCCCTCTAGTCTTACACTGCTAAATTAGGGACGGCTAGCACAGATAGCCCTCGAGTAGCTTTGTGCGAAATTCCAAAACAAACAAACAAACAAAAGCACATTGTATAGCTGTGTGCGTAACTACAAAGCATATTCTTGCCGCAAAATTGATGGCGTACGTATATTGTGTATGAAGTTTTAGAACAACAAAAAGTATTAAAAACTTTATCGGTTTTTGGTGGTGAAGTTTGTATTGGAAAAATAAAAAGGACTAAAGTATAACTTCTATTCATTCAAAGTTGGTGAAACAAGTTGTTTTTCCATGTAGTAATTTATGTCAGTATATAAATACATACACATTTCTAATTAAGCATGCAGACACGTTGCTCTTCGTATACCATTAGTATAGAATTACAGTATTTCATGGAAGAGCATACCTCATGTCACTTTTATAGTACGAAATTTATTCATCAGGTAGAAAACTAAGCTTCATAATAAGTATTAGTAATACGGCATAAAACTGTTGTATATAATCAACCAGGTTTTGATTATTACCACCACTTACTGTCGGCTTTATGTATATATACTTTTGTAGTTTTATGTGTAGTCTAAATATATATATTTAATATATAAAGAAAAAAAATGTCTGGTAATTATCACGTGCAGCTGCTCTGATGTGATCAATAAGATATCGTTTTACTACAGGAAAATAAATTAAATTATTCGTTATTACAAGCTATAACTTCTGGTAATTACCACTCCCGTTATCTTTTCTATTTTAACTGTTCTTTGCTTCACCTTTATCTTAAATGTACGTGCCCCCTTGTCTTAACGAAAACAAAAGAACTTGAAGGTGTACTAGATAGGTAGTTAACCTATAAACGGTTGGACATGTTTTTGTTTAGCTTTAAAGGTAAGTGCTTTACCTAAGTAAGTATGTTAATTATAGGTCGTATCACAATATTGCCCTCGGCTCACTAACTTCACTAAATAGATCATGTTTTGTGACGAATGGGAAAAAATATTTCGACTAATCATAATTCGACTGATGTATTTCACTTCATAATCACGTGTTTCTAAAATAAAAGGCTACCTTTATTGTCATACAAATAGGCTTAGAAGATAAATCGAAAAGCTTTTTCAGTCGATATACGTTAACGTTACTCACAAATATTATTCGACAATTTAAGTACTAACTACTATGTACCATTGAGTATAATAGCTATTAGTTTTTTTATTAGTAGTAGATTCAAGCAGTCGCCCCGCATGGCCAAGTGGTTAAGGTATTCGACTCGTAATCTGAGGGTAGCGGGTTTGAATCCCCGCCACACTAAACATGCTCGACCTTCAAACCGTGAGGGCGCCATAATGTTTCGGTAAATCCCACTATTCGTTGGTAAAAGAGCAGTCAACAGTTGGCAGTGGGTGGTGACGACTAGCTGCCTTCCCTCTAGTGTTACACTGCTAAATTAGGAATGGCTAGCGCAGATAGCCCTCGAGTAGCTTTACGCGAAATTCAAAACAAACTAAATCAAACTAGATTCAAGCAGATAAATTATCTGATTAAAGTTTTCAGAAAACGCTATTCAATTTTTTAAAATTTTCTTTATAGTGGGAAAATTAAATATTTGTTATTGATTTTTCGTAATACATTCAAATAAAATATCCTTAGTAATCTGTAGAATATTTCAAACAGATAAAGGTAAACTAATCTTGAGACACTTCCCTCTCCTGAGATTCTGGTATGAACGTCTTCAACTTTGAAGTACACACGGACTAGAGAGAAGGCAGTCAGCAGCACCTGTCGCTACACGAGCTTTGTTTGGCTCCTTGAACCGAAAAATAGAATTGATTTTCGCTTTTATAATACAACCGCAGTTGAAAGTGCGGTTCGTATCAAACTACAAACAGTTTCATCCACAATTCAACATGTTATCCAGTAGGCGAGGCCTGACCCTTCACATCAGAGGTGTAAGGTTTTTTATAAACGCACAGTTCTGTGTTTCGAAGAAGAAAGGTCGCTCTCAAGACAGTTTCAGACTTCTAAACAAAAAATGAACAATTTTGGGTTTTCCTTAAAAGTAAACTTAACCGTAACATAATACTTCCATTAAATATAAAAATTCACATTGTCTCACGTTATTTCGGGTTATACTAAATCTGAAGCATTCAATATTTCTAGACTTCTTTTTATTACAAGTTTAAAAAGGAAACGTATAACAAGGACGTAGTTTAGAAATCACTTCTTAACAATACGCAATCTGTACTTCTGTTCAAACGACTGCCTGTCGTGTAACTAGTGGATGGGCGTGTACCCAGAATTAGTTTCCTTGACCTGCCTACGTGTACTGCCATTTTCCGTATCAAAGGAAATGTTTTTTATTCGAACGCGATTTAAGCACCAGGTCTTAGAAATAAATCTGTTCAGTGTGTGTACTTTTAAAACTAATCGTTGTGTAGATTTCCTCGGGTACTTAACGAAGTCCCGTTTCTTATACTGTTGTTTCATAGGAACACCACTTATGGACAGCACTTGTATAGTTTATGTACTTGATGGAGTGTCGCCTCGACTTCCCACAGAACGAACGACTTAAATCATATGTAATTTCCGTAGTGGTTTCTGTTTCCCACGTTACGTTACCAAAATACCCAAAAGGAGACTGATATTTAAGAAAAGCGTTTCTAGTGTCTGCTAAAAGAAACAACAGCAACAAAAAAAATGGATTTTTGTATGATAGTCACAGGCACTTCACAATGTTATAATGGAAAAATTCGTAATACAGATGTGAATTAAACTAAATTTTTGTTTACCCAAAAACAACACCTACTGATTTGTAGGAAAGCACACAAAAGTATAATTAATAATTGTAACTGAAAGTGTGCTGCTGGACTGTATTCAACTCGTGTTTTTAACTTTAATATAAAATCTGCAGAGAAAATTCGCTCGAAGGACAGTTTTATTTTGTATATTATTTTATCCAGCTGAGTAATACATTACATTAGTGCCGCCCAGTCACATAAAACTCGATTAACGTTTTCCTTGTAAGCTTTCGTTATTATTTCGTTATGAAGTAATTTCGTTATAACAACGTCATTTACACGTTTTAAAAGTACATTTTCTGTTACCAAACGGATGTCACCTTGACGAGTGTTATTTCTACATATACACGATGTATCATGAATGACAGATTTTATGGGCTTACCTTTCGTATGACCGTATCGTAAAAAAACATTTGTTATACAGTAGTAATTCAAACAGCAATTCTAAGGATATTATATTAGATAAGATATACTGAGTTTTACGCGTGTATTGATGTAATACAATGCTATAAATGCTTATGTTAATGCCACTTCAGAAAGTTATCTGTAATAAATCTCATTCCAGGCCTTAAAATATGTTTTCAGACGTATCAATATTTCTTAACGGTTTTATAGAAACTCTGTTTAAAATATTACAGCATCAGATTAAAGGCAATAATTTGATATTTTTTCCCAACCAAACCTTGCAATCCTCAATATTATATTTTATACCATCTTGACATCTTCGTTCTGAAAATAATGTACAGGATGGCTCGTAAGTCCCTACCCATCCATATGTTATTATAAACAACGTTATGATACTAATGATGAGTTGAAGGCAGCTGTTACCGCGGCATTTGGAACAATAAACCCTGCTATGTTGAGGAAAATGTCTCAGAGAACATGGCGTCGCATAATATTATGCAGCGAGAATGAGGGACAGCACACAGATACACTGGAAACATAAGATATATGAATGGGTAGGGACTTACGGGCCACCTTGTATTTTAATATAAAAAATACCGTGGTTTGACTTTTTGAAAGTTATCTAAATAAAGATTCATACAAACCTACATGCATAATTGATTACATATTCCTTATTAATATAATGGAAATATGAAAACAGCGTGTGGCGGCGGGTAAAAGTATAGATTTATGAATTAATGTTTTGTTTTTTTAACGTACAGAATGTTGTATATTAATGAATAAACAGTTTTTACATAACAGATTGGTACAAATTAATAAGTTAAAGTGTTTCTTACATCTAGAGATTATTGTTGATTAATGAATTTCTTTTCTGTATGTACAGAGTAATGAATTAATGTTTTTTGTTGTATAGATTAATACAGATAAATGAATTAATATTTTTTCAATATGTACAGTAGTTACGTTGTTAAACGTGTAGTGGTAAGTGGTCCAACCCCGATTATTACATCAAGATAATACTGTTGTTATGATACCTCTGTAACGTATTATGCTGATTCATTTTTGTATTTCATAATTGTCTTCAACATAAAGTTGAAAATAGTGTTGGTTTTGATCTATTTTTAACAATTTCTTTTAATTTAAAGTAAAATTAATTTGTTGGGCCGCTATGATCATAATAAAATTTCTTGCGTAAATTTACTAAATTTTAAGTAATTGTAAATAAACGTGTGAAGTTTTTTTTTTAAAAAAGGTCTAAAGTATTGGAATACAATACCATAATACAAACTTACAAGCTGATTAAGATAAAAATGATACCACAGTTAACATTAAAATTATGACCTTTGATGCATATAAATCTAGAAACCGTGCATTTGAGTCATTCTTACAACTGTGTCTTCCCTCTTGTTAAAATTGGCTTTTTTCTCTCTCTCTTTTTTTTTTAACCCTATAATTTTCATTGCCGGCAGGCCTCAGTGTTTTATGTGGTTATTCTTTCTGTAATCATGAACAGCCAATTTAAATTCATATTCTTTTCCACCATTTATATTTATTATTCAGTTTGTGCTGTTGGATAAATAACGAGTGAGTGTTGACCGCTTGTAACCTAATTGTTGCGTGAAAAGCTTGTTTTTAATGTGAAATTGTGCACAGAAAATGAATCTAACTAACAGTAACCAGTGGATTACAACCTTGAGATTAATCTCTAAGTGTTCTAAATTAAGTAATAAGAATGTTTCTTTTATTGCTGGCACACCAACTTTTAGAATAGAAAGATACTTAATCTTAGAAGGGGTGGGAATAGGTTTTGCGTATTTGCTCGTTGCATGAGTTGTCTAACGAACTGTAATGGAAATTCATTAAACAATAGCATATCTTTAAGTTATCTTTTCAAAGGAATTTAAGCGAATAGACATGTGAGATAAAAAGTTCTACAATAGTTTGAAGTGATTAATAGGTTAAAATCGTGATGTTTGTGTAATGACCTGTATTTGTTTTAAATATATATAGTTTTCCATGTATGTGTTTTAGATCATACTTTTCTAAAGTAAGATAATATAAATACGATATTTATCAGATGAGAGATTAGTTTGCTCTCAGTTTCCACTGTCATGATTGTTAATTTTTATGGATGCTGTATCAAGCAGAAACGTATCTTTGGTTTTCTATGGGATGGAGAAGATTCACGTACATATACGGTAATAATACAACCAGTGTAATAACAATGCACGAGTGATTTAAGAACTAACAAGACATAACAAACCTCACAACTTGCGCAGTCCAAAGGACAAACAAATAACCTCGTTTTGTCAGTTCTTTAAACATTATGCTTTGTAATGCTGCTGTGTCACTACTGTTTCTTTATGAATTTGCACAAAGTACTTATTCTTTAAGAGTCCCAGTCGCGAAAAATCGACCCCCAGTTTGTTTGTTTTTGGGGGGGCAGAACTTAAAAACGGACTGGAGTCTGCGTTAACTGAAATACAATAATACAATCTGAAAATTCTTCTTCTCATCAAGAAAATCTACTTATAAGTGAAATCAATAAAATGCTTTGCCAGAAACATAAACATAGAAGTTAAGGGGGGGGACTGCTTCACCTGTGGTGTTTGTAGATGTTGCTAACCTTTGGAATCATGCTCGAATAAAACAAATCAAATTGAATATAAATCAAGAACTGGTGTTGAAAATGGAGAAAGGAAAGTAATTAGAACGACAAGTGACCTCTGGTGCAGGTTTTAAAAAAACCAAGGTGTATGATATTGATTCTGGAGAAGATGGAAACATGAAACCTCTAAAATCATTACTGTTTTATACAGCTGTGTCTTTTTAATACTTCGTAGATTTTAAATCTGAAAAAAAAAAGATTCTGAATAACAGTCAAGATAGTTTATTTACACGAATAATGTTTGAAAATTTGGAGCGACGCTTAGAGGGGTGTTTTTTTGTGTTGCTGTTTCTTATTAAGTACAAAGCTACACGAAAAGCTATTTGTGATATGCTCACCACGGGTATAGAAACCCGGTTTCCAGCGGTTTATTGGCGGACATACCACTGTGCCATTGGAATGATTTTACTGTTCATTCTTATACGCTTACGTAAGCTTTGTAAAACAACATCAAAAAGTTTTCGGTCTTTAGGGATTGAGTATATGTGGAATTGATGAATATTAAAAACATGTTAGACGAGGTTTTGGATAAAATCTGATTGAGAATTTAGCTGTCAACAAAACAGTTTTAAATAAGGAAGGACAAGAATAACTTCTCTACCTCATAATTAAGTAGCTTTGTTTTAAAATGTTCAGCTGAATAGGATCGTGTATGTTGAAATGGAAATAAAATTTGCAGTTATGATTTTTTATCCATTTTATATCAAATGTAAGTATAATAAATATATATACATCACATATACAGGAGTCTGCTACTTGCGTAAAATTGACAAAGTGCAAATGATTACAGATATAAAAATTCATTAACACGTGTAAACCGATAAACCACACGTGTAGATAAGTAGAATAGGTTGAGTACAGCATTCGTACAGCAGGTACAATACTGCTGAATGTAGATGGTGCCATACGTGAGCGTGCCACTTCTTATCACTGGATTAAATCAAACCATGTACAAACACCAAGTACTTGTATTTTGACACACAATTAAATCAGTCCGGTAGCCTGTTTTTAAAGAGCTGTAGATGACACGTCAAGTTTTGGGACTTAATGGCCAAAATTGAGACTAGCTGAACAATGTGTGTCCTTAATTTTAGCTGTAAAATTACGTGAACCAGTTTTTTCTCTTTTGAATCTTTGAAATCTGTGTTCTCTCTAGGTTATTAGCACATATGCATTTACTACTCCCCCATTATGAAGAGGATGTATGTTAGTTAAATGGTGTTAAAGTGCTCTTTGATTAACTAATTGTGGGCGGCTACAGTCACTGTGCATTCGCGAAACAGGAGCTGACAGATATTTTGATTCTGTTGCCATTCTAGGCATGGCCTTAAACTTGTCTTCTAGTGATGATCGAAGGTATTCTTATGAGGCCCTCTCTGACTCATTTATTTTTATTACATGGCACAGGAAACACTTATAACGGGTCATTTCTCTGTAGTTCTGTATTAGAAAGGGCCTGGTATACTTTATGTAAGTACGGTCAATAGGATATCTGCTTTTAGTAAGGGCCTGGCATGGCCGAGCGCGTTAAGGCGTGCGCTCGTAATCCGAGGGTCGCGGGTTCGCGCCCGCGTCGCGCTAAAAATGCTCGCCCTCCCAGCCGTGGGGGTGTATAATGTGACGGTCAATCCCACTATTCGTTGGTAAAAGAGTAGCCCAAGAGTTGGCGGTGGGTGGTGATGACTAGCAGCCTTCCCTCTAGTCTTACACTGCTAAATTAGGGACGGCTAGCACAGATAGCCCTCGAGTAGCTTTGTGCGAAATTCCAAAAGAAACAAACAAACAAGCTTTTAGTAAACAAAGAAGTAAATATGATGGACTAAAAGTAAATTTTGTGTGATTTTCTGTGGAACAAAGCTACACAATGAATTCTTTGTGTTCTATTCACCACGGATATCGAAACCTGATTTTTAGTTTCATGATACCAGAGATTTACCTCCAAGTCACTTACAACTAAATGAAACATAAATACCATTCTTATTTTTTTCACTTTTTTTGCTACAGCGGTAATTTCATTATGCTATAAAATTAAGCATATCAAATAACACATATGCAAATAGTAAATTTAATCTTCTCAATAATATCTCGCCCATTAATTACAAGGATCCATTAATGCTAATGGATAAGATTAGAGAATACCTGTTGGTACATAAAGTGCTTACCACTAACACGTTGGTGTCAGGTACGGCAAAACATCAGTTACTACCTACCGATGAGTGTACATAGTGTAAGAAATGCTTTATCGAGGAATTTCCTTCTTGTAAAGCAACGTCTAAAACTATAGATCATCCTTCAAGCATCAGGGGAATATAATAATAATGCTTTGAGTAAAATCATATTTTTCTTAAAGTGATTTGTGTGTTGTTAAGCCCCAAAGTACTCGGTAGGCTGTGTTTTGGCTATCCCTAGTATCGAAACCCGAATTTTTGCGTTTTAAGCACTCTAAATCCGCCACCAAGCCATCAGGAAGCAAATAGAAAAGCAAATAATTTTGTAGCCAGCTTTTTGTTTTTCTCCAATTCAGTTCTTTCTTGAACTTGCACGATCATACCTGTTTCTCAAAAAATAAGAGAAGATGAGTGAGAATGCTCCTTCTTGTGCCAACATTCAATCTGAAATATCGTTTTAGCAAAGAAGCCTTCAATGAAAGTGTACGACTAAAATAAAACAAACTTGTTGAGACCGGTTTAAATTCACGCATCATGCAAAAATAGTTCAAGTTTGAGTTGAACCTGTTCCATCACCAGAGACAGTTCACTGACGTCGCCTTCTTAGCCCCTCCCATTAACCAATCGAAATGTGCCCAGTGTAAACCATAACTGTCATTTATTCTCGAAATTGTGGTGGCCCCCCAGCAGTACAGCGGTAAGTTTACGGATTTACAACGTTAAAATCAGTGGCTCGATTCCTCTCGGTGGGCTCAGCACATAGCTCTATGTGGCTGTGCTGTAAGAAAACACAAACACAAATTATGTGATTATTAGATAAACGCAACTGTTTTTATATTATCTTAAGAGATTAATCATGTTTTAAAAAATTATTCCAAAAAATGGTTTGTGTCAAATTTAGCATATTTCGAGACAGAAATGTTTCAATATTTTAGGTTGATGACGAGGAAGTATATTTTAGAAAATAAAGTTTTTGGAGAAAAGTTTTATTATAAATGAATGACGTTTCGGCATGATTGGGTACCTAATAATTTTTGTTCATTACCCAATCAAGGGTCGCGGGCTCGAATCCCAGTCTCACCAAACATCAATCCCTCTATTCGTTGATGAGTGCCCCAAGAGTTGGCGGTGGATGGTGATGACTAACTGCCTTCCCTCTAGTTTTACTTTGCTAAATTGGGGACAACTAGCGCATATCGCTCTCGTGTAGCTTTGCGCGAAGTTCAAACCACACCATTACCCAGTCAACCCGTCTCTTAAACTTTTGTTTTGAAGTACCTTACATGGTGAATATGACAGGACAGATAGGTACTGTGTGCGAAAGTACTTAAACTCCTGACACCTCGTTACAAACGATTTACTGTTGATAAAATTCAAGTAACACACGCCCATACAAACCAGACATCACTAGGTTGCTTAGTGATTAAGCCAATTCCACATTCTTTTTCTCCATCACTTTAAGACACCATATGCATTGAAGACTACATAGTAGATTTTCTTGCTGACTAGAGAAGTAGTGGAATGTTTAACACATTTTATTTTACAGACAACACTTCAAAATTACACATTATTTACTCCAATCTCCCCAAAGGTGCTTTATCTAAATCTAAATGTCTTCCGCATGAGGAATCTCATTTTGAGTGTAATTCAGGAAGCTGGAGTAACGTTTCGGATTTTTGTTCTGTTCAAGTAAATACAGCAGTACGTTTCCGAACATACAGTGCTAAAATCATAAGTTCTGTTCTTTAACCTTTAACATTGACACAACTACACGTTAAGATAGTAATACGAACTTCCATTATGAAATCGGGTAATGCAGCAAACCGGAGTCTCAGAATTAAACTGTAAGGACAAAATGTTAGTAATAATAGGAAAAATATATTCACAATGTTTTTAGTTTTTAATGTAAGTGTGTGTGTGTGTGTGTTTTCTTATAGCAAAGCTACATGGGGCTATCTGCTGAGCCCACCAAGGGAAATCGAACCCCTGATTTTAGCGTTGTAAATCCGTAGACTTGCCGCTGTACTAACGGGGGGGCTTTTAATGTAAGAATCTGGAGTTTGTAAAAGGAAGTGCCACCGGTTTATAATGTGAGTGTTTCAACAAGTCGATTGCTAAAGCTAATTGTTTGGGATAAAACAAAATTATTTAGTGAAATGTAGTTGTTTCTTTGCGATGAGGCGAGATATTTTAAACAACGTATAGAAGTGTAGAAGTTTTACCTACTGTTTTCAGGCCTTTATTGTAAGTAAAAACATCCCACAGAATGTTGAAATATACAGGTCTATAACCACGTTTTCATTTTAAAAACATTCATTTTTTTTTTCATAATTGCACATAGTGCAATAGAAATTTTGCACTACACCTAGTTTCACATTTAGTTTATTTATTCTTCGAAAAAAGACAGATTGGGTTGACGTGATTGTTAAATATTAGTGATTACATAAACACCATTACGCCAGCCTGGTCTGTAAGATGTTAGAAATACTGTTTGAGTTATTAATACATAAGTATATATTGATACATAGTAATCGAAACCATATAATGAGTGTAATCACGATAAAGAAAGTTTCGGTTAAATGTGATATTAGAATTCTACAGTAAGTACGTAAAATATTTTTAAATAATTAGTCAGACTTTATAGTTTGATACAGGAAGCTACGAGAGTCTGCATACAGTCGACAGCACGTGGATGTGACAATTAAATGCCGTACTACGCCTGTGATGACAAAGCGATATCTACATTTTGGTAGCTTGTGTAGTATTACGTCGTAGTAATACTTTTTTAACAAATTTTTCTTTACCAGCCATACGCAGTTTTCTTATTTAGAAAAGTAGTATAATATCGTCTGCACGCTGCTGAAAAAGAGATGGTTTCGATGTATGTGGACATCTGATAAGTGATCGCTAAAGTTAGAGTTTAGATTGATGAAATTTGGTATTGTACGAAAGGCCTAGTCTTCATTTGCTTAAGTTATAAAATCTGTAGTTGAAATGCTGTGCATTCTTTTATACTTGGAAAACCTCTAAGACTATTAAAAATAGATTTATTAAAATTATTGTGACATTCTATAATGTAATATTACAAAAATTATGGATTGTTTAAAGATACCTGCTTATATGGATGTGACTTGTCTCTTGAATGTTTCAAAATTGTTAGTTTAAAAGATAGACACAGTGGCGGCGCCAGGATATTTTCGTTGGGGGAAGCTGAAGTAAACTGTGGAGGGGCTTCCCAAAATGTCATCAACATGAAGTATAGATGGTAAATTATAATAATGTAAATACCGAGGTACATTTCAGAAATGTGTGTTATTTTGAACTGCGTTTTCAATGCAGTTTTCATTGGAAACTCTTACTCTGATTGGTAATTCATTATTACAAATTAGAAATAATCTGTTTATGAAAATGTGTATATGTAAAAGAGGAAGCTCACCTAAATTCCACCCAAGGTAATACATAATAATAAAGAAAATCAAGATTAGCTTAGATTGAACATTTAATATACCATTAAGAGTAAAGCTACAAATCAAAAGAAATATAACATCAAGACATAGTTTACATAGCAGAAACGAATTATCCCATGTGAAGTTAATACACTCTGAGGAAAAGTAAGGTCACTATCAGGCTAACTATTTTTCATCATGTTTGTGGTTGTGATATTGATCTTATTATCATAAGTGTGACAAGCACCTGCTACAATAATGTAACTACTACAATACATTAAATTAGGCACTTCTAAATAGCCCAATGACAATTTCAAAATTCATTCAAGAATTGTTTAGATATATTATTTGGTCAGTTAACGTGTAAGGTTATTATCTGACCATAAGTATAACATTAATTGGATTGTAAGTCACAATTTTAAGTGTATGCCACAATCATCAGTACAATTTTGGATGGCTGATACACAATACAAAATGATCTCGCAGAGGACACAACACCGGCTAAATGCTGTATAGTTTTGACCTATACACTTATACATACATACTATGTTTTACTTTTTTAATAAAAGCTAAATGAAATGAATGGGTAAATATCTGTGGAGCCTTTGATTTATCAAGTAAAATCTTTGATCTGTTGTAACTTGAAATCAACGTGGTTGTCCAAGCTTCGTCAAAGCTGAAGATAGAATGGCATTACACAGGAAGCGGCAATACAGCTCGTGAGTTTCAGTGCATTCAGTACGTTGCTATGGGATGCATGACACATACTTCCGTCTCAATGAAGACGTTGAGTTCTACAGATCTATGTCTCTTTGATGTTAATTGTTACACAACAAGAACGATTGCGTTTTTCATATTTTATGAATATATTTAGGTAACAACATTTGGGAGGCTGATGGGGGGGCTTGGCTCATTGGGGGGGTTTAAGCCCCTCCACTTGGCACCGCCACTGAAAAGACTATCAACGCACGCACGCACGCACACACGAAGAAATTGGAGAAAAAATGTCGGAAGTCTTGGCTTTCTGGTAGATGACAGCCGTTGTGTTTACAAATATGTTGTTTTCTGTAACTAGTTTAAGATGTAACTAACACAGAAAACATCGGGTGTCCACATACATAATATTAACATCACAAATCTTGGGGCTTACGATATGGTAAGTATAAAACCGAAACAGGAGATTGGACCATGTGTTTTATTGTGTGTAGAATTCATGACAAAAATTATATCTGTTTACGAAAGGAAGTGTCTATGGATACATAAAATGTGTCCATTACGCAATTTGTTTTTTGCGTAAAATCTTGTATAACCTATTTTATGTTCCTATTGCCAGAAAATAATTACTCTGTCACAAGAGAAAAGAAATTTAAGGAATAATTTGGGGTAATAATAAAAAATGAGGGCGAACATGTGCTTCAACAAGTAATACACCGAAATTACTTTTAAGCTAACATTGTATCGAAGATTAGGTTTGAGGGACCGAATAACTACTTTTAAGAGTTTTGTTGTATAATGGTTTGCAATACTTAAAATTAGAAAGGAAATACTGTGCATAGTTCCATGTGTGTTTAGATGTACACTGTTGTTAATGTATTACTACACACCGTTGACAACACAAGAATTACATCGCCCTTTTAAATGGTAACGTGTAAGAAGGCCCTCTTGCAAATAATTCGTGTCATTGTTTCGTATATCGTTGTATAGTTATATGGTCCCATTTCTTAAGGTTTTTCTTAGTTGTTTATTATACACTCTTTAGAATGGATTGCTTGTGGCGAAAATAATTGTAGGCATACGTGGAGGGTTGAGTATGTTACACTGAAACGATTTTGACTGTGCATGTCATATCGTCACTTGACAATCACAGCCAACATGAAATCACTGTGTAAAAGAACGTATGAGAACTAGATAGCGAGCGACATTACTGGGTGGATCGAAGTGAGTGAGATGCTACCGAAAATAGAACGCTTTGGCGAAAAAAGGTTTGTAACAGTTATTTGTGTCGAAAAATGTTCGTCCACTAAATTCATGAAGATATATTTTAACAAATAACGAGTAATTTCAAGTAATTGTCCAATTCGTTATTTGTACAAATGGATTTCTTACAGTAAATACAAAAGAGAAAAAGAGAGAACATTGATATAGTGGTATTTAGTGCTTGCGTTAAATAAAGTAATAAGTACAAGTTTATCAATGTTAGGGTATGATATATTGTTCTAAGTGTCCCTTATCATTTCACACAACTCAGCTGAGGTTTTTGGCTCTATATTTATTACCAATTTTTAGCTTCCATATCAACCCTACACAGCCGTAATAAAATATTGAATATCGCTTTAATACAGTTGGTGCATGCTTGAAATCAACGTTCTGCTGGAAGATTGGTTCTCGCACAACATTATGGATAACAATCTGCTTGTAGCTGTCCGTAACTAGGATGTTATTTGGTGAGATTTCCAACGGTACCTACATAAATGGAAATCAGCGAGTCTTTTGGTATTATAATAAGCTTCGCTGTTGTACGCTAACCATTATACTGTTCTCTTCTTTGCCATCAAACAAACTCTCGTTCATTGTTGACAGAAAAATATGGAGTCCAAACTGAAATAGCACCCTTCTTCAGCTTTGCTTATCTCTCTTTTTGAAGTTTTTCTATTTTCTTTTCGTTTTTTTAAATTTTTTACTCAGTAGTAACGTATCCACTTTGGTCATTTCTTGGTAATTCGTATATTATCGTTCTTGAGTTAAAAAATAAATTATGTACTGGATTATTCTCTGTAAGCTACTTGACATCACTTTCGAAGAGTTTGGGATCCCTATCCCCATCTTGCTGACTGGTAAGTCTGAAGGTTTATAACGCTGATGAAAGAAAAAAAGGCTTTTGATACCCATGATGGGTAAATTACAGATAATCCATTAAATAATTTGATGACAAACGAACTGCTAGACTTTCTACTGTTAACAGTACAAGTTTCACGTGTTCTCCACATAATTTCTGTATAGCCACTGAAACATGAAGCTTCGCCCCAGTTTGTCGCATGAACTAGTCTTCATTAGGGAAAGAAAAACAAACAAACATACTTTGATTTATACGTGTTTGTCACTAGGCATCTCCGTTCAGATGCCATGGGTACAGTCATTACGCCATTTCTTGGAACAGTATGGCTGCTTGTACTTAATTGTATACATATTGTGCTGGTGTTGCACTGTGATTGATTTAATGATAGCCAGTCAGTGTAACCTATATCTACACGTCAGTTTCTCTAGTACATTTTATTTTTATACAATAGAAAGGGGTCTGTTCAATAATATTTGCAATTTATTTCGATGTGATTAATTCTTTTTATAACTAAAAGTGCTTCCGCAGGGTTCCCCCAATTTTTTTCGAGAGTAAATAAAACTGACATTAAGATTAAAAATATTTTTAGTTATTGCTTTTGAAGTTCATATATTTTGCTGTATTGTGGTCTACAGAGTGCATAACATTTCTCGCGGTTCCTGGCATGCGAACGTTATACTGAAGTCACTACAGTACAAATTGTAACGTTAAGCGTCCCTTGTTTGACGCCATTTTAGTGTCTGCTGACTGACTCACTGACAAACAACACATTACTGTTTTGTGATCCGAGTGTTTAAAACGGGTATCTCATACAAGCGGCTTTCGGTCCACTTTTGGGGAAATTATTTTTGCTACTTTATATGTTTAAATTCTTTCCATCTTCACGAGAGCGTTTTCTCACTCACACTTAACGAATTTCATGCACGTTGGGACATAATAAAAAGAAAATAGCATTACTTGGAAATACAGCAGAACGTCTGTAATTGTCATCGTTAAATTGCCCAAGAAGTTATAGGTGGGTAAAAACGACGAAATTATGTAATCAATTGTCCTATTTTTTTCTTTTCAATATATTTTTGCGAATGTAGGTGATAGCATATTTATTTCAATATTACTTTACAAATAGTCCGGCATGGCCAGGTGGTTAGGGCGTTCAACTTGTAATCTGAGGGTCGCGGGCTCGATTCCTCATCACATCAAACATGTTCGCCTTTTAGCTGTGGGGATATCTTAAAGTGACCGTCAAACCTACTATTCGTTGGTGAAAGAGTAAAAGACATGTTAGAACCGGGTGTTAATGTAATTGTTATAAATCGTTCTATCCAGCGGAGTGTTGTCGCACATAATTCACACTTAACGTGAATTAAATTGTTTCTTTGTACGCTCGTGAATTTTTCCCACAGTTTTGGAACTAGCAAGACCCGAGCATGAATTAAATGTGGGAGAAGAGGTTCAGTCATTAACTCCGTATAGGGAATCTGATTTTCAAGTTCCTGGTCCCTTGGAAATCCCCAAGACTGTCAATGTGATTGTATCCCCTCAATGGGTCCAGACTTACCATATATGCTGCGGTACCATAGACTTGTGCCCTAACTTTTTTTTTCTAATTGTAGATGCACAGGCTGTCTTGGGTAACTTTAGAATTAACTGTTGATAATAGGGGGGTGAGTGCTCACTACCTTAATGCCTATGTGAAACATGAAGTAAACCTTTTAACCCCATAGTAAAGCGAAGGTATTTTATCCGGCTGTCTTAAATAAAGGCACTTTTTCTATTGTGCAGTGATGCGTGCTTGAAAGGCTTGCCACTTTTCTGCACTGACTTGAAGCACAAAAATACAAAATATAATTATTTTCCATTGCACATGGTAGTTTTGTAAACAGAAATTCGAAAAATTAACCAAGTAATTTGTAATTTCTAATTGACATGAATTACTTTGCATTCATCTTTAACGAAACCGACTGAAGGAGGACTGGTGATACGACTGATCAAAACTCAGTATCAGTGTTGGTATTAAAGTAGTGTCGTCATTAAAGTATATAGATAAGTGTGTTTAATGTGAAGAAAACGGAGTTTTGTATTTTGTATGTGGAAAATGCTGTTTTGTGTGTGTATAAATAAGGCTGTTGTATATACGAATAAAATTATTATAGCAAACGCAAACTAACGTGGCAGGGGTTTAGTTTAGAGAGAGAGAGAAATCGTAAGAATTCTCTCTCCAACTTCAGGAACGTTGTGGTTCCTCTTCGTCTCCTTTCGTGAATTGTTATCAGGTTTAGTTTTATTTATTAAATTATTTTTTACTCTTTTTTTTTTTGAATGGAGGATGTCACTCCAAATGTTATCCTGGACAGAGGCAAAGGCAGCACCGGAGAGAATGGCCAGGTTCCGTCCCGAAAGGCAGAAGTCAAAGTAAATATGAACATCAATTCAAACGACTCGACTCGGGGTCTGGCAATAAAGTTGCTTGGGCTGGGATCTAAAAATCCAATGCCTAAGTTTTTGCTGTGGGGGGGGGGACGGGAGTGCCCCGAGAAAACCCACTTTCACAGGACAGGCAGAACTTTCGGCGCCTGTCCTGTGCCTGATATCTGAAAAAAAAAGAATACATATTATTGACATGAATTTAGTTCTTTAGATACTTTGTTGTGTAATTTCTGATTCTTGAAATATGTTGTAAGGTGAAATGTATTTTGTTGGTGCCCTAGCTAATTTGTGTAGTGATGCCGTTAGGTTGTTTCTGTTTTCTGCTTTTTGATAATATTTGTGTGATATTTTCGTTAGTCTATCTCTTAGTGTTGGTAAGTTGCTAATTTGATGTATATAATTTACTGGCGTGAATGACGGTAGACTGAATGCAGATCTTAGTATTCTGTTCTGTTGAACTTGGATTTTCTGGAGTGTGTTGTTTGACATATTGTATGTTACTTGACATCCATACTCTATTAGTAAACGGATGTAAGCCTTGCATATTTGTATAATGGTGTTTGGTGAACATTTCGATTCTCTACTGATTAGTCATTAGGTGTGAAATCCGTTTTCTTATTGATGAGTGTATATTGTTTACATGTTTTTTCCATGTTAGTTTTGTGTGGAAAGTGATGTTTTTCCTCATGTTAATGGTTGTATTTCCGAGTGATAATTTTATTTTTTCTAGATTTTTCTTTGCTTTTTTTAATTTCCTGTAGAAGGTGATTGCTTATGAGTCCTGTAAAAGATGTTTTTATGTAGAATATGGTTACATTTTGTTATAAGGAACTCAATAAAAATGTACCGAAAACGTATTTAATATAAAAAATGCAGTAATTTCCTCTTCATTTACCACATTGCTAAACCAAGAGTGTTGGGTGTTTAACACAAAATCTTGGTACTGCGATTTGTGACGTACAGAATGTTCCAAGTAATACCGATTGCATAGTGTGTTGAAATAAGGGTTTGAAATGGCCAAAAATGTACGTGAGCGTAATGGGGGGGGGAAACGTACGACTAATGTAAAAGGGGAATTTGGGATACTTAAGCGTTTTTTTCTTCTATGTGGCTTCATTTTATTGTTTTTTACATGTTTTATAAAACAACAAATAAGCACGTGATAGCTTTGTGGTCACTTTGAAGATGCTCTTGTTGTGGTCTGTTTTTAGTTCGTATATTTGAATTTTCATGTTAATCTGTTATTACTCAATTTTTATATTTACGAATAAGAGTAATAAATTGTTATCTTTCGTATGAACAAGATCGTCTCAAATCTTGAAATCCGAGCCCATGAAAATGCGCTACTTTTGTTTCGGTTCTTACGGAACCTTTGTTGTTGTTTTTTAATAAATGTACCTGTAGTTTCTATAGATATTTTAAAACATGTTTTAAACAGTCGGGCAATCACTTGGTGAGCAGTAGTATAAATAATCCAAGTTTTATTAAATAAGGTAAAGCATTGCAAGGTAGTGAGATAAAAAATTTTTTTTTGTCTGTTCTCGATTGTCATTCCTCCTTGCCCGTACATCAAAGAACAAGCCAACATTATGGACCACGCCCACCAAGAGGGAGGGGAGGCTAAAAATATTTCTTCTAGGTTCTAAATTAGTGAGGTGATATTTAAGTATATGAAAATTTTGAAAAGCAATTAACATAATCTCATTCGGGTACCTGTCTCCAACTGTTGTGTAGGCCTTCGCGTATGGTATGAAAAATCATTATTGAGAAGCTAAAATTGATTAAAAAGTAATTCCCTTCCACTTTTATCCAAGACAGTATGGTTGGTCTAGAAACACTGACAGTTGGAAATCTCCAAGTTCGCACTTTGAACTTTGACACTACAGATAATCACTTTAGTAGATAGAAGGCCAAGAAAACGAACTTTCAACTGACATAATTAATCGGCTCGGCATGGCCAGGTTGATTATGGCGTTCGAATAGTAATCTGAAGGTTGCGGGTTCGCATCCCCGTCGCACCAAACATGCTCGCTTTTTCAGTCTTGTAGGCGTTATAATGTGTCGATCAATCCCACTATTCGTTGATAAGAGTAGCCCAAGAGTTGGCGGTGGGTGGTGATGACTAGTTGCCTTCCTCTCTCGTCTTACACTGCTGAATTAGGAACGGCTAGCGCAGAGAGCCCTCGTGTAGCTTTGCGCAAAATTCAAAAAACAAACATAATTTTGTGTGTTTTTTATTTCACCTGGGCAACAAAATTCGAAAAACAAACAACAAATGTTTCTCAATTTGACTGTTGAAGCGAAGGTTGTGCACATGCATGAAAGTGTGGCAACTACGTACTTTGCATATTGTACCAAAAATGATAGGGTTTAAAAAAATGGAGCAAAAACTAAGAACGTAAACTACACATAATTAAACAAATTTTTCATCGTGAAACTCGTTGCATGTTTGTCTTTTTCTTTTATTTTTCTGTTATTAAAAACGAAGAACAACTTCTAAAGAAGCAAAGGACAAAAAACATCCCTACTAATAGATTGCCTGCACTGGTTTCGGTTGTTTACTGGGCCTGCAAACTGGTACAACATTGCATAATATATTGCGTCTGTGTAATACCGCTTCCTTTGTCTCTAGATTTGGGATATAAGGCACATTCGACGATTATTAACCACTATAAGATTGTATAACTACTGAGTACATTACATTTTGTTGTTCTGTGTTTTGAAAACGAGTTGACCAGTGTGTTTATAAAAAAAAGAAGAAAAGTTTAGAACACTTTATTAAAGAATAAGATTTTTCTCTCTGTATGTACATTAGACTTCAAACTTTTATAGATGTAAGGATAAATAAAATAAAACAATAACGAAACCTCACATTAAAAAATTTACACAAGCACTTTTAAATAAATAAATAATATATACATATTTGCATTACGCTCATTACTTACCATGATGTTTATGTAGGGATTTTGATATGTTCAGATTAAACAGCTGTTACACACAACCACTGGATCTTGGTTTGTTTGCTTTTTGCCGTTTTTTTTGTTACTAATCGGTTATCAATAGGGTCTTCACTCTAGCAGTCATCGATTCCGTTTAGAACCTATAAGAGGCAGTTGTATAAATTTGTAGAGATTCTGGCACTTTGGGCTAAACTCGTGGAGTTTCCGATTAGCAAAGAAAATATTATGAAACTAGTGTACATTGTGATTACAGCTATGGAACTTTAAAATACAAATGTTTAGCCAATCAAAATATAATTTCAAAAACAGGCTAACGCGTATAAAATCCAATGTGTGTCGTATCACTCTTGATTTCTCGAAATTAGAGTCTTGAAAGCCAAAATGCATTTATCCAGATAAACAGTTTGATTATTGTCTGCCTGTTACTATTTTAACGATGGGGTTGCAAGGGGGTCGTGAAACATTAGAAGTATAAGTGAGTGCTTGTATAATAAGTTTAAAGATGTAGTGTGGGGTCCCATAACCTAGAGCTAAGTGCTTAGTATAAAACTTGGATTGTATCTGAATTAAACTATTTTGTTGCATCACCAACGTTTTTAATAATAATTAAAAAAAGGCGTCTTTATGTACCGGAGACTCTGATTTAATAAATCTATATAAATGTAATAATACTGTTTTCGATGGATATTCACCAAAAATAGTATAACGGTTTATTAGGTCCATAAATTGGTATGGCGGTACGTTAGGTCCGTAAAGGGTTACATAAAAAATACTAGTTTTGTGGTTTGTGTTGGCGTTTTTGCATTTTCGCGTTATTTACCACTACTTTACCTTCTGAGGAGATAGAAACAAATTTACGGTTTTACATTTTGTGTTTTCCAGGTTTTTTAAGGGCATTTTTTACAATTGCATATCAGGGAAGCAGCTTTTCATGTTCTAAGATAATCTTTCATTAAACGTGAATTTACATGACATCCGTCCTATAGTCTTACACTGTTAAATTAGGGACGACTGGCGCAGATAGCCCCTTGAGTAGCTTTGCGCGAAATTCTAAACCAAACCAAACCCTCTCTTAAAACTATTACTTAAGGACTGAATAAAGGATGTAGCATTAAAAATGTAGTGTAGCTAATCCTGATGTCTTAAAACAAATATAATTAATTATAATCATGCGTGCCAGCAAAAATAACATTTAATATTATTATTACAACAGATCTTATTCTGAAGCTGAAATAGACAATTGATAATGTATTTTCTTTTGATATCGAAAAGGAACAAACTCGCACTTTGTAGAGGTAAATCTTTAAAAAAGTGACGCTTAATCTTGTTTATTGTTTTTTGTTTTTTTTTCACATACGAGTAGATGAAAGCTGGCTTACTCTCATGTAATACCACGAACAGGCACGCGTGCGTGTTTGCGATAACCTTCACCTTGATCTGTGTGACTGCACTGTGCAGTGAAGTAGTAATTGTTTGCTTCCACCCGCGGCAGCCTGCCAGGACATAGTAAAAAATGTTGCCCAGTTTCGTGCAGTGGTTGCGAAGATTTGCTAGCCTGCATGGCGGCATTTGTTGTATTTTCATTATCCCTACGTGCATACTAAAATTGGTGAGAACGAGTCCTGAAAAAGAACGCCAGTTGGTCGAATAACTGCGCATGCTCACGCCGTGACATATTATGTGTACGTACCTTAGCGATGGGTACAGTCTCATGGCAGGGCAAGAGACCGTTGAGGGTCCACTTTAGGCTCGTAAAAATGAGGCATCACCACCCTTTTAGGAACGGAAGGAAAAGGGAAATAGACAGCGTATCCGTATTTGTTTCGGTCCACGCACTGGCCTTGGCAGTCAAAAAAATTCATCCGCCCTTTGCAACCACATAGACTGACGTAGCAAGTCTTGACGTTGGATATGCGTGAGTTAATTTTTTGTCTTTATTCATGTTAAAATACAAGCAGTAAACAACGCGCGTGCCAGTTTGACGTTATTATTCTTATGCATATGTTGCGAGTGTTATAAATTGTATGATTCTTTGCATGTGAGATAAAGTAATGCAAAATAGGGGAAGAAGATGATTATAATTTTCCTCACAGAAGTGTGTGTGTGTGTGTTATGACATGACTACCAGTTGTTTATCAGTTACCGTGTGAAGTTAGAATATTATTCCATTAACCCCAGATAATATGGAGAAATTATTAGTTTACAATGTATCACAAGGTGTGTTATCAATAACTCGTCGATCTTATTCTCAAGTCGTGATACTTTTGAACTTTCCATCCCTTTATAATTTGGAGTTGGGTCTGGAGTCCATATTCGAGCCCTATTACTACAATATATAATAATAATAATAATAAAACAACAAGAGCTCATCCTATACACTTTGAACTGTAGAGGCGTTTTAAGAGTGGAGGTCATATTCAGTAACAGTAACTCACAAGTTGACGGTGGCTGGTATGTTATTACTTCAAAGTTAGGGACAGCTAGCTTAGGTAGTTCTTGAATATTTGTGCGCGACAGTCAAGAAAAATGAGGGTAATGAGGATGCCAGTCAAATTCCTCTGTTCGCTCGGATAACAGTGATCGAAAAGTTATCGATTTATTGCTATCCATTTCATATATCAGTTCAAACCTAGGAACGGCTGCGCAGATAGCCGTCGAGTAGCTTTGAGCGAATGTTCGAAAAAACTTTATTTCGACGAAAATTAAGAATGTTGCTGTGTCTTTTGGTAAACGAAACTAACTGGTCTTTCTTTATACGTTCGTTTACCACTGTGTGAATGGAGGTTATTGGGAACATTTTTTAATTATTTTACTGGTTACCAAAAAAAAAAAAAAGGAAAACGTAGGATTGAGGAGTTAATTTCGTAAAGTACTGGTTAAGGTTCTGAAGAAAAAAATGTTGGTTCAAGTTAAGTTCACGCTAACGTCACTCAGTTTGAAGATCGTAGAGGGCAACATTGCTAATTGTAAATCGTCCTTTTGTGTTTGTGAGACCGTAAAGCATTCGTAGATTATTTCGTCGCTTGGTGATAATAGTGTGAATGTCAGTTGTGTATTAATTTCTGTATGTTTATGTTACAGTCATAATCTCAGATAGTACTTTCACGTCACACGAACTTGTGACAGCCACCCAATACATGGCGCAAATAGCCTAGTTGCTTTGCGCCATAAAACACCAAACCAACCAACCCAATACATACTTTATACCCGATGGATAGACGTAACCCGTATTCACTATTCTAACTGTATTACTTCAAACCAACAGGGTCTTGTATCTCGGAACGGCTGGTATAGGTATTAATACTTTTATTGATAAGCAGAGAGCAACGTTTTGAGCTCCCTAGGTCATCTTTGCGTCGAAACGTTATTCTGTGCTTATCAATAAGTGTTAACACCCATACCTGTCGATCTGAGATACATTTTTATTTCAAGTGGATTTCTCGTCATCAAGAATTACTTCACCAGTAGGGACTTGCACCCCACACGATTGTGTGATTTCTGTCCAGTATGGACTTAACTCCAAATACCTTCCATAACGCCTATCTAATACGAACTTGTGTCTCACATACACTTTGTAACTTCCAACCAGTGTGAACGTACGTCCAACGTAACGCTTCTGTAACCGCTTAGAGTATGGGTTTGCATCTCGCACTCACTTCAGTAATTGTTTACAGAATGGTCTTACCACACAGTTATGTAACGGTTATTAATGCATGTTATCTGATAACAATAATCTCATAGTTTCTAATCGATACTGCTGTCTTCAGCCTGTTGGTATATCATTATGGTGCGATTGGTCCTTTCTGTTTAATTGTTGTACTCGGACAAATACGTAAATCTAACGCTAAGAAACCAGTGGCAAATGAACGCATAGAACAGAGAGCAAGAGGTGTGAAAAGAAAACTGAAAACATAATTTTCTCATTGTAACACAAGTCTATTTAAGACATTTATTTCCTTCCAGAAATTAGAATAAAAGTTTGAATAGGCCCAAGACATATTAAATAACTGTTGTTGTTTTTTCTACTGAAGCTGTTCGGATTCAAAATATTATATCATTTTGTTTTCTAATCAAACGAACAAACCCCGTTGGTGTCCTATTAACCCTCTACTATATTGATGGATAGTACCATTGATACTGTCGTACGACATGTACACTTTTTTAAGTTGTAAGGTGTAGACACATGCAGATTTTCATATGGATGTTTTTCTTTTTGTTTTATTTTTCATGGTAGAGCTGAATCAACTAGGCTAGACTCTTGCGCGTTCTTAAAATACATAAAGTGGATAAATAATAATATTAATGGAGCAAGTACTTCATATTATCTAAAAATTAAAATAATACTAACAACAATAACATGGTGTTATTTAGGTACACGATATATGCCTTATAAATGCATAGAGGTTACGACAAATTTTTGTTCATGTTATCTGCTTAAGAAAAACAATAACTCCATTTGTTAAATATTAGAAATAATTGTTTTTAAAATTCAGTTTTTATCGATTGTACAGAGAAAAATTTTTGTTTATTTCTTCACGTCGTTTAAGTATGTTTGTCTGGCGTCTTAAGTTGGCATAAAGTAACTGAGGCTAATTTATTCACAATGTTTTATCAGGTTTACCTGACATCGTAAGTTTTTGTATGCCACCTGATGACGTTAGATAAACCAAGTGAAACGTTGTGAATAAATAAAAGTTTATACAACTGATAACTTGTGAACAATTCCATTTGATCTTTACATCTGACCAGAGCTTGAAGTTGTACATAGTTCGTGAAGAATAGAGCACGATCTGGGTCATAATTCCCTCTTCCTATTGATAAGAAATTTGCTTCACAAACATAAACTGTATTAACAAAAGGGAGAAGGAAGGTTCGTTACTTTGTTATAATTGTTTTTACTATTTATTAAGTGGTTCTTTAAAAGAGTTTGACCCAATCAGGCTTGAACTCTGGTTCATGTTTTCAAAACGCACTCTCTTTAGTTCTAATGTTTCTTGTGGCTATTGAGGAAAGGTAATAGATGTCAGAGCTGGACAAACACTGAGAAGATTGGTGACCGACTCGTATTTGGTACATTAGAGTCCAAAGTGGGAACCTTTTTAGAACACGACATTAAACAGCTCATTTGTACACTAGACACCCAGGACAAGGTTCTGAAAAGATTACACCAGTTAATGCCTGCTGTTTGCATAACACTGAGATATGCTAAACCACTATCCGTGGATTAGCAAACAACAATAAGTAGGAGATGGACTTCATAAGGCCGTTTTTTGAAGAGAATCCCCCTTTTCTAGTCTTAAGGCTTATAAAACCATAAACCAGCTTTTGATACAGGCCGATGGAACAGCACAGATAACCATCGTAGTGCTTTACTCTTAGTAACAAGTAAACAAACAATTCCTGACGAGACGACCCACCTCAGCCTTTACAATTGACAGCGTGGTGGCTCTTTTGATGTTATGGAGATTACCAACAGTGACGTTGGACGTCTCTAGTGTTTGCTTACGAGCCAGTATTTCGTTGCTGGGTGGTTTTAGTTGATGACCAAAAGATGAACACCAAGCTCCATTTATCTGCAGTGTATGCGTACGTGGAAAGATACACTCGTGTACCATCTTTAGTGAGAGTACGCGTACCAAGTTTAGCTCTAATACAGGATAACACTACAGTATATTTTACCTTATTTTTTGTTTTGTTTTAAACCCATTGATATTTAGTACTTAGTTATTTTAAAGAATCAGACGTTTATTTACTGAAGGTATAGTTCAGTTAGTTTACGTAGCACAGTTGTTTGGCACGACATTTGACCGTTGTGGTATCTATAATACCATTTCCATTTTTCACTGTTTATATACTGTTCCTGGTACTCTTTGTAGGTAAAGTAATTTAGACGGATTTGATAAAGATGACACCGTGTACATCTGTAAGAACTTTGCCAGTCAGCTATGACGTTAGTCGAAATTATCTTTTAAAACTGAGGGAATAAGTTATTTTTTTTAATGTGAGCATTGTAGTTTGTTTCTAACAGTGACGTGTTTGATATAGAAAGAAACTCGTATATTATGGAGACATAATATGGTTGAGTAAATAACGGAAGAATTTGGTTAACTCGTCCGTTATTATTATTATTATTTTTTAAATGATATTTTCTCGTATTATGCTCCACAAATGTTTTGAAATGGCTTTGAGACCACTTTACTAATACGTGACATTTGGTCAGTTGGCAAGTTTTTGTTATCTAGTAAACAATGCCGCGATAGCAGAAAAACGGTACAGTCGTTTTACACAAACTGTCAACTGTGAGCGTCATGTTCGAGTAGCGTTATACACAAATGAACTATTGTAAGCCTAATCTTCGACTAGATAACATTGTGTGTCGGTATTCCGCGTTTTCTAAATACTTCTGTTTTTTTAACCAACACCTTCAGTTGTTGTGGAAATTTCTTGATGTTTGTATTTATTTTTATAATGATGGAGATTTATATATTTATATATATTTATTACCATGCACGGTAATATTGTTCAGAAACTTTTTGTTCTACAGATCGGTGCTGTATATGGGTTGTTCAAACATGCACAGAGTATTGAAAATGAAAGAGTAACTGTTACCATTCGTAATTTCCCATGCGTGAACGTGGCTTGCTGCTTACCGAGTATACTTTTTTCTTGTCGATCATTGTTTTCAAGAGTGGCCCACATGAACCTGGCTTTGAAAATGTCTTAAAGTTCATAACTTCGATATAAGACATGCTAATCAAACTTTAATCTCTTCATTACAAACTGATAAACTTAATATCCAGTGCCTTGTGATTATTGAAAGGTTAACGTTAACAAGATCTGTGGCAAACTTAAGTTATCTTGTGAATTTTTATCGTATTTCAAGATTACCGTGAACTTCAGTGCACCAGAAACAATTTGTTTTTTTTTAGTCAGAATATACTTTGAAACTATTTTTCAAACTGTGGGGCGAGCTTGTGTTTTCTTGGAACATTCTTGAAGTAAATCTTGAAACGATACATTGTTTAATTAAAGAAACGTATTTTGGTGTTTTAAGGTTGTTTATTTCTTGTATTATAATATCTTTTATACATCACTATGCACCACAGTAATTAAGTTTTAACTATTTAAATACACAAGTATTTTTAATAAAAGTTTACTTTAAACGTATAACCATTTCGGACTTAAATTCCTATTAATAACTTCGTATCAAAAGTAAGTTGTGTAGAACACAACCAAAAACAATTATTTGTAAGTTTAGCATCTTTTGTTATATGTATCGAAACATCCTGCCCAAAATGTTAACACATGTTAAATGGTTACAGGTGACTGTCTGAGCTTAATGAATCTACTTAGTTCCTACTGTTATAACAAATCCATCAGGAGAGACTTTGAGCTTCTAGCGTTCGATCCTGATAGTTCATCAGAACAGAACTTCTGTCCAGTAAGCTGGTATTCCGCTTTAGATGTCGTCCAGTTTCGGTTTTCACTTCTCAAACAAACTGTATATTCGTAGGACGAGGACTTAAAAACTCGGTCATTAAAAGAACGTGAAGCTAAATAAATACAAAGTAATAAAAAGTTCTCTTCTGGAATTATAGGTTGTGTAGCTGCAGGCATGCATTAAGTTAAATAATCCATTTATATTTGAACAGTGTCAGCAACATATTTTTCTACTTTTTTTCTTGGAGTTTTGCTAGGACAACTTAATAATAGGGTTGGGCTGGGTTTGTTAGTCAAGACCGGTTACACTCTCTGTGACGTCTGTCACTTAAGTTTTAGGTGTTCTTAAGGTTTAACGTGTCATTTTATTGGAATCCTTGGTTGTGCAGACAAGACAGCTTCATGACGATTCTATATCAAAATCCTTCGCAGTCAATATTGAACGTGGCGATGAAAATCCTATTTGATTATTTTGTTTAGAGAATTAATCGTAGTAATATATTCCACTGCAAAACTTTGTTACAAAATGATAATAATGATTCACATGAAATACCAAAATAGAAGCAGACCGTAAAGAATTTTAACCCTAAACGTTTTAGTATAAATTCATTAATACACTAAGTTACAATGTAAAACGAACTCGTGCTCTGCTATAGTCCATATCTTTTAAGACGAGTGATTTAGTATTACTTACAAAATACTTATGGCCGTGGGAGCGTAATACTGTGACGGTAAATTTCACTATTCATTGGTAAAAGAGTAGTCTGAGAGTTGTTCTAGTCTTACACTGCTAAATTAGCGACGACTACCACAGATAGCCCTCGTGTAGCTTTGCTCGAAATTCAAAACGAAATACTCGTAAAATTATTTGATTACTAAAGATCATATTTTGGTGTAATAGTCAACTCTCAGATATGTTATAACTGAGGAGCAAATATAAAATCATTTATTAGTAAAAAAATATTTATGTAAAATAATCATAGTATTAATAGTAAAAAGTCTAACTTATCGCACGATTTATCTAACTATGGTTGGTATATATTTTTTTCTTGTATAGTGGACTAGTGCATATTGAACTTGGGTTTTAAAATGTGTAGAACTGTTTTGGATAATAACCTAAAAAAATATTGATAGTCTGCGGGCCTAAATCGAGTACCTAGCCTAAATTCAAAACTAGTACACCCCTTTTCTTCTGCAGAAAAGGTTTAACCACTTATTTGACATGTATTCATCTTTTGAAAAAATTACCTGAATTAATTCGGGCAAATTATTTCTCGTCCTTTTTTTTGTTTTTTATTTGCTCGATTTATCCGATTATCACGTACTACGATCAATAGTCGCTAGATGGCAGTAAAAATGTTTCTGTTGATGTCTGTCTGATACATTTTTAATTATGGTTTAGTTTGTTTCGCGCAAAGATACACGAGAGCTATCTGCGCTAGCCATCCATAATTTAGCAGTGTAAAATTAGAGGGAAGGCTGTTAGTTATCATCACCCACCGCCAACTCTTGGGCTACTCTTTTACCAACGAATAGTGGGATTGCCCGCACATTATAACTAACGCCCCCACAGCTGAAGGTGCGAGCATGGTTATTGTGATGGGATTCGAATCCGCAACCCTCAGATTACGAGTCGAGTTCCTAAACCACCTGGCCTTTTAATTATGTTTCATAAGTAGTAGAAAAAAATCTTGTTTCTCTTTATATTTTCATTAAAATAATATATATTGCGTATAAATCCAGACACATAGCATTTACTTATCGAATAAATTTTGTGCAAAATGTTAATAACTGATTGTAATTTTTATTCACTAATATTTAAGCATCGTCTACCATGAAAAATGATTGGGTATTTAACACTGAAATACGAAAAAAACAACGACCACGTCATATTGCATGAAATAAAACATTTTAAATTGGTTTCACGTGTTTCTGCATCTATTTTTCTTTGTCTCGTATATTGTTTTGTACAAATTTGAATGTTTACTCTTGAATCTGATGTTATACACCAGGCAGAAAATATTCTGTAATTATGTATTTATTTCACTTGCCTACAGAATAAAAAAAATAAAAACTGCTAATTTAGAGGTGTATTTTAGAGCTTTGTAAACCCAGCTTTTGACCTGAAGCAGGTGTGAAGAGAATGGAGAGGTGTTTTGTTGCAAGGTGTAGCACGAACTTGATGTTCCTTTCCTGAGAAGACAATGGTTCAAGCAGGTGAATAACGTAATTGAAGACCCCGAGTCGACCTTACGTTAGTTTTGTTATATGCTGACTTCGGGATTCCCTACTATGATACTTGTCACACAAAACGTGTAATGTTTTTCAAATACACAGGTAGCCACTTGTATCTAAGTATTTATTTGTAACTTAGTTTTCAAATTTTATAGTAATTGTATTCTTCCCTCTCTTTTTAATCCTTATAAATGTATATTCTTTTGAATACACTCAACAACTAAATCATTTGAGGGACTTACTAACCGTAGAAAATACAAAAAAATTGAAAAATATATTTCTACTGTCACAATTTTCGCTAATGTCACATTAGTGTACTTGTTCATATGTGCATGAAGAGTACTAGTATAGATATCCTGAAGATGACCTAAGAAGGTGTCGAAACGATGTTCTCTGTTTTCTTTTGGTAAAAGTGTTATTACCCACACCAGCCGTTTTGAGATACATTTTTACTTCAAATGGTTTTTTTTTCATCACAAAGTACTTCACTGTTGTAACTATTTCTCATGGCGTGGATGTATCTTCACTATAACTGGTATGGAGGTGGAGATTCATTGGGTTCATAAAGAGATACAAGTTTTTAGTTTGTATTGTCGTTTTTTGTTTATTAATCATGAATTTACATAACTTGTTAAGGGGTCGGGTAGTTTAACGGATGTGTGTGTGTGTGAACTTTCATCTGATACCGACTTAAACTACAATCTACAAAAAGTTGTACCTACTAGCTACCAAATAAAATTTCCGACTTAGATTTTCTGTACGCGTTGCTATGATTACTTACATTTACCGATTTGATATATTTCGACAATTTATAAAAGTTTGACATGGTTTCTTCATGCCTAGCTAGTTTAACACACACAAGTATGATATACATATTTTCTGTGACTTTCCTCAGTAAGTGGGTTGTTAATTCTGGTAGTGGTATGTTTTCCGGCTATTTTATGTTTATTTCATAATGTACATGTACTCTGTTTCGTTTATTTTGAATATCGCGCAAAGTAACACAAGGGCTATCTGCGCACGTGTACTTGGGCATATACCCCTAAAACTTATTGTTCATAGTTGAACAGGAGAAAAAGTACTTTATTTGAAAACAGTGCAAGAACTAAGCTTTTAGATAGCAGCTAGTGTCAGCGTCACGGGTTAATAAGTCTAAGATCTAGGGTTCGATTCGTCATTTTGGACAAAGCACAGGTATTGCGTAGCTTTATGCTATAACAAACAGATAGCGTGAAAATATCTGTATCTGTAGTAAATCAGCTTTTGTAAAAGTAAAGGTCCAACTGTTGTGAAGTCTTTGTTGAATATATAATTATTAGATTATCAGTTGCTTAGGCTATAGACTCTGAAAGCTCGATTAAAATGCGACACAATTTGATACTTAAGACTTGTTTGAGTCAATTGTATTTTCGATAGTGTTTCAAGAGCTTCATAAGAGAGAGTTTGTGCTTGATGTCGTCATGTTTTTGCTGTCAGACACGTTTAACTGTACGAACAGACGAGTAGAAAATACTGACGAATTTTACTTTTTAATATTATTAAGTTTCATCGTTATTTTTTCCCTTAAAAGCCACGTGTATTTTTATTTAAATTCATATATTTCTTTAATGTTTCTCAAAGTGTGTTTTGGAATTGTGTGTATATTCTAAGTTAGCACACTGTATCATTGAGGGGAAGGTATTTCAGTTAGGAAACATGTGGGATACTCATTAAAATCGTCAAAATGAAAGTTTCTGATAAAATAGTTAATTCACATAAGTTACTTATGCAAAGTGATGCACTTTACTGCCAAACTAATTTTCTAGCTCTGTATGGCCAGGTGGTTAAGGTTGTAGACTCGTAATCTGAGGATCGCGGGTTCGAATCCCCGTCACATTAAACATGGTTGCCCTTTCAGCCGTAGTGGCATTATAATGGCACGATCAATCCCACTATCTGTTGGTAAAAGAGTAGCTCAATAGTTGGCTGTAATTAGTAATGACTAGTTGCTTTCTCTCTAGTCTTAAACTGCAAAAGTAAGGACGGCTAACGCAGATAGTTATTGTGTAGATTTGCGAGAAAAATAAAACAAACTAATTTTCTTTGCACTCGATGCGTCGCATAGATATATTGTAAATCACTTCTCCGCTTAGGACTTGAAATAATAGATACTACATAAAAAGTAAAAGCCATTTAATATATACTTGGACATACTGAAGGAAATTAATTATGTAAACATATTCGATTTCGTAACAAGAATGGTATGGTTGAAATTACAATTGTATAAAAAATGTTTCACATTTAGATTTTGTCATTGTAAAGAGTTTACACTTGATTCGTGGTTATTACCCGCTTCAATCCATATTACTTTGAACAACAGGTAAAAAAATGGCCTTGTTTAGAGAGTATACACACAGTTGGTTACCTGACTATCTTCTTTCTTTCTTTCTTTTTTTTTCTTTTTTTTTTACTGGGACCAACATCTATTATCGGGTTGAACCACCTTTTGCCCCAGTAATAACTTGGACTCAATTACAAGTTGTTTGAACATTTATTTTGTAGTAAGTCATTCGTCCAAGGGGCTGGTCAGAATTGGTTCACAGCTCCCAGAAGATGAAAACGGTAACAAATGTGTGACATGTGAGCGCTTTCCAAAATGGCTCAATTCAAGTGAGATTTAGTTGTTACATTGATTATTTGCTGTCGTGTTGTTCAAAACAATATTGGACAGCTCCTAGTGCTGCGACTTGTTTTAGTGTAGTCGTGGAAGCGTCGTTGAAATTAAATATTGTAGGATTATCTTGATAAGTAACGACGTTAGTGCACACACTGGATGGTATTTGCCCTCTCAAAGAGATCGGAAAGATCCCTCCTTCTTTCGTTTCATAAAGACATTTCTCTTACTATTTCGGTTTCTGGCAGTGATGAAACTGGTTTTCTTACTACTTTTTCTTAACTATCAATTCTGAAGAACTTGTACAGTGATTCATGGAATCACCTCACAAATTTTAAGTCGTGTACTGTCAACAGATTTACTTCTTACAAGGCGTTTCTCTTTACATTTGAAATTAACAGTTTCGAAATTGCTTTCGATTGCCGGTTATTATAATGCTTTTCACGTGGTATGTTTGAAAATGTATTTACTTCACTTTGGTTAAAAATCGCCAATCAGATCAATGCCTCGTGTATCTAACAAGCTTCACTAGTCCTTTTTCCTCTAGGCCAGTTACCAGGGGTTAGCAACTACAGTTTCTCGAAAAGGAGACAATTTTCATTTCAGTTGACACTCCCAATAGACTCAGTGTAATGATAAGCGAGTTTCAACAGATGTCGTCCTTTGGTTAACGATCATTCTAGTCTGTTATGTTTCTCTCTAAGTATTTCAAATCTGTGATTTTATTCATTGTTTTCAGAGTGATTATAGCGTTACTGATTGCACGTATTTCTATACTTGGTGTCAACGGTGTATTACATATATAATCAGAATATTTCACGCATGCGTGATTTAGCGTCTTTAGCATCGAAGCAAAGGGTTCTAAAAAAAAGTAGCAATTTTCTGTATACACATCACCAATAAAGATACTTCCGTTAAAATATATCAATATAATGACGGTAAATATCTGTTTTATTACTAAGTATTACTAGTGAATTGATATTTCTATAATGTTTTTTTTAAATTTGTTAAATGGCTTCCCTTTGTATCTCACAGCAAAACGGATGCTATTTCAGTACATCATGTTGTCACCTGGCATTGATTTATTATTATTTTGGTGGTTTCGTTGTTAAGGCGCTCGACTTGCAATCTGAGAGTCGGGGTTTGAATCCACATTACCGAACATGCCAGACCTATCAGCTATGGGGGCGTTATGATGTCGCGGTTATTTCTACTGTTCGTTGATTAAAAAAAAAAGTTCAAGAGTTGGCGGTGTGTGGTGTTCACTCATTGCCTTTCTTATAGTTTATCACTGCTAAGTTAGGGATGTAATCCTCGTATAGCTTTGTGCGAAATTCAAAATAAATTAAATCTTTTGTTGTTAACTCTTCATAATTATTGTTCATAGTCTAACAGAATAATCGCGGTGGTTTGTTTGAATATTTCTAGTGTTCGCACAAACTTACTCAAAGCTTGATTTCCATCGTTATTTCTTGTCTTGGTATTGTTTGATCGACAAAAAGGATTTGACTGTCACTTTTGCATATCTCATCCACCGAAATGCGGAGTATAGTGTTTTTGCAACAATGGGTTGCGATCTATGAACTCTTTGATTCACAGTTCAGGCAAACTAACTCTTTGGCCACGCCGTTTACCAGACGCAGTGTAAAAAGTGTATTTTATAGCAGTGTAGCTGAATTCATGCAGCAGTTAAGTTGTTCTTTAATCTAAAGTGTAGAATTGAAAATGCAGTACTAGATATTAGTTTGATCGTGGAAAATGAAAACATAAATTGTACTGTTTTGTGATACTTAACAGAGATTGCAGTTTTCATTGTTTTAAACTACTCATGGCTCAGTATTCTATATATACTAAAATTATTTTTGGAATCTTACCACGGTGCTACGTCTGACTATTGTGAATTTTTACAGTAGCCTTGTGGTGTACTTCAGCTTCCATTGTAAAATGCTCCAGTGTTAGGCTTTTCTGTACTCTGTATTGTGTACAAGGACGACTGTTTTCCAGCGCCTGTTTCCATACTTCGACCATACAAAAATGCATAGAGGACTTTGTATGGAATAGCATGAATACCTATTTCTTTTTCCAGCAACTTGTGTTAAGGGACAGTTAAACGGATATGGCAGGTAAACAACTAATGTACACAAGACGTGTATCGATTTTTCAGACTGAGATACTGTTTGATTACGTTGCGTAATGTTGCCTGGGACACATGGATAGTATTTTGCCATTGAACTTTGTGGATTCACACATATGACAAGACACCGCAATTTTTGCTTTGGTTTTGTTTGTTACTGCTGGTGTACGACTTGTTATGGGTCTCTTTCTGGTGGTCTAGGTTTTCCAGGTTGATCCTTCTTTCATTGTGTTATAGTACTACTACTTACACAGAATATATTAGTTGTAGAAATTGAAAATCTCCGGTCTGGTTAAATTTTTATGGTCTCAGTGTACGAATATTTTAATTACAAATGCGTTATAACAAGGAAACTTCAGATAATTTCAAAATGAAGTTCTGGTTCTGGTGCTCTACCGTCAAGTGAGTTTGTGACGTGATATGTAGATTCAAATTCGTTTTCATATTAATTCATTTAGCTCTCTGTATATCCTGTATATCCAGTGAAAAAGAAACTGAAGCTAAAAACAGAATTGAATGGCATTGCACATTTTCCCCAATAACATGTAAACACAAAGGTTTTTTATTTTGCAGATTTTGTCGCAGTTACAAAATCAAAGATTCTATTGGTGAAGTAAAAACAGACTGAAAAAAAAGAAAACCAAGTAAATCAGCATGTAAATGACCAGCAGAGACAAATAGTTGTTTATCTTTTTGTGTGTGTTATACAGTACAACCAGGTTTAAGTGATACCCAAGTTTTATGAAACAAACTTCATGCATTCACAGAGTATTACAACGAATTGTGTAGTTTCGAATGGGTGGTGTATTTTTAACATGGTGAGGTCAGTAGTTCCCAGTCAGCTTCTGTACCGGTTTTCACATATGGACTGTATGCCAGCTGAATCTGTCAGAATATAATAACGCTTTGTATTTATACTGGAGATAATGAGCTGTTTGCTATTCAGATTTTTATCATGAAACTTGTTGTGTATCAAAATATAAATAGCCCAAGCAACAACATTTATTTCGACCAGCAGTGATTAACATATAATTTCAGTATAGGTAGTTCCGTGGAGGTACTTAATTTGTACACAGGTTCAAATGAACGCTAGAAGCATTTTAAAGCTGTGGTTGCGTTAGGCAGACATTTTATTATGTTTGTTTTTTTTACAAGGAAAAAATCTTTTGTTGCTGATACTCTTTTCAAAAATATTACACTAAAAATTCTATAGATGCTTATTGTAGCAGATTCTGCTAGGCCTAATGGTTTGTGTGTAGTGGTGACACATCGAGACGTGGTGTTAATCAAATACGCTTCTCACTTTCAGCTTTGGGAGCGTAAAAGGAGTGACAATCAATGCCACTATTATATTGAATGTGGTCTATTCAGGAGGTAAGTACTGCTATGTTGTGCTTATTTTGGAATGAGGACCGACTGTGTCTAAACCATGGGGTAAAGTTTTTTTACTATACCGTTTAATCTACTTTGTGTATGAAATGTTGTTCAGTTGAAAAAGTTATTTTTTTATATTCCTTATTGTATTAAACATTTTCGTTTGGGAAAACCTCATTAGCTTACACACAGTATTTTAAGACATTTACCGAGGATGCAAGTCAGATATATTCAAAGCGCAAATATGCGAGATCTTTTGCTGACACACATTGGTGTCTGACCTGGATCTCTGCATGAGAGTAGAATTTGGTTTTAAATCAGTTGTTGTATTGATATAAACATCCAAATGTATCTGATTAAACTGTCATTTTGGTCGTCTTTCTGTCATTTGTTTTTCTTTATGGCAAAATCTGTATTTTTCTCTCTCTCTCTCATTTACACACATTCATTCAAAGAATATCCCTTTTTCAGTCATTTTAAATTAATCTAACAAACAAGAATGACTGTTATCAGTCTGTATGAGATTTGGTTGTTGCACCATATTTATAGTAATAAAGGTGTTGAAGATTACTTAAATACACCTACCAAATATTCCAAAAACTTCTGATATTAACGTAAAAAAAGCGTAATAAAAAGATACTAGGATGTAATTTGTGTGTGTAAGTAGGTATTTGATTATATACAAAATTCACGTTTGTAAATTTGGCTTTCTTTTTACTAATGTTCTTCGCCTGTTTTGGAAATCTCGACATATAGACATCGTAAACCTTGGACATTTCTGGTTTATTTGTTTTGGAATTCTGCTTCTTATTTTCATTAATATAATCGATATCACGTTTGTGATACCTTGATAAATCAGCTATGAAGTTTCTTCATACGATAAATGAAACTTAACATTTTTAATTCTTGTTTCACTTAATAGGAAACAGAACAATATTTCCATTCAGGGTTCTTTTTTTTTATATCTTAAAACGAAGTAATTTGTTCTGTATGTACCACATAAACTCTCCTTCGAATGTGTGTAACTTTTGCTCGTGCGTTTTTATGCCAGAATGCCACGTTGTAACAGGATTAGTCGTCTGAAACAAGTTCACATTCATTTAAATCATTATTGAATTTTTACACCGGCAGTCCAGAAGCAGTACAGTTATAGACGGGAGGGTAAAGGGGACTTGTTTTATGATGTAATCCCACACTTCTACTGAATAATTGTATTTGTACGATGTATTGTTGTCACTTGTATCGGCTTGATGTTTAATATAATTATTCTCTTGCATGTTCAAAGATCCTTGGGTAGATCTGGTTGTTTCAATTAATCTGCTCGGGATACTTTTCAAGGTCAAAATCTGGGATTTTGAGCGAACAGTTTCTGAAAAATGGTATTGGAGATTTGGAATCAGATCCAGAATTTACATCTTTAGTGACAAGAATATACAATTACTCGATTTATAAAACAAAAAGTCATTATGTTCCTGCTGACTAAAACATTCTACATGGTTATAAGAATGTGTTAATTGAGATTTATGTGGTTGTGTGTGTGTGTGTGCGTGCGTGTGTATCCTGGGCCATTTATACGTGTAGAAATTTCGTAATTGGTCTTACGTCCTGTACACAGAACGTACTCTACACAAAAGAATCACTATGGCCATTCATAGCACAATCACGTTCGAGTTATCCGTCTCCTTACCTCCTGACTCATATTCATCTATCACTCCTAAACCCGATGAAGTGACAGTCTTTAAGATTATTACTGAATGGCCCCTACTATCTTCGAAGATGACGTATGTCCTAAACCTGCTGGAGTACCTATATTCATGATGAATAGCCTTACAGATGATTTATGAGTTTGTACCCGGGTGTAGTAAAGTCATTTAAATCTTTTTATAAATATAATTTTTTGTCCCTCTAGTGGTTCTAACAAGTGAACATTTTTTAAATATTGTATCGTCATGTTCTTTTATCCGTTTTTTTTGTTACTAATTGTATGGTAATTAAATTTCGCACATAAAGATATTGCTGTATTTTAGATATCAATTTTCCGTATTTCCTTTGTTATTCATGACTTTTCTTTCTTTTTTTTTTACTATACGAAGAACCTCCTTGGCGTGTACGGGGATATGCCGTATTTTTACTGAAGTTCATGCTGGCGGAGATATGAGGTGTCAAGATATTTTTGGCGAATCAGTGTATGTTAGCAAGTTGGCCAAATTTTCTAATTTATCTATTAGTCGTGCTATGTAATTCCGATAATGCTTTATACTCTTACCATCACACTGACGGGAAAATGTACGACACCCTTGATTTTATTCATAGGTAGAAAAACAACATACAGTGTTTACTTCTTGATAAATGACATGTATGAAAAAAAAAATTAAAACAGTTTCACCTGGCGTTTTAATCGTTAGAATGTCAGCAGTCTTCACTATTCAGTCCAGTTGCCCCACTCCTTGCATTCAAAGTCAACCTACTGAAGCATTCTTTTGTTTGTTAAAACGTGCAGTTTTTGACTTCTGTGTCACGTTTATCGGAATGTTGCTCAGATTTGAATTTTTCATCAATTTCTTTTAAACAACGCGTTTCCATATCGGCGTGGACAACTCCTAAGACGTTTTTGAAACTTTTTTTGAAATCTTACAATAAGTTAAATATTTAATACATCAAGAACTGGAGAGATATAGAATTCTGCATATGTCACGAGTGTATGTTGAAGATTGGACATTATAATCACGTTACTAAGGTAACTAAGAACTAGTTCGTGTCGGTGGTTTTTCAATACAGTTGGAACATTGTTTTACGTTAATATTCACTATCGTTTTGTCATAACATCACTTCGTCAGTCTTCATTTATGTTTAAGACTCGTAACGTAGCTAAAGTAATGTGTAGAATTATAAATGGACTTTTTTCTGTTAAAATACTTTTACTGTGAGCTTAAGGTCCTCTTACCACAACCTTCATTGCATTGTTGCCCGGTGAAGGCTTTGGTGAGAGGGCGTAAATAGCCAGGTGATTAAGGCACTCGAGTCGTAATCCGAGGGTCGCGGGTTCAAATTCCCATCACAACAAACATGTTCGCCCCTTCAGTCGTGATAAATTTATAACATGACGGTCAATCCTACGATTCGTTGGTAAAAGAGTAGTCCAAGAGTTTTGGCGGTGGGTGGTGATGACCAGCAAAATTAGGAACGGCTAGCGCAGATGGCTGTCGTATAGCCATGCGCGTAATTAGGAAAAACAAACAAACAAAATAAAATGTTATGACACAACGATATAGTGTGAAGCTGCTTCTTGCTGTATCTTTCAATAATCAAATAACTAATATGAACTTAAGGTTTTCGGTTTTAGGACTTGACGTATTCTTTTAAACTTGTTCTATTGAAGGCTTGGTCTTAGACCTAATTTACTCTGAGTTGCTGGAATCGTCACACGTATAAGATTCTTTCTTGCCTCTTGATTATGAAAAGGAAGCCTGGTTTATTTTTCTATGACTTTCTTGTTTCGTGAGATTCCCATATGATACATATGCAAACTAAACTGAAGTAGTTATGTTGACAATAGGATGAAAATTTCCCTTTCCCAACTTTTCGTTGTACGTATCCAAAGATTAAATACACTAAATTAAATTAGTCTAAGCCTAAAATGGTACAGAAAACGAAATAGAATGTTAATAATATTTTATATTGCGCTCATCCTACTTATTAACAACAGAAATTAAGTGATATTCATGACAGCCATTGAAAAATTAGGTTTATACGTTTTCTCAGGTAGGTCTTGATTACTTGAAACGAAAAGGTACTATAGTATCTGTTACTATTATGCTAGTTTTAATTTAAGTATTACGACCTAACAAACTTTTTTCAAAATATCCGTATACACAGCATGAACATGTGTATTACAATGAAGGACATTTATTAACTGTTTTGTTATTATTTTAGTTATTTACATTCTCTCTCTCTCTGGTATTTGGGTATATTTATTTGTATACCCAGGAGGGTCAGGTATACTAGATTTGGTATTCTTTGCTCTCTGGTTTGGTTTGTTTTGAGTTTCGCGCAAAGCTACACGAGAGCTATTTGTACTAGCCGTCCCTAATTTTGCAGTGTAAGACTAGAGGGAAGACAGCTAGTCATCACCACCCACCGTCAACTCCTGGGCTACTTTTACCAACGAATAGTGGGATTATCGTAACGCTATAACTCCCCTAGGCTAAAAAGGCGAGCATGTTTGTGAAGGGGATTTAAACCTGTGACCCTTGGATTATGAGTCGAGTGCTTTAACCACCAGGTCATGTCGGGCTGCTCTCTAGTATAGCCTGTATTTCACACGAGTAAAAGGACCGGATTACATCTACTGGCTTAATTCTAATTGTATGTAATCAATTATATAGATGTGTGTGTGTGTAATACCGTGAACTTCGAGATGCGCAATCTGAAAAACAACAATAAAACTGTTCAGTTTCATAGTTAACCAAAGTATTTATCAAAAGAGGTTTCGTGTAAACGGTATTTTCTTTTAATATTTCTTCTCTTGAAAAATAAAACCTAAATAATTCTGAAACTGCATTTAGTAATAGGTGTTAAAGCTGCATCGCTTACTTATTCCATCCGCGTGTTCTGTAATGTGTAAAACTGTTCATTATTATAGTAAACAACAATATAAGATAGGGGAGGATTCTTCCGAAAACACCTGAAGCCGGTCGTGGCTCACTGATCAGCGTGACGGTTTATTTACCAGAAAGTTCAAGGTTCGTGCCTCGATTTGCCGTCAAACATGAGTAGTCACGAATGATGTGTAATTGCAATTAAATGATTTGTATTTTCTGTACTAATGTACTGTATAAACTAAAGTGTATACTTATGCACCTTGAATATTTTGCTGTCATAAGTTTATTGATGTATGGCTGTGAAATATTGTTATGAATGTATTACAGACGGTGGGTACTGGTGATGGGTTGCCCTTCCTCTGTGTTGTTAGTTCTAAATAAGAAATATCTGGCCTGCCCATATGTTACATGGTTGATTTTAGACAAAATGGCGAAAGCACGTGTTTTTATGAAATGGGATTTAACGATATGTTTCGGACAATTCGGCTGAAAAGAAAATCGTCGCACTTAAAGGAAAAGTGAAACTAAGGAGTAAATTACGATGTGACAATGATAAAGTATACAGTCTGATGAAGAAGGTAACTAGGGATATATGAGAGATGTAACTCCTGTTTGCTAACCTTGGATGGAAAGTGAAACTGCAATCAAAATTAAAATGTAAAACTTATCAACAGATCTGGACGCGAAACCGAAATTGTTCTACTAAGAACAGAAACGAAACATCTAAGAAATGGTTCTAAATTTTCATAGCCATAATATTATATATTCCTATTATTCCCAAGTGTTTTACTGCAGTTTAAAACGTCGTATCACTATTAGAATACATTTCCTAGTTTTGCGTAGTGTTTCAGAATGCTATATTACCACGAAATGGAGAAAGCGTTCTTGAATCCATTAGACCAAGGGAAGACAAAGTAAAGTTGTATTTGACATTCAGTAATGTAGTCTGTATTTAAATATGGTAAATTTTGATGAGGAGGGCTAACTTTCGCTTAAAATTACTTTTAACCTACATAAGTTTATTGTTGTTGCTAATAATGATAGGTTATCCAGTAAAGTTTTTAGTACTCTTATTTTTGCCTACATCCTATAAATATGTGCTTAATGAAAAGATGTACTTATTTTGTACATTTCATAGTGTACTCGCACACACACATCGAAGTTACTTTTAAAGTAGAATAAAACGAGTTTAACTTGGTTTTTCAAATGCAGATGCACACTTACAGAGGTAGTGCTGTCGTCTCCATAGATATTGATTCTTCCTCATATACAGTATACGCACTTTTATATCCTTCTCTCTTATTTCCCTCGACAACTACACATACGTCGTCCACCTCCTTCAGAAAAATTATTATAGCAATCAATTTCGTAGTAACCTCTCAAGTAAAGCGCTAACCACGAGAAGTGATCGTTATGCGCAGTTTAGGGTTTTGTCCAATCTCAGTCACTAAAAGTTAGCAAGCCGTGTAAAATGTACGCCTTGTACCTCAACTTCATTTAACAAACGTGTCGCTCACTGGCTTATTTAATTTGTCCATTCCTCTTCGTGGCACTAGATCAGGGAACTCCGTGTCTGAGTTTAATTGTATTTTCACGTGATTTTAAGATACTAGATAACTGATGGAAGAAGTGCACTTAAAGTGCGCGTGTGCTCAAGTACAGAGTTTTATTTTTTAGTTTTCTACCATTTTATTCATCTTAAACTTGTTTCCATTAGCCTAGTTAAGAAGTAACTTAGTTATGTGTGTACGCTCACATCGTCTCGCCTTCTGACTTATGAAGCTCCATTCCAACTTACGTACATTTCATTTTAAAAGACATCTTGAGAGTAATCTGTTCTTCCGTTTTTGTTCTTACCCTAATGATTACATTGATTTCCATTAAAATCAGAATTTCATTTCGACATCGATAATATGGTTTAAAAGCAGGTCAAGCAGTTTCTTGCATGTTGTGGGAACCAGTTCTGGAGAGTGGTCTTATATGAGTAGGTATTTCCAAAGGAAAACTAAAGATTAATCTTATTTCTTCGCAGCAGCTGAACTTGTTTGTTTATTGTTTTTTGGCAGTTAGAAAATTGTGTTTCGAAAGAAAGATTGCGGCAAATGACGCGAGTTCTGAAGATTTATAAATTTTATACTGACAGTAAGTCTGAAGAAGTTATAAATTTTATTACATATATCTTTGGTTATTCCACATTTGAAGTATTATGTTCATTCATGGACATCTTACTTGAGGAAGAACGTTGAGAAACAATTTTAAAAGTGTTCAGAGGAGGTCTAGAAGGATGATATCTTTGATGGAAGATTGTCTTGCGATGACAGGTGAAGATCTCTTGACATTTTTTTCCCGAAAGAGAGAAGAGTTAGAGGGGATCTGATTAAAGGAATTGACAGTTCAGTGCATCATCATTTTTTACACCTAATGGTGAGAATGGTAGGACTAAGGGATATATGGAATACAATTATAAATATTGACGCGGTACGATCCACTTTTGTTTGTTTGTTTTGGAATTTCGCACAAAGCTACTCGAGGGCTATCTGTGCTAGCCGTCCCTAATTTAGCAGTGTAAGACTAGATGGAAGGCAGCTAGTCATCACCACCCACCGCCAACTCTTGGGCTACTCTTTTACCAACGAATAGTGGGATTGACAGTCACATAATACACCCCCACGGCTGGGAGGGCGAGCATGTTTAGCGCGATGCGGGCGCGAACCCGCGACCCTCGGATTACGAGCGCACGCCTTAACGCGCTCGGCCATGCCAGGCCACGATCCACTTTAATCTCAATCATCCTTATTTTCCTAACAGGGTGGTTAGCCTTTTAAAAGAGTTTGTCTTGAGATGAGAAGGGTGCAGTTCATTGAGGAGATATTAAAGGAGGGCTTGCTAAATATTTTAGTGACAATGGCTGATCCTGAGTGTTTTATTTGGAAGTTTAGTGAAAGAAACTATCTAGATGGATCAACAAATCAGTTGCTGCCTTTACTATTTTATATAAATATCTAGTAAATATTGACTGCGTTTGTTTCTGTTGGTCATTATTTTCGTCTTGCATGTTTCAGATATAAAAGTTCAGTTGAAAGTTGTATGTGAAAATGTATCTCATATTTTTTGTTAATAAATGTTTATACCAAGCTTAAATCAAAGTGAGCATGAACAATTTTTGTTGATAAATGAAACTTTTTATTGTATTTCATTGTTCTGTATACCGGTTAAGGTTTTATACCTATTTGTAAACTACATATATGTAATAATGTATTTTAGTTACTCATCAGAACCAAACAGTCACCGAAGAAAATTGTTGCTTGACAAAAATCTATTCTCAATTCATCAAATTATTTTGTACCTTTGGAGTCGTCCACATATTGTTTCATTTTCAATAATTCATGTTTTTCGTTTTTATATAAAGTAAGGTTAAATTATTCAGTTCTTATGGTTGTTTGTTTTGTTTTTTTACACAGGGCACTCCCCATCAGTTATTAACGGAATTAAAATCAAACTTGGTCTTTCGAGGGGTACAGTGAAAAATTCATTAAATTAAAACTTTAAAACCCGGGCTTTTATTTCCGCGGTGGACAGAGAAGATTGTTTGTTGTAGAAGTAAACTACATTGGACTTAGAAAATTAAGTTGGAAATGGCCTTGTTTAAAATATCCTGTTAAAAACTAGGTTAGACAACCTTTAAAATTGCACAATATACAGACTTTATGGACTTTACTTAAGGCATCAGTCTTTACCTAAATGTCTCGTATACGGTTTGGAAGATCACAGACCTATCATCAGGAAATAAACAGCAGTGAAATATTTTTAGTATAGTTTTTTCATATTTCATCATAAAAAAAACAAAAAAAAACGTGACCTAAAAATTAAGATAAATAGTGTTGCCGACTAGTTGTATATTTTTAAATAATTTTCTAAAACCGTGGACCTGAATCTTTATTTGGAATCAAATTCGAATTATTAAATATTATTGACTGTTTATTTATATTTAGTTCATGTTTATTGTTAGAGTATTTAATTAGTTTAATATTGTTCCAGTTAACAGTGTGATTTGTGAAAGAAGGTTATTCAACTTAAGTTCAGATAAAGCCGATTCATTAATTTTGTTTTTCTGTCGGTAATTTATGTTAATCAAGTATACACTTTACGTTTAAATATATTTTACAAAAAAAAAGATATGTTAGTGTCAGCACCATTTATGCTACTTTTTTATTAAAATTTTGTTTTTTAAGACTAGATAAGGCATGGTGCTGTCAGATTTGGCATGGTCAGATGGTTAGGACGCTTAACTCGCAACCTAAGAATCGTGGGCTCGAATTTCCATCCCCCCAAACATGCTCACCCTTTGAGTCGTAGAGGCGTTTAAATATGACAGTCAATTCGGTGTTAAAAGAGTAGCTCGTGTAGCTCTGAACGAAATTAAAAAAACAAACGGACGAAGAAACTGTCATTTCTGTTTACCAAGTTTCTTACACAACAGAGACATTGAACTGCAGGCTGACAAGACTGCTTGTATGATACACACGAATACAGATATTTTGCGTATCATGTAACTGGTTGATAAATATATGTGTGTGGGTGTGTGTAATATATAAATAATGTAAAGTTTGTTCTCATTTTTAACATTCAAAAATAGTTTCAATTCAAAAACTGTTTGTGTTTTTTACTCGTTAAAACTATTTAGTCTCCGGCATGGCCAGGTGGCTAGGCAATCGATGGTAATCCGAGGGGCGAAGATTCCATTCCCCATCACACCAAACATCCTCCCACTTTCAGCGGTGGGGATGTTATAAAGTTTAGTCAATCCCACTATTCGTTGGTAAAAGAGTAGCCCAAATATGTTCGCCCTTTCAGGCCTGGGGTGTTGTAATGTTACAGTCAATCCAACTATTCATTGGTAAAAGAGTAGTCCAAGAGTTTGTGTTGGGTGGTGAAGACCAGCTGCCTTTTCTCTAGTCTTACACTCCTAAATTATGGATGGCTAGTGCAGATAGCCCTCGGGTAGCTTTGCGCGAACTTAAAACAACAAAAACTCTCTTGATGCTTTGTTTCATTTTCTTACAAGGGTTCTTAGTTTGTTTTAAAAAAAAGTTAGTTTCAAATCGAACATCTCTCGAATGCCTTAAATCACATTTATACTCTTGCTCAACGCTTCGAATGTTATGTACATTTGGTATTCAAGAGTTCGACCTGCGGATATCGTAACTGTTGCGCGCGAAACTGTGAATATTACAGGTAGCAGAAATATTTTAGATGTGTTACTCGTTCATTGACGTTAAAGGTTCTAATTTTACTGACCATCTAGAAGAATAGCATGTCAGTGGAAAACAACCGAACTATTCATGCAGTAATACTTAAAATTTTCTAATGTAAGAGGGATTATTCTTATAGTTCTTTCAATTGATTGTCACAATAGAAATTACAAAAAAGAAATGAAGCTAAAAGTATAGGCTGTTGTGAAATACGTGTAGGTTACGTTACTCTCATGCTGTGAAAAGTTCATATGTAGAGTCCTGAATGACTATTATCTTAATTTCTCTCTCATATTGGTGTATTGCTAAATACATTTGGATTTGGCATTTCATTAAATACTGATTGAAATGGGACATGTGCTATCGCGTCTATTGATTCGTGTTTAATAGTTTCTAGAGAGTGTCTGAAAGGTCTGGAATCATAGGTTTTTCTGATTTCAGATAAGTGACTGATAATGGCGTTCTTAAAAGATAAGAAGGTCGAATTAATTCAGCTGATAATCGAAACTTGTTTCGAATTAAAAGAGCAGCATGCGGAACACATTCTGCGAAATTCGTTGAAGTTCCTATGGTTCTCAGTTTTTCGGAAACTCGAAAGTACTTTAAAAACTCATTTTTTTTTCTGTTCGTGGTTACTGCGCCTAACCTTTATAGAATAGTTTCAAGTAAAGCAGTTAATTATATATAAATTCCTGTCCTTCGATAATAAAAGTTTTAAAAGTAATTTTAAATACCCGCACAAAAATATGTGTAAATATCAATAAATCAGTAAATATATTCTGGAGATTAAAGTTAGTTTATTTTCGCTAGCAAAGTTCTTTTATTTCAGTGTTTCCATTTGTGTACTGAAAGAAATTAATTACTGTAAAGTTCCGCGCAAGGTTCTACTGATCAAGTTTTGTTTAAAACAAAAAAAGGAATGGAGTGAACGCCATTTATAATCTGGCTAAGCCTAGTTATAATTAACTATGCATATTATAAGACACTACTGTTAGGCCAATTATATTTTTAAACACCAAATTCTATATCAGGTTTACTGGACATTTCAAGAATTAGAAGTCTTCTAATTGTTGAAAATGACTATGGTTCTAGATATAAAATTCAATAATATCTTATGACCAGTATAATTACATATAAAGTAATACCGATTTGTTAGTTGCTACACAAGCAACGTAGTAATGTGTTAGAGCATTTGACAAGTAGGGTAGTGAGTGTGTTGTATGCTCTTTTGTTAGCTTGTCCTGAGGGTAAACTGATATTCTACAAAGCCCTGTTTCATAGTGGCTGTGTTAACTGTTTTTATACAGAAAAATAATGTTATTTCATCCATGTTGTTCGGGTGTTTTTGTATGGTTAATCACTAATACAAAAACAAACAAACAAGAAAAACATGAAATGGGAATTATTTATCGATGACTTCTATACTGTTTTGGTAACTGTTAATAATATGAGAAGTACGGGTGCACATTTTAATTTTCAGAAGAATGATATCTCAAAAATACACGCGCGTGTGCATGTGTGATGTAGAGATTTAAATCTGATAACAGTTCTTGAAGAAATTTTTTATTGGTCTTTACCCTTATTAGGATTTGTAAATTATTCATAAAACTGATAAAAAATATCTTACCAAGTTAATCTAGTTCACACCATAACGGTTGTTGTTTGTGTTATTTCTTATTATAAATAGCACCTCAGTCACTCTTGTGCTGCTTTCCAGTGGCACAGCGGTGTGTTTGCGGACCCACAATACTATAAACCAGGTTTCGATATCCGTGGTGGGTAGCGCACAAATAGCCCATTTACTCGCTCTGTGCTTAATTACAAACAAGCAAACTATTATGTCTGTCGTATCCCAGTCGGCCTAATGAGTCCTGATATCAAACGAAAGGCCTCGTCCATATTTGATATGGTAGGTATAGTGTGGTTGGCATATTGTTACATATATATTTTTAAGCTTTTTGAATTAGAATTAACATATACACCGATATTTAATAAACCAAGGTAGAAATATTCTGATTGTATTCACTCGATGTTTTTTTGTTTTTTTTTAATGAGGTATAATTTAGATGCAAATATGTATAGAAACTTGTTATTGTGTATTATTTGTTATTATTTTTATATTTTCTGCATCTGGCATTTCTCGGCTCCTGTAACTGGGAGACTGTATATTCATATATTTAGTTTAGTTTCACCGTAAATAGAGTTATTTTGTTTTGTGACTTGTCGTACTCCTGTATTTATTGGATGTCTGTAATAATTATAGGAGATCTATATACATGATATTGGCAAACGTATTAAATTTTATTATGGCGTTAATTTTAAACCTTTGGAAAATACGTTGTATAAATCAACAATGTTCGTAATTGCTTAGCCCCATCATAGAAAAACACGATTTAACATGAGAAACGAGTGTTATTTTCGTCTGGGTAAATCGAGCGATAGTAACTAATGCAGTCACTCCTTGGTTAGACCTGAAATTCAACCTTTACACTTACGGCTTAAATTAATTTCCAACTATACCAGTTTTTTTCTTTTCTTTTGTTTTTAGTCTTCTTCTATGGTGTCATACACCGCTCTAATGACTGAGCACTTGCATATTAATTGTATCTCATGACAATACATGATAATAAAGTGATTTAGATTTTTAAGCCAGACATACACACAAATATTCACTTATACGTAAGTTACGGTTTACCCATGTTCGAGTTTGATATATTACTTTAGATCTTAAAAGTTATAGGCAAGTTTCAACAGACCCCCCCCCAACCTTATTGGCACAGCGGAATGTCTTTGGAATAATGACATTAGAATCCGTGTTTCAATATCCTTAGTGGGCAAAGTACAGATAGCCCATTTTGTAGTTTTATGCTTGATTACAAACAACTAAACAGTTTCAACAGCCCCTTTCAGTAACAGCAGCTAGTTACAACGTTCCACTGTTACGTGAACTATAGACGCAGGTGTGTTTTTGAAAGTTCTCGCTGATGATTTACCTGGAGTACCTAAAGCGTTCAATTAAAATTTTAGAATGTTGTTACACTTAATATTATCAATTTTGTTGTCACTAAAGGAAGCTTCGTGTATAGATAAAGAATTATCTAAGTAGATACTGTATCTAATTTAATTCTTTATTGTAGTTATGTATATGCGATGCCTTTAAAGAGACAGGAAAAAAATAGAATGTATTGATTCGTTAGCTTTTGTCCCCTCGTTTGTTTTCGGCCATAATTCTATTAGCATCTCACAGAATAGGGCTAACTTAGATTTAAGCTATTTTAAATCTGTATATTTAGCTAATTATGCTAAATGATTCACACAATAATAGCAATATATGATTAATGAAAAAAAAACTTAACTTTTACTTTTCGTAAGATAAACACGATTGATTTGTTTGTTTTGATTTTTGCGCTAAGCTACACGAGGACTATCTGCGCTAGTCGTCCCTAATTTAGCAGTGTAAGACTAGAGGGAAGGCAGCCAGTCATCACCACCTACCGTCAACTCTTGGGGTACTCTTTTTACCAACGAATAGTGGGACTGACCCGAACGTTATAACTCCCAAAGTGAAAGGGCGAACATGTTTGGCGCGACGGAGACTCGAAATTGCGACCTTCAGATTACGAGTTGAGTGCTTAACCACCTGGCTATGCCGGGCCGATATATTTACAGAATGTTTTAGCTGAATGTGGGAATAATTGCGTTTTAGTTGAATACACGTGCTGTAACTTGATCAATGAAGGCCAGTTTATATTTTGTGATACTATCAAAATATTTGATCGATATTCCAAAAATCACTGTTGCAGAAAAGATTATAAGAAGCGACAATTTTAGGTGCTAATTGATCAAGGTGTGTTTGTGTACCTTTAATATAAAATAGAAAGTAAATGTTAAGACATTGATATGTACGTGTGGTCTCAATATTTAAGAGAAAATATACATTATTAATAATTAATATAATGATAGGTATATGCTTTATATCGAAAATGAAATTAGAGCATATTGATATGTACTACTGGGCTCGTTTTTTGAGTATTTGTGTAAATCATGTGGTATGCTAATGCATATAAGGTAAATAGAGGTTTTTATACTATATATACTGAGATTATACAAAGAAATAATCCAAATGACCTTCAAAAAGAAATGCGTTTTGGGTGTAATTGGTGGTATGAATGTTCGTGACATACCAACCTTCCCACTCGCATCTGTTGTAAATCCATTGTATTGTAACGTACTGGAGGAATCAACCCATCCACTCCAAAATTAGTTCAGTTCTCTGTCTGTGTGAACTTTTGAAATGTGGCATGAAATGAAGCCGCTCATCTGACATTAAGTCCTTCAACCGACATTTCAGTGAAAGTTCGGGACTACGTGCATATTACTGTGCATCAGGAGATTTCATTCTACTGGATTTTGGGTACAATATTCAACCCACAAGCTGCTTATTTGCAGACAGGCATGAATGCACGCAGTCGGCTGTCACGGTGAATTGAGCATCAAAAGTGATATGAAGAACAGTGGGAAAGGCAGCAGATGTAGTGATCAATCTAGTTATTTGTTGTTTTCTTTGGAAGATATGTCCGATTTGGATGGAAACGGAGAGGAAACTTTGGATGTGAGCGTAGTGTACCAGCTACACAAACTTGTGGGTACCATCATGGTGTGAGCTGTATTTTTAGTTGACCTGGAAGGGTAATTCAGTGGTATATTCTCATGTGTTTTATGAATGTCATGTCATTCAGTGTAATATTTTGGACACCGCTACACAGTTTCGAATATCCACCCTTCTAAGAGAAGGGTCATACATTTTTCAGCAGGATGACGTGTCGTTTCATAACGCCCATTGTCCAATAATGGCTTCTATTAACTCGCAGAAATTAAACACAGTTAAAAATAAACCTCGAATTCTTGCAGTATTTGGAGTTTCAAAAGAATTATTGGTTTATTCCACCAGAAATTTTGGTGTAATATATTTTTTGTGAGAGTGTAGATTAAATACAGATCAGAGCTTGATGCTACAGTCGTTATGCTATTGGTGTTATGGTGTACAGTGAAGATATTTTTTACAGTTATTTAAGTAAATTGTACACAAGTGATAAAAACTAAATGAGAATGCTTAGAATAAATACTAAGTAACACTAATTAACAAATACATCTGAACGATTTAAAAATGAACAAGTAGTACTAAAAAAAATTCGAGAAGTTTCTAACGCGTGCTGGCATGCAAGTTAATATGCCATTCCTTTCTCTCGATAATGTAAATGTAAAGCGTTAATCGTTATTAAGTGCAAAATAAATAAAAGGCCATTTTTCATTAACTATGTCCAGGTAACTTTTGGATTTAATGTGGAAATAAAATCAGATTTAAACAAAATCATAGTATAGAAATGCTCGTATTGTTTGTGTGAATACTAGTATTGAAGTGGACACTTTGCTTTCTTTCAGTGATTATGCGGTAATTAAAAGTGAATCAAAATAACAATAAATGTCATAATTGTTTGAACCTCATTCTGTATACAGAGTAAAATATCACGGCATTGTTTGAACCACACCTTGTGCTTTATACAGGTTGGTTAGTTAAAATAACTTATTGAAAAACGAATTATACTCTGGAAATAAATACTTGTAAACATTATTGGCATGTTATGCTTGTTACAATGTTCCTTTTTATGTAGTTTCTTTATTTGAAGGAATGATAGACTCAGTATGTACGTATTTCTTCTGGTTTATTTCAGCAGAGAAGTCAAAGACGTTGAACATTAAGTCCGTTAGTGCTGCCCCCTACATTCGACGAACAGCTTCTCTGGATACCATTTACCTGGCAGGTCAATGGCCGCGTGACTGCCACTATCACAGCTATTATGTCCGACATATGATGGACAGAGCCACACAGGTAAAATCACTAAACGGTAACACATACTCTTAATTTCTGAAGGAAAAGAAAAAAAACATAATAGAAACAAAGACGGATTAAGGTTACATTAGAATATATGTTACTAGAAACATCGTACAACATTTGAAGTGATTCTGTTTTTGCTTTTAAATCAATAACAGTAGCGTATATTTGCAGCGTAGGGAAAATACCTGTGTAGTTATATGTGGATTATAATAATTCATCCTATACAGTATTCGTGATGTTTAAATAACATCTCAAATTTATATTTAATTTGGACCCTTTTGGTTTATTTCGTTATTGTTAAGTGCAAATCTAAATAGTGAGATTGACCGTCACTTATAACGCCCCCATGGCTGATAGGGCGAGCATATTTGTGAGAGATACGAAAACAAGATAAAATATCAATTTTTGCATTGGTGTGATTATATTTAATTCAAAAATTACTGGTTTGAGTTAAAATGTGTTCACTGTTTTGGTTTGTTTTGAATTTTATCGCAAAGCTACACAAGGGCTTTCTGCGTTAACTGTCTCTAATCTAGTAATGTAAGACTAGAAGGGAAACAGCTAGTCGTCACTACCCACCGCCAACTCTTGGGCTACTATTTTGCCAACCAATAGTGGGATTGACCACAACAATATAACACCTCCACGGCCGAAAGGGCGAGCATGTTTGTTGTAACAGGGATTCAGTTCCGTGACCATCGAATCACAAGTTCAGTGCCTTATCCACCTGGCCAGGCCTGTTTTCTGCTGAAGATTACAATATCCAGTTTGGAACTTATCTAAAATGCTGAGTGAAATCGCTAATTTTTTTTTTTTTTTTTTTGGGGGGGGGTCGTGATCTCAGCAGTCATTAACGGGGTAACTATAGTTTTTATGGGGGTTTTGTTGACGTTCTTCTGTGTGACTTGTATGTTAGCATGATAACGTGTGTCATGGACCCAGAAGTTATTTAGTGCATAAATAGTTTAGAAGGACATAATCATAAAGCTGATCGAGTAAAACAACGTTGGGGTGTATTCATTCACTCATACTTACCTTATAATGTAAAACCTTTAAGCAAAAGAAAAATTAAGTTTTAAAAAAAAACATGGTTTATTATTTAATTACTTTTTGATATGTAGGGTTAACAGTTTTATATTTTTAATGTAAATACATATGATATATAATTTGGTGCTAGTCATTAGCATAGTTATTTTTAATGTACTTTTAATTGTTCTATTTTGCTTGACTTGTAATCCAAGGTGTTACTGTAGGGATGTTATGTTATGGTCAATCCCACTATTCATTAGTAAAAGAGTAGCCCAAGAGTTGGCGGTAGGTGGTGATGACTAGCTGCTTTTCCTCTAGTTTTACACTGCTAAATTAGGGATAGCTAGCACAGATAGCTCTTGTGTAACTTTGTTTTGAATTTCAAAACAAACAAATCATAAGTTATCCAGTTTTACAAAACAAGTTTGTTCAAAAGCAATTTTGCAGTCATATGCTGTAATTAAAACTTTAACTGTTATTGTGTTAACTCTTGTGTATGTTAAAATCCTGACCATTGTATATCTAATGTGTTATTGAGTAACCTAGATATTTAGAATTGGCTCATTTTATCAGTTCATAAATGGTGTGAGAATGAAGTTGACAGAGGCCACCCCAGGCAGAAGCCAGTAATGAAGTGTAGTACCTTTTGGGAACCATTTGGACACTCCCTTGTGGTATTTAGCTCTATGACAGTCTAGAGTAAAGTTCTGATCTGATATTAAATGTGAAGCTATCAGAAAACGTGTATATTTGATTATAATTTATCCATGTAGCGGTGATTATACCATTAAGATCGAATCAAAATAAAGCCTGTAGGCAGAATGTGATTAGATCGGACAGTGATAAATGTCTAGAGGTGTAAACTTCCTATATTTGAATGATTATTTGGCATCTAAAAATTAATGCATGTATGTACCTTGTTTGTCATTCTTTGTTGGAGAGCCCAAATGTGCTCCACACTAGTACAAGAAACGGTCAATTAAGGTTGAACCCAGATGCAACAAAAGTATATTAATGAATAAAACGACTTATATGAATGTAAATGTGTGTGATATGTGACATGAATTTGTTTTTGCTGTATGCAAATTCCCATCCTCAAAATGAGTGGAAGAACCTCTTAAATTCTTTATTGTCACTTTATTGAACAAAATAACAGAATTGTCAAAGAATAATAAATATTAACTGTCCTTTAGTAAAACAACAACAACTGAAAACTTGGTCTGGCTAATTTGTTTATTCTGCATAATAAACTATCAATTTTGATAAGTTTTCTATAGTTCGTATATCTTTGAACTCAGAATCGGAGTATGATGTTTGGGGGGAGAGGTAGCTTTCTTATTTATTATATGAATAAACAGGCTTTACTTCTTTCATTTACCATTTTCTGCAATTATATTGTAATATTCATTCTGCTTTTATAACCACATTCACATACCTAACTTTGTGCAAAAGCTGTATCTCATGGGCCTCAGTGGTATGGAAGCAAAACGAAGAGTGGCAGGTATATATAGTGAAACAGGGTTTGTGTACTTCGCTAGGTAGATCTTGGGTTTGACAAACAATAAGTAGTATGTATATGTGATCAGATGTCTATTGCTTGTTGAGGCATATTTACAAGCAATAATTTGTAGCATAGGAATTGAAGGGTTTCTTCTTTTAAATTATAGTTTAATATTTCATGGATATACAACGAACCTCACTGATTTTTTTTATGGGAAAACTTCCTTTTTTAAAATGCACATGCATGTGCATTTATATGACAAAGTGTGTTCTAATTTTGTGGACAGACAAAACTGAGCATTGTTGTAGTAAACCTGAATTACTGGGGTTGAAGTTAAAATATGAAGCTATAAGTTAACTCACTTAGAACTAATTTCTAAGAGTATCTGTTAGATGTAGTACATATAGATTCATCAGTAAATACAAGAGGCAGGAAAAAAAAAAGAGATCATGGCAAGAGATAAATTACGTTTGCCTATGGTTAAAACAAATTTACATACAATATTCATAAGTAAGGCCATGTAATAAATCTTTATTTTTTTTATCAGTTTAATATTTGTTTTTTAATTCCACTGAATGCTTAGTTTGATTTTATTATTATTTAATTTGATATCTTTCTAGCAACTGTTCATCTCTTTCCTGAGAAAGTAATATGTATTGATGAGGCCAAACATTTATGTTTAATGTTTACGCAATTACCAATAAATATATTTTTAAAACAATGAAAGAAAAATTGTACCAGTAGAATACAAAATCCATCCACACATGCCAAGAATAAACTCAGTTTCTTTTACATTGCATCCCCCATTAATATAGCAGTAAATCTTTGGATTTACAATACTAAACTCGGGTTTGATTTCCCATCTTTGGATCCGACAGATAGCCTGATGTGACTTTGCTATAAGAAATGCACACATTTTTAAATGAAATAAAAGTAGTTTTTATTTGAACCTAGAAATAAAATTATTGGTTAAATTTAGAGACAAAAATAGTAAAATAACATTTAATCCTTACTTATTGTTTGTTTGATTTGTTGTTTCTAACAAAACTGCACAATGTGCTTTCTGTACAATGCTTGACATGGGTATTGAAATTCTGTTCTTAGCATTACACACTTTCAGCCTTACTATGAATCCATGAAGGTGGGTGGTTTTTGCACAGAAAGAATTCAAGAAACAACTATTACATACTATTTAGTAAATTCTATATTGTTTCATGTAAATGTTTAATTGATGCTAAGAGTAAAATAGAAAATGAAAAGTGGGAAATTTGTTTTATTCACAGTTGCGTTGAGAAGAACAATGTTGACACTTTACGGAAAGTAAAACTACAGTAAAATCATCTGTTAATAAGTTAGATTAGGACTGCAATGCTGTTTATATTTTATATTTATTGGTTAAAAACTGCACTTAAGTTGGATAATCTCTGAAGATAGAATTGAAAGGAAATGTTTATAAAAAAAATATATAACAGCTAAATTAATTTATTAACCAATAAATGTTTAAAATAAAGTTTGCAACTCTCTGGTTAGTATTATTTAATGTAATTTTTTTTCTCAATTGTTATCATTCAAAAACTCTTATGCATAAGTTCAGTGACTATAACTAGTTTTAATGCTTATGTGTTATGTTTGATTCAGTTGAAAACAAATGATATACATTGGTCCTTTTAGTGGATGAATACCAGGATGTATGGCTCAGTATAGCCAGGTGGTTAGGGCACTTGATGCATAATCTGAGAGCCATGGGTATGAATTCTCATCACACCAAACATGGTCATCCCTTCAGTCATGGGATCATTATAATGTGCAGTCAGTCCAACTATTTGTCTGTAATGGAGTAGTCCAAGAGTTTGCAGTGGGTGATTACTAGCTGTCTTCCCTCTGGTCTTCCACTGCTAAATTAGAAATTGTTAGCACAGTTAGCCCTTGCATAAGTTTGCGAGAAAGCTGGAAACAAACAAATGAGGCTGTGATGTGTTACATGAGTTGTAATTTTCATATTTTGAACTATATAAAATTTCGCATTGAAACTCTTAAATGAGATTACAAATTTAGCAAGATATATTTACAAACTCTATACTGTTACTACTATCTGACTTTCAGATGAATCTGGATGTGTATAAAGTTAAATGGTCAATTTTATTAAACTCTTGTACACTCTTGAGTAAAATTAAGAAAAATATAGAATGAGAGAAGAAAAACTGGCTTCAGTGTCTTTTTGTTGTTCACTTAGGAGCATTTAATGCAACTTATTTCCTCTCATGTCTGCAGTTGTAGTTTATTTCTGGTATGATCATCAATTCTTTTATTTACATCAAAGGACTCATTTCTGAAATGAAATGCCACCAGAGGACATTATGATATTGCTTAAATAACTCCAAGCAGTATTCAAGGTTTTAATATTTCACCAGCTAGGTGAGAAAAAGAATTCTATCTATTTCATAAGATAGAATCATGTTTACGCTGGTTATGTTTTTTTTTTATTGTTGTTGTTTTTTTTTGGGCGGGGGAATGTTTGCAATGGATGAGACATGGTAAACATGATTTAAGTGAATTCATTTCTGTTTTATTTTCAGAAAATATCTTCATGTTCATCTTGGATATATAGTTTGAATCTTATGAATGAAGACGGCTGATCTCAAAAACATGACACTATTATTGAGCAGTTTCTTGGTGGTCTTTTATGTTTTGAATTCTTTACTGGTGCTCTAGTTTTACTTGAACAATCATCAGTAAAAAATGAATTGGGTTTACTTGTGAGAGAACTTTTTTTTATCACCTTTTTTAACCAGTTCTTACTATAATGAATGTATTGGGTATGTCAGTATCTATGTACACAACCAAAACTCCTACACCATGTATTCAATGGCACCACAAACAAAAATCCATAAAAATTTTGCACTTTGAGTATTGAAGAGATTTAGACAAGTATAAGAATGACTTATTTGTAATAGCCATTTCTGTATAACAGGATGCAATTTAAAATAAAAGCACTGTTCTCACAACAAGAACTCTACTTTCACTAGGACTGTAGGTAAGGGTTTGATTATGGAGGTATTTTTTAAATGTAATACTGACAAAATGGAGCTCTTGAAAAAAAAACTTTTATATATATAAAACATTACAGTTTATTATAAGTAAAATTTATGGATATTTTGAGCTCTGTACACAGAATTATTTTGATTCATTGAGTTGTGTATGATTAAAGAGCACAGTATGAATACTTCCCTCTCTCCCAAAAATCCTTTTTTAGAAAATGTGTATCATTTTCTAATGTTTTTTATGAGTGGTATGATTATACAAACAGCTGCTTTTAGATCGTAGTGTTTAGAAAAATAAGATCTATGTCGTATTACATGGTTTTATAACGTACAAGCTTTACGCTATAAAAGAATTACATCTATGAAGAGAAATATACAAGTACATTAATGTGGGTAGTTTTGCTTATATTTGTCATTAGTTTTCAAATATTTGTTTTTCATGAATTCTTTGAAATCATTTCTTAGTATAATTGTCCATTTTTTATTGGAATGTTTCAAGTCATTTATGTGGTCTGGTATGGCTAGTGGTTAGATTCCTTGACTTGCAGTAGATTGTAGGTTCAAATCCCTGTTACACTGAATATGCTTGCCTTTTTAACTGTGGGGGCAATTTACAGCATCTTGCAGAGATTTTCACCCCATAACAATAATGTTCAGCTTTGGTGAAATACAAATAATGTAAATAGCTGTTTTTTAATCTGCTAAATACTTTTAATAAAAATTCAAAACTTTAATGATCAAACATAACAATGTTATGTGTGAAGGAGGTTACGTTTTTTGCAGGATTTGTTGACATTTAAGTGGAAATTTGCTGAGTGCATAAGAGTTCAGTTTTCTAAATCAGTTCTTGGTGGAAGCTCTTTTGGCAGCAGTTATTGCTGTGAGTCTTTTTAGGTAGGTCTCTACCAGCTTTGTTCATTGGGAAGGTGTAATTTTTCCCCATTGCTTGACTGACACAGGTTTTCCTCCTGTAGGATCAGCTTGTGTTTTGCACCATAAATCTTTCCTTCAGTTGTGACAAGCTTCCCAGCCCCTGCTAATTGAGAAGTATCCCTACCACTATTTGTGACAGTTGTGATGGTGTTGACTGAGTGTGTGTTGCTGTGTTGGGCTGTATGAGATGTAACATTTTGAATTTAGATCAAAAGGCTCAATTTTTGTTTCGTCTAGTCATAAAATCTTCTGGCACGTGTCTGCAGTATTATTTTTGTGCTTTGTTGCAAATTCTATTCCAGATTTTAAATGTTTCTTTTTCAGTAATGGCCACTTCTTTCTTGTTGCTTACCCATCCAAGCCAACTGTATGTAGGGACTAGAATATTATTGTTGTATGAAAACTGATTCCCATCTCAGAAATGGGTCTTTGCAAATTTTTCAAAATCATTATTGGCTTCCCAGTTGATAAAAGAGCATCTCAAAAGTTGGTAGTGGGTGGTTTTGATAAGTTCTGTCTTGTCTGTCACTATTAAATTAGGGAAGATTAGTACAGATACTCCTTGTATAACTTTGGTTGAAATTCAAAACAAAACAAACCAAACTGACCTTAGTGACAAGAAAAACCAATTCACTTTATTGATGGCGATTAAGAGAAACATCATCTATGTAATTCCAGATACAAATATCACAATCTGACAAAATCACTGATAAGAGTGGTGATGTTAAATGTTAAAGCGAACCTCTTTTTATTCTTTCCCATTTACAGCTTAATTTTAAATGCTTTTCCTGAGTATATAGGATAATGGTGAAAATTTTATATTTTCATATTTTAAGTTGTCTTTAATTGTTGATTTAGCAGTACATATATGATGAAAAAAAAAGACACAAATGGGCACAAACTGCTTTGCATAGGTAGTAGAAGTTTACTCAGTCCATACAGGCCAACTTTGTATAGGGATATTGTTGATGTATAAACACTAACTTGCATCTCGGAAATGGATTTTTACAAATCTTTCAAAGCCGTTTGTTGCTTTCCCCGCTATTGGAAGCGTTGCCTGATCTGGGTAATTTATGTAATTGGTGAGCATTCTAACCTTTGTTTCGTACTTTAAATTGTATGTTATTTATATTTTGTTGTATTTAACACTTTGAAGAGCAGTTTGAAACTAGGCCATCTATATGAATCATAATGTCATGAAAATTTTACTACAAGGTGAAAGAACTTTATGGTCAGCACTCATTGATGAAATCTCGATTCCCCTAAGCTTATAATACTTGAGTCACTATGAAGCAAAGATGTTACTGAAATGATTAACGAAAGGTCTTTCAGAAAATTAAATAAATAAGTGATTGAACTCATTGAAAACAAAATTATAAATAGTTCAATCACATTTTTCTCTAACGGGGCACAATAGCAATAGTAGGAGAGAGTGATAACATTTTAACTCTCAAATTGTTCTTCCCTAATTTGCTGGAATGCAGGATCTGGTTAGAAAATTTTATAACTTTCAAATGATGTTCACAAGGAGAAATTTTAGTATATTTGTTTTAAAACAATGTATTCAGTATAATGCCTTACCTCTCACAAATACCAATGAAGTACTAAGAACACCTAATCACATAGACCAAAATATTTGTATTTATAAGCAAACTATATTTTTGAAATATATTTGTTTTCTGTCTTAAAATTTGCTTTTGAACTATGTTAAAACTCACAGGATAAAATCTATGGTAACAAGTATTTCAGTCCCCCACTAGTACAGCTGTAAGTCTGCGGGTTTACAATGTTAAATCATGAGTTCGATTTCTCTCAGAGGTCTCAGCAGAGAGCCCAGTGTGACTTTGCTATAAGAAAACACAAGTATTTCAAAGAAAACTTCAGCATATTATGGTTTTTCCCGTAGTAGTTTTTTCGTAATTTATTATGACTAAATTTCATTGGGGGGGGAGTTACAATGTACTTGTTTGGTTTTTTAACTGTTCAATAATACTGTAATATTTTTATAACTGGTGGACAATATTTTACAATTTCAGACAGATGAGTGGGATGAATCAGATAGGAAGAAAGGACCACAAAGAAAGTCTACTGGTAATGGAGGAGACCAGTTAGAAATGAAGGTATCATTTGTCCTTCTCTGTGTTTTTGAGTTTAAAAATGAAGATTTATAAAGGTGGGAATGTAGGTTGGTTATTCTAGTGAAAAACTTTATTTTAATGCAGTAATATGATTTAAAGTGAATAAACAAACATTCTCTTCTGTATAAAGATGATTTTTGAATATTGTACTATGTGGCTAAACCTGTGCTCCATTTCTGAACATTTTTATATCAAAATCCTGTTGTTTTATTAAGAATATTGGTCAGATAGAATATCTTTTATATATGATTTTCTGTTAATTGTGCCTTGAGAAAAAATTGTATATTTTTAGAAATATCTTAAATCACTACATAAATAATTCACATGTGTAATATTTAATTTCCTTACTCTTACTTCAACATATTTGCTTCTGTTACATGATTAACATAGTCAGAATATTAAGTTCTAACTTAAGGCATGCTGTTAAGATTCCCTTTTATTGAAGTATTTTAAATCATGTAGCCAAGGAGACAGTGTCCAACAATATGTCACAGAAGCTGTGCAAACATTTTTACAAATTTTGGACAACTTTTATTAAAAATGTTTAACATGAAGAAAATGTAATTTTTCAAGAACTAATTGAGATTAATTTTGTATCATAAAGTTAACAAAAAAATTCTTTAAGGATGCATCAAACTACAATAAGTGCAAATTGTCACAAGTTCCAATGAACTTTCCCTCCTGAAGCCCAATCGGGATGTATTTATTATTTTTAACCTAAGTTAATTGTGGGTGGTGACGACTAGCTGCCTTCCCTCTAGATTTACATAAGATTTACAGGGAATTGCATTTTTTGAGAAATCTTCATTCATTATAAACTACATATACTGTAAAATATATTATTTTTTTATATTTTACAAACTATAAATATTTCATGGTACATTTCTAAACTTGAAAGACTCCTTTCTTAGTGTAATAAATAACTAGAATAATAAAACTAGATAAATTTCTAAAGCTAGTTTATTACTAACATTATGCCACAATTTTTACTTATAAGAAAACAAAATAAAATTCAGTATCATTTCATTTTGCTACAGTACATTCGCCAAAGACTTCAACGGACCACCAAGAGCATTCATGGCCCAGGAGGCTACAGCTCGCACCTGAGGCTCAGTCCTTTTCAAGGAGACCATTCTGCCATATCAATCTCTACTCCTGCTGGTAACAATAATGGTTCCCTTTGCCCATCATCGCCGTCCACAACAGCATTACCTACTAGCACTTCACCTTATCAACTGTTGTATAGTGTCCCCACACATGGTGGGACTACAGGGACAGTTGGCAAGCCTCACACAGGCCCAATTCCAATTCCTCACATTCCAAAGACTCCCTTTCCCCGCATACTCAGTAGTGTTGAAGGTTTAAATCAAGTAAGTAGATATGTGCTGTCATTCTTCATGTCAAACTTCTAGAACAAAATAACAAATGTAGCAGTTAGACATAGAAATGTATATATAGCAAGTTGACTTGAATATGTAGATAAAGCAATTTAACCTAGATATAAATACTAGAGTGCAGTTAGATTTACATGTATAGGTACTCTAACAAGTATGATAAACGATGCACATTCTGCTGTAGATTACTATAAGAAATCTATAGAAAGTGTTTTCAGATGCAATTAATTTTTAAACATTGTAGAAATAAACATATTTTTGGTTGTATTGTCTTAAATCTTTATTGTAAATTATAAAGAGCTGATGCTGAATGTGTGAGTGTGGGTGTGGCACAATTTTAAGTGTTGTGAAATTACCCAAACTGTGAAAGATATGATGTAGTATATATAAAACAGTAAATTGCATTGTATGGTTTCTATAGAAGTTGAGGAACAAGATAGTATCACGTGTTTTTGTATATTAATTTTAGGTTTGACTTCATTATTTTATTGTTGTAGGTTTAATTTATGACATATATGCACAATCCCCCACACACACACACACACACACGCAGGCAGAGACTGAAAGTTAATGATAGTTTCACATGTTCAAATTATAGTTTTAGTAATTCCTCTCTTTTTACATATATTGCATTGTATCAGGAGATAGAAAGATTAGTTCTCAAGGGAATCTCAGGGAATGACATTGGAGATGTAGAGCTTGAGAGGGTAAGTGAGATTAATATTTTATAAAAGTGAGGAAAACAAGAAAAACCAAATTATAACTATAATTTGTATTTTTGGTTTTCAAACTCTTGTATAATTTTACTTATCTATGATAATTATTTTGAATGTTGTTTGTATTTTGCCAAATATTCACCTACATATTTTTAAATGATGTGTGATCATATTTTCTACTGATATTAAAGTAGCTGATATATATTTTTGTGTAATGCCTGCATTTAAAGTGAATGTGTGGATACTTTTTTATGGTTGTGCTATGTTATGGTAATGGAATTTAATATAACTGTTGTTGTTGGTTTATTTTCATGTAAAGCTCTAATTTGCCTGGGTTTTCTGCCCCCCTACCCACTAGCACTGCAGTAAGGCTACTGATTTACAATGCTAAAATGAGGGGTTCGATTTCCCTGGATGGGCTCAGCAGATAGCCCGATGTGGTTTTGCTATAATAAAAAAACACCCACCCTTGCTTTTCTGTTGACATTATAATAAAATTAGTTACTAGATGACTGTTCACAATTTGTATTTTGGCAGAGTAGAATAATGCTATGTAGGGAACACCAAGCATTATATGAGTTCTTTTGAGAGTCAGCTTCATGTTTTGTAGGATCTAGATCCTCCTCCAGATGGCCACCGAGCCCCTATTGCTGATCTCTTCAGATCCACTACAGCCATATCCACACGAAATGTGGACACACAAACTCCCTCTGGTAGAGGAGAGAGTTGCCCTAGTAGTGGTGCAACTAGTCGCAGCCAGTCAGTCTCACCAGTTATTCCATTTTTAGGCCAAATGGACAGCTCTCAGCCTGTCAGTAGAGGTTAGTCAAGTGTATGTTTCTTGGTTGTATGTTGTTTACATGTAGAAAACTAAAAGTTGTTGAAAACTGAATGCTGTAAAAGTCAGTTTAAGTTTGAAGAAGGCTTTGTGTGCCTAAATGTTATTGAATCTTCTTAATATGTAAAGGCTGAACAGTTAAAATGTTGTGAATTTTGCTAATTTTTAACAGTGTTTTAACTTTTCACTCTTTAAGTGAATCTTATTGATTTGTACAGTTATTATTGAAAATGCTATTAAGTATGGGTAATATTAAGAAAGTTTTTAAAGTGAAAAAAGTTTAAATTCATTTTATGTTAAACAATATTGTTACATACACACTTATAACTAGTTTATAAATGAGGCAAGATATTTATCACTTAAAAAAACAAATATTTAGCTAAAACATGTTTAAACAACATGTAGTCTTTCAAAAGCTTTTTATGAAGAAATGCTGAAGAAACAACATTTATACATAGATAAAAATAAAATGAGTGGTTAGTTGCACTGTTTTTGCTGTACTGTTATTCAGATCTTCAGAATTAGGAGTAACATATTTTGAGTTATACCTGAATAAACATTGGTCTGTTTTGTATACTTTCAGAGAGTAGTACAAGTGCCTCACCTGATTCAGATTATAGTTTTAAATTTGGCACAAGTCCTTGTATTAACAGGTTCTTGGCCAGAGAACCTCCAGATGGGTGTGAAAAAGTAAAAATTGTAGAGGAACGTAGGTAAGTTTCCAGAAATGCATTTTCGTAAGAAACACAAGTTAAAATAAAATTTAGCAGAATGGTTAATGAGTTCTATTTCACATCTTTCTAACATCATCTTTCTTATTTTGTTAGTAACATGTATGCTAGATATTCTTATCTAGGTTGTCATAAGATTTACTAGTAGCTCTACTGTATACTGTACGTATAAGGCTTTACAAATAAAACTGTACTATCTTTTGATGTGGAAACAATATAAATTTTCATGTTGCCTAGTAACAAAGGTTTCTGGAAGGTGCAGAAGTATTTGTCTTCCGTATTTCAGATTTTAAAGTTTTTTTGTGGCTGTCTTGCACTGATTTTACAATTGATTTGTGTTAATGATTTTCTTTATATCTTAAAGCAAAAATAGGTACACCATTTTTTAAAATGATATAAATATCACCATGGGCATGATAATTAGATAATCATTTGTGAATTCGTGAGTTGAGATAATTTTTTGAAAATTAAAATATGTTTAACTGCTGGTATTAGTATAATCTGCAGATAAGATAAAATTAGACACAAGAACTTAATTTTGTCTGGTCGTTTTTCAATAACTCAAGGATGTACACACAGAGGGGGACTGGTAAGAACAGTGATAGCCAAAAGTCATTATCAGAGTTAGTAGTCAGTATTTCATTGAAATACATTGGAAAGAAAATTGTTCTTTGAAACCAATTTCAGGTCCATGTGATCAGTTGAAGTAAAAGGTGGGCATTTGTGTTTTGTTCAGTGAAACACATTTGCATATGCAAGTAAAATAATTATAAGAAAGCCACCTTAGCATATTTGACCAAAAAGGATTCTGCTACTGATAAAAGTAAGGTAAACACATATTTTCTTATGATTTAACTCGCTATGTTGTGACATGTCCTATAATACAGAACATTAATTATTGGTTTGAATCAGTTTGCTCAAGTAGATTTCGTGATTTTAGTATTTCAACCTTTCTACAGCTTGTATTTCTTGGATAATTTTATGTTATGAAACACTATGAGGATGTTCCTAATATCTGATTTAAAATCTGATTGGGACACTTGAAACTGTGGATTTAGTATTGCAGTAAATGATGAAAATATTTCTTCTTTTACTTTATTTAATAGTATATTTTTTAAGGAAATATGGTAAAAAAGTTAAAGTATTCAAATAGTATCATAACCTGCATTATATACTTTATTATTTAAAGGGTCAATGATATTAAAATAATTACACTTATCTTACATGCCTTTGCAAAATATTTTGTATTAACACTGGCTTTGTAACTAATACATAACAATGCTGTACTTTAATACAACTGTAATTAAACATGTAATTTAACCAAACCAAACCTGAAATAACTATGCACTTGAACAAGATAATGTGTATTGAATCTAGATAGTTTATAACTCTTCAAAATACCTAAACAAATTTATATTTACATGAATAATTTAGCAGTGGTAACTGTGTAATTAATTCTACATCTAATTATCTGTTTTACTATTAGTATGTGTTGTTTTTCTTCAGTATGGACTTGGTCTCTGTTGACCAGTCTTGTAACCGTTTGTGCTTGTTATAGTTCTTGTGTTATTACTTCTGAATTATTAACTATATGTTAATAACATTTGGCATATTTTCATTAAATATAATGTTGCTTTCATTCGCAAAATATCAAATTTGTTAGTAAGTCTTAAGGTTTATTAAGCAGTGTTTTTTCTTAAGGCCTTTTTATTTTTTTTGCATGTTGCCTATTCAACATGCAAAGTAATTTTTATTTAAAATTAAAAATACTTTTATGCTTGAAAATTTTCATATTTTACATGCAAAATCTTTATATTGTCTATGCAGTTTTATCATACACTTCTTAAGAAAAAAACTATATGTTATTTTCACTTGCGAATCTCTTAATGGTTTAATACAAGTAACTGATCTCATAACCACCATACAAAAATAGTAAATAAATTGTTTGTTTCATTCTAGGATGACAAGAAATTATGACACAAAAACATGAATATTTAGACTAAATAGCTTAAATCATTATACATTTATATTTATCACTTTTATCGTGTTGACTTTTCAGCTATGCCTGGCTAACAATACAGAAGTTAATGTAATGTGATGTATTCTGTATTCTATAATACAAAACTGATCTTTAGCCTTTACAAAGTGACCCTGTCTTGACTCTTTGTTTAGTGGATAAGTAATTTTTTGTAATGTGCTGTGACATTTCATTTATACATTATATATGTATATAGATTATGACTATCAAAAAACAAGCTATGAAACTTATTTTTTTTAAGATATAGAACAGCAAATAAAGAATTTATAATTTAAAAAATAAACAATTATCTCTTCTGGCTATGACCTTTGTACTCAGGTTGCTGCTTGATGTGGGTTGCAAAGCCTTTTAAAATTTCACAAATGAAAGATATAAAATGAAATGTACAGTTGAATAACAAAAAATCATAAATTACTGTATTGATACCACAGAATTCAACTATGTTTTATTAAACTTAAATTGCTGTATTTAGGTTTAAAAAAAACAAAACAAAAAAGAAATATGAAATTTTAATGATACTGAAGACTCATCCTTACCTCCTTCATATTTGGTTTAAAAGAATTAAGTAATCTCCCAACACATTAAAATAGCTGATATAAAACCACTAGAATGAGGTTTTTATATTATTTTCTAGCTTGTCAGTATTGGTAATTTGAGATTTTAATGTGTATGAAACTTTAGACTTAGTATATTGACATCACACAAATCTAATCTCAACCAGTGCTGCATTAAAAATACCAAATGATACACAAAAATCAACGTTTTTAATATTAATTTTTAAATTAAAAAATTGAATAATGTATTATGTTAAAATTTGATTTGTAATTTACAATTTGGTACCAAACTTATTGACATAAATTTATGAAGTTTTAGTTCAATAAAATTTTGAATGAAAGTCAACAAATGAGATGACATAGCTTTTGACCTGTGACACGTATGGAAATGGTTAATAGAGCATAAAAAACTTGTATATCATTATAACAGATTTAGATTTTAATTTCCTTATTTTCTCTTGCCTTTGTGTGCATTTTTCACAGTTTATGCATATTCCGTTTAATTTAACACTGTGATTTACTATTGTTTTTGTCTTTATTTTACAACAGGCTTAGGCCTTGTTTCAATTGAATGCAATTCCTTTGGATATTACAATCTACAAGACTGTTACAGTTTCCCAACGTGTAACAAAATACACTAGTTTTCTGCATTATTCATCTTGAAGATTTCTTAAAAACAGTATAAATCAACAAAGTTTAATTTTTAATTATAATACAAGTATAAATGATTTTTTTAATTGACATTTGACAATTTAATGTCTTAACTGTTGCAAAAATTGTAACACAAGCACAAAAATATAAGTGAAGTAACACCACCCCGTATTTACTAACTGCTAACTAGATTTACTCATGTTTGCTTTTGGTGGCAATATTAAATATTTAGCTATTCAAACTTAGTTATTTTGTTTCATATTGAGTTTTTACCAATACATTGCCAAGAAATCTGACCCTATAGTGAGTTAAAAAGAATAAAGATAAAATGATAAACAGTTAAGTTCATGCAACTGACTTTGTTGTACCAAATATGTACAGTATAAAATCAAGAGTCATAAGTAAAGCTGCCAGTAAGGAAATTTATCAATATACATGGAAGGTGCACTTTCTCCTTATCTGATGTCAGACACTTGATGGTAAAATGTTGAAGTTGGAGCTTTAGTTTGTAGAAGCACTTATGATGAAGACGTGTAGTAATTAAAACATGAATGTTTTAGTATAATGAAAGATAAAAGAGATTTAAAATGGCTCTTTGTAATGAAAAAAATGTTTAGTAAAACATAAAGTTGGAGAGCAAGTATGTAACTTTCAGACTTTTCTCAAACATTATCAGGAGAGAGAGAGTTCATTTATACACAACAGGTTTTACACAGGTCTGATCAACTTAAATTTTAGCTGGATTGTTAAACTTCTTGACATTGGGCAAAATGGGTTTTGTCATGGAATATAAAAAAAAAAACTTTCAAACTCCTTAAATTTGTCAAAAATATTTTGAATAACATCAGAGGAGTATTAAATAATTCTAAAGTTCTAACACTACTGAAAGTTATATTATTTGCCTGTTTAGAAACTTTGGGAAAAACATTGCTAACTAACAGTAGGTAGTGTCAGTTATCAACCATAATACTTTGAATTTAATTGGTATATCGATGATATGGAGCATGAATGAATTGTGTGCTATTGAAACCGAGTTAGAATGCAATTTCAGCATAAATGGTTTATACATGGACGAATGTGTGGTAATTATGTGAAATAGTTATGTCAATTACACTTTGAAAATTAAAAGAATGTCCTGCATAAACATTTCAGAATAGTAATGGCCTGGTGTACTTTTTAAGACTTGTGCAGGGTGGTTTTACATCTACAAGAGTTGGTTTAATCATCTGTTCTGGGCTGCTGAAATGGCAGATTTTAAATCAGTAAATATTACTTTGCTGATTAGTTAATACACTTTTTAATTTAAAGGTACAGGTTTAATATTAATGAAAAAATATTAGTTTTAAAATAATAAGTGTTTAACTTCAATGACTAAAGTTCTAACGTAAGACATTTTGAAGAAATATTGTTATTTTTTATTATTGTTATAATTTTCATTACCAGCAAAATAAAATTAATCATGGCTTACTGATGTGTGTTTTCATTATTAATACATAAATCTTACTAAGTAGTTGAAAAGTAACTTGTAAATATGGAAGATTTAACTTCTATCGCTCATTTATACTTTAAGAAACAACTTGATATACTAATTAAGTGTAGAAGCCTTGCAGTTTATAGTAGTTCAATGTTCGCTAACCTTTTTCTCTTTTGACTGCTTTCTCAGGAATGCATCAAGTCTCGTGGAATCCCAGGGGTATAGACCCATCAAACCTAGTGAGAAATTTGTTCTTTTGCCCAGCCAAAGTTCTGCATTTTATCCACTGTACAAGAATTATGTATCACCTTCAACATCAGACAGTGCTCTGCAGCAGTTGGCCTCATCTTCTCACTCACTGGCTGAGGAGAAGCTGCAATGACCTATCTGAGACTCTTCGTGTATTCTACCCTTTTCACACTACTACTTTGTTTTCTTCTTCTGGTGAAACCTGTACTCTTTGTTACGGTTGGCTTTTGAGAAGCCTTAATTTAAACATATATTCAGTGGTTGATGTGCGTTGTCACAATTTGGGACGAAGGTGTTTCTCCATCTTGCCACCATCAGTTCTTCCTTTGTAGTCATCTGCAGATACAAATAATGGCCATGAGATGTCCTTTAACAATTCACTGTTCACCCCCTGTTTTTATGGTGACCACATTCTCTTCAGCTTGTGACTGTGATGTTTAAACAACCAAATAAGTTACTGTTATTTTTAACTTTAAGATAAAGGAAAATTGAATCTGTTCAACCTTGAGGGTCGTGGATTTTTATTCAAGTTGACAGTCTGTACATTTTGTTATAAATAGTGCCACACTTGTACAAGAAACTTGTATTTATGGTATATCTTACTTTCTCTAAAACCATAAGAGTGAAACACTAAACTTTGAGTTTTTTCACATATTACCTTACTACCTACATATGTTGATAACATTAGGCAATCAGTGACTTCAATTGAGTTAGGAATGACTTTGCATGATTTGTTTAACTCTCATTAGATTTTAAAGCATTTATATGATAGAAGTTTGTTCTGAAAATTCTTGAAGTTTTATTTACATTAATATCAGATTTCTATCAGTATGAACTATCATGTTTTGGATTTTTTTTTCTGCCTAAGTGTATATTTCCACAGAAGCATAGGATTTAGAGTGAGAATTGTTACTCTAGTTAAGGAAAAAATACAAATGTTGTTATACATAAGTTTGCAAACATAAGAAAATTAATTGAACATTCTAATTTGAAAACTATAACAACTTAGAAAAGATAGCATTGATCAAATAGATACAAAATATTGTGTGCATTGTGTGTTATCTACTCGTGTTAAGGCCTAATCCTATGTTTACATATTCTGTCTTGACCACCACAGTTTTTATATCGCACATCTTCACCAATTGTGTTATAGAATGTATGATGTAGCACTTAATATCTGTGTGTATGAAATGTATATCGAACTTAAAGAAGAAAACAAAAAATCTGTATAATATAGTGTAATACATATCTCTACAAAGAAAAAGATGTATGTTGATAAGCACCCACATACACAAATATAAATATATATATATATATAAAGTTATCTCAGGTTTAGCTACTGTCATAAGGTCAGCATTTACACACACATTTTTTTAACAGTTTGTTTATCTTGAACTTGCAATTTTGTGAATTGTTTGACGACACTGTATCCAAAATCTTAAAAGGTGCAGTAGTTTAAAAGATGTTTTTGATTGCACAATTATATTTCTTTTGTTATGATTTTATGTATCTTTTAGAGAGAGAGAAAAAAAATCTGGTTTGTAAAATTGATTTTTTTTTTCAAGTTTTGAATTACTGGCTTTCATGAGTGACAGCTTATGTCGAAAACCACATTAGTCTAACAAATGAAAAGCATTTTCGACTCATTACATCCCTAACTTATTCTGTTAAATCTCTTCTTACTTAGCTTCTCAACAAAAATAGTACAAATTCTCTTAATGTTTTTTTTTTAATATTTCCAAATGTACTAATTTCGTACTTCACGTATAAACTCTTGTTGATTGCTTGTGATGATTGTTGTTGTAAGACTGTTTCAAACAGGTCTGTTTTCTCTTTTATGTGATCACAGATTATCTTTCCAACTTATTCGTGCCAGGTCAGGAAACATCTCAAGATTAGAGGTAACAATGAGGCAGTATTGGAGGCTCAAATAGTAATAGTTGACTTTTTTTTTCCAGTTGTTTCATTGGGATTTTTTTTAGTTTTTCATTCAATATGTTAGTAATTAATGTTTTATATTTGATGAAAAGAGATTAGTTCCAATTGAGTAGGAAAACAGTTAGTAAATAAACATTTTCCTTCTTTTGTCATGGCATATTACTTGAAAATAGATATGTCAGTCTGTATTGGTGTCATTATCTTTACCTTTACTCTGGTATTCAACATCTCAGTGTATAACTTTATACATTTTACTACAAGATACCAAATTACATAAATTATCATTGTGCTTCAATAAACAAAGGTTTCAATTTGTGTAAAATCACAAGTTAATATGCTCTCATATTTCCACTTGATGGAATCGATGATTAAGAGTCATATTTGCTGTTATGACTGAGTGAAGTAAATCTGAAAATTTACTTCTGTAGTGTGACGACAGGTTAGTGATAAAAACAGGGGTTAAAATACATGCAGCTTGCCTTAAAAACAAAATGATACTGTTCAAAAATCTTGCCATATGAGTCATTGAGAATTATTAAAATTAATTATCTATCACTTGAGTGAAGGAGTAGGTTGAAACCACATTTTCTTAAGTAATCTTATTATGGTTCTAAGTTTACATATTTGACTGTCTACTATTTATGAAGAACTCAGATGTGAAGAACTTCAAATTAAATTGAAAAGTAATATGATAACATAATTAAAAAAATACAAACAATTTGTTTATTTTAAAATATGAGTACCAATAATATAAAATCTGTTAATTGCATATACGGTTAGTTCTTTTTCCTGATTTTAAGCCTAACAGGAAAGTTACCCACTAATTAAAAAGTGAGACAGCACAGAACCCTCATAAATATTTGAAATGAAAAACGTTTTGAGAAAATTATAGTATTATCTTGCAGGTAGTGTTAGGAACAAGTTGTAATGATTAGTAAAAATGACAGTACAGTTATTGCACTGTGTAAACGAGTTCTGCTCACAAAAAACCATTAGTTTTATATTTAATTTAATAAATTCTTTTATTTCTGATAATATTCATCCATTATGCTCTTAATAAGTTGGTGCCATAAACTAACCATATGATAATTCACAACTACACATCTCAAATTAACAAATATTAATGCAATAGTAAGAAAGAAATAATATTTTTTGTTTGCCAAGAAATTTAGTTGTTAAAGAAAATGAGATGTGAAAATTGTCAAAATTTGTTTGAAATTTCTGGCATTTTATTAGAAATTCTAAATGTTTGTTGCTAAGTGTTGAAGAGAAGTGGTTTATAATTTAATAGTAGCAAGAAATTTAGCCTGTTTTTTAATTAAAAACAGTCAGGGTATTTAAAGTTCTTTCATAGATGTTATGCTTCAAGTTGTCTTCTTTCATCAAAGTGTCACATTACAAATACTAATGATGTCTACAAAAATTAATCTTTTGACTTCTTTAAAAATGAAAAATTAGATTCAACTGAAACAGTTTATATTCACGTCATACCTTTCACAAATGGTAGATTATTCACAAATAACTAATGATAACAACATTGTTTATATAAATATTTCAGAATTGAGATTAAAATACAAATTAATATATCTAGCATACAGATTTCAACTTGATCTGTTTTTGTTTGTTTTTTTCAAGCCAGATTAAGTTATTTATTCTAATTTTCAGTACTCAGTAAGCTAAGGCTTTTCTCTTAAAAATTGGTTGGGAATTTCAAACATGCACATGATGTGTAATACAAACAGAAATGTCAAAGGTATCTATAGTAATTAACATAAATATATTTTCTTTAGTGTGTTTAGAAATTTGCACCTAAACAACAGATTTGTGTCCAAAGTGTTTTATTCACAGTACTTTAACCCCTGTTTAATGAAACTGGTATATTTTTGAGAAACCTGCAGACATGTATACAAGTTACTAATTTACTAAGGTATTGTGCAACTACCAGATAATTGTCAATTACGGTAGATTTGTGTCAAAGATATTAAGTGTATGTGTGAGTCAGAATTTTGAAATGTCATGTTAAGGTTTTTATTTTGAACTCTATTTTAGATCGTACATACCTTTAACATCGTGCTTTTAATGTAACATGATTGTAGACTCCAAACTCAACACAAAACCACTCCACCTCAGTTATGAATCACTTATAAAATTGTTACTGTCAGTGCCAATAGAATAGATGCTGTCGGCAGGGGGAACAAAGTGAATTGTTAATATTAAAGCTATTGACTCAGGGCATGTGAGGTGAAACAAAATATATATATTTTGTAAAGGTACCATACTTACATGGTTTCTTTAAAGTAAGTAGTGCAAGGACATGGACAATAGTGTATTTTGGTGTGTGTGTGTGTGTGTGTGATGCATACTGACTTGTTTGATTACTGAAATTAATTGCTGCTTCAGTGTTCCTCCTGTCATGGTTGTGTCTGAAAAACCATCTTTTACCACCTTGAGTTGTACAGGGAATAAAACATGTAATTTTTACGTACTGGAGGAATGCCTTCAGAACCTGTAACAGAAAAGTTTATTTTTCCATCTTAGGTGACAGTGCACCATGATTTGAGTGACCTTAAGAATATGTACATAGTTCTATATGATGGAATGCATGTGTAAAAACTTTGGTCAATGAGTACAAACTTCGGTGTTAATGGCATGTGGATGACATCAGCCCCTGCTTCCATTACTTAACGCACACACCTTACATGATGACTGAAAGCATGCCAAACTCCAGAGAATATGCTGCTCTAAGTTATCTGCTATTTATAATAAAGGTCAGTCATGTATTGAACCTCTAAATGTATTATCACAAACAGCAAGTCTGAGAGCTTTCAAATACAGACTGATCCCTCCTCCATTTAAGTGCAGCAGAAAACCTAGGGTGTAAAATAATTATAGTCACTGTGTCTTGCTGGCTATGTTTTTTTTTTGCTACTACTTAAGAACAAGTTAAAATTATGTTAAAGTGTTCATGTTTCAGTTATTTTATAGCTCTTCTATTTATAGATTTGTGTTTCTTATTTTTCAGAACAATGTTTTTAAGTGACATGAATTAAATATTAAAGGGAACTTTTTTTAAAATTCATACAAGTTTCAAACGATTTTATATAGTGAAACTATTATTATGTTCACAATGTTTCACCAGGTTTACATGATGTTATCAGGCAAGATACAAGAGGTTGTACCTTGCCTTAATGATGCCAGGTAAACCTGGTTAAAAAGTGAAATAAAAGAATAGTTTTAATGTTTTCCAAGGTTTTGTTTTGTGAGTTAGGAAGCAAGAAAATTTGTATTTATTATTGTTGTTTTTTTTATAGATATCTTGCTATTAAATATGTAGTCTTTAAAATTGCAGTTTGAGGTGTGATTAAGTTTATTATTGCATAGACATATGTCACTTAGATATGTTGGTAAATATTAAGAATGTTTCATTTTTTTATGTAGGAATTTTTGTAGTTAATTAATATACTGTTAATTGTCATTTAGGTTTTCTACTCGTTCATTGTTAGTAGTGTATTTAGCTTTGTCTGTATGTAGTGATAACCAGTCATATTGTAAGCTGTACAGATAAGGTACAAATTTTCGTATATATATATATATATATATGCCTTAGAAAGAAAAACATAATATCTTTCTTTTCTTGTAAACACTATTCTGTTTCTCGTGTATCCTTTAAAATTGATTTAGCTGCTCTGTCTAGACACACTTTCCTCCTAGGATTGTATGGTATAAAAGTTAATATTATTTTTTAAATGTGCACTTTGAACGAAAGACCATTGAGCCTTAAAATCACTGTGAGCTATTCTATGAGACTAGGACAATGTTAGAATTCAAATGCAACTTCTTTATCTTCAGGAACCGAGGACTGGAGGTAATACAACCACAAAATTTTCAAGTAAACATATTTTAGCATACCATAAAAATCAGTAATTACTACCAAAATGCTAAAATGCATAAGAAAATTAAATTTTAAAAATTTAGTCTGATACTTTTGTTTTTTATAAAATTTATAGACAAAATTAAGGTTATGATAGTTGGGTATTCCAAATACCAGAAAGAAAGGTGTAAAAGTAAAGACAAGTTAAATATATAGCATAATTAGATTTCAAAGATAGTGTTTTGACATAGAATTCAATGTTAGGACTATGAAAGGATTACCAGAATAAGATTTCCATGTATAAACACACTTGTATACCGTCCTTTTCTGGAACATTATCAGTGTAGAAGCCTTTGTTTTTAGTTTTAGTGCATGAATCTATAATGTGTTTGGTCACAAAGAAAGCTGCATTGTGAGAATTACTTACAATGAAAAATGTTGTTTCTGTGTATGTTAAAATGACTAATGAATTCAATTCAAGATGGAATTAAAGTGATTCTGTGTAGTTCTTTTTTGTTGTTGTTGTGTTTGTGGAACAATTTCTTTTTGCTTAAGCTTAAGAAATATTTTGATAGTTCTTTGAAACCAAATTCTGTTAAAACTCAGTGTTTCCTGCCATAAATAATTACCCCGGTGAAGAAAAAGAGAAAAAGAAATGAGAACTGTTTTGGGAAATCCTGTAAATGCCAATCATTGGGAGGTATGGACAATCTTCTGTTTATTTGTCATAAAATGGAACAGTCCATTTTATACTACTAAAATGAGGAATACAATTTTACATCAATATTAAAATAAAAATGCTCATCTACAAAAATGTGAAAAAGCGAACTGTATGTAAAGGCCACCCAATTTTAAATATTCTTTGTACTTTAAAGGAGCATGAACTATTCCTATCCGAATTACAGATGTTACTGGAGTTAAAATGTGGTTTATTAATGATAAAGTGTATTTATAGTGATGGTGTTTGTTGAACTTCCAAAGTTTGATGCTGTTTTATTTCCATTTCTTAGTTTGGGCTTCACATTCCTGATTTCATATTTTACCATATTATCCAGTTTGTATATTATAATTTAACAATTATCGACTTTTTTTGTTTGTGCTTTTTTTTTTCCCAAATAGTATTAATTAATGTGTATGAAATATGAGAACTTGTCCATGTATTAATCCAATTTGTTCTGATCTTATGCATTTAGTCTATTTTTCTTTGTATGAATGTTGCATATTTATAGTACTATTTGAGAAACAATATCACATAATAGTAAATACTAGTTGGACTAGTATATACTGATTGATACTCATGAAGGGTAAACTGTATGTGTGAAATATGGTAGCTTGAGAAACGATTGATAAGCCTGCTACATTTTCTTAAGTGTTTGTTGTGTTATTTTTTGTAACACCTTTAACCTATTATCAGTTTGTTTTTTTTCTGAGTTGAATATGTATTGTAGTTATATTTCACTGCAATATTTGGTTGTTGCATATATTATGACCTGTATTACCAGTTGTTTTTTGTTGTGATAATTATTCCTTGTCACTTTTGTGTCAGAAAATTAAAATGTTAGTAGCTTCTTGTCTTCATTTTTTTTTCGAGCTAGTATTATACATAATCCTTAAAAGGATAATTTTTTTGGTAGATATTAAGTACTGTTAGTTTATGTATTCCTTTCTTGCTACATAAAACTTGTTTCAGTCATCAAGTTTCTGTCTGTAAAGCCTGTTTTCAATGTTACCAAAACCATATACTTGCACAGAACAGTAACATAACCAAAATGTAAACAGTTATGTTCATTTTAGGTTATTAAAACAAAAACTTAAAGCTGAAATTTTAAAAATAGAAAATCAGTTTCGTAAGACAAATAAGACCCATTTTTAAGTAGTATATAGTGAAAAATTTTACAACTAACCAGGTGTTGCAAAAATTAACTGATTATTTGTGTTTTAGTAAAAGTGGATTTTAATGTAATTTTTTAACCTTTGTCATTTACAACCGATTTTTGTTTAACATGTTAATGAATATTATCCAAATCACAGAAGCATTAAACTAATTGCAAACTATTTGAGTATTATGTCATAAGTATTACACTAGAAGTTGAAAGAAAGCTAGGTATCACTGTATTATTTAAAATATAGTTTCCACTCTGCAGTTAAAAGTTTTGACTTCATAACTTTACTTCTGGTCATGTGTAAAATATTAAAGTAATGGTTTTTTTTCAAAATGCAAGTTTTTCTTTTCATATTAATTTAAAGAAAATAAGACTAGCTGCTTGTATTTTTAATTCAAATTCAAGTTCAATTATATTTACAGATAATTTAAGGGCAAAAAGGGACCACCTGTTTGTTCATCTAGGCCGTCCCATCTACTGTACCAAAGTAAAAACAAGAGGGAATCTTCAATATCTGCGGTATTTAATTCTCTCGGGCAAGATTACAGTAAATTAATCTACGAGACCTCTATTCTTTTTATTAGCTATATTTTTTGTGCACTACCAATACCCATTATGCAGCGTGAGTATACTTGGTGGAATTTTATTATTCATCAGGACCTCCTACCAACCTACCCTCAAGACGGTGTGAACTGATAAAAAAAAATGACATGGAGGTTAGAGCGATTTACTTAAAATCTGCATGTTCCAATCTCTGCTACAAGCAGACTCGCACTTTTAATTGTGGTGCGCTATAATGTGACGGTGAATCACACTATTTGATGGTAAAAGAGTAACCCAAGAGTTGGCTGTGGGTGGTGATGACTAATCTTACACTACTAAATTAGGGATGGCTAGCACAGATAGCCCTCGTGTAGCTTTGCGCGAAATTCAAAACAAAATTATGAAAATCACTGCTGCCATATACCTACTACTATTAAACTTTTTTGAAAATCGTTCATAAATGTGAGAACATTTGACAACATTATTGTTATTATTTGTTTCGGACTTTTATTTTGAGAAAATTGATGTGGCCATATAAGAAAATCACCCATTGTGTGCTCCTTTATTCGCGCTCGGAACCATGTTTGTAAAAAAAAAAAAAACCCCGTAAATCATGATATTTGACAATCAAATTTAATAGCGTTTAAAATACATAATAAAGATAAATTTGATTTAATTGTTTTAATTAGCACTTTGAAATATTATATATTCCCCCCACGATTGAATTCCAACCGAATATTCACGTATCTACAACGACCAATTTACATCAATTTTTCAAGGACGTGGTGTACAGTATATTCAGACATTTGTTTACAATACAAAGTATTATAAAATTTAACATATCGTCCTTTTTCACTTCCAACTTATTCGTGTAACAATTTCTAACAAGTGCCAATGTTCGGAGACAACTGTATTATAGGTGAAGCTAAAAGGAAAATGAAATGTATTACTTTTACGAGTTAAATTGCCCAAACTACTTCACGTATTAGTACTGTATTAAGCTATTAGAATATACATTTTTTTTTACTTTTAATTCCTGAAGAATGTTATCAAATTGAAAGTGGCAAATCATTAATTTCTTTAAAAATGAGCGAAAAGTAGTACTGATACACAACCAGTTTCCATTGTTTACTAGAGTGAGTAGTATGAACGACAAAATAGCCCATAATTTTTAATCCTGTCTCTTTATACGTATAGTGTTATGTACTATTGTTTTGTTTGTTATGAAGTATCAACTTACACAACAGCGGACTATTTGTGCTGTGCCCACAATGTTTATGGAAACCCAAATTTTAACACAACTACTGGGGATATAGTAAATTTAAAATGTGTGTTTCCTTATAGCAAAGCCGCATTGGGCTCTCTGCTGAGTCCACCGAGAGGAATCGAAACCCTGATTTTAGCATTTTAAATCCGTGGACTTACCGCTGTATCAGCGGGGAACAGATTAAAATTAAAATTTACTTTCAAATTTCTTTTATTGTAAGTTAACGCTTTTATTAAGTCCATTTGTGTATTTTAATAGCGTAGTAGCTTTTTTGTTTGTAAATATTTTTGCGACGCATAACGTATTCTTTTTTTTTCTCGCGAATTTCATTAATATTGCTAAGATGTACAAGTAGTTCTCCATTTCCAATGTTTTCCAATCAACTGATGAACCAGTTTAGACAAGACACTGACTACAGAAAACAGCCAACTTTCTTGAGGTGTTAAATAAAATGAGAATTACCAAAATATGTTGCATTTTTAGTAAAAAATCCTCAATCGTTGTTATAGACACATGACAGGTAAAATGTGCTAACCGATGGGTGATGACATAATGTCACAAGGTAATTAATGGACCGATAATTGTTGACATCATTAATGCATTACAAGACGACGTAAAGAATCAAACGCAGAGCCTGTACAAATGTTACATGGTTTCTGTATTACATTGTAATACATTGTTTGTATCTGAAATTCTTGTGTAAAAAAGTTTATCTTGATAGGTACGTTCAGAGGCAGCTTTAGAACATTTAAAAAAAATCTGTGCTCTCTATTTTCATCATTTCTTCACCTGCAAAGTGTGAAAAAAGAAAAAAACTCCATTGAAGAGGAAGTTAGAAACATCTCAGCTTCAGATGGTGTATTATGTTTGTTTTTAGTGGAAATGCAATGTTTAGTTACTGTCTAATCGTGACTGACTGATCACTGAGAATCCAAGGTCCATTACTGTCACTTTTGCAGAATGTTATGGAGTTTGAATAGGTGTGAGAAGTATCAAAACTTCTTTATTTTAAATGTTTAGATTACATAACTGGTGTTCTGTTTAAAGCACTTAAAGACGTTATGGTCAACAATAACACAATTTGAATACTTCAATAACTTGTACATCTACAAGAATGATTGGTTCAAAAGGAAATTGAAACTAAAGAGAGGATCCCTAGTGTCACAGCGGCAAGCCTGCGGTCTTACAACACTAACAAATGAATTTCGATACCCGTGATGAGAAGAGCGCAAACAGTCTCTTCGGTAGCTTTGTGCTCAATTACAAACAAATGAATTCATTTTTATTCTCCGAAAACTTGCAAATTTCTGCGTCAGATGTTTGAACCACCTCATAATTTCGTGTTTGGAATACTTTTGTAAGTTTTGAAACATTTTTTTTCCTGGGGGATGTTTGAACGTTTAAAACAAAATAATTAATAACGAAATTATACATGAAAGATTGCTCCGAGTAATGGATCTCATTGTTTTGCGCATGTGAACTTGAAGAATGAAATATTCAACAAAGTTTGACCGTGATGTTTTTGTCCAAACACTTTGTTAAAATATGTGTAGTCATTGCTTAAAAAACTCAATTTCAATCATTATGACTAGCAACATTCTATCGCACAAGTGATGTTTTTAAAAAAATGTGTTAATTCATCATAAGTAAAACAGGTGGTTCCATTGTTTTTCGTGGTGACGAAATGCAATTTCTTTGTTAACTTGAAGATGACCTAAAAACGTCGAAACGTTCTTCTATACTTTATTTCAATAAAAGTTTTAATACCCATACCTTTCATTCTTTTGTGTTTATTGTTTCAAGCATTTAAAGTAACTTATTTTTTACATATTTTTCCTAACTGAAATTGACCTTTCAAGCAGTTTTATTTACTGTGCTGTTATCGTTATGGTGCGATATTTTGACATACGACGATTTCTATGTTTTTGTTTCTTGGTTACCTTTATTTTGCTTTCGATTATTACGTTTAAATCAGGTGATTTTTATTGATGTATTTCAAGTTTCTCAATTTCACCTTGCTCTTTGAAGATAAGTTGCAAATCTTCTTTTTGATGACTAGAAATCCACTTGAAATACAAATGTATCTCAGAACCTGAAGATGATCTAGGAAGGTCGAAACGTCGTTCTCTCCTTATCAATAAAAGTGTTAATACCCATACTAGCCGTTCTGAGATACAAGTTGCAAATCTGTATACTAATTTTATGCAAAACTATCGTTTAACATGCAGAACATTTCTGCCTATATCAAATATTTTGTAACCATAATGACATTAAACTTTTTATTTTTGTGATCACTTTTATTGTATGGAAAATACCTGTACGTAAACGCTGAAATATACTTCAAATTCATTTGGTGTCTGCAAAAATAAAAAACTTGTTAATAATATTCGACTTTGGTGTATTTTATTAACAAATGCCCTTAAGGGAATGTTTGAATGGTCGATATTTTTTATTTAGTATTGTGTCACAAATGATAATTTTTGAAACAATGTCTTAGAAAACTAAAATTCTTAATTTCATGTGAAGAGAAAGCTGAATTAAATATTATAAATGAACAGTTATCAGCACTTTTTGGCTTTAGATGGCACAGCAGTTAGTTTGAAAACTTAACTCTTAAAGACGTTAACTAAAGGTGTAAGTTACGTGTGATTGGTCTGCATTATATAAAGGAAACTCAGTTGGCAGTCTGTTGTCTTAAAACTGACAGGTTCAGTGCCTCTTCAGGTTTTATTATCTGTCTGCACGAGATAACAAAGCAGAAAAAATGCTATATATTCATTTTAAACATAAGATTTTAATCATAAGCAAAATACTGCCCTGTTCTTTTATTTTCGTACACTCTTTCAGCTCACTCAGTAATTAGAAGGTGGAGAGAAGTTACACCATACCATTCTATATACAGGTATATCATGCTTTTTACCTCATATAGTCATGTTTCCAAATGGCTCAGCCTTAAGCTTGAAGATTTATAACGTTAAAACAGTGGTTTTATACCTTTTGTAAGCACAGCAAAGGTATTCTATTGTGTGACTTTGTGCTTAATTATTCACAATCAAACGAACAAAGTTGCACATAAATAAAATAAATCGGTTAGTTTGATTTTGGTTGTGTAAAGGCGACGAAACGTTATTGGAAGAGTCATTAAGGTAATCTTGTATTGATTGCTTTGATGACAAAATAATATCATTTGTTGACCGAGTTTGACATTGACTAAATGTAATGGTTGACCAATGTTGTGAGAGAAAAAAGGTCTCAAAGTGAAGTTATCAATAGGACAAATAAAACAATTTTTACCTGTTATATTCCGGAACGCTTCATGCGGACAGTTTCACTAGGAGGCCGTAAATTGAAGACTTAAATTTAAGATCATTTTGATTGGTTCGAAGGAAGTTTCTCCCGAGAGAGAAAATGTTTTGGGATCAGATACAGCACAGTAGGTGCGACTGCTTATTGTGTATAGAAGTATGTACACTATATTTTCTGTTTAGTTATTTTAATTTCATCGACTTTGTTCAGACTCTTAAAACTTGTTTATTGTCTGATATACAGACTATAGTATCAATGGTTACAATGTTTCATTAGGAACGACAGCAACATGAAGTGAACCGATAAACTAGCGGTTGGATACACTCGTATTTGATTGATTGAGTTTAACAGGACTGCAGGACATAAAAAAAGATGTTGCAAATGACAATCCAGCAAAATATTTTTATTGTTAAATGTTATATATCTTAAAAGCCACAACTAATATTTAGTCTTTACTACTAGCTTCTCCATTGTAGGTATGATGAAATTTATAATGTGTATTGGACTGATTGCTTACATTTAACTCCAAATGCGTTTTCGTTTCAATGGAAGGGCATTGCACCATTGATCGTGGATGGCCATAACCGTCTTTCTGTATTCTTGATACATTTGTATTGTACAGAGATTAATTACGAAGGTTAACCTTTTCAAAGTGCTATGCTTTTAACCCTATTTTCAATGAGGATTATAGTCAAATTGACAATTTTCAGATCAACTTTATAATTCTTATTAAAAATGTGATAGATGACCCATGATATATAGACTAAGTACAATCTGAGCTCTGGCTAAATATGTCAATGTAAAGATTCTAATTTCTTCCTCGTTGTCTTGTGTGCTCAGATGTAAGTACCCCGTTGTTTCTGCTTATTCGTACATCATTTCTCCTCTTGATGATCTCACAGGCTCAAGAGTTGTACAATAAACTTTCTCTCTCTTTTTCGCTCTGTATGTGACAGGCAACTGTACTTAGGATGAATGGATCTAAACTAATTGAGCTGTATAGTTTATATGACGAAGCCACACTTTTTTTAGGGCTAGGTGGATAATATTTCTTTATTACAGAACTTGTTGTTTGATCATCAACTAAAGCAAGGAGGTGTGGGGCATTGCAGATAAACACTTAACAATAACAACACAAATATTCTGATTTTAATTGTAGTTATTACTTACATAAGTTTTGTAATGCTCCAATATTTTGCTAGACGTGGATACAACAGTTCTCTGCCGATAAGATTTCCACACAAATATACTTAGTAATGACGTACCTGACAGTTGTTAGGATTATGCACTAATGTTTCTAATCAAGCACTTTCTTACAGTTTAAGAAAATATACAATGTTTGTTAAGGTATATTAGATATTATCCAGTATGTAAATGTCAGAGAAGCGCTACACACTCCCAGTGGAAGAAAGCAAAGAATTCCATTGCTATTTATTTCGGTATTTCTACGTCCCAGTATAAACTATTCAGGTCAAACGTAATATATATATATTTATACTAGGGCTCGATGAGACTTCGAAGGTTATGTTTGCTTGTTTAAATTTCGCGCAAAGCTACACGAGGGCTATTTGCGCTAGTCGGCCCCAATTTAGCAGTGTAAAACTAGAGGGAAGGCAGATTGTCATCACCACCCACCACCATGCCTTGGGCTACTATTTTACCAACGAATAGTGCGATTGACCGTTACATTATAACGCATCCCTGGCTAAGAGAACCATCATGTTTGTTGTGATAGATTTTTAACCCGTGCCCCTCAGATTACGAGTAGAGCGCTTTAACCATTGGCCAAGAATTTCGAAGGTAACACCAATTTTTGATAAAAAAATGTCTTTTTTTTATGCTATCATTAAATCCCTTGTCGTCTATGCAAAAGAAGAAATTACATTATTTAATAGCTTGTTTGTTTGTTTGTTTTGGAATTTCGCACAAAGCTACTCGAGGGCTATCTGTGCTAGCCGTCCCTAATTTTGCAGTGTAAGACTAGAGGGAAGGCAGCTATTCATCACCACCCACCGCCAACTCTTGGGCTACTCTTTTACCAACGAATAGTGGGATTGACCGTCACATTATACACCCCCACGGCTGGGAGGGTGAGCATGTTTAGCGCGACGCGGGCGCGAACCCGCCACCCTCGGATTACGAGTGCACGCCTTAACGCGCTCGGCCATGCCAGGCCATTTAATAGCAATGAAGTTGATTTTCGAGAACAATCAACTTATTTACATGTGATTATGTCGTACAGTCTATCTTATTTCAAGGATTCTTCCTATTTGATAATAATCAATCATTTAGGGTCGTTAGTTGTTTCTCAGATTCTCCAACCTTAACTACACGGTCAGAAGAAAAAAGTAAATTATTCCCTTGAATAATTCTGTGTTACCCACAGACATTGAGTAACTTTAGTTTGTTACTTTGTTTGTATCTTTTATGAAGGAATATGTAATAGTATTATAATAACATAATAAGACATTTTCTAATGAAATACAAGAAGATATTCTATTAAATATTTATTACATAGAAAAGTGAAAGTAGAAAAATCGTGCTGTTTAATTAATTTATACATATGTTTAAAATTGCATAACACGTAAGAGAAATCTAATAGCAGAAATTTCAACCTTGAAATAACATAAAAGAAAATGTAATATTATTTTAAGATCATTAGTTTTAACTAGGACAGATGGAGTCTTTAAGGGGGTTTTATGACATTTTATTAAGCATACATTACGACTTCCTGGATGTAAATTTTAAAGCTTATTTAGCAAAGTCAATACATTTTTAAACTGTGTCTTGTTATCAAGAAAAGTTCTGAGTCTTAAGTATAAGAATTCATCAGTCGCAGCTACAAATAAATTAATTTCTTTTCCATTATTGTAAACATATTGAAGTGAATTTTTATTAATAGAAAAGGTTCGTATTTCAGAATAAGTCCAATTAATCAAGAACCTTGCACTGTCCAAAGCAGGTTTCTTTTTAATTCGTGATAGCACCTACTAAACCAGTTATATTTGTTGTATTCTAATGATTACACCGATATTCACCAGAAAGAGATCAAGCACCAACAAAATGCTGGTTCTGTTGGTATTATTCAGATAATGATTTGTAAACGCAGAGAAAAAATAAAAATAAAATGGTTTCTTTCTTTGTAAAAACTATAAGGTGTTTTACATAATTATTTCTACTGGCTGCTAAGTGAAGAAGTTTTCAAAAGTTCACTTCAGGGACAGAGAGGATCAAAGCGACAACTGGAGTAAGAGAATTAGGGAGACATCCCATTTTTATGCTAGACCAAAGTCCCTGTGCAGAATCTCATAACACAAAGATTTATCATTTTGTGGAGTATTCAAATAGCAAAAAATAATAAAACCATATTTACTTGAGCTATAGTAAGACAATAAATTTACATTTTAGATACATTAGTTCTCAACTGTGATTTTAACTTTGAACGTGAAGTTTGCAACAAAATTACTTTTACAAGCTATGTATATGTACTAATAGTGTTTACATTAAATTTAATCAAAGTCTTAGTCCACTTCTCAAGAGCCAACGAATTCTTGCATAAAGGGTTCGAAAACATCAAGCAAATCTTATGTAAAAAAATCATATTTATTTTATTAATAAGTAGTTCTGACATACGACGTATCTAACTGTGCATTTTTTTACATTGCTATACATTCTTTATATGTTAAAGGGCAATTATTCCTTCTTTCACCTAACCCTAAAGGAGCCGTCTCAGTTCAGTTTCATCTTTTGAGATAGAGAAGTCGCGTAACGTTTTAGTTTCATAGAATGCCACCAGAGGGTAGATCCAATGCTAACTACTACTGTTGTTATCTCCAACTTGTTGTATTAGGGAACAGATAGTTACAAACTAAAGAGAGCTGTTTAAATTACGTATATATGTAACTGCAAGAACATATATTTTATTATGTAGTTTGTTTGCAAACTACCAGAAGGTTTTATTAATATCGAATGTTAAGTTGTGTTACACAACTATACTACAATAATTATTGATATGATATCAATTTATGCATCATCGTTATGGTCAAGTTTATATTTTTGAAGTTGTTTCGTTCAGAAGTGGTTCGGAGGACTAAATTAACCGCTTGCCTTATTTCATTGAACATATCCATTTCTTAAACTGATAAGACTTTTTTAAAACTATGGTTTTATTTATATTAGTTCCTTGGATGTAAACATTGTATTTCTTTTTTGAAAGCATCAAATTCAAGGTTACGTTTTTTCTAGTAGAAAGAAGCTAGTTACTGGTACAAGTTAAAGAACGTAAAAATATAATAGCACTGATAAATCAAGTGTATTAAAGCATGTTCCAGGTGCATGTCATATAGTCATCTATTCATATCTTAAGATCTTTAAAAAGGTTAATGATGAACAAGGTTTCGTACAAAATACAGCTTATTATTTCATAAGCTGAGGACATAAATGAACCAGGATAGTTCAGCTAATATTTTGGTCTTCTTTTTGGTCACATGTCAATGATGCATTGGACATAATGTTTTCAAAATAGTCAGCTGTTTACAGTAGTTCTTCTATTTAAGCACTGTGATGAATTTATAATTTTGCTATTTTAGCTGGAACATTGTTCAAATGTATACTTTTCTATATTGGTTTAATTTTTGTGTCGTCTTGCTATAACAAGGAAGCACATCTTAACAGTGTGTTTAGGACTGTTTTTGCTTTATTTTTGTGGAAAATGTGGTGAATGAGAACGGCATACATCTGCAATGTGTTGATATTTATTTAAGGAAAGTAAACAGTTCGTATTTCCTTTATGATCTGGACAAGTGGAAAGTAATAAGTTGTTTATTAAATAATTTGTAAAACCAGTATACTTGAAACAGCAAAACTAAGTTTAATTTGGTTTGAATTTCGCACAAAGCTGCAAGAAGGCTATCGTGGGTCGTTATAGTGTCCCGATTAATCCACCAATTAGTTGGTAAAATAGTAGCCCCAGTGTTGGCAGAGGGTGGTGATGACTACCTTCCTTCCTTCTAATTTACACTGCTGAACTGGGGAAGATTAGCGCAAATTATCCTCATGTAGCTTTGGGCGAAATTGAAAACATACAAACGATATTAGTGTGAAAATTGCCATACTTTTAGAGCATATCCAAATTTTCACAAATGTCTTTGAAAACTGCATTTTAAACTGCATAAGTTGTAATATAAACATATTTTTATAGATTACGCTTTGGACACTAATATTTTGCTCATTTGATTTTCTGTAGCTTAAATGTTATCTCGCGCATAATGCAGGTGAGTTCATTAATGGATTATGGATCGTCTTAGGAATCAAAACGAATTACGAAAACGTTGTGTATTTTTTTTAATATTACTGATGTTGTAAAACAGTGAACAACATTACCTACAGCACAGCCAGTCATTACCATAATGGCCTGGCATGGCCAGGTGGATAAGGGACTCGACTTGTCATCTCAGAGTCGCAGGTTTGAATCCCCGTCACACCAAACATGCTCGCCCTTTAGCCGTGGAAGCGTTATAATGTGGCGATAAATCCCACTATTCGTTGGTGAGAAAGTATTCCATGAGTTAGCGGTGGGTAATGATGACTAGCTGCCTTCCCTCTAGTCTTACATTGCAAAATTAGGGATGGCTAGCACAGATAGCTTTCGTGTAGCTTTGCGCGAAAATTTAAACCAATCGTCAAACAAACGTTTACACCAGATATCTTCGGCGGGACTTGACGTAGCTTACGATAAAAAAAAAGTATGTGATAGCTAGGTGCAAATAAATAACCACTTAGATTCCTTTTCATGAATAGGTGGAAAGATCGTTTCAAATATAAAGATAATTCTTTAAGAATCCGATTCAAAACATCTTTATTTATATAAATCTCATGCTAAATATAGTTCCATTATAACATTGACTTCATTAGTTCCATTTCTTATGAAGTCTCTGGGTGATAAAAGATAAGAATGGACACTTATGTGGAGTTAACGTGAATCTTTTGCACTTCACACAAATATAAAAAACCCAGCTTTTGCATTGTATCTGTAGATAAGCTTTTAACGGTTATTATCAGTTAATTAATTAGAAATAAAAGGAAAAAAATTATTATTTATCGAAGTTGAATATCACTTTATCAGCTGTTGCTCGTACAACTAATTCTTCTATCGTTGATCGTTTTGTTGTAATTAGAAACTTATGAGAAATACAGCGAGTTAAGGCTTAGACCACGCATCTTGACAGACTCTAAACAGGCCTTAAATAGCTTGGGATGTGCATTTGTAGTCTGTTGTCGGTTTAAACTCGTGATGTTGTTTTTCTTCCGTAGAGAGTTTACTTCTTTGAAACGTTGTGTTATTTAGTCCTATCTCATTTAGCAATCTTGTTGAAACATTCCTTTTCAGAAAGGGCTGTGACCTTCTGCCATAAGCTTGTCTGTGGTGACGCTGCACCACTGATTTATCACGAGTTCGCTCTAAGCCAAATAGGTAAGTGCTGTACTCGTCTACAGGGGCCGCCACGGCTCGCAGTAGCATTGGAGAATATTTTCAGTGAAGAGCGATTTATGTGTGACACACACAGTTGCCAAGCTAAGTAAATTTATAAGTAAACAACGTTTTCATTAACTAATATTTATTACTTTAAATGCTTGCTATACAACCACAACGTTTAATTATTGTGCTGAAATTTTAATCCTCAAATTCCACAGAAAGAATTTCAATCTTTCCAGCATAATGTCTTGTTTAACGAATTAATATCCTGTAGCATATATAATAATTATATAATGAAAGTAATCGCTAAGTATCAGTGTCTTCTATTTAACGTCGAGTGAAACAAACTACCAGTTACCATGTAATGAAAATATTCGTTCATGTTTCTTCTTGTTACTTAAGTATAGTTGAGAAATATGGTTACAGGCTATAGATTTAATGTAACAAAATCGACGAATGGAGTATTATAACACTATTTCAAACACAGTACACAATATGGCCAGCTTTTTTTATACTTTCTCTTCATTCTGTAACAACTAACAAATAAGAAAAACGGTTAAGAAGTTTGTTTTTAAATATGATTCCAAGTAATGGCTTAACTGTGATTTCACTCTGTGTTTTCGTATAACTGTTTCTTTCAATCAAATAACAAAAATGCTGTAGAGTACAGAGCAAAAAAAGTGTGAGAAACAACGTCCTAGTTCAACTTAATCCGAGATTCTTGAAATACACCTAATATAAAATAATAGCAATAAAATCGTTGTCTAGTGTTATAACCACAGCATAAGATGCAATGTGAAATAAACAAATATTATGATATATTTCCATTACGTGTGAGACAGTAAACCATCACCATCAGATGTTGTTGTCTTACTTAAAATCACTTGACTTTAATAAAAGTATAAGTTAAATACTAATACAAACCACAATTTCTAACATAATAATAATTATACCATATCAGCAATACTTTTCAAAAAGGTACATTTGTTAACAAATTTTTGATAGACTTTAAAACAGTTTTTCCATGAAGGACTATCTGTGCTCTGTCCATCACGGATATCGAGCCCCATTTCTAGCGGTATAACACACGGTTGTGCCACTGATGGGCTTGTAACTTTAGAAATAGCAATGACATATTTTAAGCAACTTTTAGTATTTACTTGTTTTGGTTGTCTGTTCTGTGTCCACCGCTAGTATCGAAACAATGGTTTAGTGCTATAAACCATCGTATTTATCGCTGAGTAATTGACAGTAGGGTAACCTTTGGAAGAATAAATTATTTCAGCGGGTTTGAATCACCTCGGTTATCAGTGCATTCTCTGACTTGTTACTATTAACCAATAAAGTAAAACTGTTCACTGGTTTTAGTTTCACGACAGTTTTGTTTTCGTAACTTTTATAAAGAATAAAAGTGTTTCAATAAAGTTATGAAATTAAGAGGTCGCTTCGATCGGTTAATAATTATTCCACTTCATAAAGTGTGGTAATTTGAAACAAAAATATTAACTATTTGTAAGCGCTATTTTAAAACTTTGTAGATCTAATAGTCAATAAGTTGTCATGTTTATATTCAAAATTACAAACGTTTTGTTTAACAAATGATTGTTTGCAAAACGTTTCTACCAGTTTTAACTAAAGTAATAGACCTTGGCAATTCTAGCTCATTTTAAAAGAAAACTAGATTATATAACCAAAAAACTAAGTGATTCTTTCAAATGAAATAAGTAAATGATAAATAAACATAATTATAAATATACATACTTTTACCAAACAAGGTGTTAACTCTATAGTCTTAGTTCAAAAGACTGAGTGACGTTATTAGTATAGTTTCTCAATTCTCTCGCAGTTTCGGGTAATATAATGTAGCAATGCAATGACTAAGTGAACACCCTTATTCAGTGATTCATTGGAAGTCAAATTGAGTGTCCAGTTGTTGTTCTCACAGCGTAAACATACACGGAATATTAGTTTCTTAAACTTAGTTGAAGTGAGTGCAACCTTTAGAGTCATTATTTAATTTTAAATAATCAAATAATGTGAAAATTAGATTTCAGAGTTTTTTAGGCTCTTTAAGAGTAATTAATAGATAATGGACTCTGTGTATTGTGTCTGTAATTAGAATCAAACTTGGAATTCTAACGTTATAACCTCTCAAATTTATGGCAGAGTTTTCTGAAAGGACTTTATATTGCAAGAAGTTATTATAGTGTCTATAATTTGGTTATATTGAGGGTAATGTGACGGAATTTGCTGATCATGAAATGGAGTCAGTAGAAAATTAGTGTTGATTTCAGATTCATCAGACGGTTAAAGTAATATTAGTCAGATACGCTAATGAGAACACTGTTAAAATCAGTTGTGGGTAAAAACATCCTCGTACAGACTAATTTTAAAATCAAGGATGAAGTTGAATTTGGAAGTATAATAACACTATGTGACACAAATTTTGTTTTGGGATAGTATGTGTTAGTTCTTAATTGCTTATGTTGTAAAAGTACAGAAAATGGCCATTATTTCCTTCAAACTTTGCTTTTGTGACCTGGATAATGAAATTTAGAAATTAGCCTGTTTTCCACATACAAACGGACAAATTTGCACATTTTCATTTACATAAGGTCTGAATAAAACAACATGTGAATCAAGATTTACATGTATTGATTCTAAAGCTATATAAAATTGAACAAAAATGTTTAGAAGTGAGTAGTTTTTCGAGATTTTCGACTGTAATGTAAATCACTTTCACGTATCAGCTCCTAAATATAGTCTCCCATCAAGTTTTTGTTATACGCTCCCAGGTCGCAAAAGCAAAGTTTGAAGAGAAAAATAGGTATTTTCCATTTACTTTAGGTATAAGCAATTGAGAAATAACACTTTTTGTCCAGGAACAGGAAAAAGTAAACATTTTGTTACATAGTGTTATTATTATTATACGATCACCGTTGTGATGAGAAACATTTAAGTGTCATTTTTTTTCTGTAATGATAATAACGTATATTTCTTACTAGGACTGTAATATTAATGTTATTGATTATTACCAGTATACAAAACAATTTATTACTATTACAGGAAGTTTAAGATTATGCTCTATATTTAATTATTATGCAAGAACTTATGCGTAAGATCTATTGGTTTTTGAACTGTCAAATAAATGGGCCACGAAAATGATTGGTTTATGGTCAGAGTTCAACGGTTATTTAAAGTAACACTTGTATTATAGTTTGTTTAAAACGAATTTAGGGTTAGCTGTGATGTTCATTATCGTAAGGAGCACAGCTTTGTGGTTCAGTTAACAGTTTGACAGCACTAGTGCGACACGTCAGTTAATAGTGAGTGTAGCATAACGCTTAAAACTATTATTTCGTATCAGAAAGGTGATCAAAATGCCCACCAGTAGTATAGAAACACCTAAAACGTTTATAACTAACGCCTGTTCTGATAGGTCTTTGTAGTTTTCCTTTTTGTCTTCTCCACTGTGAAAAAAATACATTTCACTTAGACGGGCATTAAAATCCAACACGTGAATTTATAAATGCACTAGTAGTGTTGTATTTCATTTAAGTAAACATAACTTTAAAAAATGCTAAAAGTATAAGCTAATACGCTTACGTTTGTCTGTCTGGAATTTTTTTCACAAATTTTTCGATCAAACACTACAAGTCTCTTATCGTTAGAAAAGCCTTTTTCCGAGGATCTAGAAATGCATATTGGATTTTTAATTTAGAATTACCTTAACTATTATATTTTGTTTCTCGAACCTTTCAGTAAAGTCAATGTGATACACAATACACAATGTCGTTGTCATCACATCACTTCTGGTTTCTATTTGAACTTTAATGTTTTATTTGCAAAGTATTTCACAGAAACAAGACCTAATACAGGTGTAGTTTTGTAAAACAAAGTAAAAATTGCACAAAATTTAATTTCTATAGGCTTTCTTGAATCATTTAGATGTAAAACACGCATGCGTAGCGTCTTCAAAAACCATATGACTATCGTATTGTGAAGTGTCCAGTACAGTAAGTTAACCCATGTGAGTGTTTTCCTTTGCCTATCTTCTAAGCACCTAATTATTACAAGAAAATAATTTTATTTTATCCAAACTTCAGCCATATATTAACATATATTACTAATCACGTTTATCACACCTTCATGATTTAACTAATATACCTTACCTTAGTCTTTGGCGAGCTGTCTGCATCAAGCCTGTCAGGCATGCTGCTATGGCCATACCAAATATGATTAGTCCAAATGTAATGTGAGTTGGTAAGAGACGCTGTCGAAATTTAGCAGTGGCATTGTCACAACACAGGAGTACCAAAAATGATACGAACCCTACGAGAAACTAAAGAAAATATGATAGTTACGATACTTTGCATGTCTGAAGTTCTCACATTTTATTTTTCCCTATCTTTGATATGAAAGTTCGATGCTGATTTTTAAACTAAAGCTTAATAAATGATGAGGATAATTTCATTCTATACTTTGACCCATTTTAGTTTTAGTTTCACAATAAATGCATTTGTTTGGATATTTCGAAAGCTCAAGTGACCTCAAAATTTCTCAGCACACTTGACGAACAATCCACAATTGTTTACAATTCATCTAGTAAATAAGGTTAGAAATTAAACCCCTTTCATTATGTAGATATTTATATAAAGTAAATAAATACTGTTAATTCAAAAACATGGGTTTTATTAGAATTTGTTATTATAGTGTAATAACGTTACTAAAATAAATCATTCGCAATCATATTAAAACTGTAACGTTTTTTAATGGTTTGGTGTAATATAAAAAATATAACATACATTTTATTGTCTAAATTTCTTTGATTTTGTGTTTAGTGTATAACCTTCTACCTCAACAATAACTAATGATTGTTAACTGTAAATTGTTGGAAGTTACTATTTTTTTTTAATCGTGGAAAACATTTTCAACACAGTTGAAAGTACAAGATCACTCTTCTAATTTCATGAAATTATGCGACTATTTGTAGATAAGCACAAGGATAGCAGAAATGTATGTATTTCTCAGAATGGATATGAAGAACTATATTAACAACATATACAACCACTGAGGATTTAATCGCAGGCAAAACACCAGCAATTTCACACACCTGGTTCACGATATACATCAACTAATTCTGAGATAACTCTTTTCGATAACAGTTTAAAAACAGCTCGTTGTTGTTTTGAATTAGACACAAAGGACTATTTGTGTTTTGCCCACCACGGGTATCAAAACCCGGTTTTTAGCGTTGTAAATCTGCAGACATACCGCTGAACCACTGGGGGGCTAAAACAACTCGAATGAACTACTGTATCTGTGAATCGCTCCGACCAAACTTATAGACTTGTTTCTAAAGCATAGAATTACTTGTTCGAGTTACCTGTTGTACAGTTTTAGTGGTTTCAGAGTTTTTGCACAAAACTATAAAAGAACATAGCTATGGGTAGCTGTAAATAGCACCTACCGCCAACTGTTAGGTTACTTTTATTTGACTGGATATTAGGATTTGACTGTCAGTCTTATAGCGCACTCAGGGTTACAAAGTGTAAGCCTATTTTTACGACAACGAACTGTGAATTTGTGCGCGTTAAGTACTAATCAACGCTCAGTTCGATCAGTAGAGAAATGTTTTGAAATTCTGTATTTCAACTATCAGACAAATGTGCTTCTCATGTTTACAGAAAATAATTCAAGGTCTACAAAATATGTGTTGACACTGAAACAAAAAGAATTTAACTTGCATAATAATAGCTTGATATTGTATTTTATAACTATAATTATGTGGAAGTTTACTACTTTTAAAATAGGTGTCGCCGCTGTGCAGATGAAGAAGTATTCATTGTTTCAGAAACAGATGTTTAAATCGAGATTTTTAAGGAAACAGGAAACAGAAAAACAAGCAACTTTAGAAATGATTATTATTTTCAAAAGTTTTTCACATCCCAAATTCACAAAGAGAATTTCCAAAATTATAAAATATATGGTAGTTATTGTTGAGTAAGAAACGAGAAATGAATTTTCACATTATACAAGCCTAGCAAAAATCTGAGGTCCTATAACGTCAAAAACTGAATTTCAATACACAGCACAGGCAGACCATTTTACATCTTTATGCTTGACAATAAAACAAACTAGTCTGAAGAAATTCTATAAAACTAGAAAATGCATTTTTTAAAATAATCTGTTAAAGATATTGTCTTAGGATGTATTCTGTAACGTACTGAAACACTGTGTAATCACGGAATGCAATTTGTCATTTCGCTAAATATTATTAAACGCTAAAATAGAATATATTTCGTTGTTACAAAAAAATTGCAGTAGTTACAACTCGTTACATTATCTCATTAAATTCTGCTATATCATAGTGCAATTTGTGCTACCTTTTAATATACATTAGTTCAAGAGTTCAAGGCCCGGCAATACTAGGTGTATTAAGGTGATCGACTCGTAATCTGAGGGTCGCGGATTCGAATCCCAGTCGCACTAAACATGCTCGCCCTTTAAGCCGCGGGGGCGTTATAATGTGACGGCCAATCCCACTTTTCGTTTGTAAAAGAATAGCCCAATATTTGGCGGTGAATGGTGATGACTAGCTGCCCTCTTTCTAGTGTTACACTGCAAAATTAGGGACGGCGAGCTTTGCGCGAAACTCAATACCAAAGTCGAGAGTTCATATCTTTTTTGAAGATATATTATTTAATTATTAAAATATCATAAATGTAATCTAAGGGCCATTTGTCTGAAAAAGTATTTCGTCTCATAATTTTTATCTCTGAAATGCATGTCTGTAAGTGAAATATGCGAGTGAATAGTGAATTTAATTTCATCTGTAATTACATAACACGAGGGTCAAGCTGAGGTTCAAGTCTCTCGATTTCGAGATGCACAATTTTAGCTAAGAGTGTTACAGAAGTGACAGTCAATCCCGTTATTTAGTTTCGTGAGTGCTAGATGCCTTTGTCTAATTTTTCTAATATTAATAATGAAGTTAAAAATCACTCCATGTGTCGTAAAATATTTTAAAACCGAAAATATCGTTCATTTCGCTATGTAAGAAGATCGGTCAACTCACCTGGAGAGCAAACATCCCTACAGTAGCAAGACCAATCCAGGAATGAAGACTGTAGAAATGTGTAGAGGATTCTTTAGCTTGGATCGCTGCCACCAGGCCGACTGTTACTGATGATATGGCTAAGATGAACAAGGACGAATGGACCACTTTGGTGTAAATTTTCTTACAACAAGAGAAACAACGGTATGCAAGGATTGCTATCAGAAGAAAGAAATGATAAGCAGAGGAATAGAAATAATTAACTTTTCTTAGTTACAGTTCTTTTATGTAATATAGTTAAACGTATATTTAAGTAACTGTATAGAACACAAGAACACCGTAAGAAATGCACCTGCTGCGTGTTCACGTATTTGTTTAAAACAATGGATTTTTTTTAAGTGATGAAGTTCGTTTAATGAGGGAAATGTTATGTGTGCATGGTTCTTTTAGTTTATTTGTGTGTTCGAGCCCCACAAAATGAATGTTATTTCTCGTATGGCATTCGACTTGAATATACTAACAGATTATGGAAAATCTAAATTCGTGTCCCATGGGGCGCTGTTTCCGTTCGTTGAAGCTATCATTTTTTCTATTCATAGACTGCATCATTGGAATGATGTGACGTCAGCTGAACGAAGCTATCTCGTTATTAGTCATGCTGTCGAATGTTAAACAGGTGCTTCCATTTGCACTTATGACCTTAGTTATCCTTATTGCCAAAGGTCGCGCAGGGCATAGTTGTTACTGTTCCCACTCTGTGAATTCGTGGACAGTTGCTGCAAAACTGCCTTGTAGAGTTTGGTGTCGTAGATGTGCTGTAAGAATGACGGTCAAAGGTCATTGAAGAGTAGCCCAGACGTTAACGGTGAGCAACGACTATGAGCAAATAATATTTAGCGCAGCTTTGCGTCAACATTCTTAAATAAACTCAAAGGGAAAAAGTCAAATGGGCCATGTGACAGTATGTAGCTTAGATGAATAGGGCAATAAACTTTATTTTAACTCTCTATGTAGGTTTTTTTCATCTTTTAGGCATTTTCCAAATTTAAAGGCATAGCTTCTTACCTGTCTGTGTATGATTATTTATCAGTCTTTAAGCATTTAAATAACTAAAACAAGGCATAATAAATGACATTTTTCTTGAAAAAAAAACAAGTTGAATTTTAATCGATTTTATTAAATAACACAATAAGTTACACGTTTCACTCACCTTGCCCGTTAAAGAAGATAAACCCGCCTATCATTAGAACGTAATGTAAGTTAAACTGCTTAGAAACATCTTGAGTCCAGGCAACACCACCTCCATAGTGAATGATCCAGAAGAGACAAAGTCCAAGTACTCCAAACAATAATACCTGGGCAACAGTAATCAAAAGGCCATACCCACATTTCACCATTATCAGGACGTCTGATTTAGTTCCAGAGTTCTTGTTATTCCTTAGGAAAAAAATTTCAAATCATTGAAAACTTCCCGAATAACTAAAAACCTATTCGATTTGTAAAGGCAAATTTGAGTATGATTTTTCTTTGCTACATTTCAGAGGAATATATGATACATCTTATCTTGTCCACAGTTTCTTCAGTTTTTTCAACAACAAAATTCCAATGGTTTTTAAATGATTTTAACTGGTGCATATCACGGACAAACGAAACCGTTTATCTAATGGAAATTACAGCTAAACTAAGCCTTTTAATAAGTACAAAACACATTTAAAACACAACTGTTTAACTAGTACAAATATCAGACGAACTCAACTGTTGAATAAGTACAAATCACATATAAACTACACTGTTTATTAATGACTTCAATATGAATATTACTGTTTATCTGAAACGTTTGTGATTTGATAAGAAAAAAGATTAAAATACTGCTTCAATTAATAAGGTAGAGTGGCTTACACCAACACTCACTGTTCCTTGTTACTGAAACAGACATTATAAACCAGCATTGATTGTTTCTTGTTACAATAAGCAACAAGGAACAGTTAATGACGGCTTATAATGTCCTGTTTGAGTAACAAGGAACAACCAGTGTTGGTTTATAATATCCTGTTTGAGTAACAAGGAACAGCCAATGTTGGTTTATAATATCCTGTTTGAGTAACAAGGGACAGTCAATGTTGGTTTATAATATCCTGTTTGAGTAACAAGGGACAGTCAATGTTGGTTTATAATATCCTGTTTGAGTAACAAGGGACAGTCAATGTTGGTTTATAATATCCTGTTTGAGTAACAAGGGACAGTCAATGTTGGTTTATAATATCCTGTTTGAGTAACAAGGGACAGTCAATGTTGGTTTATAATATCCTGTTTCAGTGAGGACGTTCAACATCTGGTTTAATATTTATTGACCTTTTTTATCAAAATTAAGAGGGAAAACTTTTTATGAGATAAAATTAATGTTCATTTTGTCTGTAGTAAGTCTTTTTTAATTTTAAATACAAATTTTGATTATTATATCGAATTCTGTGGTAAAACATATTCTCGTCAATGGAAATCATTATTATGTAATACAAAAATTGTCTGTTTTTAAGTTTTCCTTTTGTTTCTTCTTTTTTCTGTCTAGTGAACCAGAGAAGTATCTTCTCGACGAGCATTGTTGGCGTTATGCCAGTTAATGAACACAATTTTAATGTTATGTATTTTTTTTCATGAATTTAAACATTTGGAAATACTTTAACTTTCGAGGAAGATGACAAAGAGAATACATTCATGTTGAAATTTCAAGGTTACTGGGCTTTTCAGTAAAACGGTCGTGTTAATAACGAATTAGCTGAAAAAATCAACTTTACGAATGGTCCGTATATATACTGTGCTAATTCTAAACATATTTCATGTTATTCAACAGTTCATAGCAAAATATACGTAAGGACAACGAAATCAGCTATTGCTTTGATTCAAAGACTGCGTATATTAGTAACTTTTCTTGAATACTTAAAAGAAGAAATTCGCAAAAATAAGAAATACGTTATTTTGTATTTTTATAAAACATGAACCTTTTTTGTAGTTGATCAGCTTTATAGCTTAGGTGTTTTGATGTTTTGTACATGATGTTCTGACATTGTAATTATCTTTGATTTCATAATATGTTTTTAATATTTAAAACGATTTAAGATTATTTCAACTTCACCAGAAAAATAACAAATATATAATATTTGATTTAATTGTACGGAAACATGCAGCTAATACATACGTAAAGGAATGATAATTACAAATTGGTGAAACATATTATTCTAGAAAATACCAAAGAAAAGCGAATAAGTTTTAACAGTGTATTAGTTTTGTATTCGTTACAAACAAATCAATATATACTGATTTTGTCATAAACTTGTCAATGTATGATTGTGTTGTACTCTTCCAAATGTTCTATTATTTTTCACAATTCAGCCACATTTTTTTCTACCACCGATTACCTTTTTAGTATCCACATACTTCTATCCAGGTTTAATAATATTCATATCGAAACCTTTTACCAATATTATTTCACCACTTTGAATGCACACATGGAGACAAAGTTTTGTTGGAAGATGAATTCCTGCCAACAGGTCTTGTTTCAGAGAAGGAATGACATTAAACGGATAATAATGAGTACTTACCTTTCAGCAGTCATGGTGCCATCGATTTTGTGTAGGTTTGAAACGATAGTGGCTGAGATGCAGCCAACACTAGCTTTTAATTTGTCTCTCCCTGTAGATGTTGTACATTGATCATAACATTTTTCTTCCCTCTGCTATCGAACAAACTGTTGTTGATAAATAATTGTAATTTACATTATGATTCGTATGTAAAAAGCGCCCCCTCCAATCTTGCTCATTCTATTGTTTGAAGTTTCAAGTTTCCCCAAAAAGTAGTATATGACTATCTCATATCCAATGAAGCCATCTTACTGTTTGGGGGTAGCACTTACACCTGTAGTTATTTCTAGCTCGTTGGTAAAATCTCTTCTGGAATAAGGTGAACCGCACAAAGATCATACCCTTAGTTACTGAATGTCTTTTTTGAAAGTTAGGACTTTCTACCTCGAGGCCTGGGATGGCCAAGCGCGTAAGGCGTGCGACTCATAATCCGAGGGTCGCGGGTTCGCGCTAAACATGCTCGCCCTCGTGGGGGCGTTATAATGTGATGGTCAATCCCACTATTCTTCGGTACAAGAGTAGCCCAAGAATTGGCTGTGGATAGTGATGACTAGCTGCCTTCTTTCTAGCGCAGATAGCCCTCGAGTAGCTTTGTGCGAAATTCCAAAACAAACAAAATTCTACCTCGATTTTTCCATTTTATGAAATAATAATTTGGCGCATTCTACTCAGAATTTCCATATAGTTTTTACTCAGCCAGTACTATGATTTGTGACTGTTTGTCATATAGAATTTATGTTCTTAATAACATTTTCACTTACCTTAGTACTGATAGGAATTTTATGACTGCCTGTATGGCATTTTGTGATTGGGCGAATGGTAGCCAAGCACAGTGTTCATTCAGTACGAGATTGTCGTCTGGTGCAGAGGAAAAGAATCCTATAATATTTGGCATTTTGTATTCACTTTATTCGGCGTTTCCACAATTATATCTAACACTGTAGGTGAACATGCTTTCAAAATTTATTTGTAGAGCAAATTTCACTGAAAATAACATAATTAGTTTCAAATTTTAAACTTTCAATTCATTCTCCCCCGAAAAAAAGCCAGGTTTAAGTTGAGAAAAGTACTAGGGTTATTAGATTTCTTGTATTACATCTTATCTACTTTCTTTTGTCTTATATGTTTTCTGTTTCCCGGTGGCACAGTGGTATGCCTACGGACTTACAGCGCTAGAAATTACGATTCGATACCCGTAGTAGGCAGAACACAAGTAGCCCATTGTGTAGCTTTGCGCTTAACTTTAAACAAACAACTACGTTTTCTAATTATCGTTTTTACTTATTTTATTTAAAATGCTTGTATTTATGTGTCGTATATAAGCATTTATAGAAATACGCAGTACAAGCATTTTAAATTTGTTGCTGTTTATGGCTTTCAACCAGATACAACAGATTCAGAAACTGTGGGTCTTTTAAAATATTTCCCGCTTGCTTTTATTTACCTATACGTTCTTTACATCCACTAGCGCACTGGAGTCGTAGCTGTGAGTATTGTCTTATTAGCGCAGTTTACGTTGGGTTCCAAAATTAATCAAATTACCATTTATTACGTGCGTGGCATTAATAATATTAAAACCAATCTACGAAAATTTGCGTTAGGTTCAATTATCAATATTTTTCCTCAAACGATTCTTGTGAAAATTTATTTTTCTGTTCTTTGTGATAGAAGAGCATGTGTTGTCATAAATCTTGTACAATATAAGCCTACCTACACCCTGCCATCTCCAAGTTCAAAATTAACATATAAACGATGTGTTTCAGTGGTTTGCCATTTTTCAACGTCATCTACTGTTTGAGACTCGAAATATGCCCACATTTATACACAAAGTATTCCTGTTCCTTGTTTGGGAAGATTAATTCTAGGATTAAATGTCAAATTACACCTCAGTTAGATCTTAAATATTAACGTATTAATTTAAAGTCACGTCGAGTAAAACATAAACATCGTTTTGTGGCTCTCTTGTTTGTCTTCCAGTGGCTTAGTAGAGGGCGCTGTTATCTACCTACCTTTTCTCTAGCTTATCGGTTAAAAACATCCAAAACAAACAACCTTTAATTAAATGCTCGTGCAAGTAAAGATAAAAAATCAGAGGGAAATAACGTGTATAGAAATATATATTAGAATATTTCCTTCAAATTTTAAATTAATCAAACACGTAATGTACGATATGCTTAACCAATAACAGTTTAAACTTCGTTTTGGAAAAATACCATTAATGGTAAAATAATTTCCAACAATACGTTTTCAAAACACTTCCATAATGTATCATTTGTAATATAATACAATACAATATAATATAATATAGTCGTTCAGCATATGGATAACACATAAAAGGGTTAAATACGAATGCACCCAAATGCCACACATCAAGTGCCCTCATGGGTACGTGTAAGATTTAGTGACAATCATCCAACGTCTCACCAGTTATAAGCGAACAAACACACACAAACTTTTACCAGTTAATGTTTTAAAATATAATTAGAACATCAAATAAGTTTTCCCAACTATATATACAGTCACGTGTAAAAGTTAGGACATCCTGTGAAAGCCTGTGCATTTTTGTAACATGTCTGGATATATAGATATTTTATTTCAATTTCAACAATACTGAGAGATTATAAAACTATAACTAGTGTTAACCCCTTTTGGTGACATAACTGCAGTGAGATGCTTTTTGTAGCCATTTACCAGCCTCTGACATCGGTCTGAAGAAAGTGTGCTGCCCCATTCATTAATACAGAATTCTTTCAGCTGTGAGATGTCTGAAGGGTTTCTTGCATGTACAGCCTGTTTCAAGTCACCCACAACATCTCAATGGGATTAAGATCTGGGCTTGACTAGGCCATTCCAGGACTTTCCATTTCTTAGTTTTCAGCCAGTCCTTGGTTGATTTACTGGTATGTTTTGGGTCATTGTCGTGTTTCAGGGTCCGGTTCCGCGTCAACTTTAATTTTCTTACAGAGGACTCACATGATCCTCAAGCACTCTCTGATACACAGTAGAATTCATGGTAGATTCTGTGATTGTGAGCTGTCCAGGTCCTGCTGCAACAAAACAGCCCCAAACCATGACACTTCCACCTCCATGCTTTACAGTTGGTATGAGGTTCTTTTCCTAGAATGCTGTATTTGGTTTATGTCAAACGTATCATCTGTTCTTGTGTCCAAATAATTCAAATTTGGACTCATTTGTCCGAATAACATTATTCCAGAAGTCCTGGTCTCTGTCTACATTCTCTCTAGCAAACTTCAGTCTGGCCTTGATGCTTCTCTTAGAGAGCAAAGGTTTCCTCCTTGCACATCTCCCATGCAAGTTACACTTGTGCAGTCGCTTTCTGATTGTAAAGGTAAGCCCTTTCACATCAACAGTAGCCAGAGCCTGCTGTAGGGACATGATGACATGTTAGGGTGTTTGGAGACCTCTTTCTGCATTTTGCGATCTGCTCTCGGGGTGAACTTGCTTGGACGACCAGACCTGGACATGTTGGCAGTTGTTTTGAATTCCTCTACTTGTTGACTATTTTCCAGACGGTGGAATGGCTGATTTCAAAATCATTTGGGATCTTTTAAAATCCTTTACCAGACTCATAAGCTGCTAAAATTTTCTTTCTGATGGCCTCAGTCAGCTCTTTTGCTCTCACCGTGGTGCTCACTATCACTTTAACAGTCAGGAGCACACCAAACTAAATGTCTGAGGTTTATATAGGGCAAGCCTCATTCAAAATGCTGAGTAACGATCTTTTAATCATGTGCATCTAGTTTGATACACCTGTGACTGAGTTGAGCCATTTTAAGTGGGAATAAATGTGTGAGTGTCCTAACTTTTTCCTAAGTTAGAATATGCATTTTTTTAGAATTATATTTACAGATGATCTTGAGTCTTTTCTTCAGGTTTAATTGTTTAGTTATATTCCTATAATATTTCAGTATTGTTGAAATTGAGATTAAATATCAATATATCCAAAAATGTTACAAAAATACACAGGCTTTCATAGGGTGTCCTAACTTTTTCACAAGGCTGTATATATACAGCATATATATTTTGTAATATATATATTACAAAATGGTAATTCCGAAAAAACAAAATACCTTATCAACTTAAATACACTCTACCAAATAAATAAATAAGTAAATTTATGCCACAAATAATCAGTGAATACAGAACGACAATAAATAATAAATAAGTATAGTTTATTTTAACATACAACATGAAATAATGTAAAGTTATTTTCTTAAATAAGTGATTTATATTGAGACATATTTATATTTACTGACACGGATTCGTAAAACAAAAGACAGTTCGGATTTATGACAGTAGCTCAATGAGGTTTAAAACCACTATCATAGCAAATGTGAACGGAGTTTGCAGTGACGGGCATCAGAACTAGTAGGTTAGAATAATGAGTGATTCCTCTCCTACGTTATCTTTTATCAACCTTGTTATTAAGTTAAGTACATTTTTATATCTTCAGGACGAGCATGCAATTCATTCATGACACTTGTAAACATGAAACACCAGATAACTCTGTTTTACTGTTTATAAATATAAGTTTAAAGCTTATAACATTTACTGACTTAATGATATTAATGAGTCTTTTAAATGGACCATTCACAAAGATTATTATGTCGTTAGTAAACATAAAAAGTTCTTCCACCAAATAAAGGGATGTTTGAATATATAAACACGAAAAATTACTAGTACTGAGGCTATGGCTGTCTGTAGGCAAATGGTCTAAATTCCATATAGACAACCATATATGGACCCGACATGGCCAAGTGTGTTAAGGAATTTGACTCGTAATCTTAGGGTCGCGGGTTCGAATCCCAATCACAAACATGCTCGCCCTTTTAGCCGTCGGGGCGTTATAATGCGAGGATCAATCTCATTCGTTGGTAAAAGAGTAGCCCAAAAGTCGGCGATGGATGGTGATGACTAGTTGCATTTCCTCTAGTCTTGCACTGCTAGATTAGGGACGGCTAACGCAGATAACCCTCGTGTAGCTTTGCGCAAAATTCAAAACAAACAATCATTTACGCTACGTGCATTTGTGTGGTCGCAGTGATAGCACCAGATCTAAAAACCAGAATGTAACATCTATAACTAACATCTCATGTTTTTGTCGTTCAATTTCTAGGATCTACATACTGCACTATTTTATGTCCACATTATCCTATATTAGATAATTATCAGATACAAAAGACCATGGCCTTAATGTTTATGCTTTAAACCTTGGAAAATTTACCATTTAGGCTTTTATTTTCGTTCTCCGTTGGTACAGCTGTAAATCCCCTCGGCGGATTCAGCATATAGCCCAATGTGGCTTTGCTATAAGAAAACACATGCACGATTTTGTTTTCTAAATACAACATAACGACGTCTACTTTTGAGTTTATTTTTCCCTTATATTGGTTTTAGAACATTTTAAACGTTAATTTTTTGATAACTTTTATAGGAAACCTTTAATTGAGCATATTGTTCACGTATTTATTGGTCTAACTGAAGGAGACATAAGTTTTGATTGCACGTATTCGTAATGTCGCGATAATTTGTTTATTTTCTTTAGGGAGCAAACGGACACCAAAAATATTATACTTTTTTTCAAGAGAGCCTATCTAGAAAGTTCACATGTTAAGTTAAATCCATGGAGCTGAACTCCGAGTTCAATAGTACAAGCGACACATAGAAGCCGGTGCTGAACTGCTCTTTCTGTCGCATCAATTAATAAGATTTTTCACGCAATTTCTTTGTGCGGGATGTCAGTCCATCGTAGGTTAACCACTGGCACCAATTGTACAGCTGGATAGAATAAAGTAATCGAGGTAAAGGACATATGAACGTTCCCCAAGTAAGCCTTTCGCACCCTTCCACCTATTTGTCCAAAGCACCAGACACTGGAATACGGACTTACCTGCTTTCTCTTTCAGACTGCACACGTGGTCATTCATAATGTTTACATTTACATGTCGATAATATATGTAGTTATTTTAAACAGAGATACATCTAATTCATAGTGAAAATGTGTTGGTCAGCTTAATGAAATTCTTTAGAAATAATAACCAGAAGAAGAGGAGACAGTCCGAGTGACCTTCTATCTCTAATACCTTATTTTGAATATAATTTTCATTCAGCTGTATAGGAAATCTATTAACAATATTCTTTCTATCGATTGCGTGTTTAGAAGTTTCACAGAGTATATTGACACTTTTACATGTTAGTTACTTTGGAAATGGTTTAATAAAGTAATAGTGAACCGGTTTAACTTATTAACCACCATTAGATTTACCTCTCGTTGGTTTACAGTTTTGGTATAAATAGTTAGTGCTAGTAATACAAGAGATACGTATATGGTATAACATTATGGTATTAGTTAAGTTACATTAATTTTGACTAATGACTTTACTTATCATATTAACGATTATCGCAGCTTCTCTTTCTAAGCCTTATTATTAATATTATTTAACTTTCTAGAGGCTTATCGTGTTTACTTTTGACTTTTATAGAAGATGTACCTTGTTTTATAAATGTCATAGGTTGGTTAAAGTTGGAAAATGTTACATTGACAGTGTTGTTGAAGTTGGAGTAGTTGGGTTAGTAGACATACCTATAGTTGTTCTATTTTAATTACCTGTCTTGTTTGTTTGAAGTTAAGCACAAAGTAATACAATGAGCTGTCTGTGTTCTGCCTACCACGAGTATAGAAATCCGGATAATGGCGCTGCAAATCCGCAGACATTCCGCTTTGCCACTGGGGGGCAATTACCTATATATTCTACGGTTCATATATTCATTTAATTTCGTGTCTACTATTTTGTATCTTTAAAAAGTAGTTGTTTTTTTGGCCATACCCTTAATAATTGACTCTATACTTAAATAGCAACACGTGTTGTAGCAGTTTATCTCAGATGCCAAGCTTCTCCAAAATTACATTGTTGGAGTTGTTTAATAGGTTTCAATTAGTCGCAAGGCGTTTACAGGAAACATTACGAAAGTTTTGCTTACATACGATTATACTGTGGTCACGTTGTACATCGAACATAGAAACTACGATGGTTGCTTGAAACCAGTGTTCGGTGTTTGTAGGTTTTGTAAGGTATACTTTATTTTTACCTTCATCAACAGTATTGGTTAAGATTTTTAATACGTATAACTATCCTTATTGTACTTCTACTATTCAATTTGTTTCACATTGCTAGCTTATGGTAAGAACTTAGGACTAGTGTAGATCTACTCATAGTACCGATTCTTTGTTAAATTGTTTTTTTTAATTTCTTGCAAAGTTACACGAGGGCTATCTGCGCTAGCCGTTCCTAAATGAGCAGTGTAATATTGGAGAGAAGACAGCTAGTTATCACCACCCACCGCCAACTATTGGGCTACCTTTTTACCAACGAATAGTGGGATTGACTGTTACATTATAACACCCCCATGGCTGACAGGGCAAGCATGTTTGGTGCGACGGGGATTCAAACCCGTGACCGTTAGATTACGAGTCGAGTGACTTAACCACCTGGTCATACCAGGCCCTTATTGTACTGAACCCCAGGGGATAGTACTGAGTTTACGACTGAACTAATAGTTAATTAATGGCGAGGATACCCAACTGACGAAACAATCCATATTAATCCTTATAAGTAAAACCGTGAAAAAGTATATTCTATTAGCATTACTCATTAAGAAGTTGATTTTTAGTTTCGCTCTAAATGGGATGATTAGTCTGATCGGAAGGCAGTATTAATGGTATGTAAACTTTCATACAATTCTTCTATCTTTCTATCTTTTATCTTTCTTTCAAAAGCCAAAATAAAAAAAGAGGAAAAAAGAAGCAAGGAAAGAATTACCACCGAAATAATTTTATTATAACTAAACATTTGGAATTTTTAATGACATTGGAGGTCCAGCATGGGTAGGTGGGTTAAAGAGATCAACTCGTAATCTGAGGGTCGCAGGTTCGAATCCCTCTCGCACCAAACATGTTCGTCCTTTCAGCCGTGGGGGCGTTATAATGTAACGGTCAATCCCACTATTCGTTGGTAAAAGAGTAGCCCAACAGTTAGTGGTGGGTGGTGATGACTAACTGCATTCCCTCTACTCTTACATTGCTAAATTAGGGACGGCTAACGTGTATAGCCTTTGTGTAGCTATGCGCGAAATTCCAAGCAAACAAACAACAATGATTTTTGGCGTAATTACTTATTAATATCAATCATCCCGAAACTAATTCAGTTTATTAAAACTTTTTTCTTTGTATCATTCAAACACAAGCATCCTGGATGAGCTTTAAACTAGACAAAATTAAGTTGTCAATTTTTATGACCGCTTTTTAAGATATATATCTTAAATAGCACAGGCACACTGTAGTGATTTCTATAGACTGGGAAGTTGTAAGCATGTTTGTAACTTAGTTTTAGCAGATGGTAATTACAATTGAAACGTTGCTCCAAGTATGCATTCTCAAAGAATGTTATACCTAAGACGTGGTAATTATATTAGGTATATAATTATGACTTTCACTTCTGAAGCAGGATAAATGTCTCAAACATCGTTATGAATTTCTAAGTTTTGTAGTTGATCAGTTGTACAAACTTAGTTTATGATTACCACTTTTATGTTTAATATATAATTTAAAATCAATGATTTATATATACATGTATATATACTGCAGAAAAAAAGAACAGATAACTCTGTAGCTTCAGGGCCTAATTACACACCACCGTATATACATTAAATTCTAGTAAACTTTCGCTGTACTTGTTCGATATTAATGTCTAGTAAACTTCCGCTGTACTAATTAGTTCAGTATTATTTACGAACGGAAGAAATACTTACATGACGCTCATCGAAAGTCAGCGACGTCTAGATGAAAAATTCAACTTTTTTTACGGTTTACTGATCTGGCTCTGTCTTCAGACGATCAGATACACTCATGAACAATGTACTTCTAGGTGTTTACATCACGTCTGGCGATTCCGCCCTTCGTGAATTTAACTGTTTCACAAAAACAGTGCGCAAAATTTTTAAATCAATTTCGACCTAACTAACTCCTTGTTCCTCAAAGACACGAATAAACAAGCAAATCTTTGTAGAAATATCTTTTGGTGTGCTCGTCGATATTAATGTGAAAGAGCTTTCTCATGCGGCGTTTACACGCCCTTTATTCAGGGGAACTGAAACATCTATCCTGTCTATTTTAGAAATGAGAGTTATCCCGAGCGCTTATGATGTTGGCATTTTGCCGTACTAAAATTGGTCCAAGTTGTCCTAGAGAGTGTGTCGAGATGCTCTGTAGTCTTCGGTTCTGATGCGACTAAACGTTGTCTCATACAGTCTAATAAAATTAAAATTCACAATTCATCTCAGACGCACTGCAATGACAACTTGTAATTAACAGTTTGTTGAATAGGGATTTAATGTTAAGGGCAGACATAACTGAAAGACTACAGATGTAAACCAATACTTTAGTTTTTTGACTACAGCCTAGCTTTAAAAAAATTTTTTTTGGAATGGAATATTTATAAAATTCCTTCGTGAAATTACTGTTAAGTCAGAGGGTATGTCGTTATGACATATGTTTACTCCCATATAGTTTTGATTTGAATTTTCTCACCAAAGCCACCCAGTGGCTCAGCGGTATGTCTGCGGACTTGCACGCTAAAATCCGGGTTTCGATACCCGTGGTGGGCAGAGCACAGATAGCCCATTGTGTAGCTTTGTGCTTCATTCAAAACAAACAAACAATTCTCACCAAAGTTAGTGTTTAAAAAAGAAATAAAAAGTAAACATTATCAAACTAGTCTTTACCTACGTAATGTAAATAAATAAAATTCAAGTACAGATGTTATTTTCTTGTATACATAATCAGCAACTGAAGTTATCAAGCGCTTTTAATCTTACAGACAATGTACACTTAATAATTACTGAAATATATCTATAAATAGTTTAAAAATCAATGCTGTTTAGTACTTTTACACTCATTATGTCGTAAAAATAGTTTTAATATTATGAACTGCTATTTTATTTGTATGTGTTATCTTATAGCGAAGCCACAACGAGTTATCTGCTGAACCCACCAAAGGAATTGAACCACTGATTAAGGGGTGTAAATCCGTAGATTTACTGCCGTAATAGCAGGGGGACTACTTTATGCGATGGTGATGGATGATGATGATGATGGAAAGTTAACTGAATAGCTAAGATTTTACTGAATACTTTACCTTTTTTTTTCTTGCACATAAATACTTAGACAAGTCAGTATGTCTTTGGAGTTACAATGATAGAAACAGCCTTTCGATACTCTTAGTAGGCAGAGTACAAATAGCCTATCATGTAACTTTGTTTTCAATTTTAAACGATTGGTTTGGTTTATTTTGAATTTCGCACAAAGCTACACGAAGGCTATCTTTGCTAGCCGTCCCTAATTTAGCAGTGTAAGACTAGAGGGAAGGCACCTAGTCATCACCATCCACCATCAACTCTTGAGCTACTCTTTTACCAACGAATAGTACGGTTCACTATTACATTATAACGTCCCCATGGTTGAAAGGGTGAGCATGTTTGGTGCGACGGGGATTCGAACCCGCAACCTTCAGATTACAAGTCATGTGCCTTGACCACCTGGCCACGCCGGGTCACATATGTATTGAAAAAATTAACTTCAGAGTAAGATGAAGTGTGGTATTTCTTAGAAAACAAATGAAAACTGATTGTTTCTATGATCCAACGCGAAACGGAATACGTGGTCGTGTATTTACAAATATTAAGAATGATACCAATTTGTATGTGTGTTATTGATTCCCCATAGACGGTTCTAAATGTACTACTTTGCACAAATCAAACTGCAACCACACATTCTCAGGCATACTGGTAACTACATCATGGGCCTAAGCTTTAGGAACTATTCGCCACCCCAGTGGCACAGCGGTATGCCTGCGGACTCACACCACTAGAAACCGAGCTTCAGTACCCGTGGTGGACAGAGCACAGATAGCCCGTTGTGTAGCTTTGTGCTTAATTACAAATAAACAGGAACTATTCAGCTTCACGAGCCAATAGAAAAATTCATTTACATGTCTTCTACACTGTCTGTTGGTTACCTTTTAGTAAATAAAGCGCTATTGTCCAGTTGTTACGTATATTTACCTAGTGTTGTTTTTTGAATAACTAGAATGAAAAATAAGTGTTCTGTTTACATGTGTTTATAAGGCCTACCTACTGCTCTGTGATACAAATTTTGACTCCTCCATTTTTGATCATTTTCCTTAAAAAATAAATATTATTACTCTAACCAATCCTGTGTATTCTAGTTGCTAAACACCATTCATTTCATTTAAATATTTAAAAGCTTTTATCACTAAATTAAGAAAAATATTGGTATTCTGTATTTTCAACCTGTGTAAAACGGTTGGGTTTGATACTTTAAGGTGTGTATCTTTGTTTTTCTTATAGCATAGCTACATTGAACTATCTGCTGTGTCCACCGGGAGGAATCGAGCCACTAATTTTAGTGTTGCAAATTTGAAGACTTACCGTTGTCAGAGAAAGTGGCATACTTTAAGGTTCTGGCTTAGAATTGTTAACCAGAGAGAGGACATTCATCAAGTAATCAGTGCCATCTATACAATTACTCTAAAATCAATATCGGAATTAATCAATACCCTTAAGAAAAAAAGCATTTATAGATGAAATCGGGACTCGAACATCAGGCATTCTACAACGTAAATCAGTAAGCTAACCATTACGCTACTAGACCTGAAAAGTTAGAATTTTTGTTTGAAATATAACAGTATTTTTTTTCTGTTGAAGCATTCTATTTACAACGGAATTCAAATGACTGACAAAAATAAAACGCAATTTATACCAATAAAGCCTACAAGCATTCATCTATCCGCACGTTGTTGTTTACGTATGCAATTGAACACAGAAACATTCTGACGTAGTGTGTTGAATAGGATGTGAATAATAACTATATAAAGCGAAGGAAACAGAACAAAGCATTTTGAATGAGTAAACCAGACACTGACGCCAATGGTTTATGCGCCATTTTGCAATGCTGTTATAATAAGATGAGATCTGTGTACACGTGTATTGTTGGCGTCACCATACTAAATATATTTTGTTTTCTAACTACGAATTTTTGGTCGATCTGATCAAGTTATTACAATCCAGTATAATTATAAATAATGATCAGAGATTCAAAATATGTTTATGACATTCCAAGAACCTCTCGGAAGTTAAGAAGTGTGTATGATAATGTATTAGTAACAACTGCTCCATCTAGTGTCGACGAGTTCTTTTGCTAAATGCTAGGGTTCATCAGATAAACTCAGACACAACAGACGTAGCAAAGTGTGTTGTAGAATGTAATTTAGATGGCACATAAATTACTTGTCTAACGCGTTGAGCTGCAGACAGTTAAAATTAATGTAAGAACGGTAAAATTTAACAAAATTAAAGAGAGAGGATATTGTATCACTCGGTTCTCTATAAATACGATACAAAAGTGTGTTTTGTAATATAATTTGGATAGTACATAAATTACTTGTCTAGCGTGTTGGTTTGTAAACAGTTAAAAATGACAACCTGAACGATAAGCATTTAAACAGGGAATATAATACGACTGTTTTATGGAGCTTAACCATCCCCCTTAGGGGCATAGCGGTATGTTTGCGTGCTTACAACACTAATATCCGGGTTTTGATTCCATTGCGTATCTTTGTGCTTAACTTCAAATAACCAAATTTCGAATGTGAAAACATCAGGGACAATTAAGTGTTTGTATCACCTTTCAGACTCTGAAAATAGAGTCGGTAACCTTGAAATGACTCCGAGCCTACAACATGATAAGAAGTTCCAGTCTATAGCAGACGAGATAGTCTTTTATTTCTGTAGAACAGACAAGTAAAGAAACAAACCAAAAATAAATAAATATATATAGCAACATATTTTGAACTTATGAGAAATCTACTTATCAGTTATTGTTGTTTATTTGCTTTTTGAAATTTTAGAGAACTGTTTTTTTTAGTTATATGTTGCCTTTTCGTCCTGAATTATATATATATTTATATATATATTTCAGCGCAAAGCTACATAATGGCCTATTTGCGCTTTCTACATCACAAGAATCTAATCCCGAATTCAAGCAATGTAAATCCGTAAACTTATCATTGATCCATCGGAGATGCAAAGCTATAGAGATATTAACAATACTTGTTCAAATATTGCAACAAACCTTTCTTTTTTAACAATGTGTAAAATATACGACATTTTTATATTGTTTTAACAGAATCGTGTTTTATTAGGATTTGCCCACGTGAAACCATTTAGAAAAATTGGTCTTTCCTGATAATACAGACCTGCAGTGGTTTCATTGTCTTCAAATTTGTACAAGTTCTATAGCAATTCCTGTATGCTGAGTCTGAGAGTGATGTTAGTTTTTTTATCCATCATGTACATATTTTTCTCAGAACACCATATGCACTTTTCCTTGAGTTTGGATCGCATTTCGTTATGATTATACAACATAAAGTTTGTAATATCACGATATCGTAAGAAGTGAGCATAAAAAATGAAATTGATATTTAGAAAACAGATTATGATAAAAAATATACTGCTGGCAGTGATGTCTCATATTTTGTGGATATGTCTGAACAAAACTGACAAGACCAATGCTGTGCAAGTTTTAACTTGTTAGTTTGTTTTCATAAACTTCGCCCTTTGCTACTTTAGCTGCCCTTAATTATCTTTGTAATAAACTACAGAGTATGTAGCTAGTCAACACTACCCATCGCTAACTACTAGACAGCTCCTTATTAACGAATAATGGGATTAATTGTATTATCATAAACCCCTCATGGCAGCATTTAAAATTATTTAAAATATTATAACCAAATTTATTGATTGGTTTTGTTTGTTTTGAATTTCGCGCAAAGCTACGCGATGTAAGAGTCTTATAGGCCATTCTAGAACACAAACATAATAATAAAAAAATGTTCATTGGGGTAAACTAAATCATAATTTGATCGATCAAAGTAAGAGTTTTGTTTTTTCCACATTTGCCAAAAAAGTGATAGAAAAAATAACATTATTTTCGAAATCTATGCAGCAGAATTATGGAAAATTTACTGTTAAAACCCAAACCCAAACAACTTTTGTCAAGTTTAAATTAGGCGTATATAATTGTTCACCAAGAAAGTGTGGTAATTGTTGAAATAGATTAGAGAAACGTATGAAATACGACTCGGCCCTTCTTAATTTGTATTTTTGACTTTGGTAAAGCTAATTAAGCATCCAAAGCATTAAGAATAAACTGTAGTACAGGTTCATGATACACAATCTAAACATTTACACTTTCATAGCATAACATCTTCATGATCAAAACTTTCTATTGCATCTATGGGATCACTTTGTCGTGTAGCAGGGAATTATGTTTATTAAAACAGTTTCATGTAATTCCTTGTTCATTGTTAAACTTTTTTGATGTCAAAAACAGCAACAAGATCAATAACAAAACAACAATAATAGAACAATAAGAAAAAAATAATAATAGCAGAACAATAAGAAAAGACAACAATAACAGAACAATAAGAAAAAAACAAGTTCAAGGAACTATATCAAAAAACAACAACGAGAACAACAGAAAAATACAAAAAATAATAGAAAAGAATAACAACAAGAAACGAAACAAAAAAGACAATTGAGGTTTAAGGAACAAACATACGAACCATGCTTCATAACAGTGGCATACTACCATCTAAAGTGTTTCACTTAAATCTTTGTCCAGGTAAATGATTATTTAGATTTAAGCTCAATGCTATACAATGGGTTATCTGTGATCTACCTACTAAATTTGACCAAGGTATCAAAACTCGGTTTTTAGCTGTCCACCTAAACGAATTTTATAAAATTATTTGTCTAAACTTATTACCATGCAAGGCGTAAAATATATGTAAATAAATATCGTAGTAGACGCAATTATCACTAAGTTTGAAAACTCAAAAAGAAGTTTAGGGAAAGACAATAAAACAGGATTACCAAAGTTGGATTATAAGGTTAGGAGAAGAGAATATATGTTAATGATAAATATTAGGATATTCGAAGTACGAACACGTGTTTTCTGTAACAAGTTATTTGTTTTCTTGTTTATTGTTAAGCACAAAACTACACTAGGGCGTATCTGTGCTGTGCCCACTTAAAATTTTGAACCTCGGTTTTCAGTGTTATAAACCTTGAGGCTGAGCTACTTTGGGTGATCAAAATAAGCCACGTACTTAGAGTGAAACTACACACTAGCGTACTATTATAATTGCTAATGAAATATATTTTGCTGGCGTATCAACATAAAAAGTTCATAACACATCGATTCATCATTTAGACACCCTTGCTTTTAAAATTATTTTTGGCCATAAATCCCATACAGTCTTACAAGGTAACATTATTCACGGTTACTTGTTTGCAGTACAGAAAGGCAACAAGGAATTGTTGCAAGTCAAACTGACCAAACTAAAGCAGGCAATGAGGTTGTTTTATGTTTTGAGAGTGCCATTCACGTTAAGTCGTTTCGCTTGGCTATTTGGATCAAATATATATCCAACATTCGTAGTTTACCCCGTTGGTCTGATAGAAGAAAGTTTAGAACAGTTTTTATGGAAATATTTATGTAGAGTACACATCTAGTAATCCACATACACACTAACATCTATTTAAAATTATTTATTAGATGTTTAGATGTCACTCACATTTCAAAACTTGTTTTAAAGCTCCATATAAAAAGTTGTAGGGTTAGGAGTCAAGAGAGGTAAATAGACTCTTCTATACTTACAAAAAAAATCGTCCAACTAAGTTTCGAAAGATAACTTTATACTTTCTGAACGATTTGTATTTTCACACAGGACTTCTTTCTGTATTGGTAAACAAAGGTAGGCAGGTCACGTCTATCTCAACAAACTGTAAATTTCGAGAATCATAGAATTATCCTTTCGTTTCGCTTGATCCTATAAATGTTAGATCTTTAAACACTCCAGGATCAGTTCTTGTTAATTTAAACACTACACTTAGTTTTTATAAGACACGTAAAGATATGGATGCTAATTCGACTCAATCTTCTCTTTAGAAAGATGGAAAGATGTAATTTCACAACTAAAAAGGAAAAAGAAATACTGGGTGTTTCCTCTTCACAAGACGCAAGGTGTAAATACAGCGCCTCTATTAAGTGTAACCGAGAAGAAAACCTTCGCGGACTCGTTCAGGTGCAGGTCGGTTTTCTTCTCTCCACTTGCCATTCACCCTCAGCAAATCTTCAATGCCATATCTCGGGGCAAGATGAAATTCCAACCAACCCAACTCATAAAAACCCGAGGCGGGAAAATAAAGTCTTTGAGGGTGTTCGATTTTTATAACTCTACTCTCGACACCTTGTTTCTGGTATGCAGAGTGCAGACTCGTACACGACAAGATACCTACGATTAAGGCTAAGCTATATAATGTATATATATATATATATGTTCTCAACCAATAGAGTTTCCACAGGTAAGCGAAACGAACTCGACATTGATAAACATGCCCTGAGGTCTTGACGAGCTCAGGACGTCTGCCACTGTTTTCTCCAGGGAGCCCATGTGTCCTTTATAAAAAGTTTTAACGAAGCTAAGCCAACGCAAGGAGTCTATAAATAAAGCTGAGAACCGCTCCATTAACAACCGTTCCCAAAGTACGTTGTTACCTCGTAACTTCGGTTTAATGCTACGTAATCCATTTCACAAATTCGACAGGCTGATTTTGTAAATAATGTTCGATGCTGAAGTCGTTGCAATAATATCGATAATATTAGACTGCTCTAAAAATATGAGAATACCAATATTTAATACAACTACCTTGAAAGAGATTAGATATAGTCGTACATTTTGTGATAGTGAAGAGTCTGACGTAAACCTATGTGGTTTGAGATGCCTCTGGATTTATTTCAGTTTTTTTTCTTCTTATTTAAGATTGTTTTTCATAGTCCCGAGTTTGGATAATATTTTAGACTAAAATGATGTGAAATCTTTCTTTCTTTGGAGAGGGGGGTGAGAAGAAAAAAAAATATATATATAAATAAATCCCTAAACGACGTTGTATTTCAAAACCTGAATACATTACAGTACTTTGTAGTCGATAATTAATTATCTGAATTATTCATTAAGAAAATATAGTTTTTTTCAGATGCTTGTTTTATTATTTTTTAGCAATAAAGAAATATGTGGATCGACTTTGCCACTGCAAATTTGTACTTTACGATAAATCGAACAAAACATCAACCAGATGGTTGTTGGGGTTTGAAAATCCACATGGAATTTAAAAAAAACAACTTTTTTTTTAATGCTAATATATTTATGTGTCAAAGGACTTCATAGATTTTGGAATCAGTAATAACGCACAAGTCACAACAAAGTAAATTTTAAACAAGAATACCAGCAACACAGTAATTAACTCCAGTAATCACTGTTTCAGAGTTCTATGTGTATGTGCAATTTACAAAGAAGTGGCTGATCTCATAAAACATTTTTGGTTTTTGTTTGTTTTTTAATTTCGTGCAAAGCCATACGAGAGTCATCTGCGTTAGCCATCCCTAATTTTGCAGTGTGAGACTAGAGGGAACCTAGTCATCGCCACCCACCTCCAATTCTTGTGGTACTCTTTTACCAATGAATAGTTGGATTGGCCGTCACATTATAACGTTCCCACGGCTGAAAGGGCGAGAATGTTTGGTATGACGAGGATTTGAACCCGCGACCCTCATATTACGAGCCGAGTGCCTTAATCACCTGGCCATGCCGGGCCGAATATTTTGGAACAAGAATAAGAATTGTAATATTTAGTTTTTGTTTATTGTAGTTTCGCCTAAAGTTTCTCATGGGCTACCCCTGTTAGCCGTTCCTAATTCAGAAGAGACGGAATAGAGCATGGATGCCCGCAGGAAAGGGCAAGAGGGTGGATCTTCCCTCTTAAATTTCACACAAAAATTACACATACTATGGCGTAACTTAACATCGTAATTATACAAAATATTTTTAGCAACTGGTATTAAAATTGTAAACTTATGTTTACGTTTAAGCAAATAGAAAGAGAAGTCAGTTAGTCAATACTACCGACCCGTAAACCTTGGGCTACTCTTTACAAACGAATAATGGGATTGACCGTCAGGTTCTAGCGTCTTAAGAGCTCCAAGGACGAGCAGGAATTTGTCGACAGGAATTTGAACTCGCTTCTCACGTGTTCTATCTAGCACACTATGCCAAACCCTCTTTAAAGTTATAATATCCGTAAAAATTGTAAGTAAATTTCAACCTTACGTTTCTGGTTACCATTTGTCTAACATTTATTTCTATATTTATATTAAAGTTAAATATGAAGCTCAAAGCATCATTCCATACATCATTTGTCTCAACATTATACAGGGTTCGGGGAATTTTACTTCTCATTAATAGTCCTGTATAAGGACAGGTAGGAAGAGAAGAATTTGTCTTCTTATGGTGACGAGTGAATGATCGAATAATAGGTTGAGCTTCCAGTATATTATTTAATTTCTTAAATATCTTGTTGTTTAATAATATCAGAATACTTGTATGAAGGCTAATGTATCCTAAAAATCTTCACTGTAGTAGGTAGAATATAACGAAAAGTACCATTCGCGTAATATAGAGTTCACCGTGATAAGAAACGTAATCATATTTATCAGTTAGTCATTCTCCACGGCTCATGATGAAGGATGAAGGTCCTTGAAATCAGTATAACTCAGTGATAAATTACGAATAGAATGATAAAAAAACTTAAGGTTATTTTTTGATATCTTAAAGAGCTTGTTATGAATACCATAATAATAAGTTAATATTATACCACATATTTTCCTTAAATATCCGCTGTAAACATAGGCCCACCATGGTGACATAACAGGTATACAACTAGTTGTTTTGATGTAAATTCGTTTTTGGTTATGTCCTTGTTTGTTTTTTTGTTTTTTTTTAAAGGAAGCACGTTACGATGTCATGGCAACAAGTAAGAGAAACAGACTATATATGACAGTGTTTAATAAACATTGACTGAGTCACCAGAGTATATTGGTTTAGTTTTTTTTTAGTTTCGCGTAAAGTTACGCGAGGACTATCTGCGCTAGCCGTCCCTAATTTAGCAGTGTAAGACTAGAGGGAAGGCAGCTAGTCATCACCACCCACCGTCAACTCTTTGGCTACTCTTTTACCAACGAATAGTTGAATGAACCGTCACATTATAACGCCCCCACAGCTGAAACGGCGAGCATCTTTAGTTTGACGGGGATTCGAACCCGCTACCTTCGGATTACGAGTCGAATATCTTAACCACTTGGCCATGCCGAGCCGAGTGTATTGGAAAGCATATTCTGTCCATTTACTTAGCAAGCATTCTTGTTTGTTAAGTAACAATTTAGAGCAAATTACAAATAGAATGCACGGTAATTCTATCTGTGCAACAATACTTTACGGTGTAACAATAATGAATTTATCAAAGAAACCGTTTTAATCATAGTGTCTGTGAACAACGAATATTGTAAGTGCCGCAAACATTTAGTGAGAAATAAGAAAGGAAACAAACAACAAAAGTATTTTGTATAAAATACAAGAGTTTGTTTATGACGACCACGTCAAGGTCGAGACTAAGAGAATGAGGAAGTGATTAAGGTGCCATTTTGTTCTCCCCATCTCCATCATGGTACAGCGATCACTGTTATTATGTGAAAAGGAAGCGGATTGGTCGTTTAATGGGAAGGGAAGATACTGAATTACATACTCGTAACCACGTTCTCTGATCGTGTTGACAATGGAAGTGAAAACTGATTACGAGCACGTGACATGCACGTAACCATCAGTTACAGAAACCAGCACGTCCAACAACACCTACTTCAATGTTTTTTTGTGCTTTCAGAAAGAAGGGAAAAATTGTGAGCTGATGACCAGACTTTTCTGGTGCGTTCCTTACATGATTCTAATAATTCTTCACTACTTTCAGACGTACAGTTGAAATTACTTAATACGACAGTAACAACAATGTAATAAACGACAAACAGAATTATTTTGCAGCTTCTCGGGTGTGTAATTGTTAAATGTACACAGACTTTGAGCGGCTACACTCACTACTGTTCTAGCACAAGTTGCGATGTTACAGTGTAGCTGGTTACCAATGAGAAGCCGCACAGAGTACAGTGTTTATATTTATACAAAGACAACAGTGTATCGTAAGATTAGATAAGAGACGATTAAAGATGACACCATCGCTTCATTCTGTACTAGCCAATGAATTATTGAAACTGAGGTTTTTCTACATGGGCCAGGTAGTTGGGGCACTCGACTCGTAATATGAAGGTCGTGGGTTCGAATCATCGTCAGACCAGACATGATAGTCCGTTCAGACTTGGGGGCATTATAATGTTTCGGTCAATCCACGATTTGTTGGTAAAAGAGTAGTCCAAGATTTGGCAGTGGGTGGTGATGACTAGCTGCCTTCTCTTTAGTCTTATACTGTTAAATTAGGGAAGACTAGCGCAGATAGTCCTCGTATAGGTTTTAACAAAATTTAAGAAAACAAACTTTTCTGTGCAAAACTAAATTGATCTCCTTGTAGTCTTTAAAAGAGTCAGTAAACTTTTGTAATTATTAAAAGTTTGAAGGAAAACAAGAAAACCCACTAAATTTGCACTTTAACAGAGAATACGTTTTTATTTTATTATAAAGATATTGGATTTTCTCGACTTCTACAAATATCCTGTTACATTCAGCTTCAGAATTCAATCGTTTTCTTAAGGATTTTAAAGCCTATTGTAAATGTAAATCACTGTATGTGCCTTTAGATTCCAACCTACAATATTAAAATCAATGTTTGGACATATCTGTTTATAATTAAGCACAAACCTACATATTGATCTATCTGTGCCCTGCCCACCTCAGTATCGAAACCCAGTTTATAGCGTTGTAAAATGTTTAGAAAAAGCCACGTTTTGACCAGCTACTTCAGCCTCTTGGAAAGCAGAATTGTGGTATGGACGTACTAATTATCAACTATTTCTGTCAATACGCTCATAATCGGTATTGAAACCGTTAGATAATCAGATAATAGTAACTGACCCAATTGATCAAAATGTAGTTGTTGTAAGCCACAGTGATATTACAACTTTACTAACCGTTTAACACTTTCTTAAAATAGTCTTGAATGAAGCCAACACTAAAGTTCAAATTAACCTTTATTAAAAGTAATGGAAATAAGCGCTTGACTTTCAAATTTTAAATTTCTTGTTGTTTTTTTTTAATCTTTGAATAATATTCCCTCAGATGTGTTCTGTCTGCTATATGATATCTTTCAAATATTCATATCTTTGTACTTATAAGACGAAGCTCGGCATGTCCAGGGCATTCGACTCATAATCTGAGGGTCGCGGGTTTGAATCCCTGTCACATCAATCATGCTTCCCCTTTCAGCTATGGGGGAGTTATAGTATGACGGTTGGTAAAAGAGTATCTCAAAAATTGGCGGGGAGGTGGTAATGATTAGCTGTTTTCCCTCTAGTCTTACACTATTAAATTAGAGACGGCTGGCGCAGATAGTCTTTGTGTAGCTTTGTGCAAAATTCCAAATACAAACAAATTTATGAGATGAACAACAGGATAAAAAAGAACACAGAAATATATGAGAATTAGTAACTTGTTACAATATATTTTTTATCGATCCCCCAATAGATGGCGATTTGTAGACATAAAAAGCAGTATTTTGCCCAAATTGTTCCTCCAATCTCTAAACCTGAGATTTGAGATCCTGAACTTGTAGAACAATCAGTTACAAGGATTCTTTGAACTTATTTTATTTTCTATTAAATACATATTAACGCTGCATTAAAGAAAAAAATCTAAATTGTGTGAACTATAACGTTTAATGTCGTTTCTGTCAATAAGGTCAATCGTTTATGATCTATAGTTCACTCTTCAATCTTTACCCAAAATAAGCAAAAAAGCAAACTTACTTTGTGGCCATTACAATACTGAAGAAATAAGTCCAAAAGTTTTATTTTCACATAGAGCTTCTTAGATTTAGGAACATGGATATCCTGTGCCTATTGTACGCTGCTTCCTTTTACGGCTTCACAGGGTGCAGTGTTAACAGTTTCCTCATGGAGGTTTGGACATAATGATTTTAAGTTGCCACATAATGGCTCATTGCCGAACATCCCACGTGATCACTCTTTTTTATATTCATTGGTTTAACGTATGGTTTGAGCGTGTGATTTAGAATTATTCTTGTGGAACCATTACCGTGTCAACTTTTAAGTAAAAAAATACATAAAAAAGGTTTATATATATATAACATTAAAAAAAAGAGAGATAGTGTCTATTTTCTTTCCATTTTATATTTAACTTTCAGATGATTACATTTTATGTGCTTACGTCCATAATAACTGTATTTACTACACATTACAAAAACAAAAACATTTGCAATGGGTGAACAGTTGTTTATATTAGGGTACAGGCTTAGAATGCCAGTAGTTTTGATTTTACAATGATGTGTTACATGGTGTTTGCAATTTTGAAACCTACATGACTGACTGATTCATTATAAAAGAAAATGATTAAATATCTGTAGTTCAATTTTTTCATAAGGGATACAACGCAGTGTAATATCCTATACCCGTTATATATAATAAAAATGTTATTATCCGGTACCATAGTTTCCAAAAAGCTCTGGTAAACCTTATATTTCAATATATTTACATACAAATATTTAGTGTAGTCATTTAGTAACTATTTAGCAGCTAAGTGACTTTTGTGACTTGATAAACTTGAACCTTAAACTAGCAAACTTTCGCTAGGACGTTGGTGATACATTACAACATAATGTTTTACTTTAATTAAAATACTGAAAACTTAAATGTTTTGCAGAGTTTAATGTATTTTTTTCTTACAACGCTTAATATTGTTTGAAACTGTTATTGTTAGAGGCGATGTAGAAACACTGTGCTTTAGAAAATTAACAAAGTGTTACAGTTTTTGCTATAAAATATCATAAAGAAATGTCTTCGTAACCGTAATTTTCGATTATCAGATACTTTGTGGGTCCGATGAATACTGGACAGAAAAGTTTTTACTGTACGTGCTTCAAACTGCTAATATAGCTTTCAGTACACACCTAAAATATAGATGAGTAGATATGATCTTGACTACAACTAAGCCTAAAGCACAGATTTATAATTATGTAACTTTCACTCCAAATTATATGTTCTGTTTGCAAATTTAAAGCTCAAAACAAAAATAAGAATGAGAACTCGCATGGATTCAACGCAAAAAAATTAATTTAAATGACGTTCTGTGAATACATTATGAACTTATTTTTTCATTTGTTTACGCTATCAGACGATCGAAACTATATTTTCATCACTAAAGCAGTATCAGTATTACGTTTTTAAATTTTAATATTAATATGTGAAATTACATTATTTACTGACAGTAATATGTACAAAAACACTACCTAAAACACCATATCCAAACAGTTACATGAAAACTTTGTTCTTATCCACAATTAAGTAATACCATTTTCGGTGGGTGAGCAATAGGTTTCATCGTTACTGTCTCGATAAAAAAAACAACGTTGTGCTAAACACATTTTTATTAAAATTACAAGTTACAGTGAGTAAGGTTTGTTGTTTTTTAAACAAGCACGTCGTTACGGTCACTCGGGTTGCTTGCGATCTCGAAACCTACATGACTGATTAATTCATTATAAAAGGAAGTAGGTAAATATCTGTAGTCGAATTTTTTCAGTTTTTATTTTTCAAAACTACAGCTAAGCCTAAAGCACAGATGTATAACTATCCGATTTTTCTCGAGTACACAAGTCTTAATGGTAAAGAACGTTTTTTTACCATTAAATCATGTGCAATTGAGGATGATCGCACCAGTGATTGAAACATTGTGCCTATTTAAATACAAGTCTCACTGTAGAAGCTGTAACTTGTAATAAAATATACTTTTTAGTAAGTATACTCGAAACAAAGCTATTGTGATGTACAACTGTTACAGGACGAACACTTTTTTGAGGCTGGCGAGGCGTAATTATAGCAAACTATGCTTGTTATAAGAAATGTTAGGCCTATTATATTTTTAAGACTACATTTTTTTTAATCTAGTCTCTTGAGAATTTTCAAGAATTAGAAGAGCATGTAATAGTTATATAAACGGTTTTCCGACCACTATTGCGTTTATTATATCTCACAAAAAACCACATTAAGAATACAATGTTAAAAATATAATAGACCCAGCATAATGTCTTGACAATTGTAATTAATTGTGGTGTACAAATTTCAATTTTTTATGTGCATTAGTTATTCCTTTGCAATTTATACAAAAGAAAATGCTGGTGTTATTATTTGAAATAATAAGGTAAAAATATAATGGCAGGTTTGTAAGGTTTGATTTCCCCCACGTGACATAACATCACTGAGAAAAAAAAACCCTCTTATTACATTTGTAAATATCACACTTTTTCACGAGTTCTTCACTTATAGCTGAAGTTAGTTATATCTTCATATTTAATCTAATGTGCTTTAGAATTACTTATTGTTACAGACAGATGTTTAATTTACAATTAACCACAGCATCTTGGATTCATGGGCTAATAACTATACATGCAAAATGTGCAACAACTCCCCATGTTTATAAATCATCACAGATACCAGCTGTTGATAATGACGAGTGTCTATTAACAGTTATTCCCTGTTATGACAGCTTGCAGTTAATGTTCTTGCATGAAGGAATAAAGTTAATATTAACTTTCGACCAGAGCGAGCCACCTACTTAGATGAAAAGCAAAAATGAGCTCAGTAATGAGCATAGCTAATTAAGTATACTGTTATTGCGGTCTTATTTGAAAGATTAGAATTCATTGTTTCATTAGTTAGGACCCTCGCTGTTAAAAGTATATTCAACCTTAAACTTCGTAATATCTCACGAAGTTATGGCAGTGCTGTAGATTAATGTTAGTCCTAAATACGAATTATAAGCTAGCAATTTAACTTATAATGATAAAAAAAATATTATAATGAAAATAGATATATTAAACATTTAAACAATGCAGACGGAAGCCTTTGACAATACAGTATTTTAGTTTGAAAAGAGTTTGTAATAAGAATAAGATATAGATCTAGCAATATATGAAGGTTATTATTAAATCAAATCGCTAACCTTTAAAACGACAATTTTAAGTTGATTTTTGTATCTTAGTTATGAAAGTTACGTGACTTCAAAGGCGATTAGGCCTGGCATGGCCGAGCGCGTTAAGGCGTGCACTCGTAATCCGAGGGTCGCGGGTTCAAGCCCGCGTCGTGCTAAACATGCTCGCCCTCCCAGCCGTGGGGGTGTATAATGTGACGGTCAATCCCACTATTCGTTGGTAAAAGAGTAGCCCAAGAGTTGGCGGTGGGTGATGATGACTAGCTGCCTTCCCTCTAGTCTTACACTGCTAAATTAGGGACGGCTAGCACAGATAGCCCTCGAGTAGCTTTGTGCGAAATTCCAAAACAAACAAACAAACTTTTAACAATTTTTAATTTGAAAAATAAGAAAAACCCTAAAAATAAAAGTACGCTTTAGAATTACTCAGTTTTTAAACCTATGTGTGAACATAGCTTTCAAAATAAAATATTCTTAAATTCAAGCTATTTATCTGTGAAGGAAGTTATGTTACATATTTATGTAATTTACTGAAAATATTAATAACAACGTTTAAATCTAATCTAATAGGAAGTATTAACGTGTTGGGCCAGCTGGTTAGGGGCGTTCGACTCCCTACTCTAAGAGTAGCGGTTTCGAATCCCTATCACCCAAACATGCTCACTCTCTCAACCATGGGGCGTTTTCATGTAACGATCAATCCCACTATTCGTTGGTATAAGAATTGGCGATGGATGATGATGACTAGCGAGGTGCCTTCCATATAGTATTACACTACTAATTAGGGACGGCTAGAGTAGGTAGCCTTGTGTGGAATTCAAACCGTATTAAAGAAAATTTTGGCTTCTTCTAGGTTTTTGTATTATGCCTACGTTTTAAAGATTATATTCGAGATATTCACAGCAGTTTGTTCTTTTTCTCGTTACGAACTTCATGTAATATAAGCATCTTTCAAGAAGCGTTTTCGTAAATTTCAGCAAATACCAAAGGTGCCATATTTCTTTTTCTCTTGCTTTATTGAGCGAGATTTGTTTCTAAAATAAGGTAAGGATTATTCTAAAGATTCGCTAACTTTTAGTTTTTAATGTAAAAAAATACGATAAAAGTTTGAAATAATTTTGCTCTTTTTTAATCAAAATTTTCTTATTAATTATCGATTATCTTTTAGTGTGGAATGTTCGGAATTATTAAACTTATCGATATTTACACTTAAATCGAATTTGTTTAGAAATTCCGCATTTTCCTGCCATCTAGTGAACTATTGGGCAACTGAAACATTTTATTTGAAAAATTAAAAAAAATATATGGTAGTGTGATTTCTAGCTGCATTCAGCATGTCAGTATATTTTTCAGTAGCACACACATTATGTATATATAATAGAACCAAAGTTTCCTTAAGTTATAATTGTTTAATAAGATTAAAATATGACGTTTTTGAGTCATGTTTATTATAATATCATTTTTGCAATGAAGAAATACAGTACTAAATTGAAAATAATGAGTATACTGTCAGTTGTATTTTGTTAAACAGAAGAAAAGATTAACGTCCAAAAACAAAAAAAAGTATGCACTAAATGTTAACAGCAACGAAATAGAAAAAAGGTCATTCGAATGAACAGACTTTTTCTTTTATAAGTAACTGGATTCTTAACGCCTGTTACGCAATAATGAATTTCAGCCTTTGATAATTAGTATCTAGAGTATATCTTTATTCGGGAATAATTAAAAAAATAGTTTTTTTTATAATTGTTTCATGCCATTTCTATATGCAGTTAATCACATATGTGTTGAACCGATATTTCGAGGTTCTAACTTGTGCTAATATTTTACGTAAGTGAAGGGTACATAATGTAACATTCGTTCAACCTGGAGTGTATCTCTTTCTATATTTGAGTTCCTATAAGGCAGTTTACTCACACAGGGGCTACAGAAGCTTGGCTTAGCCTAAGAGTTAATTCACATCAGTAGTTCAAGCATATATGTAAAAACGGCTGGTATGGATAGAGAAAGCACTAATAGAGGAGCGAACAATGTTTCGACCTTCTTCGGTCGTCATCATGTTCACAAAAAAAGAAAAGGTTACACACCACATGTTTGATGGCGGTTGTGTAATTGAGTGTAGGAATGTAGAGGGCGCGCTAAGATGTTTGATATACTTTTTAATATAGGTATAAAGGTGTTTCTTTGTATTGGTTTATTTTGGGCTTGAGTTGTTGTATAAGTAAGGCTTCTTTAATTTAGCGTTTGTTTATGTTTACAAACTTCATGTTCAGCAACCACAACAATATACAAACAAATGGCCAAAGCAAGGGCAACCCAGTATCACCTTGAACTGGTGATACTGGGTTGCCCTTGCTTTGGCCATTTGTTTGTATATTGTTGTGGTTGCTGAACATATTTTTATGACACAAATTGAAACACAAACGATTAACACAGCATTACATCCACCACTATACTGATACAGATATGTAGACGACGCGATTGCGGGATTCACATCTACAGAACATACACTTAATTTTTGTTAATCACATTAATTCTGTACATCCCAACATTAACTTCACATGTGAACAGGAAGAAAGCTATCAAATATTATTTCTTAACCTCAAAATTACAAGAACCAATACAGAATTTAAAACAGAAATCCACTGAAAAATCATCCATACTGGACTATACAATCCTTGGGCCTCAGCATAAGAAACAAAACAAAAACTAAACATACTGAGAAATTAAATAAACACAGCCATAAAATTATGCTCACCAGATAAAATTAACGATGAATTAGACAAAATAAAACAATACTTCATCAATATCAATAAGTTTCATTCACAAACCGTAGAAAACATTATACACACACACCAAGACAAAAAGCAAAATCAACTAACAAAATTAAATATACCCCATGTTACGTTTTTTTATGCGAACTGAACGCAACAGAAAGACACAGATAGCAGCTTGTATAATTTATTATAATGATCTACCTATGTGATAGACACAAAATATATTATCTAATAGCAATAACAGATATCCGGTTTCAACCATCAAAACAACTTACAATACAAAAAGGGTACTGGCCTATGCTTAGTAATATGATCCAGGATAAGTGTCCAAATCCGAAATCCAAAGTTCTAATCTAGGCGTTGAATTCAGTCCCACGAAGAAATTTTCGAAGTTTGAATGGGTAATTTCAAACAAAAGTTCACAGTCCAATTCCTATTGACTTTCGATATAATCCGTAATCCGACTGAATTGTAAAGGTTGACGGAATAAAATTTTTCACCGCTTTAGTCGATCTAGCTCTATTCACAAATTCAGTTTAAACTTTCTCAAACAAGACAAAGTTCTTGATCCGAATAAAATGGATGACTTACTTCTTGACCCGAGTAAAAGTGGATGATTTCTTTCGCATCGCCGTCTGTTTATATACTATATCGCGTAACTTCCCAGAATTCCACAATATAAACACCAGGCCAATACAAGTGATCAATCTATTTAGTTTTAAAAATTTCTAAATGAATTTTAATTAATTCTAAAATGTTATTTTAAATTTCACCGATTTAAACTTTGAAACAATAATATAAATATAGAATTATAAATAATAAATATGGGAATTCAAATACGACATCACATTATATTTACATAACATATGCATGATATTTACATGACATTTACATAACACTCTCGACATGATTGTCGTTTACATGACATTTACATAATACTCTCGACAACATTTACATGATATTTACATAATACTCTCCCCCTTAAAAGTAAAAAAAAAAGTTTGAACTTGTGAAAATCCTTTTTTTGTTTGTTTTCTTTGTTTTTTTTAACCAACTCAAAAGGGTTAAATCTAGTAGAATCTTGCATAACTTCACGAACTGCAAACAACAACAAGGGAACTTCCTCATCCCAGTCCTTTGAGTGTTCGTAGCAGTAATTTGGTGGAAACGTTCAAGCACACCTTGTGATTCAGGATGGAATGCACTGGATGAAACTTGATGGATGTTTATTTCGTACATGGCTTGTTGAAATATCTTGGACATAAAATTTGATCCTTGGTCTGACTGCACAACTTTTGGAATCCCGAACATGGTAAATAATTTGACAAGAGCCTTGACAATGTTGAGAGCAGTGATTTTTTTCAAAGGGATTGCCTCAGGGAAACGTGTAGAAGCACACATGATCGTCAAGAGGTATTCATTTCCTGCTTTGCTGTTTGGCAACGGGCCAACACAGTCGATAATGACTCTTGAGAACAGTTCTTCAAAGGCAGGAATAGGCTGCAGCGGTGCTTTGGGAATCCCTTGATTTGGTTTTCCAGTCATTTGGCAAGAATGGCATGTTTTACAATAGTCAACAACATCTTGGCGCATCTCTGGCCAATAGAAATGTCGTCGGATACGATCTAGTGTCTTTCTTATACCTAAGTGTCCTGACAACACATGATCACGAGCAAGACTAAGAATATCATTTCGATAGCATTTTGGAATGACGATTTGGTGAATAACATTCCACTCTTCATCAGCAGCAACGTCAGGAGGTCTGTATTTTCTCATTAACACACCTGACTTCTGGTAGTAACAAATAGGGACAGTTCCTATTTCATTTTCCTCAACGGCCAGTTGTAGAAGAGAACGAGTTTCAGGATCGTTGTCCTGTTCCTCAACAAGTTTGTTACGATGAAGAGAGTTGAAAAATGACTCGGAGTCATCAGCAGAACTTAAAGTTGAGTCAGAAATCTCATCGATGCGAGACATGAACGTATCAGATAAAGAAAAATCCTCTTTGGGCTCCTGAGAACGTGTTTGAGAACGAGTAACGGCACAGGCGGGAAAAACATCAGGAAACTCTTCAACGAGTCGCTCTGTACTGGGAGTAATAACAGGTGCTTCAACAACATGGACCTCTGGTACCACCTTACTACCAGCCAAATCATTTCCCAAAAGCATAGACACACCTTCAACAGGTAATGAAGCTTTAATGCCCACAGTCACTGTGCCTGAAACTAATTCCGAATGTAAATCTAATCTATGAAGAGGAATAGAAACGACGCCACCTTCTACACCAGAAATGAGCACACTGACCCCAACGGATGACTTTTCAGAAAACGGAAGTACACTTTCTAAAATCAAACTCTGAAAAGCTCCAGTATCCCGCAGGATTTTAATTGGTTGTAGATGTGAATCGCCAACAAAAGAAACAAAACCTTCAGTGATGAAAGGCTTAAATTTGTCCTCAACAAGATCTTCAGGTACATCAAGAATATTGGAATCCACAGTGGACTGAACAGGGTCAAAATCATTGGGAACCAATGATGTACCCAACGAGGGTAAAATGAAACTATGGGGTGATGGCTTGTTTTTGACCTTATAGCACTCAGAAATAAGATGGCCAGGTTTCTTACAATAAGCACATGTTTTGGATGAAAATAGCACGTTTTTTGTAGATGATGAGCTTTGAGAGTAAGATGAAGTCTTTATTTGAGAATCAGAAGTTTGCTCTTTTCTGTCTCTGTCGACATTTGTATAAAATTTGAATGAGTCATTGGGTTTCTTTGCTGTGTGATTTATTTTGCTTTTGTATGAGAAATCTTTGTGAGTCAAAGCATACTCGTCTGCCAAGACAGCAGCATCATGAATTTTTGAAGCTTTTTGTTCATCAATATAAGTTTTAAGCTCTACGGGAATACATCTTTTGAATTCTTCGACTAACATGAGTTCTCTGAGTTTTGTATAATCATCTTTGATTTCTTTGGAATCACACCACCTGTCGAATAGAGTTTCTTTTTCACGAGCAAATTCGACATAAGTTTGGCTGTCAAACTTTTTGTAACCACGAAATTTTTGTCTATATGCCTCTGGCACCAATTCATAAGCATTCAAAATGCATTTTTTGACGTGCTCGTAATCATAACTTTGCTCGGCCGTGAGTTTGGAAAATACTTCCTGGGCTTTACCTTTGAGAACACTCTGAAGTAATACTGTCCAATATTCGGTAGGTCATTTTAGCCTAAGAGCCAATTTTTCAAATTGTTGAAAATATTTATCCACAGCCTTCTCATTGAATGGAGGCACTAAACGAATTTGTTTGGAAGCATCAAAATTTTCCAACTGCATTTGGACAACCCTTTCTTCTGTCTGTGCCCTTCTCAGACTGATTTTCTTATCAGCTTTAATGCGTTCTCTTTGTATTTTGGCATCAAGGCGTTTGTTTTCTTGTTCTGCCTCAAGACGTTTGGTTTCAATTTCTAAACGAAATTTCATTTCCATTTCCATTCTTTTTAATTCAAAATCTGGGTCAAAATGAGAGGCAGGCAATTGTTGTACAACTTTTTGAGGTAAAACTTTTTGGTTAACCAAATGTTCAACAACAATTCTTTTGATATCTGTTTTCTTCATTGCTTGCTTTACTTCCAAATTGAAATGTTTTCCAACATCAAGCAATTCAGATTTTCTTAATTTACTGATCAATTCCAAAGAGGGATTCTGATTAAATTTGTCAATAAAATCTGCAAATAAGAATGCCATTTTAAATACACAAGTTGTCTATCTATATAGAATATAAATACAATATTGAAATAGGATTAAACTGTTTGTTCAAATCCCGGACGAGCCCCCAATTTTCTGTTACGTTTTTTTATGCGGACTGAACGCAACAGAAAGACACAGATAGCAGCTTGTATAATTTATTATAATGATCTACCTATGTGATAGACACAAAATATATTATCTAATAGCAATAACAGATATCCGGTTTCAACCATCAAAACAACTTACAATACAAAAAGGGTACTGGCCTATGCTTAGTTTATATGATCCAGGATAAGTGTCCAAATCCGAAATCCAAAGTTCTAATCTAGGCGTTGAATTCAGTCCCACGAAGAAATTTCCGAAGTTTGAATGGGTAATTTCAAACAAAAGTTCACAGTCCAATTCCTATTGACTTTCGATATAATCCGTAATCCGACTGAATTGTAAAGGTTGACGGAATAAAATTTTTCACCGCTTTAGTCGATCTAGCTCTATTCACAAATTCAGTTTAAACTTTCTCAAACAAGACAAAGTTCTTGATCCGAATAAAATGGATGACTTACTTCTTGACCCGAGTAAAAGTGGATGATTTCTTTCGCATCGCCGTCTGTTTATATACTATATCGCGTAACTTCCCAGAATTCCACAATATAAACACCAGGCCAATACAAGTGATCAATCTATTTAGTTTTAAAAATTTCTAAATGAATTTTAATTAATTCTAAAATGTTATTTTAAATTTCACCGATTTAAATCTCGAAACAATAATATAAATATAGAATTATAAATAATAAATATGGGAATTCAAATACGACATTACATTATATTTACATAACATATGCATGATATTTACATGACATTTACATAACACTCTCGACATGGTTGTCGTTTACATGACATTTACATAATACTCTCGACAACATTTACATGATATTTACATAACACCCCACAATTAAAAAATCACGAAACCATATACTGCTGCATACCATATATTCCCGACATCAGCAGAAAAATAATCAACATTTGGAAAAACTGGTAACAAAATATGAGATTCCAATTAATACCAAATTTATTCAAAAATCAGGCACAAAACTAAGGTCTATACTGTGTAAAAACAACACTGAGAAACACCACACCAACATTATTTATAAAATACAATGTGATAACTGCTACGACTTCTATATTGAAGAAACGAGTAGGAAAATGGAAACCAGATTCAAAGAACACAAAAAGTCACTTTCACGTTTTCGAGCACTGCAAATCAAATAAACACAACATAACTATAATACTAAATAAAGAAACAAACATAAGCAAACTCAAAATTAAAGAAGCCTTTCTTATACAACAACTCAAGCCCAAAATAAACCAATACAAAAGAACACCTTTATACTTATATTAATAAATATAATCAAACATCTAAGCACGCCCTCTACATTCCTATACTTAGTTACATGGGAAAACAGTTTAGTTCTAATTATTTACTAACGCCTACAATTGGCGGAGTAAGTTATTTTAGTATACATATTTAAGTCTAAATGGCACAGCATTATCTCTGAGAACGCTAGAATCCGGGGTTCGATACTGGTGGTGGACAGAGCAGAGACATCCTATGGTGTTGCTTTGTGTTTCACATTAAACAAATACAAATTTAATGTAATTATTTTAAAATCTGTAAACGCAAACTAATTATAATCATAAAATTAAATTCTAACCCTTTTCAATGTTTAACTGAGAAATTAAGTACTGCAACAGACGTTACAAGTTTAAAGTAAAAAGCATTTCTTTTTCGCAATTAATTTGCTTTAACCTCTGGTTTTCTGTCATGTTACTGAAACTGCTGTGGTTAGTACATTCCATGTGACACTTTCATTTGTTTCGGTGTTTCCAAAATAGGGAAAAACATTGTAAATGCTCAGATCAACATTGACTGAGAAGAAATGTACTTAAAGTGTCAATATAGGCGTTGTTAGTGTGCAATAAATATTTTAAGATGTTGGGCGTAAGTGTTTTTAGTGTGCAATAAATATCTTAAAATGTCAGGTACAGGTGTTGTTAGTGTGCAATAAATACATAATAACTACGAACAGTAATAAACACGGCATGGGTAGATTTGTGACGTATTAACATTTTCCTCCGTTGTTTGGAATTAAGCACAAGGCTGCACAATGGCCTATCTGTGCTCTACCCACCACGGTATCGAAACCCGGTTTTTAGCAGTGTGAGCCCGCAAACTGCTGTGCCACTGGGGACGTTTATTTCGGACGACTTTTTTGTTTTTTAATTTCGTGCAAAGCTACAAGAGGGCTATCTGCGCTAACCTTCCCTATTTTAGCAAAGGAAAGGTAACTAGTCATCACCACCCACCGCTAACTCTTAGGCTACTCTTTTACCAAATTTACTTAATTTAGCAGTGTAAGACGAGAGGAATGGCAGCTAGTCATCACCACCTACCGCTAACTTTTGGGCAACTTTTTTTTACCAACAATTAGTGGGATTGATCGTAACATTATAACGCCCCTCACGGCTGAAAGGGCGAGCATGTTTGATGTGACGGGATTTTGGACGAGATTCCAATTTATTATTTTGCGTAGGTTACGTATTATAATTTCAAATAACCGGAAATTTGAATTTGAACTAAGATGTTAATTAAATGTCGATATGTATTAAATTTATGATATACGCAATTTTCTTTCTTAAAACGGATATATTTTAATAAAAAACAATAATATAAATTATAAAAACGTTTATTTCAAATAGTTTTTAAAATATTGGTCTATAATTATAAATCTAAAATTTACAAACTTACACACAACTTTCAGGCTTTTATCTGATCTGGGATCTAATATTTTATCGATGGTTCAGATCTACCACGAGCAAATTAATTCTAGATTGATGTTGTTACACCTCGCTTAAGTTAAGACTGTCTTTTCTTGGGTGGTCTCACACCCTTACAAGCTGACTCTTTACCGACAAAGATAGTTAATGTCCTCGTAGAAATACTAATGTCTAAAGTTAATTCACTGAAGTTGCACGGCTTGTATTGTTCGAAATCTATCAACGTTCCTGGTCAAATTCTGTAGTTTTTCAATTAATAAGCGTTAATAATAATTGTAGCTTACAAGGCTCATAATATACTGACTGTAGCTGGCGTCTTGTAGTGGCTTGCTTTTATATACCAATCACGCAAGATTATCAAATGCTCAACATTGTATCTCAGAACGGCTGGTATGGACATTATCACTTTTATTAATAAGGAGAGAATAACGTTTCGACTTTCCTAAGTCATCTTCTTAAACTGAAGGTGACCTAAGACTTTCATCATCAAAAATGCTCAACTTTGTTCGAAGACACGCTAGTGTCTTCGTAAACCATATATTGTTGATTCTTGCTTTCGAGAATCTTCCACAAATTTAGAGAACAGGTGGAACTTGCGCAGTACACATCCAATAATAAACGCCAAATGCATAAAAAAACAAATTGTAATAAAAGTAGGTTTTAAAATAAATGTAAAACTGTTCCACGTGCAAGGAAACACGTCATGCCAATATAATAGTAGACTGACAAACAAAGATTTATAAGTATAATGAATGCCATGTGGAATTTTTTATAATCTTTTTGGCTCTTATAAGCTTTCAGCGGCAAGTCAGAGGGCTTATAATCTAAAGCTCGGGATTTGATAGTTGCGGTGGGCATAACAGATAGCTCATTATGTTTTTTATGCTTAATAACAAAGAAACTGTATATACGATTGTATCCTAACACAACAACTGAATAAAAATCACTGATACATTAAAACAATGTTAGGCCACTAAAAGTTAGATAAGTGTGATTTACCAGATGCTATTTAATACACTGTATTTTTATGACACAAACACGTTTTTCTGATTATGTTATGTCAGCGTCCTAGGACTTGTTAATTTATATCAAACAATCCTGTGTTTACCATTTTTTAACATCGAAAATTACCTTTCTAATATACGAGTTGTTTTGAATATATAATTTTTGGCTGTGGAAGATTTCGATAGTTTCTACGTTTTTTAATTTTTTTTACCTATGATTGATGAGAGTTTTACTCACAACGTAAAAATATAAGAGGGAAAAGAGGTTGAAAATAAATATAGAACGTTCATGTTTTCCCACTTATTTATTCCGAAGAGCGTAAACGCGATTATGGAAACATAGATAAGAAATGTATTCATAGTTCTACAGTAAATAAAATACTTATTTTAATAATAAAATTTTATTATACACACAAAAATATTATTCTCATAATTAAATATATGGTGTACTACATGCCCTATCAGTTAACACAAATGTTTAGACACGTGCAGATTCACATTTTTTTTTACATATGCTGAGGTTTTCAGCCAACATCAATATATACGCCATTGTTATGAGTAGTTTTATTTTATTGGAGAGTACTGTACATGGCCCGGCATGGTCACGTGGGTTAAGGCGTTCAACTCGTAATCTGAGGGACGCGGGTTGTAATCTCCGTTGCACCAAACATGCTCGTCCTTTCAGCTGTGGGGACGTTATAAAGCGACAGTAATTCCCACTATTTGTTGGTAAAAGAGTAGTCTAAGATATGGCGGTAAGTGGTGATGAATAGCTGCTTTCCCTCTAGTATTACACTGCAAAATTAGGGACGGCTAGCGCAGATAGCCCTCGTATAGCTTTGTGTGAAATTCAAAGAGAAGGTTAAACAATAAGTAGTTGTACGTTATTTGTAGGTTCCGAAATACTGCAATGAACTGTGTTTATTGTGTTAAAGTTCCAAACGCTGGTAGGTCTCAAATTGGATTATAATATATACAGTTATTGATATTTGCCTCGTTTCTCCAGATTTGAAATCCGAAACCTAGTCTTGGACTAGTTCCAATCTACAAACGGAAACACTCTAATTCATTCTACGATTGCCACTCGAAGTAAAAATGTATTCTCAAGACGACCTAAGGTTAATAAAGAAGATGACCCAAGAAGGTCGAAACGTTGTTCCGCACTTTATTTTAATTAAAGAAATAAATTATTGTTTGACATCTTGCGTAAATGTCATTACTTCACACCAGATATTTCCAAAATAATAAGCTTCATAATGTCCAGTGATATATAGGAAACAGGGGAACCATCCCCCTCACTTTCCAATATGTCCCAATAAAAATGATTAAAATTAGGAAAATCACTCTTAGAAAAAGCAAAAGTTAATCCAGTCAAGCATTAGACAAGGACTATAATGGGTTCGCCTATGGTATCTATTTCCTTGTTTCATTTAGTCAAACAAATATTGGGCATTTTCAATACACCCCTCACAGCTTTAAGATGGAGGTGTAAATGATGCATAAAGCTCAAAAACTTTCTCTACCCATCAATAAGGTTCCGGCATCCTTTTTTCATATAAATTTAACATTGATTTTACAGACTTACAATTTTAAAAATATCGTGGTTCTCCAAGTAGCCCTTTCCAAAATGTTAATGTCCTTTCTTACTTAAGAAGACCTAAACTAAATACAGTATTTAAGTGACTTTCAATCATTGTAATTATTAATACATTCAAGAATTATTTTAGCTTTAGTCATTGCTCGTAACAGAACGCCGCTTTTTTGCCTTGAGTGACTTTTTTCATACCACTACTCCGAGGTTCATTCTTCAGTTACGTCATTGTGTTTGTATATCAAACGCATTGCCTTGCATTTGCTGTAATTTGGTAACAATTCTTCTATTAAAGAAATAGCCCAAATCATTCTTTTGTAACTTTACATTATTGATGCCCATACCAAATCATCCAAATAATTCTTTAGTTACTAACTCTACATTATTAACTCCCATACCAAATCATCCACATCATTCTTTAGTAACTCTACATTATTAATGTCCATACTAAATCATCCACATCATTCTTTAGTAACTCTACATTATTAACCTACGTACTAAGTGATCAAATTCTTTGTTTAGTAGCGCTACATTATTAACGCCCATTTTTGTAAACTACACTGAATAAACTGGGTGTATCAGAGGGATTGATTAAGTAAGTCATAACCTAAGTGTAACTGGAGAAAATCAAATGTATTAATTCCTGTGTAACAGCAGCTCATTGACTTAAATTACCGTAACACTTATATGGAGATTTTCACAGTCAACATGCAAATGTTATTATCAGTTAATAAAGTGAAATCACATTTTTCAAGTTTATACTGTGATTTTGAAATTGATGTTCAGAACTTCATTCATTTTTGGTGCTTGAAGAAAATGTGTTACTTCTACTGTGTCTTCATAATAGGCTATCTGTGCTGTGCCAATCACGAGTGTCGAAACCCTTATTGCCTTCGGACTTACCTCTGTGCCACTGGGAGACAACTTTATTCTAATCCTATGAATTATGAAGTTTGGAGTTTCTTGGAATTTTCAGTCATGTCTCTTCCATGAGGTAAATTTTTCACATTCTAGCTAGCTTGCCTTATAGGAATGTAAACTTCGTCTTTCACTACTTAAAATAGCAGAATAGTTTGATTTGGTATTATAATAGCTATAAAAGCCTATTCCATATTGAAAACTGTCTTTTTTTAAATTAAAGTTTACGTCTTAAGAGGTTTCACTGAGGATAAAGCGAAATGCTCATTCCAACGGCGAATTAATCAAAGTGTTAAAAAACCAACAGTACCATTATCATAATTTTTTTCTACCTAAGTCACCTCATTTTACTTACTTATAATGTTCGCTCTTTGTTTTATTTTTAACTTGCTTTTAATGAAGGGAAATAATGAATATTCACATCAAGGATCTGACATGAAAAGGAGACTAAGGTGTTACAAACAAAAAGGGCCACCATAGTAAAAAAAACAAGATATATATTTTTTGTATAATTAGTTGTAGTGATATGTAAATGTTTTACTTTAGTGTGGTGTAAACCATTATTTCACACAGATCTGTTTTACTCGCTTATAACTGGCGATCTTTGGATCGATTATTATTAAATTTGCGTCTTGATGAATGCATAATTTGATTTTGTTTCTTTTTGTAAAAAAATGTGATTAACGGAGTTATAAACGGTACAAGAAGGTTCACATGTTTCTACTTACGTAATAAAATTAAATAGCTTTTAGTTTGGGTTCAAAACGTTAACATTTTTTGTTACGGCGAGTTTCAAGTAATCATAATGATGCTTCCAGATTTATCTATTTATTCCAAACGCTATTTTGTTAGGATGATCAGCTTTACTATTTTGTAAGGTGAAAGACTATTTTTAATTATCTGTGGTACCAGTGAATTATATTCGCGTGCGACTTATTTATGACATCATATTCACATCTTGAGAATGAAAAAAAAATAAAGTTTTCCGTGACGGGAAATAGAGACGAGACGGGAAAATCATGACCCTTATTGCAAATCCACATGCACACAGGATGAAAATTTTGCAAAGTGAGGGTTTTGCACATTGCATAATAATAAAGGTTTACCAATATCATATAAGCAAGAGTTCCGTTGTAGTATGATATGCTATATATAAGGCAAAAGTGTCGAAATTTTTGTCACCCCTCTTAATCCTATGTAATTTCCGTGTGGCGAACGGATACATAAACTAGTGATACTTATACGATTGTTGTTTGTTTTGTTTTTTGAATTTCACTCAAAGCTACATAAGAATTTTATGCGCTAGCCGTCCCTAATTTAGAAGTGTAAGATTAGAGGGAAGGCAGCTAGTCATCACCATCCACCGCCAACTCTTGGGCGACTCTTTTATCAATAAATAATGGGATTCACCGTCACATTATAACGTCCCCACGGCTAAAAGAGCAAACATGTTTGTTGCGAAGGGGATTCGAACTCGCGACCCTCATATTACGAGTCGAACACTTTAACTCACCTTGCCATGTCGAGCCCTATTTATACGAAGTTTAGACATTGTCTCTGGTGTCGGGGTGTTTAATTTTAAAACGTTCTTTTCAATTATTCTAACTAGGTTAAAGCAATTTAACAAAAATTCAATAGGTCGCGAAGTTTAATAAATAGAAATATCTTTTCTCAGAATTACATCATATAGCTAATTATTTTAGATTAACAATTGTTGGATCCAGAAAAAAACTATATAATTATGTTTTAATTTTTAGTGACCTTAAAATTTATAAATTGCACCACATTGTGATAAAGAGTTACATACAGTTAAGAAGTTATTTACATAGTCTGTTTAACTGATTAATATTTTATTTTGTTCATGTATTTGCTATGTAAACATTGCAGATTTTATTAATTAAAATTCTTAGTTTTCTTTTCTGAGGAACAAATATCATCAACGTTTCGTGATCGTCTTGAAAAATCAAATTAAAATACGTCATCATGTTTAATATATTGTTTCAATTAAAATAACGTTCAGGAGGGAACAGTGAAGAACGTTGCGGATAAAAGATCAAAGTAAAATATAACACCATGTTTGATCTATTATTTGAATTAAAATAACGTTTATGAGCGAACAATGAAAGAAAGTTGGAAATAAAAAATACATTTGTAACTAAACCTGAATGATAACTTTTTATGTATAAGGATATTTCAACGTCATTATTGGTATTAAAACATACTTTCCCTGTTTTTATTATATGTACACCATAAGAATGCTACATAGATGGCGCTGTTAAACGTACAAGGTTGTGATACAAATAAACCTGTGAAACGTTAAGGATGAGGCAGCAATAAAATTATTTTTATATTTGTTGTACATACCTATTTATCAATGTTGAAGTCTTAACTTTGTAGGCTTACGTTTTTAATTCTGAGGAAAAACCCACAAGAAAAATAGTTTTATTACGTTTTTGCGAAATAAAATACAAAAAACGCACGCAGCACAGCCATCAGCATTTTCGTTTAGTGATATAAGTGATAAATAGTCGGACGTTAAGGAGATCTGTTGGTTTTATTTTGTACCAGGAAGACTGCAAAGTATACTTAAAGTACTTGTGATGGAACCAAAAAAAAAATAATTGTTGGTCCTATTTAATGATAATTGTTTCTGGGGCACAAGTGAACACAAAGATCTATCTAGGTTTAATGTTAAAGTTAGGGTTAATGCTACAATATATACAAGTGCTACCCAGGTATTAATTTTAATCCTACAGGAGATATGTGTAAAATATATATATATATATAGGTAGTGACGTCAATCCCGTAGGAGTTATATGTGAAATTTAATCTTAGTTGCTCATAATAATGTTTTTATTACATAAGTTTGTTTAGTGTTTCACAACTTTGTTTAAAGAAATCAGAACAAAACTAGACCAAATAGAAGTAATGGATGTTGTTTTAAAGGTAATTAGCAAAATTACAAACGTATTTCGGTTTTAAATTACTTGGTCTCAAAAACATGTATTAAAATCATATATTTCAGAGTTGGACAAAGAACGTTGTTTCTTTTATATTGTTAGCCATCGTAATCTGAGGGTTGCGGGTTTGAATCCCGGACACACCAAATACGCTCACCCTTTCAGTCGTCGGGGCGTTATAATTTACAGTCAGTCCCACTATTCGTTAGTAAAAGAGCTGCCTAAGGGTTAGCGCGGATGGGGATGTCTAGCTGCCTTTCCTCTAGTGTTACGCTAGCACAGGCAGCTCTCGTGCAACTTTACGCGAAAAATTAAAAAAAGAAACAAGTTAATCCTTAAATTGTGCGGTTATATTTAGTTTCCGAATTTCATGTTTTATGCCAATTTTTCTCAGAAGTAAATAATAGTGATAAAGTAACTAATAATGCTTTATTAATGTTCACCTTAATTCTGGCTTGTATATGACTCATATAAAACCGATAAAAATTATATTACACGCCATAATTTCATGCAAGTTGATAATACTAAACCTGTTATATATCCCAGCCAAGCTGAAGAAGAGCTTTGGTATTGTGCGAAAGATCTCGTCGGCACTGGATATAATTGATAAAATGTGGTGGACGTAGTTTTATATTCTTCTTTAGTTTCATTCATGCGTTCTTAGAATTAACCTAATGACCTCAAGTGCTATTCTAAATTTCACTCTAAAAGCAAAATGAAATGTAATGTTTATCATTTCTGCGAAACAGAAGTAAATAAAAGTTATTTAACATAAGTTTTGATAAGACGTATGACGATGATTTCAACTGTTTCCTTTTGATGTGTCCGGCATGGCCAGATGGGTTAAGGCGTTCGACTCGTAATCTAAGGGTCGCGGGTTCGATTCCCTGTTGCATCAAACATGCTTGGCCTTTCAGCCCTGTGAACGTTGTAATGTAATAGTCATTCCCACTATTCGTTGGTAAAAGAGTAGCCCAAGAGTTGGCGGTGGGTTGTGATTACTAGCTGCCTTCCTTCTAGTCTTATACTACTAAATTAAGGACGGCTAGCGCGAATAGCCCTCGTTAAGCGTTGCGTGAAATTCGAAAACAATCATAGAAACCCTTTTGGTGCCACTTTTCTACAGTAACGTCGAAGAAAATGTTTAAAATTAAAAAATCAGACTGTTGTGATAAGTCCTGCCCGAAAATTTCAAAAACATATATATTTTTAAGCCATATATATTTGAAAACAAAAGAGCTGCAGAAATACGCTATTACCGATTGATATGTTCCTTAATATTCAATCTGCTTGCAATATTCCTAAGTTTCTGCAGTTAAAGAAATTAAAGAACAGCTAGTCATAAAATTTGAAATATGTATGTAACTGTTAGTAATATCATTAGAGCGTGGCATAGAAACTATGTCTGTGAGATGAAGATTAGCCTGAACAGTTAAACTCTAACGCTTTGAAGTCATAAAAGTTTCAATATTCGGGAGATAGTAAACCACAATATAGCAATAAATAAGTAACGTTACTTTTAATTCTATGTAAACTAAGTGAGCGCCAAAAGAAGCTTATGGAAATAAAGACTGAATTAACATTTTTATGTCTAGCATTACATATGAACTTTATATTTTTATAGGACACTTTATTTTTAATTTACCTTTAAGAAAATGAATGTGTTTTGCCAACAAAAAAGGAACTAATTTAAAAACTTAAAGCTTTAAAATATTATTAACAGCATTTTTATGTGGTGGGTTTTCATTTGATAAGTTACTTTCATTGCACAATGAACGTCTCAATTCGCTTTAATGCAGTTAGGAATGCATTCGTTTTATTTCTGTTTTCAATGAGCAGTCATAGAAAACCTATTTATGTCGTTGCTGTACAAATATCGTTGAATAAATAATCGCGAATCTCTAGCATGTATTATTCATTCGTTACGAAAAAGATTTAAGTGGATACTTAAAATAATTCCTTGATTTCGTATCACATAAATGCTCACTTACACTTGAAAGTGTGTACTTTGGGGTTCATTTCGTCTGCTCTAAAAGAAAAATTTGACCGTCACACTTATAACTCATCTACGGGGCCCGGCATGGCCAGTTGTTTAAGGACACTGAACTGGTAATATGAGGGTCCAAGGTTCGAATCCCCGTCACGCTAAAACATGCTCGCCCTTTCAACTGTGAGAGCGTTATAATGTGACGGTCAGTCTCATTATTCGTTGGTGAAAAAGTAGCTCAAGAGTTGGTGATGGGTGGTTGTTATGTAAATATTGTGTAAACGACAACCATGTCGAGAGTGTTATGTAAATATCATGTAAATGCTATGTAAACGACAACCATGTCGAGAGTGTTATGTAAATGTCATGTAAATATTATGTATATGTTATGTAAATATCATGTAATGTCGTGTTTGAATTCCCATATTTATTATTTATATTTTCGAGGTTTAAACTAGTTAAATTTAAAATAACATTTTAGAATTAATCAAAATTCATTTAGAATTATTCATGTAGAAATTTTTAAAACTAGATAGATTGATCACTTGTATTGGCCTGGTGTTTGTACTGTGGAATTCTGGGAAGTTACGCGATATAGTATATAAACAGACGGAGATGCAAGGGAAGTAGTCATCCACTTTTACTCGGGTCAAGAAGTGAATCATCCATTTTTACTTGGATCAAGAAGTTTGTCTCGTTTGAGAAAGTTTAAACTAAATTTGTGAATAGAGCTAGATCGACTAAAGCGGTGAAATTTTTATTCCGTCAATCTTTACAATTCAGTCGGATTACGGATTATACCGAAAGTCAATACGAATTGGACTGTGAATTTTTGTTTGAAATTACCCATTCAAACTTCGAAAATTTCTCCGTGGGACTAAATTCACCGCCTAGATTAGAACTTTGGATTTCGGATTTGGACACTTATTCTGGATCATATTATTAAGCACAGGCCAGTATCTTTTTGTAGTGTAAGTTGTTTTGATGGTTGAAACTGGATATCTGTTATTGCCATTGGATAATATATTTTGTGTCTATCACATAAGTAGATCATTATAATAAATTATACAAGCTGCTATCTGTGTCTTTCTGTTGCGTTCAGTCCGCAATAAAAAACGTAACAGTGGTGATGACTAGCTGCCTTCCCTCTAGTCTTACACTGCTAAATTTGGGACAGCTAGCACATATAGGCCTTGTGTAGCTTTGCGCTAAATTAAGGAAACAAAAATCATCAAAGGCTATAAATAGGTGGAAAGTGTTTTAGCTTCAATAGGATATAAAGTTTAATCCTCGAATTTACATTCCGGGCATGCTATCCCTAAAGGCTACGACCTGACACCTCGCTTAGAGAAACGTTGACTAATATGATACGAATAAATTAAATTTTATTTACTCGGAAGTATTTGATATAAAGTTAATGAGTTCATAATTGAACCTGATTTACTTACGTTAAATTAGAAAGAGATATTTTGTACAGCAGATAATAAGTAATTAAGCCAAATGGTTTTTACTACCCTAAAAATAAGATACGTTAATAGTTTTTTATTTGAGTTTTAAGTTCCATTTTGTTAAAACATTTTGAGATTTTTCGTGATGTAAACTAAATGAAAGAAGGAAGATTGTTCAGATTGTTCGAATTACTAATGATCTTTAGCATAGAAATGAACTATTTCACCACGTAAAAAAATGTACTTTCATTATTATATTTTCGTACAACAATAAAACACTAAAGACCTGTACCTTACAGTAAGAACTTACATTTTAGGGAGTGACAGTACGTCAATAGCCTTTTAGCTTATCTTTTGTGAAGCTTTAAGACGCTTTAAGAAAGAGGCTTTTAGATTACTTATTATGAAGCGACGGTGTAGCAAGAGTATTTAACTAAGGTATTGTTAGGGGCAGTACGGTGTCAGAGTACGTATTATGGGGTGACGGTGTCAGAACATTAAACTAAGTTTTTCGTTAAGTAGCAGTACGGACGATGAGGTTTGGCTTGTTTTGAATTTCTCGTAAAGCTATTCGAAAGCTATCTGCGCTAGCCGTCCCTAATTTAGTAGTGTAAGACTAAAGGGAAGGCAGCTAGTCATCACCACCTACCATCAACCCTTGGGCTACTCTTTTACCAACGAATAGTGGGATTGAACGTAACATTATAACACCCCCACGGCTGAAATGGCGACCATGTTTGGTGTGACGGCGATTCGAACCCACGACCCTAAGATAACAAGAGTAGAGTAAGAACCACTAAACATTAAGCGCACGAATCGTTATAAGCACTTGCTGTATTTCTTTCCAGAAACGTATTTACTAAAATAATATCATTAACCTGTATTATTATTAAAATAAACTTAGGGACAGAATGGTACTCTGTAAAAATATTATTTTATATACAATGGAGACAGTATTAAATCGATTATCTACCAGAAGTTTAGAAAAAAAATTAAGCATCAGTTTTTGGATGAAACACAACAAACTACTTAAATAAATTCAGTTTGGATTGTTAGTTTCTTTTCGTAAGTCGCTTCTTTCTTTTTTTAATTTTTACAATGAGACAATGTACATAATTATTCCTTATATTTTCTCAGACGTTTAGTAGTTTTATACAAAGTTAGTAATGAAATCCGTACATTGAAAAACAACAACAATGTAAGTCAGTTGTTCTGTTCACCAAACTGACAGACCAGTAGTGATGTGAAAGTCACAGCAGAATATAAAGGACGTAGCTGAGACCTAACTTTTACAAATTAGAATCTTATATATACACATTTGTTTAAGATAGTTTTTTTTTCCATTTTTGATTTTCAAAAGCTTTCATAAAGGTTAACTTATTAAAATATTAACGTTCGATTGTTATTAAGATTTTTTATATATTTCTTCTTGTATTAAAGACACTTCTTTTGAGTTTTAAAGATAATGATGTCTTCCGGGTAATAAAACATCTCGAAAACTGATTTTCTTTTTTATGCATATTGTTTCAGATTAAAGTTAGTAAGGCTGACTTTTATGAACTACGCTCGTAGCTATTAATTAAAATTACATGGCTTCCATTTCACTGACCATTTCTTACAATTATCTTTTTTCATTAGAAACGTTATGTGCACAGATCAGTTGTAACTTTCAAGAAATATTAACACATATAATTTGGTACCTTTATGAACTTTTGAGTGTATTGACTTAAGTGTATTTATAAGCTTCTAAACCTACATAGTAGACCAACGAGAAACTTATGCTAAGCCCGGCTTTCTTTAGTCATTGAAACATTTACAACAGACCTGCTTTAATTTAGGTGTTTATTCCACTTCTTGTGACCTAGATTTTTTGCTTGTATTTTAAGTATTAGTTTAATTTAAAAAAATATTTACACGTGAAACTGGTAACTGATAGTTTTTGGATTTGACTAACGTTGTGTATTATTATTATTATTACGGTCAGATGTAAAATTAAGGTCAACCCCTTAAAAATTCACCAATATCTTACATGGCTTTTGTAACTTGCTTACTTTCTCAATTACAAGAATACCATAAATCAATATACCATTTCTGAAGGTTGTTGTGTAGGAGTTACAGGTAACATTTCGAAAAAAAAATAACCAGGAAAAAAGCAAGACTTTCGAACATAAAATGTCATATCTAAAGAGTCATTGGGTTCTGAAGAGTCTTATTGGGTTCTGAAGAATCATATTGGGTTCTGAAGAGTCTTATTGGGTTGCCTTTTATTTTAAACTCATTCGCATATTCATGGAAAATTTATTGAAATAATCGTATGCCAGTTGTTTTCTTAAATATTTTTGTGACAGACTGAAAATTACTCTATCCCAGCGTTTATACTTTATGAACAGGCGTTCAGTAAAACTGGTTAATTACATCTGAGCGAAGTCGACGCAAGTTCTCTTTATTCATTTAATAGGAAGAGTCCATGTAGGGTTAACTTTTCTGTCATACTAATGTTGTTTCTTTTAGTTTTTTAAATAGGAATAAAAACTAGCTATTAGCTGTTTTATTTATGTTGAACTTATCTAATACTACAGTTTAAGAGACACTTTGTTAAAAGTGTAAAAATTATAGTAATTAGTATATTAAAGAAATGTGGGTCGTTAAAATATTTGATTTGATTTAACAAGTTGAAAAGAAGGAATTCGTTCACCTATAATGAGGTAATTAGCTGCCCTTTAGGAAAATATAATGGGATAACGAACTGAAAAGAAAACAACCTTTCTTTCGCTTTTTCTCTTAAGAATGAAATTGTTCACTCCTTATGAGACAGAAAATGTTTTTGAAAGAGGTCATAAATGCTTTGTTTAATTTGTATTACCATCTAGATCATTTTTTATAAACTTCTCTATGGGTTGTTGTAGTTTTAAATCAAGCACAAAGCTACACAATGGGCGAGCTGTGGTCTAACCACCACGGGTATCGAAACTCGGTTTTTAACGTTGTAAGTCTGGACTTCTGTATGGATTGAACAACAAAATATTTATATCTATGAGATTAGATACAAATAATAACCGGCGAACTAATAATCGATGAAGAAAAATAAAGAAAAATTGAAAGTGAAAATGTAGATGAAATCAATTATAATTTATGCCATAATTGGAAAAAAAAAATGATCAAAATATCTGTATGCATGTGCTACACCTCATCGACCTGTTCCATAGTATATTTCTCGTTGAGTGTAGAACTTTGAGAAAAATCATGTGATGATGTTCCGATAAATTAAATCTTATGAAAGTTTTAAAAAATTACAAACGGAAACAAAAGTGCACAGGTAAGAGTTTAGATACGAAAGCCCAAAACATTTGTCAAGATACTAGGTTTTCACACTAGACACCTTTGGATAACAGTAAGATGAAGAATGAACTATGCTGATTTACAAGTAACATCTTATACATATATCCTTTAAATGTTTCACTGTGTGCAGAATATGCCCTGATATAACTTGGGCAACGTGGGACAGCAACTTTTGTAAAGCCCACGACACCAGATTGCCATTTTACTGAAAAAAATTAACGCGAAAAATAGATCCTTGAAACAACAATCTGACACACTACACACTAGATTACGGTCGGTTATTGACAAAAATAATTGAAAACAATATCAAAAACTATAACTCATTAGCGGGGAGTGTTTTTAAATAATAAAACGAAAATAATGTTATTGAAATATAAATGGATTATTTTAATTAACTCATTAGATTTTGTCGTTTTGTTACACATTATAAATGAGATTAGGAAAAGAAAATTATTCCGAAAAGTTATTTGTAAATATAACCAGTAAAAGAGAAGGATTCTGTGTGATTGACCATACGTTTAACAAAACCATGTGATTAAGACACTCGACTCATAATCCGAGGGTCGCGAGTTTGAAACCCCGTTACACCAAACATACTCGCCCTCCCAGCCGTGGGGGCGTTATAACGTGACGTGCAATCCCACTATTCATTTGTAAAAGAGTATCCCAAGAATTGGCGGTGGGTGGTTATGGCCAGCTGTCTTCTCTCTAGTCTTACACTAGGGAAAGCTATCACAGATAGCCTTCTTGTAGCTTTGCAAGAAATTCAAAACAAATCAAACTAAACCAATCATCCAATTCAATACAAAATATTGGCCAGCAAATCTGAACAATTGGTCTTTAATAGTCTCAATCTGGCATTCTGTGATTAGTGTTTAAATGTATACTTATATTTTGTGCTTGAAAAAGGCGAATAGGAAATATTACTCGAATAACAGGATATAGTAACTTTTTAAATAAATATCGATGTTTCTGGTTAAGTAAATGAATATATGTATGGGTATATATACATACAGCAAAATCAGAAGTTGTTGCAAAGAGGCTCAGTGGTAAATTTGAAGGCTTATAACCCTAAAAACGGGGTTTATATACCCGTAGTGAATACAGCATAGGTGTCCCATTGTGTAGCTTTGCGCTTAACAACAAACCAACCTTACTTGACATACACAAATAGTTTATGATAACAAAAAGAAATTTTTCGACACATTAGGAAGAAGTGAAACTACATAACTTGGATAAATTATTTTCTTGTTCTCTTACTAGTAATGTATATCGGAAGCCAGCGTCATAAAACAATGGAATCAGATCCATTACGCCTTATCTATGCGAACGTATATGATACATTACAAATCTCTGTCAGTAAACACATTAATGTTAGCTCTGGAAAAAAACATACTGGATGGAAATTTTGGCAAACTTATTAGGGCTAACTTTTCAAAACTATCCCACAGTGGCGCAGCGGAATATCTGTAGACTTACAACGCTGTAATCCACGTTCAGATACCCGTATTAAATAAGAGCACAAATAGCCAATTGTGTAGCTTGGTGCTTAACGTTAAGACAAACAAACAACTTTTACAAAAGTGTATGGTATTCTCCATTCTAATCACAACAAACCTTCCAGCTTAAGGAAGCAATTTATGTTGTTGATACTAAAGCCATGGATGATAGTAAAAAAACTGTCGTTCGTTGACCGTATTTAAATATTCTAAGTAACTTATTCTTCCTGACTATTTTAACTGCATTATTCTTCATTAGTTTCACTGATCTACTTGTTTTATGAAACTTAGTTTCTCTTGCTTTATCTTTTTCCCCATATTTTTATGAGTCTTTGCGCTTGTTTCGAATTCCATTCATTTTTATTCTTTGCTATGGTTTAGGAAAGTCTATTTATATTGATTTGTTCTTTTAACTCTCTTGGTTTAAGCGATGCACATGTAAGATAAATTCTCTAATTATAGGGCCCGGCATGGCCTAGCGCGTTAAGGCGTGCGCTTTGTAATCTGAGGGTCGCGGGTTCGCTTCCGAGTCGCGCCAAACATACTCGCCCTCCCAGCCGTGGGGGCGTTATAATGTGACCGTCAATCCCACTATTCGTTGGTAAAAGAGTAGTCCAAGAGTTGGCGGTGGGTGGTGATGACTAGCTGCCTTCCCTCTAGTCTTACACTGCTAAATTATGGATGGCTAGCACAGATAGCCCTCGAGTAGCTTTGTGCGAAATTCCAAAACAAACAAACAAACTCTAATTATAGGCTTTAATCTTAAGTTGTTTTCTGACTAAAATCATCAGACCTATAATTTTAACACACAACAAATATACCTTAAATGTTATTAGAATTAGTATGGAAAAATTTCAGTGCCTTATTGAAACCAAATAGAAGTCTTGCACGTTTAAGAAACCACTAAAGGACTTTATTCTGTGTCACTAAAATATATTATCTTAAGATTTTCTGGAGTTAGTTCTGTTGTTACTGGAACGTATTCTCTTAGGGTTTTTGCAATTTGTTCTGTTGCAAATAAAACGTATTCACTTAGGGGTTCCAGAGTTTGTGCTGTTGCAACTAAAGAGTATTCACTTAGGAGTTGTTATTAAAGTTCAGAACGTGAAACATAAAATAACATTACAGAATACATCTTATGGCTTCTTGAAGAAATGGAAGCAGCTTCAAGATGGAAGAAAACGGTGTCATCTAGTTAAGGTCAGAGATATAAATGAGTCGTGTGAATTTTCAAATTAGTGACAAGTTAATAATAAGTATTACAAATTTAAAAAGGTAAAGCAAAAAGATTTTTTTAATAATTATGTGACCTTAGTAAACTAATAGAAGCTGGAAGATTTACATTGTAATTAGTTAGAACCCAAAAGATCTAATAATAAAAAAAAGCTTTTGTTTGTTGAATCTCGCACAAAATTTCACGAGAGCCAACTGCGCTAGCCGTTTCTAATTCAACAGTTTAAGACTAGAGGGAAGGCAGACAGTAAAACTATTCAACGCCAACTCTTGGTTTACTTTTAACCATCACTTTATAATGCTTTGACGGCTGAAAGGGCAAGCATGTTTGGTGATGGGGATTCAAACCTGCAACCCGCAGGATGCAAGGAGCGCGCCCTAATGACAGGGCCATGTTGGGTCTGAAACAGTCCAGTAAAGAAAGGAAACAAACCGAAAACATTTATGTAGGAAGGTCAATCAGTCGAAACTCCTTCTACTACAACAAGGTTCTGAACTAGTCGTGAACCCAGTATTCAGTTATGGTTAGCTTATTTGTTAAAACTGTAACTAAATAAACAGTTAATTAACCGGTGCGAAAGATGGCTCCATTAAATTTCGCAGAAGGACACATAATTTCCAGAAAGTTAAATGATGTATCGTTCTTGTCTCTGAATGGTATATTATTATCTATGATGGATTGAAAATCTATTTTGTAACAGAATATACATTATCAGATAATGGATAAATAGAGGCTTGAAATAATTTTGCGACACGTTCATGCCACGTATGTATGTTTTCTCTAAAACGCCACTACGACAGTTACCTCATTTTCCAATAACTTGGTTCATGACACTTCAACAAGTGTAGTATATAAGACTGATAAATGCATGATAACTTTTAAATGATACTCACCAATTACAGCGGTAAAAATGTGATTGCTCACTTGGCAGCTTAAGGGCTTGGAACACAAAGCTAGCACAACTGGTGACGACCTAAACTTGTAGAGTACTTCTTTTAGCGCATGACTGTAAGGGAACTCCACAATAAGCTCTCAATAGGATAAAAAAGTTTATATTTCATATTTTTTGTATATTATATACAGTGTATTAAGAAAACAGGTAATATCTAATGTGGGATAATTTACCGATAAAGAAGGGTAAGAAATCTTTGCTTTGGATTATACACTGGGGAACACTAATTTTGTTGCATTTAAAAAAAAGACCTTTCTATAGTCAATTTGAGTGTGTTGATTTCAAATCTAAAGTCGGTTTTTGTCTGCAAGCTACAGATTTTATGCAACTTCTTTCCAATGTCTTTATCGTCCAATGAAGGCAAGCCTTTGAAAACTGGAACAGGAACTTCTTCAGAGTGCGGAGCAGGCCGAATAGCTGAGGGAATGTTCGGATACGTAATCTTATGTCGGTTTTTCTTCCCAACACCCGTTATGTTTACCATGCAGAAATAACAGTCAGTTATATGGTTGGTGGGTTCGCGCCAAATCATTGGAACACCAAAAGGCAGACCATTGCGTTTTCCTTTGGTCCAGTCTCGAAGCATTTCCTCACAATTGTGGCACACAACATGAGGAGCCCATTGCTTGTCTTGATCACCAAGACGAACTGCAAAATATGCCTTGTAGGCACGCTTGACGAACAAGGATATGTTACGTCTCTGACGATTGAGTGTGTAGCATCCACATACGTAGCAGAAGGCATCAGGCTTGTTTCTGCAATGATATCTATTTTTGGAAGCCATGTTTGATCTGAAACAAAAGAAGAATGATCAAAATATTAGAAGCTATCCATATATATGAACGTGAAAATGCTTATACATGGTTTATGCAAGTTCACATTTGTTCAATTTTATTAACCTCAAATTGCAGACAAACTAGAGCTTGTAGAGAAAAACTAATTTCAGATTTGAAATCAGCGCCTAAAACTCCTTCATAATCAGTTAAAATATCCAATGCAACTCAAAGTTACTGAAAAACTGTTCCCCAGTGTTATCTAACGTAACTTACGTTACTAACATTGTTTTTTGTTTACAAACCACTATCTTCACTACAGATGATCTTCGAGTTTCCCTAAATGACTGCTCAATTTTTAATCAGTTAACATTGAAAATAGTCGCAGTTAGCGATTCCTTCAATGACTTATTGTGGTTAAACAAGTTTCAGTTAGCTGGTCTCCATAGAGCTTTCCAAAATGTTAGGCCCAGCATGGCCAGGTGGTTAAGACACTTATCACATAATCTGAGAATCGCAGGTTCGAGCACTCGTCACACCAAACATGCTCTCCATTTCAGCCGTGTGGGCGATATAATGTGATGTTCAATCCCACTATTCGTTGGTAAAAGAGTAGCCCCAGAGTTGGCGGTGGGTGGTGATGGCTAACTGCTTTCCCTATAGTCTTACAAAACTAAATTAGGGAAACAATTTTAACAAAATATGTAACGAGGATATTAAATTGGAAGTTTTGATCACAAACAGAGAAGAATAACAAAACAAAGTGGTTATAAAGGTTACAAATACAAGGAAAAAAAATTGTGTTTCTTGTAAATTATTAACCTATAATTATTTCCTTCTAAATGAGATTCTCAGCAGTGGCACAGCGGTATGTCTCCGGACTGCGAAAACTAAAACTCGAGTTTCGATACCCTTAGTGGGCAGAGGAGAGATCACCGATTGTGTAACTTTGTGCACAACTTCAAACAAACAAACCTTCTAACTGGGATTCGATTCTGGGTACTCCTGGTGGAATTCTATTGCATTATCCATATTCAGGTACTTTTATGACCGTTCCTCTATCTGCGTTAAAATTATTCTGAACGTTTTTCACTTAAAGACTAAACATGTATTAAATATGGTTGTGTCGAGTTAGAATATGGCACTTCTATATTTTTGACTCCAATTAATTAAGTTGTGTTTGCCTTTGAATATATTAGGCTAATATTTGAAAAGTTATAACCCCTGAGCGATTGCCATAAGTTTTATAAGTAAAAAACAAAAAAAACTTAACATAATTTAAACGGAAAAAACGCAGTTTGACAAGCGTGAATGATTTCATGTTGACGTTTAGATTGTAGAAAGTTTCGTTTTTCGTAACAACCAAAAAGAATCAAAAGACAAAACATTCCTGTAGATAAGTAAGGATGTAGAAAGTAACATATTAATTAAATAAAGAGCCTTAAAACATAACTGAATCCTTAATACACACTGATCATAATTAAATAAACTTTAATTACAACGTTATTATACTCTGAATTCTAAGAGATGAGTAATATTAATGTTACCACTGTACCAGTGTACCTAGTGTGTCACCTCCTTTTGAGTCATATTTGTGTTTCTTTGTGTGGTGTTTGGTATAGAGTTATAAAAAATATTAGAAACGTCAATGATTTATTAAAAAAGCGTTTATTTGTAGTCACTTCAAAGCACATAAACAGAGTCACATAAACAAAGAGCCATATAAACAAAGAGTCATATAAACGCAGAGTTATAAAAAGAGTTAGAAGAGGAAATAAATACACAAAGTATTCTAATGTAGACAAATTATATGAATACTTTTGAAACCCTTGATTATGTACAACGTGATTTGCAAAACATCGGATTTATAAAGTTTACCGCTGTACTTACTCTGACAGTCTTTTGAATATATATATATATATATATATTATGTTCGCATTATAGTAGTCATTAATTATTCTTGCATTGTATTCAATGGAAATGTAGAGTGAATTTTGCGTAACATTTTACTGAAGTGTCTTGTGATGCTATGGTTACTATGATTACTATTCCCGTCTTTTGCGTAATCAGCGCACGTGGGAGTACCACAAAAAAGTTCGTTTAGAAATATATTAAAGGGTAGATGTGAGAGCAACTTACTACAGAAATATATCAAGGAATATACTCAATAGGAAGCTTATCTAAAAATATATGAAAGGATTAAATTCACGATAAAGTTCCATGATAAATATATTAAATATTTTAAAAGAGCAAATCAATTCAGGAATGTATTAAAATATTAGACTCACTGTTGAGTTCGTCCATATTAATATCAAAAAATTAAATTGAAGAGCGAGTTCATTTGGAATTGGTCCGGCATGGCCACGTGGTTAGGACACTTGTTTCGTAATCTAAGGGTCGCGGGTTCGAATCCCCGTCATACCAAATGTGTTCATCCTTTCAGCCGTGAGGGCATTATAATGCTACGGTCAATCACACTATTCGTTGGTAAAAGAGTAGCCCAACAGTTGGCGGTGGGTGGTGATGATTAGCTGTCTACCCTCTAGTCTTAAACTATTAAATAAGGGACGGCTAGCGCAGAGAGCCCTTGAGTAGCTTTGCACGATAATCCACAAAATAAATACTCTTATTGTGCTAGCTGCAGTTTTGAGGCACCAGGTCTCAAATACTGAGTTTCTAGATTCTCAACCGTCCACTTTAACCATTAGTCTACGTCTGGTCGATGCCTACTAAACGTAACCAGGTGCTTTGGTTTGATTTGTTTTGAATTTCGCGCAAAGCTACTCGAGAGTTATCTGCGCTACCCATCACTAATTTAGCAGTGTAAAATTAGAGAGAAGGCAGCTAGTCATCATTACCCACCGCCAACTCTTGGGCTACTCTTTCATCAACAAATAGTGGGATTGACCGTCACATTATAACGTCCTTACGGCTGAAAGAGCGAGCATGTTTGGTGTGACGGGGATTTGAACCCGCGACCCTTGGATTACGAGTCGAGAGCCTTAACCACCTTATCATACCGGGGCCTAACTGCTTTGTTTTATTTATTTTCCATATCGTAATGCAGTAGCCACCTTGTGATTCACGTAACAACTGGAAAGTTTACTGTTTGACACGTAATAATCTAAACAGATACAAATAAAAATGATTTATGAAGTCCGATTAAACAAACTAGTGAATATTTTCTAACATTTAAGCAACACTTGTTTATGCTTCTGCGGTAATCTCAGGCATTCTGATGTCCTTCGGGAGATATTATTATTAGAAAATATAGCACTGAGCAGAGCTGAATACTTTTGTGTTTGACTATGTTTTAAATAAAATAATTCTGTATACGTTACATAACACAATCAAACAATGTTTACACTCTCAAACGTAATTAAAACAATGCGTCTATGGCTAAAGCAAGTCATCTTTATTGAAGAGAAATGTCTATTTCTTAAGGAAAAGTTATTATTTAAGGATAAGTGCATTAGCCAGGTCATTCCCACTAAAATGTCCCCTGCTGGGACAGCAGTAAGTCTTTGGGTTTACAGTGCTAAAATAAGGGGTTCGATTTCTCTCAGTGTACTCAGCAGATAGCCCGATGTGGCTTTGCAATAAGAAAAACGCACACACTGAAACAAATGCTCTCTCCGGGCATCAGTCAACCTGCCAGTGGAAACGCTCAGCATGTACAAGGTAAATGACTCAGAAAAATAGGTAAAAATAGATGGAATTTCACGACTTTCTTGATCGATGTTCCTTGTGAAAGCTTTATATATATATATGGATAAATGAAAACTCAGAGAATTTCTGTTCTCATAAAAAAATAAAAAAGAGAGAGTGGCTGACACGTGATACGCTTCCATACGAGCCTTATATTACTACGGAAGTAATTTATGTCATTTCGATTTTATATTTCTGAGGAATAATTTTGACGTTACTTGTAATATTTTTATAGTAGGAGTTGAAATCAACGCGTGGTATTTATCTCCATATCTATATACATATTTGATTTAAAGAAAAATTGTTTCAAATTGAATATCTTTTTTGCTATTGCAATATTTAATTATTCAAAGATAAAACTTTAAAATCTTTTATCATAAATTAACCTTCATCCGTTGATGTATTATTCACCAAACACTGATTCTCGTCACAGATGATCACGTTTGACATGACAGTTCTTTCCTTTATATGATCACAATGGAAAATACATACTCGTTCTGTAATTTGAATGATACGTGCTGATAGAGCACAACATTACAAAACGTATTTGATTCTGGAACTGGAAATATTCTAATAGATGACCGCAAGGCAACACGCATCTGGTTCCATAAAACTTTTTCGAACGAATAGAAAACAGGGAAAAACAAACAAACCATGACGACGAGTAAAGAAACCGCTTCTTAAAAAAGTTTGTGGGAAACTCCGTTGTGCTATGGAGGTCAGTTTTGTCATATATTTCGGTTTACTCGATCCCGTTGTTTTCTTTAAGTAATAAAAAAGAGAAAACGTAATATCTTCTAACTTCAATGAAACCTGTTCCCAGAAATTGAACCGACAGTGCGTTTATTTTCGATGTTAGATTTGATAATAAAAAACAAAACTTATATCGCACAGATAGGTTAATAGAGACATAATAACGAACGCCGACACTGCGTAGGATCCACTGATAAAAGTTAGCAACAAAGGTTGTTCTGCCTTAAAAAGTTTTATCAAACCAATCCCCTATGAGAAAAAAATAATCCTTTTAATACAAGAGGGAGCTGTGTATAACGTGAAATATTATTAGTTTATCACGCACAGTAAAAACAGGATATTTCAAAATTATTCTTGAGTAAAAAATAAATAAGTAAAATGCACACCTATTTCACTGAGGTAGGGCAAATTTATAGTAATAAGTAAAGTATTTAGTTTTAAAATGTCTAGCGCCGGGGTGGCCAGGTGGTTAGGAGGGTCTTAAATAGATGTCTTTTCTCTAGCGTCACACCAAATGTGCTCGCTCTTTCAGCTGTGGGGGCGTTATAATGTGACGGCCAATCCCACTATTTGTTGTAAAAGAATAGCCTAAAAGTTGGTGGTGAGTGGTGATGACTAGCTGCCCTCCCTCTAGTTTTACACTGCTAAATTAGGGACAGCTAGCGCGGATAGCCCTCGTGTAGCTTTGCGCAAAATTCCAAACAGACCAAACGAACAAATAAACAGGAAGAGCATATAATAGTCAGGCATCCTTTGACAAATGATTCTGTGAGTTAAATGTATATTATAAAACATAAGAATATCCAAAACATTGATGCTCATTTTTAAATATTAAAACTTAACGCTCCCCGCCAGTTCAGCGGTAAGTCTACGGATTTACAACGTTAAAATCAGGGGTTCTATTTCCCTAGGTTTGCTCAACAGACCGATTGTGGCTTTGCTATAAGAAAACACAAACACTAAAACTTAAAATGCTATTTCAGCTAATTAAAATACACACAACACAATAGAAGTCGTTAGATATGTAGGTCACAATAATAAATCACTATATATATATATATATATATATGTGAAATACTATCACATATAACAAGGGCCCGGCATAGCCAGGTGGTTAAGGCACTCGATCTGTAATCCGAATGTCGCGGGCTCGAATCCTTGTCACACCAAACATACTCGCCCTTTCAGCCGTAGGGGCGTTATAGTGTCGACCAATCCCACTATTCTTTGATATAAGAGTAGCCCAAAAGTTTGTGGTGGGTAGTGATGACTAGATGCCTTCCCTTTAGTTACACTGTTAAATTAAGGACGTCAAGCGTAGATAGCCGTCGTGTAGCTTTGCGCGAAATAAAAACAAACAAACATATAGTTAGACATGGAACAAAATAAAAAAGCTGTTTAAGTATTGAATACAGTCACAAACAGTTATTTGGATTAGAAATAATCATAGATAATTATTTAGATATTGAATACAACAATAAAATACCCAAGGCTGAAACCGCATTTAATTGTTAATTTGTAATACCATGAGGAGAATGGAGATATAGCTATCGGTAAGAAACTGGTTTAAAATGCAAATACAGCTATTCGGACCAGATCAGGGTAAGAGCTATCTATCTATTTGGATGTATAGTATAGTATGTATAGTATAGTAATATATAATACATTAAAAAGTGAGATAAACCACATTTCAGGTTTTATATACAGAGTAAAATCATAATTACTGGAATCGTTTAATTACACAATACACATACATTTAAAGCTAACTTCCCAAAGGTATCGCATTATTGCAGTCAAAGCGAGACAAGATAAATGAGAGATCTTAACAAGTTTGAAGGTATTTCTTTTTGTTATGGGATGATAAAAAAAGACCAAGCTCACCACGTCGACTATGACAGAATACAAGATGATCAATCTTCAACGAGTAGGTGAATGAAGATATCTACTCACTAAGGTAGAAAAATCTGTGAAGTCAGCCGAAGCACGAGACTGTGAACTGTATAAGATAGTAGTCGATCAGAAACGTAATGACTCGTGTAAAATATTTTAATTATTTTATTCCATTAAACTTGTAACCGATTCTTATACTTTTTTATGCACGAGAAAAATGACAAAACTAAAGTTCTATTACGAATTTTTTTACATTATAACGAAAAGCGTGGTTATTCAGAAATTCTTGCATTAACTAAAAGTGTTAACCAATGTCATCAATGATTTATTATTCGACAAAGTTGATGTTCTAACCACGAGCATCAGTTACAAAGTTGGTGTTCTAACCAAGGTCATTAGTCACATAGTTGGCGCTTTAACCAAGAACATCAGGTACAAAGTTAATGTTCTAACCACGAGCATCAGTTACAAAATTGGTGTTCTAACCAAGGTCATTAGTCACATAGTTGGTGTTTTAACCAAGAACATCAGTTACAAAGTTGGTGATCTAACCAAGATCATTTGTCACATAGATGGCGCTCTAATCAAGAGTATCAGTTACAATAAAATATGTCTTTTTATCTTTAATTACTTCAGGTGTTTGATCATGCCACTTTAATGTGATACATTGATACCACGATAAATGCAGAGTGTACTGTTCCTTGTATTGTTCCAGTCTTGTTTCACTGACCTAAAATTTTTCCGGTGCTCTTTAACTTAGACTCATTTTGTTCATTTTTTTGATAAATGAATCTGTTGTCTACTGAAAATATTTTCTTAGTTTCTTGTAAAAAGAAAATAATATTTTGAATGTTATATCATTTCAGATTTATGAGTCTCTTTCATACGCTTTTCAATGAATCAACAATAAGTGAATGGACTTACAACCCTAAACTACGGGGCTCGATTCCATGCGAAGGACAGAACGCAGGAAGCTTATTGTGAAATTCTGAGGTGAAAAATGATAATGATGGTGTTGATAATAACTGCCGAAAGGGGGCTCTGCTAATAAAAAAAGAACAGTTTCTTCTGCAAAAAAAAAAAAGATAAATTCCTCTGCTTGTTGAATAAATTTCTTAAATAGACTAGACTTAAACGTTTTATGCCAAAGACAATGCTGACAGGTTTATTTTGCTTCAAACTATGGAATCTACAACGAGCCAGTCGACTGGACTAATTGATGAAGACACTGATCATTTAACGCATTTCTTGTAACTTGTAATACTCGAGACCATTGATATCTTCTTCTTCATAATGGAGGCAAAAGCTAAGAACATTAACAACAAGAAAACAACGGCTTAGGACACGAAGGAGACCAAACTGAAGTAGAAACTGATGTCTATAATTATATCGTTCATTGAACGTGCAGCTAGAAGGCGTGATGGAACGTCATATCTCTTTTGTATTGGCAAGGGTTTCCCATTAAGAAGTTAAAGACAAGTCAGCAGTTTAGAAGCCAAACCAATCTATTCATAAAGAATCAATCTAACAGATGATCCCTTGAAACTCGAATGATGAGCTAAAAAAGATTTTCCATATTAAATTCATAGAGAAAATTGACACTAGTGCCACCTTTACACAAGAAAACTGTCTTCCATCAATGGCTGCAATGGAAAAAAAAATAAATGTTTATTTTTAAGAACATATTGTGAAGTTCATTTGCTTATTTTGAATTTTACGCTAACCTACACAATGGCTAGCTGCACTAGCCGTGCTGAATTTAGGAATGTAAGACGAGAGGGAAAGCAGGTAGTCAAAATGTTATATTTTCGCCTTTTAGACAGAGTTTGTTGCTTTGTTTAGCTATTTAATAAATGGATTCAAACTGTAAATATTATTCACACAATGAGATCTTTAGAGGAGTTTACTTCATCTAACTTCATCTATTTAGAGCTTTTGTAGAGAAGGGTTCAGAAACTAATCTTTAGTCAATTTAGATTTAAAAAGAAATGTTTTGTTAGTCACTAGCTAAAAGTACACGTGACCATTTTTTTGAGCCGAAGAGAAATTTCTTTGCATGAAAAAAGCAAGATTAATAATAACTAGCCACTGTTATCGCTTCATAATTTCTTTTTGCTCGATACACGAGTTTCGTTTGTTTGAAGAGTATTTTTTACTTGTTTTTGGTTTTGCTTATGAGTCCAAACGAAATCAGTCTCGGATGACAGTCACGGTTTGTGTGTTGAAATATCTAACCTAAACTCAAACAATCACAAAAAAAATGTTTATCTTAGGGATTGAATTGCTTTATTTTGATCAAATAAACTTGATTTTATTTACATTTTGGTGTCGTATTTAGCTGCGCCTACACAAGAGCGATGTAACACAGAGATTTCAAGAATTTACATAGAAGAGAAGACTCAGCTTTAGTTTTCTATGCTTTATGGCAACGAACAGGATTTGCACGATAAAAATCTAACGACAACTTAAATCTCTAACACTAAAGAACAGGATTTTTATGCCGTGAAAAGGGTGAGATAAAGAACGTTTGAAAATAAAACTAGTGCATCTAAATAAAATTCCAGAGAAGGATATGTTTTGATTATTAAACGCCTAATCCTTATAATACAGTCAACTTTGAGAACCATTGTAGATCCGGCTTGCAGACAAAGCTGAAAATAAATATCTGGTCTTTACCATTTACTCAGAAAAAATGAATAATACTTTGTCATTGCCGTACTTGTCATCCATCTATTCTCTTGTCGTATGGCCCGGGATGGCCAGGTGGTTAAGGCACTCGACTCGTAATCTGAGGTTCGCGGGTTTGGTTCTCCATCACACCAAATATTTTCGCTCTTTCAACCGTAAGGGCGTTATAAGTTACGGTCAATCCCACTATTCGTTGGTAAAAGGGTAGCCCAAGTAATATTTTTATATGACTCAGAAGCGATTTCTCACGGTTACCGCAACTGTAACCAATTGTTTTGAACTAGTAACAACAAAATTTACCTTTTGTTGTATAAGTGGCGGAGCTGCAAGCTAAGTATATTCATTATTTAGTTACATTCCTTTCGTCAAGTAACAGTGAATAGCGATTTTCAACCATATTCCTTTTGTCAAGTGGTAGTGAATAGCGATTTTCAACCATATTCCTTTTGTCAAGTGGCAGAGAATAATGATTTTCAACCATATTATTTCGTCAAGTGGTAATGAATGGTGATTCTCAACAGAACAAATGAACATTACAGGTACCTTCGAGACAGAAAGCTGTGGAACTGTTGAATATTTAATTACACTTATACACATACACACATATATATATATATATTTCTTAGCTGCGATGTCTTCAGCGGCATCTGAAAAGAATACAGTATGTGTTATTAAGATGCGAAAAATTCACAGTGTTAATTATTTGCCTATACTGTTTCTTGCACAAAAGCACTATCTTTTGACACAGAGATTACACATGCTTACTGGAAAGTAGAGTGGTGGACAAATAATAACGTTGAAACAGATATCACGTTATTAAATTGCTAGCGGACTCCTTGTCATGGTTCCTCAGGGAGTTAAAATTCGTGGCTGAATAAACACAAGCAGAGGCTGAAATGAAGCCTCTTGAAAGCTTTGCTCCTTGAGCTCTGTGTAGGAAATTAAGTTACGTGCTTTAACCTAGATCAGGTTTGGCTATGTGGTGCTTACAATCCAAATAGAATAACAACGTTTTATGGTTCTCTTCTTTTGAAGTGAGTACCTACACGTCTTGGGTGACACATAAGTTCACCAGTATGTCTGAATAACGGTTTTGTTTTATTTATTTTGTACTCTGTACTACGTACGGGAATAAATTCATACGTTCTGCTTCTAACAATAGCGTGTGTAAACATTTTTAATTACCAGGTAAGCGGTTAGAATTATTTATGCATTTATTAATTCTCTGAATAATTGTAAGAGCATAAGGTTGTCTTCAAAACAAAGAAACAAAATACTATAATACAAAGTACTATTTTTCATAACTCATTTTCGTGGTTTGGTTTGGAATTTCATACAACTGTTTGTTTGTTTTTGAATTTCGCACAAAGTTACTCGAGGGTTATCTGTGCTAGCCGTCCCTAATTTAGCAGTGTAAGACTAGAGGGGAGGCAGCTAGTCATCACTACCCACCGCCAACTCTTGAGCTACTCTTTCATCAACGAATAGTGGGAATGACCGTCACATTACAACGCCCCACAGCTGAAAGAGCGAGCATGTTTAGCCCGATAGGGATGCGAACCCGCGACCTTCAGATTACGAGTTGCACGCCTTAACATGCTTGGCCATGCCCGGCCCTATTTCGTACAAAGCTATTTAAAGACTATCTTCGCTAGCCGTTACTATTTTAGACTGATAGAGATAAAGCAGCTACTCAACACCACCCACCACCAATAACGCTTGGGATACACTTTCATCAACGAATATTGGGATTAACCGACACATAATAACGCAACCACGACTGAAAGAGCGAGCATGTTCGGTGAGAAGATATGCACCTATGACCTATTTCCGAGTGTCTATTGTTTTTATCTATTTCTTATTAACGTATGAGTAAGGGTGGAACGAACCAAAACACTGTGATGCTGTAAATCATCATATTATCCACATAGAAGTTATTTGTCTGTCGGCAGTCACCACTTGATCCATCTTATATATTTTTATTTGTTAATTTTTTAGTTTTAGAACTCACACGTTGAAAATATTATATAAATATATTAATTAATTTTCATTAAATTTGGGTATTAGAAAATTTTTTTCGATTTTCAGTGCTAAATCGATGTTCCCACACGAGAATTTCGACGCCATATTATGTATTATGGAGCTTCTTTTAGAAGCTGTTAAGTACAACCAGTACCAGTGGAGTCTGTGTGGGGACCTCATGGTCATTGGTCTTCTTATGGGTATGCAAACGGGCTTCACAAAGTACTGTTGCTTTCTCTGTCTCTGGGATAGTCGAGCTGTATCCCAGCATTACAAGCAGAAAGACTGGGGGTCTAGAAGCACTTTCGTTCCTGGCGAACACAGCGTCAAGGAGTATCCTCTGGTTGACATGAAGAAGGTGCTTCTTCCTCCTCTTCATATCAAGCTTGGTTTGATGAAGAATTTCGTGAAGGCCATGGACAAAAATGGTGCTGCCTTCCAACACTTGTCTACTGTGTTCCCAGGTCTCAGTGCTGCTAAGCTCAAAAAGGGCATCTTTGTCGGACCTCAAATCCGAGAAGTGCTGAAGGATACTGATTTTGAAGAGCTTCTTACCTTAAAGGAACTGAGAGCATGGGAAGCATTGAAGTCAGTCTGTAGTGGCTTCTTTGGTAACACACGCGTACCAAATTACCAAGCCTGTATTGAGAAGTTGCTAAAGACTTATGAGGATATGGGATGCCGAATGTCACTCAAAATTCATTTTCTCCATTCCCACCTCAACTTCTTCCCTCCAAACCTTGGAGCAGTGAGTGATGAGCACGGAAAAAGATTCCACCAAGACATTACGAAGATGGAGAGCAACTACCAAGGCAAGTGGAACCCCAGCATGATGGGAGACTTCTGCTGGATGCTCTTGCGTGAGATCCCGGAGGCAAAATACACCAGATCATCTAAGAAAACACACTTCTAACTCTCTGTGGTACTATGAATTGTGTACATTGTGTCACCCAAGTATATTTATTCCGTCAATGTTTTTTATCTATCCTGTTTTATCTGTAATAAGCTGCTGCAACTGTTGAAATAAGCACGTATATACTCTGTATATACTAAAATGAGACTATTTAAAAGCCAGAAAACTAGAGGTGGTAGAGCAAAACTGTTTATAAATTTGAATTCAGCACACCCAAATTAGTAAAAAACACCTATTCACATTCTTGCCTCAGAAAAAAATATTTTTTTTGTAAACCAGTGTTATTAGTTAGAATAACAATATTTTTTTTACATGTGAGACAAACATTTTTAGGTCTAATTATTAGTTACAATAACAATATTTTGTTTACATGTGAGACAGTTTTAGGACTAGTTTTTGGTTATAATAACAATATTTTTTTGTATATGAAAAAACAATTTTATGACTAATGATTGGTTAGAATAACAATATTTCTTTACATGTGAGACAAATATTTTTAGGTCGAATTATTAGTTACAATAACAATATTTTGTGTACGCATGAGACAAACAGTTTTAGGACTAGTTATGGGTTATAATAACAATATTTTATTTACATATGAGACAAACAGTTTTAGGTCTAGTTATTGGCTACAATAGCAATATTTTGTTAGGAAATTGTCTGATTACTGCCTGCTTAATCGTCTTGTTTTTCAAGAGATCTCAAACACAATTTGGAAAAGAAATAATCAAACAACTAAAAGTGCACACCAACTCCATTCCACTTCAAATCTGTGATCTTCTCATAATTCATAAACAATACTTCCCTTTCCGTCTCAAGGTTAACTACAGGAATCTATCAGACTACTTCCTAACTTACAGATAACTTATTTCTTATAGATACCATATCACTATTGATAGATAAAACACTTTCACATGTTAGGAACTCAGCCCACGAAACCATTTCGACGTATTCAGTTTTTAAACTAAAATGGCGGCTTCTGGAATACCACAAATACTCCGCCAACAGCTTTAAGAGGATAAAAATCTTTCCCATAATAAAACATAAAACGTTCTATATCAACGTAATCCATTTCTAACTTGAAGATAAATACTATCAATGAAAAGAAGGCTTAACATTGCTCGCCCCCCTATCACTAATACAAGGTAATTTCTACAAGGAATATTACGAAGCAAACGATAACAAAATAGACAATTTATTCTGCAAGATTTGGTTCAGATATGTTGACAATGCATTCGTTGTACGGAAAAGCACACTATAGCATAGACAAGATTCAAGAATTATTGAGCCAGCTGAACAAACAACATTCCACAGTGCAGTTCACAATGGAAATGGAAAGATAACATAATCTCATTCCTTTATGTAATGGTTATAAACACACGTAACCGATGAAGAACAGGATTTTACAGAGAACTAAGAGGTGTGAGTAATGGCGAGCTAATCAGCCCAATATGTAACCTAGTCTTCAGAACGAACAAGATTTTAATACCTAAGAAGCTAAACGAAAAAGTAGAAACATTATTACAAACATTTGTTGTATTATAAGCATTCTTAGCAACGGAAAACCGAATAATATGATAAAAATATATGAAATAAACACCAAGAATTGGAAGAAAGAAAATGTAAAACGTACAGCCAGGCTTATCTGAAAACGTAGATTATACCTAAAGCCAGAACATAATTTAAAAACCACAAAACAATACCACCATTGTTAACACACTTGCAACAACTGTGTCTAGAGTATTTGTGTGGTTTGTTTTGAATTCCGCGCAAAGCTACACGAGCTGTCGACTTACAACGCTAAAATCAGGGGTTCGATTACCCTCGGTGGATTAAGCCCGATGTAGCTTTGCTATAAGAAAAACCCACTCAACCACACCCTAGCTTTACACTGCTAACGTAGAGACGGCTAACGCAGATAGCCTTCGTGTAGTTTTTCGCGAAATTGAAAAGAAACCGAACAAACTATACCAAGAAAATAAAGTAGACTTTCGAAACAGTGCTATGAAATATTTTAATGTTAAATTATCATAAGCGTTTTGAAGCATAAATCCAATGGAATAAGTCTGCAAAATCGCTAAAGCTAATAATTTATTGTGTACATTTAAGGATATGAGGGACTTGATGGAAGGACTATAGCAGAGTCATCTAAGCGAGACATAATTTTTTTCTGTGATAAATGTCAGAATATGTAGTCGTTTCCCTTATACCCAGTCTACTTCCTTATGATACCCATTTCTGTCTGGTTTATTACTTTGTTGCTCATTATTTTTATGCAATATTGAAGGATAATATCATACTGTAATTTTTGTGACTCAAGTTGATAACCATCTATTATTAATCCAAAAGAATAAGTTGAAATTGGAAATGTTATATTTATATATATATATATATACATGAAATGTGGCGAATTTTAATTATTTTTTGTAGTTATCTCTAATAGTTTCTTTGTCAGAATCGATTGATTAAAAAGGCCTTAAAATAATTATAATGATTATTTCATACCTGAAAAGTCATGATAACAAATACAATTAAAAAGCAATGTGCTTTATATAAATAAACATAGCTTTACTTGAATTATATTCACATGACTGGAGAAAAAAATAAGATAGAAATTATAACTATGATATATAGGGCGAAACTAAGATATATAAATATATACATACTGAACACTTCATTCAACGTGCTTGCATGCTTTTCTCCTCTCTTTATTCTGCAATCCGTTTTTCCTGAAGAGCTCGGCTTGGTCAGGTAGTTAAGGCAATCGACTCCTAATCCGCAGGTCGCAGGTTCGAATCGCCGTTACATTAAACATGCTCGTCGCTTCAGCAGTGGGGGTGTTATAATGTTTAAGACCAATCCCACTATTCATTAGTAAAAGAGTATCTCAGGTCGAAGTGTTTTTTGTTTTCGATTTCTTTGCGAAGTTTCACCTTCCGCACCATCGTTTTCAGTAGCATGTTATGAACTACTTTTTTCTTTTGTTTCTTAAGTTCTTTACTTGGATGCCCCCCAGTGACTCAGCGGTATGTCTGCGGACTTACACGCTAAAATCCGGGTTTCGATACCCGTGGTGGGCAGAGCACAGATAGCCCATTGTGTAGCTTTGTGCTTAATTCAAAAACAACAACAACAATCTTTACTTGGAAAAAGTTATATTAGATTTACCAATGACGTTTACTTTTATTTGCTACTCATCTTGTTAAACATGTCCAATAACCAAATAAGAAATGAGAAAAATAATCCTTTTACTAAATTAGGAACGAACATTAGTGGACTTTTAAACTGGATGCATCTGTTGTGGACGAAATAACATGTCATCGTGTGTTGTTTTTTCTATTTTTTACTCATGATAAAGTGTTTCTGGAAGAACTTATTAAAAAGATCAGTTCTATAGAATATGAGATGAAGTGAATTAATGTTTCTTTCCCATTATAACCTTAATGTCAACTAGCCTGGGGTCAACCAGTATTTTTTGTAAGTCTAGAAATTTTACTTTTGGCATGAGTACAGCATCGGGGATTCGAGAACTCGTGAGCTTCAGACAACAAAGCAAACACCCTAACCACAAGACCATGTCAGGCTCTTCTTCATTCGTACAACCAGAAAGAAAAAGAAAGTACATAAATCAGTACATAACAGCTTCTGAACAAGAATAAAAACAAAGCGTGAGTTTTTCACTATAGTATCTTGTTTAACTATTTTATTTTATGACACATTTTTTAAAGCCAAAACCAACCTGGGAGAATTTTTTCTTAACTTTTATCATTTAAGAAATACCACAAAACGCAGGTTTCGTTTTCAGGAAATTAATCAGAATAAAACATTCACCTTTATTTCTTCCTGAACTTCAAAATGATTTATTAATGAAATAACAATAGATACTTTACGTGATTTGTTACCGAAATTCCAAACATTAAGTGTATTAACATTTTATTGCAATAGTTATACATTAATATAATAGTAGAGTGAATTACTTTCATTCTATTACGCAATGCTATTTAGTACTTATGAATTTTGAGCAGCTGTGAAATAGTGTCTGTAGGATAAAACATCATGATTTAATACATTCATCTTATTGTATGAATTAAACTTGTTTAAATGTGTTTTATTTTTAATAACGTTTTTCTTTACTTCCTAGTTAGATGGCGCAATTTTGATTTATTTGTAGACTTTTGAGCCAGTGCAAAACAAATTCTAACTAAATAATTAGCTTACAATGACTGACATTGAATTGGTCACATAATCAACATTTTATTAGTCCGTCAACTGTTTTAACCTTGTTGTTAAATTTACTAAACATTAAAGTGAATGTATACAATAAATTAATTTTAAAAATTATTTTAATATATGTCAGTGAGTCATAAATAAATTGAAACGATTTCAAACGAATGTAATTTACGTACGTGATATCGAACCATTAAAATATTTCGTACTTAAATCTTAAGAAATTCACAGATATCAAAAGTAACATTAACAAGTTAATTACTAATGTAATTCAATTTTTATTACTTTAATTAGTGATTTTTAATGTTTATCGCAAATCTACCTTTACGTATTATACACATCTGTATCAAATTGATAATTCATTTATATATATATACATTACATGAAGTTATTAATTAAGGTTTGAAAGCACTTGTACAAAATTTGCACTTAAAAATGTGTAAATCACACTTTTTATGCGCATTTAGTGAATATTGTTTATTAATATTCTTGGTGACTTATGATATTATATTTCAGTCACATCTTTTCTATTAGAACGTTTAAATATAGGCAATGGTTTTACACTGATCTTTTAATAACATAATATATGACAAACAATATACATTCAAAAGAACCAACAAATATCACATTTTTAGCTTCCTTCTGTCGTTCTACACTTATATACAAATAATGTGCGTGGTAAAATGTTAAACAACTGTACAAATATTCAGTATGCTGGACTATAGGTCAAAGAGTCCAAGATTCGAGACGTCATGTTGCTGAATACACTTCACACTTTCAGTTGTAAAGATAAAAGTCAATCTCATATTTGTTCAAAGATGAGGGCAAGGTTCCCTGGTCAGTAGTTCAAAACCTGAGATAATTTTACCAGAACGACGTATCCTATCTGTGCATAAAGACACCGTTCAAGTTGATAATCCCTGTTTATCTTCTTCTAGTTTCAGTATATTTATAATAGGTTTTAGGGACAGTAATTTTACCACACGATAATCTCGTATAGAAATATCGTGAAGTAATCGGTTACCAATAAACCCGTTCAATAGACTGTGATCAAAGGAGCAGTTTTTAAACTGAACAACTTGGTTGACTTTTGGCCTCACTTTATCAATGACCAAGCGACCTCTGATACAACTGATTTATTTAGCGTTTTTTACATTTACATTCTTTCACTGATGTTAGCAGTTAACTTGTAACAATACTGGTATAATATTGCAAAAACAAGTAAATTAAAACCACATTTGATGTTATTGAATAAAGAAACTCGATTTTCATGCGTGGAAAAATACCGCAGAGAGTTTGTTTGTTTGTTTTTGAATTTCGCACAAAGCTACTTGAGGGCTATCTGTGCTAGCCGTCCCTAATTTAGCAGTGTAAGACTAGAAGGAAGGCAACTAGTCATCATCACCCACCACCAACTCTTGGGCTACTCTTTTACTAACAAATAGTGGGATTGACCGTCACATTATAACACACCTACGGCTGAAAGGGCGAGCGTGTTTGGCGCGACCGGGATGCGAAGCCGCGACCTTTAGATTATGAGCCGCATGCCTTAACACGCTTAGCCATGCCGGGCCACTGCAGAGAGCCTTCTGTAGATAGACTCTGAGAATTAATATGTATCAGAATATGGCTGATTTTTACAGAGTGGACATTTAGAGTTTTCATTCATTGGTGATTAGCGAAGTTTCATTTTGTTTAAATAACCATGAAATATTCGATCAATCAAATAAACAGTAAGACAGGTTTGTATAAATGTTTATTGATACGGTCAAACTATTGATGTACAAATTCGTAAGTGCTCTGAGGTTTTGTATGTCCAGCGATTTGTTTGTTTGTAGTTAAGCTAAAAGATATCGTATACATATATATAAATTGCAGTATATGTTAAAATGCTCGTTAATATTTTAAGCCACTACCTATTAGAAGTAATAAATTATTTTCTAGCAATAAGACTGTATTTCTAACGTGTTTCGTGTAGTTTGGGAAACCAAAATGATTTAGGTATTGCGTAATTGGATTTCAAGGAAGGCAAACTTGAGTCTGATAAGGCTGTACGATGGCTCTGTATGACACTGTTCTTCTCTGTTCTGACATATTCGAACTGTGCTGCATTTCTGTATAGCACGGTTCTTCTCTGTTCTGACATATTCGAACTGTGCTGCATTTCTGTATAGCACTGTTCTTCTCTGTTCTGACATATTCGAACTGTGCTGCATTTTTGTATGACACTGTTCTTTTCTGTTCTGACATATTCGAATTGTGCTGCATTTTTGTATGACACTGTTCTTTTTTGTTCTGACATATTACAACTGTATGGTATTTCTATGCGACCCTGCCTTTATCTGCTTTGACATAAGAAAACTGTATGGTGGTTCAAAATGACGCTGTCCTAATCTGTTTTGACACATTAAAGTTATATGATCTTTGTATATAACATTATATCTTCTGACTTTACGGTTTTTTCTATGCAAACATTTATATATTTTGTTACCTGAAGATTTCAATATTTTTGAAATTAAACTGCTGTTACTTGGAGAAAGTTATATATATATATATATATATTTGTTACCGACGAAAATAAAATCGCTAATTGGTTTACCGGTTGGAGTAATGACATATTCACTACGTAAGGTTCATTTACATTAGGTAACTTTGTTATCGTGTACAGTATTGTTAATATGTGTTTATAATTTATGTCGTTAACTTTATTTAGTTATTTCTCAAAGGGTTACCTTTAAGTTTTCTTTTACACTGTTTGTATGACACTTCAATGGTTGATTTAATAAATATTTTTCTAGTTCGATTCCAAGGAGTTTTATGACGTTTCTGAATTTTGAAACTATTTTTCATTAAAGTCGCAAATAATCATTAATTGGTTGGTTTGTATTGCCGGTTAGTAGGTGGTTGTTGAACAATAAGTGCAAGGATGAGATACGAGAGGATAAAATGTCATGCAGTTTCTCATTAGTTATGCTATATAATATATTATAATTAATAAATGTCTGTGTTCCTCATTGGGTATGTTATATAATATATTATAATTAATAAACGTGCTGTGTTTTTCATTGGTTATGCTATCCAATACATTATAATTAATAACTGTCATGGTGATAGCGTTTCTGTAGAAATATGAAATAACATACACATAGGATATTTAATTTTACGAGTTTTTGGAACCATTTTATGTATAGAAGTACCACTAGCTAGAGAACTCAGTTTAACAACTTAGATATAACTGTCAGTAAACTGACAGCAAATTAACTTTAATTGTAATTCACATTACCAGTTTCGTGTCGCTGATGACAACCAGCCATCATACATGTATTCAGGCTCGAGTGAATAAATTTACGTTGCTAACACATAATCCTCGTAAGGAAACATGCAAAATTCTGCGACTTTTATTAGTCCTCCCGCAAGTTACAACGCTAAAATTAGGAGTTTGATTCCATTTGGTAGACTCAGAAGATAACCCGCTGTGGATTTTATATAAGAAAATACACACTTTTATTATTGTACTCATATAAAAGGTATATTGGTGAACTATCTCGTGATTTAACATTTCTTTTTTGTTGTAGTGTTCTCTTTCCAATGTTTTATCATAATATCCTTTTCGATTTTTATCATATTATACATAATTTATGGGTTGTATGCAAATATTTCATTCTGGAAAGTTGAAGTGTTAATAGAGATAACTTGGGTGTTTTAATTTGTTAGGCGTTATTCATTTATTATTCTCGAAAGTAGCGAAGTTTTGCCTAAATATGTAATTTTATATTCTCTGTAACTAAGCAAGCATACAGAGTGTTAGCGGCTCAAATCACTTCGTGAAGCTCGTTGTTAATTACTACAAATATATGGTTTGTAATGCAATATAGTTATATTAATACATACATACCCGAAACACATTAAATAACCTAAAGAGTACAAATAGAGTTAGATCTGTTGCCGTTAGAATGCTTTTAAACTTTTGTAAATATAACACGAACAACTATAATATTCTTAAGTCCAAGGCTATAAACTGTTCTTAGAAAATGTAAGTGCATTGTAATGACATTAATATATCTTAAATTGTAACCAGTGGGAAAACGTAAACAAAAGTTAAATAAAAACAATTTTTAAATCTAAAGTAAGTAACCTATTACAATTTGGGTCTTATCTCAGAGAGAATCATAAAGTCTGATAAAATTCCTTGGAACTGAAAACTAGGAGCTACTGTGTGTATCGGAAGTAGCAGTTTCTATTCACTAAGCATAACAATATGTTCAATTATTTCTGGTCTAAATTTTCACATGTTAATAACACATTTTATATACTTTTATGATTGCTTTGTTTGTTTGTTGTTTGAATTTCAAGCAAAGCTACACGAGGGCTATCTGCATTAACCGTCCCTAATTTAGCAGTGTAAGACTAGAAAGAAGGCAGCCAGTCCTCACCACCCACCGCCAATTTTCGAGCTACTCTTTTACTTTACTAACGAATAATGGGATTGACTATCCCATTAGAATGATCCCACGGCTGAAAGGGCAAGCACGTTTAGTGTGACGGAGATTCGAACCTATGAACCTCAGATTACGAATCGAGCGTCCTAACCACCTTTAGCGCCTTTAGTTTTATGAACTCTCAAGCTACAATCTGTAGCTATAATTGTGATCTGTGGGGTAAAATATATTCAATTAAGTGTTCTTTAACGTTAAACAAATATAAGGTGAAATGAGTTTGATCAGTTGATGATGTCGGGTATGTCATAATGGATTATGAGTCAGAGACTTCACTATTTGTGTCGTATTTTCATATATATACACACACAAATTCCTACAAGCTTCTGAGACGAGAATATTCTATTAGAGTGATGATCAAATCCAAATGTTCTATTAACAGGAGTACGTCAAGAATTGACGTTAACTACTGTTAACCAGCTGCTTTCTTTCTAGTCTATCAATTCAGATTTAGGGACGGCTATTTACAAATAGTTCTTTTTAGCTTTGCGGAAAAATTCAGAATCATAGGAATAAAAATAATGTTTTGTATTCTCAAGCAAATTTCACAACTGAAAACGCAATTAATATTTCGCTGAAGAAAATCACGAATGTAATAGGCACAACTTTCCAAATGTTTTTTTTTTAAAATCAGTATTCTTTGAAAAACAAACCTAAAGACAAATAATTGTCATTAGAAAAACAACACGACATCACACGATTCTGAAAGCATCGTATTTAAATTTTGCTAAGTACATGGATAAAAACTAAAATCGATTTATACTTAAAAATGTTTACATTCAAATATTCAGATATGTTGAGGTTTTTAGATTTGATGGATTAATATTTAGTGTCCTTGTACTTCCGTGTTCTTATATTTTAGAATAATACTTTTCTATATGGTACAATAATCCAACAGAAAAATAGCAACAACAACTTCTGCTGCTGGTAGCTAATAATAACCTCACGTCCAGGCTACATGGAGCGTGGTATTGATACCTAGGTCCATTTATTCTCTTGTAACTGCGTCACGTTTTGGTTCGGAGAGAGAATGAAGTTATCTTCTACTGACGTTGAAGATAATATTCAAACCCGAAAAAAAATCTTCTAAGCTGAAAGAAGGTTTCAGGCTGATGTATTTTTGGACACGTAACAAGACTAAAGAGTTTTGGTCTTGGCGGAATATATGCCAAGTGCACAAACGGATTACGAAAATAAGAAAATCTCTTCATGTCGAATTCAAAAGTCTTTAAACTGTCAAAAGTGTTTCCTAAAGACAGTACATCACTAATACTCGGACACTATTCAAAACAATATACCACTAATACTTGAGCATTGTTCAAGACGGTGCATTGCTTATATTGCAGCATTGTTGAGACACTGGAGCATTGCTCAAAACAATACATCACTGATACTAGAGCATTGCTCAAAACAATACATTACTGATACTAGAGCATTGTTCAAAACAATACATCACTGATACTAGAGCATTGTTAATTGTGAAAATCTATCATCACGCTATCGGTGATGTCGAGAAACCCACTTGTTTTCTTCGTTGAAACATAAATGTTTTGTCTATTGCCGATTCTAAAAATAAAACTACTTGTGCTACGAAGTCTGTTTAGATTATGTTATTGTTCACAATTTACAATGAAAAATAAGTTAATTATGTAAATCGAAATTAACATAATTAAAAATAACATCATACATTATAAAACAACGAAAACAAATGGTTTAATAAAACGGATGGAAATACTGGATATTATATATTAATACAATAAAGGACAAAAATTAATAGAACTCATTGAGCCGAACTACAGCTGTGAATTAACTTTCGGAATTAACATCAGAAATATATCACAATGCTAGTTTCATAGATTGGGAAACTTAGGTTTGTAATGATTGTACACATAAAAAGAAAGTGAAAAATTTCCATAGGAGTAACTTGTTTGTTTTGCAAAGCTATTTGAGGGCTATTGAGTAGTGGCTACCCCTAATTTAGCCCTGACGCTCTAAAATAAAGTAGTTAATAAAAAGACCCACTTCCAGCTCTTGGGCTGTTATTTCACCAACAAACCAATGGCTGAAAGGTCTGGCATCTTTGGTGACGGAGATCTGAGCCTGCACTTGTGTTTGATTTAGATTGTGAATCAGTTTTAAGTCTTAAGCTTTAAGACTCGTAATGCTAAAAAGGAATTTCGATACCGTGGTGATTATAGCGCAGAAGGCCCATTGTGTAAATAAACAAAATTATCTGAAAGTTAAAATTCGAAGACAATGAAAAGTTTGAAGATGAATAGATTTTCTTCATGGTGACGTAAAATGTATTACATTTGTTTATATATCGCCATAGCATTCAATTGTGTTATGGTTATATAGGTTTGAGTCTTGAAAACACAATATGAGTTGCTTTGAAATAGCATATTTGTGTTGCTTAGAAACACAAATAATGTCAATTATATATGTGCACGTGGCGTTGAAAGAAGGACTGATCTACTGTTTCAAACTTTGACACTCGATGTCAGTAAATGTGTGAAATTTCACACCTTTAACGACATAAATTATACGCAGGGTAATCAAATTTGTTTTGTTTAAGAGTGAATTAAATCAAAACTAAGAGTACCAAATATCTTTATTTCTTATTTTGAAGTCCATATGTAATTGTATCCTAGATGCATAATTCTTATCGTTATTTATGGCATGCACACGTTTTACTGATGTCACGACAGTACGTATTGTAACAGTATTCACAGCATTCACTTACAGTGCTAAGTATTTTATTGAAATAGTTAATTTTCGTACTAAACTTTATAATTTAAAATTTTTGTCGTATACCTTACAAAAGTATCATTATCAAAAGTCTCCCATCTGCCTTGCTCCAATGAGCTGATATATATATATATATATATTCAGTTGGTTTTGTAAATTTAATGAGTTTCAGTTATTACACACTCTTGTTATAAAGAATGGTGGATAAAGCTTAACACTCTATTTTATTTTCTAAATAAAGAACTTACAGACAAAAAAGTTACTTTAACAATCTAGAGAAATCGTTGATGCGAAACTGATATTAAAAAAAACTAAAAAAACATAAAAACTCGGGACTTAATTGGCAAATGAGATGCCCAGTAAAGCGAATTATGGAGGGAAAATGGAACCCAAGGAATATTTAAATGTAATCTTTATTCAAAATTGTACAACTTGCCATTATAAAAAAAATGTAAGATTTCGGATGAGAATGGAAAAAACGAAAACATCGATGAGTAAATATATAATAAAAATAATGCTCACTAATATTGTAACATTTGAGGCTTTATTAGGAGGTAAAGCATTATTTCCATATGGATTCTTTTCATTTTCATTTATCAGGAATAGCAAGGAATAACAATAATAGAAGTCTCAGAAAAAGTTTCTTTTAGTGTATAGTAACTTTATCTTTAAAACTCCTCATTGCAATGGAAACGACAAATATCTAACGAAACAAAAACAAATGAGGTCTTTAATGTAAATAAATTTATAAAACAATCGAAGATGACATAGTTTTATAGTTTGTTATTAACATGTAAAATGAAGTCAATCACCGATAAAAAATCAATGATTAAAAACAAGAGGAACAAACAATCCTGATCAAGTTAAATGTGATAATGAGGAATATTCAAAGATCAAACATGAATCACTATGACGCTGAAACTTTAGTAGAATAGGGACTAGTGTAGTGCTTAAACAATAGGTGAACAAGGATCAGTGTGCTGCTTAACAATAGGTGAACAAGGATCAGTGTGCTGCTTAAACATCAGTTGAACAAGGACCAGTGCGGTGCTCAAACATTATTTGAACAAGAATCACTATGATTCTCAAACTTTAGTTGACTGAAGATCGCTATTGCGTCCAAACACTAGTAAAGCGAGGATCAATATGGTAACCAAACATTAGCAGGTTTTGTTATGCTCAGCAAGAGTAAAGACTAAAGATGAATAAAGATGATTATTTACGAAAGTAATTTATATTAGCATTCAAACAAAACAAGTTCTAATGTGGTTTTCTTTTAGTGGTACTTATGATAAGAAGGTAAATATTTGCTCATATATTTCTTGTTAAGCTAAAAATTTCAGATAAGTTATTTGTGTTGTGCCTAACGCGAGTATTATAATCTGATTTTTAGCGCTATATAAGCTATCAGACTTGCCTTGATCAACCAGGGTGGGGGTTCAAGTAGAGGTTTATAATTTTTAATGACTGAAATAGTTTGTTGGGAATTAAGCAAAAAGCTACTCGCAAAAGACTTTCTGTATTTTACCCACCGAGGGTATCGAATCCGATTTATAGTGTTAGGAGTCCGCAGACATATCGCTGTGCCACTAGGGTCTAATAATAGTAAATAATAGATATATCATTATTTAATATTGCTCTTGTTTAAGAAAAAGTATAAATGAAACTCATTCAACAACTTGAAGCAATAGTAAAATAACCGCATAAATGGCTTTTATTTTAATTCAAACTACACAGAACTCGAGTTTTTTTATGTTTAAGCCTGTAAATTTACTGCTGGTTCAACGGTGGACAATCACGGAAAAAATACTGTAAAATATTATTGTTTGTTTTGAATTTCGCGCAAAGCTACATGAAGACTATCTGTGTTATTCATCCCTAATTTAGCAGTGTAAAACTAGAGGGAAAGTATCTAGCCATCATCATCCACCGTCAATTTTTAGGCTATTATTTTACCTACGAATAGTGGGATTGACCATTACATTATAACAACACCACGGCTGAAAAGGCGATCATGTTTGGTGTGACATGTTTATTGGAGTGGTATAAGAACGCTGTTGTTAATGATGTGAAAAATGTATTGTGTACCTCCTATACCAGGATAATATCTTTGCAAACATTCAAGGTTATGCTCTTCAGAATTTTTTATTAATATGCATTATGCACCCATTACTTCAAGAGAAATGGGGCAGACAATAAAAATTAAACATTTTAAACACAAAAATCACCATAATCGCTGTCGAAGATGAAAAGTTATTTGCATAATATACTTCTTCCATGTATGCGGGATAGTGCCACAAAATATCGAAATGTGCCAAGAGTAAAGGTTGTCACACAAATGTAGATTCGTGCAAGGCCAGAACACACCACATGTAAGTTATTGCACCTTTGAAGGATCCCAAAGTTTAAAAAAGTATTAAAATAAAAGCCTCATACACAAACCAGCACACAAGCACCGTATTGTACCTTTGAAGAAGACAGAAGGTTAGCGGCTCGGCATGGCCCGGTGGTCAAGGCACACGACTCATAACCTGAAGGTCGTTGGTTCGAATCCCCATCACACCAAACATGCTTGCCCTTTCAGTCGTAGGGGCATTATAATATGATGGTCAATCTCACTATTCTTTGGTAAAAGAGTAGCCCAAGAGTTGATGGTGGGCGATTAGCTTTGCGCAAAATTAATAACAAACAAATCAAAAGGTTAGAAGGTATTAAAAAACGAGTATTGTACTTAGGGCATCAAACAAACGTCGTCATTGCAGCTTCTATTCGAAATATTATAAATACTGACAAATATTCAGCTGAAAAACATGTTGTGATGGTCCTCATAAGTTTTCCACAGCCTCATTTACGTCTAGACACAGACTGAAAATAGCAACCAATATCGATAATAAAATTACGATGCTGGTATCAGTGAAATTGAAATAGCGCTTTGAAGAGGGCTACCATTGTTTGCTACTATTTTGTGTTACTGTTAATTTGTTCATGCATTTAGTATTGCTGTTGTGGAACGATTTCAGTTTTGTTGTTTGTTTGTAATTGTTCACACCTTTGTAACCGTCATTCTTGGTGTGGTGTGTATCCCATATTAATAAACATTTCGAAATGAACGAACTTGGAGCAGGTCTTTATATAACCAAAACAATCCATCATAGTACTGTAACATCGAGAAACATGATTCCATGTCGATTCATTTTTTAGGAAGATAATGGTTTGAAACACATATAGTAAATGTGTTAAGACCCTAAAGAGACCAATGAGGTCAGAAACAACATAATGGTTAAACGTTTGGGCTCTGTCTATGGTGATTAAATCTCATGGTCCAGTGTTCGTCGTTAACGAAAATTAACAGCTATCTTCTCATATTATTTCATTTGTGAATTAGTTGTTTGCCAATGTACTGCCAAATCATTCATCAAAGAATTAGAAATAATGACGAAAATGGTGAGAAAAATGGTAAAAAGAGCATAAAATTTTTGTCAACATTTTGTGATATGAAAATTAACTTAACTATACTACAGTGACGTGTTGGTAATTTATACTGTTATTTGTTGCCACCCAACCAATAAGAAAAGTTTCCCAAAAGTATGTTCATTAATAGTCGTGTGTCCATCCACACAAGAAATGTTTCACGACGAGCGTGTAAAAGTTTTGGCTACAAACGGACGTTTTATGCAACAAATTGCATGAGAGCTCCGTGTTTCAATAGGAGATGCATCAAACTGAAACTGTCAATAATGGAAGTAATCGAAACTTTCTTAAACTGATGCTCACTATCTCTCTTTCCGAGCCAGAGGACGGTCAAGTGAAGATCTTTTCAGACACCTTGCAGTAAATACAACTATAAACGTTACTTCTAGAACAGTAAGACGAATATTAGCACGAAGTCACGAACTGGTTTCAACGCACGTGTAGTTTCTACAAACCTGCTGCTGAAAAGAAGTAATCAAACTAACGCTTGAAACGGGTATTGACTCAAACACAGTGAAATGAGCAAAACAGGAAACTTATATAGATTACAAATAGGTCCAAGCTAAGATTATTTGGGAACAATAAAAGAAAACTTCTTAAATGGCTGAGAGAACATAGTCGATGCACAAAATCTACAAGGGTTAATATCTGTCATTGGTGTAGGAAATCTACACAAAAGTGATGGCACCTTGACTGCTGCTAAGTACAGCAGTTTTGATTCCACATACTAGTATCTCAGGAACGCGACTCGCAGGGAATTTATTTTTCAGGAAAATAATGATATGAAATACATATGAAAATGTAGTATTGAGTGTAAAGATACCGATGATGTCATAAATGGCATAGCTTTATAGCATGTTCGGATTGTGGGTACAATGATTCAAGTGTCGAGGTCCCTTGTTTCAAAAAAAGGCATTAGAGTTGTGAAGGTCAAACCCAACTGATTAATTAGTTAAAAGTTGTCGAAGCTTGATGGTGGATGCTGTTGTGAAAATTCTAAACCAAGTAAACATTCTGAGTTGATAAGCTTTGCAACATAATGCTAATTAGATTTAAACTAGTTATAAGGATTGGTTGGTTGATATTGGTGTTTTATGCCACAAAGAAGCTAGGCTATATGTGCCAATCGTCTAGTAAAAAGTTAAAATTAAAGTAAAATTAGTAAAAGTCATAAAAGTAAAAAAAGTTATAAGGAATGAAGAAAATGACACTTAAATTATTCTTAAAGTGTATTTTCCTGAAACGTTTCTTTATATACGTAAGCTAAAAGTTCCATACGTTTTTGTCCACCCGATATCTAAATACCGCATAAACTTCCTCTGCACGCTGGGTTCACGAATTCTTTAAAGACAAGTGTAACCCTAGAGTTGGCAGTGGGTGATTTCTCACCTCAAAATTAAGACGGTTAGAGCATATATCTTTTCGTGTGGCCTTCAGCAAACATTGTGACACTAACTCATAAAAATACATTTATTTGAACTGAATAATATTATGTCAGTAAACATTGAATCGCCTTCGTAACAGCATTAGCATGATAAAGGACCAGGACGTAGTTTGGGGAAAATGATTCGATTTCGTTGAATTCTATCCCACGAAATTTAGTTATACTATACTCACGAACATAAAACTCTCCATCTTATTAATTTCTTACTAAATAATTTGATTTAACTATATATTGTATAGAGTATATATACACACTACATGGCCAAAAGTATATGAAAACCTGACCATCACATCAATATGTGCTTGTCGAACATCTCATACCAAAACCATGGATATTAATATAAAGTTGGTCTCCCTTTCTGCTATAACAGCCACCACTATTCTGGAAAATCTTTGAAACTTCGTAGTGAGTATTGCAACTTTGGACAGACGATTTTGTACGTGTCACGCGCTTCAGCACTCGGCGATCCCGTTCTGTGAGCTTGTGTGGCCGACCGCTTCTTGGCTAAGCTTTTGTTGCTCCTAGATATTTCCATTTCACAATAACAGCACTTAGAGTTGACCGGGGTAACTCTAGCAGAGCAGAAATTTAATGAACTGACTTGTGGGAAAGGTGGCATCCTTTGACAGTGCTACGTTGAAAGACATTGAGCTCTTCAGTGCAACCAATTCTACTGCCAATGTTTGTGTATGGAGATTGTATGGCTGTGTGCTTGATTTTATAAACCTGCTATCAACGGGTGTGGCTGAAATAGCCGAGCCCACTAATTAGAAGAAGTGTCCACATGTAGTGTATATCTTGTTGTTTCAAAAGTGGCTATTAAAAAGACTCTGATTGCATATTATTAGTCTAAAAGTGATTTTAGGTATAGTTGATAAAAATATTAATGTAAAACAATTTTATCACACACGTCATCAGATATTGTCGGTAACGATATGAGAATAAAAAAGATTTTATCACACACATTATCACGTATTGTTCTTTAAAATACTTATCTAAAAGCAACTTTATCATTCACGCAATCAGATATTGGTAACAATATGAGACTAAAAGTTTTATTTATCACACACGTTGTTAGGTATTATTGCTAAAAGTATTAGTTTAAAAGCAATTTTATCCCACATGCTATCAGGTATTACTGATTAAGTAAAATGAATTTTCGTTTCTTTTTTCAGAGATGAGACTGAAAAACGTGTATGAGAATGTATTACAGACGTTGCTTGAAAGGAAAACTTCGATTAAAAGTAAACACAAATTTGTAGCTTGTTTGTGAATTATGAGATTTGATATTAAAGTTCAATTTTGAAAGTAAACATTGAAGACCCTATAGCATATGAGATAATAACATATCTTATTGTTTAAGTTTCTATTAAATTCATAGGTTTAGACAAACAGAATATGAAGGTTATTTCAACATACACATAATTGTATCAAATTTATATAGATAGTAGACAAAAACTAAATTTTCCTGGAGCGAGTCAGGAACATTTGAACTTGTTATTAAGGTTTCAGAATCCAGCAATTCCTCACATTCACACATCTGTTTATTTTTTAAAGACATTTACTAAATAATTTTTTACTTTTTTCAAAGATCGAGCTACACAAATAGCTGCAAGTTTCAGAGGTTGTAATTTAAACTGTTGCTGAAGATGTGGTTGAATAAGCTATATTAAAATGATTTTTAATAAGCAAATCGATGATATACACATCCAATATAAAATCGCGTCGGTTTGGCATGTATTTGAACTACATTTTAACAGTTTTAGTTTGATGTATGTCATGCTATGATAGCGAAAACTTATTGTTTGGGGAAATAGAATGCAACAATTTTTGATAACGCAAAGTATTAATAACTTATTTGATAAATATGTGTTGATACAAGATATTTAAATAATTGAAAGCAAGAAGATATCTTGTGCTCAATCTCATTGAAAAACAGAGGAAGATGGATCGTATTGAGATACCAGGACCGACCAGAAATAGTTGATTTTCTAGCAAAACTACTCGGGGGTGATAAATACAGAGAATTCAGGTACACAATACCATCCCCGCCAACTTTTTAGACATTCTTTACCATGAAACGCATAGCAGTAATTGACCGTCCCTTATGACTCCTTCACAGCTAAAAGTGTGTACATATTCGGCGACACTTTCCTATATCGCAATTAAAAGATTGCGAGCTGAGCGTCCTAATATCCAGGCTTTGTCAGATCTTTTCAGAAAGAGACCTGTAACTCCAGTTTTGGCAAGCAAAGTATGGCATATTGTAACAGTTGAGAGAGAATCCACGAATACAACAGATGTGAAATAATTGTTTAATCAAGTTCCAAAAAATATGTATTTACGTCAATTGTTGAGTTATAACAACTGATAAAACATTTTTTAGAAATTTTCTTTGATTAATAATAAAACAATGTTTGTCTCTCAAAACATAGAGTGATCCAAAGTTATCATTTCTATGATAAAATTTAACAACAAACTAACTAAAAAAATATAACTTTGCAATATTTAATATTTTGTAGACAATCTCATGAAATTAAGCTGATGCACGTGCACTATTAATGTTTCTTATCCTGCCTAACCGATTTTCAATTTCATCACACGTTTGCCACAGTTATAACGGTGATGGTGTACGTTATCTTGTCTTTAGTTACGTGATGTTTGCTATAGGTGTACGATATACGATGTTCTCAACATACCTCCTATTTATTTTTTGTACTAGTGTCTGTAATTATGCCACGCCACAAACACTCACTTGGCCTTTGCAAGCCAAATTGTGCATTGATCCTTGCACAGTTGCCGTTTTAAAGGGTAACACTATTTACTCGAGTAAAAACAAACAAAAAAGCAACAAACAAGCAACAAGAACAAACAAACACGTGCCAATAAACAAATTTTAAGTTGAACCACAAGAGTTTAAAACTGCTTGGTTGTATTTCCTTTGTTATTGGAATTATTAAATTTTAAAACAGGAAAGATTATTTTAAGCCACCCTGTACTATCATCGCTTTTGTTCCTGATACTGCAATAACTTTTATACTTGTTTTGCGATTTAAAATTAAAGTTTACATCTTATATTAATTCACTGAAAATGGAATCCGACATCTTTGATAGGCACAGCGCTGTGTAGATTTGTGTTTAAAACCTATCAAAGGTGTATTTGTTTGTTCACGAACTTTTCTTACAATTTTAGAGGTAGTAGAAAGAATTACCTTGGTATTCAGACTCAAGAAGGCGCTGATGTCTTTAAATTTATATGACGTTGAGGTGAAGCTCCTCTCAACCCGAATATGGCATCAAATATTTTATTTCTGGTCCGTGTCAGGGTCCCATTAGTATCAAGTTTAAAACTATAATTATATCTCCAGTTATAAATTAGTTAGGTCAAACTTGGCACATGAACTCTTGTGTCACGAGTGGGTGATTACTGATTAAACTTGGCACAGATGGTAAGGTGTCACTAGGAGGTGTTTCAAAGTTTTTTTTTTCAATCACGGACTTCTCTACCCATTGGGGTAACTATAAAAATAACTGGAGATTATGTAGGAACATGATCAGTACCCTGGAGTTTCTATAAATCATGAGAGGATTTTTCAAACCTCGCATACAACGCAACACTTACAAGAATAATGGATTTATCATAAATCAGGTGTGATAAACTGGAAATGTAATTGTGATTTGTTTGAGAATTTAATTATCTCGTTTAACTTCAGTTAAAATTCGAACACGATGTGCAGTGAGTATTTCGTCAAAGCTGTTTGTGTTGCAAAAAAACGTATAAACGTTTATTACCACGGGTTACATTTATCATGCTGTTCACTGATGGTACGAGTCCTCTATAGTCGGCCCATGTTATTAAAATTATTTATTTTTTCGTTTTGTTATTGAAGTCTGTCCTGATTTATTTGTGACGAAATTGTTAATATTTGTGTAATAGATAAGTGGAATATTTCATTTTATTATTAGTATTGGCGTTTAAACTTGTGCTTTGTAAACATGGAAAACTTCTATTTCCACTGGAAACTTCATGCACACACACACACACACACACATATATATATATATACATTAAAAGGACCTTATAAATATGGTTAAATGAGAATGAAAATCAGTAAAAAATTTTGTGAACTAGGAAAGTTTGGAGCGGACATATGAATAGGTTTTTTTAGATTCATTAGAACCAAAATAAAGTGTCTTAATTTTCACTTTGGAAGTGCATGCTCAAATAACTTGTCCTCATACTAATTTTGTAAAATATTTCTTATAATTACTTTTAAACATAAATAATCTAAGACTATCTGTGACCTTATTAACATTAATTGTTTTGTGCTTCGGTTATTTTCTGATCTTAAGTTCTTTCTTTAGTTGACTTTCTACAAAAACAGGTTTACTAACTTTCTGAACAGATTTTTCGATGTTTTGGGCTGCTGTGTTACTATGACGTTGTTACGAGTTTTCTTGAAACATCCACCAAACGAATCTTTTGGCTGAGAGAATAAACTTCGTTTTCAGTTTTTAAAATGATAAATTGGATAGAATTATGCAGCTGAAATTAGTTTTGTTGTTAAATTCTTTAGAAATAATTATTTCTATGCAGTATGAGAATAATAGACAATAATTAAATTTATTCTTTCAACCCACAATGTTATCTTTTATTACCTACATCTGTTTATTGAATATCAAACAATGAGATGTTTAAAAAATAATTTAATTTTCAAGATAATTGTCGATACCTAAATTTTTTTAAAGAACATCAGGTCTGACTTAGTTGTTGTTGAACGCTAAGTGACACAATGAGGTATGTGTGTTCTATAAACTACGGGGATTGAAACCTAATTTATAGTGTCTAAAGCCTGCAATCTTACCACTAATTGTCCTCCGTTGGTATAGAGTGGTAAGTCTAAGGATTTACTATGTCAAAATCAGGGGCTCGATTCCTCTCGCTGGACACAGTCGGTAGCTCCATCTGGCTTTGCTATAAGAAACACATACTTATTTTTGAGCAACTACAAGCCAGACCATATGGTATTTAAAATAAAGTATCTGATGATTTTTGTTTTACCGAGAGGCCTTCGAAATATATAGTTAATAGAAAGATTGGGTTTGTTTCTGCTACGAGGAGAAAAACCAAGATCTGACAAAACAATAATTGATTATATTTTTGATAATTTTAATATTTTTGGAATGCTTTGTAAACATCGGAATTTTAATACTACTACTAAGTTAAACGACGGGTTTCGCTAGTTGAATTAATATTCATGAAAACATTACGTTAAAAATTAAATATCTTTAAACAGTGTTGTGCGTAATAAACTTTCAGTAACTCTATGCTTTAGGCCACTACACATGATCAGTAATACAGTTCAGCAATTGTTATGATTTTGTTTACATGTTTTTTGAATTTCGCGCAAAGATACACGAAGGTTATCTGCGCTACTCGTCCCCAATTTAACAGCGTAAGATTAGAGGGAAGAAAAGTAGTCATCATAATCCACCGGTAAGTCTTGGGCTACTGTTTTACTAATAAATAGTGGGATTTACCGGTAATTATAATGCCTCTACGGCTGCAAGAGCGAGCATATTTGTTGTGAAGGGGATTCGAATTCACAACCCTCAGATTACGCATTGAGTGTCCTAACCCCCTTGTCATGCAGGGCTAGTTCACATATTTTTATATGCAAAAAACGGCTCTTCTGGGCCCAGAAAACACTTCAAATAGAAGAGCGAACAACGTTTCGACCTTCTTCGGTCATCGAAGAACCTGAACCTGACGATGACCGAAGAAGGTCGAAACGTTGTTCGCTCTTCTATTTGAAGTGTTTTCTGGGCCCAGAAGAGCCGTTTTTTGCATATAAAAGTTCTCAACAAGTGGGTTTCTGGACATCACTGATTGTTAGTTCACATATTGTATATTCAGTTAATTAAGATTGTGTAAATAGGTATTTACTCGTATCGAAGATGAAGATAAGTTGGAATTCTATGTTTACTTGTACCTTTTGATTGAAATTTATATCTAGATAAGGATATAAATGTTTATCGAAAGATATGAGACATGGGAAGTAAAATCTATGTTTATCTATATTATTTGTTTGTCCATTAGTATGCTGATAGACAGCTTATCTAAAGTTAACTACTGACAGGTTTTAATGTACGTAGAGGCCGAATTTTTTACATTAAGTGTCTGTGAGTTGTTGGTGATAAGTGTCAACAATGAACTAACAGCACATAATCCACTTGTTTTGAAATAATATATTAAAATAATTTCGAGCACTCATGTAATGGATTCATTATAATATATTTTTTAATATCGATGTTTGCTTCAGTTAAATATAAATTTAGAAACTCGTGTAACTTATACTGTTGTATATTTATTGCGAAATTCCCACCTTTTCAGCAAAATTGTAAAAGGTTCTCGAGGGTAAGAATAAACAAATGTACTTAATGATTGCTAGTATTGTTGTTTTAGCTGAATTTTTAAAAAAATCTCCTTTCGTATTTATAAAAGGTAACCAATAAAATGAAGAAAGACATTATGTATTGTTGGTTTACTACACTTAGTATGCTATAAACCTCGGAAACTATAACTGTGACAAACGGTAAATGATCTGAAACTATAGATATTTGACGAGGAACGTCTGTAGTTTTCGGACAATACAAACTGCTTAACTCAGCGGATTAACATCGAACGTTAGTATTTTTTACGAAGACATTATGTAACTTCAGCGATGAAAAACTTACATGCGATCAGTAAAGAGCCAGTTAGCTTCTTGTTAAGTGAATTGTGCCTCTATCAACTCAAAATTAATTCACTTGTTGTGAGCCCTCAATGAGATACCAAGAAATTTCGGATCGGATAAAAGACTCAATATTTTTTGTAAGGTTTGAAAACTTTTGTATATAACTCATTATTTGTAATAACCGTTATTATAAATTGTATTGTTGTTTGTATATCACAATATATTTGCAATTGGAAAGATAACTGTGCGTATCAATCTTGTTAGGAAACTTTATGAATATGATACATTTCTACATATAATTCACTTCTAAATTTAAATTACAATTGAACTCAGTTTCAGCCTATTTGAAATTGTAATACATAACATAATGAATTGGAGGAGATAAACTTTAATGTTTAACGGTACGTAAAAAAACTTGTTTCACAATTGGTTGTCACAGTTGTATCTAAAGAATATTCTTTTCTTGCTAAAGTCCACATTGACTTAGCCAGATATTTCAGAATCCAACTGACAAGACTAATTACTATTCTGTACGCCGTTTCTTACTTCGGCCTGTCATGGCCAAGCGAGTAAGGCGTGCAACTCGTAATCTGAGGGTCGCGGGGTTCACGCCCGCGTCGCGCCAAACATGCTCGTCCTCCCAGCCGTGGGGGCGTTATAATGTGACGGTCAATCCCACTATTCGTTGGTAAAAGAGTAGCCCAAGAGTTGGCGGTGGGTGATGATGACTAGCTGCATTCCCTCTAGTCTTACACTGCTAAATTACGGACGGCTAGCACAGACAGCCCTCGAGTAGCTTTGTGAGAAATTCAAAAACAAACAAACAAAACAAAGTTTCTTACTTCACAGATTGTAATAAATTTGTTTACGTTACCCAGTGTGTTACCTCACAAAGCTACTCGAGGGCTGTCTGTGCTAGCTGTCCGTAATTTAGCAGTGTAAGACTAGAGGGAATGCAGCTAGTCATCATCACCCACCGCCAACTCTTGGGCTACTCATTTACCTAAGAACACTCTTTAGCCAGACAAATTATTTTCCTTTATCGCTGTTATTACAATACCAATGTAAACTTCATTTAAAATATTACCAGTTACAGGGTAAACTACCACTCATTCTGTTGAACTTCACTTTCATCAATTTAACGTTTTCTTATTTAAGTTCCTTTTTTTGCACTCACTTGGACGCTTATATATATATACATATAAATATATATAATATATATAATATTTTTATCACTAGATGGCTAGAAAATTGTAAACCTCATTGAGCAGTGTGTATTATATATGTATATATATATATAATATATAATGTATATATTTATATGTGTGTATATATATATATATATATACATATAAATATATACATTATATATTATATATATATATACATATATAATACACACTGCTCAATGAGGTTTACAATTTTCTAATGTATATATATGTATATATATATACATATAAATATATACATTATATATTATATATATATATACATATATAATACACACTGCTCAATGAGGTTTACAATTTTCTAGCCATCTAGTGATAAAAATATTACACACAACGAGAAAACTTAGAAGTTTCGAGTGAGGTGACGTTAACAATGTTACAAAACTATGATACAACAGTGAAAAGGCACACACAATTTACGACTCTTACCGAGTTACGTAACGAAATTTGTCATAGCTATCGCCTTTATGATAATTACTTCTAACAATCTTGTTATGAAACACAAATAATCATCAAATATTCTATCACTATATGAGCTAAATATGGATGTATATTTAACATCTTCTCACGTGTCACTGTTTTGCTTGTTTGATATCAAGCTAAGAGCTACAAAGTTACTTATTTGTGCTCTGCCTACCACAGCCATCCAAGCCCGATTTTTAGGGTCATAAGTACAAAACATTATTGCTGAGGTGCTGGATGGGCTGTTGTTTTCTATGAAGACGAATAGAATATATAAGATTTCCTGTTTTTTTGTATTATTTGCTTATCATTTAGTTACGAAACGTTTTGTGTTTTGAAAGCTAAATTGGATTCATTGAACCAGTAGATCCTTAACATCTCTGTAATCGGCAAAGTTTCTGTGATGAGTTTCTAGTAATATTGATTTGTTTCACTGATTCTAGTCACATAACAGGGCGTCTTTCTATGCAGTTAACTTCAAGTAATTCTGTTGAGTAATTTCGGAACAACGTAATGTATTTAAATCTTCCCTAGTAGGAATACGACCATCTTGAATTTATATAAATTATGTTCATATGTTAAGTTCGTGTGCTCGTGCTTTATAAGCTTCGGTCGATCAATAAATGTTTATTGTTCCTTTGTTGATTGTTCTTTTTAGTCAGTCTACTTTGTTTGTAGTTAAGCACAAACTACACAAAGGACTGTCTGTGCTTTGCCAACCACTGGTATCGAAATCCGGTTTCTAGCTTATATCGCTGTGCCATTGGCGGGAGGCTTTAGTCAACGTATCTTTCGACAGAATAATAAGATATAATTCGAAACTGCAGAATCTGAAAGACACGAGAAATATTTCGTAAAAGTCACTGTACAAATAATAAATCTATATGATACACACTTTATCTTTCTAATAGTTATATAAAATTTTTGGTTTGTTTGTTTTTAAAATTCGCACAAAGCTACTCGAGGGCTATCTGTTCTAGCCGTCCCTAATTTAGCAGTGTAAGACTAGAAGGAAGGTAGCTAGTCATCACCACCCACCGCCTACTCTTGGGCTACTCTTTTACCAACGAATAATGGGATTGACCGTCACATTATAACGCCCCCACGGCTGAAAGGGCGAGCATGTTTGGCGCGACGGGGATGCGAACCCACGACCCTCATATTACGAGTCGCACGCCCTAACACGCTTGGCCATGCAGAGTCCAATTTTTTTCTTGATCTGCTATATCGGTAAGCAAAGTTTCAAACATTATTTTTAGTGAAATACCCTTTACTTTAAGAAATTTCTGGTATATAATCTTTGGAGTAAGTTACGTCGCTACATTTGATGTTAGTTCGAAGCTTATAAGCAGAAACAAAACCAAAAATCGATCAATCTCGGTAATATGAAGCTTAATTTGACGTTAAGAGCCACAGTGGATTTGCTTTTAAAAATAAATTAGCTTATTTCTGCCAACATGATTCTTTAATGAGCAAAATTCTCAGAGTGAAATTTAGTTAATTCAATTAAAACAAAAGTGATCTGCTTGTCTAAGGAGTTTAGAATTCTGTTTTGTATGTTTTTAGTAAAACCTGAATGGGCCATATATGCTGTGGCTCAGTAATAAATTTGAAAGCTTATAACGTTAAAAACCGGGTTTTGACGTTTCTGGTAGACACAAGTAATTCATTGTGTAACCTTGTGCTAACCAACGAATAGCAACAACAACAAACAAAGAATTACAAAACATGACTCCACTCTGGAAGACAATATTTTAAAAACGTGTGATGTTGTAATTTAATTCACTGATAGGTTGTTGTTTTGAACTAAACACAAAGCTACAAAATAGGCTATCGGTGCTCCGCCCACCATGGGTATCGAAACCCGGGTTCTAGAGCTATAAGTTCGCATACTAACCATTGTGCCACTGGGGATTTCACTAAAACGTAAAAGGACACTGTGCAATATAATTTAAGACTTGAATAACTTATCTATTGCTTTTTCAAACTTTTACACTGTTTTATTTACAAAAGAATTTGCAGATAAACAATCGCATTTTACCGATTAATCAATTCTTGATGTTTGAAGTGAGTCTTTGTCAAGGTTTAACTGAAAAATACCGTTTTTTTAGTGTGTTGTTTGATATTAGTCAATCGATTGTGTCAAGGCTTTTTAACATGGCCATTATTTTAAACTTAATAATGGCTTAAACTACTTTAAAAATAAAAAAATAAGCATTAATACCGTGGGCAAGATTAGTAGTGACGTGACTGCAAATTTTGCGCCATTTGAAATAACTAAACCTCGGTACCACTAGACGACACATTTTTTGCTGCAAATGAAGTTTGATTTTGCGTTTCATGATTTATGTGCGTTTCTTTCTGTACATGAAATTGATTTTTCTATATGCAAAAACGGCTCGTTTAGGTTTAGAAAATATTTTAAATAGAAGAGCGAACAACGTTTCGACCTTCCTCGGTCATCGTCAGGTTCACAAAGAGGTAACTGACCGGAAGCTGACTACATGTTTGGAAGGGGGTTGTGTAACTGAGTGTCGCAATGTAGAGGGCGGGATTAGATGTTTGAATATATAATTTTATCTATAATATTAATATAGGTATAATGGCGTTCCTTTATATTGGTTTATTTTGGGTTTATATATTCAAACATCTAACCCCGCCCTCTACATTGCGACACTCAGTTACACAACCCCCTTCCAAACATGTGGTCAGCTTCCGGTCAGTTACCTCTTTGTGAACCTGACGATGACCGAGGAAGGTCGAAACGTTGTTCGCTCTTCTATTTAAAATATTTTCTAAACCTAAACGAGCCGTTTTTGCATATAAAAATTCTCAACAAGTGGGTTTCTCGACATCACTGATTGATGAAATTGATTTATTCAATATATAACATTTCTAGAAATTGCGTTTTTGGAAAACATTTGAGCCTGTCTGTCGAATCTGGATCACAATACTAACTGTTACTTCTGTGTATGAACACTGTACTTAAAACATATTTATCTGTGTGTGTGAAGCCACATCAGGCTATCTGCTCAGCCCACCGAGGGGAATCGATCTCCTGAGTTTTAGCGTTGTAAAGCTGGAGACACACCGCTGTACTAACGGTGAGCATTTATCTGTTTCCATGTATGATCTTATAAGTGACGATTCTTTGCTACCTAAACACCGGGGAAATGGTGTTTTATTATAACTAATACGACAATGGTTGATTAAAAAACAAACACTGTATGTAATAACAAGTCATAATGATATTAATATACTACCGTTGGCAACAATGAGCCAGTACCTCTCAAGTTCTCATTTAAACCTGGATTTTGCTGACTAAAGACGGAAAAGTGACAAATGGTGCTGATCTTTTACGATAACGAAGGAAACTTGTCGTTCTCCTCGGGCAATATCTGACTTCACACTTTCAGTGCGGCAGAGTTTTTTGTTCAGATAACTTTTCAGACCACTTGTACGTCTTATAAAAGATTAAAACATGCTCACGAAAAGTTTTTTTCTGTAATAGCAAGTTTGAAATAAAAAAGGCATAGATTATTGTAAAAGAAAAAAATATCGCCAAAGATAGATGGTTCTTGCGTTTTTTAACTATTTGTTTAAAGTTAAGTGCTAAGATACACGATGGGTTTGTTTTTTTTGGATTTCGCTCAATGTTACACGACGGCTATCTGGGCTAGCCGTTCCTAATTTATCAGTGTAAGATTAGAGGGAAGGCAGCTAGTCATCACCATCCACCGCCAACTCTTAGGCTACTCTTGTACCAACAAATAGTGTGATTAAACACAACTTTATAACGCCCTCACGCCTGAAAGGGCGGACTAGTTTGGTGTGATAGAGATTCGAACTCGCTACCCTTCGATTACGATTCGAGTGCCTTATCTACCTGGCAATGCCGGGTCGGTGTTTATTTTGTGAACACTGCTGTTAAACGTTTGATTAGTTGCAGTACACATAAATAATTCCTTTGTTTTATTTTTAATTTGTACCCTATTAGGTATTATTCATAGCAATGTTCTTTCTGTGAAAAGCTAGTGTTGTACTATATTTATTCATTATCCAATTGTATCTGTTTTGAAAGATTTTGGAAATTCGCTTTTGACAAAAAGAGACCATTCACGTATAAAATCTCATTGTTTTCGTCAATGTTAATTTAGAATGGATATTCTATTTTCTTTTTCGAATGGTCGCACGGTAGATTTTTTTGAGGTCTAGGAAACATATAGCTGTTTATAAAGTTTCTCATATTTCACCGAAATAAACCAGCTTTTACAATATTTCTAGTAGATTTAGAAGGTTTCTGAGAGTTATGTAACGTAATAAGACAGTTTTAGTAGCCTTACTCAGTTTCACAAGGTACTCATATTACCGGGTTTGTTACCAGAAATCCAAATGTCTCTGAAAATTCCCCAAAATAAAACTGTTATGTTTTCTTGTATTTGGGGTTATGAATTCTGGTACGAAAGTAATATCAACACTAATCAGCTAGCTGTCTTCGGTGTCCTTTGCAGGAATGTTATTATAATTATATTCAATAACCGTACAAACCTGAAATTATCTTACAGTCGTATAGTATTTTACTTTTTATTAGCAACTAGCAACCATATCGGCACTTTGGGTGGCTGTTATTTCATGGACTACACGAAATCGGTGTGACGGCGAGCATATGTGTCCTTTGCTGTACTGGTCCATTTAATACGTGTAATACAAATGTATCCGTGCTACGCGCGGCACTAAACATCATATTCGTGTGACGACAGCTTCACGAAGTAGAATTTTAAATGGACAACAAACTCTAATGTAATTGCTCATCAGTTAAAATGTACCGTATCCTTCCAGGTGCTAAAATTGACAAAAATTCCAACCCAGAAAATAACCTTCATTTAAACTTGCACATTGGGGAATCAACCAATATCGGTATAAATATAACAGACAAAGTTAAATATTCATGACGTAAGCATAACTCATTCTGCTGGAAAACGGCTTTAAACAACATAATAAGCACAAATAGTTGCATAAATCCCCAGCAATAATATTGACAGCTGAAAGCCGAATAACTTAGTTATTACAGTGGTGTTAACTTATTGCCATATTTATAACTTAACTTACACCGTAATCGATTCCACATATAAGTAATTTGATAACTCACTTTATTTTCGTTAGTCGACGTTATTTCATTACACTGCAAAACACTATTTTTCCATGATTCAACACAGTTAGGGCCCAGCATGGCCAAGCGTATAAAGGCGTGCGACCTGTAATCTGAGGGTCGCGGGTTCGCATCCCCGTCGCGCCAAAAATACTCGCCCTTTCAGCCGTGGGGACGTTATAATGTTACGATCAATCCCAATATTCGTTGCTAAAAGAGTAACCCAAGAGTTAGCGGTGGGTGGTGATGATTAGTTGCCTTCTCTCTAGTCTTACTTTTCTAAATTAGGGACGGCTAGCGCAGACAATTCTTTTGTGACTTTGCATGAAACTCAAAAACAAACAAACAAACAATCAACACATTTATGAGTTATTGTTGTACACTGTTTGATAAAGTAAACACACGACTCTTCATTTACACGTAGTTTCACATAAACGTCGTCGCTGTTTACTTCTGTTTTGGCGAAGGAAATTACATACAATGTGTATTTATTAACATGATACAACACTTTAAATATTCGAATATTTGTCTTTGTTCAATGTCACGCGCTTTTAGGGTTTCGGTTTATTGCAGCAGTTTAAGGATTTTGGAAAAATTAAGCTGTTATTTCACCCATAATGATTGGTAAAATCAATACAAATATATATTGATTGATTTTTCTGTGTTTGTTTTTCTTTTCATTTTTTGCGATTAGCTGAATCTGGTTGAAAGTAATAATACATTTTTTAAAACACACAAACTGATTATTTAATAACTGTTTTACTTGCTAAAGTTTTTTTTTGGCTACTTGGATTGAATTTCGCGCATAGCCACACGAGGGCTATCTTCGTTAGCCGTCCCTAATTTAGCAGTGTATAATTAGAGGGAAAGCTGATAGTCGTCACCATCCACCGTTAACTTTTGGGCTACAGTTTTACCAACGCATAGTGAGATTGACCGACACATTATAACGCCCCCACAGCTGAAAGGGCATGTTTGGTGTAACGGAGATTCGAATCCGCGAACGTCGGAAGACAAGTCAAGTGCCTTAACTACCTGACCATGCTGGGGTTTTGGACTTATATACTTATACAATTATTTATATAAAGTAATTTTTTTTTCATTTAAGATTTTAAACACGGCAGCTGTAGCCCGAAGCCAAAATTTTGCTAATAAATTTTATTCGTTTTGACTTGAAAAGTTCTCCGATGGTACAACGGGAAGCCTACAGATTTACAGCGCTGAAATCAGGGGCTTAATTCCTCTCGGTTGACTCGTCAGATAGCCCAACGTGGCTTTTCTATACGAAAACACATACTTGGCTTAAAAGCATTAAGTAAGTGGTTTGATTTAATTTAAATAGAAGTTCTAAATTCATTTTTCATCAATGTAAGCCTATTAATTAAACACTTTTCGTGTTTATCAGGCTTACCTACATCTCTGCAAAGTTGCTACGATAGATTTAATGTGTCTAAAGATTACTTGATTTACGTACAAATTAAACGTAAAGCCTGTTTTAGGCTTTATTTTTATTTACAGGATATATGACTTTTATTAGCGGTAAGTCTGCAAGCTTACAACGCTTAAAAAGTCGGGTTATAACATTTGTGGCGGGCAAAAAAGCTAAGATGGTCTACTATGTAGCTTTTTACTTCAAAACAGACAAACTACACCGTCAAAGGAGATTCTGAAAGAAACAGCACTAATAAAAGAGTTAATAATAATTTGACTAAAATAAGGAATTAGATTTCAATGTTAAAGTAAATCTTTGAAGTAGTTTTGTACAGGAAATTTAGAATAGTGTTGCTTTGAAATCATTTATGATCATTTTATAATCTTAAAGGTAACAACTGGAAACACCAACGGTTTTTAGAACTTGATAAAATTCATTAATTCGTAAGTTATGCAAATAATAACAACTTGGTTTGATAAGCTGAGATAAGTTGCTATATTGTAGCATTATTTTCAAAGTTTAGTTTAATGACATCTTTTGAATCTACTTGTATAGTAATATTTGTGGGGACTAACTTTTTCGTTTGCAAATGTTTTCCTCAAACAGTGGTTCTCATTAAACTTATGACGGATTTACTATCATGTATCTATTTTAATGTCGATGTTTATTTAAGTTAAATTTATATTTAAAAATGTGCCAATTTATATTAATATAGAAATTCAGTGGAGAAAAATTCGAAGTGTGAAAAGCGAAGAACGAAGAAAACAGAGCTAGCTAGTTAGTTCTCTTGAAGCATCACATTGAAATTGACTTGCTCATCGTGCAACTTCGATAAGACATCTAAGAAGTTCCTGACCAGAAAGAAGACTTGTTATTGTTTGTAAGTTTGTAAAACTTTTGTATAAAAGTTATTATTTGTAATAACCATTATTATAAACTGTATTATTGTTTTCGTATTAAAATATATATGTATTGAAAAAGAAACTGTGTGTATCAATTTTGTTGGCAAATATCATACACTGGATATATAGCGAGATTTATTTACCTTTTAAATCTAAATTATTATTTAACTCAGTTTCAGTCTATTTGGAATTGCAATGCGTAACAAACTTTGGTACTTATACGCATGCTCCATATACACGTTTGTTAATTTTGTTTCGTTCCGGATATTTTCGTTAAGCTACAAAAAGATTGACTGCACTAGTTATATCTACTTTTTACTGAGAGTCTAGAGTGAAAGAAGCTAGACGTCCAACTCGTGGGCTGTTCTAATCAAATTCGTAGATTTGACTGACGCTCTTACAATGCAATCATGGCCCCAGAACAATTATTTTTACGACAACGGGATGCAAACCCTCAGTTGTATAGTTTGGAACACTACTTCTAAGGTCATATTTAGCCTACGTTTGAAAACATCTACATCTGTAATTTATAATGGGTGTGTTTTTCTTATAGCAAAGCCACATCGGGCTATCTACTGAGCCCACCGAGGGGAATAGAACCCTTGATTTACGGATATGTAAAATTCGTAGACTTACTGCTGTACTAGCGAGGGGCAATTCATAATGGATGTGTTGCTACTGAAATGTCAAGCTATACAAATAAAATTCTTAGCTCGTGTTCTTTTTTTTTTTAAGCGTGTTGGTTTCTGTAGTAAATAATTCGAACATTTTTAAGGTAAACACAAAACATAATAAAACAATTTCCAACACCTTTAAATACATTTTAAAATTTTTATAGAAACCTGCATTGACGTTCATGGGTTGATTGGTTGTTTGGAATTAAGGACAAAGCTACACGCCCCCCAGTGGCTCAACGATATGTCTGCGGACTTACACGCTAAAATCCGGGTTTCGATACCCGTGGTGGGCAGAGCACAGCTAGCCCATTGTGTAGCTTTGTGCTTAATTCAAAACAACAACAACAAAGCTACATAATGGACTATCTGTGCAAACCTGGTTTGCAGCAGTGTGAGTCCGCAGACATATCGTTGTGCCACTGTGGGGAGCCTTCGTGGGTTACACTGTTGTTGAGCCTAAACAAGGTTATTTGACTCTATGATTCACGGAATTATTTTTATTACTCATATATATTTTAGCTTATTTTGCACAGTTTCAAAATATAAATCTATGCTTAGCATTTCAATCTACTCATTGTATATAAAATAATGTATATTCTGTCACTTGTTTTTATATTATTTTACATAGAATCTATCATCTAATAAACATTATGCAGAATTATAGTTATAACTCTATGTATACTTTTTCTGCATTATTACTTTACTGTGTTTGTATTTTGTATTTAAACATATAGCTGTTTTTGTTTTTAAATCATAGTATGTGTATGTTGTATGTATAGCAAAGCCTATCTGCTACTTGCTACCGATTCTAATTATGAACTACTGATCAGAGGGAAGACAACTAGTAAGCACCGTATTCGCTCAGGGACTGACTGGTATTTATTATATTATAAAACATACGTAGTATCGCATTAATTTAAACCTTGTACACCAACTTCAAAGTCCCCCATTGGTATGGATTTACAACGCTAAAATTAGGGGTTCGATTACCCTCGGTGGAAATAGCAGAAGCCAGCTGTGGCTTTGCTATAAAAAAACACACACATGCTTACCAATTTCAAAATATAAAGTTTTATCATAGGGTCAGCCCTCTTGAATAAATGGTACGCTTAAGATGATCATATCTTGAATAAAGTCGCATTCCTAATTTTGTGTAACACGTTTAATAATAAATCTGTATTTTGTTTTTAGTTATTATTAGTTTCTGCTAATTTTGATGAGTTTATGATTGTGTTTTGTTAAGTTTACTAACTGATTAAAGTTGCACATCTCATTTCACATGCTATTTTTTAAATTCTATTATTGCTCAAAGACTTCACAATTCTGAATAACTGAAATCACATTCACAGAAATCTGCAAGTCCACTTATCTTAAGCCTATTTTAATAAGTACGGCTTATCTTTGATAAAAAAATAAAGGATTTGTTTGTTTGTTTGTTTTGCAATTTTGCACTCGAGGGCTATTTGTGCTAGCCGTCCCTAATTTAGCAGTGTAAGACTAGAGGGAAGGCAACTAGTCATCACCACCCACCGCCAACTCTTGGGCTACTATTTCACCAACGAATAGTGGGATTGACCGTCACATTATAACACCCCCATGGCTGGGAGGGCGAGCATGTTTGGCGCGACTCAGGCGAGAACCCGCGACCCTCAGATTACGAAGCGCACGCCTTAACGCGCTAGGTCATGCTGGGGCCCAAGAAATAAAGAAACATTGTAACTTGCTTACGTTAGTTTACTGTTGAAATAAAGCGTATTCAAATAGTAAAATGCACGGATATTTCCAAGAGAGACAACAACTGAGTATTATTATAATATACTTAATGTTATCTGTGTATTTATCTATATTTGTTTCTTATTTTTTCAGCCCCTAATTTCAATTAAATGCTGAATGCCTAAATGTTTTTCATATTAAAATTAATACTTACCCTAGGGAACCATGATTCTATGGTTGTTGTTTTTGTTTTTAATTAAGCACAAAGCTACACAATGGGCTATCTGTGCTCTGCCCACCACGGGTATCGAAACACGGATTTTAGCGTGTAAGTCCGCAGACATACCGCTGGGCCACTGGGGGGCATGGAGCCGAGGGCGTGTAGACCATCCATACACTCCTGCACTTATTTTATATAACTTGAAATATAAGAACTTTATATTAAGCAAATATAAAAAAAACAAGAACACTAAATTCAAGTTTTACAACAATTCAGTTAGTAAATATACAATACAGTGTTCCCTTGTGTATCGCGGTAGATGCGTTCCAAAATCCCCCGCGAAAGGAGATTTTCCGCGAAGTGGGATCGCCGATTTTTACGTGTATATTTATGTGCATTTAGACTTTTAAAACCCTCCCTGTACAACTATTTAACCTTCCCATTACAATACTGTTCATTATTGCTGAAATAATAAGAACAGCTATTAAGATATTAAGCCTTAAAATTAAAAATTACATATCTTCTGCAGGTGGTGTCTTTTCGGGGGACACCACTTCCTCTTCTGTGGAAGGTGAATCGGCAATTTCTTCGTCGGTCGTTACAACTTCAGGAACAGTACTTGCCACCGGTACCCTTTCTTTCTTGCTCAGCTGGGGAAAACATTGTTATTGGCAGTTGTTTTCTCTGTCTCTTTAGCCTATCGAAAATCATTTGATAAGGAGTCATCAGTTCTTCTATTTTATTGCAAAATTGTACTGATTGAACCATATCGTTGTCCCATTCCTGTGAGCACTCCTTCACTTCGGTGTTTCCTCTTCGTCGTCTTCCTCGGCAGCAGTGCTTCTTAGTCTTGGTCGACGAGTGGTTCGGATTCTAAGTCAATCAGTTCATCTACGTCTTCCTTCGTCATATCAGCAAATCCTTCACTTTTGATTAACGAAGCTAATTGCACAGCTTTTTGAACAGCCGAGTGTTGGATTTCTTCAGGCGTGAATCCCTTGTCGTCGTGCACAACCTCAGGCCACAACTTCTTCCAGCTTGCATTAACGGTGCAGGGTTTCACCTCTTGCAGTGCCTTATGAACATTTTGAAGACATGTAGCAATGGTGAAAGACAATCAAAATGGGTAGCTGTCATTGGCCGTCTTTCATTTCTCCACCAATCCTAGCCCGTGTTGCACATCGCTACGACATGAAGCTGATCTCGCGTCGCCTTCGCAGACGCACAATGCGTAAATCTATAGCCTTTCCAGTTGGTTTTGTTTCCATTTTTACGCTGTTATAAACTCAAATATATGTTTATATCTCAAAATATACCTGTTTTTTTTCTTTACACTATTAATTATATTTGTTTTTTAATATTTTAATTGTATTTAATGCTATATTTTAGATTTAATGTTTAATATTTTATATATATATGTGTGGGGGTCGCCCGACCCCGCGAAGTGGTGAAGCGGCGAAAGAGGATCCTTGAAGTGGCGAGGGAACACTGTACTGTTCATTATTGCTGAAATAATAAGAACAATTATTAAGATATTAAGCCTTAAAATTAAAAATTACATATCTTCTTACGGCAATCAGCTATCCATATGGCCAAAGCAGCTTTCATCCGAACGATACTCTTATTACGAAATGTTACAACCCTCTTAGCCGTTGTATTAAAAGTAATAGCAGCAGTCTTCCTAATATTAACTTCGTCCTTCTTGGTGTAGCGAATGGTGGATTCGTTCACTCCGTAATGGCGGGCTATGGACGCATTGGAGTTTCCTTCTTTTACCATATCTAATATCTTCACCTTAGAAGTATTAGCACGTTTGGGAGCCATTGCAGGGGCTTTAAACGCACACAAAAGTTCAAAGATGCTGCCGTGGATGAAATCACCAATCACAGGCCAGACATGAATATTGACAGCACCAATCACAAGCAATGAAAATGGGTAGCTGTCATTGGCCGTCTTTCATTTCTGCACCAATCATAGCCCGTCTTGCACATCGCTACGCCATGAAGCTGATCTCGCGTAGCCTTCGCAGACGCACAATGCGTACATTTATAGCCTTTCCAGTTGGTTCTGTTTCCATTTTTGCGCTGTTATAAACTCAAATATATGTTTATATCTCAAAATATACCTGTTTTTTTTCTTAACACTATTAATTATATTTATTTTTAATATTTTAATGGTATTGAATGCTATATTTTAGATTGAATGTTTATTATTTTATATATACATGTATATATGTGGGGGTCGGCCGAGCCCGCGAAGTGGCGAGGGAACATTGTAATACATTGAAGAGTTACCTTAAAACGAGATGAATGAATGTTCCCTCTACGAAATAAAATACACAGTAGATTTGGATTGGTAAATTATTACATAATTGGTAAACTACCTGGGAAATAATATGTATATGCTAACACAGGTTTTTTACATTGTCCTGTATGATCAAATTTAATAATAGTTTTACAGACAAGGTATTTTGTGACCTTATTACAGGTGTTTCCTACATTTATGTCACGTTACCTATCTTTCCAGATTCTACAGGAAAAAAATTACCTCTAAATCTGATCTAAATATTCCATACTACATCAGTTCGATGGCTATGAACAAAACGGCCATTTGTGTTTTCCTTTGAGCAAAGCCACATCAGGCTATCTGTTGAGTCCACCGAGGGGAAGCGGCATTTGTTTGGTTTGGTTTGAATTTCGCGAAAAGCTACACGAGGGCTATCTGCGCAAGCCGTCGCTAATTTAGCAGTGTAAGACTGGAGGGAAGGCAGCTGCTCATCACCACCCACTGCTAACTCTTTTTACCCATGGGAACGTACATTACATTTTCCTCTAAAGCAGTGCTTCTCAACTGGGTGAATGGTTCACTCAAGGGTTAACGAGATCAGAATCACGGTGAATGAGTATTATTAATTATACAACAACTTCAAGAGCAAAAATACAGTAGTTATTATTTACTAGCATATAGCCCGTCAAAAATGACGAGTTAATTTCTACCACCCCAATTAAATTTATGATCATTCATGAAATGAACTAGTGACGTATTCATAGAATAATTATTGGTAAAAATCAGTTACTAACAGGTTTTGATCTACAGAAAAGTTAGTGTGTTTAGGTAACACTACGTTTCAACAATGTCATGCTGCGTAGCGAGAAAATTGCAACATATATTGTTATTAGTGTTCGTAGTGAAAGTATAAACTAAAATGTGTGCACAACAAAACGAAAAAATATTTGCAAATTTCTTAATTTAGAGTTTGATTAAAGAGGTTTAATTTTGTTCAAAAAATGTTGGTTAAATAAAATAGTTTAATTTCGAAACAATTTAAATTTAAAATTCAATTTTTATTTTTACTTTCATGATAAATATTATTTACTTGGCGCTAGGCTAGGTGATTCCACACAACATCTCTATTTCATGTTTATTATACCACACTCACTATATTCATAAGGTTTCACGCCACTTATGGCCCCCTTACACCCCGTCACTAAAATCATAATGAGCATACAATAATCGAAGTATTCTATATTGATAAATGCATTTTGGTGTAATGGCCCTTCCTAGTTACAAAAATCAAACGTGAAGTACACACGCTGGCTTTTATACTCTAGCTGTAGTTTGATATATACACTTATGTTTATTTTATGTTGTATTTGTTCTGGTTGCAGTTTGATGTATATTTAAGTCAAAATAATGAATTTTTCATTTTAATTTATTACTTCTTGTATTTTTTCGAAGTGGGATAAGTGGGCTGTTGTGAAAAACTTACGGAGGTGAATAACATGGAAAATGGTAAAGCAATACCATGGATTCATTCATATATTCATTCATTCCCATGGTGGGACTGACCGTCACACTATAACATCCCCACGGCTGAAAGAACAAGTATGTTGGGTGTAACGCGGATTCGAACCTGCAACCTTCGGATTACGAGTCGAGTGCCTTAACCACCTGGCTATGCTGGGCACGGCGACCCTTTGTATACAAGGGATAAGCGACTGTGAAATTATTTTGAAAAACTGATAGAAATTCATGGATTTACCACTTTTAAGGATATAATTTAGAGAGTGTAAATGCACTCGCTGTGAAGAATAAATTCAAAGAAAGTTAAATAAAATCTCTATAGACTAAATATTACCAGGTAAGAACAAACCATAAAAGAACAATTACTGTTTGTAGTCATCAAACGTGCTGTGTCATGCATACTGTTAGAACGTTGCATGATGTAACACAATATCAAATATTACAGTTGTCGTCGATGTACATCTGTATAGTGTGTAGTGTAGTTAATGGCAAAATGTGCTGACTAGTTTAATATTATTACGCTGAGGTATGCGAGATTTAGCATGTTAAATTAAAACCTTTATAAATAGTCAAGTATATCTTAAAATAGGAAAATTCAGACATGTTAGTAAGACTCAACAACACCCCTTTAGGACTTAAAATAGAATTTCAAAGCGATATGGCAAATATGATTTTAAATTTCGTTTTAAATACAAATACGTGTGAATAGAAAACATAATTATGACATTTGTGTAAATGAGGTAATGTGGTGATTGCTATGAATTTATGTAATTTTATGGGTTTCTTTGATTTTCTTCCAAGCCTAAACCTTTTATATTGTCACCTTACACGAATTCTTGTCTGTTTGAATTTCGTGCAAAGCTACACGAGGGCTATGTGCACTTGTGCTCCCTAATTTAGCAGTGTAAGACAAGAGGGAAGGCAGCTAGTCATCATTACCCACCGCCAGTTCCTAAAGTACTCTTTTACCAACGAATAGTGGGATTGACGTCACATATAACGCCCCCACTACTAAAAGGGCGAGCATGTTCGGTGTGACAGGGATTCGAACCCGCGGTTCCCAGATTAAGAGTCGAATACCTTAACCCACCTAACCATGCCGGGCCCTGATAGTTTTATCATTGAGATAGCTAATTTGACACGATAATGTTAAATAATATAACGTGAACCAGACAAACTGGGAAGGATACCAGTTTGACTTTTGGTAACATAAAAATGAGTTGTTGTTTTTTTCACACCGAAATATAGATGGAATTGAATGTGAAATTACCACCGAAAAAAAGTTCCATCGTTAACTGGGAAAAAAAATTAACCTCGCATCCAGAAATGTCTCCTTTCAATATAAACAAAATAACTTAGTAGCGTTAGTAAGAACCGCGGCCATTTTCTACCAAGTTAATGTATTGAGTTTGTATTTAATGTTCTTGTAATTTTTTTTATAATGTCTTGCTTGTGCAGTGCATCTTCCAGTGGAACAACGGTATGTCTGCGGATTACTAATGCTAGAAAAAGGATTTCTACCGAAGAGGGCAGAGCACAAACAGGCTATTGTGCAACTTTGTGCTTAACTTTAAATAAACAAGCCGTGCAGCGCCCTAAAAATATCACCGATACTGCACTTGTGTCCTTTTCTGAAACACCAATGACAGCTTTGAAATTATAGAGTGTAATTTAAAGATCGTACTTTATTTTTTCTGACAGTGCATTTACATTGAATAAAATTCACATTACTCTTTTTACAAGGTCTGACACGATCTGGTGGTTAGATAGCAATCTGAACATCGTCACCGCTCATGTTCACTCTTTTAGCAGTGAGACATTATGAAGTGCAGATCAATCGCACTATTCATTGGTTTTTAAGTAGTTCAAGAGTTAGCGATTAATGATTTTAACCAACTACCTCGCCTCTAGTCTATTATTGTTAAATTAGGAACGACCATCATGTTTATTAGAGAGATGTCCTAAACAAATTGAATTAAACTCTTACTTGGGATGGCCAAGCGTGTTAAGGTGTGCGACACGTAATGTAAGGTTTATGGGTTCGCATCCCTGTCGCGTCAAACGTGCTCGCCCATTCAGCCGTGGAGGCGTCATAATGTGATGGTCAATCCCACTGTTCGTTGTTAAAAGAGTAGCCCAAGAGTTGGCAGTGGGTAGAGATGGCTAACTGCCTTCTCTCTAGTCTTACACTATTAAATTAGGGACGACTAGTGCACAGAGCCCTCGAGTGGCTTTGCGCGAAATTCTAAAACAAAACAAACAAAAAAAACAAGTAATATTGATATATAATTAATATTTGGCTTTAAAGGTGAGTTTAGATACAATAAAATAAACAAATAAACTTTTCTAATATAAACTTAAACTTATTCTTGTGTACAATATACCATATAAATATATATATATCTTACACATATGTTGTAATGCGTCTCAGTTTGTTTAAATAAAATTAAACAGGCTAAAAATTTGATTGGTGTGCTTTTAAGATACTCACTAATTATCATACTTTAGTTTGGAACACTATTCTATGTGTTTACTGAAACTTAATTTTAAAGACTGACTTGAAGAATATTGTAAAATTCATTCATGTACCGTTTTAATTTTATCTCATTGTACATTTTGTATTACGAGTGGCAAATTTTGCAGAGCGTAAGTATATCGTATGCAACTTAGCATCGTTATCAAAATATTTATTTTTTTGTTGATTTCAATAAACGGACAGGTTCTGTAAACCCATTCTCAAAAATTTCGTCCAAAGAACATGGGTAAAGTATTGAATGGTCATCTGATAAAGACCCACATTATATACAGTTTACTGATAAAAATTTACCTCATGGTCCCTTGGATAATCTGTTGAGATTCCGGGATGGGATTATCAGTGACATGACAAAAAAGACTGAACAAATCTCACACTGGTTATCTGTAAAACTGGAAGAAAGTGTGCAAGTGGGAAGAGAAGATGCTACGTTCATCAACTAGGATTAAACATCATGGCTAACAGAACATTCGAGGAGTGTATGTGTTTGTTTTATATTTTTCTTATAACAAAGCCACATTGGGCTATCTGCTGAGCTCACTGAGGGGAATCGACCCCCTGAATTTAGCGTTGTAAATCTGTAGATTAACCGCTGTACTAGCGGGGGCTCGAGAAGAGTGGAACCTGTACTAAGGCCAGTGTCAAACTCCCCAATTATTAAACAGTAGCAGAATTAAAACTATCAATTATCTTATTTACACTAGGTATCTGGTGTTAAAAAGTAAGATTAGTTATGATAAAAAGTACAGTTACCAGTAATAATAAGTTTTGAAATAAAAGTGGTTGTTGTTTACCGTTGTATCCTTGTGGCTTGATGTTATGTAATTAAGAAGTGCACAACTCTAATTAGACTGTACGCTGATAATCATAATTAAACGAAACTCCACAACTGGGAGGAAAGAAATCTTTACTTTGGTTAGTAATATATTTCTCCAGCGTTTAAATAAACAAAGGTAGAAAGGAGAATTTTAATAATTTACACTAAAGCAGTGCATAGCTGTTCAATGTATTCTATATGTAACCATTTCATTAATAGTCCTAACGTGTGTAGTTCAAAATTAAGGTTACTCAATACACAGCATTAGAATTCATTGACACAGCCGACTATCCCTTGTCTGTGGATAAAGTTGAGTCATGTGGAAAATCTCAATTCCGATTTCTAGAGTTTAAAAGTACTTTGTTTAAAATAAGTCGAAATATTAATGTAAACACTTTGAAATGTACCTATATTCTTTACAACACTTTTCCCGCTGGTACAGCTGTTAGTCTACGGATTTACAGCACTAAAATCAAGGGTTCGATTTCCCTCGGTAAACTCAGAGAAAGCTCAATGTGGCTTTGTTATGAAAACACTCTTTACGATACAACTGTGTACTATTATGTTTTCAGGTGTACTGAATTTTATTCAAGAGTAGTTAGTTTGAAAACAAAAATATTTTAGAGGGAACCTGAATTATCTGACTTTGAGTTCAAAACAAAAGTAAAAAAGACAGAGATTACATACAATGTACAACGTAATAAAATATTTTTCTTTAACACTTAGAAACAAATACAAAATTGAACAGATATATTTGTGACAGCTTTAATGGCTTGCTTTAAAAAAAGAAGAGTGTTAATGTAAAGCTAAAGCAGGCTACTGTTTTAAACCGAGAATCAATACAGCAATATCTAAATCAAGCTGTAATGTTATTTTTCTCAGGGCACAATTGCTAGTTATATGACTGTTGACCATTCTCATCGAAAAATAACAGAAATTATAACCTCCAGATATCACATGACCTTCTAGTGGACAATACCATTGTTTGTTTCTACATATTATGTTCCATTTGAAAAGGTGCATGCAAAACTCTAATTAAGTAACTCAGTTCTGTAGGTAAGAAGGGCAAAAGAAACTCAGCTTGTAGGTAAGAAGGGCAAAGAAACTCAGCTACTCCCTTGACTGATATCATGGTATTAAACGTTTATGAATGAAATTGGAATAACAGGCTTCTAAGTGTTTATTATGCAGAACAAATCAACATAATGGTTTTGATGTGTGTTTTCGATTGGTTATCCAAATGCTAAGTTGAGTTTACCCGGTTGGTGTCTTAGGCTATCAATACATACGTATATATATACATATTCCATACCCGGTTGGTGTCTTAGGCTATCAATACATACATATATATATACATATTCCATGATAGAGTACAATTTTCTCTGAACAGTTTATTGAAATGGATATTACAAAATTACTGCTTGGTGTAATAATTAATTTTGTAGGTAATTCGCATTGGAGAGATGTAATTAATTTTAGCATTGTATTCGAAATAAATAGCCAAGTTTACACCCGAACTTAGAAATTAATCGACATTCTTAAAGACCTATAAATTTGCATCTTGCAGCAAAAACCGTTTGACAAAATTGCTACCAAAAGTGGCGCCTTAGTTAGAGATTTATTGAAACGTTTTCGTTATATCCTGTACGGTTTTAAAAGTCTCATTCCTAGAATAGATGAATCGTTTTATTACAATAAAGCCTACTGATGTTTAGTGTTAATCTATTGATTAACGTGTTATACCAGAGTTCCCACAGAAAACACTTCAATGTCGCTAATATACAATGCAATTTAATTTGCAGTTAAAATGTTTGAAACTTTTGAAATTTATTGTTTGTTGCGAAGTAGAAAGCATTTATTGTTAGTATCTCACATTATAACGAATATAAGATATTCAGTATTATATTATTATATGTAAGGTTTTAAAACAACCATTTTTAAAGTCTATTAAATAAACTTTATATTTTTTTATAATATTTTCTCTGTGTTTTATTTTTTATTATTATCAGTAAACTCTACACGCAATCACAGCATCAACAATAATATTGTCTTTACAATTAAAAATATTGAGAAAAATCAGCATATAATTCCTGGGTGTGAGGACAACAAGCCGGCTGGTTAGGAGAAATGTGTTAACATTCTAGGATAATCCTGTGCATGTTTCTTATGTGTGACAGGAATAAAGGTAAAAGCAAAGAAAAAGTTAAGTATATTTTACACAGTTAAAAACACATATGTGCTTAAATGAATATATTTATTGATAGAACAATGGAAAATAACCAAATTCGAGTTCTTTTACTGCCCCATACGAACTATAATTTGCTATAGGTGTAAAGAAGTGTGAACGTAGACCAACTATGTCCTGGATGATTAATTGTTTTGAAGCTAATTATTTGTATTTTGAGTAAATATGCATGTGTATTGAAACAAACACCAACTTCCCTAGTGGTGACATACAAATATTATTAGTGTTACAGAGTTTTATGCAAACTTATAACCACACGAGGTGTACTCTCTTGACCTATTCAGTGAATAAGTTTTATGCCATAAGCTTCACTAACAGAGAGATAGTTCGTAAACTGTTGCTGTTATTGGTTTATCATCGATATTGTTATTAACATTGAAAGGAAATTTTTAGAATTAGGTTTCTTTTTTCTGATTATTTTTCCTAATTCCTTTATTTGAAATAAAATTAGATTAACATTAAGTGCCAAGTGTTCCATAGGTATGTGTTTATTAACTGTGTTTTATTAAGTGTTGAATAAGTTTCTAAGTTTTGTTACAGTTGAATAAATTGCTTTTTGTTGTTGTTAAACGGTGATTGTAGAGAAGTATTTATTTTAAGTTGTTACAGGGTGGTCATCAGTCTTAATAAGTCTAATTATCACTAAAATTCGTTTTGTTCCAGTTTAAAGCAGAGCTCTACAATAAGTTATTGTTGCTCTGTCAGCTACTGTAATCTACTCCAAGATATGAGTGTTGTAAATCCGTAAACTTGACCACCGACCCACTGGGTGATCCACTGAAGCTATGCTTCGTTGTCAGTGATGTCGAGAAAATATATATGTGTAAAAAACGGCTCGTTTGGGTTGAGAATTTTTTGAATGTTTTTTAGATGCTTGAATAAATAATTTTATATTATTTATTTTAATATTTTTAATATAGGTATAAATGTGTTTCTTTTTATTAGCTTGTTTTGGGTTTAAGTTGTTGTATAAGTAAGGCTTCTTTAATTTTGCGTTTGTTTATGTTTGTTTCTTTATTTAGTATTTGGGTGTTTTCTATGGTTATGCTGTGTTTATTTGACTTGCAGTGTTAGAAAATGTGTGAAGGTGATTTTTTGTGTTCTTTGAATCTGGTTTCCATTTTTCTACTTGTTTCTCCAATGTAAAAGCCGTGTTGGTGTGGTATTTGCCAGTGTAGTTATTACATAGTTTTGTGCCTGGTTTTGAATAAATTTAGTATTAAATGGAATGTCATATTTTGTTACTATTTTTGCCAAATATTGGCTATTGTTCTGCTGATGTCGGGAATATATGGAACGCAGCAGTATATGGTTTCGTGATTTTTGATTCATGAGATGTATTTACTTTTGTTGGTTGATTTTGCTTTCTGTCTAGGTGTGTGCGTATAACGTTTTCTACGGTTTGTGGAGGAAACTTATTGATGTTGATGAAGTATTGTTTTATTTTGTCTAATTCATCGTTAATTTTATCTGGTGAGTATAGTTTTATGGCTGTGTTTATTTAGTTTCTTAGTATGTTGAGTTTTTGTTTTGTTTCATATGCTGAGTCCCAAGGAATGTGTAATCCAGTATGGGTGATTTTTCGGTGGATTGTTTTTTAATTGTGTATCGGTTCTTGTAATTTTGAGGTTAATAAATGATATTTGATTACTTCCTTCTTGTTTACATGTGAAGTTAATGTTGGGATGTATAGAGTTAATGTGATTGAAAAAATTAAGTATGTGTTCTGTATATCTGAATTCCGCAACCGTGTCATCTACACATCTTTACCAGTATAGTGGTGGATGTAATGCTGTGTTAGTTGCTTGTGTTTCAACTTGTGTCATAAAAATATTGGTTAGAACTGGTGATACTGAGTTGCCCATACTTAGGCCATTTGTTTATGTATAGTTTTGGTTGTTGAATGTGAAGTTTGTCTTCAACGTGGTGAATTCTATGAGGATTGCTAATTGGTTGCTGGGGATGTCTATTGAGGGGGTTAGGTTCTCGGATATAGGGTTTCAAGGCTAACTGGCCATTAAGGCTTTATGATTAAGTTGATTAAGATTAGACTTGAAATTAAAAGAGCCTTTGATGAATAAACTGGCTGATGTTACATATTTGTAGAATGCTCATGTTATGTATTTACCAAGATTGTAATTAAACGATTTATATGTGGACATTATTGATCGTAATGGGCAATCTGGTTTACGAAGTTTGGGGATGTCGTATATTTGTGGTGAGTCGGTTTTGCGTAGGTGGGAATAAAGTGTTTGTGAAATAGTGTTGGCATTTTACATTTTTAGTTGTATTTTGTTTAGTTACGTGGAAGGTATTAATAAATACATACATCAGGTGTCAAGAACTACATATTTCATTAAAATATATAACAAAGTAATGTGTCGTGTAAGGGCTGGTGTTTGAGTCAGATGTGTATAACCGTGTGTCTAAATTGTAACATTTAGCTCATATAAGTAACTCGTTATTCATGCAGAACAATAAAGAAGGAACATATTTCCTAATCCTACATACGTTTGTGGGGATGTTCAATGACTTACCAAGCTTGATACCAAAACAGTTGATGTCTTTGTTGTCGAGAAAATATAATTATATTGCTATATCAATTTATTAACTTGTTGTTTTCTACATACATATACGTATGTAAACAATGTTCCTTGTATAAAATTAGATGAAAAATATCGAAGACGAGCAAGGCTTTGAAAGCCCTTACATGAGAATAAATGAAGATTGGTCTATATTTTTTTAAAGTTATGTGTCTCCCAATTAGGCAGTAAGGCTACGGCCTCATTATTGTATGTGCTTTGGAGAGAACATTTAAATTGTATTGTTATAAGATGGCTAAAAAACAAAGACATCATTATGAAATCTTAAATTCTAAAATAATTTAATAGTTTGCTTCAGCTGAATGTATCGTAAGGTAAGAAAATAGGTTTATGCTCTATTTAATAATTCTGTTTCATTTAGAAATCATCAGAGTCCTGTTCAGATGCGTTTAATTCCAGCAGGAAACGCACATTAAGTTACGTAGCATTTCATTTAGTGGGACCGCAGCCAAGATACTTTCATTTAGAAAGCTTAAAAGTGAAATATTGTGTTAAAAGGAAAAATTCTCCACAGAACTTTTCTCTGTCGAAAGTTAAGAGCTGTAACCTAAACTTTTAATCTCGTCCTTCTATTAATATGTATTTAATTGACATATGGAAGCTTTAAAATTAATTTGTAATCCAACTGTTTTCATTTTCAAGAAATCTGATTATACTGTACCACGTAAGCAATCGGGTAAAATTAATTAATCATTTATTTTTCGGAGATGGAATCTAATTAAACACACTAAGGGGTTTTATACCGAAAGTATATGTTTTTGCGAGATTTTTATATAAATTTTGGTTATGTAATCTTATATAACTAACACGTTACTTAAGAGAGGAAACCCAAATAGATTGATTTTTTTAATAGAATTATTTGCCACAACGACCGTGGTAATAGCTATATTAAATAATTAGCTGTATATTTCGTCTACAAATTAGAGCCAAAGACACTTCTTGTCAGACTAATTGGAATACTTTGTTTCAGCAAGATGAAAATGTCAGAGATACTGTTTCTTACTATTCATTAATAAAATAAATTACTTCTTCGCTAGATGCTACTTCTTAAGGAAAATTAAAAATGTTCTTTCTCTGATGGCATCATAATTTTCGTGACAATGAAGTTAGTTATTCGATGGTTAGATAGATTCCCGTAATTTCCTTTCGTGGCTCTTTTTAATGTAGCTAGAAACGTTATTTTAACAAATCCGTGTTTATGAGGAAAACTTCCATATAATAAGGACAACAAACAACACTCAAATGGAACAAATATAGTCATAATTGATTTATGAAAAGGCTTTCAATATACAAATTAATTTATATTGTCGATTTCTTCAGCAGCTAAGAGTAGTATTTTGTAATTGAATAGGTTGGTTGGTTGTTTAGAATTAAGCACAAAGCTACACAATGGGCTATCTGTGCTCTGCCCACCACGGGTATCGAAACCCGGATTTTAGCGTGTAAGTCCGCAGACATACCGCTGAGCCACTGGGGGGCGTAATTAAATAGACATAACTTCTCCTACGTCTTTAATATTTTCTAAAGTGTAAACTGTTTACGTTGAGCCATCACGTAATATTTTGAAAAATTTGTTAAAAATACATTTCGTAAGCTTCTTATTTTTAATGTTTTGGTGCGGTTTATTTTCGAGTCCTTCTTTTAACTATAATTTAAATAAAAAAATTGCTATTATGTTCTAATGCACGATGCCCAAATAAACATAAGATTATTTCAAAACATTTCCAATAACACCCAGTGTCACAGCTTTATGTTTGAGAATTTCCAACCTTAAAAACCGAGTTTCGATACCTATGGTAGGAGAGAGTACATTTAATCCATATTACAGCTTTGTGCTTATATTTAAACAAATTTTGCATGTGCATTAGGCTTATCAAAATGTTTTTACTTTTGTGCAGTATATTTAGTTGTCATATTCCTCGTGTGTCTTTTTCTCAGTTTTATACATAAATTAGTGGATATTATAAATTACTCTAATGGAAATTACTTTTTTTATAAAACCTAAAGAACTAATACTTAAAACTGTTAAGTTTCATTTCCTTTTAACTGTGAAATTTCCTAGGTGAATAATATTGTGTTACCTATCGTAAAAAATATTATAATAATCTTTCACTTTTACACTAAAGAAATATTGACCGTATTTGTTTTTCAATAAACAGACTGAAGGCTCGTTCCTTGTTTGGTTTCTCTGAAAATAACTCATGGCAAATAGCAGTTGTGAGAGGAAACACGAGATGTTCTAACTTTTAAGTCTATAATTGTATGTTCATGAAATAAAACAAACATTTATATAAACTCTAAACTTTGGTGAGAGATACGCTGCTATCTTTCCTATTTGTATGCCTCACAATAATTCTTAGATGGGTCGGTGATAAGTTTAAAAGATCATAATGCTAAAAAAACGGGTTTTGATATTTATGGTAGGCACAACAAAAATAGACTGTGTTTTTTTTAATTTCGCGCAAAGCTACATGAGAGCTGTCAGCGCTAGCTGTCCCTAATTTTGCAGTGTAAGAGTAAAGGGAAGGCAGTCAGTAATCACCACATACCACCAGCTCTTGGGCTATTCTTTTACCAACGAATAGAGGGATTAACCGTCACATTATATATCACCACGGCTGAAAGGGCGAGGATGTTAGCGATGTTTCGTGGACTTAGATGGTACAAGAAAAAAAAAAAAGGATCAAATATTCTCAATTTTTATTTTACGACCTGAAATTATCACTACGTACTTTTTGATTTTGTGGTGTCTCTTCTCAAACACTAATTTTTAAATTCCTTTAGTCAGCTAAAATTCTTCTGCTCAAACAATGTTAATTCCTAAAACGTTGTTGTTGCTTTTGAATTAAGCACAAAGCTACACAATGGGCTATCTGTGCTTTGCCCACCACGGGTATCGAAACCCGGATTTTAGCGTGTAAATCCGCAGACATACCGCTGAGCCACTGGGGGGCTATTCCTAAAACAAAATATTTCCTAAGCAACTATTTAGTCCCAGTATTAAAACCATGTCGTTGTAATTTGTTTAGAACGAACAGAGAACGAAGAACCAACTTGCACTAATCTCTAGTAATTTTTTTTTGTTAAAGGCTGTTTGCTTATAATGATTCGAAACCTCAAATTTGGAGATGATTTTCGGTAACACGCATAAATTATTTGATAAACAAAGACCGGGTTCGAATCTCCGTCACACCAAATATGCTCGCCCTTTAAGCCGTGGGGACGTTATAATGTGACTGTTAATCCCATTATTCTTTGGTAAAAAAGTAGCCCTAGAGTTAGTGGTAGATGGTGACGATTATCTGTTTTCCTTCTAGTCTTACACTGCTAAATTAGGTACGGCTAATGTAGATAGCCCTTGTGTAGCTATGCGCGAAATTAAAAACAAACTATAAGCAAAGAAATACCACTTTGGGAAAGACATTCAACTTTGCAGAGTTAACGTATTGCATATTTATTCACTGAGCACAAACAAAATATTTTTACTCAGTTGATTTTTAAAAAACACTTTAAATAAAGGATCTTACTCTAAAATTTGAGAACCATTCTCCATACAAGAGATTTTTGAAAGTCAGTAACCAAAGAAATAATAGAAACTCCTTTTTATGAAGAGCAAAACTGAGCAAATTTGCTATTCAACACAAGGAAGCGGATGAATATATACGTATTTATTTAGGTATATGTGCGTTAACAAAGAATAATTTAAATGAGTTGGAATTTTTCAAACTGAACAGCACCTCATGTGCACGTGGGTTGGGCTAAAAGACCAGGTCGGTCGGCCAGAAGTACACTGGATATAGGTTGTTTGCTTGACTTTGAACCGAATCAGAGGATTTACTGTAGTTTTTTGTAACACATCCACAATGAAAAGTGTCCAGTCATATTACGTCTCGAAAACTTGGACCCTTTGACCTGCATCCTGAGACGATAGCTGTCTTTTTGAGAAGGTGTTAAGGCCTTAATTTTCATGATTAATGGTGTGGAACAAGTAGCGAATAATCTGTTGTTGAAGTTTTAATGGATAAAAGAAGTGTTTACATATGGCTGTATATTATAATGGGACGACTGAGTCAGTTAAGTGTAACATTGATTGCATTGCGTTGAATTTCATGTAGTATATAGACTGATACACATGAACCGCGAACATTTAGATTTTTATGTAATACATTTGTACCATATAAAAGAAATAAGCCTTATTTGTAACAACAAGCAAACCAAAACGTATAACATCAACATCATGATGGTTGTTCTTATGATTAGCAGCTTTTATTATCATCCAAGAGAGGGCAGCTTATCACTTTACAAATGATGGACTGACTATCATATTTTAATGACTAAATGGCCAAAGTCACAGTGGAGTGGTTCAGAAAAGAAAGTGAATGTTCTGGAGTGGTCCACAGAAATTCCTGACGTAAATAGAATGGAACGTTCATAGCGAGACTTGATGATTACTTCAATGATCTCCAAAGAACATGTGAGAATTGGAGCACTTTTACGAGAAATGTTTAGCAAAAAAAATCACACCATCCCAAAGCTGGTGAAAGTTTATCTAAAGAAACTCACAGCAGTAGTTGTTTTTTTAATTTTGCGCAAAGCTACACGAGGACTATTTGCGTTAGCCATCTCTAATTTAGTAGTGTAAGACTAGAGGGAAGGCAGCTAGTAATCACCACCCATTGTCACCTCTTGGGCTACTCCTGAATAGTACCAATGAATAGTAAAATTGACCGCCACATTGTAACGCCCCCACAGCTAAACAGGCGAGCGTGTTTGGTGTGACGGGGATTCAAATCCACGACTCTCGGATTACGAGTCGTGTGTCTTAATCACCTGGTCATGCCGGGTCTAGCAGTAGTTGCTGCTAAAAGAGCTTCCACTAAATACTAACTTAGGAAGCTGGATACTAATGAAATCATTAAATTTCAATTTATATATATTTTTTTCAGTTTTTTTAACATTCAACCTCTTTCACACACAACAGTGCTAAGTTTGATCATTGAGAGTTTTGATTAAAACAAGTTAATCAAATAAATGTTTATATCATTTGTATTTCACCAAGATGTGATATTTGGTAGAGCTTTAATACTTTTGCACTGCACTGCACGTGATTTGAAATGTTGACAGAATTTGTCTCGATGTAATTTATTTTAATACAACTTTGACCAAATCGTTTCTTCCTCGCAGGAAAACAATATAATTTTATCAATTTTTTTTAATAGATTGTAACTTATCTGTTTTTTAATTGTCTTCTTTAAAGCACAGAATATTTTTAAACGTGCCAATCTTCTCAAGTTTCTGTAGTAAAAAGAAAAGAGAGTTAACTGTATTTTACAAAAAAAACACACCTTAAGTATTCTTATATAGTGGCATGTTGTCACACACGTAAGCAGTGACTCGAAGAGTGACATAGTTGATTTATGCTGAATTCCTGAACATTATATCTCTGATGCTGCTAACAATATATTTAGCGGGCTAAATATGCTAGAGCAAAGGAAAAACATTCCTATGGCAAGAATAATAAATGTTGTAGAGCATATAGAACTTTTAGTGGAACTGTTGTGACAGCAATTGTCTTCGAAACATGTTTAGAGCAAGTTCAAAGCTGTGGTTACTTTCAACGGAAAAAAGGCATTATAATGAAGCTCGAATATCTTGTACAGCTGAAAAGACATACGTTAAATAACTAAAGCTCATGAAGGATTTTAAGTCAAACATATACAAAATGTTTCAAAATAAACGGATGTTTTCCTGAGAAACATGGTTGTAATACTATTTCGTCATATACCTGTCAAGTCTATAGACGCATTTAAAGTGACTTTTACGGCTTGGTCTACTTAAGTATATGTCAAAAGTTTATCAAGATATATAGTTTAATCTTAAGCTTGTTACAACCAGTTTTACGAAAGCGTATAATTATGACATGTTTGAAGGAAGTAACACCGAGTACAGCAAAAGACCTATCGCATCTTTTCGTAACTCTCAGTATAAGTCACTTGACATGACTAATATTCGTCATGTATCAAAAATATTTCTGTTAAAGCAGTAAATTTGAACTAATTCGGGTTATACTTTTTACTGTATTTCACTTTTCACTTTCGTTAGAAGTCCGGTTCATGATTTTGTAAAAATTTACCATTTTTTGCCGCATGTTAGATATCGTGGTCTTGCTGTGAAATGAATTTCTGACCAATAGGTCTTGTTTCCAATTGAATGATATGATGGTTAAGAATCTGTTTTTACCTGGACGAGACACATTAGACTTCGGGTTGATTACTGGCAGATCACTCTTGCATTGGCCCACAACATTAACCATTGTAGCTGTTGTTGAACCGTTATCCTTTTTAAGTCATCGAACAAACTATCGTCAATTGTTACCAAACACTTTCATTTTGTGTTCATCACTAGAGGGAACTGTATACCAGTGTTCGAAATCTGATGCTAATTTCAGTTTTGGTTTGACTATATCTTCTAAGCAGCGGATTTGAGTTGTTACAAATTAACTGATGCCACTTTTTAGTAACATCTAACACATGTACTTACAGCTAAGTTACTGACAAGATTTGTAGTGTGTCACGTAGAGTATTCTATGAGTTACATAACATGTCATTAGAAGAGCTTTCTATCCCGACCGCTTCTGTTAAAGGCATCGCTACCAGCTCCTACAGAAACATGAAATTTCGTCTTAATTTTTCCTTCGTAATAGATTTCACCAGCCAAAATTTTGTTTTCTACCCAACTTTCATGTTATGCATATGTTCTGTGAGATATGAATGTATTGAACACGTCACTGCTGAGAATATGGTACAACTAACTCTCCTTTTACAAGCATTACGCTGACGTGGCATTGTATGAACTGTCAAAACACGACTTTACACGAGTGCAGCTATTTTTCATAAAATTGAAATGATCACCTATAAGAGTTAGATTTATAACCCTTTAATTATTCGTTTCATAATTATTTTCAATACTCAATATATGCACAAATATTTCACAGGTGAAAGTAGGGAGACAAATGAACCTCGCACTACATCTTACAGATAGTTGTAAATATACCTTTTTATAAATTTAATATCCCACAAAACAGCTTTTGGAATGTCTCCTACAATCAGTTAATTAAAAACAAATGATGTTAGCTTTGTAATAAACGCTTTACATAAGAAATATCACGTAAGAGAATTTAACCCTTACAGTAGGATGAATGAAACTGTAACTATATGAAATATCCAATATCACCAATATAAAAAGATTAAAGTTTAGCACGAATAATTTCAGATAAAACATACGATATTGTGAACAAGATTATCCGATTTAAGACGTTGTGAGAAAGGTGTTTATACATTTACTTAAAAATCATTAAATTAAATTTTCTTAGAAAAATAATCGAACACAACTAGACAATACGTATGTTTTTTTCTCCTACCCAGGGGTGTCAAATTTATTAATGCATATCCATAAAAATATTCTATTATATGTTGTTAGAAATCGTAAATGAATATAAAATTAACACAGAGAGAAAACTAAAAGCTTAGCATGTCATAGTAACGTTTCTTAAAGAACTGTTTCATTTTGTCTCAGTTGTGTTTAAAGTTTAGGTTGGAATTTTTAAGTTTTGGTATTTCGGAATCGAAAGAGATTCCACAGAATCTCTGTTTCACTGCCTACTTCTGATTATATGCGTATAAACTCTCTCTCGTTTTCCTGATAATCGATCAGTTCTTTTTGATAGAATGATGTTATTTAATTAAAACTCGTCGCAATAGTTTGGTTTTGTCCTTCATCAAACGTAACTACTTTAACTACGCCCCTTCACGCTCAAGTGAACTTTAAATCGGGTGAAATGAGTATCCATTTAAGCACGTCAAGATTTTGTAATTTCGTTTTGAGACAGAACGTTTAGATAAACGCGTTCAGAAAAATATGCAATTACGTTCAGAAATAATCGTCTTTATTAACTGTGTTTGTATTATTGTCACATTTTTCTCCATCACCCGAAACTATTTTGAAAGTAGAACATGGTCAAAGCTTTAATATTTCAGGTAGCTCTTAATGTATTTGAGGCTGTAATAAACTGATCTGAATATTTCCTCTATTACTGAGTCTGGAGTTTGTCGTGTGGTTTTATGACATAGAAGTGACTTAGTGCATGTCATCTGAAAAAACGATAAAAATACTATATTTTTTCACAGTCGGTAACAACAGATTATGTATCCATTACATGAACTCCTTAACACCACAATTAATACACTATTATTTCAGTAAAACGAATTCTATTACAACAAGTAACAGTAAGTCAGCTCAATGACTAGTATTTTCGATAAAGTAAGCCATATGAAATAAAAACATTGCATCTTACCACCAAGGTTACTCAGTTTCTATGTGTGTTATTCAGTGCAAAGCTGCACAACGGCCATACTTGTTCTGGACCCACTACAAGTATGGAAACCTGATTTTCAGCGGTAAAAGTTTTCAGAGTTTGGGGACCAGTTATTCATTTACAAAGGTATAATGACAGGCAAACTAATTTTAAGTGGGATTATTAGCTTCTAGAAAGATAGTATGACTGGTAAAACAACTTATATCACATAAAGCATATAATATTTACACTAGGATTATAGAAAATGTAGAAGATTTATTTCTCTAAATGAACTATTTATTTTACATGAAAGACTAAGACATACCAGTAAGGTTATTCATAGTCTAAAAGAATGCCCTTTTTAGGTGTAAAATAAATCACATTGCAAGAAACATTCAATTTTATCCCTATAGACGAATTATTTAAAATAAAGCACACAATATTATCAGAAAGAGTACGGCATTTTCAGAAGTTTAAAAATAGTTATCATAATGATGAGTTATGTTTTCAGAGCTAGGAAGATAAGACGACAAGATCATTATCTTAGCCTAATACTTTATCGTAGCTATTTTAATTGTGTGTCTATGTTTATTAGGAAGAGTAGAAATTTGAACAGATACAAAAGTTGTTTGGTAGTTTTACAAGTTGTAACATTATAAAGTGTAACAAAGATCTAGTTGTACTGAGTTAATAACAAATACGTTCAATAGAAAACTGATCACTCGTTATAATAATAATGTTTCAGGCCACGAGCTGTATTTGAGCTACTTCTGTCGTCTTAGCGCGCAAGCTACGTTTACGTACTGTTGCTAAAAACTATAATTTCTGTTGTACTGAGTTGTGAGAAGGACAACATGTTAGTTTTAGACTATACGTTTTGGCAAACGAAGACGTCGACTTCTGAGAACACATTTTGTTACATCAAATACACAGTGGTCCATGAATGTGTACTCAAATGACGTCATATAAGTGACATGTGACTTTATATTTAATTCTTTTACTGAAAAAAATGCGCTTTACAAATTATTAATACATTAACTGAACTGTACTATCAATGCACACATTTTCCAGCTAATGACATAAGAAATCAGATAGAAATACCTTCACTATATCACTGATGAAGGGCCTTGGGTATACATATCAAGTTTGATATGTCAAGCGAACAGGATAACTTTTGTCAAAACATTTAGATAACTCATCTAACGATAAGTGACTGTATATACTTTGTAGAATTTTATTTCACTCATAAAATAGAAATTATTACTAACCTAGAAATGCATTTTTTTTGTGTCCAGGGTAGAAATGTTATCGTGCAAAATATTAATTATTACTAACGAAGAAATGTATTTTTTACGTCAAGGGTAGAAATGTTATCAGGCCTAACAACTGCTGCCAACACGTTATCCTAGTAATATAACCAGAGCCTTTTTAGTTTTACTTTATGAAGTTTAATATCTCCATTTCACAAGAATTGTTTATCAACTAAAAAGCCAAACAAAATATATATTTTTTTATTTTTACTGCACCTTGTAAGAAGTAGTTATTATGTTGGAGTCAGTGGAAAGTCGTCTGTTTCTTTCCTTCTTTCTGTTTGTTTAAGTACCTCTGGATCTTTTTCAAAGTTGCAACTGCTTGTGGACTAATTAATTAATGAGTGAGATGAATGTAACGACTTAGCAGTTACTTACAGGCAAAGATATTTACAGTCTTGCAGGAGATGCACTTCTGTTTTGTTGAGTTCACTTCCCAAGTTAACTTTGCTATCATTTTCATTATTATATTGATAATCATCTGTGGATATTCTCGATTGTTTACTGTACGATATATTTTTTTTAATTTCGTGTAAAGCTACATGAGGGTCATTTGGGTTACCCGTCCCAAATCCAGTAGTGTGAAAAAAGAGGTAAGACAGTTAGTAATCACTACCCACCGCTAACTCTTGGGCTACTCTTCTACCAACGAATAATACGGTTGACTCTCACATTATAACGACTCCAAGGCTGAAAGGGCGAGCGTAGTTGGTGTGTCACTCACGATCCTCAGATTACGAGTCGACTACCCTAACCACCTTCCCATGCTGAGCCACGAAAATTTTTGTATAGCAAGGGCTATTATATGAACACCCAACCATATGTCAACTTGGCGGCATTGCATTGTTGAATAGCGAGAACTTGCAATGAACTACATATATACCTATTAAGTACTCGTATATTGTGTCGCATATGCAGCGAAACGTTAACGTAAAGGCATACGTAAATCGATCTAATAAAGTTCGACTAAAATTAACTAACCGTTCACCAATTTCTAAAAGTGATTGTAACAATGGTAAATTTAACCTAAAAGGTAATTTATTTTAATCACAATAAAAGCATGTTTCTCGTTTATTAAATATTTTACCGATAATAACGGTACAATCATGCTTTTCGTAGTTAATGAAACGTCGTTTCAACGTTTCTCTCTCTAAATGAAGTACACAATCATTTACCACAATGGTAAGCAACATTTTTACAGATTAGTTTGACCACAACAGTGTTGAGTATACAACATTATTTAAACATTCGTTTAATTTACACACTTAATATTGCAGTAATATTGGAAACGTAAGTACACGAGATTAAAACGACAAAGTCCAAGCAATAAAAACTTGGAAATAATTAACTTGATAGAATTATATTTCCATCGTTTAAGCTTTGGAGTATTTTATCATAGAATATCACCTGTAACATAGCAATTATGGTTAACTCTTTTTCGAAAACTGAAAAATTGTTGTTATGAGTTTCAATAACAGCATACAATTAATACTAAAACTAATTAATTTCCTTGCGAGTAACGCAGCCAATAAAACTGTTAATTAAAGATAATTCCAGAATAAAAAAATCACGTTAAAACCTCTACCAAAATATCTTACCATTTTAACCATTAAGTTTTTCTCATACAGTATTGTTATATTTCTAAAATTCTAAAGTTTTGTTTGAAACTTTATTATACTTATTTAACCTCAATGGCTGCATGCCATATGACCTTTTATAAATCTTTGTATGATTTCCTTAGTTTATAATTTACCAATAGTCACCTATTAGAAAAATCATGAAGTATCATAATCAGTGCAATGTCACCTAGTTGGGGAAATATCCAAAGACTGTGAACTCCATTTGTTCGAAAATATAAGCTATATAACAAGTTCTAGTAATAGTAGATGAAATTTCTATTTACTATAACTCAATGTTTCTTATAAATTGCAGGACATAATACTGTTGCTGTTTTGAATTAAGCACAAAGCTACATAATGGGCTATCTGTGCTTTGCCCACCACGGGTATCGAAACCCGGATTTTAGCGTGTAAGTCCGCAGACATACCGCTGAGACACTGGGGGGCAGGACATAATACAGCAACTATTGTATTAGATACGCAGTAAAGTATTATAGTTATTTATTTGTGTTTCATCAACAACAGAGCGAGCTAACGTTCAAAATATTAGTAATCTAAGCATCTTATACAGATTAAGAAAAACAAATAAAACTAAACGCTTAGTATTAGCATAAACGTAATAACGTTTAAACTCTCCTGAACCAAGTTTAATTATGCGTTTGATACTTAACGTTTGGTATTAACACACGAGCTAAGTAAAAGGTCAAAACCAGTAGGTTCAAAGTTTCGAAGCCTTAGGATCTAACTCCCAGCTTCATTAAACACTGGGTATTATAAACTGCGTGTTTCCTACGTAATTACTTCGACACTTAAAAAGCTATGCTTTACACTGAAGTCAAATAAACGTTACCATGGCCATCGTACCGTTCAATATCGATCTCGATTTGTAGTAAATATAAGAATTACGTTTTAAGCGTTGGAAGTTTCAACACGATTCTTTCATAAAAAGTGATTAGGTAATGAAGATATGCAAATCAAATGCAAGTAAAAAAGTGAATAATATATCACTTAAGTCACATTAACTGACACATTGAAAGATCATTGATCAAACAATTAGAGGTTAGTCAGCAATAGTAGCACAGTTTATTTTTACTTTTATAAATATAATAGTATATTTGATGTAATAGCAAAATAGCGTTGAGCCAAACCACTGTTCTTTCTTTAACAAAACAAGTTTTTATATTCTTTAGCTAGAATGATAAACGGTGTTCCTTCAACCTTAACAATATTGGAAGTGGTGGTTGAAATGTTCGTGTGCAAATTTTCGAGACGAGATGGATGTTAATCAGTACTAAACAAATGTAATATTTGATATGCGCCACAAACTTGCTAAAGTTTCTTTCACATGTGCATGTGTCACAAAAATGTCTCATATTCTTTCATACAGAAGTGTCTCTAAAGATAATAGATAGTATAACTGTTGTTTCCCTTATGCGTCACTGCTTTTAAAATGTACTGAAATATTAACATATTTTGACACGTGTGTAAAGTCCCTTATAAATGTATGTGCGATTATAAAACACACTTATCTTTTCATGTGTCACATTAAAACACTATACATTTCACATATACGTAGTTATTATATATATATATATATATATATATGTTGAAAATAGATGTGTCACTAACACTTTATTAAAGCTTTTGTATCGTATGTGTCACTAAACCATTCATATATTGTTTTTCAAGTGACTGTGATTAAACTACTTTTAACAAGTATTATTAAAATATTTTAAATGAATGTTTGTGTGAATAAACAGTTCCATGTTATCGTAACGTACGCATGTCACTGTAACACTTACGTATCTTATTTATTTTACACAGAAGCATGTTTAACTTAAAATGTTATAAACAAATTAAGTAGAACTTATTCAAACGTTTTAATATATTCTTATTTTTCTAACTTTCGCTCCTGCAGGTGGTTGAATTTGTGGCTGCTTAAGGTATTTTTTGTATCACGGAAAACAAAATTACTCAAAATATTTCTGTTATACTTTTGTTTTCGATGTATGCCTAGCATCTCGGGCTGTTCTTCTATTCCTCCGGTCAATGTCCTAAATTTAATAAGTTACAATAATGTCAAATTCAGCCCTCAAATTACGTTCAATTTGAGGCAAGAAGCCCCATCTGATATCATTCTGCCTTCGGAATCACGTGACAAATTCGACAGCAAAGCATGGTAAGCGCACAGTTCACATGTCTATTTTTACATTTACAGGATACAGATATGGATTTAATTCACATTAATACACAATTTTTTGTTCGATCCCGGAAGTCATCCTTTAAGTCGAGCTTGGACTTGTACTTGGACTTGGTTAGGGCTGAATGGCGTGGAACGGCGACGTGGCTTTTGTTGAGTTTGCCCAGTGCTGCAAGAGATGCGACCTCAAAGGCGTCTTGTACGCTACGGCCACTGAGTCTAGATGAGGTTTCCACGTATGTTGTAGCCCCAATCTGCCTGGAAACTACTAAGGCCTAGAGAAACAGTTAAAAATACAGGGAATAGTCATGACAACCCCAGCTTTTATCAAACACATTTTCCAATATATTAAAATAAAGTTTGACAAAATTTGGGTGCAATTTGCTGAAGTAATTTATTAATAAGTTAGACTACGTACAGTAATGTACTCCTAAGAACTTGTGAGTAAAATCAAAGTGTTCAAATTTGTGTCAACCACACTATATCTACCATATTTATTTCCGTCGTGACCTTTCGTTCGTGTGTAGTTCGTTAATTCTAATGAGGTGATTAAGTAATAAATATATGCTATGTAGTACTGCGATAATTAATGCCGCTCACTAATACATAAACGGACTGAAAGTATAAGCTAACACGTTACCGTTGCACGAACTTCAATAGAGATTGAGAAATACAAGTAAAAAGACATTGATTGATTAGGAATTATGTCGCATCTCAAAATAGATTTATACACAACACTCAAACATGGCTACAAAGTTCCATTTGTAATTAGCCCCTATGCCAAGGAAATAGTTTTGAAGTTTCCCAAGTTTCATGTCGGTTATCAAAAGACCACCAAAATCGTATGAAGGATACAATATTCTTAATGTTACAAGTACTTAGAACCTAATTATTTTACAATTATTTTTATAATATCGATTTAATTTTAAGTTGTACCTTCTATGGTGACCGAAACTTTTAAAACTTAAGTGGAAAAAAGATGTTTAATGATTTAAATATTTTATCAACAGGATGATTTGTACTATATTATATTGTGATCATAATTCATTCTCGCTTCAACCATACTGGCAAATGTATATTATTGCAAACGTTTGTCCCTAAACCTGAATTCATGTAGTTTGTTGTCTGCCCCAACACACAGGTAAACGGAATTTATTTCGATTTTTAATTATTTGTTGAGCCACTATAAATTCCAAAAACTAATCGAGAACTCACTTAGTCATGAACCACAACAATGGTTCATAATAGTATTCATCCAGGAAGCTCACAAAAAATTAATTGAGCATACGGGCAACATCTAGCTAAAAAATACAAACTTTTTGAAATAACACCAAAGACAAAATTCATTCATTTGTTATTTATATTATTATTCTCTATATTAACTTTTTTCACAAGCCCACATAAAACTATTATTGATATTTTATTGAAACCTCGGCAAATCTAAAACACTCATGTGCAGGTAATAGGGCTATTTTTATATTAATTCTTAAAAGAAGCAGATATTTGGTCAGTTTTTGTCGCTACTAATGAAGCAGTTCAAACCACGAAGCCTACATACAACAAAAATCACCAAGATAAATTGTTTCAAAATATATGCACTGCTATTAAATAAACTCATTTGCAGGTTGTAGAGCTAGTAGTAAGTTGATTTTTAAGAGTCGATATTTCCACGCTTTAAGTTTTTCGTCGCCACCAACAAATAAGAACTGTGTAAAAAGCTATTTCCTGTTTTAGTTTGTTTACTTACTTAAGGGTCCCTAGCTGTAGACGTGAAAATATAATCTTTGTATTTTGATTCAAGTTATTCCTGTACGTTTTTTATTCTTATTTATATCCATTTTTAAATTATTTATTAGAAATCTATTTTAAAGTGCTTTTTTAATATTTCTAGACAGTAAAAAGTGGCTATAGTATGAAACTAACCTGTTCCGAGCTGACTGGTGACTTTTTTCTTTTTGCTAGCGAAGTCAGTGTGTCACTGTCAGTGCGAAGATCACTTTGGCAACCACATAGGAGGACAGGTACGTTGGGAGAATGATCTCTGACCTCTGGAGACCACTGTAAAATGCAGATGGGCAAACGACCACACAACATGTTATTTTTATAATGTTTTATAATCTGAGGAACACAGCACTTGTCTTTGTGATCATTCCAGCCCTTCTTTCATATTTTATTTCTCCATTGATTGCCTATATGATTATATCATTATTTAATTTGATGTTATTTACATACTGAGAATTAAAGAACTTGTTCACAGATAAAGAAGTTCGTAAAATAAAAATAAATCGTAAAACCCCCCAAAATAATATTATTTTAATAAATGTTGTACATAAATAGTATTGAACAATTTGTTTTGAATATCTCGCAAAGCCAAATGAGGGATATATGCGCTAGCCGTCCCTAATTTTGCAGTGCAAGACTAGAGGGAAAGCAACTAGTCGTCACCACCCACCGCTTACTCTTAGGCTACTCTTTTACTAATGAAAAGTGGGATTGGCCGTCACATTATTATGCCCCTACGGCTGAAAGGGCGATCATGTCTGGTGTAATGGGGATTTGAACCCGCAATCCTCAGATTACGAATATGAAAAACGACACATGAGAATGCTTAAAATATACTACTAGATATAGTTTCCAGTTACAAAAATCGCACAAATATAAATAGGCTATCAATTTAATTTCACTTTGGCACCGACATAGTGGTAATTTGACTCGCAATTAGTAGAAACAGACAGAGATCCCAACAAAAATTGTGGCCATATTAGTGTACTTATTAAAACAGTACTTATTTAAATACAGGATTTATATAGAATAATACAAAATAATGTTAAACACAAGCTCTGAAATCTATAAGTCCGCTAATATTAGGCCTAAAATTAGTTACGTTTTTATCAAGTAGAGCTTATATTCGGTAAAGAAATAAACGAACACCATAACTTGTGTAAGTTTTTTGCTTTAGTTTAGTTAAGGCTAAGATTTACCGTACTTGATAGTTTCAATAAATAAAGTTATAATGCTATTCTACAACCTAGCGTTAGACCTTTATAAGCTTTTAATATGTTGTGGTACAAAATGTCTACCAAAGGATATTTCCCACAATTTTTAACATCCGTTGAAATGAAGTGTGTACGCATGCGCATTTAGAATGTAAGGTGCACGAGCATTTTAGGATAGCCAAATTCCAAGTATTTTTAAAATATATAATTAATTTAACCTGAAACATTAAGAAATACTTCAGAATATTTTAACATTTACCCAAAGAACATTGAAAATCAACGTCTGTGCGAAATAACTGTTATTACACACATGTGACTCTGTATTACTGGTATGCTTATCCCAAGTTACCTATAAGGAATACATTCAAGAGTTGATGAGCCCCAGAATATGTATTTGATAAATGTACGTGTGGATAATAAGAATTCAAATTCTGAATTCTTACTCATAAATGTCGTTATCTACATCGTTTTTGTCTTCACCTCAGCCTTATATTGGTAAGATGTCGATTTTGTATGTCTGGAATAATCGTTTATCTTGCCATGGGCCACAGAAAAAATAACGTGACAAACTGTACAAAACGCATGAATATCACTGACTTTTGATGCAATAACCGAATATTTTGCACTATACTCTTTCCTGAATTTTTGATTCACAATTTTAGTCCTTTTAGATTTGCCAGAAACAAGACAATCTGATGAACGAGGCCTCTTTTTTCTAACTTGTGAACGATCGCATTGGTGTTTCTATGTTGCTTAGAAAATGAGAAATACCCGTTTACGCGAGCGCTGATTGAATGACAAGTACCGATGACGTAACTATGGATTCCCCCACGTACCCAGTATGGAGAAGCACGGCACTCAAACTATTGGTAGACGTCGGAGATACAAATATTTTTTTATTATTTCAAGCACAAACATGATTATCGCAAATAGCCATTTGGACTATGTCTTTTATTTATCATCAAAATTTATTTGTATTTCAATAAAATTTTTCTTTTTACCCCTTTCAAGCCCTGTGGGAAAAATTTATCACTTTATTGTATAGGCCTATATGACATATAATAATTTGGGAGTTTCAACAAGTCGAAATATTGTCTGTATGAGCGTATAGTTGTAATGTCTACACCAAAATCGTAATGATTACGCTCAAATCGTAATGGTTGGCATCTCTGCATTACATCATAGTATAATACGTGTCTCATATGTCACAAAGTACATCACCACACATACTTGCATCTTTGTTATTAAAAGATTTCAACATTGTTTTAAAGTAAATATTTGTTTTTCCTCTTCGTTCGGTTATTTGTTTCTAAATACTCGGCGAGCTGCATCAAGTAATTAAGAACAAGTGGTTTAACATAGACGTTTTTTGCGAGTCGCCTCATTAACATGAGACGCGTTTAATGCCGCGTTTTTCGTTTCTAAATATGCGTCGGGCTGCGACAAGTACAAACATGTTTAGCATACCGTTTACATTAGCTTCTGCCAACGACATAAAGAACAACAAATGCCTCAATTAAAGGATCTTTGTCGCCTCATTAACATGAGACGCGTTTAATGCCGCGTTTTCCGTTTCTAAATATGCGTCGGGCTGCGACAAGTACAAACATGTTTAGCATACCGTTTACATTAGCTTCTGCCAACGACATAAAGAACAACAAATGCCTCAATTAAAGGATCTTTAGTTCGTTACTCGTCCTTTCCTTGAAATATTGGAGGTAACTGAAAATTTCTGTTCAAAAATAGCAAATGAAAGAATAATAAGTATATAGATATGCGGTTGTAGAGGATGTATTGTATTTAGTATTTCTCTAAGGAAATAAAGCGATGTTAGATCAGCATTTTTATGGATATTGTACCACAATATAGTTTAAACGACTTGTAGGAAGCGGCCGGTTGAAAATCGGTAAAATAGACCGATTGCAGGTTTCCACTTTTAACAACTTTCAATTTCGCAGAAAATTGTTTGAAAGTAACGCCCAAAAAGATTTCTAGTCTTTACAAATGCGTAGAAATGGTGATGAGCTTCAGAACGTTTTCAGTATGGAATATTAGATAAAATCAAATCTGTCATTTTATTTGGCGTACATCCAATCTAATTCTTCAATATAAAACACGTCAAATATGGGTATTAAATTTCTACAATGTACATAAAACGTTGGTTTGTATTTTCGGTTACTCTGATATTTTATGATGACAACAGCAATAAAAAATATAAAAAGAACAGGAAAAGAACAAAATCCAAACTTTCCATACCTCTTGTATAGAGGAAATAGCTTTCAGGGTTATTACACACACATAAACACGCGCACAAATGTGTTAGTCCATATATATATATACGGTTAGATAAACCAAATGAAAAAAAACATTTTACCAGTTTATGGGAAAATAAATGATTGTTTGTTTGGTTTTGGATTTCGCGCAAAGCTACACGAGGGTCGTCTGTGCTAGCCGTAAATAAATTGGAGTTTAAGATCAGAGGAAAGGTAGCTAATCACCACCACCCACCACCAATTTTTGGGTTACTCTTTTCCCAACGAATAGTTGGATTGACCGTACCTTATAACGCCCCAAAAAATGAAAGGGCGAGCACGTTTGTTGTGATAGTGATTCGAACTCGCGACCCTCAGCATTATGAGTCAAACCCTAACTATTTGGCCGAAAGAAATGTGTTTGTTTTCGAATTTCGCGCAAGGCTACTCAAGGGCTATCTGCGCTAGCCGTTCCTAAATTTGCAATGTAAGACTAGAGGGAAGGCAGCTAGTCATCACCACCCACAGTCAACTCTTTGGCTACTCTTTTACCAACAAATAGTGGAATTGACCATAACATTATCACACCATCACGGCTGAAAGGGCGAGCATGTTTGGCGCGACGGGGATGCAAACCCGCGACCCTCAGATTACCCGAAAAAATAAAATAAAATAGTTAACAAAATTGTGTATTTTCAAAAATTATCTGTTATTTTCCTGAAGTTACTGTTGCGACTTACTCACAGCCTAACTTCGTCATTTGTGTCTTCTACTGTTTTAATTAAGGAAGGTTGGACAATCTCATTCAAAAAGTCGAATAGCTATCATCTTCATTACAAATGCATTACTCGAGTATATTTTTTGTATCTGACTATTTTTACAAGCTTTTGGAGTTTATATACTAAAATCACTTTATTTGCATGAGCACCGTACTAATGGTTCTTGGCACGGCATGGCCAATTGTGTTGAGGCGTTCGACTCGTAATCTGAGGGTCGCGGGTTTAAATCCCGGTCGCATCAAACATGCTCGCCCTTTCAATCGTGGGGACGTTATAATGTTACGGTCAATCCCACTATCCGTTGGTAAAAGAGTAGCCCAAGAATTGGCGGTAGGTGGTGATGACTAGCTGCCTTCCCTCTAGTCTTACACTACTAAATTAGGGACGGCTAGCGCAGATAGCCCACGTGTAGCTTTGAGCAAAATTCAAAAACAAAATAAAAAACAAACTAATGGTCCATTTTCTTGAGTACAACTGGTACTTGTGTGACGACATACTGTTTAGTAGCACAAGTACTATTTGTGCTTATGTGACGACATTCTGCACTACTTTAAGAGGTGAAGTTTTCTGTTTCAGTTTGAATCTTAGCGGCATCTATGAAACAGCTTTGTTTAAATTAAATCAGTCCTTAATGGTGTTTGCTGAACTATTTTTGTTTTTATCAACTAGTAACACAGTTTTCTCGTGTCAGTTTGAGCCATAACAATATTTATAGAACTATAACCCTCGTTATAGCTGTATCAACCCTCGTTTCAAAGATGTTTGTCGATTGCTTTCTCTGTTCCAACAGAGTCCCTGTAATGTTTTTGTGTTTGTGTTTTCTTATAGCAAAGTCACAGTGAGATATCTGCTGTGACCACCGAGGGGAATCGAATTCGTGATTTTACCGTTGAAAATTCAGAGATTTATCGTTGTCCCAGTGTGGGACTGGTGTTTTTAAGACCACTTTATCTGTATTAATTCTAACACTAGTGGTGTTTAAAGCACTTCTGTTATGTAAATATTCTTTACTACACTCTGATTACTAAATGCTCTGTCACAATTCAAGATATTCCCAGATCAGTATTTTTAAACGACATTTATCTTAAGTGTACTTTGGTTTCATGTCTCCTAGGAAAGTAAGCGTGATTGGAAGTTGTTGGAAAAAGTAGGATTTACTATAACAAGATGAACTTGTTTCAAATTTAGAAATATTTTAGTCAATAAAAGGCGCGAGGCTCACTTGATACGTCAACATAATGACATTAAGAGAGCATAATGAGTCAGTCCAAACTTTTTACAGAACAACTTAATTAACTGTAATTTCTGTAACAGAAATACTGTAATCGTTATTTAAATCAGCTTCAATTCTTATAACTCAAGGGTAATCAAATAATGTGGCTTTAGTAATCACACCTTTTACTTCTTGTTATGGCTGTAAAAAAATTTCATTTGAAAACTTGTTAGTTTAGCAGAAGTTATTGTTTTAGTACATTCCAGCTTCCAATAACGAGGTTTTAACCCTAAAATAACTGAGTTTTAGCGGCAAGTTTATACTGAAGTTTTGTTTTCTAATAATATTTTTCTTTTGATGTAGGAATTATAAGAAACTGAGTTGGTTAAATAAACTAATTATTATTAAATGAACACAACTACTAACTGAAAGAAATTATGATAAGGAGTTGAAAACGAAACTTCATTAAATCACCAGAATTTGAATGATTTGTTGATAAACTAAAACAAAGTCATAGAAAAAATACAAGAATAATTTAACTATCGTTTCTCGTCGGAATCTCTAGATCCTAAGAAAATATCTATGTTTTCCTCCATTTGAATATAAACACTCGAATTTAGTTTGATATACCTTAAGCTTTGTTATTATTCTGATTAGTTTGTTTGGTTTGCTAGCCGTCTCCAATTTAGCAATATAAGACTAGAAGGAAAGCAGGGAGTCATTACCATCTATTGAGCTACTCTTTTACCAATGAATAGTGGAATTGACCGTCACGTTATAATACCCCCACAACTGAGAGGGCGAGAATGTTTGGTGTGATTGGGATTCGAACCCGCGACTCTCAAATTACGAGTCAAGTACCTTGACCACCTGGCAATCCCGGTGCGAACTAAATTAGATAACTTAAAGCAATTAATATTCTTCTTATAGACTTTTTCTTCTGATTTTGTTGAAATTAATATCGAATGTTTGCTTGCATAAGAGTTTGGGAATGACGTAAAATGTTTTCAAAACTGGGTATAATAAGTGTGGTTAGTCTTTCAGTTGGATTATTTCGGAATTAAGATGTAGCTTAATTTTATTAGAGAGATAAAACATGATGGCATACTGAGAAATATAAATAAGTTGTTTATATCCAACAGTAACAAAATCAAATATGCGAATATTTTTCTTTTAAGTTTCACGTCTTTTGGATAGTATATAGGTTTACACAGTGTTAATGTTTAAATTTATTCATATAGCAATGTTTTCATTCGTTACTCAGAAACGTTGTAGTTAAACAGAGATTACTAGTTTTCTAGTAAAACAGCAGTTAGAAAGTTAACATATCGGGTTAGATTCTCCTCAATCGATACAGCAGATAGACCAACGTGACTTTGCTCGAAATAAAAAAGCAAACAAAACAATTACAATTTATCGACCCTGTTATATCTATTTACCTCGCTATAAATGATTTCTCGAATCTATTTTATTTTGCTTTGTTCTAGTTTTTTTAATTTCAGTTACAATACAATTTATGGCGCTGTTAAGCACGAGAAAGTCCTGTTAATCCTGCTGTTTGACAGAGAAGGCTGGTTCCAAGTGAAGGGAATTTAATGCACGCCATCTAGAGAAAAAGAAAAACATTACCTACACATCTGTTGGAAAACTGCAAGCAACACTTATTGAAACTAGCAATGTAGACGGCAGGGTTTTGGTTCAATGTGTTACAAGAGAATGAAAACACCGACTCCTTACTTTTTTCTTTCGAATTACAATATAACTAGTAGTAAACATTCTTTAAACTATGTTGAAGTGCTCATGGTTCGGAATATTTCGGACGCTCTGTACATCCGTCGAGCTTAGAACATTCAGAAACACCACAGTCTTCATTTATGACATTAAAACTTAATATTAAAGTAATGAAAGCTCATGACCACGATCTTATAATTTAACAAGCATGTAATCATAATTATGGTAGAATAATAGCCATGTTACATTGATATCATACGTTATTTTATAGCATTATAAACAAACATAAATTACATAGAGTTTAAAAAATTAATTGGAAGATTGTTGTTTTGAATTAAGCACAAAGCTACACAATGGGCTATCTGTGCTATGCCCACCACGGGTATCGAAACCAGGATTTTGGCGTGTAAGTCTGCAGACATACTGCTGAGCCACAGGGGAGCTTAATTGGAAGATTTTTTATACTTATGATAACGGATGGTGGTATATGAAGACTTAACAGAAATTATATGATATCTACCTAAATCTAAGATGCTTTAAACCATCTGGGACTATTATCAATAGACAAGTTAGTTTTAACAGAATAGTTTTAAAAACCGAGAATAAATGTACCGATGAGAGAGTAAGTATTGTGTTTGTAACGAAGCTAAGAAACACTGAAATAACGTCAAACTTTTCTCATTACTAATAATTGATAAGGGCGCTCGCCTCACAATCTGCGAGTCGAATCCTCACCACCGAACATGCTTGGCCTTTCAACCGTAGGGGTGTTATTATGTGATATTCAATCTCACTATTCGTTGGTAAAAAAAGTAACCCAATGGTCTCCAGTGGATGGTATTGACTAATTGGCTTCCTTCTAGTCTATCACCTGATGAGTCAGAGACAATTAGCACAAATATACTTCGTGTAATTTCGCGAAATTCAAAAGAAACTAAGCTCACCCCTAAATAATTGTGAATTTATAATATGTATATATACGTGTTTATGTATTGTTAACGTCACAGATGTCATTGTTACGAAACAGTTTAAGAAAAAGAATCAACAACGGATTTTATACCACACCCCTTATACTCTCAGTACCACAGTCCCATAAAGGATTCATCATAAACAGTCAATACAAGAGCTAATTAAATATGTCTGAACATTAACATATCCTACTGTGTGTCTTAACGTTGTTTGATATAATGAGTTTCGATTTCACAATACAAATATGCGTCAGTAGGGCCGAGGGTAGTTTAATATTAAAGTATCAGTCTGAATGAGGTTAGGCCTAAAGAATTGGTAGGGTCGGGTACAGCCTACTTTAGAGTATTGGTCTCAGTGTAAATAGGCTTAAAGAAGGAATGTTGCCGATAAAGCTCTAGATCTCCTACAGTAAGTGAGTTATAGGAGTAACAGTCAATTTATATATTTGGCTAAAAGTAATCATGTATGTATGAGGTTGTTCAGAGTGGCTGATTTGCATGCGTTGCATAAGGTGTGATTGAGATTGAAAACACCGAATGATAAATTTGCGTTTGAGCCCTTCTGTACTTGTTAAAGTAACAGTAGCAGCAGTTCAATAGAACCTGTAGTTTATAAAAATATATCTCTGGTTTAACTAACATATCAATTTTCTGTAGAGTTTATTATTTAGTTCAATCTTCTGCTGGAATTCCCTTAATCTCTTGAATATTCTTTATTTGAAATGATTCTATTATTATTGTTTTCATAATAGGGGTTTAAAATAGAACAACGAATAAATATTGGTAAAAACACACGCGCTCTCGTGAGTGTGTATAGGTATATATTTTTTCATTCATAAAATAAAACACACACAAAATACATTAAGTCCAACAAAAATAGTTTATGTAACTCACTCTGTACACAGTATTTTCTAGAGAGTCTGGTTCACTAATGAAGAAACACAAGAAGAAGACGTTGGCATCTTTATACGCCAGAGGGCGAACAGTGTTATACGCACGAGCACCTAGAAAAGTATAAATAAAATAAAATAAGTAGAATTAATTCCCCTAAAAATTTTCATTTCCATTTTTTATCTAACACTGCTCAACATGTATCGACAGATCAATATTTTGTCAAAATTTGCAATATATTCCACCATGAATAAAACTCCTCTTTATGCTGTAAGTTGTTGCTTCCTTACCTATTATTTCTTATATTAGCATAATGTGCTTCCTTACTCACGTGTATCGGTCATCTCGTAAAAGTATTATTTGTTTGTTTGTTTAGAATTTCGCGTAAACCTACATGAGGGCTATATGCGCTAGCCACCCACCGCCAATTCTTGGGTTATTCTTTTATCAACAAATAGTGGGATTGATCGTCACATTATAACGCTCCCACGCCTGTAAGGGCAAACATATTTGATGACACGGGGATTTGAACCCGCAATCCTCAGACTACGAGTCGAGTGCCGTAACCAAGCCTGTATTATTTGAGTCTAGGTTACCTTCAGTAAGGCTTTCAAAACTGGACTTACAGCTTAAAATACAGCGCAGAATGATAATAATTTTATAAACAGATTAGAACAATTTGTTAAGCAGCTTACAGTATAAAATAACAACATTATTTGTATGCAGTTAAAATACAAGTAAAATAATGAAGAATGAGAATAAAAATATATGTGGAAGAATTGAGAATGAAACACAATGGATCATAATTTTTTTACGAGCAGCTTAGAATATACTGTATAATATGAAGTTATCTACAAGTGGCTGAAAATATAATAGAAAATGATAAAGAATCTTATAGGCAGCTTAGAATACATCATAGAATGAAAAACGTTGTTATAAGCAGAAGAGAACGCAACGCTGAATGAACGTTAAAGGTTTATACGGGTTGTTAAAGCTTTGTCACTTTTTCAAAGATCGATCATTAAACAAGAAATCAAAAATCTACAGAAGTGTGAAACTACTTCTCTGCTGCCAAGTGAAAGGCTAAAATTTTAACCAAATTCATAGAAGTTCTGAGCGACACGTTCGCTAGGTTAAACTTTAATAACTCGGTAACAAAAATAAAAGTTTCACTTAACCAGTTTCTATATGATATAAATAAAATATTCTTAAGAAACTGTAAAATTAAGTAACTTTATAAATGATGCGAACGTTAACGGAAGTTAATGTTTCAACATTTCTGATATATTTTTCTTGGAATATTAATTTTTAATCTTATGGATAAAACAATTAATCTAGTTGTTGTTTTGGAAGTAAGCACAAAGCTACACAATGGGCTATCCGTGCTCTGCCCACCACGGGTATGGAAACCCGGATTTTAGCGTGTAAGTTTGCAGATATACCGCTGAGTCACTGGAGGGCTCAGTGAATCTAGAAGACGAAAGTTAGACAAAAGAAACTGGCTAACGAAGAGACTATGGATGAAACAAACAAACAAAAAATATCTAATATACAAGTTTTCAAGAAAATGTTTAAAACTGAGGACGAGTGTATGTATGTGTGTGTTTCCATATAGCAAAGCCACATCGGACTATTTGCTGAGTCCCTCGAGGGGGTACTAGGGAAGAATGTATGTGTGTGTTTTCATACAACAAAGCCACATCGGGCTACCTGCTGAGTCCGTCGAGGAAAACTAGGGACGAATGTGTGTGTGTGTTTTTATACAACAAAGCCACATCGGGCTACCTGCTGAGTCTATCGAGGGAAACTAGGGACGAATGTCTGTGCGTGTTTTCATACAACAAAGCCACATCGGGCTACCTGCTGAGTCCATCGAGGGAAACTAGGGACGAATGTGTGTGTGTGTTTTCATATAACAAAGCCACATCGGGCTATCTGCTGAGTCCATCGAGAGAAACTAGGGACGAATGTCTGTGTGTTTTTTCATATAGCAAAGCCATATTGGGCTACCTGCTGAGTCCATCGAGGGGAACTAGGGACGAATGTGTGTGTATGTTTTCATATAGCAATGCCACATCGGGTTACCTGCTGAGTCCATCGAGGGGAACTAGAGACGAATGTGTGTGTATGTTTTCATATAGCAATGCTACAATGGGTTATCTGCTGAGTCCATCAAGAGAAACTAGGGACGAATGTCTGTGTGTTTTTACATATGGCAAAGTCACATTGAGCTCTTTGCTGAGTCCATCGAGGAGAACTAGGGACGAATGTGTGTGTGTGTGTGTGTGTTTTCATAAAACAAAGCCACATCGGCTACCTGCTGATTCCATCGAGGGGAACTTGTATTTTTGTTTTTTGAATTTCGCACAAAGGTACTCGAAAGCTGTCTGTGCTCGCTGTCCCTAATTTAGCAGTGCAAGACTGTAAAACAGTGTTTGTGTAGTTTCGGCTAAATGTTTTGAGTTAGGTTAAATGCCCTATTAAGAACATTAGTGACTGGTAATTCTGTGATTACAATCATCATGGAATGTCATTGTCGAATTTTTAACGGCGTTTTAATTAAATAATTTTTTAAATCTTGTTCGGTGTGTGTGTTTGTGTTTTATTTCAGCAAAACCACATCAAACTATCTGCTGAGTCCGCCGAGGGGTCCAGTTTTAGTTATGTAATACAATCATATATGGTGAGTTATCTTAGAAGTTTTTGGTTTCACTTCGAAATTTGGGACTTCTGTAAAATCAAACCTGACAGATGACAGCACTGTTGCACTTTTAAAATATGGTTACTATGGTGAATTAGAAAACAGCTTGTTTCTTATATATATATACATATATGTGTGTCTGAAACTTCTATCTTGGCGGTATTCATACAACTCAGTTCCGTTTATTTATTTTTATCGAATGTTTAAAATAATGGATTATCTAATTAGTAGCACCTGTCGATTCACTTTGGGATTACGTTTGTCTGGCACGGTCTCACACGTCAAACACTATTCTTATTTTGGCGACAATGAGGAGCAAGCCATGAACTGAAGGATTCATTTATTATAAATGCTGACTTGTAGGCTACATGATGGCCCTGAAAAATATGGCTGTCACGTAAAAGTCGAACATTGTCGTCTGCCATACTTTACCTCCTCTGCCACCGACTACTTTTCTCCGATTCCATCTCCATTTAAATTAATTTGCTTTCCTAAAGTAACTTGATGTAAAACTTAAATTCTATGATAATATTATTATACTCACTCACGATCGTGGAGAAGGGGGGATACCAGTATCCCCGAACACCCTAACTTCAGGAAAGTCCTTGCTTCCTTTAAAACTAAACCCCTGTCACAGTAAGGACAAAACTTTTAAAAACCTAAGCTGTGCTCAGAACAGAAAGCGTAAACACCAAATTAATTACATACGCGGTCATAAGGGAGATATTATTTTTCCTAAATGTAAAGACCATCTATATATGGTCCAAGTCACAATGTGTACCTATTTTAACGCTGTGTATTTCAACAATGTAGTTACAAAATGCTTGGAGAAATAACGTGTGAATCTGTGTTTTATATATATAGTTAAGTTCTCATATCGCAGAATAAAATAGTATTTTTCACAGTTTTTCTTCATAGGTGAAGTTAGAGAAAATTACATTGGAGGAGTATTGCACAGTGTAGTAACTACCAGTTGATAACACATTATGTTTGTTTCTTGTTAATCACAAAAGTACAGAATAAACTGTCTGTGTTGTGCCCAACAGAGGTATCGTAGCACGATTTCAGTAGTATGACTTTCCGCTGAGCCCCTGGGAAGTAAATGCTATATAAATAATTGATTGTAAAAATAATCTCCATGGCTCAGTGGTAAATTTCTGAACTTATGATGCTGAAATCGACTTTTTACATCCGTGTTTGCCACAATACAAGTAGCCCGTTGTGTATTTTTGTGCTAAGCACTAAAAACCGGCTACAAAAATGACAATCATATTAATAATAACTTATAATAATAATAAATATTAAATTAACAACAAATTGAAATTCTTTAAATTAAATAGATGAATTTATCACTTTATCTGTTTTTTTCAGACAATGGTTTGGTTTGTATAGCTGCTACACGAAGACCATCTGTTCTAGCTCTGTCTAAGTTAGCCCTGATTAGCTTAAGTGGATGCAACTAGTAAGCACCATCCACCGCCAACTCTTGGATTATTTTTTCACCTACGAAGAGTGGTATTGATCGTAACTTTTATAACGCTCTCACAGGTGACAAGGCGAGTGTGTTTGGTAATGGAGATTCGAACCAGCAACCCTGAGATTGCCAGTTCACCTCCTTCACCACCAGGCCATGTGTTGAGAAGTATTTTGCAATAATAGTTATCAGAATTCACAAAGGAGCAAAAGTGGGCTTAAGTAATAGCCGTTTTAAGGGCAACTTGTCGGCCACAGTACGTCTAATATATTTATCTTATTTTGTGATTTATAAAATCCTCTTACTTGTATATTTCTAGAAAACATATTTCAGGGAATCGACTGATTGTTTGGAATTAAGCACAAAGCTACACAATGGGCTATCTGAGCTCAGCCCACCACAGGCATCGAAACCCACTTTTTAGCAATGTGAATTCGCAAACATATCGGTATGCCACTTGGGTCATTTTATAAAAATAGCTTAAGTTTCGTTAAGTTTGTATGAGATGTTTTAAATTGGTTAAGATAATTCTGTAAGTTTTTGATAATTTATCAAAAGGAATTTTCATTAGTTATAATACTGTTTGAATACATTGAATGATTTTTTAAATAAAAAAAAATTGCTTATGTCAGATATTAATATCTAATGATATGAGCTTATTATTATATATTATTAATTATTATTAATTAATTATTAATTTCTTGTTTCAAACTATACACAGTTGTTTTATATTTATCTTACTTCAGCTTATGACAAAAAATGATAACATTATTCACCACTGCTATGCATTAGTAACTATTAATATGATGAAAACAATTTAATATTCTTCATAGCAATACGTGATGTATTCAGTCCACATTTCAAATCTAAGAGAGCATTGGACACGTATGGAATCCTACATGGTAAAAAGAAATTGATTATATGTTGAACTTATAAATTAAAATTTAGTTTGCTTTGATACTTAAATATTTCAAGCACATTTTACAAGTAAAAAATACCTGATTATAGATATTCGCATACATAGGAAACAGATGAGAGTTTTGTAATTATAAAAAGCTTGTATTGATAAGTTGAGATCGATATTTTTGAAGATTTTTAGGTCCTTAGAATCACTAGCAGGTAATAATTCTCGTATACCTAACTTACGCTATAAGATTTATTGACTAAATTAGGAAAAACATTTTTTTTTTCTGGAACCAGAAATTAGCAAAAAAAAAGGAAACAATATGACAAGTACAATGTTGAATTCAATAAAAATTCTGTACTTGCTTGTTTGTAGTTAAGCACAAAGCTGCACCATGGGCTATCTGTGCTTCACCTACTATGGGTATAGAATCTCGTATTTTAGCATTGCAAGCCCGCTGTGCCACTTGGGGGGGGGCAAAAATAGTGTAAACAAATGTGTGAAAATATTTCCTGATTAAACTTTTCTTTGGCGATTACAAGAAAATTGTTGTTCAAAAGTGTTCGACGTCATTATTATTAACTTTTGATACTATAAATGTCCAAGAGCTGGCGGTGGGTGGTGATGACTAGCTGCCTTCCCTCTGGTCTTACATTGCTAAATTAAGGACGGCTAACACAGACAACTCTTGAGAAGTATTGTGCAAAATTCAAAAATCAAACAAAACAAACAAACAATACTGTAAATAAATATGCATTGTTCCAAATACCAGAAATATAATATGGTATGTGATTAATAATCGTAGACATAATGATAGTGGTTTTGTTTGAATAAATTTCAATAAAAACTACAAGTACGCTTTAAAACATTCGAATTAATAACATGGCAGCATTTTAATGATATGACTATGCCAAGGATGTTTCCAAGTTTTTATGAGAAATATACATTTAATGACATTGTCTAGTATATATTTTTCATCAAAAGTTCTTATACATATTTGATATACTTGTATGAATATTTAACCTAAATGTGACACATAAGCTTATTGCCAAATCTGACACACACGTTTAAAGCATAGCCTTTTAATTAAAACCTTTTTAAATGTTCTTATCAAAAGTAAATCAATTATCTACTACTACCTTCTACCTTACGTGCAGAGTACCACTAGCTACCACTTTTGTAACGAGTCAACAAGTGAATTTGCGTGGCGAGCTCATTGTAATATTACAAATTTCAACCACGGATCTTCAGACAAACATACCTGACAACTAGAAGACTCTCTACTCTTCCTGGTGCATATACAGGAAGCTTTAAAAGAAGTTATTTATAATTTGAGTAAACTGCAGAGAAAATCTCAGGAACGACGTTGTTTGTGATTTGACTAGCACAAAGAGGATACCTCAGGAAGGACGTTGTATATGATTTGAGTAATATATAGAAGACACCTCAGGAACGACGTTGTATATGATTTCAGTAGCTTACAGAAGATATTTCAGAAACAACGTTGAATACGATTTGGATAACATATAAAGAATACCTCACAAACGATGTTGTATATCATTTGAGTAACATTTAGAGCAGTGGTTCCCAAACTGGGGGTAATTTAACAATTTATCAAGGGTAATGGAGGGGTGAGAGAAAAAAGTTAAATTTCTGAAAATCAAGGAAAACATTGAGGTAGCTGGTATTAGGATTAATGTTAACTTACTATGTAAATTTGTAAATTAAACCTATTTTAAGTATGTAATGAAGTTAAACCAAATAACAATAAACATCAAAAACTAATATACAGTAGTATAAAAAAAATATGTATCTAAGTGTGTGGTAATCTAAAAGTATTTTGACAAGTATGCTTCAGAACACAAGTCACTCAGTAACCCTGATGACTCATCGACGTGTCCAGTACGCGTCACTCACTGCCTGAGGTTGCCTCTATTTCACACTGTCAGTTTCTATGTGAGCATCAGCCGAGGTAGACAAAACCTGGTATGTATGTGTACTGCCCTGTGCAGTATAGTTAGTATTGTCCACCAGGACAAGATCAAAGATGAGTTCCTATTATGCGAAGATCTGCTAACAACCACGAAGGGAGAAGATATCTTCAATATCATCAACAGTTTCTGTACCACGAATGGATTGGATTGGAACAGCATTCAACAGATAGGGAGAGATGTTTATATAAAGTCTAGATTAGTATAAATATAATGAATTACATGGCATATAGTCATATAGTTTTATTTATTGTACAAGTAGCTGTAGTGTAGCTAATATTTTATACATAATTCACAAAAAAGTATCGTGCCTGTCGTACTGAAATACTAAAGTACCAAATTAAATTAAATTAAATTAAAATCATATAATTATAACGCAAAAGATAAGTAAGAATGACTAACTGACGCAATCTATAATAGTTTTTCTTTTTCAATCTAGGTCTCCGTTGATGGAGCACCGTCAATGATGGGTCGTAATCGTGGATTACGGGGTCTCATACAAGCTGTGAATCCAGAAATTTCTGTAGATCATTGCATCATTCATCGGTACTCTCTTGGATCAAAGAACCTGCCTGGTAATCTGAAATTAGTGTTTGAAGATGTGTTGAAAATCGTCAATTTCATCAAGTCCAGGGATGTGAATTCGCGCATATTCAGGGAGCTGTGCAAGGAAATGGGAGAGCAGTATCAAGTTCTGCTCTACCACACCAATGTTCACTGGTTGTCACGTGGCAAGGTTGTACGTCGAGTCATTGAGCTCCGAACGGCTCTTCAGAAATTTCTGAAACAAGAAAAATCTCCTTTTGCTACAAGTTCACTGATAAGGAGTGGCTTGCTCGACTTTGTTACTTGGCTGACATATTTACGGAGCTGAACAGTGATCATCTGCAACTCCAGGGCCAAAACACGACTGTCATTGATGCCCATCACACTGTGACTGCATTTCTATGAAAACTGAGACTCTGGATTCGACGCTTGGAGAAAGGAGTGATCGCTCAGTTTCCCACCCTAGATGCCCCCAGTGGCTCAGCGGTATGTCTGCGGACTTACACGCTAAAATCCTGGTTTCGATACCCGTGGTGGGCAGAGCACAGATAGCCCATTGTGTAGCTTTGTGGTTAACTCAAAAACAACAACAACAACAACCCACCCTAGACCAGTTTGTTGAGGAGAATAGTTATGATACTGAATCACTTTTACAGACCATCAACAAAGAGATGAGCGACCACTTGAAGGGGCTTGAAACAAGCATGCAGCACTACTTTCCAGAGAGTGACCTAAAAACAGCCAGTCTTCAGTGGATCATTCATCCCTTTTCTGTACCTGATGAGGCCATTCATGATGATGATTTCCCTGTAAAGGAGGAGTGGATCACAATGCGAACAAATGAAGCCTTGAAAGTCAAGTTCCAAAACCAAAATGCAGATTCCTTTTGGATTTCACAACTAGCCGACTCGCCAACTCTGTCCAAGAGAACCTTAAAGTTGTTGGTATCATTCTCAACAACGTATCTGTGCGAGAAGGGGTTCTCAACCGTACTGGGGATTAAAACAAAAAAGAGGACTCGCTTGAATGTTGCAAACGATGCCAGGCTGGCACTTTCAACCACAAAGCCAAGAATTCCTAAACTAGCTTCAAGTATGCAGCTCCATCCATCCCACTGATGTTCTTGACATCTTTGGCAAAATTCATCAGAAATGCACAATGATAAAATACAATGATTAAAAGTGTAATTCAGTTTAAATAAACTATATAAATAAATTGTAAATAAATAAAGTGCAATATATCTCTAGTTTAATTTAGCCATATATATCAATGTTGAAAACATTTTGTGAAAGGGGTAACATGCTTAATGTGGCATGTTAAATTGGGTAACAAGCTGAAAAAGTTTGGGAACCACTGATCTAGAGAATATCTCAGGAACGACATTGTATGTGATTTGAGTAACTTACAGAAGATATTTCATAAACAACATTGTATATGATTTGAGTAACTTGCAGAGAATATTTCAGGACGATGTTTATGATTTGAGTAACTTACAAAGGATATCTCAGGAACGACGTTGGAAATGATTTGAGTAACATATAGAGGATATCTTAGGAGAAAACCTTGTATACGATTTAATTAATGTATAGAGAATATCTCAGGAACGACGTTGTATATGATTTGAGTGATATATAGAAAATATCTCACGAACGACGTTGCATACGATTTAAGTAACTTACAGAGAATATTTCAGGAAAAACGTTGTATATGATTTGAGTAATTTGCAGAGAATATCTCAGGAACGACGTCTTTCTTAAACAGTAATTTCTTTTCTTGATTTGTTTTTTTGTTTTTGAATTTTCCACAAAGCTATTCGAGAGCTATATGTGCTAGCCGTCTCTAATTTAGTGGTGTTAGACTAGAGAGAAGGCAGATAGTCATCACCACCCACTGTCAACTCGGGGACACTAACTCATTAAGATTATAGCATGTGTAGTTATGGTTGTGTTTTGGAAGTTAACAATGAAACGTCTTGAACCCTAAGATTATTTATTTAAATGATCCACTCAGAAACTATTTTCGATGCAATCCCCAAGAATATTAATATATTATGGTTGTACTGTGCTTAAATGTTACATAAAGTCGCTCAACAGACGAGATTATTTCGTTATATTTTTGGGCCAGCATGACCAGGGCGCTCGACTTGTAATATAAATATCACTTTTTTTCAGCTATGCGGGCGTTATAATGTTACAATTAATCCCACTATTCGTTGGTAAAAAAGTAACTCAAAAATTGGCGGTGGGTGGTGATGACTAGCTGTCTTTCCTCTAGTCTAATAATGCTACAATAGGGACGCCTGGCGCAGATAGCCCTCGTGTAGCTTTACACGAAATTAAAAAACAAAGAAACAAACAATCGTTAATCAAAATAAAATTCCTGGTAAACAATGTTTTGTCAATTTGTCCAAACAATGTTTGGAAGTAAAAGTTGAATAATTAACTATGATTTTCAGTATAACATTTTCAAGTATATTTCCTTCTAACCGTTTCTGGATCTAATTATCAGTTCGATGAATATTTAGAAAACGAATTTGATTACTTAGTGTCCACTGAAAAAAACAAAGTAAATCATACTGCATTCCAAACTGTTTATATTTTGATTAGTAGGTTTCAAATACGTTAACAATATAAAATATCTGTAAGTATTTTCTCAAAGAAGAATTTCTTACACACTAAACAGCACGTTTTACTTGGAATTTACCAAGCGATTGTTTGCAATATGTAAATATTTTCAACAGTGTTTGTTTGTTTTGAATGCCCTCGCAAAGCTACACAAGAGCTATTTGTGGTAGCCGTCTGTAATTTAGTAGTGTAAGACTAGAGAGAAGGCAGCTAGTCATCACCATCCACCATCAACTCTCGGGCTACTGTTTTACCAAAGAATAGAGGTATTGACCTTAACATTATAACGTCCCAAGGCTGAAAGGACGAACATATTTGGTGCGTCGGAGATTTAAGAAAGGTAGCAGTGAAATATTTAACTCATAATTTCATATACGTATCGTTTCTACCGGAGATTTCTAATACCATCAGCGAGAAATTTAAAAATTAACAGTATCAAACGTGTTCATGTCCAAGCTATTCATTCTACTGTAGTTATGTGCACTGATTATCTACAGCGTTTAATAGAAGCTAGCTCGAGTACAATAAATTAGAATAACTCAGCTCACCAACTGATGTGTAAGTATTGTTGAATGACCACTTCTCAGATAAATAAAGTTTACAACCTTTTAACTGATCATACCCAAAAAACTAAACTCATTTATGACTGTCCATTTGTGAAATATATATATATATATATATATATATATATTCTCTCTACTCCAGAAAAGAACATCCATCAACTGGTAAACGCTAAAACTTAAAATATGGTAAGATATTAATAATAATAACATAAAGAAAGCCTAGCAGCTGAAAATAAAATAAAATATGCTGAAACGTACTCCTCTGAATCTCTATAATAACAGGCCAGCAACTGTAACTTTACAATGAGATTTATTTGTTTGTTTGTCTTTTGTGTTACATCACGCAACATGTTCTCATCACAAGGAACAGCATTCCACGTGTTTACACTTTGATGCTAACTTAATAAAAACGTCACTGTTTCCTTAGGCAATAGATTAAAATAAAGTTCCTTGCAACATAGCCCTCGACTTTACTCTTATAAATGGGGGTAGGGAGTGGAGGATAGGTTTGACTGCAAACTCTAATCTGTCAACCTAATCACGAGAGGTGACAAGTAAAACTGCATCTACGTATCAGCATACTGAACAATTATTAGAAATCTCCATATAGTCGATATTCTACCCACAATATAGTGTGTATGAGTTAGACGTACGCTCAAGCACGCTAAATTATGAATGTCTCGAGTGATATATTATGTTTTAAAGCATATAACCTAAGTATGAGGATCCTTTACGTACATAAATTTTACATAAGAACTAAAACAAGTAATCCCACAAATGTTGAAAATAATAATTTAAAAAGAACGTCTAATATTTACTGGTTTTTTTTATCGATTTTCTTACTGTTACCCTTGGGATAAAGCATTTACTTGTTAAACCATAACCTATAATTCTGTGCTGGATAATAGTTTTTAAATATTACAGCTTTATTCAATTAGAGTAACAGACTGAAAATCATATGGTTTCATTGATGAATAACAGGCTGGTAATCATATAGCTTTGTCGAGTTGTGATTTAAACTGGTAACCACAAAGCTTTACTTCGTTGGGTAATAGTTTATCAGTAATTTTATAATCATAAAGATATACAGAATATATGAGTTATCTTACCAGAATGTAAAAAACTTATATTTCATATTTTCACGGGTAGACAAAAAACTGATGTAATTTTTTAGAATATGTCTTTTTACATCATCATAGATAGTAACAAAAATTACCATTTTTAACATTACACGTCAAGAACAAAAAATACTAGGTAATCGAAAGACTTACATTAACAGAAACTTTTATCACGAACAGTTTTTATCGTTCAGATTTTCATATTTTTTTACGTGTAACAAATTTCATTACATTAGAATTACATTGAATATCACACCAAACACAGCTGCATTCTTATTTATGTGACCCGACATGGCCAGGTGGTTAAGGCACTGGAATCGTAACCCGAGGGTCGTGGGTTCTTATCTCCGTCACACCAAACATGCTCGTCATTTCAGCTGAGAGAGCGTTATAATGTTCCGGTCAATCCCACTATTCGTTGGTAAAAGGGTAGCCCAAGAGTTGGCGAAAGGTGGTGATGACTAGCTGCTTTCCCGCTAGCCTTACACTGTTAAATTAGGGACGGCTAGCGCAGATAGCCCTCGTGTAGCTTTGCGCGAAATTAAAAAACAAACAAACTTCTTTATGTACAATTCTGTGATTATCTAAGAGTCAGGTTTTTCGTAATATCCAAATAACCATGAATTAAATACCGTTCTGCAAATACAAAGTTCATACAGCTCAAATTGAATAATAGAATTTACAAGAGCAATAATTATCATTATCATATCTGCAAGAAAGGTTAGTACCTTAGTAATCAGAGTTAGTCACTATGGAATTCCTTTAGCTAAATGAGTGACAGTGTTTGTTTGGAAAGCAAAGGATTCTGGGATATCGAGTCACGATAAATGGATTTTACCAGCAAGATGTTAAATTAAATATTTATTTTACTAATGATTTATAATTCGTATTTTTTACGATGTCATTTACTTTCGTGTATAGTTAGGACCATTCAGATAATAAAGAATATAACAGTTTGCTTACCTGATGTGTCCCACACTGTGAAATTTATCGTATAATCTCCTACTTCGTAACTTGTCGTATAGCGTTCAAATCCAGTCGGTGTATACACCTGTAATGAAAATATATTAACACTCAGTTACCTGTGGTTTGTCTATGTGAAGAGGCGTACAGATGTTACTAAAACAATAATTTATATTGAGATTCGAATATAATGCACACTAAATAAAATTCTTTGGATTTCTTACTCAGTTGAGCTGTTATTGGTACAGTGTCCAGTGTTGTTGTCGTTCAGGTTGTAAGACCATTCACGTTCGACTGTTTTTCGGTTTTAGAATGGTCTTTGGATTATACACGTAAGTTCTGCCAAATTTAATTGAAATAATTCCTGGTTGACCCTAACAACAATTTGTAACAACATACTGACAAACTAAAGACTGATTTATATACCTAGATATACATGAAAAAACTATCCCACAAAAATAAAATGCTCTGGAAGACAATACATAGTCACGTATACAAGACCGTATCATATCAAGTTCAGATAAAAAAACGTAACTCACATTAAACAGCTGCCTTTATAAACATGGACAGTATTGAGATGTAACTACAAATAGCTAGATAGAAAGTTACAAGTCATTAGTACATCGAAAATCCTTCTCTTGTGATTTTACTGATATTGGTAAATTTTGAAGTTTCAAAATCCTAAGGATTTTGTGCCAGTTTTTAGCAAATAATTTTATAAATTTTCTTGAAGGCGTTGTCAAAAAACAACTAAAAACTGTAAAGACCAAAGGAATAGTTTTAGTTTGTGGATAATGATTCTCGAAGGATGACGTAACGAGCTTTATTTTCTCGCCGAAGTTTAAAAATACATTTCGAATTGCTAGCTTATATCTTTATGTTATTAAGTCAAAAGTTGTTTACAATCATAATGTGTTTGAAGCTCAAGATATCAACCAAGATTTCACTGAAATGTTATACAGGATGATGTCATTTAGTTTTCTGTTAATATTACATTAAATTACAACAGATTGTTGCAATAATCAGTGATGTCAAAAAATCCCACTTGTAGAGAAAAATACATATGTAAAAACGGCTCGTTTTGGTTGAGAAAATATTTTACAAAGAGGAGTGAACAACGTTTCGACCTTCTTTGGTCATCGTCAAGTTCACTAAGAAGGAAAGAGGTAACTGACCAAAAGCTGACTACATGTTTCAAAGGGGTTGTTTAACTGAGTGTCGGAATGTAGAGAGAGGTGTTACATGTTTGAATATGTAATTTTATATTATTTATTATACTTTTAATATAGGTATAAAGGCGTTCCTTTATATTGGTTTATTTTGGGTTTAAGTTGTTGTGTGTGCAAGGCTCCTTTACTTTTGTATTTATTTATATTTGTTTCTTTATTTAGTATTTTAGTGTTTTCTATGGTTATGTTGTGTTTATTTGACTTGCAGTGTTCGAAAACTTGTGAAGGTGACTTTTTATGTTCTTTGAATCTGGTTTCCATTTTTCTACTTGTTTCTCCAATATAGAAGTCGTAGCAGTTATCACATTGAATTTTATTAATAATGTTGGTGTGGTGTTTGTCAGTGTGGTTTTTACATAGTATAGATCTCAGTTGTGTGCCTGGTTTTTGAATAAATTTGGTATTAACTGGAATGTCATATTTTGGCAAAAACTAGTAACGAAATATAACATTCCAGTCATATTTAATTTTTTTAACATAAACTCCAAACCTAAAGTAACCATATTCTGAGAAACACAGTTCTACAGTAACAGGTGACATAACAGTTATGTTAGGTTTTCTTCTTAACCCGAAGATGACCTAGAAAGCTCGAAACATTATTTTCTGCTTATCACTAAAAGTATCAATACCCATTCCAGCCGTTATGAGATACATTTTTATTTCAAGCGGGTTTCTCAACATCAAGAAGTTGTTCTGATACGTCTAGATTAAAGAGATCTATATTTTGTATTAAATAGTAAATAATACATTAATAATAAAATTTGTAACAAGTTTGTTTGTCTTTTATTTTCGCGCAAAACTACACGAGGGCTATCTGCGCTAGCCCTTCCTAATTTAGCAGTGTAAGACTAGAGGGAAGGCAGCTAGTTATCACTACCCACGGCAAACTCTTGGCCTACTCTTTTACCAACGAATAGTGGGATTTACAACAAGATTATAACGTCACCACGGCTGAAAGAACGAGCATGTTTAGTGTGACGGGAACTCGAACCCGCAAGTCTCAAAGTCGAACTGTCGGGCCATTGTAACAAAATAATGATTTGGAATTCATGGACAGATGCGGAAAGAGATGTGGTTAGTTTAATATTTGCGGATACTTCTTTTTTTTCTAAATGATTTATTTTGTTGCTGATGTCAACGACCTCTTTTCATACTTCTTATTTTTTGAGTACAACCCTTCTGTATTTTTCACGTTCTAATCCTTCTATAAATCTCCAGTAATTTCATCAATCTTATCTTCAGTCATATTTATTTTTGATTTTAATTCTTCTTTACCTGTTATGTTTCTTTCTTTTAACTCTTCAATTACAAAATCTTTCTATTTGGTCCTTTAACTCAATTATCTTTCCTATTTCTCTTATGCTTCTTTTAAGTTCCTATTTCTTGAAATTTAATCAAGGTTTAATATTATTTTCATCAATCTAATCTCAATTGGGCAACAAGTGTTGTAACACGTTCTGTTATTATTATTATGGGGGTTCCTTTGTTTTATTTTACAGTAATCTCACATTTCATTCGTGATTAATCAAACCCCAGATTTTAGCTAATTGCAAACGAAATACAAAGAACCTGAAAATAAAGAAATTGCAATAAAACTCGTAACGTTATATCGAAAATATTTATAACATTTACGATTTTGCCTGTAGCTATTGTTATAGGTTCGTCAAGTGTTATGACTCTCATCCAGATGTGGTGATCTTCTATAGATTTTTCTCCTGATGTGAGATCCTGACCCTCCTATTGCACTTGAATATTACCACTAGCAGTTTATTAAGTAGCCAAACATAATGACACTTTGTCCACAAAGTTAAGCTAAAGTTTATTGGGTGGTTTACCAGTCTTCTCCTGAGTAGAGGCAATTCACAATATTCATGGTTTTATTAACAAATCAGAATTAGAAACTCTAAGTCAATTCAACCTATTTTCAGCCATAAATTTAACTAGAAGTGTAAGAGATTGTATGGAAAGAGATCTAATACGCGTACAATGTTTTATATCGTTTAAGGTGAATGTACTATTCACTATGACATCAGAACACTCTTGCTCAGTGCAAAAGTGAATGCACAATTAATATAGCTTTGCATGGAACAATGTCCACAACTTGTTAATTCAAAGTAATTCAACCAAAAACAAAATGTTAAAGATACTTATATCATTTTTTTATTTTTGCATGTCTTACTCTAGATATTGAATGATCAAGTTTCTGGCCAACTCATCTTGATGTGTTTATCTTCTTAGGTTTTTTCTCATGAGGCGAGATCCTCATCCATGATGCACCTGTTGACATCTCTAGGTGCGTCAAAACCGTAAAGGTAAAAGACTAAAACAAAATAAGGCTATAAAATGAACTTAACTAAAAGAATCACAATGTAAGATCAAAGATAAATCATACAAAATACAGCATTTGCTAGTTAGAACATTAAAATTTAAACACACACGAACACGATGCTCAACATTAAAAATATGATATTTAATAAAATCAAACATAATACGACTGCAATAGCAATGCAGATGTTATTTACGTAAGAATATTCATAATAAAGCTAATAATGCAATAGTGAAGATATATATTGGAAACCAACGACTATCAAGTCATTTTTCTATAGTGGTTTATTGGTTTGTCAGAATGTTTATTAACTGGTTTAATGAAGATTTTCTGGCAACGTACTGCCTCTCTTGATGATAAATGCCACGTTTTAAAATATCTCAGTCTGGACTAAAACTGTATGTATTCTTTACTTGCTTTAAGAAAACACAAAGGGCATTGTAACTTGCATCTGGATTCTGACTAAGATAATCACTGTTGGTTTAGACGAAATATATCATATCTCAGAATTGCAGCCCATAATTACTCATTAATTTGAAAAAGTTGTATTCACGTATATATCACAAAAATTATAGACACATATAATTTGGTTTAAATATGTAAGGGGCAACACTCTCGTGTTTTCGCACCAATGGTCCCATCGTCACATATTATTAAACGACACATATTTGTACCATATGTCTTCACTTTAGTGTCCATAGTAACCAAAATCGTCATAAGTCAAACTCTCTATGCATTGTAGTAGCTACCACGAATCACATTGATTCAAACACTATCACAATAACAGAATCAGAGAACATCTGTATAACATTTTCTTTTAGCAACTGCAAAATCCACTCATATGCACACAGCTCAATAAATGTTGTAGATGTATAAAAAATAACAGCAATCCGCGTCACACCAAACATGCTCGTCCTTTCAGCCGTTTGGACGCTATAATGTGACGATCAATCCCACTATTCGTTGGTGAAAAATAGCCCATGAGTTGGCGGTGTGTGGCCTTTGCTCTAGTCTTACAATGCTAAATTAAGGACGGCTAGTACAGATACCCCTCGTGTAGCTTTGCGAAAAATTCAGAAGCAAACAAACAAACAACCACTCAATCTAGCATTAATCTAAAAACTCCAATGTTTACAGATGCTAATACTGCTCTCTAGGGGCCGTGATAAACCTGTTATGTAAGATGAAAGAAGTTCATAAACCTAGTGAAACTGTATGCATTCTCTGTTGTTTAAAGTAACACTAACTTTACATACTGTATAAGTGCACAACTCTCTTGCCTCCCTCCAGGAAGATAGGTATACAAATGTCAGACCATCAGTTACAATATTGCATAGTGAAACAATACAAAGTCATATCAGCTCGTGTATCGAGTTTTATCAGGAAATTTATAAGGTAAACATTCACCAGTATTTACTACAATAACCTGAGTGATTGCTAGAGTTAACCTGACATTGAAATACAACACAAACTTTTGTAAAATCATCACAAAATTACAGATTTTCTCATAGAGTTTCAATAGATAAAAATCCATCAACGTTCTTAAAAAGGTAACTTAAAATGGTTGGAAAGCAAAAGTTCAAAATTTTTTGACTGTTTGTTCTGCAAATATTCTACCATAACTCAGCTGTATTAGTCGAGTAATTATTGTAAAACATTAGGTAGACGTCTTGCTACTGGATATCACTCGATAACTGAGAAGGTAAAGATATAAACTTGTTTTTGTTATTAGTTTTCACCCAACCAACTGTCAAGTGTAGGATAATAAAGTGTCTACCAAATAATGTAATGCATGCACGTTCTAAGAAAAAACACAACTTCAAAGCTTGGAAAACAAGGAATGTCATGTCTTGGTACATGGTGATCCTGAGTTCGATTATCTGCGGTGAACATAGCAGACAGCCTAACCTGATAATGACTTTCAACATTGACTGCTAATAGTCCTTATCTGTCTGATGTAGATGCTGGTAATTAATAGTAATAAGAAAATCATATTCACAAGAAGCTAGCTACCAATTTTGGTACCTTTGTTATCTATTTGATAAAAAATTTAACAGTGTTACTATTATATTGCAATTTTAAACAGCTTACATAATTTTTAATTTATTTATACGTGACTTAGAAAACAAAATACACAAAAGTACACTAGCTTCACCCTGCATAACAGGACACCCTATAATAAACGTGGTTTTCCTGTGAGTTACAGAAATAAAACAATAACAATGAAAGTGAAAATGGTAGTGGCATGTAACTTGTTATTTTTGTAACCAATAACATAGTCAAAGGAAAGGAAAATCTACATTATTCACTGTATTTCACACTGTTTAACTTTTCATTTTATTGTACAGTGATGATTTTGGTACAATTAGTATTTCGGTAGAAGTAATAGGAAGTAAATTACATGATTTTACTGAAAAAAAAACACTTGATGGTCATTTAGAAGGTTACAGAAGTTTTGCAGTAAAGTCTTCGGAAATTCAAAGACAAATGTTTAATATAATTATTGATTATTTCTGAACCAAAGATTTACGAAGATGTACCAAGTAAAATATGGTTTGGTCCAATGAATGAGCACCAATCTTAAAATGTTAATCATTTCTAATGTTCAACCTAACATAGAACTGTCACTGCTTGTGTGGTTCATATTCACTGCTTCTAAGTTGGTTTTAACCACTCGCAATATATGTACATTCAATAAAATAGCATGCACTCATGGATAAACAAAATAATCTGTGAATATTTCTTCTATGCTGACCTTGGTGGTGTTTCACAATGGTGTCATTTTGCAGCTTTCTATCATTAACTACTTCAATGATACATGGTTTTCTCAAAATGGCGATTTCTTTACCAAACAAGTTCTGGCAGCAATGTTTTACAAATAAAAAAACTTAGCACTCATCATATAACTTGTGACTAGCTATTACAGGTAATTGTATCCACAATGGATTGATAATATCAACGAAGATAAGTAATCACTAGTGACTTGACCAAGGTGTGCTTTAAGAACTTAAATGTCCTCATCCTTCCAAGTAACAACAAGCAGTGATTGTGGAGGCATTGGAAAAACTGAACATAAAAAATAATCACTAAAACTATGTGAAACATGGAAAGTTGCATCCTATCCTTTATCAGAAGGTAGGAAAAGCCACCATCTTGGACTGCTGAAATTTTCTCTGGGCCAGTGACACTTCATTTCTACAAAACACATGATCAGTAAAACTGAGTTCTCATGCACATAAGTACAGACTTTCATTGTTCATATCTGAAGTTCATGTTCTTATCTGTTTTTTGACGTGTATAGACATTCACATATTTAACACATCTTTCCAATACATTATACAGACCAAATGGTAAGACATTGACCTCTTGAGTATCTTAGGTCAACTATCACTGCCCAGTTGAACTTGCCAAAAATAGAAGTCAAATATAGTTTAGCGACCCAATAGGTGCTTTTCAACACCTTTCTCTGTCAATGATAATAGAAAGGCATCAATGTTCATTACCATTTTTACCTACTTGAAGTCCTTATAACATTCTCGCATTCTTTTGTTACTTTTAGAAATCATTATTAGAGAAGACCATGAAGTGTACAAAGGCTGTATTATTTCATTCATCAAAAATTTTTAAGTTTTAAGATGGCTGAATTGCTGGTGCTGTTAAAAGATCTATGTGGTTACTGTTTTATTGAGCATCTGTGTCAATGTGATTGTTGTCCAACTCAATTGCTCATCTAGTTCCACGAATACATTAGAAAATTCCCTGAGAAGTTGTGAAGTTTACATCTATGTGTTAAGTTGAAATTATTTTTACAGTTTTTAACCAAAGACTTGAGGTACTCCAAAAGTTGTGCGTTTGCTCTCAAATATGATACAGTACTGCAACAGTAACTACTTGGCCAGTCTGTATCCATTTTACCTCTATTATCACGCTTTCCTTGATGGCCATTCTACTGAGAAGTTGAATAGCAAAAGGTCGGTTGTAGTTAACGCTAGCACATCACTCATGCTTGTACAGATGTAAATTCAATCAAGTATAACATTTTTCTAGCGAGTAAAGAGCATGTTCCATTTGACAACTCTCTCAGTACACTAAACTGAATCTAAAGCACATTACAGAATACTTGTTGCACATTATGGACCATCTCCATATTGTTTTATTTAGCAGCCACACAGTTCAGTGTTCCATGGGATTAATACTGTGAACAGTGAATAGTTTTATTGCGGATATACAATATTTGTTGCACAAGCAAGACTGGTTGAAAATTTCTGTAGTACATTAAGTCCTATGATACCTAAGTTTGAAGACAGATTAGAGACCAATTAAAATGTAGCACACTGGTATAATGACCAGGGTATAAATCTGCTATTCTGAATATACGTGTTTTTTTCTGTTTGCCTGTCTTGCACTTACAACATTCCATAATTATAATCTTAAAAGTACACTTTGCAAGACACAGACATTGTAAGCTCAGCCAGCAAAGGATATCACAGGCGCTACTACATGCTACTGTCATATATTTTCAAGCAGAGTAGACATTATCTACTAAGGACATAAAAGAAACAATACAACAAGACAACCTGAACAACTTTCTGGACCAAATGTTTATGCTATATATGAACAAGAAACTGAATGAACAAAAACTTATAAATCTTGTAAAACTAAAATGAATGTTTCACACAGTATCACACGAATGCATATGATACTGTGAATTAAAAAAATACTTTTACCTCATGTGTTTCCTCTTTTTGCTGTAATCACAATTTTTTCTTCACCATTTCTAGAATTTTGAAAATTAACTGCTTGATATCAGTTGATTGTAGGACTCGACTGGTAATCCGAGGGTCGCGGGTTCGAATCTCCATCACATCAAACATTATCGCCATTTCAGCCGTGGAGAAATTGTAATGTGACGGTTACTCCCACTATTCGTTAGTAAAGGGGTAGCCCAAGAGTTGATGGTGGGTGGTGTTGACTAGCTGCCTTCCCTCTAGTCTTACACTGCTAAATTAGGGACGGCTAGCGCAGATAGCCCTAGTGTAGCTTTACATAAAATTCTAAAACAAACACCTGATTGTAAATGAATAATTACAGGTAATTTAGTTATTTAGTTACAGGCTGTTACTATATCCTTCTAATAGAATAATGTACATTAAGATAGTAACAAATGCATGGTTATTGTTACTTTTCCTTTTACAGATTTATTTCTATGCTGTGAAAAGGACTACAAAAATATTTTTTGAAATTTATAAAATTCTAATGAGCTAGTTACTGTACAAGGGCTGATTTTTTTTTACAGTATCTTAACGACAAAACGTGTTGTTGGGGCTTGTTATTTTACCTTTGAAATGGATTACACTGCAAACTGGAACCATAAACAGCACCAATCAGCCTAGTAGTATGTTGAAACGACCTTACAGATAAACTATTCCTTCGTTCCTATCCAATTAAAGACTACCCTTGAGTATCACATTTCCGGTTTGTTGGAGAACGATAATCCCGTCACCGTTACATTCAGTGTCAATACGGTGTTGCTTTGTGTTTAGTATTTACGTTGTTTCTTTGCGATGTGTTCAAATCAGGCCACTGTTTAATCAGTTTCACACAAACTGTGAATCACATGTTGATCACTTTAGTTTACAGCTCTCGAGGAAGATTTCTGTAAAGGCTGGCGTGCCTAATCTTGTCTCTTTGATTATCTTAGCCTGATGTGTTATTTTACCTTTTGCAGACCAAGTTAATGTTTCGCTCAAAACCTCTTCTTATATCACAGTACATTTGTGTGACACATACACACTAAAAGTCACACAAAAAGATTATTTTATTATAGTACATTTGTACGAGACTTGCACACGCTAAAAGTTACACAAAACAACTATTGGATCACAAGACATTTGTACGACACATACAAAGACTCAAAGTCATATAAAAAGGCTCTTTTTATTTTTGTGTTGAATACAATACAATTGAATTACATACTTTGATGACATTTTATATTTTTATGTACAATAAATTTTACAAGTTTACTTGAAATCTAATTTTTGGTGCAAAAAACAATAGTATAATATCTATTTGTTTCTCTATAAAGATATACACATAACACGATAAATTTTACTGTAAAAAAAAACGAAGACATTAAACATTTATAATCACAATCAACGAATTAAGAAAGAATTTTTCAGTTCTCAATTTTAAATTAATATTAATATTAGAAAGAGTATGCAGATGACCCAATACTTTCAGCTTTTCCTTTCTAACGTATATTATCTTCGAAAACAACAATATACGCAAATATGTGAAATAAGAATTCTAACAAATATTTAAGCTTTATTTTTGAACTGACAGATAAACACGTGATCTAAATCTAATCAACTAGTGATTATGGGTGGTAGTAAAGGTAGTGTTGGAACAGTAACAATTCGTTTGTCACACAACGTTGTGACAATCACATAAAAACAGCTGAAAATAAATTTTAAGTACTAAGTACTGGAAAAAATTTGTATATCAGGTGAAAAAAATTATTTTAAAAAATCTGGAGGGGCGGAAGTGACGTTATCAAGAACTTTTTTTCTCCTTATTTAAGACGATACTAAATACATTGAATAAAGCCTGGTAAAACTTCAGTTAAATATTAGCTTACACAGACTCACACTTGAAGAGTATTCCAACATGGATACGAATAAATAAGAGTGAAATGCAAGACATATCCCTAAAAGCCAATTGAGTGCGCATTGAAACCAAAATGTTTGTCTATTTATATGCACAGGACATATTTGTAAGCACAGAAATTGTCACTAACAGAACTCTCACCTCTAGAAATAGCTTGATGGTAAACTGAACTTCAGATAACCATTTTGTAACTTGATGGTATAGTAGTGATTGACAGGTGTGCCTTAATACACAGGTTTAATGGCTGGATTATTTTGTAAAGCTAATTATAAATACAAAGAAATGGCAAGCAGTTTTTCAATTTCACTAAGATAATCGCAAGTAAAAATCATAAAAACGTAAATATTGTGGTTTGATTTCTGTGGTGGGCAGAGTACAAATAACCAATTGTGCAGTTTTGTACTAAACAGCAATCAAAACAATCGTTACTTTAAGTGTGTGTGTGTGTGTGTGTGTTTTATAGCAAAGCGACATTTGGTTATCTGTTGAGCCCACCGACGGGAATCGAATTCCTAATTTTAGCGTTGTAAATCCGTAGACTTACCGCTGTACTGGCGGGATTCGTTATTCTAAGTAAAATGTTTACTGATATATTAAACACAACTAGTAGCTTAGTTAAGGTAAGTTCCTTTACTGAATTACTCTTAGTTGATTGATTACTTAGAATTATCTGTACTTTGCCCACCATAAGTATCGAAATCCAGCTTCTAACAGTGTGATTCCGCATACATACCGCTGTGCCACTAGGAGGCGTTAGTTTTTACTAAAGCAAATGATTATATTTGACTTTATTAGTAAATCTTGATTTGGATTATATTCTTTTACATTTTTGTCATTTGTTAATGTGACGAAAATATTAAAACAAAATCAATATGTGTCTATTTATTCTACAAAAATATAACTTAATAACTCTTCACACCTCTAGAAAGTTGTCGTTAGTAAATCGATGAATCAGGGCAGTTTTCCCACAACGACTGTCTCCTACTACAACGATCTTACAACTGTATTCTTCCATCACCTTCTCTTGCTGAGTGACTTACTACTGGACTTTCTGGTCGTATGGACGGATACACCTGCAAAAGTATAAGTTCCGTTTTTAGAAGTGTTATTTGCTTCCACAGAAAATTACTGTCCTTGTTATGCTACTCTGAAAAACAAAATCGTAGTCTCTAAAGGGATCTTACATTACTCTGAAAAACAAACTATTATCTAATGAAAGTTACATTACTTTGAAAAATAAGCTATTAACTCTAATGAAAATAACACTACTCTCAAAAATAAGCCTGTCTCCAATGAAGGTTATACCACTCTGAAAAATAAATTACTATTTCTAACGAAGGTTATATTACGCTGAAAAATAAACTATTATCTTTAATAAAGGTTACAATACTTTAATATTAAAATTATTATGTTTTAAAGAAGTTACACTATGTAAGAAGAACGTTTTTCTTCTGAAGGAAGTTGTATTACTTTGAAACATTTTGTATGAATGGAAGCTTACACATTGTTTCTATGAAATTTACACTACTCTGAAAAATACACAAATGTCATCTTTAAGGAAGGCTAATATACTCTGAAAGTCCATTTTCTCTAATGAGGGTTACGTTACTCTAAAAACTCGTTGTTTCTGAGATGCTCCCCGCCAGTACAGCGGTATGTCTCCGGATTTACAAAGCTAAAATCAGGGGTTCGATTCCCCTCGGTTGGCTGAGCAGATAAGAGGCCTGGCATGGCCAAGCGCGTAAGGCGTGCGACTCGTAATTCGAGGGTCGCGGGTTTGCGCCCGCGTCGCGCTAAACATGCTCGTCCTCCCAGCCGTGGGGGCGTATAACGTGACGGTCAATCCCACTTTTCGTTGGTAAAAGAGTAGCCCAAGAGTTAGCGGTGGGTGGTGATGACTAGCTGCCTTCCCTTTAATCTTAAACTGCTAAATTAGGGACGGCTAGCACAGATAGCCCTCGAGTAGCTTTGTGCGAAATTCCAAAACAAACAAACAAACAAAGTTTCTAAGATCTTACACCAGTCTAAATAAACCTATTGTGTCTAAGAAAGGTTATACTACTCTTTACAAAATCATTTTCTCTAAGAAACTCTACAACAATTTAAAAATATGTTGTCTCTGAGGGAGATTATTTAAAATTTGTCAGATGACCTTTAAGAAGAGAAAGGTTTTGTTCGTTTCAAAGAAGACGCTGTTCTGAAAATTGTTGATCCTAACAAAAATGGAAAGGAAAAAATAAATTTTTCACGTAGCTAAAAGAGACACAAAAGCACAAAATTGTTGCAAATCCATACAATCGTTGAATCTCGCTTATTTCAAAGGTATCACATAAAGTGTGTGTCGCTCAGTTTGAAAGTACCATTATTTCAAACACCCACATGTTTGAATAGGAGTGTTCAGAACAAAATGCTAGGGTGATTAAGCTCGGAAAATTACTAATTCGGCAGTTGAATCGGTGTATTTTAAATATGTTTATGTGAAGCACATATGATTATAATAGAGATATATAAAAAATTCATTTACTTACCCAACAGTGTGGTTTTTTGAAACAAAAATACGCAGTAAAACAAAACGAACCCAAAGTTTTGACACTCTATAAAACAAAATGTGTTTAGGTCATGATTGGCTACCTTTAAATATCTTCTTGAATTGACAATATTAAACTCAGAAAACAAAGCTTTAAATGTTCTATCACTTGGCAAACTTCTAAATCATTCTGTGACTAATATGCTGAATCGTGTGAAGTGTAAAAAACAACAACACAAACGACATGGAGTGGCGAAATATTTTAACCATCGTATGTTAGAAGAGTAAGAGACAATAAAAGTCGTTCAAACAGTACGGTGGAAAAATGATTTTGATCGACACATCTGTGAATTGAAAAACAGTTAAACTTTCTTTGCGGCATATAATCTTCGTGTGTCAAAGAGACTACAAATATTCTATAAAAATACATGTTGATATAAGTACATTTATTTTCTGTTGGTTTAGAAGACAGCTTTATATTCCAGTGTGATGTTTCAATTCCTCTAAAAACCTTGTGTTTTTTTTTATGTACAGAAATCATTGCGTGAAATGTATGGTCAACATCGCTTTCAATTTAGGTACGTAAGTTACAAACACGCTTCGAAACGACCGAGCTATAGAAACATTATGAAAGAGCATAGAGTTTCGTTTCATTAAATATATGAGCATCTGCATTCTGTACAAAACTACTCGGAAATAAGTGACTTTTTGTGTTGCAAGTTAAGTTGGCTGACGAAGTTAATAAATATTTCACAATCTATAGGAGTAAATTATATACAAGCGTAACACGGTCGTATCCAAACATTTTTTTCTTTTAAAGGCTACGAAAGAGGCCATTTATGTCCAGCCACGAGGTTTTGAACCTCTGATTTTAGTGTACTAAATCCTCACACTTAGCTCTGGCTCAGTATAGGAGGCATTAGGCTCCAAGGCTACAAATGCTGTAGTTATGCCGTTTAGCTATCATAAAGTCTTATAACGTCAAAGTATAATTTCTTCACGTGCATGTCTCTATTAACTTGTATCCAAGATTCTTTATACTGAACATCAAATACAAATATCCTATCTCATATGATACGCTGATCTATGTTGAATAATGCAGACTAACGTTAAGTGCGCACAACATCGACTTGAAATTTACGTTATTGGTGATGTTTTTTTGTTCTATTCAACTCTGAAGTTTGTGTTCTTAAAGAAAATAATAAGCGTGTAATAAACCATTAGAAACTTGTAGCATATGCTACTCATGAGCCGGATCTTAATTAGATTTTAGTTTAGTTTCGTAATATAGTTTTTCTTTGTTTTTGCTTATCAAGACACTGCATTATCAGTCGTTTACTTTACAATTGAGACAGTCATTTAATAAAATAAATTAAATTAACTAGCACTAAACCTAATGAGAAATAAAATAATTTGAAGTTCAATTACTTAAAGTGGTCTTTGTTCGTGCCTATTTCATTAATATTTTTACTGTGTTTTACTTTTTTATGATTGTTTATAGTTTGTTTTTTTGAGGTTGTAGATATATTTTTGTAAACGTCACGTTAGGACCTAAAACGTGTAAAATCTCAAGGATAAATTGGAAAACTTTGTAAGAAATAAATAACAATTGTTGTGGAGTAAAAAGCTACACAGTAGCTATCTGTATTCTGCTCATCGCCGGTATCAAAAACCGATTTGTCGCGTTATAAACCCACTGAAATACAGTAAAGTCACCAGGAGAAAAATACAAATTATTTTAGTGAATTTGAAGAGATTAATATTTTAGAATATAATTGTTTGTTTGTTTGTTTTAGAATTTCGCACAAAGTAACTCGAGGGATATCTGTGCAAGCCGTCCATATTTTAGCAGTGTAAGACTAGAGGAAATGCAGCTGGTCATCACCTCCCACCACCAGCTCTTGGGCTACTCTTTTACCAACGGATAGTGGGATTGACCGTAACATTATAACGTCCCCACGGCTGAAAGGGCGAGCATGTTTGGCGCGACGTGGATGCGAACCCGCGACCCTCAGATTACGACTTAAAACGTTTGGCCATGCCTGGTCTCAGAATATAATATATTGTCATTTATTTAGAGAAGTTTATAAAGATTTACAAATTTGTACTATTATTATTTGTAGACCTATTTAAATTATTTCTACCCACATAGTTCAATGTTTATTCTTTGGGGGCCCACATGGCCAAGTGGTTAAGGCATTCGACTCGTAAACTGAGGGTCGCGGGTTCGAATCCCCGTCACACCAAACATGTTCGTCCTTTCAGGCGTGGGAGGTTATTATATCACGGTCAATCCCACTATTCGTTGGTAGAAGAGTAATCCAGGAATTAGCAGTGAATGGTGATGACTAGCTGCCTTCCCTCTAGTCTTACACTGCTAAATTAGAGACGACTAGCACAGATAGCCCTCGAATAGCTTGCGCAAAATTCAAAACAAACAAATCATTCTTTGCGAGTACGTGAATTTTTTAACTACTTGCTGGATGTAAAACGAACGGCGTTTCGGTTTTTATACTGAAGTCTTATTCAGTTCTAAAACCTACTATTTGGGAAACCAGAAATCTGAAGGTTCATGTGTGTAGACGCATGTAGGCCTTTAATGACTTGTCTGAGTGAAGAAGAGCTAATCCTCAGCACAGGGCTTAATAATTTAGTGTGTAATTACCAGCTAACCAATGTATATTACGATCTATTCTCGTCAAAGATAGGTCTTTTTTGATACCACCGGACAAGTGTCACTAATTCACTCAATGAGGCAATATTCAATTAGAGTCCAAAATATAGCAAAATTTGAATAAAAAATGCTCCAATCTTCTAACAGTAGCTTCAAACTACAGATCCTGACTTTTGCTTCGTTAAACACTTTAAGTCCACTATATAGTTTACCACATGAACATGCTGTCTTCAAAACATTTTACTTGCGTAGTCGCACAAGAACCATTACGTGAAAACATTTTTACGTTCCGTATTTTTATATTACTTGAGCGAAGAATGCTACTCATGGAGTATGTACTTTTATCACAAACATCATTCCAAGATCGGCCTGCCAAGAGCTGTTGTCTAGGTGATTATACTCGTAATCTGTGGATTGTGGGGTCAAATCCCCACCACCAAACATTCTCGCCTTTTCTGCTTTGGGAACTTAATAACGTGATAGCCAATCCCACTTTTCTTTGGTGAAAAAGTTTGCTGAGAGTAGTTTGACTAGCTGCCTTTCTTCTAATTTATCACTGCTAAATTAGGGATGACTGGCGCAAATAGCCTCGGAGTAGCTTGGCTCGGAATTCAATCTAATCCTATAAAACCAACATGTAGGACTAGCCTGTTACTTAATTCGCGCTATGGAAAAACCAGCAAGCCAAATATTAATTGTATGTTCTATTACGTAGTATAATATATTTAGATAAGCAGAACTAGAATGTAAAATAAATAGCATTTTATTTTGTGGCTTTCTTTTAAATATAGTGCATGTTGCATATCATTCAATATGCAAAATCAGCCCTTTCGTTAAAACTAACTTTGTGCGAATACATATTTTTGGTTTTTATCGCTAAAATTGAAAAAAATTAAAAATAAAACAGAAAACTCAATTTGAGTTGTTTATGATTAGAGTAAAGCGTACATTTGTTTACTGATAATGTTGTCTATTTTAATTAAACTAAACGAAATAAAATGTAATGCAAGAAATAGTGAATTTTGCGAAAGAAATATCGATTATATTAGGAAACAAAACTAACTTGATACAGTTTAAGAGAGAGAAGACCTTGTTCATTGTCTTGCTTTGTACCTAACAGTAATCAACCAAGCAACTTGTTTAAACAACCCATTTTATGTTTTAATTTATGCACAGGTAGCGAGGCTGAAAGTACAAAAGCAGCACTTGAACCCAGTGTATTTATACCTCTGTAACACAAACAGCCACCTAATGCTCAAACTGATTTTGATGTGTATAGAGAGAGGGACTAATTTGTAACTATAAAATAATTTTCTTTATTCACTTTAGTGAATTCCAATATCAGTGTATAATGCGTTGTTAGTCCGTATATATATCTTAATTAGCTAACTGTTTATATTATAATAGCGTAGAGAAGCAAGAGAAAACTGAGTGCTTTATAAATAAATATTTTATTTGCTAAAGGTACTTGTTACAGCCAGAAACTGTTATACAAAAGTGTAGCTGACAACATACGAGAATTTTTTTATTTCTTTTTACTGAGGATCAATACTTCTCTTTTAAAGCTTGCAGGACTGGTCTTCCAGCATGAATTTTGTAAAAACAAAATACAGAATATCCTCCATTGTTTCTTAAAACCGAAAAACGAGCAAAACTTCACGAGGGCGCAAGCCGAAATTGTTTTTCTCATTCTAACGTGAAACTTAAAATTAAGAATTTTTATACGCTCGTTTTGAATTTCGAGCAAATCTACACGAAGGCTAGCTGAGCTAGCTGTTCTTAATTTAGCAGTACAAGACTAAAGGGAAGGCAGCTAGTCCTCACCACCCACCGCCAACTCTTGAGCTACTCTTTTACCAACGAATAGTAGGATTGACCGTAACATTCTAACGCCCCCACGGCTGAAAGGGCGAGCATGTTTGATGTGACGGAAATTCGAACCTGCGACCCTCAGATTACGAGTCGAGCGCCGTAACCACCTTGTTATGCCTAGCCGTTTTTTTATACGTAAACAAATGAATACTGCACGTGGATCTGCGATTGTTCAGTGTGAACAGTGATTATCTTTGTAACGAAACAAAACTCTTTTAATCAGTACCGTCGCGAGTAAAATAATTTATTCACATTTGTCCCGCATTTCTAAGTTTCAAATGACAATATCCCTTTGAAACTATACATTTATAGACCATTATACTCTCATGTGTGCTTTCTTATAGAAAAGCCACGCCGGGCTATCTGCTGAGCCCGCCGAGGGGAATCGAACCATTGATTATGCGTTGTAAATCCTTATACTCTCAGCATCTTCTGATTATGTCACATTAACAGATCATTTGAGTTCGTATTTCTTGTTGTATTCTTAGCCTGCTCAGTTATTTTTTAAACATATCGACTAAACCTTTTTTTTTGTTTATTTAGGATATTCGTAACTTATGTTAGTTGTTCTAATTTTGAACTTAATAACTAGAGGGAAGGCAGCTAATCCATAGACCCCGCGGAAAATCTCTGGATTACGTTGATGGAATACTTGTATTTGCTTGTCACTCCTATAACGCACCCAATTCCACAAAAGTATGGCGTTTTTGTGCCAAAAACGCTTAGATCCATTTTTCAACACGCTAACCTTATGACCACTAAACCAACGCCAATTCTCAGAACTGAGGCAAAGATATTCTTTATCTATAATTGCATATTCAACCAATAATAATCCCTGTCAAATAACGGAATTACCATCAATTATGTAACATAGATACAAAGTTCACAGTACACAGCTTACTTTCAAAAACATTGCAAACTCAAACCTTGGAGCTTTTCTACTGCAGTCCAGTAGGTTAACCATTTGACAAAGCCCAACCCTTTTGTGGCAAAGTAAGAGTTGACTACAGTAAACTTTAATGCACTGCATTAAAAAAGTATATTAATTTTATATTTACAGTCATGTAAAAAGTTAGGACACCCTATGAAAGCTAAGTAATATTTAAATATTTTTGGATATATAGATATTTAATCTCAAATTTAACAATACTGAGAGATTATAGGAATATAATTAAACAATTAAACCTAAAGAAAAGACTTTAAAATCTTTTTTAAATGTAATTCTACAAAAATGCATAGTATAACTAAGGAAAAAGTTAGGACACCCTACTCCCTAACAGCTATTGTTACCCCATTTGGCTGAAATAACTGCAGTGAGACGCTTCTTGTAGCTATCAACCAGTCTCTGACATCGGTCTGAAGAAAGTGTGCCCCACTCCTCAATGCAGAATTCTGTAAGCTGTGAGATGTTTGAGGGGTTTCTTGCATGTCAGCCCGTTTCATGTCACCCACAGCATCTCAATGGGATTAAGATCTGGGCTTTGACTCGATCATTCCAGGACTCTCCATTTCTTAGTTTTCAGCCAGTCCTTGCTGGATTTACTGGTATGTTTTGGGTCATTGTCGTGTTGCAGAGTCCAGTTCCGCTTTAATTTTCGTGAGATGGTTTCACATAATCCTCAAGCACCCTCTGATACATAGTAGAATTCTGTGATTGTGAGCTGTCCAGGTCCTGCTGCAACAAAGTAGCCCCAAACCATGACACTTCCATCTCCATGCTTTACAGTTGGTATGAGGTTCTTTTCCTGGAATGCTGCATTTGGTTTATGTCAAACATATCATCTGTTCTTGTGTCCAAATAATTCAAATTTGGACTCATTTGTCCGAATAACATTATTCCAGAAGGTCTGGTCTCTGTCTACATTCTCTCTAGCAAGCTTCAGTCTGGCCTTGATGCTTCTCTCAGAGAGCAAAGGTTTCCTCCTTGCACACCTCCTATGCAAGTTACACTTGTGCAGTCACTTTCTGATTGTAAAGGTAAGAACTTTCACATCAACAGTAGCCAGAGTCTGCTGCAGGTTCCGTGATGACATATTAAAGTGTTTGGAGACATTTTTACCACCCTGTGGGTGTTCTCGGGGTGAATTTCCTAGGACGACCAGACCTGGACGTGTTGGAGATTGTTTTGAAAACCCTCCACTTATTGACTATTTTCTGGACAGTGGAATGGTTGATTTCAAAATCTTTGGGATATTTTTATTTTTTTACCAGACTCATTAGCTCTCACCATGGTGCTCACTGTCATTTCAACAATCAAGAGCACACCAAACTAAATGTCTGAGGTTCAAATATGGCAAGTTTCATTCAAAATGCTGAGTAACAATATTCTAATCATGTGCACGCACCTAATGTGATACACCTGTGTGTGAGTTTAGCCATTTCAAGTGGGAATAAATGTGGGGGGTGTCCTAATCTTTTCCTCAGAATACGCATTTTTGTAAAATTACATTTACAAAAGATTTTGAAAAGTTTTACTTCAGTTTTAATTGTTTAGTTATATTTCTGTAATCTCTCAGTATTGTTAAAGTTGAGGTTAAATATCTATATATTTGTTTGTAGTTAAACACAAAGTTGCACAAAGGGCTATCTGTGGTCTGCTTACCACGGATATCGAAACCTGACTTATGGTATCGTAAATCCGCGAATGTAATGTTGTTCCACTAGTGGTGGTGGAATGACTAATAAAAAACAAACTTGTCTGTTTTCACTTAGCGAGCTGGTTCACATGTTATAAAATCCACAGCTAGGTCTACAACGACGACATTAATTACTTGTATTCCTTTTCTATGTCCGACATTTCACAATTTAAAGCTCCCCAGTGGCTCAGCGGTATGTCTGCGGACTTACACGCTAAAATCCGGGTTTCGATACCCGTGGTGAGCAGAGCATAGATAGCCCATTGTGTAGCTTTGTGCTTAACATAATATAAAAGAACTGATATTCAGTGTTCAATGCCCTCCAGTGGCTCAGCGTTATGTCTGCGGACTTACACGCTAAAATCCGGGTTTCGATACGCGTGGTGGGCAGAGCATAGATAGCCCATTGTGTAGCTTTGTGCTTAATTCAAAATAACAAAAATAATAACAGTGTTCAATCTAAAGCGGTCTGAGTAAACTATAACCCCAGTCAATAATAAAAGGCTTATAGTTCACCAGCAAATTTCATTACGAAAAGTTCACGCCATGATCTTAGGAATTTGAATAGATAATTACACCCACAACTGTTTTATCCATTGTACAAAAAGGGCAATTACCTCTAGCCCCGTGCTAACGGGATCCCACCGCGCATTGCAAGTACAATGACGAGTAATAAAATGCGAAGTGCATAATAAAACAATAATAAACCAGATTTTTCCCAAGAAATATATGGCTTTTCGTTGACCTTTTATCACTAATAAATTCAGTTTATCAAATTGTATTCTACACTTTAAGGCCTACTAGCCAATACTTTGCCATGATGCAACATTGTCTTAACGCGGCATTGATTTACACAGTTATGTACAAATGGCGTGGCTTGACGCTTACCTAACTCTGCTGTCAATCGTCATCCTACAAACGCGCTAATGGGAGTTATTAGCACAGTAAAGATTAAAGTAACCAAATAACATTTGATGTTTATATTATATGACAAAAAATGTAAATTTATAAGCTGTAACTAGACTAACCATTAAGTACGTGTCTTTCGTGAGCGAAACGTTGTTGGCCATTAAAATCTTTACGTTCTAATGAATATCAACAATGACCAGAGTTCACATGATTATATATATAAATGTGTAGAATTAACAGTTTTCATGTGTGTGTGTGTATCACACATACACATATATATATTTATATACATATAAAAAAATCTGATGCTTACGAGAAGACGCTTGTTTAATCAAACTTGGTTTAACCAACTTGTTATTATAGCAAAACTAAGAGTTACTCTAGTTTTAAAAAATAGTACTAAATTTTGCCTCGGACCAATTTAAATGAAGAAATTTATTATACAAAGAGAGTTGAAATCACCTAAATATCTTAATTATTTCTGTCTCAAGAGTTATGTTCTTTTAAAGGAGAAAAAAAACAACAGAATGTTAATTAAATAAAAAATTGCAGTTGGGTGTTCATATCATTTGGATATTTTGCCTACAGATAGATCAGTTTTTCGTGAAACACGCTAACCTTGAATTCACCATACTCCTCTTTGACACTGGAGACTGGATGCGTTAAAAATTTTTCTACGAATTTCGAATTATTATTAAAAATAATAGATCATGAAAACAATAACCAAAGGAACTCTTTGGAGTTTTAGAACTGCTTAAATGAAGAAAAAAACAAACTATAAATGGAAAATGCTCAAAGCAGAAGTTTGACAGTTTGATGAGCAATATATATATATATATATATATATATATATATATATATTCAAGCAGATAACCAAGTTAGAGATATCCTTAAACTATATACATAATCGCCTTTTAGTAGAATCCATATTGTGAGTGTTTGTGCTTTTATCTCAGTTTTAAAAATGTTACTAAATATCTTGTAACTCAAGATAAAACTCTTACCTTTTCTCTTTCGAAGATAATCCTCTAAGTATTTATTATTTGAAAATGCTTAAGAAATATTTTTTTTGTAAATGACAGAGTTTTAAGATAACAATCCACCTACTTTAGAACATTTTTTATATTAAAACAATTCAATTTTAAATGACAGCGAACTAACACCGTACTGCTAGAAATATTAAAACAAAATTATTCTTTTTTTCAATCAGTTAAATGAATAAAGTATGGACATCTGAAACAGTGTGATTTCCAAAACCTATGATATCGTGGAAAATGACGTTTACTTTTGTAAAATTATTGTTATGTAAAATCGGTTATGATTGGATAGATGAAAATAAAAATTACGAGTACCATTCTACTCTGAAAAAAATAACCTACTTTAACGCCACCAAGACATTATTGTTTCTCAAACGCGTGTTAAATATGTTATTTGTTAAAAAAATATATTTTGTGTGAGGGAGAACATTTTTATTGCATCTTGTTACCGTGTGTTTAACGCATCTTGGTGATATCTTGTTACCGTGTGTTTAACGCATCTTAGTGATATCTTGTTACCGTATGTTTAACGCATCTTGGTGATATCTTGTTACCGTGTGTTTAACGCATCTTGGTGATATCTTGTTACCGTGTGTTTAACACAGATGTTTCACAATTAGCAATGTAAAAGCTCTGTTCCCGTAAATAAAGCACGACTATTATAGAAGCTCTTCTAAAGTTACTTCAAAATGATGTAATAGTTAAGTATATTCACATGTTCAATGTTTAACTTCGAAACATCTCAATCTTTCAATCTGTGTGAACAAACAGTATTTACACAATTATTAGCATCTCAACGCTATTTTAAATTGATTTGTTGAGAAAAACTAACTTTAATTTTTTTGAAAGATAACACAGGATTATTATCGTGCAAGTTATTTAATTTATTCTTTTTACACTAACATAGCTCTCAAGTTTTGAAGCCTCGTCATGTCATTACAGTACATAATGCCTCGCTCGAGCATACAGTCTCTAACAACCACGTCTCTTCACAACAGACTTGTAGCACGGCTTCCATCGCAAGGTTATCATGTTTCTCCAAAGCAACCATTCTTGCTCTGCACGCACACACACACACACACACACATATATATTTTAAGAGAGCGAAACCGCTTTCCCTGTGGCTTGTTCAACTGTTCGATCGTATAGATATTCCATCAGGTGACTTGATCGTTACGTGTTTATATGAAACATTATAAATACCCATTTCATTATCTAACTGCTTAGGTAAGCAATATTTGTGTCGTAGATGCATTTATGTCACTCTACAAGACAAAAAATCTTCTTGATCGTGTTTCATACCTATATATTCCTAGATTCATACCTGTCACTGATACTGCATTTGTTTTACTAAGGCTGGAGTACGACTTCTTTTAGGCTTCTAACTAATTGGTCCTGAATACCCCAAAATAATTCATATTCCTTTTTCCAATACTCTTAAATACAAAGAAGATCTTAGTGTTTGAAATTATAAATCACTGATTTGAAGACATTCTTGTAGATCAAATGTATCAATATGTTACATTGGAAGGGGTTTTTAGTTGTCAACCCCCAATATAACAAATTTTCAGAGGCAGTATACTACGTACGTAGCTCCAAACATGGAAAAACACATTTATAATACATACTATTTAACCATAACTTTACATTAGCTGTGTTTGACATGTAGCTTGATGATCTGCATATTTCTAATGGTTATAATATAATGTACTAAATTACCTGTAGATCAATTATAATGGAATGTAAAATCAGTGATTACTAACCCCATACACGTGGATGAGGATCACAGTGCGTACGCCACGATCTTTCTCAGAGTAACATTCATCATGGTATTAAGTACTTGTTACCAGAATTATCTACTATTCAATTTTGTCCCAAACTACTTATTCAGTGCTAATTCATAGTTAAAGAGCGTAAACACCAAATACAACACGTAAAACTATTGAAAAACTGTAGATAACCATTTCGGAGTTTCTAGAGGTTATACAGCTGCTATATGCAAACTTTCAATGGATAAAAGTATGTTTACCTTTCATATTACAATCACTCTGCACTCTAACTTTTAAAAGAATCTGAATCAAATTGATGTCGTCAATTCAGAATTAAATCTTGAGTACAGATATGTTTGTAAAACATCTAACTTTTTGTGTTCAACACACTTGTAAATTTTAATACATTTTATGAAGATACGCGTAGTAAATTCCGACTTATAATTAACATTCCTTCTCCAATATACTGTCGGTTCAATTGACCAACTATTCAATTGCAACAACTGTATCTAGAGTATTTGTTTGATTTGCTTAGAATTTCGCAAAGCTACACGAGAGCTATCTGCGCTAGTTGTCCCTAATTTAACAGTGTAAAACTAGTGGGAATGCAGTTAGTCATCACCACCCACCGCCAACTCTTGGGTTACTCCTTTACCAACGAATAGTGGGATTGACCGTAACTTATAACATTCCCATGGCTGAGAGGGATAGAGTGTTTGATATATGATAGGGATTCGAACCAGTGACCTTCAGATTATGAGTTGAGCGCTCTATCCACCTGGCCATAATGATTCCATAACAGTGTTTGAAAAAAGCAACTATTTAATAAAATCTGTAATTGATATTAATTATACAATCGACTGCTATTACAGTGAGAGCATCATTACAGTGTTTTTTTTAAATATTTCTTTGAAAGCTTCCTACGAGTTATATGAAGAAAATATTCATTGTTTTCTCACGATAATAACGTTTCACGTTCTGTTATTTGTAAACGTTGCTCAACTATTAAACTGTTTTACAAAGAAATTTTGATCTTGTTGCAGATGGTTAATCGAACATCTATGTACGAGTATTTGTTAAATGCTAATTTAGTATTTGTGGGACAAGGTGTGACCATTGGCACCATGTTGTCTGTTTTTAATACCACAAAATGGGTTCCCATCGAAGTTCCAACCTCTTGACGATGAAATACCGTCTTGAATAATCTAGTAACTAGATGAGATTTGATAATACTATTTTTGAATATCTTTAAATGAGTTAGGGGCAAAGAGCATACCATCTCAAAGGAAGAAGCCTTTGTATTTTATACGGAATTAGTAAACATTAAAACACAACGTTTAGGGTTATAACAGGTTCGAAAACACATACTAAACCAATACAGAGGGACACCTATCTACAAGAATGGCCAATTTATTATTGGATACTATTAACAAGATAACAAAGAATGATTTGAAGTAAGCAAAGACTCGTACGTTTGCGACCACGTGTCGAAGTCAAACCATGTTTATACAATTCCTTTCTTACGCTTATACTTAAAGTCCCTGACATAGGTAAAATGGACTTTTGTGTCTTCGTTTTGCTTCAATAGTGTTTTTTACGTAGACGTACACGTACTGTATGTAGAAAGTCTCTAAAGATTTATGGTTTAAGACTCTCCTAGCCATCTTATTACAATATAAGTTGTGGTGCTGGATAAGAGTACGAATAAGGGACCAAACTACGATGGACGCCGAAAGAAGTAGTTTCAAGGATAACACTGCAGGTGGGACTTTTCTTATAACGTGCTATTAACTTCAATGCTTATCTTGATATCTGGATACAGTATATTAGTTACATTATCAGTAGTTGGAATCATAGATTAGAAGTTTTAATTAAATTTCATATATTTTTAAGACAGTATCGCCATCTACACATTTACGTATGTTTAATAAAACGAAACCATCTGTCATTTGCGATTTTATTTTACTACCAGAAAACCAGAGCATAAGTACAGCTGTAAAAAACTCGTATATAACATACCCTAAAGAAAGTGTTTTAAAAACAAATTTACAAAGCATTTTGAAGTTTTACTAAGCATAATTTCCAGTAACTTTTAGCTGTATTCAGGAGATACGTTTTTCATTATTTCCTTGCTTTTGTTAAGATGTACAACTGAATTTAAGAGTTAGTCGATTTGACTTTCTAATATTAATTTTCTTTGTGTTCTCCAGCTACAACGTTCGTTTTAATAACAAAATATGCAACGATTTTTTTCTAGTTTTATCAGAGTCCTTACCTTCAGCTGTCGTCAGATCTTGTATCTAGGATAGTGGATTTCTTTTTATTTATTTTTACAGCAGAAACTGTCAAACAAATCTAGAAACTTCTACTTTTCCTTCCACTCATTAGCATCGATCAAAATGTTTCATATCGTTCGAAATAAACACTTTCATAACATTACGTGTAGAACATTACCGATAGCGTCACCAAACGTCTTACCGCAATTCATATTTAAAGATTTGTGGATAAGGGTTCTAAATACAACTGTTCTGTAGCACAGCTCATGATCAAAGAAGGACTGTTCCGATGGAGATCAGTTATAGTAGATGTCTCGTGCATGTGACCTCACACACCACTATTTATTTTAATTATTTCGACTGCAATTACTATTCCAAACTCCAAATGTTTAAAAGGATTTGAAGCTACAAAGCTATATTACATTTATTTTAGTAACGCATGATACAACTGTAATTTTATTATATCATCTTGGATAGGCTCGGCATGGCCAGGTGGGTTAAGGCGTTCGACTCGTAATCTGAGGGTCGCGGATTCAAATCCCGGTGGCACCAGACATGCTCGCCCTTTCAGCCGTGGGGTCGTTATAATGTTAGGTCAATCCCACTATTTGTTAGTAAAAGAGTAGCCCAAGAGTTGGCAGTGGGTGGTGATGACTAGCTGCCTTCCCTCTAGTCTTACGCTTCTAAATTAGTGACGGCTAGAGCAAATAGCGAGCACGTTTAGTGTGACGGGGATTCGAACTCGCGACCTTCGGATTACAAGTCGAGTGCTTTAACCACCTGGCCATGCCTGACTTTACTTTATGTATGGCATATACCTCAACATTCATAATAATTACATCCTTTAATCAAATTTAGCTGTACTAATCTTCGATTTGAGTCCATTTAGGCCATGTCGTGTCCTGTACGTGAGAGAACCATCGAAAATTAATATAAAAGAAAATAAGTTTCAATTTTTGTAATAATCTTTAATTTTCTGCGCCACATATAGAAAAACTGGTTTAGTTGCTTTTGATAAGTTGTACAAAGAAATAATCCGCTGATCTATGGTATCCATAAACGTTAAAACTCCTGTTGTTAGTTATCGCTATTTTCTGAAGTAATTTTTTGGCAGTATTCTTTTTGTTACGCAATTTCTTATTGTCTTTCACAATATCAAATGATGCACAAATTACTTGTAAAGTTATCATCTACAGCTTATTCTGCAGTTTCTGTAATTTATTTCACAGAGTATGTTATATTTCTCTGTAATTAGTTCTTTAACCATTAAGGGCAATATGTTAATTATTGATGTAATGCAAAGTGACTTTCAAGGGCAATATATTAATTAATTATTGATGCAACTCAAAGTGATTCTAAATAGGATTATATTAGCTTCCGAGCGGCACAGCTGTATGCCAGCGGACTTAAAACAGTAGAATCTGGATTTCGATATCCGTAGTAGTGTGGGTAGATCATAGATGGCCCATTGCGTAGCTTTGTAATAAATTATCAACAAACAAACAATGGAATATATGTATTATTTATCTTATGCAAATTAGGTTTCAAGGGCAATATATTAATCATGGATATAATTTAAAAACTTTCAATTACAATATACTAATGCTAGTTTTAATGCAATTAACTTTACCTAATGGAAGCCTTTTTTTTAGCTTAGTGTTGATGAATTAATTTCAAAATAAAACAATAACTGAACAGTATAAGATTCTTCGGGTTTTCTTAATGACTACAGAAAATAAAACTTGAAACTACTACACACATAATATAGTTTCAAACCCTTACCACTTGGTTGTTTAATTCATAATAGTAATTTTTAGCATTAAAAATGCATTATATTTAATTGTTCTAAATGCTAACTGTTTATAAACAGATGGACTAAATTTTACTCGATAACACATTCCACCTTGCCAAAACTTTTCAGTGACACAAATGTGTATCTGCGCATCTATACCGATAAAAACCGGGTTTCGATACCCTTGGTAGCCATAGCATAAATAGTCCTTTGCTCAGTTTTGTGCTTAACTACAAAATAAACAAATTGTTGTCGGTTCAATTTTTACACCCTGGTGAGAAGTAAGAATTTTTTTAACTTTCAACTACATACAAGATAGAATACATTCAGTTTAAGACACTTGAGCCCAAGTTAACTTTCTTTAATGCAGTTATTTAGTTTGGTTGAGAGAGCAGATTTATTACATTAACAACGTAAGTTATGTCCACTTGACTTGAGATACATATGAAATACCTGATTATTATTATTTTTTGCTTCTTTCTCTGAATTTTCCTTAAAGCTTCACGAGAGCTACCCGCGCTAGCTCTCCTCAATTAAGCAATGCAAGTCTAGAAGAAAGGCAACTAGCCATCACCACCCACCAACAACTCTTGGGCTACTCTTTTACCAACGTAAAGTTGGTATATTTATCATTGTCAAACACATGACTACAAACTGACTGTTTATTTTTATTTCGCCCCCCAGTGGCACAGCGATATGTCTGCGAACTCACACCTCCAAAACCCGGGTTTCGATACCCGTGGTGGGCAGGGCATAAATAGTCCATTGTATAGCTTTGTGCTTAATTCTAAATAAAAAACAACAAAGTGGTGGCTAAAAATTGATAAAAATGTGGTTGACCGTCACATTATAATGCACCCACGGCTGAAAGGAAGAGCATGGTTGGTGTGAAGAGGATTCAAACCCGCGACCCTCAGATTACGAGTCGAGCACCATAGCTACCTTTGGCATGTTGGATTTGTCTGGAACACTTACGATACACGACCATTCTTTGTTTTAATGTTCAGGATTATTTTTCAATTAGAAACAGACATGTTCTTATCATGAGTAAAATGGTCTTCCTAAGTATTAAAGTAATATAACAACTCGAGAATGTGTGCAGGCAGAAACGGTACCATTCTTTTATTACATTATATCGTCTAATCTAATCGCCACACAAATGTAGTGAAAGGTACAGTGTTCATACATGTGTTATCTTTATAGTCGAGGCTTAACTAAATCGTTATTCCGAGGGAACAGTATAACAGCTTAAAAACCGTTGTTAAAACTGATATTTCTTTAACAACAACGTTTTATGTCTTTAAGAAGAACTCGTTTCTTGAAATTTGTAGAAAAACTCATATGCATAAATAGACACTAAAGGAAAGACGCTTGAAACGATGTACTTAAACTGCAAGTTCAATTGATGTAATGAAAGTAATTCGTACCTTGAGAAAGTAATGTAAACACTTAATCGTTTGTTTTCGAATTTCACTCAAAGTTATACGAGGACTATCTGCGCTAGCAATCCCGCAATCCCTAATTTAGCAGTGTAAGACCAGAGGGAAGACACCTAGTCATCACCATCCATCGGCAACTCATGGATTACTCTTTTACCAACTAATAGTGGGATTGACGGTTGAATTATGCCCCCACGGCTGAAAGGGCGAGCATGTTTGGTTTGACGAGAATTCGAACCCGCGACCCTCCGATTACGAGTCGAGCGCCTTAACCACATGGCCATGCTGGGCCTGACATTAGTAGATCACATTTAAAAAGCGCGATTTGCTTGAAAGCTATTTTGTAAGATGTTGATATATATTTTTTTATTCTTTGGAAGTGTTGTTTTAGTAAACAGATGTTTGCAACTGAGAAAATTTCGAAATGAAAGCATTTAGAGATTCGTTTAAATCAAATGTATTATAATTGAAGTCGGGGTTAATTTATTTGCAAATCATGTACTGAACACACTATTAAAACAATATTACCCTAAAGACAAACAAAATAAAATGAAAACCAAAACCTTACATTTACGATTAATGATGTAAAATCAATGTTTATACTTATGGTGCAAATAACAAAAGTAGGTTAGTGGCATCAAATCAGCCTAGTTAGAATACTATGTTGTCGATGTATTCAAGGGTGAAATTTACTGAATAGCTTGATTCGTCTATTAATATTACAATTTAAATGCTATTTGATATCAAAAAAATGGTATAATGATAAATTAATTCCGTATAAGGTTGTACAATAAACAATTAATTTACTAGGTAAGGTTTGGTGAGGCAAATGAACTTATGCCACGTATTCTACAAGTATGTGTCCTGTGCGTTTTAGTATAAATGAAGGACAGAAAGATCTGATTTTAAACCAATGTTCCACTTATATCACACTAAACTGGTCATGCTTCCAAATTGTACTGTAGTTGTACTCTTGCTTAAATGATATCGGAAAAAACATTTTATTACATGACGTGCAACTTCTAACTTTACGATTTTTTATTCTATGTGCATGTAGATTTGCAATAGGCGTCACGACTTTCACGCTTTGCCTTTATTCCCTGTCACAGAAAATTTTATTTTTTCCATTCTCAATGAGAAGATATAACGTCATCAATACATCACACGCAAATGTAATGCATTGGCACCATATATATAGATATAATGGTGTTGTATGTCCATGTAAATACTTTTACATGGTATTGATGGTTCTTCACCAAAATTGGTATGAAAGCTCATTAAGTCTATGAGAAAATATAGAAATTTACGGTTTTTACGAGGGTTTTTGTAGTACTTTGTATTACCACTACTTTGCCCTGGTTGTTGGATCTTCACCAAATTTGGCATGAAGGTTGGTCGGGTCTATGATGAGATACATTCAAATTTTGGTTTCACATTTTGTGTTTTGTTGTTTTTATGGCTGTTTTTTTAATTATATATAAAGGATGCAACTTTTCATGTCGTAAGGCAATGTTTCATTAATTAAGAATTTACATAACTTCCGTCCAGGGTACGGGTACCCCAGCTACTATTTGCAATATCCTTGTAATGTCGTTATTGCTATCTATATTTACGTCTCATTCGTTTGTCACTTCGATCTTTACATCGGAATTTATCAACAATTCAGTAAAGTATCAGTAAACTAAGAGATTACGTCTACGGTCATTGTAGAAAATTAGTTCAATTTTTGTTTTTTTGAGAACAAGTCGAGCGCCCTAACCACCTGACTAAGCCGGGACTATTCAGAGAGAGGAATAGTTGTCATGGTGATGATTAAATGAGACCTGTACTATGTTTCCAAATATATCTATACTCATAAGGTACTTTGTAATATTTCAGAAGTTGGATTCAATAAATCGCCATTGTAGTTTGAATAAAAACTATTACCATGTTTAATAATTTACAAATGAGGTAGTTACTTTACCTCAATATATTACAATCTTGCATGTAGTGCATTCCTTAATCAGTTGGGTCCTGCATCTTACACTGCAGTCATACTGGCATAAACTCAACTCTTTTTCTTTTACCACAACGACTCCAGGAAAGTGGCCACTCTCCGACCATCCTTTACAAACAAATAGAGGAATTCCACTTTACCTAAACATATATCCACCAATCCTCACCCACACACTCCACAGTTGAACTTGTGACATGTTTGGTGATGACATTTAATTTTGCCTCACGCATATTGCAATTCGAATGTTTTTTTATAGTTTTCGAAACTTAGTTTCAGACGCTAACACGGACCAGCATAAGTATGTTCCTGTATTACTTACGATTAAAAAAAACGCATGTTTAATACTATTAACGTGAAGCGTTTGGAGGTCTTCACTTGTTATATCTTCAGATTACACAGTGACATATTATTGGCAAATTTAGCTGATGTTAGCAATCATTAGAAAAAAAAGATTTGTAAAAATATGCAACACTGCATGAAGATTTAAAGAAAAAAATACGATGGTAATAAAAACGTAATTTGGAGATCTCTACATTAATGTTAAAATTAGATTAACATTAGACGAAAATATAAAACATCAGCATTTAATTATCGTTTATTAGCCAAAGGAAGACACGATGAAATAGTGAAACATGAAATATAAATAAAGGTTTATTACTTACGACTGAGGTACTCACTTTTATCATGAGAAGTTATAATCCTGTATAGAAATAATTTATTACTCAGTTCTTTTAAGCAGTTTAGTCAGCCAGCTTAACGCTGCAACGTTAAAATCAAACCCAGTTTATCAAAACCACTACGGGAAGAAGATGAAATCATTCGTGGCTTGTTGCTTTAAACATTAGATTGACATATACATTTCTTTAGACCGGTGATCTATTTATTTAAGGCACGAAACGACCACCGACAAAACTGTAAAGTACAAGAACGGCTGTTATTCTAATCATACTCTCCACGCCGACTGAGGCGGGAAGAGTCGTGGGTAAGAGGAATGAGCTATAGAGGCCACAAGCCAAGAGGGACAGACACATTCTTCAGCGGGTAATGACACAGCACTCGGAGATGAGTATTCTTCTTACCAGTATTATACAGCTAGATACCGGATTTCTTAAGCCTAATAATTCTCGTTTGTCTTTACCTGACAATCAATTTAACGTGAATCTCAAGCTTAAATACGTGCTTTTTTAAGGTGGGAAACCTGTTTTATACAACGCAATCTCCCACAGAAGGTAGAAGTTTCGTTGAGAGTTGGGAATATTGCTTGTGCTGAGGATGACGTTTCTGTTGGAAAACTCAGATATATGTCACGTGGTTTACTAACAGTTAATTGTTTTTGTTTATTTTGGAATTTCTCGCAGACCTATACAAGCGCTATCTGGGCTACCTGTCCTTAATTTAGCATTGAAAGGCAAGAGAGAAAGCAGCTAGTCATCACCTCCCACCGCCAATTCTTGGGCTATGCTTTTACCAAAGAATAGTGGGATTGACCTACCATTATAACGTCCCCCTACGGCTGAAAGGGCAAGCATGTTTGGTGTGACGGAGATTTCAACTAACAACCTTCAGATTACGAGTAGAGTGCCTTAACCACGTAGCCATGCATGCTTTACAAGTTAATAGAAACTGAGTAAATAATAAGTGCAAATATATTTATCAATAAATTGTTTGTTTGTTGTTAAGCACAGAGATACACAACTGCCACCATGGGAATGGAAATTCATTTTTTTGTCTTGTAAACTATCCCATTGATTCACTAGGTGACAACACACGTGGAAAATAAAATATAAAATAAACAATAAACTAAGAACTCTAAAGGTTAGAGGCAGGAATCATATCTAATGTGAATAGTTTGCTCAATAGTGTTTTTCTCTGCAATTTTTGAAAACCATTGCATTCGTATCTAGATAATTTTACGTTATTTTAGATGTCGTTATCCGAGTTGATACTTCGGATGAGGAGGAAAATTATTACTTTCAGAACAGGAACAACGTTTCGATCACTGATGCGATCATTGTCAAGTACCCAACACTGTAACAAACAATCTACCTCACTGTAAACCCTGTAACTCGTAATAAAACAATACTTAATCGGTAACTAAGCTTAAAACAAAACTATATTATCAGGATAAGAAGCAATTTGATGTTACTATCAAACGATTGTTTGGGTTGAAATTGTAAAATATTTTAGACCTGTGGATAATAAACGTGTCCGCGCTACAGTCCTATTGGTAAAGTCGTTATTGCTCTTTGACTAATTGACTAGAATAGAACGAAATCTGTATGTCAACTATACACGTGGAAGTGAAAGCAAATATGCATAATTTTGTAACATCTATTTTTATGCTCCGCGTAAAAGCATTGAATGTTTTCGAGTAATAACTCAACATATTTAAAACAGCAAACCCAACAGATAACGTTTATCAAATTCGAATGAGCACCTGGAATTAGCCTAACGTTTAAATTTTTATACGAACATCATTTGCTCGGTATGGCCAGATGGTTAAGAAACTCTATTTTTAATATGAGAGTTACGTGTTCAACTCCGCGTCACACCAAACACACTTGCCTTTTCGGCTTTGAGGACATTATAATTCTGCGATCAATCTCACTATTCGTTAGTGAAAGAGTTGCCCAAGGGTTGGCGGTAGGTGATGTTGATTAGCTGTCTTCTCTCTAACCTTTCACTGCTATATTAGGAACGACTAGAGCAGTTAGATCTCGTGTAATTTTACTCGAAATTCAAAACCGTAAAGCGCATGCGTTAAAAGTACTTATAGAGTGTGTGTATTTTTAAGAAAGAATATAAACCGAGTATTTTTTTAAACTTAACAGCAAAAGCACTGTGGGTTTCAGTTAAATATCCCCTTCCGATTATAAAGTTGATATTTCGCCGAGTTCAATTTACACAGTAATTTAAATAATTTTCTTGGAAATTAAAGAAAAAATTGAATGTTCTCGTTTAATTCTCTAGGACAGTAAACCTCAAATATGACAATCAATGAAAGATATAATAGTTCTTATAATCAGATTTAGTACTCATGTCTCTTTAAAACACCGACATCTTACAAAACTAGAGAAACGGTGTTGGTTTTTATTTGCAATACACTGCGACACCGGAACATCCAAAAATATTTTTTTCTTATTACATTGTAAACAAACATCACAAAAACAGCGCCATCTCGTATAAGCTTACGTAATAAGTATATGCATGTATATTTTACTTTAAGTAATGGGATAAAATTGCTGACTCTAACTTGTAAATGGAATCATCAATTTTAAGTTTGTTTGTTTTGTAATTTCGCACAAAACTACACAAGGTCTACCTGCTCTATCCGGTCCCTAATTTTTCAGTGTAAGACCAGAGGAAAGGCAGCTAGTCATCACCACCTATCGTCATCTTTCGGGTTACTTTTTCCCCAATGAATAGTGGGATTCACTGTGACTTTATAACTCTCTCGCAGTTGAAAGTATGAACATGTTTGGTGTGATGGAGATTCGAACCCGAGATACTCATATTATAAGTAGAACGGTCTAACCACCTTTAATCATAATGATATTGTTTGTTAAGCTTGGATATCGACTGTCTGATACTTTGTGGATAAAATCTTTGTATCATATGCTTAAGTACATATCAATCATTTTTATATAAAATTAAACTATTTAATTAATTCTGAACTAGTTAGCCAGTATCATAATAATATTCAGTTGTTTAGGTCTGACAAAAATTACTTGTTTTTTCTACGTACTAAATAATGTTTAATATGCTCATTTGTCCACAGAAGGATGTTAAGTAGCATCGTTAATAATTACAGCGAATAATAGCTATTCCCTTTCTCAACTGCGTTTTGTCCAGTTGCCATCTTTTAGAGCATTAGTATTTTCACACATATAAATAGTTATCTAACAAAAATACACCTAATTAAAACTAAGTGTCCTGAACCATAATTAAATTACTATTATTGTTTTACCAAAATGTCGTTAACAATATACATACTTTTTTTAAAGATAAAATTTCCAACTAGATGACGCCACAAACATATATTTTGATATATATAGAATTTTTTTTTTCATATCCAAAACTGGTTAAGTCCATGTTGACCGGTGATATCTGAACCATTGCGAAAACAAGTTTTTTTTATCGGTTTCCTTTTTCTGAGCAACGTAATTAGTTAAAAATGTGACGATTTAGCCTATTTCCAGCTTAAGATAATTAATAACAGCTCCAAATTGATGGATCGAAATAGCCAACGACTGTGGAGAAATGCAACGCTATTTCGAAATGAAGTCTTTATCTTGCAAAAGCCTCAACGTTCCAAATGCCTATTAGTATGCTCTCGTTCTGATTATGAATGTGATAGATTGTTAACTTGTACTTAACTAAATCGGGTAGATAGGGACTAAAATGTATTGACAAGTATTAATAAAGCGAGAAACATTAAAACAGCAACAACAAACACATACAGACATGACCAAATTACAACAAAAATACCATAAACACAAATTATTAAAATGACGATATGGATTTTTTTTATGAATGGTGTCTTGGTCTTAATGAGGCAGGCTGTAACACCGCCTGGGTAAGGTTGGCTGGGATTGTTCGTTGAAATGGTATTTTAAATATCACCTCAATAGGTTATCAGAAGCTTACAATACTATATCTTGACTCCTTTTATAACAATATCATGTAATAATTGAATCATAAGTTTTGGAAGTGTCTGTAGATGTCATAGCAAAAAGTTTAAATTTTTTCTTCTTTTTTTTACTTATTCTTATTACATGCTAACCCTAAAAAATGGCGTGAAACAATTTAACTGAGATGATATAGTTTTAAATGGAGTATTTGCTTTTGTAAGTTTTATTAACTAATAGCAATTAAAATATATATTCTAGTGTAAAGCATGCCATCATCACCCCTTGAAGTTAGCTTTCCTACAGTTATTTGATGTTCCTTAAAATAGTTTAAGTACCAAGTGAAAAAACAAAACAAACGAGAACAACTATCCAATAACGGATAATAAATGATACAGTTGGAATGTCGTTTTTGATAGAAGTTGTAAGTGCAACCTTCCTGTGTCTATTAAAACACTGAATTAAAAAAGTTTTTTTTTTTTTTAGATACGTAAGTAAATGTAGTGATGGGTGATATCAGTCCTTCGTGAACAATGCAGACAACATAGGAGAGATGGTATTCGGATGATGCAAATACCATCTCTACTTTGTTGTTTGCATTGTTCACGTAGATTGATATTACTCATCACTACATTTACTCTATATTTGAAAAGTTTTTTTTTCTTTAATTGTTGTGATGATAACAAAGAAAGTAAACACGTCATGAAAAAGTTCAGAAATATATATGATATCAGAGTTATTTTCGGAATAGATGTTTCTTTGACGAGAAGTTTATGAAGCCAAAAGTCATGTTAAAGCGACTTTCTTAACTCTACAGATAAGATGAGTCAGTTTTTCAATACTAAAGAAAATACTTTGAATTATCTAAATTAATGGTGCAGATCAGTTAATGGTTAATACTTGAAAACAAGCTGTAAAAGACAGAAGAGAAAGCAAAGAAATAATATCTAGCAATCATTCGAAGAAACTTATAACTTAAGTGCAATAAACATTTTTGCTGTAAGCTATCCAGTAAAGGGTGTAAGTAACTTTGTTGTGTGCTTTGCTACAAATTAGCGAAGATTTCGCGTGTAAAATCAATATTACAAACTTAATAAACTATCCGGTGTTTCAGCTGGATACAGTATCATGTATACACATTCCGAATATGGCTGTTTACACTCGCAGTGCTGGTTATCTAAATTCTTAATACATAGCTAATATTCGTTTATTAATATTCGAATTTTAGTTGACATATCTTCACCCACTGTTAACATTTTGCTCAAAATAAAAGCTGTGAAATCCTTATAACTAGGTTCTCCAGCGGAACAACTGTATGTCTACGGAATTATACGCCTAGAAACTGGGCTTTGGCATTCATTGTAGCCAAAACACAGATAGGAGGCTTTGTGTAGCTTTGAGCTTAAAGACAAACCATATCACTCGATATTTATTTTAGTGTCATTTTCGTAATCAAATTACAAAATAAATATTTGGTAATCTCTTCTCTAGTTGCAAATGCTACACAACTATACCGTACAACAGGAGTTAATATTCCTGAGTTAATCAATCAATCAAGCTTTTAATTATAGATAACTTTAAAGTGTTTCAAATGGAAGGGTAATATTTCACACAAAACTTAATGAAGCTCACTTACATTCATAATACATAATATTCCTTTAACAGTGTAATCAGTCACCTCGATGTTTAAAAAGAAACATATTCATGTAACTCTCAGAGAGAAATGTAAAAGATGACAGTGATGAAGGAGCATTTTCTCATGTGCTAAAACTTATGAAATGTATCTTATAACTGATATGTCTTAAGCTATCTAAATAAAGGTTATTTGGACCTATTAGTTCACTTTGGCATTCATGATCTTTTGTAAACTATCAGTCTGATTGTCAAAAGATTAGTGCAGGTAATGTCAAAGTAATGTCAACATGACCTTTTTAAATATCATGTTTTATAACATCGAACAGCATTTTCAGTTGCAAAAATTTCCAAAAATATCACTTACAAATGAAAGTAATTATAAGAACAATAATTAATTTGAAGTTTTAACTAGAATACAAGACAATTAAGAACATAATCTATGCAATTTCTTGGTCCTCTTCACTGAGTTATATCAATTTGTGTGATCGTACCCTCTTTCAAAATGTCTAGGTTAGCCTAAAGTAAAGGATATAGTTAATTAATACAATACATGATTAACTGGACTTAAATATGGCTGAATTTATATTTACATGTGTCATGCGCACCATTAGATTTTATTGAAAGTATTGGTAGCGAAGCTTCAGCTGATAGAAATTACCGAACGTGTTGGAATAGAACAGCTTCATTTAGTGGATGTTACTTAAAGTGTTGAGATATCACAACTCCAGCTAGTAGATGCTGCCGAAAGTATTGGAAAAGCACAGCTGTAGCTAATAATGTATCCGTCCACTCTACACGTGCACCAGATTATCATGATGAATAGAAGTGTAGGAGTTATATTAAAATACCAGAAGTTGTTACACTCAAGATATTAAGGGTAACGGATCACATGGATTGTTGAAAAGGAATTGTTATTGGTCGAAACATTGGTAGAATTGATTTCTCGAAAAATGTCAGTCCTTAATTATTTCATACTTAAACCAGTTGTGAGTAATTTACTGACATAATAAAATAATGCTAAACGTAATATTATGGACTCGTGATCCAGTCATTCAAAACAGCCACGTTTTTTGTTTTGAAACTAAATCACATTCCTGACAATAAATCCATTATTTGACACTTCAAAGACAATTCAATATTGTAGGTCAACACACATACTATACATTTGGTGTTTGTGCTCCTAGGTTTCATGGATTAGATACAGCACATAATATTTTCAACACACACGTCAGTTCTCAAGTGCAATAATTATTAAAATATAATTAAGATGAATGTGACAGTCAGCATGTGGCATAATGTTTTCTGTTACTCTTTGTTGTTTTGAAGAAGGCTTAAGATATACCTCTGTAATTACTGTCTTTTTACATTGTGGCCAGAGCACAGATAGGAGACCTTTGTGTAGCTTTGAGCTTAAAGACAAACCGTATCGCTAAATATTTATTTTAGTATCATTTTCGTATCATTAATAATAAGATTCAAAATAATCTTAAGCTGGATATATAGAAAGGGTATTGTTCTTTTTAATATGTTTCTTTTCAAAGTAGAAAACCGGCACATAAACAAATAAAAAAGTACTGATCTTTCCAAATTATTATTGTTTGACTTAGTAGGTAGTATTTATTTCTGCTGAGGACTAAAAAAAACAATTAAATAGATATAATAATATATAAAATATTTATTTAAATCAGTACTTTGTTTAGCTTTTTTAAAGTTTGTTTTGAATTTCGCGCAAAGCTACACGAGGGCTACCTTAATTTAACAGTGTAAGACTAGAGTTTTGTTTGTTTTGGAATTTCGCACAAAGCTACTCGAAGGCTATCTGTGCTAGCTGTCCGTAATTTAGCAGTGTAAGACTAGAGGGAAGGCAGCTAGTCATCACCACCCACCGCCAACTCTTGGGCTACTCTTTTACCAACAAATAGTGGGATTGACCGTAACTTTATAACGCCCCCACGGCTGGAAGGGCAAGCATGTTTGACGCGACGCGGGCGCGAACCCGCGACCCTCGGATTACGAGTCGCACGCCTTACGCGCTTAGCCATGCCAGGCCAAGACTAGAGAGAAGGCATATAGTCAGCACCATAGACTGCCAATTCTTGGGCTACTCTTTTACCGACGAACAGTTGGATTGGCCATCACATTATAACGTCCCCATGGCTGAAAGAGCGAGCATGTTTGGTGCGACGGGAATTCGAACCCAAGACCCTCGGATTACGAGTCGATGCCTTATCCACCTGGCTGTGCTAGGCCTTTATTTAAATTAAAGCTGCGCTGAGATATTTACTTATTTATCGATGGGAATCGAACCTCGAATTTTAGGAGGAAAACTTCATAGGCTCATCACTATTCCACTGGGAACATCTATAGGTGTGCACGCTTTATGTCTCACGTTATATTACCACAAGTCCGAAATTGTTGCTTTAACAACATTTTTCAAATTACTTTACAAGAAACTGCTTTGTTCTTTAACTTTAACATTCGGAAAAGAAACCATTGCATATGGTTTCACTGAAAGCGAGAACAGCATTGTTACCCTTATTTATGGAAAAACGAGATGACAAATCAACCGACTGTTTAACGTTTACGTCGCCATAAAATATCACGCAGGCTACAATTTGCAAAGGAAATAATCAGAATTTACGATCATTTGTCACGAGGCAGGTTTTGTCATCACATCTTTGTTGCCTTTTGTTTAACTGTCGAATACACTCGACAATAATTTAACTGTTTCCTAATTGACTTTGTTTCGTATTAGAACATTTAATTACTGGTTTCACTCAATGGTCTTCATTCTGTGAAAAAAAAAAGACAGATTACTTTGTAATGATGTATTACTAGTACCTATTTTTCGCTAATAAATCAAACAATATTCTGAAACCAGTGTTCAAAACAGCAACTCCAAAATAGTGCTACAGATGTGAGGTTTCTTCAGCCAGCATACAGTACACAACCGAATTTCTTTCTCAGCTGGTGCGTGTTTTATATTTCTGAACATCCAAAATAAATTAAGATAACGCTGAAGATGGTAAACGTAATAGTACATATTTATAATGGAATGTAAATGGGAAAGTGCAGTGTATAAATTTAGAAGAAACGCTAGTAAATGAATAAAATAAACGAAGGAAAGGTGAACTTTTTTTTTTTATTTCCCTATAAAACTGGAAAATGGAAATTCAAACTGGGAAACTTATGCAAATATATTTTAAGTTAAGATTAGTGTTCTGAGAATTTCCATATGGGATATTATTATGTCTTTACTGTCTCGAAAATAAGAGACTTCTTTATATTGTTATAGCTTTGTTTGAATAGCGTGATGATTTTATTTATCAAATAAAGAGATGAAATATGAATATGAATTAATTTTCTCCACGTGCTAAAGAAGAGTTCTTACAAAAATTCCCAATATCTCTTATTTCTCTTGGGTCTGGCATGGCGAACCCCCCTCCGAGTAGCACAGCGTTTTGTCTGAGGACTTGCACTGATTGAAACAGGGCTTCGATACCCGTGGGTGGTAGGGCAAGAGCATAGATAGCCCTATGAGAAACTTTGAGCTTATTAAGTGGTTAGGACACTCTGAGGCTCGCGGGTTCGAATCTCCGTCACATCAAACATGCTTGCTCTTTCAGCCGTAGGGGCGTTATAATGTGACCGTCAATCCCACTGTTCGTTGGTAAAAGTGTAGCCCAAGCGTTGGCGGTGTGTGGTAGTGATTAGACCCCTTCCCTATAGTCTTACTTTGCTAAATTAGGGACGACAAAAGCAGAATAGCCCTCATGTAGCTTTGCGTGAAATTCACAATAAACCCAAACGAACAAAACTGTGACTTTTCATGGTATTAACTAAATTTATTGCTGCTAAGTGAATGATTGAAATTAATTCGTGCGTTGAAACAATTTGCCGTTTATTTACAATTCTGTGATTCTTTACTTTTTGTTTTGAGTTTTTTCAAGCAAAGCAATTCTTATATATGTAGAATCGGCTGGTATGGATAGAGAAAACTCTATGTAGAGGAGCGAACAACGTCTCAACCCTCTTCGGTCATCGACAGGTTTACAAAGAAAGAAAGAGGTAACTAACCGATAACTGACCACATGGTTGAAGGCAGCTGTGTAATTTACTGTAGGAATGTGGAGGACTTGCTTAGATGTTTGATTAATTATTAATATAGGTGTAAAGGTGTTCATTTGTATTGGTTTATTTTGGGCTTTAGTTGTTCTATTAGTAAGGCTTTTCTAATTTTGCGTTTGTTTAGGTTTGTTTCTACATTTAGAATTCGGATGTTTTCTATGATTATGTCGTGTTTATCTGAGTTGCAGTGTTCGAAAACGTGTGAAGGTGACTTTTTGTGTTATTTGAATCTCGATTTTTATTAATATATAATCAAACATTTAAGCACGCCATCTACATTCCTACATTCAATTACACAACCGCCTTTAAACATGTGGTCAGCTATCGGTCAATTACCTCTTTCTTTCTTTGTGAACATGATGATGACCTAAGCTGGTCGAAATGCTGTTCGCTCCTCTACATAAAAAATTTTCTCAACCTATACCAACCGTTTTTGCATATATATTTTCTCTACAAGTGGGTTTTTTAGTCATCAATGATTAGAGCAAATTTTACTTGTTTGAAAATTGTATAGAAAATGTTATGGACGCTTTAATTATCAAACGTATTATTCTAGGTAGGAGATATATCTTTATAAGATAAAAAATGGATTTGTTTTTAACACAAACGTTCACAGTGAATTTTCTGCGTTGTTTACCTCGAAGAATCAAGTTTTGGATTTTAGTTGTAACTTTCCAGAGGACTTCTCACAAATGAAAGGAAGTTTTGTTATCAGCTCACAAAAAACATTTTCTGTTTTTGAATGTAACTACAAGGAGCTGTTTAAACCCATTGTCATCTCGAAAACTTTAGTAATATACTGAGGTTAGAAATTTCCAAACACGAGCTTTGCCAACCTGAAATAGTTATTAATATTGTAAAAGTTTCAAGAGCAAAGGTGAAACTATTTGATTAACGTTTAATTCAAGTCGTATTTTGTGAATACGTTTGTATTCGTTTAATTCAGTTTGAATATTCCTAAACTTTTGTTTGTTTGTTTATAATTAAACACAAAACTACTCAATGAGTGTTCTGTGTTCTTCTCACCACTGGTATCGAAACCCAGTTTTAGCCGTATAAGTCAGCAGACATGCCATTGTGCCACATAACTAGATGCTAGTTTTGAAACGAATTCCTTGGACAGTGAATACCGCTAAAAAATGCACAGAGAAAAAAACCACTTGACTTTTATGCAAAACTGATTAAATTGTGTAAATCTGGTAAGCCAGTAACAACACTTTCCTATAGTATTTAATTTACTTGTCGACTTAAAAAAATTCCGCATTTACAAACATACATTTATTTATTTTTAATTCTAGAGATAACCATCAATATGACGTATTCGTATTTACTTCATTAATACCCTACATTATGTTACAGTCTTTAGCTTTTAAGATGGCCAGGTGGTTATTGTTTGTTTATTTGTTGTTGTTTTTTAATTTCGCGCAAAGGTACACGAGAGCTATTTGCGCTAGCCGTCTCTAATTTAGCACTGTAAGACCGGAGGGAAGTCATCACTACCCACCGCCAACTTTTGGGCTACACTTTTACCAACGCATTGTGGGATTGACCGTCACATTGTATCGCCCCCACGGTGAAAGGGAGAGTATGTGTGGTGTGACCGGGATTCGAACCCACGACCCTCGGATTACGAGTTCAACGCCTTAACACGCTTGGTCATGCCGGGCCTTACCAATTAATAGTGAGATTGACCGTTACATTGTAACGAATATCGACAATTAAAAGGTAGTAATGTGAGGAAGTTTACAAGGAACCAACTCCTTTAAAAGAAATAATCCAGACTTTAACATCAGCGTAAACTGCCTTATTTGCAGTGATAAGTGCTTGTCTAATGACCTCAGGAATTGAAACAGATGAAGGTATGGCGTTTAGTGCAGAACTGTGGACATAAAGCGTGATATAATGAAAGGATAGTTTGGAAGAGAAGATAACCTGGTATTAATATTTCAAGCAAGAAATTTTTTGTTTATTTCCTTCCTTTTTGATATCTCCTGATGCTTACATCCTACGTTAGAAAAATCTTCATTTTTGACGTCTTCTCCCGTTCTACTCAGTGCTTTCGATTCTATATTTTAACGTGTTAATAAATATTTCATTCCGACTACCTGCTGGCGTGTAAAGTGATTAATGAAACTAATCAAACGTCCATTTCTTACAGTTTGTAGAACGTTACCGTCAATTTCTTTTAATTAATTAATTTATTTATCTTTGTTAGTGCAAAGCGAAAAATATCTCTGATAGGCATACTGAGACACACGTCTCCAATAAAAGACAAATAATAGTTTCTGATCCAACTAAACTAAATACGAAAAATGGTTATTAAATGATCCAAAGAAAAAATGGTCACTAACAGTGTTCGTTGGCTTATGGACTCTAACCTTTTAAAGTTAATAAGGTTATACAGTACTCAGAAAACTTTATTTCGTATATAATGTGTAGACGTCTATTGCTTCATATTATGTGATGTATTTGGATACATCTGTATTGATATTCTACGTAAGAAAGTTCTTATTTCTTCTGTGATATCTGAAGTTATCAATATCATTCGAAGCTGATGTATAGCTATATTGTTCGGAATAATTAAGGAATAATCAAAGTTATCTGTATCATAAGTCTGATAAGTCACGACTATTTTCATCAATAATATCAGTGGCATCTTTGAGTTATGCTTATGCACAACAAGCGACACATGACTGGTGAATTGACCTGACAAGCTCAGATTACTGGTATATAAAATGAAAGAAACTTAGAGTGTCATTAGTATTTTCAACAACAGTTGGAGCGTTCATGACTGACTTTGGGACATTTTATGACCACTACAAAGATATTTGATTTTTTCACAACGTTCAACTCAAACGCAAGAAAATTGGTGTCAAGTGTCACGAAATGTGGTCATGAGAATATGGATTTACTACCAAACTACCAGTGCATTTCCAGGTACTAGAACATGATACATTATAATAATCACACCCACAAGACAACAGCTACATGATAGCATGACTTGAAAGGTCGTCAGCTACCTAACTGAATCGATTAATACTTTACGATCTTCGCTAATGTAAAATACTTGAAGATTGTTCAAAGGACAATGGGGTGAATGACTCTTTCGTAGATAAACAATACTTCACATTTTGCCCAGATATTAAACGTGTTCATTTTGAGAGAGAGAGAGAGAGTAACTGGAATCAAATCCGACCCGAATTTTGTAGAGAAAAGACAAACTGTGGCTCTGAGAACATGCTGGTTAGGTCATGAATTGGTAGAGGAATCAAACCGATCTTTAGAAAACTTTGAAACGATATTACGGATGTCATGCGATACAGGAATATAGGTTTGAAGCTAGTGATGTTGCTATATGCAGATGCATGTGATCGAGTACGTTTCAAGATATTGAAAAAAATAGATTATAGTGTGAGCTCAAACAATTTCAGTCACATTGGACACGTGTAAAATGCTCTAGAAAGAGGTTTTGTATAAAGAAAATGACCTCCAAGAAGTAGTAATAATACCATTAATATCATATAATTGTGAGATAAAATATGCTTTTAATCAGGTAATTATCGAACTCCTATATTGAACCAAAGCTAAAATAATATAAACTATGATTTTTTTCTGATTATTTATTTGAAGAGGGCGCATTTAATTTTATTTCTGTATGTTTTATCTTTTGTTTTAATCTGTAAGCAAAAAGTCACGTATTTATGAACGTAAGTGATTTAGCTGTCTCACAGCCTAATTCAAAAAAATGCTAACTGAAGTGAGTTTGGAATTAGTTAATTGCAATCTGATAGTGATCCCTCAACGAGTTTAGGGATAGCACATGACAAACAAAACATCCGCATTGCATCATTAGAATACACATATCCTCATTTCTAGACTGTACTCGTCACGAATTGTATGAAACAATGAAAACGTGTAAGGGAAGAGGGAAGTGTTCAGTAAATCATATGTAAGTTATAAGGCTATCATCTCATACGTTCAGTAGAAGTATCTGAAATTTATCTTCTATTAACTTTGCATTATGAATTTTACGATTATTGAAAAGTTTTACCAAAGCAAAGTTCTTTTATGGTTCAAAATGTATTTGATATCACAAGAAACTGTCGACGAGTTTTGACGTAAGATGATTTCGGAGAAAGCTTCTCCCTAAATGCTATTTTTACTTTCATCTTTCTCGCACTATTTCTCATCTCTCGTTGACTTAATTTACAGTTTCACATTGCATATTTAAAGAACTTTAATTATTAATGACATGCACTATCTTTTACTATAAAATTTCTGAAGTGCACGGACATGGGTAAATATTTAAGTAACTTCTACCATGAATTTGTGAGTGACTTTGTTCATAACGTAACATGCTATTACCTTGACTCGTGATGAGATCTCTTCGAAAACGACTTTACAGGTATATGCACTAAAATCTTTATGTATTGGGTGATGTTAGGATCAGTGAAATTGTTTCGCAATATAAAAAAACAGCTTACAAATAGTTGTTGCTTGGAGAGGAAGAAAAATTATAGAATTAATGCAAAGAACACAAAAAGTCACCTTCACACGTTTTCGAACACTGCAAGTCAAATAAACACAACATAACCACACAAAAAACTCAAATACTAAACAAAGAAACAAACATAAATAAACGGAAAATTAAAGAAGCCTTACTTATACAACAACTTAAACCCAAAATAAACCAATATACCTTTATACCTATGTTAATATAATAAGATAATAAATTATATATTCAAACATCTAACACCACCCTCTACGTTCCTCCACTCAGTTACACAACCCCTTCCAAACATGTGGTCAGCTTTCGGTCAGTTACCTCTTTCTTTGTGAACCTGACGATGATCAAAGTAGGTCGAAAAGTTGTTCGTTCTTCTATGTAAAATATTTTCTCAACCCAAACGAGCCGTTTTAGCATATATATAGATCAATCCAACTATTCGTTGGTAAAAAAGTAGCCCAAGAATTGTCAGTGGATGGTGCTGAGTATCTGCCATCCCTCTAGTCTTACATTGTTAAATTAGGGAAGGCTAGCGCAGGTAGCCCTTGTGAAGCTTTGCGCGAAATAAAAAAAACAAACAGATGTCCCCCTCTTCCGCAGTCTATCAGTTTAAAATTAGTGTTAGCTACGAGCAAACAGCTCTTGAAGTATGGCAACGTAAACATTTTAGAAAAAATAAACAAAAGCCACTGTATTCATTACTGATGCTTTTTCATGAATAACCAGTTTCATTATTATGCAGTTGAATAACTTGTAACTAAATAGAACAAAAGAATAAACAATCAATAAAGAATACTTCCAAGAATATCTCAGAGAATTTCACACAATTCTTAATACCAACATGTTCAATCAGATGCTCTGTTGGTTTTCCAGTAACTGTACATAGTATAGTTAATTGATACTCATTGTTAATAACTGTCCTTAATATTTTATTATCACCATTGACAAGGAAAGAAAAAATGAACAATTTAAACTTTAAGCCAAGTCATTTATATTATCATTTTCATAACACTTCATTATTTTGAATACACGTGATGGTACTACCATATTTTCATATTCTAGTCACACAAGTTATTAGATAGAAATTATTTCACTTTTTCGGATATATTTTTACACATCAGACTGTTTGAAGCACATTTTTTGAGTAGCTACCTTTTTCTACCGTTTTTCTTTGCTTATTTTCTTTACAGTTTTGCTAAACAGTGATTATTATTCAGTTGGTTAAACAAATACTTCACATCTTTTAAACTTGTTTCCATGCTTGCTTATGTTTTGGAAAGTGTTGGAATTAAAAAAAAAGAGTTGTTTTCTAAATAGCTTTACAATCTTAGCAAGTATACAGTTTTACCGCTTAAAATATAATTAAAACTGATTATATATTTATCATTTTGCCATTCTCGAGGCAATTCTTAATCACTTAATATTTTTTTATCAATTTCTTTCATTTGAGTTATCGTCGTCGAAATCAAAATTTTGTTATGCTAAGACAGATCTCTGAAATACATTACAAATTTTGTAATGTGCTGCCATCTGTCACCATCAGAAATAACGAGGTGTTGCTTTAATCTATTTTTTAAAAGTAGCAGCTTTACTATGTTTTTATATTTATAAGCATTCTAATTCCGTAGAGTATGATTTACTACCATATATTTCTTATTATCAAAGAACGCACATATATGTTATTTTAGATACATGATAAAATGTGTAACATAGCTTATTTGTTTATATTTAGGTCTTACTTGCCACTATAAAAGGATAAAAAAAATTTGGTGATTTACTCTATGATTTAAACTGCCTGCCGAGAGATGGCAGCAGACAGAAGTTTTTTTTTGTTGGTTTGTTTTTGAATTTCGTACAAAACAACTCGAGGGCGATCTGTGCTAGCCCTCCTTAATTTAACAGTGTAAGACTAGAAGGAAGGCAGCTAGTCATCACTACCCACCGCCAACTCTTTGGCTACTCTTTTACCAAAGAATAGTGGAATTGATTGAAACATTATAACGGCCCCACGGCTGAAAGGACGCGCATGTTTAGCGTGACGGGGATGCGAACCCACGACCCTAAGATTACGAGTCGCACGCCTTAAAACGCTTGGCCATGCCGGGCCACAACCAAAAGTAATTTATCTTTCACATTTTTTGTTTTGTAATAACAAAGTTCTAAGCATTGTTCTAAGTGAGTTTTATATTTCACTAAAGTGTGCTGCTTATGCTATTAACTAGTAAGAGCTGTGTATACGTAATTGAATATTTAATATATTTTGTCCGTCAGGACCAAACATCCACCTAACCCACTTCTGTCTAGGTGTTCCAATTTGTGACGAATATTTATCGAAATAAATTTATTCTACGTGAGTCCGTGATTCTGCATAATTGATATAATTATTAAGCACATATTATATAATTACGACGATCTATAATGTTGTCTTGATTACTTAAACGGGATTAACGTAAGGAGTTTCACTCTTTCTCAAATAATTATACCTACTTAAATTAACTGGGGCTTTAACACAGCTGTTCTTTAATTAAGTATTCTTAACTTTCTTCATATTTCTTGATAAGCTATTTTCTTCATATGAATCATATTTTTACATTTCTTTCCGACACATTATTAGATATGGCTTGAAATCTCATTAGTGAACAAATGTAACTCACCTGTCAATTTATTTTTTCAAATTTCACTTTCCTTCTTATTTAATTGGAACGTTCCACGTCTTTTATTCTGCTGTATTAGATATTGTTTCTCAAATTTTTAAACGTCATTCTGAAATGGAAGGTGTGATATATGTTTATATAGAATGATAATGACTGTTCTTATTGCTGTTGTATTATCTACATCGTTTCATTGGTTATGATCAGGTTATATGTCTGGTGGTTGTTCAGTGGAATTTTCTATAGTATTATTGCTATAGTACATTCTGAAAAACAAAACGTAGAGCTACCAGTTCTCAAGGACATAATTTCGGCTCGATCGATGGAATTAGAATCTCTAGTTGTTAACATCTATTCCTTGCACTTTACGCCGTGGATACGTTATAAGAGTGACAATCATTCCCTTAACATTGATGTTGGGTGGTACAGTGCTGCCCTCACTCTAGCTAGTCAGTATTTTAAAACTGATGACGACAGCACATAACTGTAGTAACGCCCCCCGCTAGTACAGCGGTAAGTCTACGGATTTGCAACGCTAAAATCAAGGATTCGATTCCCCTCTGTAGGCTCAGCAGATAGCCCAATGTGGCTTTGCTATAAGAAAACACTAACTTAGTAACTTTGCCGTAAACACAAAACAAATTATTTTTTTCTAAGAAATAGATTAAATGCTGGAATACAAAAATGTCCACATCTTATTCGGAGTAACTTTCGATAACTATTTAATTTTACTTCAAATCTGAGCTGAAAATCGTACTTATATTTAAGCATTTAAATTGATTGTTTACTGTTTTATTAGACCACTTCAAGGAAAGTTCTTGTGGCTCACTATGCTGCCCTTTTTGCTGAGCTGTGAATGATTACAAAGAACATGTATTGTTTGTATGAACAAAAATAATTAAATAAAAAATACTATAGGAAACATTTCAACAATATCATTTTCGATTATGAAACAATAGTTTACTCCCAATGGATTTCTGGCGATATGAAAACTGTCGTGAAACAGATTACACTATTATAAACCTTTCTATTTTATTGAACTAATAGTATTTAGTTCAGAGTTCAGCCACTGATTTGTTTCTTAATACAGTTATGAAACAGTTTAGGTTCTTCGTATATCATTTCTGTTGCTGATACTCAAAGGCTTCACAAAGAGAGAGATTATATTGGTAGCGATTTTAACATAGAATAACAACTCACTATAGTTGCTCAATAATTTCTAGATCTTTCGGATCTCACAACGAACAGGCTTAACCAAAGTAGATAAAGGCAGTGGTGCAACTCTCGTTAGCAAGAATGATTATGTTGTCAAAGTGAAAGACATAATAAAAGACAGAAACAATTTCATTAAATTTAAAAAAAGATGCTACTAACATAAAATAGATTAAATTATGCAGAACCATTAACAGATAGAAGAACCACAGAATAATGCAGAATATATGTCAAAGTAACCTCTTCCTATTGAATCCAATGCCTAAAGTTCACAGAACAAAATGTTTTATACGACTTTTTGCCTAACGTTTTATCCATAATATTGCCAGGTGGTTAAGGCACTCAACTCGTAATCTGAGGGTCACTGGTTCAAATTTCCGTCACACCAAACACGCTTGCCCTTTTAGCCGTGGGTAGGTTATAATGTTACGATCAATCCCACTATTCGTTGTTAAAATAGTAGCCCAAGAGTTGGTGATGACTAGTTAGTTGCCTTTCCTCTAGTCTTACACATCAAAATTAAGGACGGCTAGCACAGATAGTCCTAGTGTAGCTTTGCGCGAAATTCAAAACAAACCAATCTCTATAATATACGAGTAGAAAACTTACATCTAAGGACAATTTTCACTTCTCTTATTCCATACATAATTTAAAACATGCTTTACGATGACTTTTAATCACCTTCATTTTTAATTTCAAGAAACTATTGTTCAAATATTCGTGTGATGATTGTTTAGCAGGTATATGAGGGTTGTACAAAAAATACGCGGACTGACGTCATAAAACAAAATGTACTTTATTTAGAAGTTACAGGAGGTCTGGGCCCCCATCAAAGTACCCTCCTCCCCAACACACACACTTATCCCAACGATGTTTCCACTCGTTGAAACAGTCCTGGTACGCTTCTTTTGTACTGTCCACCACCTCCTTCATCGCATTTGCCTTAATCTCGGGAATCGTCTCAAATCTTCCTTTCAGGGTCTTTTGAGTTTGGAGAACAAGACAAAATCGCAAGGAGCAAGGTCAGGTGAGTAGGGGGTTGGGAAAGAACAGGGATCGAGTGTTTGGCCAAAAACTCACGAGTTCTGAGGCACAAATTTCGCAGCAACGCGGTGTATCTTCAAATTTTCGGTCAAAATCTCGTAACAAAATCCAACTGATATCCCACACTCTTCAGCAAGCTCCCTGACAGTCAGACGTCGATTTGCCCGCACCAGAGTGTTGATTTTGTCGACGTGTGGGACCGTCAGTTGACGTGGAAGGACGTCCAGGACGCTCATCATCTTGAATGGACTGTCGACCATCCTTAAAACGTTCATGTCACTTAAAACATGCCGTACGCTTCATAGCAACATCACCGTAAGCCGTGTTAAGCATAGCAAAAGTTTCAGTCGCAGATTTTCCATGTTTAACACAAAATTTCACAGCAAATCGTTGCTTCTTCAGGTCATTCATTCTGAAATCCGCCAAACGAAAAAATCGCACTTCACTTAAAAATGCGTAGCTAATACACAAATGAAGATATTTGCAATCGGGAAATGGCGTCGTAATCAGCTGATCTGTGCAAACCTAGCGGATTCCCCTAGAACCAACTGGAACCGCGCAATTCAAACAGTCCGCGTACTTTTTAACAGACCTCGTAGCAGGAACATGAGTGGTTTTATTTTGTTTTTGAATTTCGCGCAAAGTTACACGAGGGCTATTTGTGTTAGCCGTCCCTAATTCAGCAGTGTAAGGCTAGTGGGAAGGCAGCTATTCATCATCACCCACTGCCAACTTTTTAGCCACCAATAGTGGGATCGATCATCACATTATAACGCTCCTACGTCTAAAAGGGTGAACATGTTAGTGGGATTGACCGTAGCATTATAACGCCTCCACGGCTGAAAGGACGAGTATGTTTGTGTTACGGGGATTCGTACCCGCGACCCTCAGATTATGAGTTAAGTACCTTATCCACATGGCCATATAGGGCATGGAACATGAGAGAAAATTACCATTTCATTACATCTTGTCAACTCGTCAGTAATGCAACTTAAAAGTGAATGATTATCACAAACCAATAATTTATTGGTTATTTCTTTATTTCGGTATTTTTTCGAATGTCGCTTTTAAAATGAATTTGGGAAAAAACTTTTTGATTAAACAGTTCATTGAATAATTTATTACTTATAATACTATGCTAATACCGAGAATTAATAACAATGAATATCTATGATTTATTTTATTGAAGAATAATGGAGATTAAACGTAATGAGATTTATATTTTATTTCATAGAGGATAATATACCCCAACCCCGATGTCTAGCCCCGGTTGTCTTCATATTTACTTTAAAATATACAGTTTTCAGTTGATCAATTTACTTTATACGTAAAAAAAAGAACTTTCTTTTTCAATAGTAGTTGAAAAGATAAATAATTTTTCAGGTGGAATTTTACCAATAAATAGATTCAGATAACCATTAAAACCTTGAGTTCTATCGATAACTTTCTATATTCAAGGTTTGCTTGTAATTAAGCAGAAATCTACACAATGTGATATCCATGTTTGACCACTACGATTGTTAAAACTCGGTTTCTAGAGATTTAAGGATGTGAAACTTACTCTAAGTGTTGTTTTTTTGTATATACATTATCATGCTATTACTAAACAAGGATAGTACAGGAGTTTTACCACCAGGTGATATCTAGTAGAACAAGTAACATATGCCGAAATACATCGAGTATTATAGTTGAAACTAACGAACTGACCTGTAAATTAAGTGATGTTAACGAATTGTGTGATTGTTTTATAGCTCTATTTTATTAAATATCATTGAGAAGTCAACTTCGATCTTTATACTCAAGTTATTTATTAATGTATCTATGGAACTTTAGCCATCTTGTGTTAGAAAAAAGTCTTACAAAGATCCTGTGTTACTTTTGTTGTTATTTATATCAGAAAATCAAACGTGAGACTTACTTATATTATTGTGTTTTTACTCTTTGTTCACAAGTATTTATGCAACGATGGCCGAACATGTTAAGGCGTGCGACTTGTAATCTGAGGATCGCGGGTTTGCATCCCCATCGCGTCAAACATGCTCGCCCTGTCAGTCGTGGGGGCGTTATAATGTGACGGTCAATCCAACTATTCGTTGGTAAAAGAGTAGCCCAAGAGTAGGCGGTGGGTGGTGATGACTAGCTGTCTTCCCTCTAGTCTTACGCTGATAAATTAGGGACGGCTAGCACAGATAGCCTTCGAGTAGCTTTGTGCGAAATTCAAAAACAAACAAACAATTAATGCAACACTTTTAGTTGAAAAATATTTTTGATGAAAACCTAACTGCATAGTTTCAAGCACAAACACCCGTAAAACTGAACGTATTTGAGATCTTTAAAGTTTTTATTCATTGAAGCAGATGGATAAGTCAAGATCTATCAATATCAATCCCTGTTGGAGCTTCATGAGCAAAAACTGATGCAACAAGAATTTGTTATTTGTATTTCTTTTGGAACTAATATCTAGCTTCTGGAACATCACAGATAAAACTCTATATTTAACCTATCATCTTTGCTCTGAATACCTACATTCCAAAACATAACTATTATCGTGCAGTTTTGTATTATTAGAAAAACAAACACGAACTGTGTGTTATACTTGATTTGTTGTTTAATAATGCCTTTGATACAAGTTTTTTTTCTTTAATTCTTTAATTTAATTTAATTTAATTCTTAAATATGGATTAGCCATATGATAAAGCCATGAATTTGTTTGATGTTCTCCTTACTTTAAACAGGGGATTGGTTTGTTTTGAAATTCGCGCAAAGGGATATCTGTGCTAGCCATTCCTACTTTAATAGTGTACGAGTAGAGGGATTTTCTTAACCACCTTGTCATATCGGGCGTTAAACAAAGAACGTGTGATAAGAGTGACAGTGAATTCCGTAGCGTGTATGGCGTATATACGTAAATGTTACTGACTGTTTGATTTCCTTTTGTTCAGTATTACAAATATAACAACGTCACACTATACCACGTACAATGCAAATTGATAACGATTTTAGTGGTTTACTACAGGTTTGTGACACGCATTCAACACAATTGAAATGATAATTTAATTTTAAGTGAGCAAAAGACAAAAGTCTGGCAGTTTCAAATAACTATAATTTTAATCTGCTATTTTATGTATCTTACAATAATTAACGATTTATAAATCAACTTCTATTTATTAAACTGAAATGGTCAGAAGAGAGCTGGTAAGTTTTCTTCACGCCTTATATTGATCCTTTCGAACAATATCTCGAGCTGTCTCTGGTAGAGATCTCTGGATTTTGAACTTTTTTCTCTTCGAAGTGTATACTTAATTCATTAATCGTGTTATAAAAAATGACGGTCAGTCTATTAGTGTAGACTTTAGACAGTAGGGCGCTGCCGGCTGATTGGCTTCGGTGATTGAGCATTAGTAACTTTGCCACTAAAACGACACAGAAATACTGTCTAACATAACTAACCCAGTCGATCAGCAGACAAATGCTGGTTTAGAGACAAGACGGGAATTATTCTATTGATATACGTTTCTTTCGGTCTGGATAGAATATTGAGTCAATAACACCGTAAGAAGACTTTAGTAAGACGCTATAATTCTTTTGTTTTGAAATAACTTCTATCTTTCGTCAGTAAAAGCTATATATGTTATTTGCTTAGTTAGCCCCAGTTGATGGTTGATACAAATGTTCTTGAAAAGTTTCTCGTTTTATGTGCTTTAATTTTGTATGCACTTCACTGTTCATTGTTATGCATCACTTAGTTTCATATAACAATACTTCGGTCATTTTCCATTCTTGGTTTATTTGTTAAATTTCGCGCAAATCTTCTCAAGGATTATTTGTGATATTTGTTTCTAGGTTTGAAGTGATGGACTAAATTTAAACAATTACTGAACACTACCCGTCGCGTGACTCTTATTAAGCAGGTTTTTACGAATGGATAGTGAAACTGATTGTTCAATTTTTTCTGAGGAAGGAATTTTGATATTGACCGTATACAAAAAAAAAAAAAATTCGTGTTGAGAAATATAAGAACAATAAGTGAAATCACTGTTTATTTGTTGTTAAGCAAAAAGCTACCCAATGGGCTATTTGTGCTTTATTCCCCGCAGATATAGGGACCTGATTAAAAGCATTTTAATCTCCCAGACCAGGCTTTTTGGGCCACTGTGGAGTGATGAAAATCAAATTCTACATAGATGTTTCTAAATGAGACAAACAAATACAAATAATTTTGATTTTACTAACTACTGATATTTGCTGTTGAAAGTGTATTCGTACGAATTTATTTATTATGTTTGTAAAATAGTTTTATAGAAAGTGTAATCGCACAAGCTTATTAACCCTGATTGGAACATAGTTTAATAAAAAGTGTAATCGCACAAGTTTATTAACCCTAATGGTAACACAGTTTTACGGAAAGTGTACTCGCACAAATTTATTAACCTTGATTTTAATACAGCTTTACAGAGCTAACCATTTGTATTTTTTAAAGATTGACGTAACTGAACAAACTAATTTGATAAACAACAACAACAAAACTTGACAAAATAAGAATTAAATTTAAGTACTATGTCGACAACAATAACCAAGTTCAGTACAACTTTTCTCCCAATTTCTTCTGTAAATAGATGGAACAATATAAATGTTTAGGTTATTATTTTACGAAAATAGCATGAAAAACACAGTTGGGTTTGATTTGATTCGTAATTGACGGTATTATCAAAATTGTACCAATATACCGAATCAACAAATTAGTTATGTATGAGGCTTTCAAAATTACAAACGAAAAGTAGAGTTGATCGCTACATTATAACGCCACCAAGGCTGCAAAGGTGATTACGTTTGGTGATGAGCATTCAAACCCACAACCTCATATTGCCAATCGAGTAACTCTCCAAATCATACCAGTGCGTTTCCTTTCGGCCCGGCATGGCCAAGCGTGTTAAGTCGTTGCGACTCGTAATCTGAGGGTCACGGGTTTGCATCCCCATCGCGCCAAACATGCTCGCCCTGTCAGTCGTAGGGGTGTTATAATGTGACGGTCAATCCAACTATTCGTTGGTAAAGGAGTAGCTCAAGAGTTGGCGGTGGGTGGTGATGACTAGTTGCCTTTCCTCTAGTCTTACACTGCTTAATTAGGGACGACTAATGCAGTTAGCTCTCGTATAACATTGGGCGAAATTCAAAACCTTTCTAAACTAAACAGTGAAATACATGTAGATAATTTCGAAGACTAAATGTAACTTGAGAAATTGGGTTTAAGCTTGATAGTTTAATGTAGATCGATAATCAATTTTCTTTACTTTCAACATTTATTTATTTCCCACCAATATCTTCAAATAATATGGTAATATCGCTCGTAGTTAAAGTCAAGTTTGGTCCTGCTAAGCTCTAAAACTGAAAGGAGTTCGCAAAAATCCAAGCAAATACATTCGTGCCCAACATGCATTCATGCATGTTGTTATTAATTTATATATCGAATAGAGAATATCATAATTTCAAACACTGGTGTTAAAACAGTATTGGGCACATTACTTAGTAACTTAATTTTATCAGAGGCCCTTAAGTGACACAAACAGTTTCGATTGGTTTGTTTTGAGTTTCGCACAAAGCCACCCCTAATTTATCAGTGTAAGAATAAAGGGAAGGCAGAGAGTCATCACCACTCACCGCCATCTCTTGGGGTACTCTTTTACCAACGAATAGTGGGGTTAACCGTAACATTATAACGCCTCCACGGCTGAAAGGACGAGCATGTTTGGCGTGATGGGAATTCGAACCAGCGACCCTCAGATAACGAGTCGAATGCCAAAACCAATAAGCAATGCCGAGTGAAAACAAACAGTTGAGCTATAAAAAACAATTATTTGTTACAAATTAAAGAGTCATTTTACATTTCGGTAGAAACTGTATAAAATATTTGATGAAGGTTACGCACACATTTCTACTATCGGTAATAAAAGCTTTTGAAGTAGAAAGCCCAAATTCTTCAAACTTGAAGTTTATGCGACATGTGACAATATAGTAATGGCAATGCTAATGATCTACTTGTGACTACGGATGTAGATGTAACATAGAAATCAATAAAATACGCATTAGCACCACATGACTTCCATGGATGTGTAGCTGCACACAAATTAACCAAAACGGTGAGCAAAACTGTAGGAAGGTTCACTTTAAAGACAAACCTAAATTTAAATAGTCTGACAACAATCAACGACAGTTTGTTGACAGAGAAAATAACCTTATCACGGTCAAACTATGATATGTACAGTTATGGTGGATAAATAAAAGTTTAGGTTCTATCTCAATCAACGGTTTTCAAGATCTATACAAAATTGATGACACTTTGGCTGCTGACTGATAAAAAAATGTTTTTATCTGACATGCCATTCTGCCAGAAAGAAGCCTTGATGTGCAGGGTTTTGTCTTCCAGTAAGTTTAATATGATGAATGTCTTCCAGTGAAGCTAATATGATGAAATAATACCTGGAATAAGAACAACATTCTCAACCCCAGCTTGAGCTACGCAAAGTCCCGTTGTTAATGTTACTATGGCTGTGTGGATTTGCGTGGAAACTGGAAAGATAAAATGACAAACAAATAACCTATACTGGGTAATCCATAAGCAATATATTGATAAACGTAGGGTAGAATAATAATCAAAGACTAATGCTGTGTTTAAAATACACACAAAAGTCAGTGGATTTTCTTTCTTTTATTCCGATGTGGATTTCAAATCAGACGTGAATATAAATATCGTTTCAGATCTATCGTTTGTCTGCAACAAAACTTCAACTCATAACCTGCGTCGAGTCTGTACCAATAAAAACTACCTGACTAACAATCTATATGAATTGTTTGCTTTAAATCAAACAGCTGTCTTATTTGTGTAGCTTGCTACAGCTCTTTGGCTCAACGTTACAAGAGCTCTCTTAGCGTAGTCGTACTTAATTTTGAGCATGTAGATTACGTAGGAAATATTCAGTGAATAACATACACCTCAAAATTTTGGGCCTCTATTATCTGATCTAACAGCATGATTTGGTCGTCACTCTTATAAAGTACTTGTAACCCCAAGGTGTAAAGCAGTTTGTGCGGCAGCAGAATGAACGCTCGGATTTATTGTTCGGGCCCGGCATGACCAAGCGTATTAAGCGTTCGACTCGTAATCCAAGGGTCGCTAATTCGAATTCCGGTCGCACCAAACATGTTCGCCCTTTCAGCCGAGGGGGCATTATAATGTGAATCTCAATCCCATTATTCGTTGGTAAAGGAGTACCTTAAAAGTTGGCGGTGGGTGGTGATGACTAGCTGCCTTCCCTTTAGTCTTACACTGCTAAATTAGGGACGGCTAGCAGAGATAGCCCTCGAGTAGCTTTGTGCAAAATTCCAAAACAAACAAACAAAATCATATGCTTTAGTTACTATCTGCCGAAAACAACTGTCGTGTATATAGTTTACTGAACTATTGCAGTAATACCAGCTTGATTCGAGTATAGAAAAACGTAAAAAATTTAAAACCTTTTCTAAGTTTTTATCGTAAACATTTTTTACTAAAATCATTTTGTGGCCTGGCATGGCCAAGCGCGTTAGGGTGCGTCTCGTAATCCGAGGGTCGCAGGTTTGCGCCCACGTCGCTCTAAACATGCTCGCTCTCCCAGCCGTGGGGGTGTATAATGTGACGGTCAGTCCCACTATTCGTTGGTAAAAGAGTAGCCCAAGAGTTGGCGGTGGGTGGTAATGACTAGCTGCCTTCCCTCTAGTCTTACACTGCTAAATTAGGGACGGCTAGTACAGATAGCCCTCGAGTAGCTTTATGCGAAATTCCAAAACAAACAAACAAACAAACTAAAATCATTTTACATAGCTTTGATTTGACAATTAGGGTAGCGCTCATTACATTTGAAATTTATTATGTGAGAAAATATTTTTGGTTCGCTGGTTAAGCTTAAATAACAAACAATGTACATTTTCAAAATAACTATTTACCCAACATTGCATCGTGATGGATTTGTCCAACTTTCAAAGAGAAATAATAGTAGTTTGTACTTCTTCTGGAGAAACATTGTATCAAAGACTGTTTCTTTGTCACTTTGTTTAATGGTATCTGCGTATGTGTGTTTTCGTATAGCAAAGTCACATCAAGCTATCTGCTGAGCCCACCGAGGGGAATCGAAACCCTAATTTTAGCGTTGTAAATCCGTAAACTTACCGCTGTACTAACGGGTGGCAATGGTATCTGTCATCTTATCTGCATGATGTCAATCGAGAGAAGATACACTGAATACAAGAAAAACTGAAGCTAGCAATTTCAAGGGACAGGCCAGAGGTAAAAACAATTGAACACATATTAAGTTCATATTTCCGACAGTTTCGATTGACTTATTCTTTTAACAATGCTAGTAATCGAGTCAACAGTTTCTAGTTGTAATATACAAAAGTCGTTAAACATCTGTTACATAGCAATTTGTTTATAATAACTAAACAAGAGAAAGTAGCATTTTTTTTGCGAATGTAGCGTAAACTGTGAACAACGAATGAATGGGAGAATCAAATACGATGGGATGAATCTAGATTTATTCGTTATAGTAACAGTGTGTTAGATTAAAATCGAGACAATGGACTATGTTTATGTTGATTTGACAGTGAGTGTCTCTTGAAGTGTTATGATAAGGGAAACTTACTCATAGTAAAAACTGACTTCTCTTCTTTGTTTCTATTACAACAATTGATAATATCCACTTTGTATCTTAGTTTAGTTACCCATTACACTCCCCTCTCCACAATGTCATATGTTAAGAATATAATACACAATAGTCCATCATTTATTGTCATTAGTTAACACAAAATTATCTGATCATATGCCCAAGGCATTTTCGTAATTAGAAACATGGAATCATCAACAAAGTTTTCTTTGTTAGTTAGTTTCAGATCAATTTCCTTGACAATTGGACTTCAATGGAACAACACCTCTTCTTGAGTCTGTGTCTTACAGAGTCTGCGCTGTTTTAGCGAGGACAGGTTCTCGTGTTCTTATCTTAGGTTTTTAATTAAAAGTAAATACGAAAGAGGAAAAAGACATCAGTTAATATAAAACTATATTGTCTGATTATTCTTTTATTTTAGATTTATTTCAAAAGTTAAGAGGAAATAAACTGTCACCAATTTCACGAAATTCTCAAAGATTTACTTTTAATTTTTAATTTTTTTACACGATTTGATAACTTTTTCTTATAGAAGAAACGTAAATATCTAGTGAATACAGTATTCATATAAAAATACTTACGCCTATGACATCTACCATACTGACTCACTGTGTAAATTATAGATGATTCAAAACACCTTGGACTATAGCAGTTCTGTACACTTATTTTCTTTATTCATTCACTGGAATGAATACAACAACTATCAAATAAATGCATGTACCTTTGTTGTTATTTTATGAGACATTTTTGTGAACTGTCTTGAGCTTATAAGGCAATGTATGTGTGATTTATTGAACACCTGGGTTTCATACTTTAACAAGCGTCTGTTTTCTTTGGACTACTCGGCATTTGCCTGTCCTGTAAATACACATGTATGTGTGTGTGAATGTATATATATATTTATGTCTATTATTTCTTTAGTTGCTGTAGCATATAGCTAAGGAATAGGCGTAATGCTGACCTACAGAGGGGCCTATATACATAATAAATGCATACCTAGAATGATCCCCGCTAGTACAGCGGTAAGTCTACGGATTTACAACGCTAAAATCAGGGGCTCAATTTCACTCGGGGGGCACAAAAGATAACCGATTGAGGCTTTGTTGAAAGAAAACACACACACACATACGTAGAAAAAAATCTGTACTTATAAATATTTGAATTGTTACAGTAATATAATTGTGAATAATATCAAATTTATAGAAATCCTATTGGATTCAGTCAAGACCATGGTGTTTATATACATTTGAACTTTGATGTTTATATACATTTATATAACAATAGTAAAGTAACCTCGTGTTCAAGTAATTAATTTTTTTATCACCAAATGATAACTTGAAATAATTATTGTGTGTCTTCAATGATTGGTTAAAACTCTAAAATGTTAGACAAGGTCAGGAAGTCAAAGAAAATGAAACCAACTCACTTATTTTTTATTAATTAATTATTCAAATTAATATCTTGTAAGATTACATTTGGCCCGGCATGGCCAGGTGATTAAGGTACTTGACTCGTAATTCGCGAGTTCGAATCCTCGTAACACCAAACATGCTCGTCCTTTCAGGCGTCGGGGCGTTATAATGTGACGGTCAATCCAACTATTCGTTGGAAGAAGAGTAATCCAAGAATTGGGAGTGAATGGTGATGACTAGCTGCCTTCCCTCTAGTCTTACACTACTAAATTAGATACAACTAGCGCAGATAACCCTTGGGTAGCTTTGCGCGAAATTCAAAACAAACAAATCATTCTTTGCCAGTACTTGAATTTCTTAACTACTGCTGGATGTAAAGCGAACGGCGTTTTGATTTTTACACCGAGGCCTTATTCAGTTCTAAAACCTACTGTCTGGGAAACCAGAAATCTAAAGGTTCATGTTCGTGTATGTGACTTCGCACACCACTGATAATTTTGTTTGTTATTTCGACCGCAATTACTATTTTAAACTCCAAATGTTTAAAAGGATTTTAAGCTACAAAACTATATTACATTATTTTTTGTAACGAATGCTACAACTGTAATTTTATCATATCTTCTTGGATAGGCTTAGCATGGCCAGGCGGGTTAAGGCGTTCGACTCGTAATCTGAGGGTCGCGGATTCGAATTCCCGTCGCACCAGACATGCTCGCCCTTTCAGCCGTGGGGGAGTTATGATGTGACGGTCAATCCCACTATTCGTTGGTAAAAGAGAAGTCCAAGAGTTGTCGGTGGGTGATGATAACTAGCTGCCTTCCCTAAAGTCTTGCACTATTAAATTATGGACGGCTAGTGCAGATAGCCCTCGTGTAGCTTTGTGCGAAATTTATAAACAAATTTATTGTTGATGTTTTTAATACTACGTTTTCAGACGCTTATAATTAAACGTAGAAACTGAATTTCGTAGTTTCTTCCATCTATTACCACGAACAATTATAAATGAAACTGACAGTTGTTATGAACGTGTGCGTAATTTCAGTAAATATGATATTTTTTTGCTCAGTATCATCCATTTCATTTTAAGTAACTTTTTCCTGCTGCAGAATAATGAAATATAATATCAGTGAATCTCACTAAGCAGATTGTTTCAGGGACAAAAGTATATGTTGTCTTTTTGAAATAATTTCTTTTGTATATAAGTGCGAGTTCTCTGTGCTGTCACATTTTCCAAGGTAAGGAACACACCGTCGCAGGAATTGTGCTGTTTGTGCGTGACTTATTGCATAATATGCATACGCGTTTGCGAACACTTGGTGTCATTTTACTGTTTTTTCTATTACTTTTCGGGCTGCTTCTGTATAGCTCATGGTGAAATAGCTTACTTACACTACAAGCAGTTACTGTTTCAACTTTCAAACAAGAGTAGGTAATGACATACAAATGTTCAAACAGGAGTAGGTAATGACATACAAATGTTCAAACAAAGAGTAGATAATGACATACAAATGTTTAAACAGGAGTAGGTAATGACATACAAATGTTCAAACAGGAGTAGGTAATGACATACAAATGTTCAAACAAGAGTAGGTAATGACATACAAATGTTCAAACAGGAGTAGGTAATGACATACAAATGTTCAAACTCACACAAAATGCTTGCGGAACTTAAATTTCCTCATACCTGTACCTCCAACAGAATCGTAACTTTTTCTCTAAGTAATTCATGAACATTTATAGATTCTGCTGTAGATGTATTAATTTTAATGTTATATATATGTTCATCACAGTCGTTTGACACACTTTCCTCATGTGACTAACTACCTCTACATAAAGAAGGACTCTGTTATTAAGACAATGATTATGAAAACCAACTCAGACTCGGGCGGTTTTTGGGTTAGGCATTTTATGGCGCAAGGCAATTAGACTTGGTCTGCAGATAACAAAAGTCTGTAAAATCAGTGTATAGACAGACAACTGAGTAGTGATGACCTATTCTTACAGTAGATATACTGTAGAGGTGGAGCCCGAACCTACTAGTGTAGACCACGCTCATCTCTTGTAAAAGACTTACAACAATATAACCACTTTTTAAGAGATTGTCTTTTTTTTTAAGTAAACATATCAACTAATAGCAAAGGTATTGACGTACGAAAACCTTGTATACAAAAAAAATATTGTTTACACATTTTAGGTAACTCATTATTTGTATTGATGAGCACAGTTCTTTCAACACAAAACTGTTACAGGTAAACAAGTAAAAAGAAACTAACATTAACTTCGAATAAAAAGTTTCACGATATTTAGCGAGCGTTTCGTTTTTCTTGGATAGTGTTTAGTTATACACTTAAACCACATAGTGATTTCTTTAATAGTGTCATCCATTAATTTTCAAGCTGCTTCTATAAAGCACATGGTTGAACTCCCAAATATTAATATAAATACGCGTGCTTTCTTTATATATACTTGATGTATTATCCACGACAATATTTTTTACAATTTTTTTCTGTTAGTATTTTTTTTATTTAAACTTTAGAGGCAATAGGTGCATAAGGACAAGTTTTTTTGTTTTTTTTAATATTGTTTCCGTCAAACTGACGAATATTTTGTTGGGAAGTTTCATTAAAGTCGTGAGTAAACAGGTATAGCAAAATATTGTTCGATTGGTGATTATTTAGGATTATAACGGTGAGAATTTAGATTTGGGATAGGTGTGATGGACACAGCAAAGAAAGTCCATTGTCCTTTGTGTTACTTTGTGCTTAAAACAAATAAACCTTTCTTGTGTAATACGGTACAATTCGAAGCCTTAATTATAATATATTTTAAATATAGTTTTGAGTGATATAAGTATTGTCATATGTTTATTCTTTCTTGCGTTTCTCTGTGCTGTGTCGTTATGCCTAATTTTCTGTCCGTTTCTCTATCATCTAGTTGAATTACGTGACGTTTTATAGTAGATAATGTATTAACTGAAAACAACAACAAACAAACACGTGATTCGTTTCTTTTCGTGTTCCTGCAGGATTAGCTCACAAATAGACGGCCTGCTTTAACGATTCAGCTCATACGACGTTGTTCAAAACAACGATGACAGAAACATAAATCTATCAAGGTACTTACAAGCTTACAGTTTTCAGGGGTTTTAATCACGATACAGCCAATGTTTCTAACATTCCTCAGGCAAACAAAAAACGTGGATATCCACAAGGAAATAAAATACTTCAACAGTATAAAGAAACAATAATATATTTTTGTTATACGTGGTTTATTTGATTATTATTATTAGAGTTTTCTATATGACACGAAAATTACTTACTTAAATCTGATTCATCTATAAACGTGCATGACGTACTTTTTGAGAATAATTACAAACACTTTTAAGTCTTTGAAAACTAGATGAATTTTCAAGTTTCGTATTTCAATATTATAATATCATATCGTAATATTATGAAAGGATTATTCGTTTAGACGGCTTTCACCTCAATGATTTTATCGAATTGTAATCTGTGATTTACGACTTACTTTTATTTAAATAACAAGCAAGTATTTGTGTGCGTGTGTGTTTTCTTATAGCAAAACCACATCGATCTATCTACAGATTCCACCGAGGGAAAGAATTTGTACGACTATGTTGGATAAATTGCAAATAATGGAATGCATATGCGATAATTACTTGGTGACTACAATTGTAGTTTTCAAAACATAAATGTGGGTTATGAGTTTGTATTAAACAAATCCATATTGAGCTACCTACTATATTCACAGCGGTGATTCGAACACTGAATTTTATCGTTGTTAGTCTGTATATGTGTGAGTGATTATTGAGAATGTTTGTTTTGAATTTCACACAAAGCTACTCGAGGCGCTAGCCGTCCTTAATTTAGCAGTGTAAAACTAGAGAGAAGGCAGCTAGTCATCACCACCCACCGCCAACTCTTGGGATACTCTTTCACCAACGAATAGTAGATTTCAACGTCGCATCATAACGTCACTACGATTGAAAGGGCGAGCATTTTTGGTGAAATGGGGATCCGAACCCGTGACCCTCAGGTTACGAGTCGAACACTTTAACCCACTTGGTCATGATGGGCCGATTATTGAGTAACAACGATTGTGTATGCTGCGGTGTATATGCGTTTATTATTAACGATTGTGTATGTTGTGGTCTATATACGTTTATTATTAACGATTGTGTATGTTGTGGTCTATATACGTTTATATATGTATGGTTATACATTTTATTTCAAATGTGGTGGCGGCTTGTAATTATTTGATGTGTCCTGGATTTTTTTCTGTTAGTATTTTGATTTTTTTTGCTTATTTATATTTAGTTGCTTCATGAATAACAACATTTTAGTGAATTTCTTTACTCGTACAAGGTATTTATTGCTATACTGCGAAAGAAAAGATTGTTGGTACGAGTTCATTCGACTTGTATAAACCTCATTATTTTTTACAGATTAAGTTACTTGTTTATGGATTATAATCTCTTATCGTTTTCTATTGTACCATCTTCTATGTATTTATATAGTTTTTAGCTTAATATCAATATGAAACAGAATATGTACAACGTATGCTTTAGATTATGATAGTTTTATCAGCTATGTTAAATAGTCCATATTTTAACGGGCCCGGCCTGGCCACGTGGTTCAGGGTTTCGACTCGTAATATGAGGGTCACGGATTCGAATCCCCGTCGCACTAAACATGATCGCAATTTCGGACGTGGGGGCGTTATAATGTTATGGTCAATCCCACTATTCGTTGATAAAAGAGTAGCCCAAGAGTTGGCGGTGGGTAGTGATGACTAGCTGCCTTTCCTCTAGTATTACACTGCTAAATTAGGGACGGCTAGTACAGATAGCCCTCGTGTAGCTTTGTGCGAAATTCAAAAACAAACAAAATAATTTTTATTTTAATCTTTACAACTATAAAGTTGTCTAAAACGTTCTGTTTTCTTAAACAATCATCTGATATGTTGTAAGCATATAACTAATCCGAAAATCGTAAAGTTCATACTGGTTTTCCTTTCCAGAAAATATCATACTTTTAATTGCACCTCTTTATTGTTCTATGCCCTCCAAGTGCACCTCGGCATGTCTGGGGACGTACAACGCTAAAAACGGTCTTTTGTTCCACGTGGTTGGCAGAGCACAGATAGCTCGTAGGGAGTACAACACAGATAACCCTTTATGTATCTTTGTGTTTAATTACATATTACAAGAAAGCCAAATGCATAATCATTTCCTTTTTAAATATTATAAGAAGATCCCCCTTTTTAACCTTTGGTATAAAACGAGAATGTTGCACTTCTAACTGAACAGTTAGTAGTGTTTTTCTGTTGATTTGTAAAGAGTTTTGATTTATTTCAAGGATTACTTAACACATCAGGAAATGGAATATAATATTTTCCGTTATTATAACTGACGTTAATTTCAGAAAATAAGGCTCTATCTGCTTCACCTTTATTAACTGTCATGTTGCTTACACTTATTCAGCTAGAATGTGTTTAAAATGTGAGGAAGCAGTCTAGATTTCAAAGGATATCAATTTAAATCTCGTATTAAACATCTATCGCTTTTATATTAGTAAAATATTTCATTAAATCAACTTATATTTAACATTGAACTACCAATATGTCTTCATCTACAATTAGATTATAGGCAGATATGTTCTACACCCTTAAAGACAAAAATGGAGAAAATGAATTGGCGAGACAGAAGAATTAGGGAAGAGATACTCCCAAGTTGTATTTTACATTATAAAAGTTTGACCAAAAATGTATGGCATGTGTTACAAGGTGCTGGTTACTCTATAACATGTGTTACAAGGTTCTTGTTACTCTATAGCATGTGTTACAAGGTGCTGGCTACTGTATGGTATGGGTTACAAATAAAGTTCACAAGAAATTTATGGCATGGGTTACAAAGATGCTGATAACTGTATGGCAAGGGTTACAAGATGCTGGTAACTGTTATATTTCTTTAGTTATAGTCCCCCAGTGGCTCAGCGGTATTTCTGCGGATTTACAACGCTAAAAACCGGGTTTCGATACCCGTGGTAGTGAGAGCAAAAATAGCTCATTGTGTAGCTTTGTGGTTAATTCCAAACAACAACTTTAGTCAAATAATTATTAAATTTTAAAATAGGAATAATAATATGTTGAACCACTCTGTGTATTAAAACTTCTTCGGAAATGAGAAAGACGCTTTGTTTTATTTGCTAGGAAATTTATTCATCTACCATCCATTGAGTCAGTGGTGAACTTACAGTACTAAAATCAGGAATTCGTTTCCCTACGTTTGAGCGGAAGGTTCTAAAGATTAAAACAAACAAAAAAGTACTTTTCCAACTGTGAGCTTAACGTCATTTGTGCATACAGAAAATTAATTTTTACTCTACTATTAATATCAATGAAAATGATTTTTCGTTACGTATTCTCGCAGGATATCCACTATTAACACAATTTTGATTTTTTTCAACATAATTCCTCTTTCATTTCAAGGTAAATCAAGGTTCCAAAGGTAATAGATCCTTTAAAAAGTCCATGAAATATCAACAGTTTCCAAAAGAAAATATTGCTTTAAGTTTTCATTGAAAAGCTTGAGAAACCGTAGAAACATTTTTTTTCTTGTTCACGATTTTATTTAGAAACCATTCTAGTCGTTTTGGTATAAACGTTAAGCAAACGTCTTTTGAAAAAGAAAGTGTGAAAAGACCCTGGGAGACTAGGAACGAGCACTATAGAGTTTTAAAGTCACTAACCTGACTAACAAGCACTATAGAGTTTTAAAGTCACTAACCTTACTAACAAGCACTATAGAGTTTTAAAGTCACTAGCTTGACTAAGAAGCAGTAAAGAGTTTTAAAGTCACTAGTCTGACTAAGACTAAGAAGCACTAAAGAGTTTTAAAGTCACTAGTCTGACTAAGACTAACAAGCACTAAAGAGTTTTAAAATCACTAACCTGACTATCATGTGCTGATTCATCTTAAAATGAATCTTTATCTTTCAGTACAGTTCACACACAAACGTTTCACTTTGTGTAACTATTTGAACTCATGTAGAGTGAGCTCACGCCCTTTCAGATACTTTATTCACGAGCTATCATAGAATATGACCATTAACTGTGTTTCAAATGTAATACCAAGTTCTGTTACATACCATTAATCTGTTTCAAGGTTAATGAGTAAAATATCTACATGTTTTTGCTTTACAGTTATGTTTCATTTTAAAAATTATCTCTTGATAAAATTAAATTATAAGGCTATGAAGGATGTCTGTACGAATACTGTTATATTTATTAAATAAGAAATCTATCATGTTCTGGTAGATACTATGAATAACATGAAACCCGACAATACCATTTTTATTTCTCTTTTAGAGAAGTTTCATTGGTCTTTCTGTCTTTGTAAAAGCCATGCAAAAATGGCTTTAGGGTTAATAATTCAAATGAAAACTGCACTACAAAAGGAATATAACAAAAATAAACGATGTATCTTAACCCTTTCGGCGCTGAATAACATCTTTTAATGTTTGGCAAGGCGCTGAATGTATATGTTTGATATTTCAACTGATTACAGTATCAGTTCTAAAAGCATGATATCTCGGCAACAACTCGACAAAAATCCCTAAAATATTTAATGATTGTACCCAATACTATATATGTTAAATTCAATACATAAAAGTAACAGGAACAAAGGAAAGTCGTCTGCTGCGCTGAGCCTTCAAGTTGACTGTGGTCGCCAACCGCGCCGAAAGGGTTAAAGGAAAAATGTTATGCAATTAGTACTTATAGAACATACTAGTACCCCATCCAAACAACAAACATGATGTAGTGAAACTGTGTAAGATATACGTATATATATTTATAATTAAATATTCAAGATATACCGATATTCGTTTCGACAACAGCTGTGACGCTACAGTAATGGAAATCAACACTTTTTTTTTTCCCAAAAATGTTAGTACATTAAAGTTGCAATTAATACAAAACAGTTTGTGGTGATGAGAAACCCACTGGAAGTAAAATTATCTCTCAGAACGGCTGGTATATGTATTAACACTTTTACTAATAAAGCAGAGAACAACATTTCGACCTTCTTAGCCCATCTTCAGGTTAAAAAAAAGTGTTAATACCATATCAGCCGTCCTGAGATACATTGATACAGAATTAGCCCATGTCAAGCAAACAAAACGTAGTGAGATGACATAGCATACAAAAGTTTGTGACTACAAGATACAGCATACTTAATAGTAAAAGTGCGTAAGAGAAATAGCAATGAGATGATTAGAAGTATTAAGTAGACACAACTGAAAATACGTCACAATGCAAGAGTCTTATAGAGTATGGTTGACAGGTTTTTTTATTTTTGTATTACCTAATAACTTAAATTTAACCAACTCCATTACATTTAACTGGGGTTTACCAAGCAAGGATCAAGCCGAAAAGAAAATGTAAGGTCTGAAGAGACACAAAAGATATATGTCATACTTTCTGCAACAAGGACTGTGGTAATCCCAACTAACACATCAGTTGATGTGCTCTACTGGGTCCGGCCTTGTGTGGTCAGGTGGTTAAGGAACTAGACTTATAATCCAAAGGTCGCGGGTTTGAATCCCCATTATGCCAAACGTGCTTGCCCTTTCATCCGTTGAGACGTTAGAATGTGATAGTCGATTTCACTATTCATTGGTAAAAGAGTAGCCCAAGAGTTGGCGGTGGGTGGCGTTGACTAGCTGCCTTTCTAGTCTTACACTACTAATTTAGGGACAGTTAAAACAGATAACTCTCGTGTAGCTCTGCGCGAAATTCAAAACAAACAATGTACTGGATCCCTACATCACATACCAAACCTCAAAGCAATTCATTAACAAATACACTAGATATAAAACATCCTTTTTTTATTCGTAAGAAAATACCGAAACTTTATTTTATCGACAACCATATTTAACTTTCATGTTTTTTTTATTTCACATTGGGTAGACAAATCGAGCTATAAAACTTACAAGTAGGTGTGAAATTTTGTCTCAATGTAAGCCACATATGCAAAGTTATTCATTAAAAACCGTTGCTCAGTTTCAACGAAGAGTTTTGCGCATGTCTTCGCAAAATGTTTCGTGAGATATCGTATACAGTTTTGTCATTCGAATGAAAAACAACTGCTTTAGAGCAGCAAAACTACGGAGCGAAAACACGTGCAGATACATAAGTATTAGCTAGGCCAAGAAAACTAGTTTAGTAGATTCACATGGGTGAATGATTATTATTTATTGACAAGTTCTAAGCAAAAATTTGCTAAATTTTATGAAATTACTTTAATTAAAGAGCTTTTAGTGTCACTGAATATTTAACATTAATAATGATACTTGATACGGTTGTACCATGTGCAAGTGGGAGATGAAAAGAAACGTTTGTGTTGGAATTTCGCACAAAGCTACACGAGGTCTATCTGTGTTAGCCGTTCCTAATTTAGCAGTGTAAGACTAGAGGGAAGGCAGCTAGTCATTACCACCTACCGCCAACTCTTGGGCTACTCTTTTACCAACAAAAAGTGGAATTGACCGTACATTATAACGCCCCCACTGATGGGAGGGCGAAAATGTTTGGCGCAACTTGGGCGCGAACTCGCAACCCTAAGATTACAAAGCGCACGCCTTAACGCGCTAGGTCATGCCGGGCTTAAATTAAAACTTTCAGACAAGAAACGGTTAATATAGTTTTCATGACCTTACTATGAAGGTAGTTATTAATAGAATTTGATTGGTTCTGTAAATTGTGGGTTTCTTGTGATCTCAAAGAAAACGCTGGGCAACATCATGTAGTGAATGTCACATTTTCTGATTTATTGTGGTTTGTTGGTGTGTTCTCACAGAAAGTCCTAATATCTTTGTTAAAGAACGCCTCAGGTGCGAAAAAGGTGCATTTAAAAAGGAGTTGAGCGTACGAATTTAAAGAAATAAATAAGATTTGGCGGACGTACTGATAGCCCCACTTATAGCATTGATAATAATTTTACTTCACATATTCATTCAGAAGTTAGTTGGACCATGCGTTTTATTTTAGCCACCATCTTGTCTCAAGTTGAACAAAAACACCACCTAGTTAATTAATGAATCAATATTCGCTGTAAAATCATTATAAATGCTATATGTGTAGTTGCCAGTTTGACTATTAATTTTTTTTCGTCCTTTTATGTCTCACACTCAATCCTTTATTTCGTATCTGGCCCGGCATGGCAAAGGGTGTTAAGGCTTTCGACTCGTAATCCGAGGGTCACAGGTTCGAATCCCGGTTGCACCAAACTTGCTCGCCCTTTCATCCGTGGGGTCGTTATAATGTAACGGTCAATCCCACTATCCGTTGGTAGAAGAGTAGCCCAAGAGTTGGCGGTGGGTGGTGATGACTAGCTGCCTTCCCTCTAGTCTTACACTGATAAATTAGGGACGGCTAGCGCAGATAGTCCTTGTGTAGCTTGCACAAAATTCAAAATAAAAAAAATATAAATATTTCGCATCCACGATGTTTTTGATTAGGTATATGTAATAATAATAGCGTGAATAGTTTATTCGATATTACATATTCTTTGCTTTTCGCAGAAAAATATCGCAGTATATTATAATTAACGTGGATTCATCAAGAAGTGAAGATAATCCTCATCAGTGGTTCATGGCAGAGCATCTTCAATCACAGTAGTAATTGTGCAAATAACAGGTTATCAAAATTAGAAGAAAAGAAAGATATCTTCCTAATTACGTTTTTTAATTTAAAATACTGAGATGTTTCTTGCCGTTTCTTTTCCAACACATTTTACAGTTTAATAAAAGTTCCAAAACCAAACGACAACTTTACATAGGAAATAGATTCCTCTTCCTTTTAGGATTTCTTCATATATATTTATTTATGTAAACGTTCCATTTTATATACATTAAATTAAAGCAAAAACATTTTTTATAGAATGATTATTATAATTTTACTTGATAATTATTTACAAGTTCTCTTTCCTCATTTTAATGTTTTGTGTTGGTAATTTAATAATTGCCATCTTCTCACAGGAAGAACTTGGAGTTATTTCATTTTCTTAATATTTTATATCACATACAATCCTGATTAATTCAGTTTGTTGAACATTGAATATTTAAAATGTCTATTGTTATATTAACTGTTCTTACTTGCTACTTATACTATTCTTTTCCTGACCTGGCATGGCCAGTGGGAAATATTCAGAGGTTTGTTTTGCTGTATTATTTCATCTCTATTTCCTGGTTTTGTTTGATTTTATTCATTAAATATATGAACAGATTTCTTCTACTTTGTGATTATTCCATAAATTAACCTTCTGCGTAATTTGGTTCACAGCCTATTTGTGTTTTAGTTATAATATTATCAATCAAATAAAGACAAATAATTATCAGATAACTTTCTCCACTAGGATCGAAGGTGGCCTAGTTGTTAACTCCCTAAACTATGCATGTCTTCTTTTCCCATTTGAAATAAAACAAAACGGCATTGTACCTGAAAATCTAATATTTTACTCCGCGATGACAAGAAAACCCACTTGTAGAGAAAATTATATATTAATAAACGGCTGGTATGGGTAGAATGCTTTCCCTACATACAAGCTGTTTTTAAATATATAAAATTTTACTACTTAGAATATTTTACGTTTAATCGCCTGTCAAGGTTTTTACATCATCTGTTATTTTATGTGTTGAAAAACTGAATTGTGATTAGTTTTGTTTAATTCCTTACCCTAACTTTTGGCATATCCGAATTATTGATATTTAGAAGTTGTCCATTTGGCTGTGCTGTCATGATTTGAATACTATAGGAAGAACTTATTGATTTTTGTCGGCTAGATCAGGAAGGAAGTCCTGATTTTGTTTCGACATTCATGGCTTCTTGGATTATGATACGTCAGTTAAGCAGTGACGTCTCAAGCTTTCAAACTAGTGTTTCACTCTGCATGGAGCACTACTGCATCGGGCTCCTGGCACGCACTCGGGTCCTTTGCTCATCTCGTGCTTCTTCCCATCACCAGTGGCGCGTTAAGCAGTTCCGTTTGACGTTATTTTTAGAAACTGTTGTCATCGCAGGTCTCGTCGGTTGCAAGCAACTGTCACAATGCCGAGAGGACTGAATTTGGCCCTGAAGAAGCCCATAGTGGTTCTCGGCTTCCCTGGAATGTTCCTGGTTTACAAAATCAACGAGTTTAAACGACAGCATCAAGAGCAGAAAAAGCGGGAGATAGCAGAGAAAGAACTGGCTCATCTAAATCACAAAATCGTAAGTCATCATATCTTTACATGTTAATCTTTGTCGTTCCTTCATATCATGCAGTAAAATGTTACCATATAGTCGGAGAAGCGGTTTTTTGAATGAGCTACTGAGATTTAGTGGAATCATTTATTTTCGTCACACTTCTTTCAAAGCAATGGAAGAATAACACTGATAACAATAATGATAAAGTCAAATCCATATAACATGTTTGAAACTTGACTACTTTACAATTACACGACGATTGCTGTTGTTATGAGCATGCTCATTATGAAACATATTTGAAGCTTAAGGCTGTACAAAATATATTTGATGTCAGAAAACTAACATGTTTTTAGCCAGACTTTAAATTTAATTCCAGAATTTCACTTGAAATGTGTTTATAGAGTGGCTGAAAACTACTAATTCACTTAAATAGATGAACGAGATAAAACATATTTTATTTCCAAATTTTAAATTAACTAAAACTAACAATTCTTTTTGTTACAAGTTTGTGAGTACTTCCTTTTCAATTAACATAAAATATCCCAAAAGTTTACAGCTAAGAAACGTTAACTTCTGTTAAGAAATAGTTGTAGCATTTGTTTTTGTTGAGGTATAATAAAAACCCATACCAAATATGTTGGTTCTTTAGTCATTCTAATGAACTAGTCTTTCTCCAGCCTTTTCTTAACTGAGTTTTCTCAACATTTCCAAAATCTAAGAATATCAAGTCCATATCTTTTTCTTTCTCAACATAACTAGTAGCGTCGTAAAAAATAGCAGACACTAATTATTTTTATGAAATTCGTAATAATTTTCCTTTACGATATCACATTTCACTAAATGTGATTTTAGCCCTTTATCTATTATACATTCTAGACTTTTTCTTTTCTTCTTACAGGAGTAAAACTAGCTAGTCGATATTTTCCAAGGCATTTATTTACTGTTAAATTCTTGTCATCTGGAGTAATGTAAACATGTCTTTAGTACTCAGACAACTTAAAAATCACTATAGAATTATTAAATATGAAAGAGAAAGACTTGTTCTCTTGATATTTAACTTTCTTTAACTTTAATACCCTGTAAAATTGTTTTTTTCTAGACCCAATGCGTTATCTATTTTTTATTTTACAGTCTCTCTGTATTTGCCCTCAATGGATTGATGTATATATTATTAAGACCTATGACGGTTTGTTTGTAATTAACCAAAAGGCTACACGATGGGCTATCTATGCTCTACCCGTAATAGGTATTGTAGTCGATTTCTTGATTTTAAGCCCACAGATATATCATTGTGTCACTGAAAGACCAAGGCCTATTTTAGTGTTTGTCATTAAATTCTCAATGTCAGGATACTGGTAATACTTTCTCTTCTAAAACAGAAGAGACGAAAATATTTAAAAGTTCGGTATTTAGATAACTTTGCTATAACCATCATAAAACATAATTCTAATACTAATATTTTGTTTATTTTCAATTTATTTAAAACATCTATCGTAATATAAAATACTATTTAATTAAGATACTAATAATTAATTTCTTTTGCGAGTGAATGTTTCATGATTGTTTAATTTTTTATTGTACGACACTGTTGTTAGAAGTTGTGTTTATAACTCATTGATGTCGAGAATATAGCGAATAGACGATTTAGCAACAAACTTATAAATAACATAAGATGAGCCAAAAGCAGCGGGCAGAAGAGAGTGTAGTAACGAACCAAAAAAATTTGGCGCTAAGTTAACTTCGTTAGAAGTAAAAGGCCTAAAGTTTGACATAGGCCTAACTTTTAATATCTTTAAAGCTAGACTAACAGTAGAAAAGGGATTAAGAATAATAATTTATTTCATCTAAACGTGACTCTCAAGTAACTGAATCACCCTGAGTGGACTTTGGCAAAATGAACAGAGAATAATTTGAAGAAAGAAGACCAAATGATTATTGGAGGAGCAATATACGACTACGGTAACTCGCTTCAAAATTATAAACGAATTATACACAGAATACCACTTCGATATTAATAGGAAAGGTAGTTACTAGTAACTACTAGTTAGGCTTGCCAATTGAAATTCGTAAGTAATTGAATAGACTTAAGTGGGTTTTGACAACAAGAAAAGAACCACATATTGTTTATGATATTACTGTGTTCTCTATAATGTAAAGAACTTATTTGTACATACGTTAAACCAGTGCCATTATATGCATATATTATTATTAAAACAAGTGGAAATTGTGCTGTTTATTTATTTTTGAATTTATCACCAAAAAGTCGGACATCTACTGTAGAAGGATCTTAAGCCTAACAACACAGTACGTATATTTATCCTGTAAAGAAGCATAAGTAAAAACCTGTAATTCACAATTGGTGAATATAGCCGTAACACTTGACAACATCCTTGCTGCTAGTTTTAACAGTATCATCTACCTGTTTATCTAAGCCTTCTTGAAATTCCTAATTTTTAAACCCAAATTCTTAACATGTAAGTTCTGTACCTTATTTTGTGAATTTAAACCTCTCAAACTGCTGACATTTATCCCGAATTATCTCTTTAATATATTTAGAAACACAGGTTTTATATTCCATGCTTCCTTTTGCTCTTATTTGAAACACTCCTATTTTGATGTAAAAATAATTTATTTTTTAGATATTTCTTGATATCCCCCAATTTACCCCAGTATGCTAGTTTATGACTAATAAATCATTTCTCGTGGCCTCAGAATCAGCGTCCTGAAAATTATGAGCTCAAATTCTTTGCTTTCTTTATCAGTATGTAATAAAACATATAACTTAATTATATGATGATCGCTTTTCTCAACTCTGACTTGTATCTACCCTAGATGTTAACAATAAATGTAAAATGGCATCCCTTTTAGTTGGCTCTCTTAACGTTTGGTACATAAAAAACTTCCATATCATTTCAAGCATTTCAAAACACTTAAAATGTAATGAACATTCTGGTGTGGTTTATTCGATTGCTGCTTCTGTTGCTCCGAGGGAAACTTCTAGTTTCAAGTAAAATTAAATGCTATAATGCATTTGTCACTTCTCCGGCCGACCCGGCATGGCCAAGTAGGTTAAGGTATTCGACTCATAATGTGAGGGTCGTGCGTTCGAACCCCCGTCACACTAATCACGCTTGACCTTTCAGCCGTGGGGGTGTTATGATGCTACAGTCTATTCCACTATTCGTTGGTAAAAGAGTAGCCTGAGAGTTGTCGGTGGGTGATGATGACTAGCCGCTTTCCCTCTAGTCTTATAGACGGTTAACGCAGATAGCCCTCGTGTAGCTTTGCGCGAAATAAAAAAAACCAACAAAACAAAACTTCCCAAGCTTAAGTGAACTTCAAATCTTTTATACCAAATTATTTTGCTTACTGATTAAAATTACGCTTTATAACGCTTAAAATTGAGGAGCGTATTGAGCGCCATTATCGCGGCCTAAACTTTGAATATTCTCACTAGGATTTTGTTACACCAGTGCTAAGCCACGTCCTGCAGTGCTGAATGAAATTCGGTTGACCTTTACTGCAAATTACAATAGCTACATGATTGGGCCCGGCATAGCTAAGCGTGTTAATGCGTGCGACTCGTGATATGAGGGTCGCGGTTCGCATCCCCGTTGCGTCAAACATGCTCGCCCTTTTGACGGTAGGGGCGTTATAATTTGACGGTCAGTTCCACTATTCATTGGTAAAAGAGTAATCCAAGAGATGGCGATGATGACTAGCCGCCTTCCCTCTAGTCTTACTTTGCTAAATTAGGGACAGCTAGCACAGATAGCCCTCGAGTAGCTTTGTGCGAAATTCAAAAACAAACAAACAGTTACATGATTTTATAGATCTGCCATTGAGGTGTATGTGATTAATTACCCAAGTCTTACTGTTTCTTTGAAAACAAGATTGTTTAGATTTCTTAGTCTATAACAATCCTACGTAATTATTATGGCTACTGCCATTTCGTACTTACAATTTAAAAATTTACGTTAATTTTTGAAAATTTCAAAATAATATTTTCATGTTATTTAAACCAAGAAAAAGAATATGGAAACGGTGAACGCAGGCATAATGTAGAAGTATTAATGCTAAATTATTTACAACGCTAAAATCAAGGGTTCGATTGCCCTCGATGACCTCAGTAGGTAGCCTGATGTGACTTTGCTATAAGAAATCATATACACGCTAAATTATTACTTCTTCAAAGATTACGTGCCTGATAATGTATATGTTACTTATTCGATCAAAATCTTAAAAATATAGATGTTTCTGTACTATTTTTAGGTCAGTTTGCAAAACGTACTACATATGACAAGTTTAATTTGAACAAACGAATTGATTTTTTGAATTAAGCACAAAGCTACACGATGGGCTATCTGTGCTCTGCCCACCACGGGTATCGAAACCCGGATTTTAGCGTGGATGTCCGCAGATATACCGCTGAGCCACTGGGGGGGCCAAACGAATTGAATACTAAGTGATATAAAGCGCTACTTTGCAAAATTTTGTTATAAATAGAGTTCTCTCTCGTTTATTTATCATAATATTAGAATAAGATATGTGTTCTTTGTCATTGATCAACTTATTTCAACGTCTTAATAGCTATGAATATCTCTTTTGATTGATTTTTTGTGATTCGGTTTTCTGAATCTTATCGACACGTAATTAGTGCCAAAAGCCTATTTTATGATAAAGTTTTTTTCGTCAGTTACAAGGATGTTGGAATTTGATAGTTAGGTGCTTACTACTAGGATCATGGGAAATAGACATGTGTAGAAACAGCGTCAATTTCGGGCTCACAGAAGTTGCTTTTAATACATCTTGACTTTACTTTGTAGCTATTAAACATTGTGACGTTGCTTTTTAATGACGTATCTAAAATCATCTTACAATGTCTAAGATAGTCCACGAAATCACAAAATTGTTATAAGCATTATAATTAAAAGTACGTAGTGTATATACGTTAAAGTACATTTGTTTCTGGACAAATGGTGTTTCAGCTGTATAAATTAATACATTAAAGAAAAACAACAACATGGGGATGTGGAAATACTCTTAATTTTAGACATTCAGGAGAAAGTAATAAGTTGAGAAGATAGCCCGTTTCCTCCCGCACTCAGAGGTGAAAATTACTAAATTCCCAATCTTTAATGAAACCTTTGTCTACGTATGTGGCCATTAAAAATAATAAACATTCTTTTCTCACGTATAAACAAAAACACAGAAAAACTATATTCATATGAAAAAGAAGAAATAAAGGTATGTGCCTGTGACTTATGTAAAAACACGATGAACAGTGTAACCTTAAAACCAAAGTGAAAGAGAAACACTCTGTAATGAAATAGAAGTCAGAAATGTATCTCAGCACGTCTGGAATAGGTTTTAACACTTTTATTGATTACCAGAAAACAACGTTTCTACCTTTCTAGAAGATAGCCCAGAAAGGTCTAAACGTTGTTCTCTGCTTATCAATAAAATTGTTAAAACTCATACCAGACGTTCTAAGATACATTTATATTTGAAGTGGGTTTCTCGACATCAAGATGTCAGAAATGTTAAACATATAAGATTGATAATAGTTAAATTCGTGATATATCCTCTATTATATATATATATATATATATATATATATATTAGAACTCCTTAAAATATTACATATTAACAAACAATAGTAGATTGATACGTAAAATTTGCATTATGCATTAAGTATGCCAGTATTCCTTTCTAAAACGAAAAAAATTAATAACTTTGTCTCTAGGGTTTAGCTTGTTACAAATAGCCAGGGGCAACGTTCGAGCTACAGGGAACTTTTTACACTAGAAGAGAGGTTTTGATCCCAACAGTGGGAACAGAACAAATAGCTCCAATGAAAAACATCTTAGGTGTGAAAACAAGGATTGAACTATGACTTAAAGGTGAATCTTCAACAAATTTAATAATTGCCTTAGAAACTGTACTTTGGTTAGGTATAATTCCTGTGTGGTTGCCATATTTTTAAACACCTTAGTTTTTGAGTGAAAAATGAAACAAAATATGCGGGTCCTCGAACTCAAGTTCCTCTCGGTCGTTCGGCTGTTTCTGTGACGTTTTACAACTATGACGTAATAGTTGCCAAACATGCTTCGTTGCGCGCCGACCATTTTGTTTCTTTCAGTGCTGGTGTTTTACACAAATCTATCGGTGCTTTTTTTCGGATTACATACTTTGTGAGACTATTTTTGGTCTTGATATTGCTACTTTATGTTTGTTTTATGATAATATGGTTTACTGCATTGCTTATGGTTATAAAAACGGTTCGGTATCGGGCAAAAGCTTCTTTTCGTTTTCGTGCAAGGAGAAGGAACCGGCAAGGTGGCGACAGTGGATGCAGATGGTCCATAGGAAGAACTGGACTCCTTCACACCATGCAAAGCTTTGTCAAGATCACTTTTACTGCTCATGTTTTGTATCCCACTGTTTTGGATTCCGTTGGTTTCAAGCCAGGCAGGTTGAGACTGATAAAACCATCGGCAGTGGACAGATTATGTAAATGTCATGTAAATGTTTTGTAAACGACAACATGTCGTGTTGTGTTGAAATTTTCATTTCTATTATTTATATTTCCATATTTATATAATTATTTCAAAGCTTAAACCAATAAAATATGTTGTTATTCATTTAAAATAACATTTAGAAATTTCTAGAATTAGGTAGATCAAATATATGACTGTAAACGGAAGTGTATGGCGGCCTAGTGTCTAGACGTTGAGTCTCGTGCAAGAACGGACATGCGCGGATTGCTCTGGAGTTCTGTAGAAGTTACGCGATTTTTTGAGAAGAGGCCTACTAGTATATAAACAGACGGAGGCGCGAGAAATAAGAAGAGTCATTAGTTTTATTCGAAGAAACGAAGAGTCAGTCATTCGTTTGAGAAAGTTTAAGTGTTTGCTGTGATTTTATTCAACTTGGATTTGTGACCAGAGCTAGATCTACAGAAGCTGTGATTTTGTCTCGTCAATTTTTGCGATTCATTCGAATTACTGGTTGTGCTGAGAGTCGTCACGTACGGACTATTTAGGGGAGACTGGGAAAATTGGAAGGCGGCAAGTTTGAGACGTTCATCAAGAAGCACCGTAAAAAGAACTTCGTCATTCTCCATTGAAACTTCGGTATTTCTTCGTGGGGCCAAATTCACACCCTAGATCGGAATTTTGGATTTCTGATCTGAACTTTTGGACTTTCATTCTAGATCATTATATTAGATACAGGCCAGTACCATTTTGTGTTGTAATTAATTTTGAAGGTATAAAACTTAATATCTGTCATTGTTATTATATAATTTATGTTATATTTGTCATATATATAATAGCTTATTGTAATAAATTATACAAGCTGTTATCAGTGTCTTTCTGTTGCGTTTGGTCTACGAAAAACATAAAACATAAAAAAAACTTAACAGAAAATTGGGGGCTCGTCCGGGATATCGAACGAACAATTTAATTCTATTCTAAAATTAGATTTATATTCTATACAGATAGACAGCTTGTATATTCAAAATGGCATTCCAACTCGAAGACTTTATAGACAAATTTATTCAGAATCTCTCTTTCGAATTGATCAGTGAATTAAAAAAATCTGAATTGCTTGATGTTGGAAAACATTTCAATTTAGAAGTGAAGCAAGCAATGAAGAAAGCAGATATCAAACGAATTGTTGTTGAACATTTGGTCAGTCAAAAAGTTGCACAACAATTACCTGCCGCTCATTTTGACCCAGATTTTGAATTAAAAAGAATGGAAATGGAAATTAAATTTCGTTTAGAAATTGAAAGCAAACGTCTTGAAGCAGAAAAAGAAAACAGACTCCTTGTTCTTGAGGCAGAACAAAAACGTATCGAGGCAGAACAAGAAAACAAACGCATTGATGCCGAAATACAAATCGAAAGCATTAAAGCTCATAAGGAAATCAGTATGAGAAAGGCACAGAGAGAAGAAAAGGCTGTCCAAATGCGGTTGAATAATTTTGATGCTTCCAAACAAATTCATTTAGTACCTCCATTCAATGAGAAGGCTGTAGATAAATATTTTCAGCAATTTGAAAAATTGGCCCTTAGGCTAAAATGGCCTACCGAATATTGGACAGTATTACTTCAGAGTGTTCTCAAGGGTAAAGCTCAGGAAGTATTTTCCAAACTCACGGCCGAGCAAAGTTATGATTACGAGCACGTCAAAAAATGCATTTTGAATGCTTATGAATTGGTGCCAGAGGCATACAGACAACAATTTCGTGGTTACAAAAAGTTTGACAGCCAAACTTATGTCGAATTTGCTCGTGAAAAAGAAACTGTTCGACAAGTGGTGTGATTCCAAAGAAATCAAAGATGATTATACAAAACTCAGAGAACTCATGTTAGTTGAAGAATTTAAAAGATGTATTCCCGTGGAGCTCAAAACTTATATTAATGAACAAAAAGCTTCCAAAATTCATGATGCTGCTGTCTTGGCAGACGAGTATGCTTTGACTCACAAAGATTTCTCGTACAAAAGCAAAACAAATCACACAGCAAAGAAACCTAATGACTCATTCAAACATTATGCAAATGTCGACAAAGACAAAAAAGAGCAAACTTCTGATTCTCAAACAAAGACTTCATCTTATTCTCAAAGCTCGTCATCTACCAAAAACGTGTCATTCTCATCCAAAACATGTGCTTATTGTAAGAAACCTGGCCATCTGATTTCTGAGTGCTATAAGATCAAAAACAAGCCATCACCCAATAGTTTCAATTCGCCCTTGTTGGATACATGATTGGTTCCCAATGATTTTGACCCTGTTCAGTCCACTGTGGATTCCAAGTCCAATATTATTGATGTACATGAACATCTTGTTGAGGACAAATTTAAGCCATTCATCACTGATGGTTTTGTTTCTTTTGTTGGCGATTCACATCTACAACCAATTAAAATCCTGCGGCATACTGGAGCTTTTCAGAGTTTGATTTTGGAAAGTGTACTTCCGTTTTCTGAAAAGTCATCCATTGGGGCCAATGAGCTCATTTCTGGTGTAGAAGGTGGCGTCGTTTCTATTCCTCTTCATAGATTGGATTTACATTCGGACTTAGTTTTAGGCCCAGTGACTGTGGGTATTAATTATTCATTGCCTGTTGAAGGTGTGTCTATGCCTTTGGGGAATGATTTGGCTGGTAGTAAGGTGGTACCAGAGGTTCGTGTTGTTGAAGCACCTGTTGTTACTCCCAGTACAGAGCAACTCGTTGAAGAGTTTCCTGATGTTTTCCCCGTCTGTGCTGTTACTCGTTCTCAAACACATTTTCAGGAGTCCAAAGAGGATTTCCCTTTGTCTGATACGTTCATGTCTCACATTGATGAGATTTCTGACTCAACTTCGAGTTCTACTGATGACTCCAAGTCATTTTTCAACTCTCTTCTACAACTGGCCGTTGATGAAAATGAAATAGGAACTGTCCCTATTTGTTACAACCAGAAGTCAGGTGTGTTAATGAGAAAATACAGACCTCCTGACGTTGCTGCTGATGAAGAGTGGAATGTTATTCACCAAATCGTCATTTCAAAATGCAATCGGAATGATATTCTTAATCTTGCTCATGATCATGTGTTGTCGGGACACTTAGGTGTAAGAAAGACCCTAGATCGTATCCGACGACATTTCTATTGGCCAAAGATGCGCCAAGATGTTGTTAACTTTTGTAAGACATGCCATTCTTGCCAAATGACTGGAAAACCAAATCAGGGGATTCCCAAAGCACCTCTGCAACCTATTCCTGCCTTTGAAGAACCGTTCTCAAGGATCATTATCGACTGTGTTGGCCCAATGCCAAAAAGCAAAGCAGGAAATGAATACCTCTTGACAATCATGTGTACTTCTACACGTTTCCCTGAGGCTATCCCTTTGAGAAAAATTACTGCTCCCAACATTGTCAAGGCTCTTGTCGAATTCTTTACCATGTTCGGGATTCCAAAAGTTGTGCAATCAGATCAAGGCTCAAATTTTATGTACAAGCTATTTCAACAAGCCATGCATGAACTAAACATCCATCAAATTTCATCCAGTGCCTACCATTCTGAGTCACAAAGTGTCCATGGGCTTTTCCACCAAATTACTGCCACGAACACTCAAAGAACTGGGATGAGGGTGTTCCCTTGTTATTGTTTGCAGTTCATGAGGGTATTAATGAATCCACTGGATTTAACCCTTTTAAGTTGGTTAAAAAAACAAACAAACAAAAAAGGTTTTCACAAGTTCAAACTTTTGTTTTTTTTTGCTTTTAAGGGGGAGAGTGTTATAAATAATAGAAATGAAAATTTAAACACAACACGACATGTTGTAGTTTACAAAACATTTACATGACATTTACATATTTCCATATTTATATTATTATTTCAAAGCTTAAACCAATAAAATATGTTGTTATTCATTTAAAATAACATTTAGAAATTTCTAGAATTAGGTAGATCAAATATATGACTGTAAACGGAAGTGTATGGCGGCCTAGTGTCTAGACGTTGAGTCTCGTGCAAGAACGGACATGCGCGGATGCTCTGGAGTTCTGTAGAAGTTACGCGATTTTTTGAGAAGAGGCCTACTAGTATATAAACAGACGGAGGCGCGAGAAATAAGAAGAGTCATTAGTTTTATTCGAAGAAACGAAGAGTCAGTCATTCGTTTGAGAAAGTTTAAGTGTTTGCTGTGATTTTATTCAACTTGGATTTGTGACCAGAGCTAGATCTACAGAAGCTGTGATTTTGTCTCGTCAATTTTTGCGATTCATTCGAATTACTGGTTGTGCTGAGAGTCGTCACGTACGGACTATTTAGGGGAGACTGGGAAAATTGGAAGGCGGCAAGTTTGAGACGTTCATCAAGAAACACCGTAAAACGAACTTCGTCATTCTCCATTGAAACTTCGGTATTTCTTCGTGGGACCAAATTCACACCCTAGACCGGAATTTTGGATTTCTGATCTGAACTTTTGGACTTTCATTCTAGATCATTATATTAGATACAGGCCAGTACCATTTTGTGTTGTAATTAATTTTGAAGGTTTAAACTTAATATCTGTCATTGTTATTATATAATTTATGTTATATCTGTTATATATATAATAGCTTATTGTAATAAATTATACAAGCTGTTATCAGTGTCTTTCTGTTGCGTTTGGTCTAGGAAAACATAAAACAAAAAAAAACGTAACAGTCGTCCCCATCATCTTTCCTCGTGAAGAGCTGAGGAGTGATCTTAGCCTGCAGCGTACAGGTTTCATTCCTCTGAAGCTATTCCTTGCCAACACGAAAAGAACAAACTTAAAGGTATGTGTGCAGTATAAAGCGATAAACAGAAACTAGTATAAAATAATAACTTAAAAACTACAAGCTTTTGAAGAATGTAACTAGACATACACATTTCACATTCGTGAGCGTATTTTGCATTCGTGGCACCTGAAAGTCAGTGAAACTGTGATTTCCTGGTCTAGACAGTGGACAAATCTATCCCAAATAGAATATATTTCAAGTTTAAAAGCTAGTAGATCATTCTGTAAATATTTTAGTATCATTTTTAATTATGGAAAAATTTGAAGAATTCCATTTTTCAAATTCAACATTTCAAGATAAATTAACTATTCACACTGCTATATCTAGTTTGATTTTATAGACAGAATCATGACGTATAATTGAAAGTCATTTTGTTACGAGTCATAAATACCCGGTACAATGATTGTGGAAGGGCCGAGTATTAGTTACCATAGTCGGCAAAGTATAAACAAATAAAACCCAGTCTGTGATACCAATAATTTATAAACACCAGACAGGTTTCGAAATGCTTAAAATTGCATGTGAAATAACACAGACCATATTTGTTGTCATGACTTAGGCTTACCATTCTTCCATTGGAGGTGTGACCGACTCGCAACCGGCCTGGGCGCTATCAGTATCTCTCACAGTTCCGCTACTCTCGCTCGTGGAACTGTCCTAATCACTAGAACTTGTCAGATCTGTATCAAAAGTAACTGTACTAGGTTCGTTCAGAGTAGGTTTGAATTGATATGGCGCTACTCGACACTGTTCAGAATACAAAGTCAAAACAGACTCCGCCTCTGTTTCTCCGTATGCACTACTAGCCATGTTTATCTACATTCAACGCGCTAGCGTTGGCGGTTTGTTTGGCAGCTATTACGTCACAGTACTTTTCCTAGCGGCAACCGTAAAAATGAAACGTTCGGATTACCGCTCGGTTTTTTTGTTTTTTTGAATTAAGCACAAAGCTACACAATGGGCTATCTGTGCTCTGCCCACCACGGGTATCGAAACCCGAATTTTAGCGTGTAAGTCCGCAGACATACCGCTGAGCCGCTGGGGGGGGGGCAATTACCGCTCGGAAAGGGCTCTTTCTGCACCAGGTTTCTGTTTCATTTACTAGCACATATTTTTATAAAAAAATTTGAACCTGCAAAATTAATGAGTACGAGTAGTTCTTTTGACTGCAAAGTTTTCTTTTTCTGTAAAATTCACCTTTGAAGGCATGAAAAAGAAATGGCTGTCAAATTGGAAAATACACTTATAGTATTTATAATAATTTTAAATCGATTATTCATTCATTAGTTAGCCAGGTGGCGTATTTTGTTCAACTGGGAACATTATGGTGAATAAAACAAAATACACTGTCTAGCTAATTTAGAAATGAATATTTACTGTCAAATTCTGTCAGTGATATAACTGTGGCTTCCAATTTGACAGCTAATTTTTTATTTCATACATTTAAGCTCCCTCGTCAATTTTTTTGGCCATACTTTTTCGTCCACACCTAATTGTTTTGATCAAATTCCATGACTTGTTAATATACATCAACAAACCATAGCAAGTAAGGAAGTGACACTCGATAATAACCAACATTAGCTTTAGGTTCGCAGTCCTATTATTCGAAACAGTGCTATACTTTACAAAACCAAACAAATGTTGTAAAAATATGTGATGATAGTTTTTCTTTTCTAAAACAGTCTTAACAGCTTCCTTTACAGTAACGCCATGGAATCTAGATTAATAGTTTCTTGTCATCACTCGCATACACTTGGTACAGCTGTATCAAGCACCATTATTTATCCCATTTGCTTGAGCAAACTCTCTTTAGATAAAAGGATTTTATAAAAGTAACGGCATTTGTGCTTTAAAATTGTCAACGAATAATCAATAATAACCGGCCACACTTTCGGCTCTTTTAAAAACTTTAGCTAGGAACTGATAATCTAGTTTGCTTGGCCTAACCGATACTTATGAAGATATCTAGACGTCATTTCACTTATAGTTTTGCAGCTTTAAATACCCTACCTCTTTTATTTTGAATGACAAAACTAATGTAAAGTTATGGTAAAAAGTTCAGACAGATAACCTAAGTGACTTTTTGCGTAGGCAAGCGCAAATCTTATTCAAGTTTCAGCGGTTGTTATTGAACAACTTTGCACACGCGGTCTATATTTTGACCAAACATGCATAAAAATTTATGCAATTTTTTTGTTTTTCAAATAATATTTCCGTGCAATCGGAGCAAAGGAAAAAGAAAATTAAATGAAAATTGGAGGTTTTATATCTCGTGTATTTCTTAATGAATTGCTTTTCAATTTGGTATGTGAAGTAGAGGTCCAGTGGAGCACATCAACTGGAAATATGTATTAGTTTAAATTAATACAATTTCAGCTACAAAATGTGGGAAATTACTAAACTATCATTCCTGTTAATAACAGGTTGTTTATGCCGCACGACCTGCTACCGTGTGTCTTGATTATTTAAAACAAACTATAAACTTCTGTAAAGTTTAGATCAATGATTTATAGAAAATATTAAAAAATAATGATAAAAAATTTTAAAATTGTTGAATGAATGAGTTAGTGTACGATTGTGTTAGCAACTATTAGAATGTTAAAATATAAAAGAATTCTTAACAACACAAAACTTTAATAGGTGCCTTAACGAATACAAAACATTAAAAGAACTCTGCATTTTTATCTTTTCATTTCAAAAAGCGTAAGAAAAGTTATAAAGTCGTTTTGGTACAATATTTATACTTAAGTCTTGTAATAAGAAAAATAAATTATCTATGATGCTCACACAGAATATAACATTTGATTTGCATGTTGCACAGTGTACTGGTGTGTGTTTCATAAACATTTGGTTTACAAGCAACAAGTTTACTGCAATGAAAGCAATTTGAATAAATTTATTTAGATTTAATGTGAATATTCTGTTCTGATGACATTTAAGTCATAGACCTGGCAATCTTAATGCCGTTGTGTTTTTTTTTTCGGAAAAAACTTTTTATCTTGATTGATCACACGGAACAAAAATCTTGGCGATTAGTGACAGAAGTTTCTGACGTCAGGAGTGGAGGTTGGAACTGATTGCTAACTCTCGTTCACGAGCTGATATTGACTTCAGTTAATTAATGGATAAAACGAAGAAAGACCGCCGGCCAAGTAATTTGAGTAAAGTAATCATTATCTGGTTTTTTTCAGCGTGAGTATGCGAAAGAGACAAAGCCAACTGATGATGTACCCGTCGTGGGGAGGAGGAGGAAGATGCAAAAGGAAGACGGAGTGTGGAGATTTTTTCTTGATTTTGAAAGAAAAATATTGATTATATTATTCAAAACTACTCTTGTCACGTGTATGAAAGTTAAAAAGAAGTTCGATTTTAAGGAAACAAATTTATTAAATGTTCACGTGGAAGTGGCTTAGTGGTTAGGGCGTTGTAAATCACAGTGAATCTCACTGATAGTTGACGGCGGGTAGTGTTTCCTTCCCTTTTGTTCAGCACTACTAAACTAGATACGACTAACGTGGATAGTCTCCGAGTAGTTTTGGACAAAAAAAATCATAGAGAACTAGTCAACAAACGTTTGATTGTTGCTGGAAATGTTAAAGATCCGACATAAGTAGGTGATTAAGGCTCTCGACTCGTAATTTTGGGGTCGCGGGTTCGAATCTCCGTCACACCTAATATGCTCATCCTTTCAGCCGCGAGAGCATTTTAATGTGACGATCAATCCCACTATTCGTTAATAAAAGAGCAACTCAAGAGTTGGCGGTGGGTGGTGACGACTAGCTGCCTTCCCTCTGGCCTTACACTGCTAAATTATGGACGTCTAGCGGAGATGTTCCGCGTGAAATTAAAAAAACAAACAAACAAATGTTTAGTGCTTTTCTTTTTTTTTACAATAAAAATTATCGTGGTTTAGAACTAGTTAAAAAATACGATGCAAAATATTTCATACCAAAGTTTAAGAACTCTAAAGTAAATAGTCTGTCTAAACAGTACAGTTATTAGAATTAGAATTAAGTTTTTACCTAACATACAGGTTTACCTAATTTGATGAAATCCAATGAGCAATCTCTTAATGAAACACTCTGGTCTACCGCTTCGTCAAATGGTAATATTTACATTGATACTCAACAATCCTGAAACTGTAGGACACTTATTAAAACAAAACTACCTTTCATTTTATTATACAATCTTTATCATCATCATTGACCACAAGCACTTATCGCATGTAAATGACAGTATTTTATATGTTAAATTCATAGGCACTGTTTCTGGATAAAATCCTCATTATCTTCACAACAGGTATATTTAACATTTTACCATCTTCTATGATTTTTATTTTAGCATGGATCACTATCCTTGAATCATCCCTGTTCATTTCCAGGTCTTCTGCAGTTAATTTCTCGTTCTTGTCTTTTTCAATTCCATCTTTTAAACACTCTACTGGTCTTCCTTATTGTCGGTTACAGGAAGCTCTAATCCATTCCTCATTCATTGTTTTTCAACGATCCTCTTCACGTTTTCTTTTGTCTTTTCCTCGATTTCACAAACTAATTTGTTCTCTCTGTATCAGTGACGCTCCCAACAGCTATAATTTAATTTTTACTTCTGATCTTAACAAAAAGCCTTCTTTCTTCTTCGAGTTCCAAATCTCGGCTCCGTACGGAAGCACCGGCTTAATACAGTTTAATACACTTTGTCTTTTATTGCTCTTGGTAAGCTTTTACCACAGATGACTGTAGTTTATTCATTCCATTTTTACCAGGTTGCCTATATTCTATGTCTTACTGCTTTCTAACTTCCTTTACCTACTTGGTTTGTATTTCCAAAGCATCTAAATTATTATGTTTACTACAGCGGCTTCCCGTTTATGTATAAGACCTCGACTTTCTTGTTTTTACTTCCATTCATCATGACTCACGTTCTTCTGGTATTTCTTTCAATACACTTCTTTCCAAATTTTCATACTTTAACTTGATTTTGTAACTTATCGCTTGAAGCTGTCAGAACAAGGTCATTAGTGATTCAGCTCTCACAGAGTTCTTTGTGGCACTCTTTACTAAAGAAGTTGATGACAACGACAAACAGTGGGAACTACTGAATGATTCTTTGGGCAGCCTGAAGATTGGGGAGATTAACCTGCCATTATCTTTAAGATCCTTCCATTAATTAACATTTTCGCTTTAATGAATAGATCAAATGATCTTTCTACTTTGACTATTTTCATCTTGAATTCTTTATCTAAATTCCTTTCTTTGATCATTCTAAGTATAACAGCTTGTGGCCTTCATCTCTATATCTATTTCTCGAGATTTTTACGCCATGGTTTCAAGCCCTGACGGTATCCCTTCTTCTTTCTCAAGTAGGCCTTGGACAGACTATGGCTGACTGGTCTTCCCTTTAGTCTATTACTACTAAATTGACCCGTCACGGCTAGGCGGGTTAATCTGAGGGTCGCGGGTTTGAATCCCCGTCGCACCAAATATTCTTGCCCTTCAGTTGTGGGGGCGTTATAATGTGACGGTCAATTCCAATATTCTTTGGTAAAATAGTGACTCAGTAGTTGGCGGTGGGTGGTGATGACTATCTGCCTTCCCTCTAGTCTTACACTGCTAAATTAGGGACGGCTAGCGCAGATAGCCCTCGTCTAGCTTTGCGCGAAATTCAAAAACCAAAAGCATACCATTAAATTCGGGACGGCTAGCGCAGAGTGCGTATAAGGTAATAAATAATAAATAAATTGTTACACAGAAAGATTGATTTAAAACACTGAAACGTTCTAATTTTGTAGAACAAAGTGAAATGTTGAAGCTGGTGTCAGAGTGTACCCGAAAATGATTATCGAGACAGAACACCAACAATTTAGCTCCTCATTGTCTTTGTTAGTGTTAGAGCAAAACCATACTAAGCATCTGGTGTGTTCAACCATGAAAATCAAGTCCCAAATCAAAGTGTCGTAAATCCATACATTTACTGCTGCAGTTTTCAACGTATAGATCATGACTTAAGGCTAAAAAAAACTATGCAGTGTCTCTATCTCTCTGTATGGATATTTGGGTATTGATGTTTATCTACCCAGGAGGGTCGGGTTTCGTTAACCTCTTCCTCCTTATTTTAAATTTTGGTTTTACAACCGTCAAGTATATTTATATATGGTACACGAGCGCCAGAGTAACCTGCACTTACTCAGGCCTCTTTCAGGGCAATGCCCGTGCACAATGTACACATACATTTGGTGCAAATAAATAATTTATCTTATAGTTCTATGATTATTTGAACTTTCATCAGTTAGGTATTAACTATAAAACGTTTACAAATAAAAAAACTTTCAGTGTTTTCTAATTAACCTCTAATCTAATGTAGAGTCTAGTTAATAGGAGGCCTTTTATTTTTCTATTTATTTAGAAAATATAAATTCACTGGGGAAAGGTGCTTAGGTCTACCACCATCATGTAAACAATACCTCTCATGCTCGTTCACTAGATTATTTTTCTCCAATTTTTATTAAAATAATTTATTGTACAATGTCTATCTGTTGTTGTTTCTAAATGTGGTTATTTATGCATGAATTCAAATGACGTTGTTATGGGTACTTTATAAGCTGTTGTTAGTAGTGTATTCTGTGTTGTTTGCAGTAGTTTTTACTTACATTTATCCATGCAGGAGCTGCATAGTCAATGACGGGTCTAATGTATGTTTTATATAGTTTTATGATGTTTTCTGCTGCACTGTTTTTGCCAGTTAGAGTCATAGCATAGTTTGTTCTTCGCCAAATTTTTGTTCTAATATTATTTATATGGTGTATCCACGTAAGTTTTGAATCAAACGTAACTCCTAAGAATTTTGCTGACGTAGCAATCTGGAGTAGTTCACCATTCATATAAATCTGTGGTTGTGCTTTTTATGTTCAGTTAACTTAATGAATACTATTAGTTGAGTTTATTTTGATTGTATATTTTTGGCAACATTCACTTATTCTATTTAATTGTGGTTTTATGTTTGTGGCTGCTATTACTGATGTTGGTGCACTTTTTCAGATCGCTACATCGTCTGCGAACTGGGATCTGCAGTGTCAATAGTTTGTTTGTTTGTTTGTTTTTGAAATTCGCGTATAGCTACACAAGGGTTTTCTCCGATAGTCGTCACTAATTTAACAGTGTAAGACGAGAGGGAAGGCAGCTAGTCATCCCTACCCACCGCTAACTCTTGAGCTACTCTTTTATCAACGTATAGTGGTATTGACTGTTACACTATAACGCTGCCAAGGATGAAAGGGCGAGCATGTTTTGGTGTGACTAGGATTCAAACCCGCGACCTTCAGATTACGAATTGAGTGCATTAACCACCTGGTCATCTCGGGCCTAACAATACAGGTTGTGTGCATTGTGTCAAGCGCAGTGATGAAACTTAGCATCTTTCAATAATAGCTCATAAAAGTTTTGCTATTCGGTAGTCACTAATGAATCAGGGAAGTGCACGATATGCACGATTTTTCAGTTTACATCTTTCAATAACGTAGCTACTTCGAAACATTTTACTAAGCCCATTATTATTTACGTTTAATTGTTTAAAGGAGGAAAATCACGTTTTTTTAAATTAGATTACGAATGGCTTCGTTCGATGAATTTATCAAAAAGTACACAGTTATACAAGCAGTGAACTTTGATAACGTTCAGGATATTTCGACAGTGTAATTTATGCTCTTCACTTATCATTGAAAGACGAGAAAGAAAATACACGAATTTTTAAATAGCTACGAAGGTTAAGTAACGAGATTAATGTCTGAAACTGTCACATCTGAAAGAAAATACTTTACATGATAACCGATTATGAAACTCATTTTCCAAGACCATGAGAATATAAATGAAGAATATATTATCACAAAAAAAGTTCTGTACATCGTAACATTTCTATAGAATATTAACAAATATTATTGTATTTTTCTTTTTCAAAACTGGCTAATAAATTGTGAAGAACAACGTTTGTTATATAGTTATTTTATCCATACAATATATAGTTCCTAGTTTTGTATATACCGCTTTCATTATTTCATACTATAGTTTTGTTAGTGTGTGGTATATAAAGTATATCCTTTACTGTAAGAAGTGTAAATTGTATTTGAATGAGCACTTATCTTGTAAATATGTTGTTGTTTTATTATTATATGTATTTGTGAATATTAATATATATTTATATTCTTATATTAACTAAAATTGTACTAGACACGAAGTAAAAGTCTACTTAAAGGAGTCATTAAAACTTTTGGTGTTTTTAAAACTATCATAATTCGTAAACGTTTGTATAGTTATTACTTTTTCGTCTAAATTTTAATAAATAGAGTTAACTGACTATAAGAAAACTTGGGTGAGTAAAAAAATAAACGAATGAGAGATTCTTCTTTTAATTAAATGTGTGTACATCTTGATCTCGTGATTTGGTCAACTTAAGTTTCATCCTGTTCTTTATGCATGCGTAAAAACATAACGGAGCTGGAATAGAACTTTAGATCAATTAGTTTCATTTACTTCCCTTAATAACTTGTTTTTAGTAATTTGTTTAATATTTCTTATATTTATATCTATTTCTATTTTTTCCACTGAAAGCCACTACTAGATTGTGAATGATAGTTTAGACGTAGGAAGTCCTGGGTTCGAAACTTTCTAAATCTTAAATATCTAATTTTATTATAGACTTGAAGCTGGGGAAAAGAGGATTAATAGAAGGTTTTCTGCACTATTGTATGGTTTCCATTTTATTAAGTTACTGATATCTGTTTTGCAGCTTCAAGTCCGTAGTTTTACCCTAGATTTATCTGTTTCTCTTCTCTTTTTTTTTCATAGTATTAGCTTGTATTTCAAACTGGAATTATATTCGTTTTAATCGAAGGCTTGGGATCAAAATATTTACCCTTTTTCCCATTTTATTCGGAGGATGCTTCGTTATTCGCAGAAACTGTGCCTCTATTGACAGAGTTATAGACTAGCTAACTTGGCCTCGATCTGTTTCGTTCGTCTAGTGGTTTTAAACGTGCTTTCAGCCGAAAATACCATAATATTATTCTTGTAAGAACATAAGTATCTAAAACCAAGGTTAGTTATGTTTTTAACGATACCTTGATACACAACGAAACAGCGCTCTTTTCAAACACGATGCAGATTTTGGTAGTTTTGAAGTTTATTAATAAGATATTTTGAGATAGAACAAATTCTATTTCTTTAGTGCAACCGATAACCAATGAAAATATCAAAAACGTTTCAGTGACTTATCGTATTCAAGACCATAAACGTAAGTTTACTCCTTGAAATTTGTTCTTGTCATAGTTTTCGATGGAACCTAAAATAACCACTATTTAGATAAATATAACAGTGAAATAATTTTCTTTGGGCGTGCATACTTCCTTTATTTTTAAACATATACATACACAGATATATATATTACTCTCAACACAAGGCCAGCTGGGCTAAGGCGTTTGACTCCCAATCCAAGGGTCGTAGGTTCGAATCCCCGTCGCATCAAACATGCCTTTGGGGCGTTGTTTATGTGACGATCATTCCCAGTATTTGTTGGTAAAAGAGTATCCCAGGAGTTACCTCTACTCTTACCCAACTAAATTAGGGACGGCTAGCTCAGATAGCCCTCGTGTAGCTTTGCGTAAAATTCACAAACTCTCAACAAAAAAAAACTTTTCAGGAATTATGTATTATTATTTAATTACGCAAAAGCTTTATAATTTATTTTTTATGCGTAAACTAAAACTATATTTATTTTCTTTTCAGGACAAACTTCTTATAAAACTGGAAGAACATGAGCCTGAAATGGCCAAATCACGCGACGAGGAGGTAAGAGCACAAAAATATAAGATTTTTTTGTTCACGAAATCGGAAGTATAATGACGTGCGTGGTTAATGGCAGAACTAAATAGTATTTTATCTTCACAAATACGGTGTAATTATCAATGAGCAAAATTTTGAAAAGCATTTCTAAATAATCATAAAGAAAATAATTTTACGTAAAACAAAGTACTTTTGTGAAACATTGTTGACAAGGACCTCTGGAAAGAGATAAGATATCTTGTCTGTTGTTTCTGTTTTTTATTATGTGCTGAAAGTTTGTATGGTAAACAGACACCCCTTTTTTAACAAGGTATATGGGTAAGTGATTTGAAATGGATATTGCAATGTATGTGAGGACAATAGTATGAAGCTACCTGTATACATATGAATATATATATATATATATAAACATCCTAATATGAATATATTTAAATATATCCATTAGTTTTACACAAAATTGTTTGTTTATATAAAAACACACCTAGACTGATTGCATGTGTGGCAGTACCATCAACAGGATGTGGTTTTCTCAGCAGTATTTTTAATGTGGTTTCATGTGTTTTTTTATGAGGAGAGAGTTAATAAGTTTTATTTTTATTTTTTTTAAGATGTACAAATTAACATCATTGATAAGTAACAACCATAAGGCTTTAATTTATCTTTAATGCATCTAATATAAGTCTGCACTTGGAAACTAAACTGTCTATCATTATTTAACAAAACTTTCAAAATGATAGAAAATATGCATCCAGAATAACAACATTGCCGGTCTAGTTTTGTGTTTTTTCTTTCCCTTTTAAAAAAATTCAACGTCAGTTTCTGAACACATATCTCTCTCTCTCGGCTGATAGAAACCTAATGAGGTTTAAAAGTTTCAGTGGCGTTCATGCCATAATAAAAAACCAGCCACTGTTACCGTAACCTGTGATTAATAATTGAGATTTTTGCTCTATCGTAAAGCTTTGTGCATGCGTATGAACTACTGAAATTATTCACCCATAAAACTTTCCAAATACATCACAGTTTTGCTTCAGAAACTAATTCATTATCGTGTGGTGAATTTTCTCATGAACTAAGTTTTGTGATGCTTATCTCTTTCATCACATTCTATTCATCAAAGGTTTTTTATTTAAGTGAAATAGCTCCTTCACTACTTTACATTATATGAGGCTAGAGAACACCTACACTCTTTATTCTACTATTTATGGGAATCTATTACGTAAGTAACTCTTTCATAATCCTTCACTGGGTAATTGGATGTGTTTATTTCTTGTTGACTTACAATAGAAGTGATTTTTATAATTGTATTTAATGCCTTTGGCTCTACTTTCTAGGTTAGTTTCATTTTATTGAATTTCTTTAAAAAATACGTAAAACATATGTAAATGAGTATTTACGTTAGGTTTAGTTATTTCGTATTTAAAGCTGTTTTATTTTTTGCAAAATATTTATGAGTTGTCCCTCTCCATAGAATTCTATATCAATTAATGCGCAACCACAAGAAAATTACTCTAAGTTTTATAGAAATGTTAAGGTTTTTCTTTATTTGAGTTCCTTCATTAAGTCTGCGGACTTACAACGCTAGAAACCGGGGTTTGATACTCGTAGTGAACAGAGCACGGATAGATCATTGTGTAACAGCGTGCTTAATTACAAATAAAAACTTTATCTGAGTATCTTTAATTTGGCATTATCCCATTTGCTAGGGTAATTTTCCATCCAATATACTGTATCATGTTAAAATATATTTAATTGTGTTGAGAATGGTAATATTCAGTCACAAGAGTTGTGATATGCATACTTAAGTGGTTTTTTTCGCAAACTAATATTGTTCGTATTTTTTGTCTTTCTTTCTGTGTTAAAAATATGAGGTTTGTGACTTAAATTGCATGTTAATATACAAGATACTGCAAAATTGGTGAAAGCTGCTCAAAACGTTTTATGATTCTGTTGTATGCAGGCATACTACGTGTTTACTTCCACTTATTTAATACAACGTTTTCCTGAATTTTTGTACATACAGTATATCTAGATTTACCATTAAACTTTGGTCAAGGAAGTAGTTAAGCTCATTTCAAACTCGCTATCTATTGTTTTGGGTCGTTCAACTGTGGTAGTATGTGCGTTATATCGTAAGAAAGATTTTAACAAAGTCGAATATTGTAAGGAAGTGAACGGCGATCGTTTTTACTGGAGATACTTATGGTTCTTTGAAGTTCAATTTCCTTATTTTTAATAGGAATGACTAACAGTGACGTGAACAGCACACGTTACCTTAGAATAGTATTATTAGTCAATGCATATACTGTTACTTTTCACAGTCTGAAACAATTTCTTACACAGTTCTCGAAATAGATGCAACTGTACTGTAGGCATGTAATAATGTCGGCGCCATTCCGAGCGCATAAATAGACACCTATTGACTTTGGCTGAGTTTGAACTATGAAAGAGACTGGATAAACTATGTAACAACATGAAACAATCTTTCATCATACAGTTAACAGTTTATGCGCTAGGATTAACGGAGTGGGAGAAATCAGAGCACCAGAAAACCCCACTCTTACAGTAGCTTCATTTAAGAGTAGGCTTGACTGAAAGTGACAGAAAACATGTGGAACACACTCTGTGACACTTTTTAAATATGGGATATATTTTCGATCACCTTGTACTTATCACTTATCTTATTTTCTGACATTATGGGTAATTTTTAAACCCCGATTTCTTAAATATTAAACCTTACTTCAGTTACACTTGATAATCTTATTAAAACAATATTTTTAAACATATATTTAAGCTCAAACTTATCCAAGGTAAACTAAAACCATTTTTTACAACTTTGTGTATAACACTAAATCATAACATGTTGCGTTATGTTCTTCGTTCATTTCTACCAACTAGTTAACAATTCTTGGACATATCTGTGAAATTCAATTTTCCATTTACTTTCTACTGTATGCTGATATATTTATTATTTTTAATGGACATAAAATAAAATTGTAACAATAAGCAAAGTAAGAAGAATTGAATGCAGAAAATCAACCAGTAGGAGGGGTGTGTGTTCAAAAGACCATCCTAATGTTTCAAGAAGTCTAAAGTGTCCTGATATAATATGGATATAGATATCCAATATGTATGAATGACACTGCTTTAAAATACCACATAAAATAAAGTGAAAGTGAAAACAAACTTGATTCGGCTCTAAGAACACAATAATAACGTGTATGTATCATACTTTACTTAAAACATTACCCCCTGGTACAGCGATAAGTTTATGGATTTACAACGCTAAAATTAGGGTTTCGATTCCTCTCGGTGATCTCAGCTGATAGCTTGCTGTGGTTTTGCTATAAGAAAACACACACCTACTGAAAACAATTTTGGATTAATTTTAGTACGTTGACAATACGGTAAATGATTGTCTGGTTAGTTGCGGTAAAATTAAACAGTAAAGTGTAAAATCTGGCTTATCAGTAAGGTAATGTTTTCAGTGGGTAAAGCACTCATTATTTAAATTGTAATGGTTTATAGCTTTTGTTTATTCTCTTGTTTTACTTATCTCAAACACTAAGAACTTTTAAAATGAATTCGAATGAGATGAGAAGTGGTCGAGTCTGTTTCTAAGAGCAACTCTGTAGAACTTCAACAAATAGCCGTTAGTGTTTCACAACTACATCCATGCAAAGACGTTTACTGGTACATTTGTTATAGTTTGGCGACCAAAGTCTGTGGCACAATGAGTTATGAGGGAATCGTCGTCTAGCAGTTGATCGCATTCGAGCAGAGTGTTCGATAAACGTTACTGGTTCAACTTTTATCGCATTTTTATTACGCACTCCAAAAACAGGGTACCATTAAAAAAAATTGTATAGTCTTTACTATTTAGGCCCGGCATGATCATATAGCTAAGCCACTCGATTCATAATCCGAGGGTCATGGGTTCGAATTCTCGTAACACCTCACGTGGGGCGTTATAAATAACGGTCAATCGCACTATTCATTGGTAAAAGAGTAGTCCAAGAGGTGGCGGTAGGTGGTGATGACTAGCTGCCTTTCCTCTAGTCTTACACTACTAAATTAGGGACGGCTAGCGCAGATAGCCATCGAGTAGATTTGCGTGAAACTCAAAACAAACGAAACTTCCCTATTTAAACATTTGTTTATAAGTCGGATTTTGAAAACAAATAGATTTATAAAGGGTTTTACTGAGATGTTGCAATATGATATTTATAAACATAAAATGAAAGTAATACTTTAACTTTTAAAAAGTGTGTGTGTTTGTGTGTTTCTTATAGCAAAGCCACATAGGGCTATCTGCTCAGCCCACCGCGGGGAATCGAACCCCTGATTTTAACGTTGTAAATCCGGATACATACCGCTGTACTAGCGAGGGGCACTTTAAAAAAAAGAACGCACCGACATCTCATTTTGTTGTTGGGCACAAAGTAAACAAAAACAAAGGATTAAGATCAGAGGAAGATATTTACATGAGAAAAAACAAGAATAATCAGAGCACTTTAATGTTTCGTAACTATTTAACTAAGCAGTAATTCATTTAAAGCCCTGACAATAAAACTGACAATCAATGAATAATTCTAAACATAAAGGTTTATTTTTGAACTTCACGCAAAGCTACACCAGTGTTATTTGAGTTAGCCATCAGTGAATTAGCAGTGTAAGACTAGAGGAAAGACAGTCTTTTACCAACGAATGGTGGAATTGACTAACACTTATAACAACCCCACGACTAGAAGGGTAACTAACAATGGGAACTAGCTCTTTTACATAAAAATACATTGTTCCAGCTTTAGAATAAAGAAAAAGAATGGTATCAAAAGTGTTTTGTTTATAATATTTAAAACACATGCTTATTTCACTTAACCGTATTTCAATTTGGAAACGGCGTTACTTTACTTTGCTTTTGATTTTAAAAAACGGGGAATTTCAGAAATCAGTTATTTACGTTTGGATGCTTTCGAATTTAATATTTTAAATTTGTTTGGATAGAATAAAAACATTTTTTTTTTATCGAGACCATTTCTTTTAGGCTTGGCCGGCCTGGTGCTTAGGAAGCTCAACTCGTAATTTGTAGGTTGCGAATTCGATTCCTTGTCACTGATTAGATTCCCTCTTTTAGCCTCAGGAAAGTTATAATTAAAAAAAAGCGTAGCCCTTGATCTGGGGTGAGCGGTATTGATTAGCTGCATTCCGTCTAGTCTATCATTGCTAAATTAGGGACGGCTAGCGCAGATAGCCGTCTTGTTCCTTTACACAAGATTCAAAACAAGCAAGCCATTTCTTCAGGGTCTTATCTTGTAAGCCTAATGCAAACCATTCAGTAGTCATTCTGTTGTGTAAGTTTAAGGAGTTGCAAACTAAAATCCGGATTCATTTCCCTGTGATAGACAAAGTACAGATAAACTTACACCAGGAAAACAGCAACATGTTTCTTTTTCAAATTCTAAAAGTATAACTTTAAATACATTTCGCGAAAATATTTATATTTTCAACTGCAGAAAATAAATCTTCTTTGAAAGATTCGCTGTTACGAAATGAACTGTGTAAGCTTTTTATTTTACGTACTGATATTTTGTTTGTGTTGAAGTATACATTGAAACGCTTAGATATATTTACACTTAAGCACGAAGTTACCCATTGTTTATCTGTGCTTTGTTAACCAGGGGTGATGAAACCTAGTTTCTGGTCTTGTAACCGCGTACAACTGGTTTGTTTAGAATTTAGCGCTAAGCTACACTAGGGCTATCTGCTCTAGCCGTCCCTAATTTAGTAGTGTAAGGCTAGAGGGAAGGCAGCTAGCCATCACCACCCACAGCTAATTCTTGGGCTACTCTTTTATCAACGAATATTGGGATTCACCGTTACATGATAACGATCCCACAGCATGTTTGGCGGGATAAGGATTCAAACCTGTAACACCTCAGCTTAACACTCCTACGAAAATTGGGGCCTAATAGGCCCCAGAGCAACTTGAAAGGTTATTAATATCAGGCTAATAATTTTGTATTTAAATGAAATTGCCATTAACTGACCCTATCCCTTTACATTTCAAGGAGCAATAATATTTTGACTTTTCAGACATTTGCAAAATAATATTTAAAAATAAAATAAAAATAATAATAAAAATAAAATAAAAATAAATAATTTGAAAAGTACCAATAATTAAGGACAAATATGTACTGAGGAACGGACTATTTTCGGTGGACTCAGCAGACATCCCAATGTAGCTTTGCTGTAAGAAAAAAGTTCTTAAACAGTTAATAAAAACAAAAACTTAGTTGTTTGTCGAAGTTATGATAATCGTATTAGAACCACCAAAAAGTATTCCAGTCATCCGTAAAATTGTTTGATCTTTAAAAAAAAAATATTTAGCTTAAAGCCCTGGTTTGATATTTCAGTGTTAGACAGGAAAACTGATATATTTGCGCACGGTTGCGCTTTGCTATAATGCAGTTAGTACCTCATGATTGCTTATAACACTTCAACACTATTGTGTAAATATGAAGAACAAACTTATAAAAAATACACCTTTTTTGATATAACTTAATCATCTCTGTATGTGAAAAACAGATTTCTGTGAAAATATTAAATAAAGGTTCTTCAGTCCAAGGCAAACGGGGTATTTTAACTTAAAAACAACAACAGAAAAATAAACCCTAAACCGGTAAGCTTACTGTGTAAGCTTTTTATTTATGTACTGATATTTTTGTTGTGTTGAAGTATACATTGAAACGCTTAGATATATTTACACTTAAGCACGAAGTTACCCGTTGTTTATCTGTGCTTTGTTAACCAGGGGTGATGAAACCTAGTTTCTGGTCTTGTAACCGCGTACAACTGGTTTGTTTAGAATTTAGCGCTAAGCTACACGAGAGCTATCTGCTCTAACCGTCCCTAATTTAGCAACGTAAGATTAGAAAGAGGAAAGGCAACTAGTCACCACTACCCACCGCCAACTCTTGGGCTACTCTTTTACCAACGAATAGTGGGATTGACTATCGCACTATAACGTCCCCACGTCTGAAAGAGCGAGCAAGATTCGTGCGACGGGGATTCGAACCCGCAACCACCTGGCTATGCTGGGTTCGTGCCAGTGAAGAAGCGATACCTACAAAATTTTTAAAAACTTGTATGGTTTAAAACGAAATACTAAGCACGTAAAAAAAATGTTTCTAAGTAAAAGCAGTAGCTAATATTGAAGGGCTTTTAATGAATTTTTTTGATTGGTCATTCTCTTTATACTAAGAAGTTAAAATAGAAAATTACAAAGAAATCGCTTGAGCTTTAATCAAAATATGTTTCACCTGAACTTCATTAAAAACGAATGAGATCGTTCACACACACACACACACTGTTATTATTCAAATATCTGAGCAAATCTATGTCTGTGCATTGCTTTTAATTGAAAAGGATAATGGTAGGTACATTATTTTCATGCCATTTTACCATCTTATAGAAGCGAGTGATATTTATGCCCATACGGTATCATCATAAATATTTTATTGAAAATTAAATAATGTATCAGTTTGAAATCTAACGTGTGGATAGCGTACATTTCGTACGACAAAACCATCATAAAAATCGATTTTATTCCCTTATACATATATTAAAATTCAATATAAAAATCAGTGAAATTCAAGTGTAGGTGACAGTTGTATAAAAATGACTTTATATTAAATAAAATTTAGGTGAAAAAGTCGGCACGAGACCCTCACGTGATTCTAATCATATAAACATATTAAAAAAGAACTGATGAGTTCAAAACCAAGTATTATTTCAGTAAATTAGATTTAATGCTGTTTCCCACAGCCACTTCTTGTAGACCTAAAATGTTGAGAGATATAAATAGATGGTGCTTTCTTCTTTTTTTTTATAATTTCGCGCAAAGTTACACGAGGCCTATTTGCGCCTCGTGTTATAGAAGTCCCTAATTTAGTAGTGTAAGACTAGAGGGAAGGCAGTTTGTCATCATCTCCCACCGCCAACTCTGGAGTTACTCTCTTACCTGGCCTGGCATGGCCGAGCGCGTTAAGGCGTGCTCTCGTAATCCGAGGGTCGCGGGTTCGCGCCCGCGTCGCGCTAAACATGCTCGCCCTCCCAGCCGTGGGGGTGTATAATATGACGGTCAATCCCACTATTCGTTGGTAAAAGAGTAGCCCAAGAGTTGGCGGTGGGTGGTGATGACTAGCTGCCTTCCCTCTAGTCTTACACTGCTAAATTAGGGACGGCTAGCACAGATAGTGCTCGAGTAGCTTTGTGCGAAATTCCAAAACAAACAAACAAACCAAAACAAATACTCTCTTACCAACGAATAGTGAGATTGGCCGTCACTTATAATGCCCCCAAGGCTGATAGGGTGAGCATAATTGGTGTGACGGGGATTGGAATCCACGACCCTCAGATAACGAGTCGAGTGCTTTAACTACCTGACCATGTCGGGCCATTAAAAAGTAAAAGGGATACGAACTTAGAACTCACAGATTCGTTAATGATAACATTGATGGTTAACATCACTAAAATACATGTTTTAAAGTTTTACACTTCTCTGATTATCTGTGCTTTTCTCACCTTGAGGATTTAACTTCGAATTTTATCGTAGTAAGTAATCAAGCTTACTTGTAACTTATGTGGAATACATAATAAAATCAGAATATTTTTTGTGGACACCAAATGGTAATGGCAATAGCCTTCTGCTGGAGAAATGATTACATATCGCGTCTGACCATTTCTGAATTTGTGGTTAGTGATGCGAACATTTTATGATAAGCAGTAGTTTCTGGCAGCGAATGTTCTCGTCACGCCACAAAATAATAAGTTTGTTCTAAGCGGAAACAAGCTTTCTGTATTTTACTAAAATGAGTAATATAATGCATGTTTCAAATACGTAATATAAATTACACTGTTCAGAAAAATATAGAATATCGCACCAATATGTGGTTACTGAAAATTATAATGAACGATTACTATCTTATAACGTGTGTGTGTTTATTTTCTTATAGGAAACTCACTCTCTACGGAGTCCACCAAAGGGAATCGAACTCCAATTTTAGCATTGTTAATCCATAGAATTAACGTTGTACCAACGAGGGACATGTTATAGTAATTTCCAAAGTCAAAATAACACACTCTTCAAAGTACAGTTTTTCATTTATGTCGTACACTTATGTACTTACATACATATAATTATTTCTTTACTCTGACAGCTTATACCCATTTCGTACGTTACTGTAATTAGTAATTACTATTCTGCTAATGCTGTTTTAGGGGACTTCACGTACTGGTAAGAGTGAATGGGAAGTGATTTTTAATCAGAGTTAAATATGCAGTTTTAAATTACATTATTTAATTTTCGTTATAACATTTTTCTTGATTTAACAAGGTTCTTTTAAAGTGAACTTTCAGTTTTTTACAATAAAATATTGGATAACTCTTTAACAAAAAAATCTGAAACGCTTAGCTTGATTTCTCTTTACAAGAACACAATTTAGGAGAGAGATATTTTATTTTTGGTTGAAAACACGTTCAATGTACAAGAACAATTTAAGATAGAACTTTTTCCAGTGATATCATTTTTAAACACACGCACGCGCCTACACAAACAATTTAAAAAGTTAAGTAATTTGTGCTCTCGTTCTGCTAATACAATTTAAAGGAAACTTTTCAAAATCAATGATCGTTACACAAATTAAGTTTAAGAAACATGTTTGAAGGTGGGTTATCGCTAAACAGGTTTAATTTAAAGGAAACTTTTTAAAATCAATGATCGTTACACAAATTAGGTTTAAGGAACATGTTTGAAGGTGAGTTATCGCTAAACAGGTTTAATTTAAAGGAAACTTTTCAAAATCAATGATCGTTACACAAATTAAGTTTAAGAAACATGTTTGAAGGTGAGTTATCGCTAAACAGGTTTAATTTAAATGAAACCTTTTAAGCAACAAGTAACTTTTTTAAAATTTTTAAATGCAGTTGGTAGAATGAATTTAAAACAAAAACTTTAAGATACTTCATACATATATAGCTCATGAGAAAATTATTTAACTTGAAAATGCTATGCACATGCAATAATACACTTTAGGTTTTGAAATAGTCCAATGAAAAATAACGCAAGATAGATTTTGTTTCGCTTTTGACCAATTACCACCGCATGTAGACTTTCTATTTTGTCCCCCGCAAGTACAGCGGTATGTCTCCGGATTTACAACGCAAAATCAGGTTTGGTTCCCCTCGATGGGCTGAGCAGATAGCCCTTTGTGGCTTTGCTATACTAAAAACACACACACACACACTTTCTATTTTGTAGTCCCACGCGAGTAAATAAATGTAAGTCTACGGATTTACAACGCAAAAATTAGGGTTTCGATTCCCCTTGGTGGACATAGCAGATAATCAGCTTTGGCTTTTTTATAGGAAAACACATCCGCTATCTTATAATATACATTTTTGTGAAGGCTTAGCTCCGCAAAAATTACTGTCGACAATTTGGTAATTCCATTTCTGTATATTTGGATAACTCTTGCCTTTCAACTATCAACTTATAATAAAGACGTATGGCCTTAATTTTCTTTTGTAACATGCGCTCGTTGTTACAAAAACGAAATTTATAATAATAGTTACGATACGTATTTCACTAAGACATTTTTGAACCTTATATCTGTCGAGTGTACTTGTAATGACAAATGTTCTATCATACCGAATTGCTCTGATTCATTTTTCTTTATGGATATAAATGTATTTCTTTTCATTAAATGCCTACTAGAATATTTTTATCCTGTTATTTTTATTATCGTTTCATTTAGACTTAAGAACCTTAAATAAGATGAACACGTGTATGGTACATTACTCTTAGCTGATTTCAATTAACCAATTTTAAGAAACAGTATTATCGATTTTTCTACCAATTCAATAGTTATACGCGGTTGAATAAGCACAGACACATTTAAAACCAGAATGTATCTTCTCGGGCATCCAAGAATTGATCGCAGCTAATCGCAAGAAGCGCTGACTCATGATTTACAGATATCTGGAAACAAAAATAACCGCCATGAGTTATTTTGGTACTGAATGTAGTGAATCAAATTGTGAACTACGGATTTCGTAACCTTTATATGTATGTGTGTACGTGTGGCGTGACTGACTGCTTGCAACGTGAGGCAGTTCCTTAAATTTGTGTTTGTGTGGATTAAAATGACAGTAATGAGGACAAAACCTACGTTGTGTACAACGTAAGCCTGTTTTGTGCAGCTGTGAAGAAATGCAAGAAATTATAATTGCTAAAATGAAGTAGAACAGTTTACTACAAACGGACTGCTTGAACTCGAATAAACATATATTTATCTGTTTCTATATATATATATTTAACGATATCTATAATTGTTTTCTCTGTAATTAATCACAAAGCTACACAATGGGCTACCTGTGCTCCGCCCGACCACTAGCCCCCAGTATGTCTGCGAACTTACAACGTTAAAATCCGGGTTTAGATACCCGTGGTGGGCACAGCACAGATAGTTCATTGTGTAGCTTGGTACTTAATTCAGAAACAACAACCGCTCACCCCGGGTATCAAAACCCGGTTTCTTGTGTTGTAACTCTGTAGACATACAGCTGTGCCATTGGGAGCGATAGTAATAATTATGTCTAATATTCGTTTGAATATTGGATTTTATTTAACTTATCGACTTTAATATGTAGAAGGAGCTACCAAATAAAACCTAGGAGCTGATTTTTTTTTTCTCATAAAAGTTAGGGGATGGCTATTTTCCTTGTAAAATATAGAGGTATAGTTATTTTCCTTATAAAATATAGGGGCTCTGGCTATTTTCCTGATAAAATATAGAGGCTCTGATTATTTTCCTTAGGGCCCGGCATGGCTTAGCGTGTTAAGGCGTGCGCTTCGTAATCTGAGGGTCGCGGGTTCGCCCCCGAGTCGCGTTAAACATGCTCGCCCTTCCAGCCGTGGGTGCGTTATAATGTTACCGTCAATCCCACTGTTTGTTGGTAAAAGAGTAGCCGAAGAGTTGTCGCTGGGTGGTGATGACTAGCTGCCTTTCCTCTAGTCTTACACTGCTAAATTAGGGACGGCTAGCACAGATAGCCCTCGAGTAGCTTTGTGCGAAATTCCAAAACAAACAAACAATTATTTTCCTTATAAGATATAGGGCTCTGGCTTTGGCTATATTCTTTGTAAAATATAGGAGCTCTGAACATTTTACTTGTAAAATATAGAGGCTCTGGCTAGTTTTCTTATAAAATATAGGAGCTCTGGTTATTCTCCTTACGAAATATAGGGGCTCTTGCTATTTTCCTTATACAATATAGGGGCTGTGGCTATTTTTTTATGAAATGTATAGGCTCTAGTTGTTTTTCTTGTAAAACAATGCTGCTATAAAACAATTAAAATTACACATTTATTCCACACCCTTAAAATTATCTAAACAGTAGATCTGTTACTGTGTAAAGATTGTGCATAAGATTTCTTGTACGTAAAAACAAAAAGCACTAAGCACAAAAATACGTGCTTTCCAGTTTCAAAGACAAAAACAATGTTTGTAAACAGCTTTTAGAACAGTTTGGTATAGAACGTTGTATATCCTAATGGAGACAAACAGACCTTTGTATTTTCTCTGTGTGTATTAGATTTATATTTATAGTGCTATGGAAACCTTCACGTTCTATATTATGAAGCTTATGTTATACGTACCGTCAATAGAGAGTGACAATTTGTAATACTAGCAATATATTTAGTGAAGATAAATAAATTGTATTTGTCATAATACATAGTATTAGTCCTATTATATTTGTAATAATGCATTCTTTACTTAGGATATTTCAAGAATAAAAATATTTATGTAATAGTATTTCATTTACACTATATTTGCTATATCCATTGCTGACGACGTGTTTCGTTTAACACAGAGTGCATCGTGTCTGCTGGGACGCAAAGAACGTGGTATTGCTGGAGTACCAGTTAAAAAAAGTGGTTGTTACAAAAACAATTTTATGGCGTTAACGCATTTCTCAGCATGATGAATCATGATCACAATTAATTGTACTTGCCACAAAACATTATTTTTGCTCCTATTACATTATAATTACAATATTCTTTATTCAGTTCTTTGGTTTGTTTGTTGTTTTTTCTCAAAGAAGATAACATACATATTTAATTGTATTTCAACCACACTATGTCCACCATATCTATTGCCTACAACGATTAGTTTTTAAAATAAAAGTACATGTAATACTAATTCAATCGCACTATGCCCACCATATTCATTACTTGCGACAAAATACTAATATTGTGTGACAAGTATAGTTAATTATAATAATTTTTCCAGCTTAGAAAAGGCGTTCACGCCATATTTGTTTTGGAATTTCGCACAAAGCTACTCGAGGGCTATCTGTGCTAGCCGTCCCTAATTTAGCAATGTAAGACTAGAGGGAAGGCAGCTAGTCATCACCACCCACCGCCAACTCTTGGGCTACTCTTTTACCAACGAAAAGTGGGATTGACCGTCACATTATAACGCCCCCATGGCTGGGAGGGCGAGCATGTTTGGCGCGAACTCGCGACCCTCGGATTACGAGTCGCGCGCCTCACGCGCTTGGCCATGCCGGGCTGCGTTTACACTATGATAAAATTGTTATTATGAGTTCTCAGTAGTAAAATAAATGTGTTACACTTTAAGTAAGCAAAAAACTTTGTTCGTTTTAGTGTACTGTGATTGTTTTTACCGTTTCAATATATTTCAGTTCTTCTATAAAGTAATTTCTATAATAAATGCTTGTGTCTGTATGCCGTTTGTTTTTTTTTGTTTTTTTTTTCTGAATCCTGCCTCTAATTTAACACTTTCATTTCACTTTGCAGTGTGCTATCTGTATCAACGCTAGAGCCACGATGCAAACTTTTCCATGCGGTCATAGAGTTGTATGCAGAAAGTGTTTCGTGAAGACTATTCAGATTGCCGTATCTCAAAGGATTCTACCACTTCGGTGTGTCGTGTGCCGAGCGCGAATCCTGCGCATCAAACAAACTACTTCCGGTGGCACTCCAGTGCCACCTGGCCGCCAAGGCGAAATATTAGTGACTTCTCGAGAAGCTCTACAGAATGGCCAGAATGCACCAATGGCGGCTGTCTTATCGGGGTCACAGGGTCTTTTCTTACCAGTCGAAGGTGCTTCGGACGTGAAGTCCACCGACTGCAAAAATCTGGAATATGAAATGGTCGTGTCTCCCGGTTTTCAGATGGATTCGAACGGAAACAAATGTGAAGAAAACCCATTCCCAGGAAAAGAAAATTTCCGACTGAGCTCTCATAAAAAATCATTGAACGTATTGAACGTAGTACCTGATAGAAGCCCCGTACAATGGGCTGAAGTACAATCCAAACAATCTGTTGTTGTTCGAGCACCAAAATGTCTGCGACGTCATCAGGTTCACGCCAGTACACCAGCGCAATTGTTCCCTATTGAAGACCATGACGAACGGGAATCTGTGGAGATTAAAGAACAAGTCCCAAATTTTGATATACCAGAAGATACATCCGATACGTGCTCCCTGCTTGGACAAGATAAACGTACTACACGTAGAAAGATGTCTACGTTCTTGCATCTCCGGAGTAGGACTCCTCTGAGGGTATTCAGATCGTTGACAAAATAAATCATGGAAGGTCTCTTATAACGTTCTTTTAGTCTCGACTTTAATTATAAGAGGAAGTCTTCCCAGTAGAACATTTAGTCCGTGTCTAAATAGATCATAAGTTACATCAGCGATGTAGCAAATTGTGACAAGCTTTTCTGACATTATTCACTTCCAAAACAGAAAAAGAATCCATTAACAGACGACTTAATCTGTGATTTTAAATTCATGTTAAAACGAAATGCATAACAATTTTATTTTGCAAGTTGTAACGTCCCTAGCTCTATAACAAATAAACGCGACGTTTACTGAAATTTTCCAAGCACCTAAAATACACGGTTGTTGTTTTTTAACAAACCAGTTTTAGAGTTTCTCATTACATCTAAGGGGCACGAAGAAATTTTCCATAACAATGTTAGTAAAAATTTAATAAAAGGGGAATAAAAATTCTACAACGAATGATTACAAGCAATACACCCAATCTCTACTGTAAGTTAAGTAACTTTTGGATATTTAAGTAACACTTGATAATTGAGTATGATTTAGATAGGTGTTTTGTGAAAACAAAAAATCGAAATATTATCTGAAAGATTCTGAAATTTTATGACTTAAAGAAAATAATTTTCCCTTAAATTATAGAGATAAACTTGTAATTAAACAACAATCATTCTTTATTTGTTTGAATTTCTCAGAAAGTTATACAAGTGTTATCTATGTTAGCCATCCCTAATTCTCTGGTGTAAGACTGGAGGGAAGGCAGCTAGTCATCATCACCCACCGCTAACTCTTGGGCTACTCTTTTACCAACGAATAGTGAGATCGACCGTCGCATTATAACGTCCTCAATGCTGAAAGGGCGAGAATGTTTTGTGTGGTGGGAATTCGAACCTACGATCCGCAGAGTGCAAGTTTAGCGCCCTTATCATCTAGCCACCCCTATGCCACGTAGGGATTGCGTACTTTTCTTAATAACCTCATGTTCAATGAGATGCTCTGTTGGTTTTCTTCCATCTGTACATGGGATTCTTACTTATTATTAACAACTTCTCACCGAATAGTGGGATTGACAGCACATTATCCAATGGCTGAAAGACTGTGTGAACATGTCTGGTGTGACGGGAGTCAAGTGTCATTAACCTCTGGGCAAAGCCGGGCTACAACAGTCGTGTTTCTTGTAGCAATATCTACATATAAACTCTGTTTTATTTATTTCTGTAGAAAAGTGACTTATTTAGAACACGCTTTATTTCAGTATTTAATGTGTACGAGTATACATTTTGGTTGCCTTATTTGATATATGTGTTTTTCCTTTCCTTTTTTTCCACATTTATTGCTGTTTAAATTTTACAATGTTTTGTAAATTATATCTGTTGTTTTTATCGCCTTTATTAAAAAGTTGAAGTTGAACTATGTAACAGTTATTCATTACATTAATACATGTTGTATTTAACGCCTTTATTAAAATGTTGAAGTGAGCTATGTAACAGTTACCCATTACATTAATACGTGTGTTTAACGCCTTTATTAAAATGTTGAAGTAAGTTGTGTAACAGTTACCCATTACATTAATACATGTTGTGTTTAACAACCTTATTAAAATGTTGAAGCGAACTAGGTAACAGTTACCTATTACATTAATGCATGATAAAGTATAACAAATAGTGTTAGTTATCTGAATGTAGTTTTTTTTATCCTTATGTAAGGTTTTAGCTTTTATTATATAAGAATAATGAAATTGACTCTATAATTCGTAATTCTGTTTTCAAATATATTTAAGATAATTTATTTAACGGCACTTCCTTTAATTACATGTGTTCTTTTTTTTTTGTTCGACGAATTAATTTTAAACTACGTTCTTTGGGACACTTATTTCTCGTACCCCGAACATTAACTTTCTTATTATTTTATAGACTTAATTTTATATCTTCACTTTCAGGTATTGTACTTTGGCGTAGTCAAGGTTTCGTGTCTCGTTTCCTACAAAAATATCACACTTGACACTTTAAGGGTTATAAATACAACAGTCATATCCCATTATTCGTTCAGAGAAGATTTGTCGACTAGTGTTGTCCACTAACTGTCTTCCTATTAGTGTACTTCTCCCCAGTAGCACAGCGGGATGTCTGCGAACTTACAACGCCAAAATCCGGGTTTTTAAGTGTACAGAGCACAAATTGTCCACGGTGCAGGTTTTTGCTTAAGTACAAACAAAGCTATTAGAATAATTTTTCAAGATTAGGGATAGCTAACGCAAATAACCCTCTTTTAGTTTCGCGTGAATACCTGAAACGAATTAAAATTGTAAATTGATGTATTACTTTCGAACGGCGAAAGTTTTCGTGCTAGGTATTTGATTGAAGATGACCTAAGAAGATCGAAACGTTGTTTTCTGCTTTATTAGTAAAAATGCTAATACCCATACCAGCAGTCTTGAGATATAAAATCCGTAAAAATCTTAACAAACCGTTAATAACAACTAACTGGATTCGATCAGTAAGCACGTGCCAAAGAGTGACGTATTCGTCCTGAAACTGGAGATATTGGAAATAGAGTTGTTTTGTTGTTGTTGTTTTTTAATTAAGCACAAAGCTACACAATGGGCTACATACCGCTGAGCCACTGGAGGGCATTGGAAATAGAAAAGGTTAAAAAAAAAGAACTTAGCTGTATTATAAATGTAGTAAACCTAACATAATTTCAGTGAACTAGTTCATAGAATGTAGAACATATTTTGGACTCTTAATGAATTAAGTATACATTTAGAATGCTTTGAGATAACAGCTTGAAGTTAACGTAATTATTGGTTCTCTATAATGTTATATACAAAAACTTGAAATCACTTATGTTTCATACTTCTAGCTAGTGAATGTAATAGAATTAGGAACTTTTATCTAGAAAATATTATATTTTAAATAATAAATGCTGTATTTGTCAGTAATACTTGAAATCTGCTATGAATGGATAAACTGTTTTTCAGTATGTCAAAAGTAGCAATCCTAAATAACTAATAAAAAGAATCAGTTTCTAACAGCGATGGTATCTTTAAGATATAGTTAATAAAGTTGAATTATGTTTAAATGTTTCGTATTTTCAGTAAAATAGTACTTTATGAATGCTTTATCTCACAAAGAATTATTTTTCCAATTTAAAATACAAAAGTACAAGAATTAGTCAGGAGTAAAGAAACAGTTGTTCGAGAGTCATATGAAAACAATATTCAATCTATTTGCATTATTTCAATATTCCAGAAGTTTTATTTGTATGTACTCGTAGAACTGTATGATGACTCAGCAATAAATAAGAGAGATCACAACTCTTAAAAATTGAGTTTTAATACAGACTGTTTATTGTACAGCTTTGTACGTAACAACATTCAAACAAACAAAATATTTCCAATCTTAAATTAACTTTAAATTGAAAAATAATGTCTAACATTCTTATAAAGTTTTGAAGTTCTGGATATGATAACTTATTTTCTTTGTAGATTATGTTAGATGTCTGTTAAACAGATGCGTACCAGTAGGAACAAGAAATATGCTTATTATAAAATTAAATAAATGGTGGCGCTGTAGTAGCCAAAATTGTGCCTTAGTAAATTTTGCTAATTAATTGTCCTGTCAATAAAGAAATACCTCAAAAGACTTTATTTTGTTTTTTACATCTCACAAGTGGGTAAGTAGTGCATTTTAAAAATATTATTCTAACAATATAGTAGGACTATGCTAACGTTGGATTTTTGTATGGTGTTTGATCCAATTAACTAATTGGACATTTTATTTTAAAACTAAAAATTATAAATAAAGAGAGGTTAATGGTATCTGTATGTTTTCATATAAATATTTTAACTTATGTTTAGATTCCGTTTATTAAAATACTTTAACCAGAAGGACTTAAACAGTCCTCATCGAGCTATGGAAAGGACGTTAGATCCATTCATATTAGTGAACATTTAAAACTCAAGTAATAAACAAATCTTGGTTGAATATTCTATAAGAAAAGTATCGTACATAAATGATATGAACTGTGAAGTTTTAAGGAAATCAGGTTATGGGTTAAAACCATATCAATCAAGAGTCGTTAGTTACATTCAAATGGTATGATTATGTTAATTTTTTTATATTCGTCTGTAGCTTGACACGTGTTTATACGTTGACCGACAATGATTGTTAATCATACAAACGAAAGAAACATAAACATAAAGAAATGGACTGCAAATCGTCAAAATCTTTTATATATATCAGGATTTGCAGCTTGGGGTGCAGTGTCAGTTTGTGTTAACTGAATGGTCATTACTTTCAAGAGTGTGAGGCCGGCCTTTGATCCACCAATAAAAGTTTATCCCCCATCGAAATCTCTTGTTTTGAACAAGCAATTTCCAGAAATAAACCTTTTCTATCGATTGTTTTTTGTTTACAGTCAAGCACAAAGATAGACAAAGCTATCTGTGCTCTACCCGCTAAGGGAATCGATTTGTTGTTGTTTTTTTTATTTCACACAAAGCTACTCGAGGGCTATCTGTGCTAGACGTCCTTAATTTAGTACTGTAATACTAGAGGAAAGGCAGCTAGTCATTCCCACCCACTGCCAACTCTTGGGCTACTCTTTTTACCAACGAATAATGGGATGACCGTCACATTATATTGCCTCCACGGCTGAAAGGGCGAGCATGTTTGGCGTGACAGGGATGCGAACCCGCAACCCTTAGATTACGAGTCGCACGCCTTAACACACTTGGCCATGCCGGGCCAAAGGGATCGAAAACCTGTTTCTAGCATTCTAAGTTTGTAGACATACCGCTGTGCTACCAGAGGCTTATCGATTTGCAATTCATTAATCTACTTCTAATAACAGCCATGAAATTTTTACGACTTTTTATTCATATCTGTGGTTCTATATTGCTGTCCAAAAAAGCTTTTATAAATCTGTGTGAAGATATGTGTAAAACAGGAATATTTTGTTTTAAGCGTAAAACTACGTCGTAAACTATTTTAGGAACATAAGTTTACCTTTCAACCACCGAGAGTCAAAACAGTATTTCTACAGTTTCTTAACAAACGACGAGGAAGAAAGTTTGACAAACAAAAGTGCTTTTAGAATATGATGAGTGCCAAATATAAAAATCACACACACTTTCAAAGAGAGAATTTTTGTTTAAATGAAACGGTCAAACATTTCGGGCTAGCGTTTGTATATTGTTGCTGTATGTTGTAGGATAATCTAGATTAATCAAGTCTAGCAAGCAGAAATTGAATGTGATTGTTCATGGAATGTTCATACATTTTTTACTGGTTTTAGAGATGACGTTCTGGACTCAGGATAGAGTTGTAAAATTTCTCTTCAAAACCAGGCAAGAGCAGTCCACAAAAAACTGGTTAAGATACCACCGTAGTGCCGAACTCAATTTGCAAATAAAGCATCTTCATAACTAGCATTTAAAACGTTACTTAACATAACCATTCATTTTGTTTTAAGCTATTTTTTGAAACTTTGTGAATAAAGCGCATGTGTGAGCATTTGATCACAAGTGAATTTAAAGTCTCGTAAGGAGTGAATTGTGTACAATACATAAACGTATCTAAGTTTGAAATTAAACCTTTAAAATAATGAAGAAATTATATATATATATATATTAAGACATACTTTTCGTGAGGTGATTTTGTAATTTTGTTTGCTTTGCGTCAAGAAATGCCAAACAACCAACTTCCAATTGCAAAACATATTTGGATTTAAATTATTTTGTGGTAGTAAAAGATGTTAAATTAAATAAAAAATTGGCGATAGAAAGGAATGGATTTAATTATGTTTACTTCTATTAATTTGCCTTCAGAGAGAATTGTTTACACATTAATACATTAGTTTGTTGAGTATGTCGTCTCTGAGTGTTTGATGTTCCAAAAGTAGAATTGATTTTTCCCTCAACATTTTTATTTATTCCCGACGGTTACCAAGACAACGATTTTTATTAAAAAACTTGGGACAGACATTTAGCAAAAGAGCAGAACAAATACATTCTAAGAAAAGAAAGATTAATTTAAGGTTTCAACTGAATCTGAATCAGATGGAAGCAAAACAGAAGTGACCTAGTTTTATTACAACTAGATACCGGAATAAACTTCTAGTTTCAGAACGAAAGAACCTTAGTGACAAAACGATATGTCTGCGTAATTACAACGCTAAAGCCCAGGTTTCGATAGTTTTAGTGGACAGAGCACAGACAGCTCGTGGTGTAGCTTTGTAATTAATTTTAAAAAAACAAGTTCAGAATAGAACAGTATTGACCGAGAAAATAATTTTTCAATAAGATTACTATCTTAAAACAACAGAATAAATGTATATTATGCAACTATGAATAAAAATAAATATGCATAATCATATAATTACCTATTATGAGCCCTCCAGTGGCTCAGCGGTATGTCTGCGCAGTTACAACGCTGAAAACCGGGTTTCGATACCAGTGATGGGCAGAGCACATATACCCCATTGCGTAGCTTTGTGCTTAATTCAAAACAAACAAGAAGAATCTATTATATAGTGACAAGACTTTTCAACAGCAAATAGCAACCAACTTTAGAGGGAAGAATTAAAAATAATCTATATTGAAGTGCTCTGTATAATGTCACCAGGGCAGGTTCAATATAAAACTTTGAGAAAGACCACAAAAGTGGTATAAAACTAGTAAAAATACATTTGATTTTATGGTTATAAGGTATTCCTTTGTAAAGTCTGAATTCATTAGCAAACAGGCTAATAGCTCGTTCCAATCATTAGAATCTTCAAACATAAAACTGCTTGAATCAAAGGGAATTTCAGTCAGGTATAAAAAGAAAAGAGATTGTGCGCATGAGCTGGATCATAAGTTCGCGACTCAAGAAGAACCAAAAATTGGTTTTGTTTGTTTGTTTTAAATTTCGCGCAAAGCTACACAAGGGCTATCTGTACTAGCCGTCCCTAATTTAGCAGTGTAAGACTAGAGGGAAGGCAGTTAGTCATCATCGCTTAACGTCAGTTTTTGGGCTGTTCTTTTACAAAGGAATTATGGGATAAACTGTGACAGTACAACGCTCCCACGCCTGAAAGGGTGAACATATTTGGTATGACGGGGATTCGAACCCACGATCCTCATATTAGGAGTCGAATGTTCTAATTACCTAGCCATGCCTGGGTTTAAATTGGTAACAACAAGAAAGAAATCAATAACAACTTGTTTTGATTGAAAAATGAAGAAATTTCACAAAACGTTATTCTAGCACTGTTTGTTGGTAAAAGAGTAGCCCAAGAGTTGGCGGTTGGTGGTGATAACTTGTCGTCTTCCCTCTAGTCTTGCACGGTTTAATTAGTGACGGATAGCACAGATAGCTCCTCGTGTAGCTTTGCGCAAAAAATAAAAAACTCTAACGTTTCGCTCTTACACTTGAATTATCTTCAGTGTCCTACTCGTAAATACAGATATAACTTTTATGATCTATCGTCTGTTTTAGATATTATGCGATAAAGTTTGTTTGATATTACACAGAAGACTATACAATGGGCTATCTGTGCTGTCCCCATCATGGGTATCGAATTCACGGACATATCGTGCGCCACTAATAGAGATTTTTGAAAAAAGAAAATTAATTTTAAAATTATAAAATGTAATAGTTTCGCTTACAACACACCTTAACACTTATGTTTTGTTATTTATGGACTGTAAGTACTGTACAAAAAACATCAGTTACGGAAAGAGCAACAACAACACCTATAGGAAGATTTCTGAAATTCAAAAACAACAAGTTAACAGCCTCTGAAACAATATTCAAATATTAAAGCTTCAACATTAACGTGACTGAATTTCACGTGGAGTAATTTCAAGTAAAAAGAGCTCAGTGGTTGTCATTACCATATGATTGTTTTTACCTCTTTTAAACGCATTTATCTCTTTTCTTTGTTTCAATTCAAATTTAGAATACTATGTGGTGATTCGAATTTTGAAAACTATTCTCTCTGCTAAAGAGAATCATAATAAAACACCAGCATATAATTTCTAGCTATGTTTGTGCGAGTGTTTATTTAAGTTATATTAAAGAGATGAATGAGTCAATATTATAGCTGGGTGGTTTTTCAAAAAGATAATTATGTAATAAAAAACTTATTATTAAAGTGAGAAATTGAAGATAATAAAAAACAACCATTTACGTTAGCTATGCCACAAAGTTAAGTAACATGCTTCATATGTTGTGACAAAGGAGTTAAAGTGAGGAATCGTTGAGCGAATTTTAATTTCAATCGACTACTAGCGCTGGTTTGTTTGTTTTGAATTTCACATAACGATACTCCAGGGCTATCTGCGCTGACTGTCACTAATTTAGCAGTGTAAGACCAGAGGGAAGACAACTAGTTATCACTACCAACCGCCAACTTTTGGGCTACTCTTTTACCAACAAACAGTGCTGGAATAAAGTCAACAATTTATTGGATTTTGTGAAATTTCTTCAATTTTTAATCAAAACAAGTTGTTATTTTTGTTACCAATTTACACCCCGGCATTTGTAGGTGATTAGAACATTCGACTTCTAATCGTTGGTAAAAGTGGGATTGATTGCCACATTATACTGCCCTCACAGGTGAAAAGTCGAGCGTGTCTGATGTGATGGGGACTCGAACACGAGACCCCCGGATTAGGAGTCGAGTGTCTTAACCGCCGGGCCACAAGGTTATAAGTATTAAAGCTTATGAAATATCTTACCGTATAATGATACGGAAACAAACTATACAAAGTGGTATAATTAACAAAGAAAAAAAACGAATTATTACGTAACTGTATACACTTCATCATATTAAGCATACGAACTACACTATCCCTAATTTTAGTATGTCCTCGTTGAAAACAAAGTACACAGTCGGTACATTTTTTATTCAGATGAAGCTGAGTAGCTGTGTATGTACACACACACAGACATATGTATATCCATAATGCAGTTTAATTACCGTATCTGTGAATTATATTAATGTTTGTACATTAGAAGAATATTTTGTTTCTCGAGCATTTTTGATCGATCTATTCTTTGAAGTCGAGTGTGTTCCTTTTAAAACATAAATTATCTGAAGCATACCATATTGATGGAAGACTCATCCACAAGATACACAAACGACAAAATTGGTAAATAGTTTGTTTCAGTGTATCTCAAAGAATATACTTTGATTACACTATTGGTAAGTATATGAAAGAGACACATGTAGTGTGTATTTTATTTTTTTAGATTATATTCTTTACACAACAAACAGGTTCAACTAAACACAACTTGCTTCTAAGTTGATAAAACACATTCTTTTCTGACTCATTCTTTGTTTGTTTTTCTTTTCTTTTTACAAGTCAAGCTATAAAGATTATTAATGTTACAAATAAATGTTAGAAGTCATTCAATTCTCACAAGAAAGAAAATAAACAAATCATCTATTGAAGTCAGTGTGAAAGTGACTTCAAAAGTAGAGGGATAATCGATGAATCTAAAGTGCTACAAGCACACATTGGCGTTTTCAATAGAAGCTACTGATAAATGACGTCAAGGCTGACGTAAAGTCTCAGAGAATTCTATACATCAGCACTTTGAAACAAGTTAATTCAAGAATAGGTACTGATAAGAATGAGAAGAGACTCTTATGAGCAGTTTTTTAAATATCATTTTAATTTTTGTACATATAGATCCATTAGCTACTTGTTTTTAGCCACAAAGTTAAGCAATGGGCACACTGTTGTACCTCACCAAAGGGTATCAAAACCCGGTTTTTGGCGTTAAAAACCTACAGATGTGCTAATGATGCACTGGAAGTGAGGGGTGAGAAGTATAATACAGTGCTTAAAGTATCAGTAAAAAAATTAATGTTTTTTGTCAACTTGACTTCAGCCTTAATATGAATATGCAAGCACTTCATGCGACTTTAATTTTATTTCTTGCTTGAGATACATTTTTTATGTTTAATACTTAAAATTTATAAACCTTTGGTTCAAACTGGTTACGATTTAATGAGCACTTTTAAGAGTTCTTTTTTATTCCATAATGAAAGTCACATGGTATTATCAACTTAGTTTTAATAACGTGATAACCAAAGATTATTAGTGAAGTATGTTTTCTTGTACAAATACTTAAATTATAAATTACTCTGTTTACAGCAACGACGACTTTTATTCAACTAAATATACATTCAAGGTCACCTCTAGAAAGTGATCAAGTTAACTGACACTATTCACCACATAGCCTGGTATAGAACGTTTACTTGTAGTTTATACCTGGCATGACCAGGTGGTTAGGACACGCGACTTTTAATATGAAGGTTGCTGGTTTGAATCAACGTCAGACCAAACAATTTCTCCCTTTCAGCCTCGGCGGCGTTATAATTTTGCAGTCAATCTGACTATTCATTGGTGAAAGAATAGCTCAAGAGTTGGTGGTGGGTGGTGATGACTAGCTGTCTTCTCAGGGACGACTAACGCAGATAGCCCTCGTGGAGTGTCTTGCGAAATTCAGAAAACGAGGCCAAAACAAAGAAAACAAAACATTCGCAATTTACAGGCCGCGGGGTCGAATCTTCTTCACCGAACATTCTCGCTCTGTCAGCCATGGAGCTGTTATAATGTGATAGTTAATCACACTATTCGTTGGTAAAAAAGGTAGCCCATGAGTTGTCGATTGGTTTGTTTTGAATTTTGCGCAAAGCTACACGAGGGCTATCTGAACTAGCTGTCCCTAATTTAGCTCTGTAAGAGTAGAGTGAAGACAGCTAGTCATCATCACCCACCGCCAAATCGTGGGCTATTTTAACAACATATAGTGGGATTGACCATAAATTTATAACGCCCACACGGCTGAAAGGGCGAGCATGTTTGACGTGACGGGATAAGAGTTCTCGACGAGCGGTGTTGAGTATCTGCTTTCCCTTTAATCTAACATTGCTATATCAGATACGTTTAGAGCGGATAGCAGTCGAGTCATTTTGCAGATAACTTAAACAATTCAAGTATTTATCCCCGATAAATAAAAGAAGACTTTGAGCTCAAACAGTAAGAAAAAAATACACTCTTCAATGTTTCCCAGAAGCGCTATCAGGAAATAGATAAGAAGCTCTTTACATCAGTCTAGCAATAGCAACCAGTACATACAAATTCGAATAACTTTGAAATTTATTGAAAGTTTTGTACAAAACTACTTTTATCAGCATTTGGAATATTCTATGAGTTTCTTATCTGGGAAACTTCTATAGCAAGAACATGCCATGACATGTAGGCATTTTGTGTTTTATCATGTGGAAGAAACGTGCTTTTCTTTGTTTCGTTTTACGATATATTTCAAGTAATTCCTTAAAGCGTTGAGAAGAGACGAATTTCCTCAACACACTGTTACGTATAACATTTATGCTAACACTTTCATTAATATGTTAATTCTCTAACTTCTCTAAGCAACAAAAATAAATTGTTCATTTTTGCAACTGCTCATTCCACACTATAAAACCTTTAAGCGTAATTTTCAGTGTAACTCATTACATATTGTATAATATATAAAAGAAGACATTGACAGGTGGTTAGGGCGATTGACTTCCAATCTAATGGTTCCATGTTCGAATCTTAGTCCCACCTAATACGCTCCATCTTTCAACCGAGATAATATACTCTTGAAAAAAACACACGCAAAAGGGACATTTTTGTTATTTTAAAGAGAAATATATGTAATAACGCTACAAGCTCAGAGTATGTGATGTTACACGTGTTAAGGCACTGATTGTCAGACCAAAATGACAATTAAAGCTATGCAGATTGAAAACGGAGGAAATCATCGGGCTTTTTGCCACAACGCATTCGTGTCCAATAAACTTCTTTGAGAGATCTGCATGTTCTACAAGTGCAACATGTGCAAAATCCCTATAAAAGTGACGGATTCTCGGTTTCCATAGCTCAGCGTTAAGCCACTGACACGCAATACAGTTACGCCAAGACTGACGAAGCACAACGCCATTGGTTGCTTGGAAGCAGGCAAATCTCAATCAGATGTTGCCAGAGCTGTGAATGTCCACCAAAGCACCATCACAAGGCTATGGAATTGTCACCAACAACATGGATTTACTCGTGACCGTCCACGATCTAACAGACCTCGTGTGACTACGCCCGCACAAGACGTAACATCCGGTTACGTCACCTTCGGGATAGAACCACCACTGCGACGTCTACTGCCTCAACTACACCAGAGCTGCGTAGGATTTTCGATTAGACCGTACGTAACCGTCGACGAGATTATTAGGCCCCATGTGCAACCCATTATAGTGAACGTCAACGACGTTTTTCAACATAACAACGCCCGTCCTCACTCAGCCCGACTCACCACTGTCTTCTTGAGACACCAAAACATCAACCTTCTTTCCTGGCCTTCCAGATCACCAGATTTAAACTCCATTGAACATCTTTGGAACGAGTTGGACCGATGTCTGCGACGGCGACAACCGCAACCCCAGACTCTACCTCAGCTTGCAGCAGCTTTGCAGGCTGAGTGGACAGCCATTCCACAGGATGTGATTCGTCATCTCATCCCTTCCATGAGCAGGAGATGCCAAGCAGTTATTGATGCTTACGGGGGGCATACTCGTTATTGACATTAAATGCGGCCCCCCAGTGGCTCAGCGGTATGTCTGAGGACTTACACGCTAAAATCCGGGTTTCGATACCCGTGGTGGGCAGAGCACAGATAGCCCATTGTGTAGCTTTGTGCTTAATTCAAAACAACAAAACGACAACAACGACATTAAACGTCAACTAGTGAGCGTGGACTTCGCCTTGGATGTTCAGCAGTTAATGTGCAAAGTTTCACACATATCATACAGAACTACCCGGAATAAAAATGTCAACAATGTATCTGAAATTTTGCCTTTTGCGTTTCTATTTTCGAAGAGTATATACGAGGGTCAATTCTACTATTCGTTGGTACAAGAGCAGCCTAAGAATTGGCTGTCGATGGTGATGACTAGCTATTTTCCCTCTCGTCTTTCACTGCTAAATTAGGGACGGCTGTCGCAAATAGCTCTCGTGTAGCTTTGCGCGAAATTCAAAGCACAAAATAAACTTCATTTATCTGAGGATTTGAAATTATATTAAATGAAGAGAAAACTTCAACGCTAACCTTTAATCTTGCTTTACTCAGTAATGATATGAAAAAAATTCAGATTACTGAGAAATATTTAACTTACAAATATTATTTTATAAACAAAAGGGTAAAATATGCTTAAATGAATCTTCATATAATAATTTTATTTGTATATATATATATATGTACACACAGTAGGTGTCTCTGTGTACGACATTTAAACGTTTGCCATGTTTTGAACCACGTGAAAAACATTTTTTTTACTGATATTTATTAAATATCACTTATTCTGATGTGGACTTTTGACCACCAATCTTGTCAGCCTTTTTCTCAAACTCAACAAATTAAGATAAATACAAACTTGCACAAGCCTAATCTCCTGCGATACATACAAAAACAAACTCGAGATATATCGATTAAACTGCCATCTACACGTGACGTTCATCAAGTTTGATAATTAATGTTTGAAGCTTACTTTTGTTTCGCGGCCTGGCATGGCCGAGCGCGAAAGGCGTGTGACTCCTAATCCGAGGGTCGCGGGTTCGTGCTCGCCCTCCCAGCCGTGGGGGTGTACAATGTTACGGTCAATCCCACTATTCGTTGATAAAAGAGTAGCCCAGGAGTTGGCGGTGGGTGGTGATGACTAGTTGCCTGTGTCCTCTAGTCTTACGCTGCTAAATTAGGGACGGCTAGCACAGATAGCCCTCGAGTTGCTTTGTGCGAAATTCCAAAACAAACAAACAAATACTTTTGTTTCTTTTTCTATTCAAAATTTTCTTTATCATCGAAAGTATTTTACTATTTTGAATGGGAAACATTGTGTGTGAAGTGAAAACCAACATGAAGAAAGACCAAAAATTGAAAACAATTTTAAAATGTTTTGTTAATTTATTTGAAGAGCAAAACTTTTAAATATTCAATACAATCATATTGCTTATAGAAAGAAAGGGATGAATGCAAGTGAAAAAAGTACAAAATTAAAAAAAATATCACAACTGTGAGGCCCGGCATGGCCAGGTGGTTAAGGCCCTTGACTCGAAATCCAAAGGTCTTGGATTCGAATTCTCGTCACACCAAACATGCTCGCCCTTTCAGCGTTATAATGTGACGCTCAATCCTACTATTTGTTGGTAAAAGAGTACCCCAAGAGTTAGCGATGAATGATGATGACTCGTTACCTTACATCTAGTCTTACAGTGCTAAATTTGGGACGGCTAGCGCAGATAGCTCTCGTGTAGCTTTGCGCGAAATTCAAAACAAACCAAACTAGAACTCTAACGGAAGATTTAGAAGATAATATACTCTTCAAAAAAAGAAACGCCAAAGGCAAAATTTGAGACATATTGTTAACAAGTTTATTCTGGGTAGTTTTGTATGACATGTGTGAAACTTTGCAAATTCACTGCTGAACATCTAAAGTCTGCAAAGGCGAAGTCCACGCTCACTAGTTGAAGTTAAACGTCACACAACGTCAATAACGAGTATGCCCCCCGTGAGCATCAATAACTGCTTGGCATCTTCTTCCCATGGAAGCGATAAGATGACAAATCACATCCTGTGGAATGGTTATCCACCTAGCCTGCAAAGCTGCTGCAAGCTGAGGTAGACTCTGGGGTTGCGGTTGTCGCCGTCGCAGACGTCGGTCCAACTCGTCCCAAAGATGTTCGATGGGGTTTAAATCTGGTGATCTGGAGGGCCAGAAAAGAAAGTTGATGTTGTGATGTCTCAGGGAGACAGTGGTGAGTCGGGCTGCGTGAGGACGGGCGTTGTTTTGTTGAAAAACGTCGTTGACGTTCACTATAATGGGTTGCAAATGGGTCTTAAGAATCTCGTCGACGGTTGCGTACGGTCTAATCGGAAACCCTACGCAGCCCTGGTATGGGTGAGGCAGTAGATGTCGTAGTGGTGGTTCTATTCCGAAGGTGACGTAACCGGATGTAGCGATCTTGTGCGGGCGTAGTCACAAGAGGTCTGTTAGATCGTGGATGGTCACGAGTAGATCCATGTTGTTGGTAACGATTCCATAGCCTTGTGATGGTGCTTTGGTGGACAATCACAGCTCTGGCAACATCTGATTGAGATTTGCCTGCTTCCAAGCGACCAATGGCGTTGTTGCGTTGTGCTTCAGTCAGTCTTGGCGTAGCTGTATGTGCGTGTCAGTGGTTTAACACTGAGCTATGGAAACCGAAAACCCGTCACTTGTATTGAGATTTTGCACATGTTGCACTTGCAAAACATGCAGATCTCTCAAACAAATTTATTGGACACAAATGCGTTTTGGCGAAAAATCCGTTTTCAAAGTGCACAACTTTTATTGTCATTTTGGTCTGATAATCAGTGCCTTAACACTTGTAACATCACTTACTCTGAGCTTATAACGTTATTACATATATTTCTCTTTAAAGTAACAAAAATATTTCTTTTGCGTTTCTTTTTTTGAAGAGAATTTAAGATCAATAGCTTTGGTCAAACATGAATTTAAAACATTAGAAAATATTTTGAAAAGAGTTTGGCTGAAAATTTAAAAAAGTAAAAATGTCCTTAAATACATTGAGGGTAAACAAAATGTTAGGACTAACTAGGGCTTTTCAAAGAAAATAAAGGAAGGCTCTTTTCTAATGAGTATATGATGGTTGGATTATTAGACAGTTTTTATTAATAATGATTTATACTATATTTCTCATCCCGAACAAAATGGAAACAAGACCAAATTATATGGCCTCACTATTTTTGAGATTGTTGAATAAAATCAAACAATATGTCTCATTATTTCTGAGATTGTTAAACAAGATCAAACAATATGTCTCATATTTTCTGAGATTGTTAACCAGATCAAACAACATGGTCTCAGTATTTCTGAGATTGTTAAACAAGATCGAAAAATAAGACATCATTATTTCTGAAATGGTTGAACAAGACCAAACAGTATGGTTTCATTATTTCTGAGATTGTTAAGAAAACTGTGGAATTTAAATAATGATAAGGTACTTGTGCCAAGTAATATTTCCCCCAAAGGATTTGATAGAAGTCAAGAATTGGATATGTGAGCCATTAGCTAATATGTTTTGTAAGTCCTTGAATAATGGACAGATGTCAGAGGGTTGGAAGCTGGCTAATGCTACTCCTCATTTCGGAGGAGGTGATAAAAACTGTCTCATCAGTTATAAGCGTACTATTTTAAATCAGTAGAGAAAGGTTTTAACACTGATAAAATATGCATTGCAAAGTTATTTGATAAAGTTCAGAATTTTATAGGATAGTCAACATGGTTTCAATAAAAAGAAAAAATCTTGCCTTAAAAATATTTGGATTTTCAGCTTATGCAAATGAGGTAAGAGTGTAGCTTTGGTGTATATACATTTTCAGAAAATATTTGACAACTTTTTGTAAAAGTATCTATATATACTATAGATACTATATAAAAGTATCTATTCAGATGTGGGAGATGAATTAACTAACAGGATTGAAAAGTGATTAGTTGGTAAATATTAGATGGTTGATATAAACGGAGTTCAGTCAAACTGGATTAATATTGTAGTAGGGTTCCTCAGAGATTGCCACCCAGTGGCTCAGCGGTATGTCTGCGGACTTAGACGCTAAAATCCGGGTTTCGATACCCGTAGTGGGCAGAACACAGATAACCCATTGTGTAGCTTTGTGCTTAATTCAAAACAACAACAATCCTCAGAGCTTAGTTTTAAAACCATTGTTCGTTTTGTTTGATATAAGTAATACGGATGAAGGAATGGTCAATAAATTATTTAAAATTGCTGATGATATTAAGCTCTTCTATATTTATCTTGTCGACCTTTTATTTGTGAGTGTGACAAACTGCCACATGGTTGAGGCGGCACTGAGACATGGTTGACCATAACCACGTCTTCAACCGTCTTAATGCAGAAAAGCTGCGTTCATATTCGCAGCTGGATACTGAACATACAAGCAAAATTTTCATGAAAAGAAACACTTCATTAAACATCTGCTGGCTTGTTTCATGCAACTTACAGTAAGCATCCTTCGCATCTTTCAGAGATACTGCTTTTGTTGTTCCTTTGAACATGGGCAACTGAAACTCGAACCGTTGTGCAGAGATTTCTGGATAGAAGTTTATAACCGAGTTGTCAATCTTGCTAGATGTGTTCATGTTCTCAAGTGCCAGATATTGCCTCAAGTCATTGTTGTCTACATTGAATCTAGTGGTCAGATGTTCTGTGACTGTGTCCACAAATTCAAAATATTGGTTTCTGTAGTAATCTCTAGCTGTTGCAAAATGGTGTGCTGAACCATCACCTGTCATCCTTCTGAGGGGTCTGCGAATGCGTGGTAGTTCAATAGGCACCAGATCTAGGAAAGTTATTTTTCTCTCAGCTTCATCAAATTTTTTGTTGTAATTTTCCTCTGTTCGCAAAACTCGCAAATGCTCAACTGTCATTGCAGATGCTTCAATCGTGCCAGATACTGTAGTGATCATTAGCACATGTAATTGCAGATAGGCGGCACAACCAACGTGTTGAACACAGTGGGCAGATGTATTTAACTAGACTATTGTGGCTGTCAGACTGACCTCTGAAGCAAAACATTAAACTCATGTACACAGTGTATAAAAATCTCGAACACATTTACAAGCTTCAACTGCATGTCACATTATTAAATTAGCCTTTGTGCTCCGCAGTGAAAAAAACAAAGCTAACGGTTGCTTGTCTTTTAGTTTTGCCTGGCATCCACTGTACGCACCACTCATGTTAGCGGCTCCATCACAAGTTTGTGCTCTTAATTCTGACAGTGGTAAATTGAGTCTAGTCAGTACATCAAGTGTAGTCGAGAATATTGTTTCACCAATTATATTGGAAACACTGTACAAACCAAGAAATGTTTCATGGACGTCAAGGTACTCATCTACGTATCTTACACCTATTGCTTTCTGTAACATCTTGAGTGCTACCAACCATATATGCAAAGATTTTACTTTGCTGCACTTCGTGTACTATGTTCCTCAGTAGTTTATGGCTGAACATCTCCATTACTTCATTTTGAGCAGGGCCTGGCATGGCCTAGCGCGTTATGGCGTGCGCTTCGTAATCTGAGGGTCGCGGGTTCACGCCCGAGTCGTGCCAAACATGCTCGCCCTCCCAGCCGTGGGGGCGTTATAATGTGACGGTCAATCCCACTATTCGTTGGTAAAAGAGTAGCCCAAGAGTTGGCGGTGGGTAGTGATGACTAGCTGCCTTCCTTCAAGTCGTACACTGCTACATTAGGGACGGCTAGCACAGATAGCCCTCTAGTGGCTTTGTGCGAAATTCCAAAACAAACAAACAAACAAATAATTTTGATCCTAGGGTGATGTGAAATTGGTTTGTTTTTTTTTACAAGTAAGTCATCAACTGACGATCTTCCTCTTCCAGGAGCTTCATTAATTACAGGAAGTTTGCCTCCGTATCAGTATGACCACGTAATGCTGAACCTTGACGCAGTAAGAAACGTAAACTTTTGAATATTTCGGCCAGATTTCTTTCGCATTCTTCCTGCTGCTTCTGTTTTCCATCATGTAGCTGGACACTCACTGGAGTTACATTAAGTGAACCTTCTGGAGATATAGCGAATCTGTGTTGAGAGGAGGATTGGTGTTCGTTGAATTTTTGTTTTGCCTTTTCCCAGTTACAAAAACATGTGGATATGAAGGTATTCACTGACCTCTCCGATTTCCCTGTAAAAAGACCTCTATTTTCCGTCTTGGCACAATGAAAGCATATGACTTTTTGAGTCTGATTGTCAATGTGGAGCCATAGAAACTCATCAAACCACTTGCCCTGAAAGTTGATATTTTGATATTTTGCTTTCTGTCGTGGTATTAGTTGTGCGTTTGGATGATATGGCTTTCAACACTGTATCTGTGGAGTGTCAGATTTTTCATTACTGCACAAACTTGTTTCACAACTATCTGATGGTTCAGAATGTGCAATAGTTGCACAAGCATTTTCAGACTCGTCCTCTGATGAACATGTATTTCCTTTGTATGGCAAGTGTTTATTCCTTTGCTTGAGGTTGTTGGATTATCTGCATCTGTATTGTCACTTGTAGTACGAGTAACTGGCTTGAAGAACTGTCTAATATTGGAAAGTTTCAGACGCTTGCTTGTCATAATTGGAATCTGTTTCCCAGATGACTTAAGAGGCTAAAATACAGATGCATCTCCCCAATCCCCCCAGGATCTACACCCCTGGTGGTTGTTCATTATCTTGAAACATCCAAGCAGTGTAACGTAGCTAGAGGTAGAGCAAATAGGATTTTAGGCTATGGCTACAGAAATATTAAATGCATGTCTAAAAAAGTTGTAATATTATTCTATATATCACTGGTTAGGTTACATTTGAACCAAACTTCTATGTTCAGCCTTGGACTCCTTACCTTAGGAAGAGCATTAAATTGTTGGAAAGGGTTCAAAGGAGGTTTGCTGGAATTGTGTTTGGAATACAGGGGTTTCCATAAGAGGAGAAGTTGAGAGCTCTGAAATTGTTTTCTCTTCAAAAAGAAGAGCTAGAAGGGATTCGATTGAAGTATTTAAGTGTTAACGAATTGATAGTGTTGATGAAGAATCTTTGATCATACCTAACAGTGAGAACATAAGAAAAAGGGAACAAAGTATTAATTTTGGTTTCAACACTAACAACAACATTACCTGCTACTATCGCCCTCTGATGCGTTCAATCGAAAATGGCATATAGCATAAAACCGAAAAATTATTTTGTTTATGGTGTATAAAATTATAAAATTGATTTAACTATTAGTTTTTATATTGTTTTAGTTGTTAAAGATAAAATAAAATGGGTTCCTTTGTTTAAGCAAACCTTAAATATTTGCCATTTTAAAGTGTAAAAGTATAATTGTAAAGTTGACTTTGATCTTTTTATTGGAAAACTTCAACATTGAAGCTACAAACACGATTGTAGCGTTCGAAGCTCGCTCTTTCAGCTGTTGTGACTTTATAATTGTTTGTAGTTGGTGGTAAAAAAGTAGCTCAAGAGTTGGCAGTGGGTGCTAATGACTAGCTGTGTTGTCTTTAGTACTTCCTTGCGAAAATATGGACGACCAGAGATGATAGCTCTCTGTACGATATTCAAAACAAACTTTTTCCCTTTTCATTTAATCTCACCAAGGACGAGTTTAAATACATCTTCCAGCTACTGACGACTTTGCTTCCCATACCGTGAAATTTCTCAATAGGTGGCAGATAAATTATTCTTTGTTATTGTTATTTCTTTTGTACTTCACGGTAAAATGTTTTGATGTTTTAAATTTCTCCTTACATTAAGCTACAAACTTTGGAAGCTGAACCATGTTTTATTACACAAATGTATTGCCTAATACAAGAAATAGCAAAGATTAAACCAAGGAAACTTACAAGAACAACGAATGAAACCACTAATAACGAAAAAAAGCTAAGATTGTTTATAACAGTCTATGAAACGAATAGAATCTAAATTCTTGCGAAGTAAAATAAATGTAAAGTTGTAATGAAGACAAATTTAGCTAAGTATGCAGAAACGTCTGAATGCGCATTTACAAAGTGACAAGCATACGAACGAACTGCATATGCATATGCATATTTTAAAGCTAAACAAGTATAAAAAGCCTATAGCAATTGTATTTAGTGCAACATTTATGTTTTAGGATAATACACGTGAGATAAGTGTTGTTCATGTGAAATACTTTGCAGTGAAAAGAAACTGAAGGTTAAATCGAAGCCCATCGTCAGGTGTTGATAAGAACATTGTGTTATCATGTAGCATACTTATTGCATTAAAAAGATTAAAAACAAGTAAGGTTATTCTGGATTCAAAATGGCGAGTAAAATTTCGGACACACGAACGGAAGCGTATTATTTATATAGTTCATTATAACATACTCTTCAAAGTAACTGCATGCAAAACTGTTTTAGTTATTTACGTAACTTTTATTATTTTTTTAAAGTACATTTACCTTTTCTAGGTTAAGGTTCAGGTAGATTTTATTTCGTGTATGTATATATATATAATCTAAAGACAGACAAATTCCCACGCAATTTTAAAATTATTCACTTATGAATTTTATGGAAAATGTGTTACACACCACACAGTCTTTTCGTCGGAATTTTAATACAACTGGAGGTTTCACTTTAAAATTTTAGCTGGAATTGGCTTTTTTTACAGTTTGAGGCTCCAGTCAGTTTCATAAAGTGTACATTACCGAGTCTAATGTAAATATTATGTTAAGAAAACAATAAGAACTATAATACTTGATGAATTAAATGTTACTCTCATAAATTTCGGCCTCCGCTGGTACAACAATAAATCTACGGATTTACAGTGCTAAAATCAGGGGTTCGATTCCCCTCGGTGGACTCAGCAGATAGCTCAATGTGACTTTGCAATAAGAAGAAACGCACACTCATAAGTTTCAAGCTATTATAATAAATGAGGAAAGACGATGTCCTTAAAGGATCATTGTTAACTATGCTCTCACTAGATGGTGCTACTAAGCAATGAAAATTGTCTTATTTTTGACAACCCCAAAGCCATTAATACAATTACTTTTGACTTTTCATGAACTAATGCTCGTTGAAGGTAGATAAAAACGTTGAAAATTACTCAAACAAAGTAGTTGTTAATTATTTTTAACATATCAAGTGTCGAAAATGGATAAAAATATAAACATAAATACCATAACAAATGGTTGTTTGCGGACTTTAGGGAAAGTTATATTCATAAACAAATCAAGGTTCCTGTTCATTATTTCCTTCAGAATTAGTGTGTTTTTTCCTCATTCTTATTATAAGCTAACAATATAGGGAAATTGAGAGTCACTTGCACTTTCAAATTTAAGGGAAATATGCCTATCCTATGATTTGTTATTGGTTACTTGAATTTGATTGTCAGTTATTCTATGAATTCCCAGAATAACAAAAAAGGAACACAAAAACACGAAAAGTCAAAAGTACATCTCTTTTATTTCAACAGTTTAATCTGACATTGTTTAGTTATTTTGACCTGAATCATGTTTATGTTAGTAGTAAAACAAAAGAACGTTACAATAATGCCCTGAATGTTACAAACATTTACATGAACATTTTCCGTCAGAGACTTAGTAACTTTATTTGAATTTTGCGCAAAGCTATCTGTTCCTAATTTAGCAGTGTAAGACTAGAGAAAAGACAACTAGTCATCACCACCCACCGCTGACTCTTGGGCTACTTTTTTATCAACAAATAGGGAATGACCGTCACTTTATAACATCCCCACGCTTAAAAGGGCGTATATGTCTGATACGACGGGGATTCAAACCTGCGCCCCTCGGCTTATGAGTCGAGTACTTTAAGCACAGGATCTGATAAGTAATCTCATTTCAATGTTACTTTATACATGTGCTAAACAGTTTCATATTCTAGCAACTGCACTTAGCTGAGATAAAACTTAAGTTCCTATGATTTACAAAACATTACAAATAAGACTGTAAAACTAGTACCATCTCGTAAGAAAATGAACATGTCTTATATAACTTTAAAACTAAATTTGTGTTTTTTCTCAACTGCCTTATTTTATGACACTTCATAAATTAGCCTAAGATTTAATTTTACCGTTTTTATAAATTCTGGGTCCAAAATAAAAACTCTGTGAAGCGCACTAGATGGCAGGACACCCAATTGGATATTTGTGTTCTGCCCACTAAATGTATCGAAACCAGATTTCTGAACCTGTAAGCCTTCAGACTTATCATCGAGGGACCCATGAGGTAGTGGAGGATAGGCGGGTGGGTGAGTGTTATGACTAACAAACTTTTTTATTCAAAATGATAAAAAAATTATGAAGATTTCGGCTTTTATAAATATGCGTTAAGGGTTTTTGAACTTACGTGTTTTTCTACATCATGAACGGTGCTTTATTATAATTAAGCGTTTCTACGTGTGTGTTATGTGTAAACCACGATAACATTATCAGCTGTTGTTAAAACCTTTTAATATGTTTGCGTGATTAATTATTTTGGGATCTCATTGATGAAAATCAAATCAAATCTATAAACAAATTCATTCGCCGTAGTTACTTTCGATTACGATATTTTTTATTAATAAACATATTCTTTGTAAATAACACTTAATAAAAGGGAATATTCCTCTTAAGTACTTAGATTACATTAGCGTGACCAAAATATTGTATTATCTGTAACGAAAAAATAGTTTTATTTGTGATTAAAAATACTGGACATGATGTATAAATACTTACAAAAAGAAAGTTGTTTTTTGCCAAAATAAATAAATCAGGGACACTTTGGCTCAGTAATTAAGAAAAATGAAACAAGGCGAACAGCTATGGTTTGAGGTTTAATGCACTCGACTCGTAATCTGAGTGTCGTGGGTTCGAATCCCCGTCGCACCAAAATGCTCGCTTTTTCAGTCGTGGGGCGTTATAATAATGAGACGGTCAATCCTGCTATTCGTTGGTAAAAGAGTAGCCCAAGAGTTGGCGATAGGTGGTGATGACAAACCGCCTTCCCTCTAGTCTTGCTCTGCTAAATTAGGGACAGCTAGTGTAGATAGCCTTCGCGTAGCTTTGCGCGAAATTAAAAAAACAAAACACAAAACAACAGAAACACTAAAATTGTAAAGTCGTTTGAAATACTAGCCCTTCTGTTGATGTACTAAATGGTAAACGTTAAAACGATGAGACGTGATTGAAAATGACGACACTTCAGAACGATACGTGGGTCATTTTTTAATGACGTTTAACCTTTAACCATCAATTTGAACGTGTGGTCACACTGTTTCTTTCCTGATATATGGACTAATGTTAAATAAGATTAGATAAGTTTTCAATCACTAGCATAACAGGTACAGGAACTTGTATTTTAAATACTTTTCACATTCGTTTCTGTGCTTAGTATAAATTTCTATTTAATACATGCCATTACTTCTCGATACTCTTGCTATATATACACAGATGTATGTTCAATATGGTGTGCATGCATATACAAATTATATATATATTTCTTACCATTTCGGTGTATAAGTAAAGCATATAACTTATTATTAATAAGTTGTTGTTGTTTTGAAGTAAGCACAAAGCTACACAATGGGCTATCTGTGCTTTGCCCACCACGGGTATCGAAACCCAGATTTTAGCGTGTAAGTCCGCAGACATACCGCTGAGCCACTGGGGGGGGGCAATTAATAAGTTATATTATTAATATAACTTATTACCATGAATGTGTGTCTGTTTTCTTACAGAAAAGCCATGTCGAGATAGCTGCTGTGTCTACCGATGGGAATAGAACCCCTGATTATAACGTAATATGGCATGAAAATAAAAAATAAGATAAGCATTGAAATTCCAGTTTGAAAAAATTAAATATTAATTTTCCAAAATGCACTGAAATATCATGTGGTTATCTGCCTTAAGATTATTTGAGTTAACTTGATAAATTCAGTTTATTTCCTTCTACACAAATTCACCTCTAATTTACGGAGAATGAATATCGCGTGAGATTGTAAATCTCCATGCAATTATAATGAAGATTTTTAACGTAAAAAGTGTTTGCTTTAAGATATCTCATGACTAGTTCTTACACACTATTTTATCCATAGGTGTTTTAAAAGTAAATTTATTGAACATTTAATTTGAATTTTTATCTTCGAACAATCTTAACTCTTTGGTCCATTGTGGAGAATGCAGTCTGAAATGCTTGGAGAAAACTTAACCTTTAACAACGTTCGAAGACTGAACAATCCTCCTTCACCCCGCTAGTGGTAAAAGTTTTGCATTTTAGCTACATGACTGTCGTTCGTATTGGGCCGGATGGGCTGATGTATTTTACATAAGTCTGGTGGAAGGGATTCCGGTAGGCGTGGCACCTGGCAAAGCGGAGGCCGTAGTTGAAGCAGGTTGTCGGCAGACGAGACGAACACTCTCCCAAACTCCGAAATTCTAACATCGAAAGTACACAGATTTAATGTTGACACACGGCGGTACAAAATGTATTTCACGGAAAATTCATTTAAAACGACTAACTTGGAATGGCTCCGGCTTCAAAGTATTTCACACAAACAGTACTTAGCTCGCGTGTATTTTCCTTAGGCAAAATGAATATTACACTACAAACAATTGCTATAGTCCCTTTCGAATTATTTAGGTCTTAAATATGCATGCGCAATTCGTTCACTTTGTGAACATGCAATCGCATGTTTTTGCATAATTAGCTAAGTTTGCCTTCTTAGCAACTTATTAATAATTTAGCTTCATTTCGTTTCATAGACTGCTGTAATCACCTTTTATATATTTTTTTCTTTATTACGTGTTTTATTCTTTATTCTTACAACTTCAGCTCATAAAGCCGTTTCATACAACCAGCGTAAGTAATTGTTTCATGCTCTGTAACTATTATAAATACCATTACCATACGTTATTGTTCACTTCACATGTAGTTTTGTTCAACAAAGTTACGTCTCCATGAATTTGTTTGTCTGACTAGGTTTTTTTTCTTTTTTCAAATATACTAAAATTATCGATCCAGCAAGAAAGCTTAGCTTGAATGCTGTGTGTGAAAATGAAAATATAAAGCATGAAAACTGAGGAAAAAGTTTTGAGAGTCGCGGTTAGTATTTATTATTTTACAGTTTCTTCGTGGGTGTAAAGAGAAACGTAATCTATTTACTGAAACGTTCCTCGCTGGTACAGCGTTTTTACAACGCTAAAATCAGGGGTTCGATTCAGTAATGTCTTCTGTATACTGGTCGTTGCAACATCTCTGAAATGAAGCAAAGGTGTTTGTTTGTTTATTTAAAATTAAGCAGAAAGCTACACAACTGGCTATCTGTGCTCTATCTATCACAGGTATCAAAACCCGGTTTATGGCGGTGTGAATCCGCAGACATACCGCCGTGTCACTGGAGGGCAAAACATAGAAGGATCTTCACATATAAATTGAAACATATATACAGATATGTTAACAGAGTAATGACGGAATGGATGAATTTTATTTTACTTTTTCGTTTTAGAGCAACTCACATTGGGCTATCTGTTGCACGAGGGGAATTGAGTACTGGATTTTAGCATCTTAAGCCCATAGACTTTCCACTATCTCACCGGAATACCTGGATGTAAATAGTAACTCTTTTATTCTCTGGTGTCTGTAGGTAATAATTAAAATTTGTTCATTAAATAGATGTATATTTTGAAATGTACAAAACGAGTCAAAATGAAAAAAAAGAAAACAATTCCACTCACGGTTTTTGTATTAAATACGCCTATTTTGATGTTAACTAAACTTTATTTTATGTAATTTTTATACGATAGATAATCGTAAAATTTATTCAAAGTGTGAACCTTATTTTGTTTTCCTTATGTAGTAGAATACGTTTTACAATATTAATACAATCGCATTAAACAACGCAATGTTTCTTAACGTTTTTTGATAAATATACGACGGTCTGTGTCTGTTGTGCCTCTGGCTTATTTAAAGTTATAAATATACATCAAAATTACAAAGACTTGCTTGGGAGGGGCTTCTGTTTACTTTTGGGCCTGGAATGGCCGAGCGCGTAAGGCGTGTGACTCGTAATTCGATGGTCGCGGGTTCGCGCTAAACATGCTCGCCCTCCAAGCCGTGGGGATGAATAATTAACGGTCAATCCCACTATTCGTTGATAAAAGAGTAGCCCAAGAGTTGGCGGTGGGTGGTGATGACTAGCTGCCTTCCCTCTAGTCTTACACTGCTAAATTAGGGACGGCTAGCACAGATAGCCCTCGAGTAGCTTTGTGCGAAACTCCAAAACAAACAAACTGTTTACTTTCATATGGGGCGCTTCATTAAATAATAGAATGTTCTGGTGTGTAAATTAAAAAAAAAAGTATGTTTTCATAAAAACAGAAACGTATCGAGACAGTTTCAATCACACATTTTAATTAGAATTTCACAATTTTGAATGGCTTACACGAATATTTTTGAAACCACCACGTATTAGAAATTGATTAAAATTGACTACCATAGCAGAGATCTGTGTATAAAAAACAAACAACCAATTGGTTAATCAAAGACAATAGTTCGCTAAAATAAATAGTTTAAAAGAAAAAAACAAGACATAATTAGTACTCCTCGCCGTCAACGTCACCCTCCCCCTCAGCCGAGTCCACTCCCACCTCTTCATAGTCCTTTTCAAGAGCTGCCAAATCTTCACGTGCTTCGGAAAACTCTCCTTCTTCCATACCTTCTCCAACATACCAGTGGACAAAAGCCCTCTTGGCATACATAAGGTCAAACTTGTGATCAAGTCTAGCCCAGGCTTCAGCAATAGCTGTTGTGTTGGACAACATACATACAGCACGCTGGACTTTGGCCAGATCCCCACCTGGAACAACTGTTGGTGGCTGGTAATTGATTCCCACCTATTATAAAATAAGAATAATAAACAATGAAGAGAAAACGAAATTTTCTTTAACAAAGTTTCATGTTGAAATTTTATTATTTATTATATTTCATTATTATTAATGTTTGTGCGAAGGATTTTATAATATATCATAATATTTTCCAAAATACTTTATATAAAGATTTTATTTTAGTTTGTTTTTATTGTTTTGTTTCTTCTCAGTTTAGCGCTTCGTATTTGGAGTTTATTATGCATGCCATCAACTATTTTGTGAAAAGCAAAATTTGAAAACGAAAACATTTTGTTTGGAATAGCAATATATACATTTTTATTGGGATCAATAAAAGTTCAAGCAAAATTTATTTTTCTCCTTTCGAGTTTTTATTGTGTTTTCAGTTACTAAATAGTAAAAAAGACAAGGAAACGAGTGATGGTAACTCACACATTGTTACTTATCACATGATACTTAGTAGTAAATGTGGTTCGTAAATATTGAACAGCCAATCTTTGCAAGTGCATTAACGACCCCTAGTACAATATATATCTACACAATTTTCTGTTCCATTTAATGTGGATAACAAAAAATACTAGTTTTAAACATACCTTGAATCCTGTTGGGCACCAATCCACAAACTGAATGGTTCTCTTGGTTTTAATGGTGGCTATGGCAGCATTTACGTCTTTAGGAACAACATCACCACGGTACAGTAAACAGACAGCCATGTATTTTCCGTGACGTGGATCGCATTTGACCATTTGATTGGATGGCTCAAAGCAGGCGTTGGTAATCTCTGACACAGTGAGCTGTTCGTGGTAAGCTTTCTCTGCAGATATGACTGGAGCATACGTTGCCAATGGAAAATGAATTCTATGCGTAATCGTTAAATTTTAAATCATAATTTTAACCGCCGTTTATTATGTTGCATCATATATTTTCTCTGTTAATACATCTATATTTTGTACAGAAAATACAAGACAATTTGTTTGGTTTGTTTTGAATTTCGCACAAAGCTACTCGAGGGCTATCTGTGCTAGCCGTCCATAATTTAGCAGTGTAAGACTAGAGGGAAGGCAGATAGCCATCACTACCCACAGCCTACTCTTGGGCTACTCTTTTACCAACAAATAGTGGGATTGATCGTCATATTGTAACGCCCCCACGGCTGGGAGGGCGAAAATGTTTGGCGCGACGGGGATGAGAACCTGCGACCTCAGATTACGAGTCGCACCCCTTAACACGCTTGGCCATGCCAGGCCCAATTCAAGACAAAAATAAACGATTGCAATCGAAGGCATGAGAAAAATAGAATTAACAAAGATAAGCTGTTGCTTTCTTATCACCAAATTTAAAATCTATCATTAAGCATGAGCTAAAAGTGATGGGTTCAGCAGCGAAGCTATTGATAACAAGACCAATCAGAAAGATTCCATTCTTCTGCCTTGCCCCTATTCGTCAAGTTTTACCTAAAGAATTCAGAAAATTATTCTCAGATTCAACATGACTAATAATCCAGGTCATTTTTTGTAGAGTAATGAGAAATCTTGAAATTAAATTGTGCATGAAATTTGATCACAGTTTGCAGAGTAAAACTCCAAACCTCGGACATATCTGTGTGTGTGTTTTTTTCGTCTAGCAAAGCCACAAAGGGCTATCTGCTCAGCCCACGGAAGAGAATCGAACCCCTGATTTTAGCGTTGTAAATACGGAGACATACGGCTGTACTAGCGGGGAGCCAGACAAATCTTCCCATCCGTATTATTTATCTAAACCAAATTTGGGGATGACTTTTCCATACTGACTTTTCATCTTGTACACAAATTTTGTGTACATTGACTATTTAGTTTTCCTAGATACACGTACAAAACACAGACACACACACAAACGGATTCGATGAAATACTTTCGCCCCCTGCATGGCTAGGTGGGTTAAAGCGTTCGACTCGCAATTCAGTGGTCACGAGTTTGAATCCCTGTCACACCAAATATGTTCGCTCTTTCAGCCGTGAGGTTGTCATGATGTAACAGTCATTTCCACTATTCGTTGGTAAAAGAGTAGCCCAAGAGTTGGCGGTGGGTGGTGATTACTAGCTGCCTTTCCTTTAGTCTTACACTGCTCAATTAGGGACGGCTAGCGCAGATAGCGCTCGTGTAGTTTTGCACGAGATTAAAAAAAAACAAATAAACAAACAAACTCTTGGCCCATAAAAGGGCTTAGAGTAAAGGTGTAAAAACAACAAATTATTAAAAATCATATGAAAAGTATCAAAACTGTTAGATTAGCAACAATATAAAAACAACGAAACTGTTACCAAAAATATGAAAATGACTAAACTATTAACTTTGTTAGAGAAAAATTAGAAAACTATTATCAATAATACAAAAACTTGTATTTGGCTAAGTAAAATATAGTATTCGTTATCAAATAGCTTTGAATTACTTAATGATAATCCGTTGAGCTACGAGAGTTTTAAACTTAAACTGGAGCTGAGAAAGACGCGTTCAGCGAAGAAACTATTAAGAACGATGTAAAAAAACATAACTTTTTAAATAAGGTATAACGAATTATCCACCGAATTTGTTTGGAATCAGGCAAAAAGTTACACAGTTACATATCTGTGCTCTGCCCACCACAGGTATCGAAATCCGAGTTCTAGCGGTGTGATTCTGCAGGCATGCCGCTGTGCCACTGGTAGGCGTTAGTGAACTAATTTTCGCTATCCATTTGTAATGATAGTAGAGATACAAATTACAATATAATTTTGCTGTATTACGGATACGATTCTTCTTTTCTTTATTAATTTGCCCACGTAAACTCATGTTGTATATATCATACTATCCCGCAGTAATATTTGTTTGTTTGTTTCTGAATTTCGTGCAAAGCTACACGAGGGCTATCTACGCTAGCCATCCCTAATTGAGTAGTGTAAGGCTAAAGGATAGGCAGCTAGTAATCACCACCCACCGCCAACTCCTGGGCTACTCTTTTACCAACGAATAGTGGGATTGAATATCACATTACAACGCCCGCATGGCTGAAAGGGCGAGCATGTTTGATGTAACGGGGATTCGAATCCGTGACCTTCGGATTACGAGTCGAGTGTTTTAACCATGCTGGGCCCCATGAAAAATGCTTGACTTAAGAACCTAGATTTATAAAACCTGTGAAGGCAGATATTTTGTTTTAACGGTTTTGTAGAGTAACAAAAACCAACAAAACTACTTCTACAAGAAGATATACACTTTATAACATAAATAATATTATTCCATCTTAGTGGAATTGTAATGTTAGAAACCATGAACTGGGTTTTAATACCCATGGTGGGCAGAGTATAGATATCCCGTCGTGTAGCTCTGTGCTTAATTATAAAGAAACAAGCAAAATAAATGACATTTTACAAACGAAGCTTGGTGAATCAGTTGACTCTTATTCTACTAAATTTCAAACATTAGTGGACGTATTTAGATAAAGTCGACAAAAGAACCTGTATTATCTTCATTTTGTCTTTACGGAACGACGCGTATTTGTCTTGTGTCTTACTTCGAATAACGATTCATGATACAGATGTTTTAAAAATATACCTGGGATAAGGAACCAGATTAGTTTGGAATTCTGTCAAGTCGACATTCAAAGCACCGTCAAAACGTAAAGATGCCGTAATGGACGACACAATTTGCCCGATCAGACGATTCAGGTTTGTGTAAGTGGGACGTTCTATATCCAGATTGCGTCGGCAGATGTCGTAGATGGCTTCGTTGTCCACCATAAATGCGCAATCTGAGTGCTCCAGGGTGGTATGAGTCGTCAGAACGGAGTTGTAAGGTTCCACAACAGCTGTAGAGACCTGAAAATGCAGATGAACACCTCAATAAAAAAATTATAGCTTAAAGACTTTGAGTCATAAAGCGCCGATAAAAGCATTAATATGAAAAATCAGAATGATATATATAGTAAGGTACGAGTTATCATTACTTTGTTATTAGTTATACATATTATGTTTACAGAAACACCTGTAATAGTTACCAAAACACAACCGATTTCACTTTAAACAACGAAACTTTCTGTTTAATGCAATATATACCATATTACGATCATTTTACTGATGTCAGTTAGTTTAAACAGAGGTTTTTTTCTGTATTTCACATGCAAATTTATTTGAGAATCAATTGAAAATATTTTGTTTTTGAAATTCGTGCAAAGCTACACGAGGGTTAACTTCTCTAATTTAGCAGTGTAAGACTAGAGGGAAGGCATGTGTGTGTGTGTTGAGAGTATTTTCTTGTTGTAAAGCCACTCCTGATTTTAGCGTTTTGAGTCCATGGACTTACTGCTGTACCAGCGGGGTACAGAAGGAAGGCAGCTAGTCATCACCACCTACCACCACCTCTTTTACTAACGAATAGTGGGATTGATCGTATCGTTATAACGCTCTCACGGCTGTCAGTTCCACTTTTCTTTGGTAAATAGGAGTCAGGGAAAGGTCATGTTGGTTAGTCTTTCACTTCTAAAATAGAGAAGATCAGAGTAGACAGCCGTCGAGTCGTTTTGCTCGAAATTTGGAAAAGTAAGAGATTTATAGGTTAGATGGTAATGATATAACTATCGTTAAAGCAAATTTTAAGTTACCTTGGTAATAACAGTACTCGTATTGTTGAATTACGCCTTCTTTTCTTGTTGGATAATTATGTAATTAACTCACCTGTGGAGCTGGGTAGATAGCAAATTCCAGCTTGGACTTTTTGCCGTAGTCCACGGAGAGTCTCTCCGTTAGTAGAGAAGTGAAACCAGATCCGGTGCCTCCACCAAAGCTATGAAAAATTAGAAAGCCTTGTAGGCCCGTACACATATCGGCTAACCTCCGAATCCTGTCCAGCACCAAGTCAATGAGTTCCTTGCCAATAGTGTAGTGACCTCTGGCGTAGTTGTTAGCAGCGTCTTCCTTACCAGTGATAAGTTGCTCGGGGTGGAACAGTTGACGATACGTTCCAGTCCTAACTTCGTCTGGATTGTGGAAAGCATTTTATTAACACATTTTATAATATTATTCTATATATTAGACAAGCCATCCAATGGAAACTTGTATGAAGTAAAAGTAATATTTGTAGTTATTATCGAGCGAAACAAAATTTAGCAAAATATTAAAATATACAATATTTGCTGTCTGATATTCAGTGGTTAAGTTATTTCATAACGAGAAGCAATACAGTTTTCTTAGATAAATTACCAAATAATCTATACTATACTTCTAAATCGATTCTTCATAAATAGTTACCCAAATAACTTCATATTTTGCAAAGTGTATAAAACTGAGGTCCATGCTCGTGACAAAGTGTTATACTTATATAACCGTGGTCCATTTTCGTGACTAAATGTTATATGTATAAAATCGTGATCCAGGTTTGCGATATTTCTAGTTTACCTCAGGGCAAGAAATGAACAAGAACAGAGTGGACAAAGAATTAAAATAATAATTAATGAAATTAGGTATAAACTATCAACACGTTACTTTTATGAGCCAAGGTTAGATAACCACGCCATTGACTTCGGTAGTGTCTACCACTTGAATAAAATTATTGAATATTTATTTTGTAGAGAAAAGGATGATTTATAGAATCTTGACTTGAAAGAACATTAATTCCGGATTTACCAACTACTGTTGGTTCCAAGTCCACGAACACAGCTCGAGGAACGTGTTTCCCTGCTCCAGTCTCCGAAAAGAAAGTGTTAAAGGAGTCATCTCCACCACCTATGGTTTTGTCACTGGGCATTTGTCCATCAGGCTGGATTCCGTGCTCCAAACAGTAAAGTTCCCAGCAGGCATTGCCCATCTGAACTCCAGCCTGTCCGACGTGGATACTGATACACTCACGCTAGAAAATAAAATCGATCGTTTTTCTTTAAATAAATCAGACTAAAATAGAATTTTTAGTAACGGTATACTGCTTCCAATCCCAATTTTTCTATATAGTTGTTGATAACATAATTGGACATGTATATGACGAACATAGTTTTTTTCAGAATGTCACCAATAAATCAGAAAGTCGATCGCTCGACGACGACTCAAGAAATGAAAAGAATGTTGGTTCACCAAGTACGTACGTATTACTTGTGTATCCAAATATTGAAATAATTATTTTATAAAACAAAAATATAAGTCCTATAGTGACTTGCTTTGAGTAATCTAGAAACAATATTTCAACAAACTCTAATCAAAAAATGTTTGCAACAATGTCATTAACGATTGTGTTTTGTTTAGCTTTATCATTGTTCTTATGTAGTTATATAACTAGTTACCATCCTCGAGCTATCATTTGAAGCCCTGCCTTGTTGTTTTTGAACTTCATGATACGTATAAATACGTCGTGCCGCGTAAATACGGGTTTAAGTGCACTCTGAGCCAAGCGTTTGTTTCATAATATAGCTGGGTTAATGTAAGTTAAAACGCTTTTATTTCATTTTCATTTAGAAAAAAATAACCTTTACTCTCCAGATATACATCTATATATAATTATTATTATTTTAACCTAAATTTCGACTTTGCGGCTTCTTCGGGATTAATATACACAACTTTCTGTATAGCAGTATACCAACGTCTCATCCGACTAGTAACCTACCTACAAAGAAATACGAAAACTGTAAGTAATCAACATCGTTTTCTTAAGCCTATCATTGAGCTACTGTATTATTGCATTTGTACTTAATGGCGAGCTTTAAATAAAATGATAACATATTACGTAAGTGAATGTTCAATCTGGATTTCGTTTGTAGTAGCAAGTAGTGGAACATGAGTTTTCGTGATTTATATAGAGAGTAAACCACATTTCGTATTCTTACCAAATTTCAAGAGTTAAAACCTATGATTAAAAACAGGAATATTCAATTAGTAATTTTTATTAATTTTCCAATATGTACTTCTCCTCCGCATGGTGTGAATATCTACCCAGTACGTCACAAGATTAGGGTTAAATTTTCATTGGTAGAAAGCGGCTATAATCGCCATAGATATTACCTTTCCTATCCTCACAAATAGTAGCATTTATTTACTCACAGTAAATCTACCTTGTTCACCTACACTTTCGTGTTCAGTCGGATGTCCACACTAATTAGTTTTTCAGCACAATGTGATTAAGCCTAATGGCTAATGCGACGTCTGTTGTGAAGCGTTCTCATAATGTCTTTTTTTTTTATTTCGCGCGAATCTATACGAGGGCGGTCTGATTTGATAGTAGCCAACCTTAGAACGAGAGTGAACATTTGCACTTCTCCGCATTCTCGTGAATGTAACTCACATTTTTTGGATATTTTTAGTGACTGGAGATGAACATGGATATTTTATAAACATGGTAGGCGCCGCAAACAATGTCTCAGTGCATATCTCAAAATGGACCTCCACCCTAGGAAAGTCTTGTTCGGTACTTAGTGAGATATTATTGGTGTGATTCCCTTTGAGTTGCTGCCACTCAGTGTAATGATTACATCAAACTTCTATTGTCAACAGTTAGAACGCTTGAATGTTACACTGAAAGAAACGAGGCCTGCTTTGAGCAGTTGTAAAGGTGTTGCGTTACACCAGTATAATTCACAGCCCCATACAGCAAGGATCACATCTGCAAAGACTAAAGAACTATACTGAAAAAAATTCCACATCCTCCTTATTCTCCAGACATTGTCCCATCTGATTATCATCTATTCCAAAGTTTGCAGAACTATCTTGATAGAAAAGAGCTTGGAACACATGAAGATGTCAAAACTACCTTTTCTAGATTCTTTTCCTCCGAACTTCAAGAATTTTATAAAAGTGCCATTTAGAAGCTTGTGAATCGTTGGCAAGAAGTAATTAATAGTAAAGGAACATACATTATTGATTAAATAACATTGAAAGTGTTTGAAATCCTTTCTCTTTTTCTGAACCTAAAATCGGACATTACTTAAGAGATGACCTGATACTTACGAATGATAAAGTGTTGATGCATAACTAATGTTTTAGGGAAATGTGATAAAGAAATTGTTTTCTTCACCCAACGTGATAATATTAAATGTTCGTGTAATCTGTTGGTACGTGTATCTAATGCTACGAAAAAGCTTTGCAGATAAAACATTGAATATAACTTTCCATTCTCGGCTACCACTCACTTTTACCTTTCCATAAATCACTCTCAGTATTAACAAAAATAAAAACAATTCCGAGTACTAATAGACACATAACTTAGTTTCTTTTGAACTTTATGCATTGTTTGTTTTTTGAATTTCGCACAAAGCTACTCGAGGGCTATCTGTATTAGCCGTTCCTAATTTAGTTGTGTAAGACTAGAGGAAAGGAAACTAGTCATCACCACCCACCGCAAAATCTTGGGCTACTCCTTTACCAACGAATAGTGGGATTGACTGTCACATTATAACGCCCCCACGGCTGAAAGGGCAAGCATGTTTGGAGTAACAGGGATTCGAACCCGCGACCCTTGGATTACGAGTCGAGCAACTTAACCACCTGGCCATGCCTAGGCCTGACACATACTTACCTCTTTAGTTCTTCCATATAAAGAATGTCATTTTCATTGTTATAGCAATCTAAAATCGAAAAATATACTAGTTTATATAACACAAAAAAAGACATTCATTTTAAAATGATTAAGTTGAATGGTTAGAATAACATTACTGGTTTGCACTCGTGGATTCTTATTACTCAAATTAACAGAATAACTTGCTTAGGTTTAACCATAATTATATTTAAAAAACAACAAATTTGTTGATTATTTCATTGGATATTTATTCAAGATATTTTAAACTTTGGATTCTATTTTTAGTCAATATTTCAGCTAATTAAGAAAAGTATGTCTGTTTGTTTTTGTTTTTGAATTTCGCACAAAGCTACTCGAGGGCTATCTGTGCTAGCCGTCCCTAATTTAGCAGTGTAAGACTAGAGGGAAGGCAGCTAGTCATCACCACCCACCGCCAACTCTTGGGCTACTCTTTTACCAGCGAATAGTGGGATTGACCGTCACATTATACACCCCCACGGCTGGGAGGGCGAGCATGTTTTAGCGCGACGCGGGCGCGAACCCGCGACCCTCGGATTACGAGTGCACGCCTTAACGCGCTCGGCCATGCCAGGCCAAAAGTATGTCATAGGGGAGCAGCTGGTTAGTTTATAAATTAGCTGCTCTCAGATATGATTATAATCAGAAGTGCATAGGTTATATATCAGCGGGGTCAAAACTGTCTGCTTGCTGCTACCGTATGACGCCATGTCGAGCACACAATCTGAACCACATGACCAAAATCGACTTTGTACAAGGTCGCCCGTAAATCACTACCCATCCATATGTTATTATTTTATATTCAGCTACGCATGTATTATAAATTTGTTTCTTTTTACAGAGAAATATGGCCGATGAAACCCATTTACACTTAAAAGCGTATTGTGCATAATATTATGCAGCGAGAATGAAGGACAGTACACAGATACACTGGATACATAAGATATATAGATGGGTAGGGACCTACGGCCCACCCTGTATTATTGTAAGTTATATCAATATAACTTCAAATGTTTTCATTATCTACAGTATGGCCCTCTGTAGGTAAAAACGAAGAAGAAAAACAAAGTTAGATCACCTTGGTAACATAAGTTTGAATAATCAATTGTCTTATCTTTAACGAATTACATGGTTGTATGTTTTAAATGTGAAATCATTGACTGGTTTTGAATATATCAAGTTTAAGATCTTTGAATGTATGGAATTTGTAAGTGACTAAAAGTGATAATAAAACATCACTTCACGTTTTAACTTATGTATTTAAAATTATTCATTATTTTAAATCAATCGTAATAAAAAACCGATCCTAATATTGAGAAATATCATATTCCACAGTGAATACAGAATACTCCTCTTTCAGTGTCCTTTACTTAGTGTAATTGAAGTTTAATGATTAATATTATAAATATATACTACTTAATGAAACATTGAGAAATTACAGACTGCAAAATACACCAGTACAAAAAGTCCTACTCAACGAGGAACAACATGGCTAGGTGGTTAAGACACTCGAGTCATAATAGCAGGGCCATGGATTCGAATCATCATCCCACCAAACATGGTCGCCCGCCCTTTCAGTCGTGAGTGTGTTATAATATGAGGGTCAATCCCACTATTTGTTGGTAAAATAGTAGCCCAGTAATTGACGGTTAATGGTGATGACTAGCAACTTTCCCTCTATTCTTGCACTGCTAGATTAGAGACAGCTAGCAATGATAACCTTCGTCTAGCCTTGCGCGAAATTCATAAAAAAACAAACCTACTGAACGAAGTTTGGCATGATCTGGTGATTAGGATGTTTGAGTCGCAATCTGTTCGCGGAGCATTATAAGTGAGAGCCATTCTTACTATTCGTTTGTAAGATCGGTCCCCCCGCTAGTACAGCGGTATGTCTTCGGATTTACAACGCAAAATCAGGGATTCGATTCCCCTCGGTGGGCTCAGCAGATAGCCCGACGTGGCTTTGCTATAAGAAACACATCCAAACACATTGTAAGAACGGCTAGTACAACTGACACTTGTGCAAATTTGCGTGAAATTTAAAACCAAACCCGTTAAACCAAAGTGTAAATGGTGGAGGAGTTGTTGTTTTTGAACTAATCCAAACACGTGAATTTTTATATGAATATGAAACAAATAAACACTTTTATTTTACTATCATTACTCTAGATATGTAAAGTTAGTTTAATAATGACTGCTTCATTATATACATTACTGGTCGTTAAATGGGTGGGCGTGTTTCTTTCAAACAACGTCACAATAATCACTTTCGAACTTTGTCACCACCACAGACAGAATCGATTATTTTTATCACATGGACCTGGTGCTGCAGATTTTATATACGTCTACCTAGAAGCCTTAAATGTATTAATCGATCGTGAGTGCTGGCGATATGAACTGGAGACAAACTGGCGGCTGGCTAGCTGACTTGCCATTTACAACGGTGAATAACATAAGCGTTTCTAAAGCATAATCTCGACATACATCCGATTACAGATGTTTGTGGTACAAAACTGGTTAAGTACATTTATCAAGTAGACATATGTATTTAGTATCTATATTAGACTTTTGATTCACATTAACTTTATCTTATCAAAAAGAACTTTCAAAAGTGAGTTTTAACGAGTTTATACAAAATAGGTTTGCATAGTAGATTCGCATTTGTGTTCTGCTGACCGCAAGTATGGAGTCCCGATTTTTCGTGTTTGTATCCTTCAAACATTCCGCTCAGTCACCATTGGAGTTAACATTTTTCTAAGGAGTGAACTCAAGTTTAATGATGCGAAATTGATTTACACTATAGTCAAAATTGATTTACGTTTTGTGTACACTAATATTGTTTGGAGTATGGTAAAGTTAAACGGTAAAACACCGATAACTGTCAATATAGAAATAAAAATGGTCAAACATTTTTATTAAGTGAAACTTATGTTTTTAAAAATTAAAAAAGTGATCAAAACGCTTAATTACAATTGATAACAACAATAATATTAAAATAAATATTTTAGCATATATGCATTGTTTTCCTCCTTTATATGGACAAAAAAAACCTTATTGTTTCTTTATTTATCTACCATCTTTCGTCAACGGAGAAATTACGTATTTCAAAAGAACAAAAATGATATAGGATTTTTACAGTCGATATGAAAACTGCACCAATAAGCTTGTCCTTTTCAAATTGAAAAAAGTTAGGCATAGCACGTCTTACATTAACCAACAACTTTCTTAAACTAGTGGTTTACACATTGTCGATATTTGGCGTTAGTGTTTTAGCTTTATCATAAGTAATAAATATATATATATATATTAAAAGGCCACTTACCATATTTAGCGATTAGTGAATTGGTGAATGAAATGTAGGCGCTCTCACGGGTACGACTTTAAGGAATCGACAGTGAGATACATACGACGATTTCAGTGGGTAAAATAACAGGAGTGTAAGAGACAAGCTGCTCCTCGACGCCAGCAAAACACGATATTCTATTGGTTACCTATTGCCATAACGTCAGAAAGATAAATGGGGATTGGTTAATGAATCAAGCAGTTGTCTGGCTTCAGACACGGTATATGTTGTTTGTACTTGGGTTTGTAGAGAAATATTTTTATAAATCTTATGCTCTTCACGTGACAACACAGGTATGTGTGTGTGTAATTTTAAACCCAATATTTGATCTTATCAACAATAAATATTTAGAAGAGTTTGAATAATTAGTAAAACACACATGAAACATACTGGTAAGTCAGTTTTCTATTATATTAGCCTGTTTGTAGAATTACACTGGGGAACACTAATTTTGTTGCATTTAAAAAAAACCTTTCTATAGTCAATTTGAGTGTGTTGATTTCAAATATGAAGTCGGTTTTTGTCTGCAAGCTATAGAGTTTATGTAATTTGACATTTTTATTTATATTTTTAATTTTTCGTTATTATAGGAATATCTTATCAATTTGTTTGTGTATTTTATTCAGGTAGGAATTTGCGTTTGTACACTTCATCTGGACAATCTCGTTTAATGCTCCAGCAGTAGTCAGCCATCATACTTTTGTCCCAGTGCCCTTGGTAACGTTCTTCCATGGTCTTTAGGTCTTGGTGGAATCGTTCTCCTTGTTCGTCACTCACAGCCCCCAGGTTGTCAGTGAACTAATCAAGGTGGCTCTTCAAAAAATGAAGCTTCATGCTCATGTTGCACCCGAGATCACGAAAAGCGAGGAGCATTCTGTTCACAAGTTCACTGTAGTTCTCCGCCTTATTGTTTCCAAGGAAGTTCTGAACGACTGCGACAAAGGATAACCATGCTGCCTTTTCTAAAGCGGTCATCTTAGAAACAAACTGATCATCACGAATTAGGGTTCGAATCTGTGGGCTATCAAACACGCCTGCTTTGATCTTCTCAAATGATAACCCTGGTAAAGCTGTGATGATGTGTTGGAAACATTCACCTTCGGTTTCCAGTGCCTTGACAAATTGTTTCATCAAACCTAATTTGATGCTTACAATTGGGTCTTGTATGATACTTGGCATGCCTGCTTCAAGGGTGTCACGAATAGGCCAGTCCTTCTGGACCCAATGTCTGTCTCGTGCTCGGCTGTCCCACATACAGAGGAAACATGGAAACTTGGTGAAATCTTTCTGTTGTCCAAGAAGAAAGTTGACCATCTTTAAGTCTACACAAATGATCCAATTGTGCTCATGATATTTTAATAAGTCCATGACCATTCTCATAACATCATAGTCTTTCCGCAAATGCACTGAGTGACCGACAGGAACCGCTCCATAAACATTCCATAAACATTATGTAAAAGAACACACTTTAGACTGCGTTTTGAACTGTCTAAAAAGAGTCTCCATTCAGCAGGACTATAGTAAGGTACATCCAGTTCTTTGAGAAGCCCTTGGATGTCATGGCAGTAAACAAACTGTCTGTCTTCTGAAAAGAAGGTCACAAAAAGCTCGTCACGCTTTCTGAAATATGATACTTTAACAGAGTGATCAACAAAATTTCTGCCTTGTAATCTTGATCCCAAAAGCTCTGCTGCTTTCTTTGAAAGACCTAAATCCCGCACTAAATCATTCAGTTCAGCCTGGGGAAGAGGCTTGGGGACGGGGAAAGGTTCAGTGTCTGAAGAACAGTTCTCCGATTGTGTACACTTTTTTGAGAATTCACTGTCACAACTGTCTTGTTCGCTTGTATCGTGTCCAATGTCTTTGTCGTCCAATGAAGGCAAGCCTTTGAAAACTGGAACAGGAACTTCTTCAGAGTGCGGAGCAGACCGAATAGCTGAGGGAATGTTCGGATACGTAATCTTATGTCGGTTTTTCTCCCCAACACCCGTTGTGTTTACCATGCAGAAATAACAGTCAGTTACATGGTTGGTGGGTTCGCGCCAAATCATTGGAACACCAAAAGGCAGACCATTGCGTTTTCCTTTGGTCCAGTCTCGAAGCATTTCCTCACAATTGTGGCACACAACATGAGGAGCCCGTTGCTTGTCTTGATCACCAAGACGAACTTCAAAATATGCCTTGTAGACACGCTTGACGAACGAGGATATTTTACGTCTCTGACGATTGAGTGTGTAGCATCCACATATGTAGCAGAAGGCATCAGGCTTGTTTCTGCAATGATATCTATTTTTGGAAGCCATGTTTGATCTGAAACAAAAGAAGAATGATCAAAATATTAGAAGCTATCTATATATATGGACGTAAAAATGCTTATACATGGTTTACGCAAGTTCACGTTTGTACAATCTCATTAACCTCAAATTGCATACAAACTAGAGCTTGTAGAGAAAAACTAATTTCAGATTTGAAATCAGCACCTAAAACTCCTTCAGAATCAGTTAAAATATTAAATACAACTCAAAGTTACTGAAAAAGTGTTCCCCGGTATTATCAGAAGTTTTTAAAAATCCATTTATTTGATTGTAGGTAGAAAAGAACAGAAAAAGTAGGTTCTACATATGAAAATTTTGAGATCTGTTTTCAAAGTAGGACAGTTTATATTATTTTAAATTTCGCGCAAAGCTGCGATAACCGTCCTTAATTTAGCAATGTAAGACTTGGGTGAAGGCCTTGCCAACTCTTGCGCTACTCTTTTACTAATGAATATTGGGATTAACCGTACATTATAACGTTCCAACGGCTGAATGGGCAAACATGTTTGGTATTACGAGTATTTGAACCTGCGACCTTCATATTGCGAATTGGACGCTCTAACCACTTGGTTATGCTGGTTCTATTCTTTCTACCTTTTCAAACACAAATTCTTTGCGGCTCGGCATGATCAACTGGTTAAGGCACTCGACACGTAATCCGACGGTTGTGGGTCCGAATCTCCATCACACCAAAATATGCTTGCCCTTTCGGCAGTAAGGGCGTTAAAATTTGACGTTCAAACCCATTATTCGTTCGTAAAAGAGTAGCCTAAAAGTTCGCGGTAAGTAGTGATGAGTAGCTGCCTTTCTTCTGGTCTTACACTGCTAAATTAGGGACGACTAGCGCAGATAGTCCTTGTGTAACTTTGCGCGAAATTTAAAACAAACCAAACCAAATTATTTGGTCCTATTAATGAAGATTCATGCAGGCATATTTAACTCATTTATTCACTAAACTCTTTTTGGGATCAATGGTACTACCATAACAGTAAAAAAAAAGTCATACCACCAATAATGTAGCCCCCTAGCGGCACAGTAGTATGTCTGCGGACTTACACACTGAAAACCGGGTTTCGATACCCGTGATGGGCAGTGCACTGATAGCCCATTGTGTAGTATTGTGTTTAATTAAAAACAAACCAATAATGTAATTAACTGATTAATTCATTAATTTCACTTCTCGTAGCTGAAGAGCTTCTTCCCCAATGTTTTTCAATATTTTTTTATTTTTATTTTTGTATTTAGGAATAAGCCAAACATAAAAGTACTAGGAAAAATTGGATTCCAAAGACAGTGGAGATAAAATAAGTCGATAATTTCGAGGTTGACTCAATAATGCATAGTTGATGGACCGTTGCATCTGTAATGCCTGGAAAATATTCATATTGCAGGACAGATACATTAATCAGGTTTTATCTGTTTTTCAATACGCTTGTTCATTGACCTGTACAGGAATTTAAGTTTGAACGTTACTTCTGGGACGGGTGCAAGTTAAACGTATATATATATATATAAACACATATATATAATATGTAAGCCCATATCAATATATTAACCTTAAACGTATTCATGGAAATAAACTGCTAGACACCTTCTAAAATAATACATTTTACATGCATAGAGCTGTGGGGTACTTGTCCCCCTTGCACTTGATGCTATGTTTGTCTCGTACACTGTATTTGATGATAAGAAATTAATTAACACTTCCGGTCGAACATTTTGCAATTATAGATTTCAGGTAGTTTTTGTTTGTTATTAAACACAAAGCTACTCAAAGGACTATCTGTGCTCTGCCCCAACGGGTATCGAAACCCAATTTCTCGCAACATAAGTGCTACTGGGGACAGGTTTCAAGCTAGTGTTTATCATTAAACCAAATAGTGACTTTATGTCGTAAAATAAACATTTCCTTATGAATATTACATAATTTGGTTATAACAGTTTTATAATAGCGTAATGAAAATTACATTTCCTCTTGTTGTAAAAATACCTTTACAGTGGGTCAAACTTGGAAAATCTAGTTTGGGTGTTTTTCGTTAAAAATACAACAAAACCTATTAACATGTCTGTATCTGTGCAACTAACCAATTCGCTGTACTAAGTGTGCTCGTTTTCCATACCTTAAAACTCCATATTTGATCGAATGTTTTAATTATTTTACATTATTTGTTTTTACTAAGTTTCACCAAGTTAAAATTTGATTGTCAATAGTTTTATGCAATCATCATTGTACACTAGAGGACGCTTCAATCGTGATATTATTGCTTAACAACCTATATTGTTGCATACCTGTAACTTTGTGCACGAAATTGGTAGGCCGTGGTATCAGGAAGTGGAGCCTAAAATTAGTGAAGAAAATTCTCTAAGATAATTTATTTATTAGACATTTCTTATTTGAGCCAGATCTCACGTGCCTGAATACTTATTTTCACAACATAGTTTGGATGCAAGAAAGACAAAAAAAAGCATTCTGGAAATGTCGTATGTTTATACCAGTGCCTTTGTTTGGATGCAGAAACTATAATGTAAATAAGTATTCCCCAAATAAGACTTTTTAATACGGATTCACGAGAACTAGTTATTGTTGTTGTTTTGAATTAAGCACAAAGTTTCACAATGGGCTATCTGTGCTCTGCCCACCACGGGTATCGAAACCCGGATTTTAGCGTGTAAGTCCGCAGACATACCGCTGAGCCACTGGGGGGCAACTAGTTATTGTGAGACCAGTATTTGTTTTGTTTTTTTGGAAATTCGCACAAAGCTACACGAGGGCTATCTGTGCTAGCCGTCCCTAATTTTGCAGTGTAAGACTAGAGGGAAGGCAGCTAGTCATCACCACCCACCGCCAACTCTTGGGCTACTCTTTTACCAACGAATAGTGGGATTGACCGTCACATTATACACCTCCACGGCTGGGAGGGCGAGCATATTTAGCGCGACGCGGGCGCGAACCCGCTACCCTCGGATTACGAGTACACGCCTTAACGCGCTCGGCCATGCCAGGCCATGTGAGACCAGTAATGACGTATACATGAAAAATAAACATACTGATTTTATAAGAAGACAGAAATAAGACAGCTAAATAGATAAAGAAAGAACAAGCAGAGAGCCACAATTCATGTTTATGTTATATTTCTTGTTATTTGAACACAAAAAGAAAATGATAAAAGAAAACTATTGAACAGTTTCTCTACGTATCTTTCACTGGCAGTAAAATCCACCTGCCATACACTTTTAACTAATTGATATCAGTTTGCAACCGAAGTTTCTAATAGCCCAATTATTTTCAAATGTGATCGTCTCGTAACTTCTACAGCATCGTGAATAGTGTGAGAGCAATCCGTGATCAATAGAATAACAAAATTAATAAAAATAAAATAAAAATAAATAATTTGAAAAGTACCAATAATTAAGGACAAATATGTACTGAGGAACGGACTATTTTCGGTGGACTCAGCAGACATCCCAATGTAGCTTTGCTGTAAGAAAAAAGTTCTTAAACAGTTAATAAAAACAAAAACTTAGTTGTTTGTCGAAGTTATGATAATCGTATTAGAACCACCAAAAAGTATTCCAGTCATCCGTAAAATTGTTTGATCTTTAAAAAAAAAATATTTAGCTTAAAGCCCTGGTTTGATATTTCAGTGTTAGACAGGAAAACTGATATATTTGCGCACGGTTGCGCTTTGCTATAATGCAGTTAGTACCTCATGATTGCTTATAACACTTCAACACTATTGTGTAAATATGAAGAACAAACTTATAAAAAATACACCTTTTTTGATATAACTTAATCATCTCTGTATGTGAAAAACAGATTTCTGTGAAAATATTAAATAAAGGTTCTTCAGTCCAAGGCAAACGGGGTATTTTAACTTAAAAACAACAACAGAAAAATAAACCCTAAACCGGTAAGCTTACTGTGTAAGCTTTTTATTTATGTACTGATATTTTTGTTGTGTTGAAGTATACATTGATATGTTTAGATATGTTTAAACTTAAGCACGAAGCTACCCATTGTTTATCTGTGCTTTGTTAACCAGGGGTGATGAAACCTAGTTTCTGGTCTTGTAACCGCGTACAACTGGTTTGTTTAGAATTTAGCGCTAAGCTACACTAGGGCTATCTGCTCTAGCCGTCCCTAATTTAGTAGTGTAAGGCTAGAGGGAAGGCAGCTAGCCATCACCACCCACAGCTAATTCTTGGGCTACTCTTTTATCAACGAATATTGGGATTCACCGTTACATGATAACGATCCCACAGCTAAAAGGTCGAGCATGTTTGGCGGGATAGGGATTCAAACCTGTAACACCTCAGCTTAACACTCCTATGAAAATTGGGGCCTAATAGGCCCCAGAGCAACTTGAAAGGTTATTAATATTAGGCTAATAATTTTGTATTTAAATGAAATTGCCATTAACTGACCCTATCCCTTTACATTTCAAGGAGCAATAATATTTTGACTTTTCAGACATTTGCGAAATAATATTTAAATTTTTTTAAAACATCCACTAAGGGTATTTTGGGGCCTATTAGGCCCCAGATCAAAAAACATAAAAATGAATTTATTTATTTCCTGAATAATTCTAGAACAGGCCTGAACAACCGAAAAAAACAAATTATAGTAAAAATATATTAATTTTACAACTTCTTTTCAAAAGATGGATATTTAGGATAATAACTCTACTCCAACAATAATTTTAGACGGTCCTGATTATTGCCTAGTTTGCCCACGCCTGTTCTAGAACATTCTAGAAACTTTACAGAAGTATTTAGAATAATCTATAATATTCTTGAAGCTTTTAGAATATTCTAGAAGAATCCACAAATCCTATATATATAGGAGCTGAAATCTTCAAACCGTGTCAAAAATGATATCTCTTGATGAAGCTGCACATTTACTGACCAAACCATCCGACGATGAAAGTGAACATGATAATGTCGAAGACTACTCTGAAAGTTGTGATGATGATCCTTCTGAAGCCGAAAATGATGAGCATATCGCGCCGTACCCTTCTGAAAGTGAAGAAAGTTATCAAGAAGATCTTACTACGATGCCAGTGAACGAACTTTTGTCCAAAGATAATAACTTTAGTTATTCAACAACACCTTCAAGGATCAACAGGAGAACCACAGCTCTCAATATATTCAATGGGAACCCAGGCATTACAAGGCAAGCTGCTCCAAGAGTCTCTACACCATTCGAAACATTCACAAATTTTCATTTCTGATCATATGATGGAACAGATCATTCACTCAACAAACACCGTCATGAAAGAACCAATTTTTGAAGAAGACTTCTGGAAATGGATCGCAAATAATCTTTTCCTTGGAATAAACAAATCCAAAATTACATCGATAGACGAAATGTTTTCAACCGAATTCGGTTTGCCATTTTTGCGAAAACTGATTATACAAGACAAATTCAAAAAAATGCGCTCAAAAATCAGATTTGACATCCACTCTCAAAGAAATAGAGAAATCAAAGATGCCGCCATCTCTGGAGTTTGGAATTTTTTCATTGAAAATTGCAAAAACAGTTACAACCCAAGCGAACACCTGACAGTGGATGAACAACTATGTAACTTCAAAGGAAGAGTTGGCTTCAGAACATACATTCCGACAAAGCCAGGCAAATACGGAATAAAGATTTGGTGCCTAACAGATGCAAAGACAAGTTACCTCCTCAACGCTCAAATTTATACTGGAAAGATTGGAAATACGACAGAAACAAATCAAGGAGAAAGAATAGTCAGAGAACTGAGTCAGCCATTTCTTGGAAAAGGAAGGACAATAACGACAGATAATTTCTTCACAACAATGACACTTGCCAAGTACCTACGAACAAAAAAACAGGACTTGTTGGAACCATACGGAAATCAAGAACCTTCCTGTCTCCTAAAATAAATGTAAAATCTAGAGAGTTATCACCAAAGTTTTTCTACCATGACGACATCACTCTTCCCAGGCACTCAGACAAACCAGGAAAATATGTGCTACTACTGAGTTCTCAGCATCAGTCTGGTGATGTAAAAGAGAATGGAAAGCCCGAAATCGTCAATTTTTACAATGCAACGAAGGCAGGTGTCGACACTCTCGATCAACTGGTGAGATATTATACAACAAAGAGGCGATCAAAGCGCTGGTCAGTCTACATATTCTATAACATTCTAGATCTTGCTGCGAACAATGCTTTCGTTCTATACTCGACAAAACATCCAGAATTTCTTCGTCAACATAAATCAAGAGCCAGAAGAGAATTTATACGGCAATTGGTCCTTGAAATCAAAGAAATTTACTGCAAAGATAATGACAAAAACAACCTCATGTGAACCGCCTGCAAAGAGGGCAAAAAGAGGACGATGCCATTTGTGCGGCAGATCAAAAGATAGACAGTCGAAAATTGTTTGCTCAACTTGTAAAAAAAAATGTTTGTCAGAGCCATTCTAAAGTTGTTTGTAATAAATGTTGTTAAATCACTGTGTTTCTATTTGAAAAATATATAGGGCCTGATAGACCCCAAAATCACTTTAGTGGATGTAAATATTTTTTTTGTAGGAGTGTTAAAAGCTGAGCTCCTTAACCACTGGGCCATACCAGGCACGAACAAAGGGTTAAATGATCCCACTAAATATTCAAATATTCTGTTTTTATTAAATATATTTGTATATTTTTGCCATTTTACTTATTACTTTCATACTTATGCGTCATATAAAAATTATTTTAGTAACTTCACGCTCCCCAGTGGCTCAGCGGTATGTCTGCGGACTTACACGCTAAAATCCGGGTTTCGATACCAGTGGTGGGTAGAGCACAGATAGCCCATTGTGTAGCTTTGTGCTTAATTCAAAACAACAACAAGTAACTTCACCTCTATTTATGTATTGTTTGTCATTTGTATTCGCCGTGTATTATTTGACTGTAATGGTAACCTGAAAATATGTTTGTTTTGTGCTGACCGTCCCAAATCTAGTGGTGTAAACATTAGTGATAGAAGCTAGTCGTCACCACCCACCGCCAACTCTTTGGGCAATTTTACTCTATAAGCAATGAATAGGGGGAATGACCCACTCTCCCACGTCTCAAATTATGAGTCAAACGCACTAACCGTATGATCATGCCGAAGCTAGCCAGGAAATGACTCTCTAATTTCGACCGAAAAGTTGTTTTATTAAGCCAGCGAAACAAATTCTTTCTATTGAAAAAATGCTTATGTCATAAGGCCCGGCATGGCCAGATGGGTTAAGGCGTTAAACTTGTACTCTGAGGATCTCGGGTTCGAATCCCTGTTATACCAAACATGCTCGTCCTTTTAGCCGCGCGGTGTTATGATGTGACGGTCAATCCCACTATTCGTTGGTAAACGAGTAGCCCAAGAGTTGGCGGTGGGTGGTGATGACTAGCTGCCTTCCCTCGAGTCTTACACTGCTAAATTAGAGATGGCTAGCGCAGATAGCCCTCGTGTAGTTTCACTCGAAATTCCAAAGATCAAACAAACAAGCTTATTACATCTTTGAATAACTTAATAAAATCTGAACTGACATTAAGCTTTCAGTGGATTTACATACGCAATATACACTTGGTTATTGAGTGGAGTTGACCTAATTTTTGTTTATAACACAATTTTATGTCGCATTAATAATAGTCTTTAGAACGTTTATTAAGAAAGTTTTGTATATTACGCATTCATCGTTCCTTTTGAAACATTTAAGAGGAAAGTTTTGTTTAGACGCATTTCTGTGTCGCACTTATTATGCTTTCTAAAATATTTAATTCAAAAGTTTTATATACTAAGAATATATAAGGTGTCGATCTCATCATGATGTTTAGAATATTTAACATGAAAGTAAACATGTTATCAATTGATAATATTAATAATTATCAAATATTATTAAGTATTTAGCTTTCAGTTCAAGCTAAGCCGATATGTTTTAGCGTTATTGACAGTTCTGTTGTACTAAATTTTAGAGTGTTCGAGCTTTCTGTTATATGTCAGGGTAAAGAAATTATTGTCAAAAACTAATTTTTATTTGTGAATTTCATGTGTCGTCTAAACATCGTTCCAGAGCGAAGCGTCAGCACGAAAAGTCTGATTATTTAACTGTGTGTGTATGTGTATATATATCACATACATTTATTTTTAAAAGTCCTCAGAATTTAATTTAGTCTTTAATGATAAAATTCTGTCATACGTGAAAAAGGCGAGGATAGATCACGATAAACGAGTAAAATGGTGCTTGTAAATTTAATGAAGTGCCTGGCAGAGGAATGCAACATTACGCATGGTCATAATTTATTAATCCGTCATATATTATGCGATTATTGAATGAAATGTCTTCTAAGCTATGCACATAGCTATACCACATAACTGTTAAGAATAAATTTAATGAAGCAAAGCTCGCTTCTTTCAACAATTAAGTGACTTTTTGTCTCCATAAGCTTGAAGAAATGGTAGGAATATAAAGAAGGTAGTTTAGGATACTGTTGTTCAGCATTATGAATCCAAGTCCTTTATAGGCCTGGCATGGCCGAGCGCGTTAAGGCGTGCGCTCGTAATCTGAGGGTCGCGGGTTCGCGCCCGCGTCGCGCTAAACATGCTCGCCCTCCCAGCCGTGGGGGTGTATAATGTGACGGTCAATCCCACTATTCGTTGGTAAAAGAGTAGCCCAAGAGTTGGCGGTGGGTGGTGATGACTAGCTGCCTTCCCTCTAGTCTTACACTGCAAAATTAGGGACGGCTATCACAGATAGCCCTCGAGTAGCTTTGTGCGAAATTCCAAAAAACAAAAAAGTCTTTTATTTTTACCTGACATACCTGTCGAGGTATTTCTAATTTTTGAGTTACTGCAACAAGAGATTTCGAAGATTAAACAAGGTTTCATAAAATAGGTAACATTTATGGTATATGCTTTTCAAAAGTTTACATTAATGTAAATGATGTTCGCCATAGTTTTGAGTCGCTTTCTCAAATTGGTTTTTTTGAGCTGAATGATAGTATAGAAAAGAAAACATTGATGCATTGGTGCAATAATTTTGCCACGATTATAAAAACTAATTTGCCATAAACATATCTTATTGTATTTAGTTAAATATTATCTTCCATTATACAGATAATATATCAAATAAAAGAAATGTTACACTTCCATAAATGTAAACAAAAAATGGCAATAATTGCATTAAAAATATTATATCTATAAACATGATGTATCTGAAAATAATGTTTTATACGTAATTAATCGTACAGTTAGTTATATACAATGTTATGCCAATAATCAATATTATACTTATAAACAAATATATATCTGTTAATCCAAAACTATGCCTAGAACGTTTTGAAATTAACACAGCTAATATATCTTATTACTCTATGTAAAGTACCAAAGAAGCAATATATATATATATATATAATTAGAGAATATTAACATTGATAGAATTTAGTAAATTAAAATACAATTAAAGGAAGGACTGCGTTATAAACAGCAAACCCAAACCTCTGGCTAATTATATTAGCTTGTTATTACTCAGAAACAAGCCAAAATATAAAATAAAATAAAAAAATGCTGCATTGAAAGGACATTAGGATATAATGTAAGATATAAAATGTACTCTAGGTTTAGGAAGTGACTGGGTAACTAGGACCCACATTGCGATGTGGATACACTGTCCACCAGTCTTAACCTCCTTTTGCTAGTCTTACATGTAGAATAGTTAATTTAGATAACTGGATGGGACCTTTCATCCTAGTATAATTCGTTCAGTGAGCTACAAATTACTGCTTTTCTACCATAATGGGGGATCGAATGCCAACTTCAAGTGGTAAGTGTATTTAATTTAATAATACACAAATTCTAGTACACCCTTGTGCAAATTAATTGAAAAAAATTGTCATTTTACAATATTTTTAACATGGCGGCTGGTGTAGGCTCGCTGGACCCGCTGATTTCCTTCAATAGTCATTTTGTTCACACAGACGGCGTTATTTGCTGTATTTTACAATTCGGTCGATCTATTTTTGGGATATTTGACGAAATTTTGAGGAATATTACGTCATTCGAAATTGTGTTAGAAGGGCAAGAAGACCAGTCAAAAAACAACTTATTACCAACTCAATAAAGAAAAACGGTATCAATGGAGTCTGAAATACAAGAACTGGACGCAAGAACAATGGAGGAAGGTGTTATTCAGTGACAAGACTCATTTTTTTTGTACAGGGTCAAAGAAATATACATGTTCGCAGATCTTCAGGTAAGAAGCTTTAAGAATCTCACTTCAATCAGCTCGTAAAACATCCCTTGAAGAAGATGTTTTGGGGCTTTATCGGCTAATATGGCGTCAGAGGCTTACATATCGTAGAAGGTATGATGCGAAGACCAGAGTACATCGAAGTTTTGCAGAGAAGAGTCGTTCCAGAATTGAAAAAGAGATGTTCAGATGGATCTGGCATTTTTAGCAAGATCTGGCTCCGTTCCACATATCGAAACATGTGAAGAATTTTATGTCTACAACGCGAATAAAGGTACTGGACTGGCCTGGAAACTCTCCAAACTTAAATCCTATTGAAAATCTTTGGGTGATTCCTAAAGAAAGACTTCGGGGAAAAGACTGTACAGTGTTCCCTCGTGTATCGCGGTAGATGCGTTTCAAAACCCCCCGCGAAAGGAGATTTTCCGCGAAGTGGGATCGCCGATTTTTACGTATATATTTATGTGCATTTAGACTTTTAAAACCCTCCCTGTACAACTATTTAACCGTCCCATTACAACACTGTTCATTATTGCTGAAATAATAAGAACAATTATTAAGATATTAAGCCTTAAAATTAAAAATTACATATCTTCAGCAGGTGGTGTCTTTTCGGGGGACACCACTTCCTCTTCTGTGGAAGGTGAATCGGCAATTTCTTCGTCGGTCGTTACAACTTCAGGAACAATACTTACCACCGGTACCATTTCTTTCTTGCTCGGCTGGAAAACATTGTTATTGGCAGTTGTTTTCTCTGCCTCTTTAGCCTATCAAAAATCATTTGATAAGGAGTCATCAGTTCTATTTTATTGCAAAACTGTACTGATCAAACCATATCGTTGTCCCATTCCTGTGAGCACTCCTTCACTTCGTTAATTAGTTTCATTAGTTTACCTAACCGCTCTAACGACCATCCACTTTGCTCGATTGTTTCCTCGGCTTCTTTCGGTGTTTCCTCTTCGTCGTCTTCTTCGGCAGCAGACTTCGTCAGTGCTTCTAAGTCTTGGTTGGCTAGTGGTTCGGATTCTAAGTCAATCAGTTCATCTACGTCTTCCTTCGTCATATCGGCAAATTCTTCACCTTTGATTAACGAAGCTAATTGCACAGCTTTTTGAACAGCCGAGTGTTGGATTTTTTCAGGCGTGAATCCCTTGTCGTCGTGCACAACCTCAGGCCACAACTTCTTCCAGCTTGCATTAACGGTGCAGGGCTTCATCTCTTGCAATGCCTTATGAACATTTTGAAGACATGTAGCAATGGTGAAAGACTTCCAGTACTCCTTCAGGGTGAACGTGTCGTTTTCGGCTTCGGTGGCATTATCAAAGCTACGTACGAGGTTGGACATGGTATTCCTTATGTATAAGGCCTTGAAAGCCCTGATAACTCCCTGGTCCATCGGTTGTATATGGGACGTAGTGCTGGCTGGCAGGAATTCAACCCTAACGCCTTCATACGAAAGATTTCTTGCGTGGCCAACGGCGTTATCCAAAAGAAGAAGGACATTGAATGGCAAGCCCTTCTCTAATAAATAAAGCTTAACTTCAGGAATGAAACTCTGATGGAACCAATCAGAGCTCAGAGGCTTCGTTATCCAGGCAGTAGGAGTGTGCATCCAATGGACTGGTAGCAAGTTCATGTTCTTATTCTTTAAAGCTCTCGGGTTTTTAGACTTGTAAATTAATGTCAGCTTCAACATAAAACCAGCAGCATTACCAGTCATTAAGAAGGTGAACCGGTCTTTATGAGCTTTAAAACCAGGGGCTTTTTTCTCATCTTTAAACAGGAACGTTCGGGAAGGCATCCTCTTCCAAAACAGGCCAGTCTCGTCCATGTTGAATACCTGTTCAGGCCTATATTCCCCTTCAGCGATTATTTATTTAAAAGTGTCTCGAACGTAAGCTTCACCAGCCTCCTTGTTAGCCGAAGCAGCCTCTCCATGTAACGATACGTTTTTCAGGCCGTATCGTTGCTGAAATTTCTGAAACCAGCCTTTGCTTGCAGAAAACGGTTTCTTAGGCTGGGAATCCCTGGACGTTCCTGGCTGTGGGTTGTATACGTCTTCTTCATCTTCATCCTTTTCCGCGAAATTATCATACAACATTTTAGCCTTCGTTGTGATAATGTTAGTATCCAAGGAAACACCTTTCTTACGGCAATCAGCTATCCATATGGCCAAGCAGCTTCCATCCGAACGATACTCTTATTACGAGATGTTACAACCCTCTTAGCCGTTGCATTAAAAGTAATAGCAGCAGTCTTTCTAATATTAACTTCGTCCTTCTTGGTGTAGCGAATGGTGGATTCGTTCACTCCGTAATGGCAAGCTATGGACGCATAAGGATTTCCTTCTTTTACCATATCTAATATCTTCACCTTTTTGGCGATGATCATCATTTTCCGTGACCGTTTAGGCGTAGAAGCATCCTTAGAAGTATTAGCACGTTTGGGAGTCATTGCAGGGGCTTTAAACACACACAAAAGTTCAAAGATGCTGCCGTGGATGAAATCACCAATCACAGGCCAGACATGAATATTGACAGCACCAATCACAGGCAATCAAAACGGGTAGCTGTTATTGGCCGTGTTTCATTTCTGCACCAATCATAGCCCGTCTTGCACATCGCTACGCTATGAAGCTGATCTCGCGTAGCCTTCGCAGACGCACAATGCGTACATCTATAGCCTTTTCAGTTGGTTCTGTTTCCATTTTTACGCTGTTATAAACTCAAATATATGTTTATATCTCAAAATATACCTGTTTTTTTTTACACTAATAATTATATTTATTTTTAATATTTTAATGGTATTTAATGCTATATTTTGGATTTAATGTTTATTATTTTATATATAAGTGGGGGTCGGCCGAGCCCGCGAAGTGGCGAGGGAACACTACTACGAGAGATGAGCTAATTGAGGTGTGGTACCGCGATTTAAAAATTAGTAAAGATTGAAGTCGACTCGTAGACTCGATGCCAAAGCGGATTAATGATCTTCTGAATAATAAAGGCAGTCATATCATGTATTAATTTGAGAGTAATTTTTGTATTCACAGAAAAAAAACGCAAAATATTGACAAAAATCGTAATTTTCCGTTTTGTTTTAATTAATTTGCACAAATGTGTACCTAATTTTTATATTTTTATTCTTATTTTTTATTCATTTATTTTATTATTATTCTTTTTTGCATTGGATAGTGTATCACTACCGCTATGTGGGTTCTATAATTTCATTCACCTCCAAAACATAGGATACATTTTATATACGACATTATAACATGTACCCTGGAGTTCTTTGCAATAGTGTTGCGGTTTTTTTTATTTGTTTTGAGCTTGTTTTTAGTTACAACAGACTAATATATATATATATATATATACATACGTATGCACGTGGTTTCTACTTAATATTACTGACTAATTACTCCTAGATTACCAACTGTTCTCATTGAAAACTGCTCAAAAATTTAAATAACAAGTACAACAACTGAACTAACAAGTGGACACTAAAATATGATTCTATTTGATATATCATACCGTTTTGTTTCAAAGCACAGTTTCCAAATAGACCCTGCATCCTAAAAAACATAAAGTTTAATGATTCCAACATGATAAATATCTTTCTTTTGTTGGAGTTGAATTGGAACAAAAATCTTTCATCTTCTGTGGAAAAATAAACTCAAATTTGTTTTTATATTTTTGTATATATTTGAAAACTTAAACAAAAATATCCTGCATCACATGTTAAACTCAATAAATAGTGATGCTAATATAGTTAGAAAGACCAGTTAAATACAGTTATATCATCCCAAACTTTGGATATTTGAAACGAGTAGCAAAAATTTTTCTTTTGTTTCCTGATATGTGAAAAAAAATGTTTCGTAAATTAATAGATTCATTAAATATACTTTAAAATTTTCAAAGAAAAGCAGAACAAACACTTCATTGTATTCAATTATTTAGCTATACAAAAATATAAACACAAAACTTGTGACATTAATGTAGTAAACCTGACGTGTTAAAGTACAGAAATGCTCTAGTTTTCTCACTTTTTAATTTAAAGTATTAATATTATAGTTGTGAATTCTAATTTAGGATATTCTTCAAGGTTCTTTGATAGTCGTTAATGCTAGACACACATACTTATGAATATATATATATATATTATGTTAATTTGTGATTCATTAGCTTCGTATTTTCAAAACACATACATATTTATAGAAAAGTAATCATACTTGAAAGTAATTATTTGCGATTTTATTTGAAACAAAGACTTGCATTCGCAATTTCTGAAATTTTGTTTTTTCTAGTATGAAAAGGACAAATAATTAAGTAGTAGTTAATTTTTTTCTCACAGAGGATACACAGATAAATTAATACATATCGGTAATATTATTTTATCTCTCTACCGCACAATTTTATGAGGAAATTGAATAAAAAAAAACGAATACTTAGCAGTGGATTCAGTTTTCCTATTTCATAATAGATATATGTTTAGTCGCTAGATGGAAGCAGTAAATGTTTCTATGTAACGACATTTTGAGACAATTCGTTACCCAAATTTGATATGTGAGAACACAGTTTTCGCCAAAAATAATTAAATAATCTAATATTAAAGATATCAAATAGATGAATTCTTTACGAAACTATCTTATCTGTGTATGTCTTATTGATGTCTGACTTAAATAATACTAATGTTTTTTAATAATTAAAATAATACATTATATAGTGGTCTTTTTTTCCCCTTAAATCATCAATATATCCTAGCATTGAGATAGATTTGTAAGTGTATGCGAGAAATGAGTCTTTCAACATATTTGAAGTTTGTGAGTTTAGTTTTCTGCAGTCTCTTTCCGATATCTTGTTTTAATTTTGTGTATCGTATATAAATGGTAGCGTTCCTTGGTCCATTAAGGTCTTGGAGGTCTATCGCCCCCCAGAATATTTAGGGTGAAAGACGAGCACTATATCCTAAACAAATGAGTTGTCAATTAGGTCACTGTCTGTGTGTTTTGTTGTGCCCTCGCCATCTAGTGATATTATCAACTTATGACGAAACTTTGTAATAGCTCACTCGTTTATCTCAAGCATTTCGGGGTTGGTAGATATGTGGCTCAATTTTCCAGTGTACCAAACTCTTCGGCCATGGTCATTCCCTTCCCTCTATTAGCATGAAGTGGTCACTGTTCATCTTGCTGGATTTAACGTAAAGTGGATCACAGTCCATATTGCGTCTTGTAAATTACTTTGTGTCACCATTGTGATGTTTCTTGTAGCATATGGACATGTTTTTTATATTGAGGAAGAACATTATTCGAGTCACCCAAACATTCTCACAGATAACCGTCAATTCTTCATGTACATGTCTGCTCGTGTTCCTAATTTTCTTCGTGTAGACCATTGTATAGTAATGAGCAATTACTTCGGCATGGGGCTTTTGTGTCGGAGGTGTGGCATGTAAAGTCATATCTCTAAGGATTGTGTTGCATCCAAGACTCTTGATATTTACTATGCGGTCATGAAGCTTCTGTCTGTATTATAATGTGTATGCTATTTGTAATGGTAACCGTTAGGCTGTTACTTATCTTCAAGAGCCAAATACATACTTCAGTAAAACTAGTCCTGTTCCTTCTGTTGGAGAATCGCCTTCTTTCCTTCACTCAGAATCAGTTGCCATGCAGAAATCTTTGCCTGAATCAGACGTTCTTATTGTTGTGAAACAGATTGATGTGGATAGTATTTCTCTAATTGTTTTAAACGAACAAGTCAGTCAGCATTGCCTCACAGTCATATGCACAGCCTGCATCTCTCCCAGGATCAAATTGTCGAGATGATCCCTGAACAAGTTCCATCCCCAATGAATTGTTCTGCTACAAGTTCCCCTGTAGTGACCCCAACTTCATCTTACTACTCTGCTTTATAGGAGTTTTCTTCTAGTTCCATTGTGCTCTTTTTCTGTGTAAAGATGAAACATTGGCTATTTCTTCAGCTTTAGTTTACAATTCTTCACCTACAATAACAAGATTGGCTCGCTTGAGTGCATCTTGAAATCATCCGACCAATGATAATCAGTTAAGTGTTATTTCTCTGTCGAGCTCACTACTCACGTCACCTACAACATGCCAAAAAAAATACACTAGCTGCGGTTCCTCTTTATGTCAACAATGAAGACAATACTATGAATTATAATACTAAATGTCTTACGAGTGATACTGACAACAATTATGCTACATTATCTCATTTCGTAGTAATTCATTTCAAAACTATATCCCTTGACTCAGACACCTTGATAGAGTGAAGTGGAACTGTATTCGTACACCAGCTAAGTTCTACCACACTAATTTACTTAAACAACTAGATAGTAAAACTGTGAGGGAGGTTTAAGGTATTCTTTTGTTGAGAGTCATTTCCATTTTCAATCTCTCTTTGCTCCATCTGACGTTTAGACTTCTTTTTGGGATGACTTTACACACTTCATTCACCCTCTAAACTCAATGAACCTTTTACTGTTGAGGAGTGTGATTGAGCACTTCATCCCTTCCAAAAAGACTTATGTCCTGGTCATGATGGATTAATTGTGGAATTCTACTATTCTGAGTGGAATGTTTTAAGTCCTTATTTCGTGAGAGTTTTTAAAATTTTACCGCTCCAAAGCTTTCTTCACTCTAGGACATCTGAAAGGTTCATTCCTGTAATCTGTAAAGACCTCAGTAGCTCTCACACACTCTCTGCTTATGGACCAATATACTTGCTCAATGTATACTATGAAATTTTCGCTGAAGTACGCAGTCTTCGTTTGGACACTGTGTTAAGTGAACTTGTCTAGCTTACTCCAGCATGTTCGTAGTATACAATACAATTTCATGTCACTGGGAGACCTTTTTCATAATATCGACCACAGTAATCTTCCACTTGTCATCTTTGCTCTCACTTAAAGTAAGACCACCAATTCCTAATTTCTATGGTTTATTCTGAAACATTATGGTTTTCCAGATTTCTGTTTAACATTTGTCCAATTTCTGTACTAAGAGACCATTAGCAAGGGCTTGGTCAATGGCTTTTTGACCTCATCACTTCCTGTTCTTTAAGACGTGTGTTAGGATTATCCATTGTTCTCTTTCTCGTATGTCCTCGTAATTGGGTGTCAATTGTAATTTATAGCTCATTCTCAGAAAACCAGGGCATTCCACTTTCTGACAGCAATGGATGTAACATTTATAAGACATGCAGATGACGTCAATTTTTGTTTTTGAATTCGTATTTTCGTGGGCAAGTTAATAGACAGCGTCACTTTGTATTATTTGGTCAGTAGTGCCCAGCAAAATTATCAACAGCCTTGATCCCTATGACTAGGTGTGTGAAGGTGGTTGTCTTACAACTTGCACTGATGAAATGAGGAGGTGAAGTGTTTAGGTGCCTGGTTTCAACAAATGTCTGCCAGTTTGCATCATCCCTATCTGTTATTGGAGGCGCACTGAAGGTGTACAAGCACTTTCCCTTATGAATTCAGTTACGTAATTCCATCGTCCGTCAGCGAATTCTGCCACTTGCTGATGTGATGCACCATTTGAAGTGCTTGGTGTTTTTTTTTTTATTTGTGTGAAACTATAAAACTAAACTGGTCTTATGCCTGACTCTTCAACTTTGGTATTCTTTTTACTGCAACAAGTGCTTTACTTCTCACATTGCACTTGCCCAAAGAAGTTTACTACGACAGCAACACTCAGTTTTTTCTTCAATTGCTATTGGTTGTGGTTCGGTCTCAAGTATTTTGCTTGGCTGACTCTCTTTCCACATCTGCTTTTTTGACCCTCTTCCTGGTATCCTGCTGTCACTCAAGCGCTTCATTTTTTCACTTTGTCAGTTCCTGACTTTATGAACGAAGCTGCTTCTGTGACAGCAATCTTCCAAGTTCCTCCTCCTTTTCCTTCTCCAAGGATTGTCCAGTAGGCTCCCCGTATCTTCTGGAACAAGGTGTGACAATGGATCACCTCTGTGTATTTCGACTGTACTCTTTGTGACTTAGACTCACGGATTGTTCACATTTTTTACCAGTTCGTGAGCTATAGTTCTTTAGACAGATGTACACGCCAGATGCAGGCCTCATTTGTCAAACGTGTTTTCAACCTGTTCTTCATTAGTTTGTTGACGTTTCCTCTCTCAAAGTTCGGCAGTGGCTGGCTTGTGTCTTCCTTTTGCCTTAAATATTCTCTAACACCTCTACCGTTGTCCTCTTCTTTTTTTATCATGTTGCCCTATCCAAGCATATGCTGTAGTTAACACAGAATTTTCACATCTGTTGACACTTCTTGGACTTGTTTATTAATTCATGCATCGGGTTTGGTGTCGTCACTCTCTTCGTATTGAGGCTGGTTACTTTCTCGCTCACTATCAGTGTGATTTGTTGTGGTGTCACTGCTAGTATCCTTTATTTAAGATCATGCAGGATTACATTCATCTCTAATTTTAATTTCTGTATTTTTACGTTATTTGAGTAATGTTTTTTTGTTTTCTAAAACATGTTGTTTGCTGTATATGCTCTGAATGTTTAATATTGTCAGTTAACATGGTTTCTACTATTAAGAAAACCATTTTTTTGTTATTTTATTGTCCATTAATCTGTCATATTTTTATACTCACAAGTATTTTTGTATTAATTGTTTTGAGCATATTTTCGTTATTGTGATGTATTTATAGTTTTTGTACTTTTTGACTTCGAAATGGGTGTCATACTTCATGACCTGGGGTCAGTATGATGTCATCCCTATTAATTGCTCTGATTATGAATGTGGTCATCAACTGCATGAACCTAACTGGGGTGAAGCTGGAAAACATGGTTCTGGAAATGTCCTCTTAACGTACATTAAATGCTCTGAAGAAACTTGTATCGTTCAGAAGGAACCATTCTTTCTTCACTGGCTTCTTCTGTTAATATTAAAATGCAATTAAAATATTCAGCTTAAATTAACAAAATTATTTACATGTACAAAAACATAAAAAGTTTGTTTTAAAAATCTAATTTATTAGTTTAGTTATATGTCAGTAGATGGCGAAAGCTTCATATATCTTTTTAAAAAGAAATTATTTTCTGCTGATTAAAATGCAAGAAGTAAATGTGTTTTTTTTTCCGAAACCATTATTATTGTGAGCATTTTGTCTGCTATCTGGTGAGATGTGGCACAAATATAAAAAAATCCATGTGAGTTTGCAGTCCAAACTAATGGAATCTCATTGTGGTCACTTATTCAAGTGCAATATTAAATCAGGTTTTCTTAAGTACATACAATGAAATGTGGGCATTTTATAGCATTATAACAGTTCAAATAAAAAACACATTTATCAAGGTAAAGAGGGTCAGGTTTATAACACTTAGGAATGAGTGACTTTCATACACCAATCTGATTCTTCATGTTATTTCTTATTAATTCAATAGAGCTATTAATATAATACCAATTTTAACTTACTCCATATTTGTTTTGTTTACTTTTAAAATACTTCTACCCATCATTCTTCAAATGTTATTATTTTGGCTGGCTATCGTTGTTACATATTTACAGTAATAATGTTTTACATCGTTTAACATGTTATTCATTGTAAAGGATTAGCAAGAATTTGATTTTCTTTGCAGACTTTAATTGTTTAAATACAATTTCCTACTACTATATTATAGTATAGAAAACTAAGTTTAAATATTCAATATTTATAAAGGAAAATAAATAAATATGTTTAAAATGAGACGAGTTTCCTTTTGTTTTTTATTTCCATGCATCTTCCAATCGAAGAGGGAGTAATAAATACTAGTAACGTCATAATAATGTGAATTATTCAGACTAAAGTATGTCTCCACCTTCTTCTTTGTTTTTATAAACACCCTTTTGTTAACTTTTAAGTTGAACCAACTGAGTAAATAAAAATACAAGAAACTGACTTTCAGATTTAATACTTTTGATACTTGCGATATGTTTTCCTATAGGATTCCGTTATGCTGTTTATGAAATCCCTGTTTTGATGTTGCAAGGATTTTGTAGCTCATTTGAATATTATTATTGTGTATAAGATGTACGTGTCACATTCACTCATGTTCAGGAATCCTCAATACTGTGTTAATTTTATAACTAACAAATTTAAGAGTTATGTACCAATATTTTGTCCAAAACTTTTGTGAATATATCCGGCAGTTTTATTAATAAAGAAATTAAAACAATGAAAGCTGTTTATATCAAAGAGTAAGCTGTACAGTGAAAATGAAGTTCACAATTTATGTATTTCTCTCATTTTGGACACGTTGACTTATCACATTTTCACATTGTACGAACAAAAATACACAATAATCGAATTCAAGAATGCAACTCATGTTCTGCACGAGATATGTAAAAAGTCCACGTATGGCTTCTTTGATTTTAACGGAAGTTCTTGTCAACTTGAAACATCAATTTAGATTCTGGAGGCAGCCCTAACATCGAACAATTTTGCCATGTCATTCGTAAGTCTCTGTCACATGACCATAAACTAAGTTGATACAATTTCTTCTTGACATGTTCACAGAGCTATCAAACTCTAGTATTTATGAGAAAGGGAGTTGATTTCTTCTCAGGAAATTGCAATAACATCTGTATCTCTTATTTTATAACTTTGAACGTCAGGTAAAGGAGAAAGTTACAACTAAATTGTATTACAGTTTCTACTATTCAAAACTCTGCGATCAGCAGCGACTGTGCCCAGCTATCAAATCTTAAGAGTCGAAAGTATTTTTTTCTTTCACAATATGGGCTCTTTGAATAGTCCGTAAACATCAAACTCTCATTATTGGAGAGTGTGTTAGCACTATCTACGTAGTCACTCTCTTTCCGGTGTATCCCGCTGCTTTTAAGCTATTTATAGCGTCTCAAAGTCAAAAACCAGCGAACAGCGAAAACTGAGATTGATTATTTTTTTCATCAACATTTCTCTTAAAGAAGTCTTGCGCCTACTTAATTATGGCACTAACTATAATTTTATCATAATTTCATATCACAAAACAGTTTTCACAATCCATGACTACATATTTATTATGATTTTATGGACAGTCTATAATGATTTATAATACACACTAGTAATCCATCTATGCCATCTTATCAAAAGAATAAACAAACAAGTACTATAGAAAAAATTATCGCTAACGAAAAAAAATGTAGGTTTGGTTACTGAAAAAGGAACCAAACGAGATAGGGATGGAAATGGACATCTTCCTTCATCCGGTTATACTGATCACATAACAGACTAATTCTTGTGTTTATACAAAGAATAAAAACCCTACATTACTAACCTGATCACTGGTAAAATAAATGGAACCAGAATGTTAATTTTATATAAGATAGTTATACAAGTAGTGTTCGAAAGTTATACAAAGAAACGGTGTAATGATGAGAGCTGAGAGTATATTCAAACTTCAATCTTTCGATACACAATATGAGGAAGCTATGTGACCATGATCCAGATGAAGTAATATACCCTCTTCAACGCCTGTCTTGTTTGTTTGTTTCTAAAGTTTAGTAGCCAGCTCTACATAATTTTCAATTTAGCAACAGTTTTTCACTAAATACGTTTAACATTATAAATGAAACGACAAAAGGTTTAACTGACGAAGCATCTTTTTCCACTGTTCTGTTTTCTAAATCAAGGCTGAAGGTATTAAAATAACAGCATATTTAAATATTAACATGTAAGAGTTTGAGTATCTGTTCTTACAGCACAGCCACTTCGGGTTATCTGCGGAGTCCACCCAAGGGAATCGAACCACTGGTTTTAGAGTTGTAAATTCGTAGACTCAACACTGTACCATCGGGGTACAATACGTAAGAATATACATAGCAATACGTAATAGTTCGCTAGACGAGAACATTAATTACACACAGGTTCCATATCATATTCTTTTACGATACATTTGTCAGGTGGTGAAAAATGCTACTACTGCGAAGACCACATCAACACCTATGTGTGCTTAGTACGAGCGGCTCTTTGTTTATTGCAAAATTCATATATATATATATATATATATATATTAGATACATAATTTTGGCTTGTTTGAAATTATGGTTTTGCAGTTGGAATAATCCTTACAGTGACTGAGCCTAATCTTCCAATACACAGGATAAAACATTCACGTTTGTTTTTATCAAAATAATAAAAAAAACATTATGTAGTTTTCATGATATCATTGACAACTGAGCGTTCCTGTATTAAACTAGTCGATGTGAGAAGTTAATTACGAATCAGTATCTTGCAGTTATGATAATTCTATTAAGGCTATGTGCTATTAAACTACTTAGCAGAGGTACTAAGCACTCGTCATCTGTTCTAAGGGATTCGCATTACTTTTGCCTGGCTTGGCCAAGCGCGTGAGGCTTGCGACTCGTAATCCGAGGGTCGCGAGCTCGCGCTAAACATGCTTGCCCTCCCAGCCGTGGGGGCGTATAATGTGTCGGTCAATCCCACTATTCGTTGGTAAAAGAGTAGCCCAAGAGTTGGCGGTTGGTGGTGATGACTAGCTGCTTTCCCTCTAGTCTTACACTGCTAAATTAGGGGCGGCTAGCACAGATAGCCCTCGAGTAGCTTTGTGCGAAATTCCAAAAAAACAAAAAAACATTATTTTTGTAAAAGACCAAGAACTCAGAGTACTGGATATATTTTACAGTATCATACTAATTTTATCCCGTCTAACCTGCACAAATGTACATGATTGTAAGTCATCAACTTAAAGAGAAATAAATTGCATTATTTTTGGAAAGAATAATGAGATTCGTAGACACATGTCAGAAATAGTGTCTTCACTATTTCATTCAGCTGTAAATCTCTATTCTGACTCCACGTCTACAGTATAATTAGTTTTAGTTGAGTCAAAAGAAGGATTTGTTGTTGTTTAAATTAAGCAAAAAGATTCAAAATGGCTCTCTATGCTTTGCCCACCACAGGTATCGAAACCCGGCTTTTAGTGTTGTAAGTCCGAAAATATACAGCTGTGCTACTGGGGGAATAGATTTGGAGTTTGAAAAAATAATGTAGACATTATTACCAGCGTTTTTTTTATTATTTTAGAGTTATTACTTGTAGTTACTACTTTATAGTTATTATTTGTGATTACTACTTTAGAGTTATTACTTGTAGTTACTATTTTAGAGTTATTACTCGTAGTTACTACTTTAGAGTTATTACTTGTATTAATACTTTAGAGGTATTATTTGTAGTTACTATTTCAGAGTCATTACTTGTAGGCTTAAAATATGATGTTTGTGTTTTGACTCAGCTTGTATCTGTTCCAGTATAATGATTGTAATTTCCTCTTTTTAAATTAATACTTCACTAATTTTCATTTTTGAGTTTTGATGTCCATTTATGAATAATAAATTTTAAATTACACACGTGCATGTGCGTTCAGTTGAATGTTAAATGTTTTTCAACAGTCTACTGCTGCACTGGCTTTTTTCCGCCCAAGCACCACGTTTATCTTATTCAAAATTAATAACAAATGTACAACAAATAATAAATACCTATGCTTGTATGCAGCTACAAGAAAAAAAATGTAAAGTTGTTTTCAAAGGACCCCTCTTGAAGGTAAAGACTGTGTTATCACAGATTTATTGTTTTGATTTGGTTTTAATTTCGCGCAAAGATACACAAAGATTATCTGTGCTAGCCATCCCTGATTTAGCTAGAGGGAAAGCAGCTAGCCATCACCACCCGCCGCAAATTATTGAGCTACTCTTTTACCAGTGCATAGTAGGATTGACCTTTACATTATAAAGGCCCACGGGTAAAACGGCGAGTATGTTTGCTGGAATGGGGATTCAAATCTGTTCCCCTCATATTGCAAGTCAATCGCCTTAACAACATGGAATTACAGATTTGTTGATCGCCTTCATCAATTTCATAAAGTAATGTAACAAAAGATGAGCAGCAAAAACATAACCTTGTCGAAATGGAATGAACTTTATTCTAAGATAATACAACACAGAGAAATGTATTGTAAGTAAGCTGAGTAACATGCTTACCTTGTTAGGTCTACACAACACATATGTAAGTTCTTCAGTTATCTACTATGGCAATGTAAATAATGTATGCCTAGTAGGCAACAGCAGCACATTTGGCGTAAGTTGCCAAATATCGACAACATTTACAGCTTATACCTTAATACCAAGATTCTAACAATAACAATGGCTATATGCATTGATAATAAGTACTAATTATTTATCCACAATTTTGTGGACTTTTGTGCAAAATAACCAGCTGATTTTGCTATAAGTTTGTGAAAAAGGAATATTAATGACAAAGTGAACAGATGAGCAAATTCTGATGTTGTCTACATTGTTATATTGCTTATTTTGTTTATTATCAGTCTTTGGATAATTTTAACTATTGAAAATAAATATGTTGACTATTATTTCAATAATAATTCTGCTTCCTTAAGGTGGTTTTTGCTTAAAGTTTTCAGTGGAGTTTTGGGCAAATTATGGTGCAATCCCTATTATGAACCATTATCGTGGTTCATGACACAACATTAATTACGAAACAAATGTATATATATCAATAAAGAAATAACCAATAACGGTGCTTTCGTTGCACATTTTTTCGCTCATGAAATCCACAAATTTGTAAAGAATTTGTACATTACCAAGCACCAGAGAACAGAATATAGAATGATACTGCTAAGCCTTTCTTATGTAACTCACTCATTCGTACATAATCACTTTTACCTAACTACCTTATTTAATACTTTCTTGCATGATTTCTCAATCTAAATATTTTTATGTACTTGTTTTTAAAGCGCTTCACATATGTTTAAATAATATTTCTAAAATATTTACCTATATAATATTTAGTTACTAATTAAACAATGAAATTATATGATAATGCGTATCAAAGAAACTTTCAGCATGTACTTAAACAATAAATAAAAATATTAGTACATCAAATTAACACATTTTTGTACAATAATATGATAATACGGTAGTTAATTACGAAATGCACAACTAAAGTAAAGCAATAATTAATGCCAAAAAATAAATTTGGGGTCAACTCAATATAATACTTTATATATAGACTACTATAGCTAGACGGCTAGAGCACTCGTCTCGTATTCTGAGGGTCGCAGGTTCAAATTCCCATCACACCAAATAAGCCCGCCACTTCAGCCATAGGAGCATTATAATGATAGATCAATCTCACTATTCCTTTTCTTTTTATCATTTTTTATAACTGTTATCTTATAACAGTTATAGAAAATAACAACTAGGAAAGTTAAGTGACGAACAATTTTTATACTATTCTTTTTTAATGGAAATAAATCGAAATACATATCTAAAAGATACGCTGCATTGATAGATTGACTTAATGTTGACTAAGTTGTTTGTGAAGCTCATATTAAAACTTCTATAGGAAGATATAAGTTTTTGTAGAAAATTCTGAAAGATCCGTATGCAAATAAGAAAATTAACATGTGCCATTTATGTTCAAAGCTGTAAACAGTTTATTTCACATGGAAATTGCTACTGACTGATAAATAAAAATATAACACTACAAGGAGTCATTTTTCTAATTATCTAGAATTTATTTACAGCATGACATTTAATGGAAACATATCATTTGTTTATCCGGGCGAGTTATAAAATGTTAATGTGTTTATCACTAATACGATACGACTTTACAGTATATGACACTCAAATTGAGATGAACTGTTTGGTCAATTTAACACGAGTTACATTAAAGTAAAGGGTTTGAAAGTTAAATGAATCATTCGGACAAAGATGGCGATAACCAGATATTTGTGTTGGTTCCTGAAGACATCCTGCACGTGTTTATTGATTTCACGTTCTCTCTTGGCGCCAGGAATAAATGAAACTACACTGCGTATTCTTCATTATCTTAAACCCAAAAATAAAATTACTTTTAACTTGCAAAGTGCACATAAACACGTTCGTTCGTTCCCTATGGAATTAAGAGACCATCTACGACAGTTAGACACTATAATCCATAACAGAAATATAGAGTAAAGGCTGCAAGTAAACAAGTAGAGACAAGAGAAAGAAATAGATAATATAATAGCAAGTGGATGCTACATTCAACATTAGATGCAATGCGCAGAAGTTTACGAAAAATACTAAGTTTTAAATAAGTTCAAATAAATCGTTTAAATTAGAAAAAAGAAATGAATGAAAGATGAAACATTATATATTATTATTTCTTATTTCGAATATTCTTTGGTTTTGAAATTATAAACGAAACCAATAATTGATGAAAAGGGGTTTGAAGTCAAGAAATAAAAGTTTCAAGTCATTTGAGAAGTGTATAAAGTAAACTAGTAGATCGCTTCATTAAATGAAATCGATCTCAGCTTATTAAAACAAAAGTCGCAAAAGCATAGCACACGCATTCAAAATACGAAGAAGGTGCAGAAGTTATACTGAGCCCATCAATACCTAAAAATTCGAGAATGTATGTAAGAGTGTGTGTGTATTTTTATATCAAAACCACATCGGGCTATCTGCTGAGCTCAGAGAAGGGAATCAAACCGCTGATTTGAGCGTTGTAAATCTGTAGACTTACCGCTGTACTAGCGGTGAACGCTGGTTAAAACAACTAATGTTAATATTTTCTAACTATCAGAAGCTGTCAGTGTTCGAAGATCGCTAACTATATGAATAAAAATCATTAAGGTATTCACTTCTAAGGACAAGACGTAACCAAGCTGGTTAAGGTTTTCCTTGTTGATCTTTTGTGTAAAGAAAGTTGGACGGTGTGTAGCTGATTTTAATATAGAATATTTTCAAGTTTAAATGTTCACATTGTTTTGTGACAATAAGTGAGATGATTAACATAAAAAAAGAACTTATTCTTCTAAAATAAAAATAAATATAGCTATATTTGAAGTTAAAATTAACAGAAAAAGGGACTTTGCCACATTTGAAATTAAAATTAACAGATTAAGGGACTTTGTTACATTTGAAATTAAAATTTACACTGTAACAAGGGACTTTGTTACATTTGAAATTAAAATTAACAGAAAAAGGGATTTAGCCAGTTTTGAAATTAAAATGAATAGTTGTGCTTACTTTGTATAATCTCTGGGTTTTTGAAAAATCAATTTAATTCTACTATCAAACATGTTCTACAGAAAACATATTTGGAAACATATAAACTTGTACGTGTCAGCTACTTTCATCCTTAGAATTACGGAGCTTTCAAAATATTACATTCTGAATGACAGAAACATTAGTTTAAATAATAATGACAAGAGAGTAAAAATAGGCGACGATAAATATGACGCAAATAAATAATATCGTATTATTATTATACCGTTTCATAGCTTCATTTAATGTCTACAATAACAGGAGTTAATAATTAAAGCTGATAATATAAAACAGTCCACCAATTTGTTTGTCGTGTCCCAGTCGGCCTAATCAACTTCGATGTTGACGAAATGTCTCGTCAACATTGGATATAGCAGGTGAAGTACAGTTGAAACGTTGTAATATATTATTATTTGTTTCCACTTATATGTTCTTTATTTATATAATTATATAAGCAGTCTATCTTATCTGTATATATATATATTTGTGATATATTTTCACCCAAATTTTATACGAGCATTTGAAGCCCTTATTTATATTCATTCTTTATTTATCTATTCTTACTCGTTATATGAAAGTCGCAGGTTGGAATCACCGTCACACCAAACATGCTCACCCTTTCAGCTGTGAAAGCGTTTTACTGTGACGGTCAATTCCACTATTCATTGGTAAAACAGTAATCCAAGAGTTGGCAGTGGGTGGTGATGACTAGATGCCTTCCCTCTGGTCTTGCACGGCTAAATTAGGGACAGCTAGTGTAGATAGTTTTTGAGTAACTTTGTGCAAGTTTCAAAAACAAAAACAAAAAAAACTACACAAATCGTTCGATGAACCATATGGTAACGCGTTTATCCGATGGCTGTACTAAATTTAAAATTAATAAAATATACTTATAAACTGTTTTACTTAAAACATTAAAAATATTTACATATCGTCTAGACCATTAATCGATTCCAGTAAATAGACGTGCTGAAAGTAGTGTTGTAATAGTCATTGTAAAAAAAAACAAAAAAACACCTAGTCGTTTATAAAAAGTCTTGTCGAGTCTATGTCTGATTTTTCATCATATTTCAAACCAAAAGACCTGTACGCTATTCAAACTTTGCAGTTATATACTGGATATCACAATCAATATTTCACAGGATTTCAATGGTATTTGGGAGAATAATGGTGATACAAAAACAAAACGTGGGTGAATATGAAGAGCATAATAAAAATCTCAAGATACTGGTGGAGATCGTAAAAATTCCGGTTCAATGTTAAGGGGCTAAAATTATTTTGTACGTAATTGAGAATTATTTAAAGATGGATATTTTACCCAAAAGTAAAATAATGTTTGGCGGGTAAACTATGGTATTTGGTTTAGAGTGTCCCTATTCTACTAGAATATTGTGGCTTAAATCATTTGACTGCTGAAATGGCTTGAACAGCTTTATAAACGACAATTAAAGGACTAATTACAACACTGAAGGCGTGAGAGCGTCATAATGTGACGGTTATCCCACTATTCGTTGGTAAAATAATAACCCAAGAAATGGTGGTGGGTGATGATGACTAACTGCCCTCGTAGCTTTGTGCGAAATTCAAAAACATACAAACAAATAAACAAACATCCTTTCTCATGCATTTCATTTGATCAAGTCCCTGAAAAAGGGTGCATATTTCATGTTTATTTGCTGTTAAACCAAAAGCTATAAAAATATGTTTGTTTGTTTTTTCAGTATACCTATCACTATCATTATTACTCAGCTAGCAGGGAGTCATAATTTATGTATAAATATATAATGGTTTTTGGATTTACCCTTTGAATTTGCTCGTTTAACGCACTAATAATTTATTTCACGTTGCATCAGATACTACTATTTCTTTATAAAATGTTAAACGGAATTTCTTTGCAATTATTCATTGTTTCCTTTTAAAGAAAACAATCTTATATTCGAGCACAAGCAAAGAAAAATGGAAATAAGTCCCACGGTGTATTTTCAGTGCTACCTTTTATAATATTCTGAATCTTAAGATAAACAGCCAAAGTTAATACTTTTGAAGTCTGCTTGGACTACTTTGTTCCTTGAAGACCTTTAAGACGGAGTTTAGCAAAGCCTACCGTAAAAGGTGATTCTTTATCTCAACAAACCACAATATAAAGTGTTACAAATAGCAGCACTTTTAGTGGAACCGTTTTTGCTTGCAAAAGTTTGACAGTAATGGAAAACGATACTGAATGACTGCATATCAACAATTTTGAATTCGATTCTAGCTTCCAGAATTTGAAACAAAATTGGCTTCTTTTATATGCATGCACTCATTCATCCATTTATTATATATTTGTCTATCAATAGTTGAAAATATATTATAATTGCAAGTTTATCTACCAATTTGTTAAACGTTACTAATTCCAATACATACTTTTATTCCTCTTCAGATCATTATTATTCCAGACAATGAAAAATATTTTCTGATAATTCTGGTAAACATTATTTTTATACGTATAATTTGAGCTGAAATATATTAAATGTGTAAGAAATTTTGTAATACATGTGTATATATATATATGTGTGTATGTGTGCGTGTTACCCTCCAACATATGTTAAATTTAGTAGCAATTTTATTAGCATTGATACGAAGATCGAAGCGGTCCTTGTGACGGATTTACCATCACATATCTATTTTAATATCGATGTTTGTTAACTTTAAATTTATATTTAGAAATGTACCTAAAATATATTGTTAAATCGGTTTTGCAAAACTCTGACTTATCCAATAAAATTATCGAAAAATTTTCGAATATAAAAATCAACAATACGTGTGTGTACGTAAACACTGGTATCTGCTGTTTATTGTTGTGCAAGCCGAAACTTGTAGAAATTTAACAATAAATGAGCTATAAATATAATAAACGCAAAGCGCCAAGAGATATTATATATTATTGGTTTGCTTTAATTGGGGAACTCCGAACCTCGAAAACTAACCTAACCAAAGTTGTGGTAGGACTTTCGGTTCGAATCTTTTTTCATAGGGCTGGTGCACATCGGTAAAAAGCAACCAGAGTTTTCAGAAGAATTACTTTCTTCATCCCACTCATGGTTTGAGTAATAATTGAGGGACAGTAGGTTAAAAATCATCGTAAATAGAAGTTAAATAATTAAATAACTAAGAAACAAGAAGAAAAAAAAGATATAAATTATACGCATACATGCAGAGAGTTTCAGGGGTTACGGCAGAGGTCGTGTCATTGAATACGGAGAGTCAGTCACTTCTTAAAAAACAGATAAAGAGAGTAGGTTTGGTTCTATGAATACTAATACCCAAAAATCTGGATATGGAAGAAAAACGGGTGCGTGAAAACTCACCTTGGAAACTATAATTTGGACTAGACTTATTAATCGTAGACTTCAGATATTTGACCAGGAACGTTTATAAATTTCGAACACTACCAATCACTTTACTTCTATGGGTTTACACTGGTCTTTAGTATTTTTATGAAGACGTTAAATAACATCAGCAACTAATAAATAACTTGATGCTTGATCAACGAAGAATACAGGGCTAGCTAGCTCTCTGTTAAACAAACTGTATTTACATCAACTCGATGTTAACTAGCTCATTGTGAACCTTCGATAATATATCAAGGAAGTTCTATAAAAGATAGAAAACTCAATATTCTTTGTAAATAGATCATTATTTGCAATAACAGTTATGATAAATTATGTTATTGCTGGTGTATTAAAATATATTTGTATTAAAAAAGAAAGCTGTGAGTGACAATCTTGTTGGAATGTATCATAAATTCAATAGATTTTGACATTTATTTAGTTTATTTATATCATGATCATTTGTTATTTAAAATAAGACAACTAAAAACCTCTAACATCATATGACCTAATATCTTACATATACATTATAATAATGATTTAAAGCCAAAAACACATTAAATTAAACAAAATACACTGCATTAAAAATTCCTAGAGTACAAGCTACAACATTTGATTATAAAATGTATCCTAGGTTTTGGAGGTGACGAGGGGGTAGAACCCACACTGCGCTGGGAATACACCGTCTATCAGTCTTAACCTCCAATTCGTTAGCCTTACACAAGATCTATATGAATGATATCTGAACTTTCAATGAAAATACATTTTTTTCTTGTAATTATATCTTCCGTTGTTACCGAATAAGGTGCACTCTGATTAATACGCGTTTTCTTCATATCTGCCACCTTTGTGAATTTCCTATTGTTTTACAAAGGTCTAACTCGAGATCGTTATTTAATGTTGTTTTTGTCTCAATTTGCATTTCAAGTAAATACGAAAACTTTCTATTGGATTAAGTCAAAACGAATTATACACACACATACACACACAATGTTGCATGTAATTCAGCTTTATTGCTTTGATGACTTCAGCCAAACCTTTTAAAATTATACTGTTACTTTATAAAAAGAGGACAAGCTTTAAACTCTGGCTATGTAACAGTACATTTTCTGTGGTTTAGTGATTAAATGAAGCGAAGTAGTTAAGAATACAAGAAAAATTACTTAACAATAATCGTTATGAGAAAATGTTTCGACGAATGCAGCTAATAAGCAGACATTCGTCGCTTTCTTTCTACCTCACTAAGGCTCAGAAAGCTCAGGAGAAATTAACTTTATTCCACAGTTTTACTTGCGGCTACAGTGTTAACTTAGTGACCAATACAAAAGCCCTGAAAGTTATTATATTAAACTGTTGAAGCATGGCCATTTTTTTTACCCTTTATAGACACTCAGACAATTAACTTAGTTCAGTTTCAGTTTACTACTAGAAGTGTAATTGTAATCGATCGTATCTTCTTTGGCATAAAGAGAATCAAGTTAGTCGGTCGTGGATGAATAGCATATATTTGTTGTGGATATGAGATTCTTGATCGATTTATTTCTATTGATTATTTGTCAGTAATACAGAATAGACACATTTGTACCAAAACCACAAGTCGTTTCGAAAACAAAATATCCAACCAGCGTGTATGATATTAGAATAAAAGCTCCCCTAGCGTGAACTGAAAAATAAAAAATTAAAACGTCTAAAGAAATTTGATTTCGACAGAACCAAAGACTACTGAAAGTAAAGGACTAATATATACTATGACATCCTAATATTCAGGAAAGAAAGTTTCTAAACATAAAGAGTAGACAGATACATTGACCAGAACGTTCAAAGAACGTGTATGTAATCAGAATAGAAGAATCTCAAACATAACAAACTGGCAGATAACATCACTAAAACATCTAAAGAACATGTAAGGTGTTAAAAACAGAAGTTTCTCGAACATAAGGGCTTACAGATATTCTGACAAAAACATCCAAACAACAAGTATGATATTAGAAAACAAGGATCCCAAACATAACGAACTGTCAGATAACATCACTAAAGTATCCAAAAAACATGAACATAAGGGCTTACAGATATTCTGACCAAAATATCCAAAGAACAAGTTTGATATTAAAACAGAAGGATCTTAAACATAATGAACTGGCAGATAAAATCGCTTAAATATCTAGAAGAACATGAATATAAGGAACTTACAGATACTTCGACCACAAAATCCAGAGAACAAGTATCCATTTATAATAGGTAAAAAGCTATTAATTAATTAAAGTTCTTATGATGTATACTTAAAAAATGAGGAAAGATTAAGAATCTTATCTAACTGCCGTGGTTTTAAACTGCTATCTGAAAGCATATATAAGCATTCATATTCAAGTCTGTAAATAAGTGTAGAATAGATTATTCAAGAAAATTAGATTAAAATTTGTGTAAAATGTAATAGAAATGAAACACTAATTATTAAAAAAAGGAAATTCACAAATGAGAAGACAACTGAAAAGGTGTATAAATACAAACTTACATAAACCAGTAACCACACTCTGATGTTAATGTGCACACTCCATTAGGATTAAGACAGAGTAACAACTCTTCTATTTTGAGTATCTTCTCAACCGAAGAGATAATTTTTTCTGTTTGAAAACTTTAATAAATAACTTATATACATGTTTTTTTTTTCTCTTATATCTAAAATCATCATCTGGCCCCAAATTAATCTAAATAACAAAAATAAATATGAAACCAATATGACGACATGATTTTCTTTATCTCTGAACACAGCTTTACTGATGTTTCCTAAGCATCAAGTGGAAGTCACTAGCTTTTCTTGGATTCAAGAATTTATTAAACATTAAAAGGTCCTACGATAATAGTTTATAATATTGTTTCTCACCCTTCGAAATATTTTAGTTTTAAATACAATTATTCACGCCCCCAAGTGGCTCAGCGGTATGTCTGCGGACTTACAACGCTAAAAGCCGGGTTTCGATACCCGTGGTTAGCAGAGCACCGATAGCCCATTGTGTAGCTTTGTGCTTAATTCAAAACACCAACAACAATTATCTACGTTTTCGTTCTGAGGCGATGTTTCGGTCATTTCATATTCCAGATTGTTGTCGTTTGCGTTACAAATAAATCGGAGATCATTGGCTTCTTTAATAACAGTAATGTATATGTACTTCTGAAACAAGTGATATAAGAAATTGTGCAAAGGTAATAACATTTGATGTGCTACACGACATTCAGTTGACATTTGCTTACAGAAACTAATTTTTTCGAAATAATTATTTTGACTTCCACTTATTGTGATTGACCGAAACAAAATTAGAATTAATTAGGTCCATTAACATAAATTTATCAAACCTTTTCAGCTCTCAATAACAAGATGGTTATATATTTTGAAGAAATATCTCCAGTCTACCAACTTAACCCCCGTGTACAGTACTGTGTAAAAATGTTAGGACAGAATAATATTTTGTTATTGTTTTCATTACATGGGGCTAATTCATCCATTCCGTTGGAGAATGTAAGTTTTAACACTATGGTAATATTTCACTGATCCCTGTTGACAAATGAATGAATCAAAATGAGAATACTTATTACTCTTCAGGATTACTGTACACTTGTACAAAAGGCATGTCATAAGCGTTCCATGTAATGTCTTAACTGTACAGAAAGGAGCTCACATGTGGTACCGGTGTATGCTAGAAGAAATTAATGTAATAGCACTCTACAAATAAACCTTGATGAAAATAGTATTTAACACCATATATTAAGTTTTGTTGTCATGTCACGGCCCAAAGAGCGTAGAGAACTGTCGGAGTTCGCATAAAAGCTTTACGTGATGTTAAGTGGACTCTCCAACTAATTGCTGCAAACTTGAAATGTTCTCCAAGCAGTGTCAAATACACCCTAAATCGTGAGACAATACAGATAAGTTTGAAAATAGCGAAGGAAGAGGCAGAACACCTAAACTCACTGATACTGATGTTAAGTATCTTCGTTTATGTAGGCTTAGGGTCAGAAGAAAGACTGTCGCAGATCTCAAGCATGAGATAAACAACCATGTACCAAATGACAGAAACATGTCAAGATCTAAAGTATCAATAAATCCAAAGAAAATGAAATATTTGGTCGTTTAACAGTTAAAAACCTTTACTTTGATCTCCACATATTGTCCAAAGACTAAAAGTTGCTAAACAGCACAAAAACTGAACGGTTGCTGATTGGAAAAGTGTTACGGACAGATAAATCCACGTTTGAAATATTTGGTTCAAAGCACAGGTTTTGACGTCCAGCAGAAGAAAGGTGAAAGATACTTATCTCAACACATAGCACCTACCAAAAAGCACAAAGGAGGGAATGGGATGGCTTGGGGTGTTTTAGTTAAGGAGACAGGAGATATTTGCAAAGTAGATGAAATAGTAGCTCAGGGGAGGTACCATCAGATATTGATCCATCATGGTATACCCAGTAGTTTTCATATTATTGCCCATGATTCCACTACCGAAACGATAATGACCCTCCAAACACTTATCCAATCTATGCAGAAATTACTTATCTAAGAAAGAAGCTGCTAGAATCATCTAAATGATGCAATAACCCCTGTCAGAGTCCCGATCTCAACCGAATTCAACAGATCTGTGATTTTATAAATCAAGCAACTTTATGAGAGCTTAATAAAAATTATTTGGAGTAAAATCACAATGGAAACTTTGATTCAATATGCAGGATTGCCTGCAGTTATCGAAACAAAAGAGGACATACAAAATATTAACTGTTTGCTGAACTCAAGCACTTTCATTGAATTTGTACAACGTATGAAGATTAATAAAAAATTCAATGTCTTACCTGTGATTTACCTTTAAGTTTTCTTTGAAAGTAACCTGAAATTTTACATTTGACTTTGTACTAATACTTTTGCACAGTACTGTACATAAATATATCATATACTCTTCAAAGTATATATCATATACTCGTATGAATAAGATGCTCTAAAGTTTTATTCCTTTTTACAAATTACAAGTAAGTAAGTTATGATTATGATTCTAGACAAGGCCTGGTCCAGTAAAAGAAATACTAACGTAAGGATATATGGCTTCGATGGCATAACTCACTGAAAATATTTTAAACGCTAAATGAAATATTGAATTGTACTTTGTTAAAATGTGTGTGTCGATCTGTTATTTTAAACAATCTGTATTCCAAAAATAAAATAGAAAAACACACACATCGTGTTTTCATCCGTAGGCGTAATATAAAAGTGACAGTCATTTCTTTTATTCGGTTCAAGGAGCAAGATTCTTGTGGCGACGGATGTTACTGGTCACCTTCTTTTTCTGCGGTCCGCAGAAAAAGGGACAGCTTTAACTAAATGTCAGGTATTTCAGGCTTTGCCGTTTAGTCCATTTGCACATAATTTCCCGCTCAGATTAAACATTTGAAACATTTTAATTTATATTTTATTTAATTTTTATTTCATTTGTAAATACACTTTCTAAACACCGACCTCCCCTGACTTGAAACATTATACAGAGTTTACAGATAATATAATGTAGTCAAGCGTTTGACAGAAACATGATTTGAAATTCAAGAAATCTCTGTGGACCTGTAGGTAAGACCGATCAATAAATTACATCGAATGCATCAGCTGAAACTTGTGCAAAGCTAATCAAATTTTAGATAACATTGTAAATAATTTTATATTATAACAACTCCGGCACAGCACTCGACTCATAATCCGAATACCGGAGGTTCGAATCCCCGTCACACCAACATGCTCGCTATTTCAGCTGTAGAGGTAATATAACATTATGGTGAATCACGTTGATAATACAGTAGCTCAAGAGTTGGCGGTGGGTGGTGAAGATTAGCTGCCTTTTTTTCCTTAGTCTTGCACTGCTAACGCAGATAACCATGGTGTAGCTTCCCACGAAAATCAAACCAATTTTTATTATACTTAAAATACACAGTGCAATACAGCTGATTTAATAAAGTAAATATGCTATTGATGAATGTGTTTGAACAAAGTTTACATGCAGAAATAAATTTGAGTATAATTACATTTATATAAAATGTTTTAGGATAAGTAAACTAAACTATAGTGTGCCAGTTCGTTGTTGTGTATTTTAATAACATGTAATGTTAAAGGAAGACTTGAAGATAATGAAATATATCTATACATATATAAGTTGAATTTATAGCAAAGGGCAAAATAAAAAAATACATACTTGGTTGACATTCTATAAGTATGACGATTGGAATCGAAATTTAAATCGTGCAAAATTTGTGTAAGGTCAATAGTTATGAAAGATGAGAGTGGAGAGAAAGTAACGATGTGGTCGAACATTTACAAGAAGCAAAGAGAATACTGACTTTAAGATATATGATTGAGTAATATTTAATCAATATTAAATCAAATAGTAATCAAACAATTCTCACCTTGGTGGTACTGAAGGCAACATCTGAATCACATGTTATTCTCCAGATAACTGATAAATTGTGATGTGCCATTTTTTTTGTTCATGAGAGAACTACAAGTTTCTAATATCTTACTCCTTAAAACTAAGCTAGAGGTGCAGAGTTTCAGTATTATAGTGAATGTGTGTTTGTTTAAGAATATTAAATGTTCAAATCTGAGATTACCAGACATCTAAAATGTTCTGCCGTTTCCTTCGAAATATTGTTTTTTTCAAATCTGATACATTCATATATATGTATGAGTATGTAAATAGCAGTGTTTTCAATTTTAAGATAAAAACTTATTTTTCGGTTCCACTCCTAACTACTACGGTAGTTTAAATATATCTTTTTTCCAACATTATATATACTGCAGTAGCATAACAATTTATATTCAAATTTCTAAAATTTCCCTTTAAACAGAATTTTTTATTACCTGAAGGAATTTTTCCCTTGTGCTAAGAAAATGAGGAAATAATCTAACATAACAACTAAACAAACAATCCATCTAGTAAGGCTGTCGGAAACTATTTTTTTTCCAATTATGAACATTTTTTTTACCGTTATGCACTTGCTGTTTGTTTTGGATGTTCAGGTAGCTTCTGTCAATATGTGTCGTGGTAAGTTTAAAACTTAAAATATGATAATTTAAACGTCAGGATTAACTTACTTCACTGTTCACAGGAGAAACTGTCCGTCAGTGCTCTTCCTTATTTTTGTTTTATAATAATTTTACGATTCATAATTCACCGTCAGCTGCCATATATCTCTAAAATTGTGTATTAATAGCTTTTTACTTTCTTATTACCCTCTTTGTACCTGTCTCCATTTTACATATTTTCGTCTATCAATCACTTACAGGATAAGTTGAATTTGCTTACTTTATTCAGTAAAATTTAATTGTTTTTCACATTTTATCATCAAACAAAATGTATTGATTAATTCTATAATATCACACTTTTATCCCAAGATTTACATCAGTAATTTATGTTAGAATTATACTTAGAAACGTAGCAACCGTATCCAACAATTTATGTCGTCACTCACCAAAACAGATGTTAATAATGAAAAATGATAAACAGTTTTAAGTGGATTTCTGGAATACGAAAAGAAAAAGGCAGTCACTTTAATGTTCTAAATGTGATTCAAACAAAAGTATGGAATTTTTAAAGTTTGACCACATTATCTTAAACCGTGATTCGTGAGAGGCAACATAAATGGTCCAGAGAGTAATCTCCAGCACAAAAGTTTTAAGCAATATCTCGCATCGAATGTTTTCTTTTAAAGAGTTCTAAGAATGACAAGCTGTCAATATTGTGCAAAAGCCTTTTCTTGTAGAGAAGTCTATCTTTTAAAGTAACAACAATGTTTCAAGCTAGTCACGTTATATTGTACTTTACTGTGTTTTCTAAGCAATGTAGTCTTAATTTAGGGTACTGGAGAAACCGGGCACTCAGAATTAAGCTCGGTTTTATGTGTCTCTATTTGTATTTTTACAGAGTCTAATCACCACAGGCGTTTCGTAATTTATCTAATGAATTATCATGTTTTGGGTGCCCATACATTTAAACTTGATTTAGCTGTTGCATCAGGAAATGTTGGGTTATAAAAGAAACATTTCTAGCTTCTTTCGTCCATTAGTATCTACGTAATTTTTGGTATAGATAAATTTATTTTAAACGTAGGTTTGGTGACAAGGTAACATGCCATTTGATTGCTTATGATAACTTAGATAATCACAAGTGTTTAACTTTTGATGTCTGAAAAAGAAGTGAATTATTGCAAAGTGTAATAAAAGTGGAACTTAATACGTGGTGTAATAAAAACGTTTGTTAAAATAATTCCATCTTTTAAGTTGTACATACAGAATATAAATGATTATATTAATTTTGAAAATAAACAAACTATGTAACAATACATAATGAGAATGCTTCTTGCAGTGGCGTAGCAACTATTTTTGCCGCCCGGGGCAGTCGTAAGATTTGCCCTCCCCGCTGGCCGTTGATAATCCGTTAACCTTCAAAATTCCAGAAAGTCCTCAAAATATTTATTTTCATTTTGGTATAAAATTTCAGATTTTTTGTTAGCTTTTTATTAATTTGTTTTTTTTCTATTTTCACCCCCTCAAAATGCCGGCCCCTGGCACGTGCCGCCCAGGGCGGACCGCCCCCCCCCTTTGCTACGCCACTGGCTTCTTGTATATTGTAAATTTTCCAGAAATTTACAATCTCAAGTTATGTGTGACGCTATTTTCAACTAAAGATCTATTTAAATAAGATTGGTGAAAAAAACCCAAAATATAAAAGAATGGTGAGATTTAACAGCTTTATTACGTCGAAGTCACTAAAATGTTTATCTTAAGTACACGTTCCAGATGTTTGTCCAAGAGAGTATATTAGAAGATAACACAAAATACATACAGTATCCATTTACAGACAGTTTAAGGTATTGGTACAAAGATATCTAGCGTGGATCTCTATAAACTTTGAAAAATGATTTAAATTTATATTGTGTAACAAGGAGTGTTTGTCAATATATCTTACAGCAGAGCCACATTGGCCTATCTGCTGGGTCCACCGAGTGTAACGAGGAACTAAGAGAATAAATTCTGATCTGTCAAGTTCCTGAAATCCTTTCGTGTTCTATATTATTTAAAACTTTCCTGTTCTATATTATTGAAAAGCTTTCATATTCTATATTATTGGAACTTTCGTGTTCTATATTATTGAAAAACTTTCGTGTTTTATATTATTAAAAACTTTCATGTTTTGTTAGGCTTTTCACATCACTCAAACCATCTTAATTATTTTGGTTTTATCTTGTTTATGTGTAGAAGGTAAAACTCTGATAAGCCTTGAAGTAGCCAGAAAAATATTGAACAAAAGTCCTCTCTATTAGTATGCACATACACTGCTGGCCAAATTCTTAAGACCAATTAACATAAAGAAAAAACTGCGTTTGTGTTGTCAGACCCAACCACTTATTTGAGTAGAGCTTCAAAAGATGAAAATAAGAAAAGGGGAAAAAACTTTTTAGGATTTAATAGGGAAAGTGTGAACATTAAGAAATTAGCCTAAATAATAACTGGTCAAAAGTTCAAGACCATACCAAAAAAGTCCTAAACAGGGTAGAAAATGCCCAACAAGAGGTCTCAGTGGTGAATTACACGGTCGTCATTGCAAATAACTGCAAACATTTGCTTTGGCGTGATCGATATAAGCGTTTGCAGAAGTCTGGCTGGAATGTTAATCCAAGGGGTAAAAATGGCTTCACGAAGATAATGCACTATTTGAAATTGACGTCCATTTTTATACACTTTCCTTGTCACCCACTCCCAAACATTTTCAATGAGGTTCAGTTCAAGTGAACTCACTGGATGGTCCAAAAGAATCACGTTATTCGCCATGAAAAAGTCCTTTGTCCCACGGGTATTGTGGATTGCAGCGTTATCATGCTGAAAGATCCAGTCATTTCCACACAAGCGAGGGTCTTCAGTCAATAAGAATGCTCTTTCCAACATACCAGCTGTTGTTTGATGCCCCTTTATAACTTGAAGCTTTGTTGTTCCTTGGAAGGAGAAAGCACCCCAGATTATGATGGAACCTCCTCCACTGTGTCGTGTAGAAAATGTCTCCGGTGGGATATCCTTATCGTGCTAGTAACGTTGGAAGCCATCTGGACCGTCCAGGTTAAATTTTCTGATTAGAGAACAAAACCTTTGTCCGCTTTTCTACGTTTCATTTTGGATGCTTCTTAGCAAAGTTTAACCGAGCAGTTTTGTGGTGTGGCCTTCGAAGACGGTTATGGTTTTTAAAGCCTTTCTCTCTTAGATGCAGTCTTATTGTTCTTGAGCTGCATTCTGCGTCCATAAGGGTCTTAATCTGATTCGGCAATCGGCTGGTGTCTTGTCGGACAACTCGTTGAATCCTCCTGCTCAACGCCGGCGAAATTTTGTTGGGCCGATCGCTTGAAATTCTTGTTTTGTATCTCTTAGGGTCTTTTAAAAAAAAATTGAAACAACAGTTTTACTACGTCCAATCTCACCAGCTATGGCACGTTGAGAGATATCTTACTTTTGCAGCTAGACAATTCTGTCACGTTCAAACTCTGTCAACTTTTTAGCCTTTGTCATGTTTTTACCCAATGCAACACAGGAGATATCGGTGGGAGTTGTAACAACGCTAATGCTTGAACACAAATGACTGAAGTTTTACGTGTTTACCGATTAACACTTTGTTTCAGCATGGTTTTAAACTTTTCATCAGCTAGTATTTAGCCTAATTTCATAGTGTTCACATTTTCCCTATTAAATGCTAAAAAGTTTTATTTTTATTTTTAATTTTCATTTTCATATTTTCATCTTTCGAAGCTCTACTCAAATAAGTGGTTGAATCTTACAACGCAAAATACATATTATTCTCTTTATGTTCATTGCCCTTAAGATTTTGGCTTGCAGTGTGTATATATATATTAAGATATAATATATGGTAATTTGAACACTGCCAGAAAACGAGTTCTGCTCTCATATCTAAATATAAGGGCACTAATAGTACAGGTTTTGCATTTCGAGAACATAAGAACGACTTGTTGATTACATTACCAAAAACAACCTATGAGCTCATAACAGAAGAATTTGAGCATCGTGAAGTTATATTATAAGCATGCAGTTGATTATATATTTTACAGATAATACTTTGGCATACAATATATCTCACTGGTCTTTTGGCTTATGAAGCAACGAATAAGATTTAAATAATCGTGTACCACAAAGCACAGATAGCCTATCTTGTAGCTGTGAGTTTAGCAACAACAAACCTACAGTGTATAAGTGTATAAATCTACTTCTTTAATCAAATAGAATATAACAAACGGATACTCCTTCAACCTACTATCATATTGTTTTATTCTATTATTTACACTAATAACCTTATATAATTATATATTGTACAAATCATATACAAAACAACTGTTAATTTTATAAAAATATAAACGTAATAAAATACAAGGATAGCTCATCTTTCTGTTTTTTTTTGTTTTTTAGAATCTGGAATAAATCCAACCAGCTTTAGCACACCCAAACAGACACTGATTTAACTTAATTTAATAAAAGTGGCTAAGGGAGTGAAGATTAGATTACATGACTCGCATACCATTACAAAAAGAAACAACAACAACAAAAAGCGCTATTCGTTTTGGATCTATGGGAATGTGATGAGGACTGCAGCTAAATCTAACTCTTTTGTTTGATAAGAGTAGCCCAAGAATTGACGGATGGTGGAATCAAAATGGTTGTCTTTCTTCTTCTACCATTTTAGAACCATACTACGAGTTTCGATTGTCGACTTGTAACTTTGCAAAACGTTCAGCAAACAATTCAATGGCTAATATATATACATATATATATATCAGGAAACAAATATGAAACAGATATATATGTCTGAAGGAAGTGTAAAATAAAGCGAAACAATAAAAATGTCTTTAACAATATTTAAAAAAAATCTTTATTTATTACTGCCAATATAAAAGAAATAAATAAACCTAGAAATACATAAAAACGTAAAAACAGTGTTTTTATTTTTACTCGTCTCACGAAGTTCATCACGAGGTTTTGGATTTTACCGACATTTAGTGCCATAAATAGTCAGAAGTGATCTGAAAAAACCGAGAATCAAAAAGAAGAGCCTTATTCTTATAAGCATTTCCATGATATTTGTATATGTGTTTTTATTTAAAATGTTCATGACTGAATCAAACTAAGAACAAATCGCGCCTGCTTAATTCAGAAACTGTAACACCAAATCAGTCCAATTCGTAGTTACATAATTATGCAATATGTGAATATTCGACAAATATGTAGCTATAAATTACTTGTTTCTACATCATTATTGGTGTGATGCATCCAACATTCCAAAATATTGGACTTGTTATTAAGTCAAATGACATTCATTTTCATACTTATCACTTTGAATGTCTTGAATTATTCATGCAAAAGATGCCAATATTCTATAACTATCTGGTTGAAACATATCGTTATTTGACTGAGAAAAAACAGTCGATAGCAAAAAACAAAATACCAACTAAGATAATGTATGTGCTGAGTACCTTGACTTATCGTTATTTTGATGAGATAAATTCTCACTTTGTACTGCAATTTATGCAATTTGCGTAATGGAATTAGAGTTTGCTTTATGACTTTAATAAGAAAAGACATTACTGGTCATCGATGCAATATTTACATACCGTTGCTTTTTCAAATGGTTTGTTTTGTTTGTTTTTTTGGAATTTCGCACAAAGCTACTCGAGGGCTATCTGTGCTAGCCGTCCCTAATTTAGCAGTGTAAGACTAGAGGGAAGGCAGCTAGTCATCACCACCCACCGCCAACTCTTGGGCTACTCTTTTACCAACGAATAGTGGGATTGACCGTCACATTATACACCCCCACGGCTGGGAGGGCGAGCATGTTTAGCGCGACGCGGGCGCGAACCCGCGACCCTCGGATTAGGAGTCGCACGCCTTACGCGCTTGGCCATGCCAGGCCCATTTTCAAATGGATGAGACTGAAACGTCCAATTTAAATCTTTTGCTAGAAGATATACGACAGAAAAATTTATATTTGTATCAAAAATAAAAAAGCATATAGCCTAAATTTTACAAATACATATTTCTTTGAATGTTTAACATTTGTGCTAGAATTGGAGTTGTAAAAATGAATAACTGATAATGTGAAATGCCTTGAATCTTTCATCAGAACGTGACATGATTTTTTTGAGTGGACCATTATTGTAGAATGTCATATTTCAGAAAATAAGTAAACACATTAACATTAACTCTGAAAAGACTAAAAGAAAAAAGAAGTGCTATCTGAATCAAAGGATGCAAGTTGATTCTCGTACAGAATTATCATTGTAAAGCTTAACTCCTTTATTTGTTGTGTTGTAACTCAGAACGGCTGGTATGGATATTAACACTTTTACTAATAAAGTAAAGAACAATGTCTTGATCTTTTTAGTTCATCTTCAGGTTAATAAAGAGGATTTGTAACTGACCGTTGCCTCACACATGTTTAGGGACGAGAGTATAAACGGGTACCGGATTGTAGGGAGCGTTGCAGTTAGATGTTAGGTTATACATTGGTGTAGGTATAAAGGTGTTTCTTTATTTTGGTTTCATTTGGGTTTTTAGTTGTTGAATAAGTTGGTCTTTTTTGACTTTGCATTTGTTTATATTTGTTTCTTTACTTGGTATCCGGGTATTTTTTGCGGTTATGTTGTGTTTATTTGATTTACAGTGTTCAAAAATGTGTGAAGGTATTTTTTGTGTTATTTGAATCTGGTTTTTATTTTCTTTCTTGTTTCTCCAATATAGATGTTGTGCAGCTGTTGCATTGTATTTCATAAATTATGTTGATGTTGTGTTTGTCAGTGTAGTTTTTCATAGTATGGAATTTAGTTTGTACCTGAGTTTTTAATAAATTTGGTGTTTACAGGAATGTTATGTTTGGTTATAAGATTTTCCAAAATGTTGGTTATTTATTTGCTGATGTTGGGAATATATGGTATGCATCAGTGTGAGGGTTTGCAATTTGTTGTATCTTAGGTTTTGTTGTTGTTTGTTTGTTGTTGATCTGGGTGTGTGCATATAATTTTTTCAATAATTTTTGGAGGAAATTTGTTGATGTTGACAAGGTTTTGTTTTATATTGTTGATTTCAACAAGTTTTTGAGTTTTCGCCATCCTGAAATTCTTGTTTATCATGTTATTAACATCCTAAGTGATACATCCATTCCATTCCAATTCATTTTTGAAGTATTCATTTATTTAAACAAGCCATTAGTTGTTGTTGCTAATAAGACCGTAGTGTGTAATGCTAGATTGTGTGGTTTCTGTGAGAAACATTGAAGTCTCTGACTTTTTCGAAACGTCGTCTATTTCAGTTGTACATTCTTTAAAATTTCATTACATTAACTTTTTGTTCACAGTAGTATATAGCCCCAGTCATTAGTTTATACGTGGCGCCACTGTACTGACAAATGGGTTTAAATTTGTTACGAATTAGTATTCGTATCAACAAATAGTTGATATACATGTCTTCCGTAGCACCACAAATCACACCTGTGGCTTCCTTCCACTGCATTAGCACTAAGAAAAGCAAACTAGTTAACAACATTATTCCACCCAATATTTTTGCTATTGAAATAACTGTCGCATTTACAACGGATCGGTAATTTAAATTGCGGTGAAAAAGTTTGTTGCATGTTAGGTATTCTAAACCCGATCGCAGACTTCAAAATCCATATTTCTACAACAGGGCCCAACTCTCATCCTCTTAATCGATAATGAATTTGCGTACTGAGCATATTAAGACTATGTTTCTAAACATAAACATGACAGTTCGAAGATCTACAGTACTCGTCTAGTTTCAAATAATATATTCATTACCCTACGGACGGCCTGGAATAACTTGATGGTTAGAGAGATAGAAGCACGTGCAATTCGTGGCTGCGGGATCAAATGTTGTCATCAGAGATGTTCCTTCTTGCAGTCGTTGGGTTTTATAAAATGTAGGTGAAACAGATTAATCATTGGTAAAGAGTTAATTGTGAGTGATGTTGATTAGCTGGTTTTCCTGTACTCTACTAGTTCAAAATTAGAAACATTGATCCTCTGGTAGACTTGCGCGAAATTTAACAAAACAAATAATTCTTGATATTTAAAAACAAATAAAAGAGAGTACTGGTCATTCTAATCTTACCCAAGCAAAAATCGTGAGGGAACATAAGTGTTTGCTCAAAGAAATATAAAGAACTAAATAGAGCAAAAATAAGATTTTTTTCACACTGATTTGCTCATAGTATACCACTTTTTGTCATTATAATTAATACAATCACATTGACCACCAGTGGCACAGCGGACAGCAACACTAAAAACCGGGTTTTGACACCCGTGGTGACCACGGCACATATACCGTATTGTGTAGCTTTGTGCTTAACTCAACAACAATAACAGTGGAAGAATTTTACGTAAAAAAATGTCTGTTTTAAGAGAAAATTACTTTTTCTTTCTATAAAAATCAAAGCTACGTACACAATAGGTTTTTTGTGTTCTACTTAATCAAGCATTAAACCCTGATTTTTATTAATTCATAGATGTATTGCTAAACCGATTGAGAACAACGAATATAGCAAATAAAACAAATTATTAGTAAACATGAGAAGTACAAAATAATACAAAAAGATTGTTTCTTAGTTTGTTTGAAGTTAAACGTAAAACTACACAATGGGTTATCTGCGCTCTGGCCACCACGGGTATCGAAAATCGGTTTCTAGCCGTTTGAGTCCGCAGACTGTGTCACTGCTGTGGAGAGTATTCATAGGAAGAGCAATACACGTATGAGTTATCATATTACAGCCCTCCGACGGCTGAAAGAGAGGGCATGTTTAGTGTGATAGGGATTTGAACCCGCAACCCTCAACTTACGAGTCGAACGCTCTAACCACAGAGCCATGCAGGGCCAGCAAGGTGAGTATCATCAATCATACGTCATACATGTATCACTTGTAGTATTAAGGGAGTGATCGTAATCAAAGAACCGAAATGTTTAACGTTAGTGACATAAGTTTTTTTAGTATATGACTGTATTCAAACTTCAAATAGTTAACATTAGGGGAATTCAGCAGACCCAAACAGTTCGCTGCTAAAAGCCACTACTCTTGTGTCATCACAACGTCTTTCGTTTATTCATAATTTGTCTCGAAATGCACTCGGATGTGTGCTGGATTGGAACCAGACTAGGTTTTTAAATAAGGTTTAAATTTATTTCACCGTGAGTTACTGTTTACTTGGTAGCTGATGGACAGCTTAAGAACTCAATACGGACATGTTGGCAGTGTCTGCCTGTCCTATAATATTGATTTACTCTTAAAGTATATTTGTATGTTGGATTAGAGTCAATATATATTATTTGAGCGTGAAATGACGTGTATTGGTAGACATTTTTCACCAGAATGAATAGAACAAGAAGGAAAATAAAAAGGATTTTGCTATGGTGACGTGTTAAATAATAACAAAATATGACGTCACTGCGTGTGTTTGTTTGTGTGCTTTCTTATAGCAGAGCCACATCAGGCTATCTGCTGAGTTCACCGAGGGAAACATCAGTAAACAAGAAATAATACAGTTTTACTAAATTTTTGATGATAGAAGCATTCTAAACATTCATATTACACAGAAGTCTTACTTAGGTATAAATTTGCAAGAGATCGAATTCCTTATTAGATTTTATATTCATTTAATAAATGAATAACGTAAGTTTATAGAACTGCTGCCGTTAATATTAAATTTATCCAACTTAGAGATTCTTATTTTATTTTATAATACCACAAGGTATGAGTAATTTTATTTTGAAATATTTATTTTTACTATTTTCAAGTTCAAATATCAGCTTCTCTTTGATTTTTCAGTTCGTTTAAGTATATATTATAACACATCAATCACATAAAGTAACAAAGCAAGGTATACAGTATCTATTTATTATGCAGTCTGCATTTAGGTTAATGGTAAGCTTGTGTTTTAAGAGGTCCTATGTAATTAACTTGTTTTCACTAAGACTGCATACGTAATCATTTAAATAACAGAAGGCTTAGGAGACCTGCGTTCAGAATTTGTTGTTTCTGTTTATTTTAACCGTTATTGTCTTCAGGTTTGTTTATGGCAATTTTGTCTTTTATTTTCTATTTTCATTTTATTCGACGATTAATTATATAGTCCCTTTCGTTTCGTTTAGTTTAATTTCAAAGATTTGTTTCCTTTGTTAAAAAAGAGGCCTCCTTATTTCTCGAGTCGCGTTTTATTCTCCATTTCTGCAATATAACTTTTCAAAACAGTCTTCACGGAACAAAACAGTGTCAGACTTGGAAGACGAAGCACGTTTTTATTTATCCTCGAGAGCACAAAGTCAGTGTGTGTTGAGAATTAAATAAAGTTTCTTGCGGTGTTCTACACGATATTTACAGGGAATTATAAAACTTGTACTTTATACAAATTGAAGATTTAGTTACTGAAAGGAAATCAGTTGTACTAATATACTCCCCTCCTCAATTATTACTTTCACAAAAATTAATCTATGGCTGTTATTATTATTAGCCGATTAATGTGGACTGTGTTTGCTTAATATAATAACTTTATAGTCAATGAATGATGGAATATCCGAGGCTCTATAAATGAAGAGCTGCTCCTATGTGATTTGATTTATCCATCAGTTTGTTTCAGAGAGAAATTCACCACTAATGATTCCATTATATATACTCTTTTTAATCAGCACTGCGTCTTTTAATTAACGCTTTCTGTTCACCGAAATTAGAACTCACCGGTTGCCAAGGTTAGTTTCGGAGATTTCACTTCCTCGGCGGAAAACGTTTTTAGATCATTAACGTCCGCCCATTAAGCAGGATAACATTATGGGTCTTGGATTTTCTAAACAGAAAAGAGCAAAAGTTATTCAAAATGTGATCGAATAATTTTAACGAAAAGGCATGCGTGTTTGCGTTTTCAAAAGGACACAAATATTAAATATGTGCAGTTTATTTGTTAACTTGTCCTAGGTGTAAGAGGTTTAATGAATGGTTATGGTATTTGCCATTTTAAGCTTTGTTATTTTGTATCCTGTAATTAGTTGTTTAGTATTTCAATATTGTTCTGAAAAGAATAGAAACAACCTTCTTAAAGTTAGTTATATTTTAATAAACCGATTAATATACAAATTAGTACAAATCCAGATAATATTTGTTTCTGGAGGATATGATGGGATTATGGAATCCACCTAATGCCTGATATAACATTTTTAAGATATATAAGTAAAATAATATTGATTAAACTCTAATAATGACATGGTAATTTAGATTCTAGTTGCATTACATTGTAACTTTTTGTCATAAATTTTACACTTAATGTAATGTTTAAAAATAATTAAAGTAGGTAGGATTTAGTCTTTATTTTAACTTTTACAAACAAAATGAAAAATTTATTTCAATATTTCATTAATGTCTTTCCTTATAGGATTCACATACTTACACTTTTTAAAAAAAGTTGTTGTTTTTCTTCAAAACTCAACAGTCGATTTAGTTATAAACGTTCTTCCTTTCCTAGCAGGCCTTATATCATTCTATAACTTCGACATCCACGTGATTTTGTCGTGCAGGCGTTATGACTTTATGCAACCTTCAAACTCTATTGGATTTTCTCTATAGAACCAGCTAATGCTTTTACCATATCTCCAATATTTTTTCATTAGCTTCGTTACATTCTATTACATTACATTTTTCAGCATATTTTTGCAGACCTGAATACTTTTATGTATTTTAATGTAGTGTCTTACAAATGTACCTGCGTTTGGCCAGGTGGGTTAAGGCTCATAATCTAAGGGTCGCGGGCTCGAATCCTGGTCGCACCAAACATGATCGTCCTTTCCGCCATGGGCGCGTTATCATGTTTGGTCAATCCTACTATTTGTTGGTAAAAGAGTAGCCCAAGAGTTGGCGGTAGGTGGTGATGACTAGTGTCTTCACTCTAGCCTTACACAGCTAAGTTATGGATGGCTAGCGTAGATAACCCTCGAGTAGCTTTGCGCGAAATTCAAAAAACAAAACAAACAGACAAACAAACAAAACTTGCGTTTGGTTGCTTACACCCTAACTTGATTACTTGTAATAAATTTCGCTAATTTCGTCTTCTTAATCAATTAATAATACTTTTGTTATTTGTTCTTATAGATTTCTCTACGTCGTGTTTCTCAAAATATTGCGTTGTTTTGTATAACTTTTTCCTCTTCAGCGCTTTACTTTTTGTTTGCTTTTGCACTCGTCGTTTCTGTTTCCAAAACTAACACTTGGTTACTTTCCAGTCTTCACTAGTTTATAGTGTTTTAACATTTTACTGATGTTTTTTAAAGTCTTCACCACTCATTCAATTCTAACGCTCTTCAATCTTTGTTTATATGTTTTACTATGTTGAAACTCTAAGATGTTTCACTTTTCGTGTTTTGTCATGTATTTTCTTTCCTATTTTAAGAATCTATTCACTAAGGTATTAATATATTCCTCTTCCAATAAAGTATTGTTTTACTCTAATAATTCAAAAATCTTAAGCGTCAGTTTTACTCGCTATGGTTGGTAAAATAGTCTTTTCTTATTTTGAAATCCCTTGCACATCAAACGTGTTCGCTTTTTCTGCCGTGGGGACATTATAAGTTTTGATCAATCTCACTCTTCCCTAATAAAAGAGTAGTCCAAGAGCTGGCGCTGGTTTGTGATGACTAGCTGCCTTCCCTCTTGTCTTATACTGCTAAATTAGGGACGACTAGAGCAGATGGCCCTCGTGTAGCTTTGAGCAAAATTCAAACTAAACAAACTGAGGGTTAAGTATTATGTGTTTTTTTTTCATTATCCTATTTTCTTTGCTGCCTCTCCAAGTTTTCTAATTCAAGCTTCGCACCAGTAACCGACTTTCTAGTGTCATCGTCTCAAGCAAGCGTCTGTTGCCTTTCACTGGCTTATCTTTGATTTTAGCCATAACAACATTTGTCAACCTTCCCTTAAATCGTGTTATCTCTTTAAAGAAATGCAACATCCGTGACACATATATCCAGCAACTGTCGCTTCGTCATTCCACGTTTCAGTAATTCCTGATGACTTTGTTTCTGTTTTGTCAATTATTAACATTTCGTCCTAATATCAGATTTCAACAACTTCCAACTGTCATTTAATTTCAATAGACAGAACCAATGTTTCCATTTCTAGAGCAAAACCCACCATGCATAATGTTTAAGCAGTTTATTATTTTTTATTTCGAGTTTCATGTGTTTCTTAAGCGATTATTATGACAACAGAATACTGTTTTTGACATTCTAATTTCTTATTTTTCTCCATTGGTTTTCCATTGGTATTTCACCTGAGAAAAAATGTCTATAAGATTTTTCTTCATACTTTTAGTGCCTTTTCTTTGATAAAATATTTTGTCTACAAACAGAAAAGTTCTGGTTTAGTTGTTGTGCATAAACGAGACTACAAGGAAGAACTAGAAGAAAAACTTATTCAAACCATAATGTCTCTGTATACCGCTTTCAGACGTGATATATATTGATAAAAATTTACATCTTACGTGAAAACTGCAGCATATTATCACGTATATTGAAAATGACTATCAGCATCATAAACGCGTTTGTTGACGACAGAATAAAATATCTCAAACTTTTACCGATAGAGACGTTTCGGTGATAAAATAAGAAGTCCATACTTCTCAAGTTTCACACAGTGCTTCAGTATCTTGCTGAAATTTTATGAAATTTATGGACATATTACTTCAAAACAGAAGAACTCGAAGCTTTATATATCTATTACTTGAAACTAAAAATACTTGAAACACTCTTTGTGACACTAAAAATTGTGAAGTCATTATTGTATCATTTCTAAGAATTCTCGAGTTGTTCATTTATTCTATTTGTTCGGTGTTCGTTTCATGTATTGTTAAACATTTAGGAGGGAGCAGGCTTAAACGAAGTTCTGTCGGATTTATTTGTACAGTTGAACTGGTCGTCCAAGACTAATTTGGAAATAATCCCAAGTCATCCATCTCACCAATGGCACTGACAACCATCGGGTGCACCATGGCTCTATTAAAACTATTGCACAATTTACATCACGGGTCTGTGCGTCTTACCGAACTATTATCCTCCGCTGGTACAGGAGTAAGTCTCTGGATTTACAACGCAAAAATCAGGGGTTGGATTTCCCTCGGTAGACTTAGCAGATAGCCCGATATAGCTTTGCTATAAGAAAAATACACACACACACATATTGAACTATTATATTTTATTGTTTGTAGGAAGTTTGAATAAAACAGAGATGGTAAAAGAACTGTAACAAACTATGTTATAGAAAAAAACCACACATCAAAATATATATATATATATTACGATGGTTAGGATCTACTAAAGATGATATTGTTCTTTGTTTGTTTTTGAAGTTACAAGAGGGCTATTTGCGCTAGCCGTCCCCAATTTAGCAATGGGGGAAGGCAGATAATCATCATCACTTACCGCCAACTCTTGAGCTACTCTTTTACCAACAAATAGTGTGATTGACCGTAACATGAGAACGCTCCCATGGCTGAAAGGACGAACATGTTTGGTGCGACCGGGATTCAAACCCGCGACCCTCAAATTACGAGTCGAACGCCTTAATACACCTGGTCATGCTATTCCATTATGCTTTGACTATAAACAGTAATCGCTCGATTAAAACTAAAACCTCCAAGCAAACAAAACAAAGATACATCAGAAAGAACAAAATGGATCTTGGAACAGCATGGTATATCAACATAGCTAAAAACTTTGTGATAGAGACTGAACACCGATTGTAAATGTTAATAAAGAAAACAAATATACTGAGATTCAGTGGGTTGATTTTAAATATTTGTTCGAGAAATCAGGAAAGAAGATTATGTTAGATTTTGAATTTCGCGCAAAGCTACGCCAGGGCTATCTGCGCTTGTTGTCCTTTATTTAGTTGTATAAGACTAGAAGGAAAGCGACTTTTGAGTTACCCTTTTACCAACGAATAGTGGGATTGAATGTAACAATATTACGCCCCAACTGATGAAAGAGCAAGCATGTTTGGTGTGACGACGATTCGAACGTGTGAGTCTCAGACTACGAATGGAGCGCCCTATCCACCTGGTCATGTGGAAGAAAAAGTTAATAAAAAAGAAGAGAGGTTATATAAACATGGAGGAATGACGAAATTCTAAAAGTAGTAGACAAAAAATAATAATTACAATGAAGAAGACATAAATGCAGTTAGTTTTACAAGTAAATCATGTGTTTTTTGTGGCCAAGCAGAATAAATACGTGAATAATATAACTACAGAAGCGAAAGTAGGCAAAGTAAAACAGAAAATGCGTGAAATTCACAGAAAAATAAGAGTTGAATAGATAAACTGCTTGTGTACCAGCAAATCCATCATGGTAAGATAGGGCGTTATTTCCTTAAGGATGTTAAAAAACTAATAGAAGGTGTATTTAAGAGAATTATATGTAAGAATGACAGTGAAGCGGAGCCACCGCTAATGATAATAGAACCAGGTAAGACTACCCATACGGTAATTCTGGAAAACAGGAAAGCCTGTGAAACAGTCGAGATGGCAGTAAAGGTTGTTTAGGGATTAAAAGCATCAATGTATTTTGTATTTTAATTTATGTGATTGTATTGAAAGCCCAACAAACGATTTTTTGTCTCGTTCCTGAGGTACCTACGTCTGTGGACATGATCGATGCTGTACTATTACTTTGATAAATTACACCTCAAAAGCACTGATGTAAGTTATCTTTAATATAGTTAAACGTAACGTTGACAATGTTTGTTTGTTTGTTTTGGAATTTCGCACAAAGCTACTCGAGGGCTATCTGTGCTAGCCGTCCCTAATTTAGCAGTGTAAGACTAGAGGGAAGGCAGCTAGTCATCACCACCCACCGCCAACTCTTAGGCTACTCTTTTACCAACGAATAGTGGGATTGACTGTCACATTATACACCCCCACGGCTGGGAGAGCGAGCATGTTTAGCGCGAAGCGCGCGCGAACCCGCGACCCTCGGATTACGAGTCGCACGCCTTACGCGCTCGGCCATGCCAGGCCACGTTGACCATGAGCTGGAAATTTAAAAGATGTCAGGGTGCATGATAAATAATGGATTCGAAACAGGATGTTAAGTGAAAGAAACAAAAATTATCATGATTTGAGTTTGTTTAGAATTTCGCCCAAAGTTAATCGTTGGGTAATTTAACAGTGATAAATTAAAGGGAAGTCAACACCACTCACTTCCAGCGTTTTGAGATTAACTGCCACTTTATAACGTCCACATGGCTTAAAGGATCAGTATATTTGATGAAACGGGGATTTGACCCCCGAACCTCAAATTGCGAGTCGTATACTCTTTGCCCTCAGGCCAAAAATATACATTTACGTATGGTCGAGTAAACTGGTATAGATCAGAGTGGTGATTTTTAATACAGAACGGATTAAGATAAGAAAAAATAGAATATGTTTTAATATGTATGTTGCACCACTTATAAATGAATATGAAGAAAACCAAAAAACTATTACGTGATATGCTTGTTGACAAGGTGAAATACCATGGTTTTGTAATAAAATGCGAACAAAGTCTAATACAATGGTAGTTTAATAATCTAAGGATGGTCCAAGTATATGCATTAAACTGGAAGGTGAAAGTAGATAATTTATTTTTGTACAAATACAAGTAGTAGTGGTACGTATGGGAAACAAATGGAGAAAAATAAGAAATTAGAATGAAAAAAAAACAACATTCTGTAGTCGTTTTAGTAATCGTTTATGAAATACTTGAAACTCGAAACAAAAAATAATAAACTAATAAAACATTACGTTTTATGAGTTCCATTTTAAGAGATGGAAACATTGGCTCTGTCTTTTGAAATCAAACGACAGTTGGAAGCTGATGAAATCTAATGTTAGAGCGATACGTTAACAATTAACAAAACAGAAACAAACTAATCAGGGATTACTGAAACGTGTAATGAAAACGAGAGTTGCTGGATATACATATCACGGAAGTTGCGTTTCTTTTAGGAGATAGCAAGATTTAAGGGAAGGTTGGCAGATGATGGCTAAAATCAAAGACAGATCAGTGAAAGGCAATAGAAGCTTGCTTGACGCAGTGACAATAGAAAATGGGTTACTGGTGCAAAGCACCAAAGAAAATAGAATAACGAAAGAAAAACATAGTAATTAACCCTTATTTTGTTCGTTTTAAATTTTGCGTAAAGCTACAAGAGGGCTATTTGCTCTAGCTGTCTCTAATTTTAACAGTGTAAGGCTAGAGGAAAGGCAGCTAGTCATCACCACCCACCGCTAACTCGTGAGCTACTCTTTTACCAACGAATAGTGGGATTGACTGTCAAATTATAACGGATGAAAGGGCGCGCATGTTTGTTGTGACAGGTCTTTAGCCTTCAAAAACGAGAAGAACGCAATGATTGATTAATTTGACAATGATATGATACTTAAGTGACGTTATTCAGATATTTTTTATAAAGTATCAATAAATGCAGTGATGTATTTCTGAACTCATACAAATACTTACCGATAGACTATTTAGGTTAATGAATTATTCTTGATATTAATCGTGTTAAAATGGTTATTATTTTGTTTGTTATTTTCGTGCAAACTAGCTATCTCTAATCTAGCAGTGAAATAGTAGAGGCAAGGTAGTTAGTCACCACCACCTACCGTAAACTCTTGGGGTATGGTTTTACCAACGATTAACGGGATTAACCGTAATATTATAACGTTCCCGTGAAAAGAGCTGAAAGAACAAGCATGTTTGGTTGGACCAGGATTTGACCTCGTGACACTTAAATTATCAATTGATATCCCTAACTACATGGTCAAGCTACACCGTGTTAAGACGAGCGTTCATGTTGTTTGTGGGACACACACACGTATATATATATAGATAAACGTGTTCATTATATATAAAATTATCAAGCAATTTTCTTAGATATTAACCTCTTTGATAATCAGCACGATTAAATATTTCATCTCAGTTGAGAAAATATATTTAATTTTTCTATATGTTGCCACATAGTTTTGTTGGAAGAAAAATCTTATTTAACTTAAGATGAGCACATTTTTATGTACTCATTCTATTTATCTGTTCTTCCGAAATATATTGTATATGATTTCTTTGATGTAAAATGTGTGTTATATTGAGGTAGTGCTGTATTTGTTCTTTATAGTTTCCCTCGAAAGTGCTTGCTTAAATTTTATTTTTGTTGATCCCAAGGAGTTCAAAGAGACAATCTTGTAAGCTCGTTTCTGGTTGGCTGACTATGGTGTTAATATTGCCTCATCCTGTTAACAATTCATGTACTTCGTCAGCGTAGGCTCCTTTGACGATATTTCAGTTTCCGTATTTTCGTTTATTGCTATCGCCGAAAGGTACATATTAAATTATCTAAGTTTGTAAAATAATTGTTTAGTTTACTCCCTTGTTTATAAGTCATTTAAATATCTGGCCATAGTGATAAAATACTACAATGAGAATGTTATTCTATAGGCTATTTCACCTTCAGTTTTAGTTGTACCAACCCTCGCAAATCTTCACAATGAAATGTTTTATTCCACATTTATTACGTTTAAACACTTACAAACCCAATGACAAGTGGAAAAAAATGCAATGATAATAAAAACTGACCTTTTTCATTCTGTCATTAACGATTTTCCCATTGCTTTAAAGTTGATTTCGTTATAACTATAAATTCTTAGGCCCAGGCTAAAATTTGAAAGAAATTAGTAATTGGTAAGAGGTTCTGGTGGCATGTTACTCTAACTATATAGATTATAACTTCGTAAAGTGCATCTTATGATTTAGTGAAGCTCTAAACAACACTCTAACAAGAAGTACACAATCTTTTAAAGTGATACACTAAATGGCCCGGTGGTTAAGATGGTGTTCTTATTTTTTAAAATAGAAGAGATACTTTGTAACATAGAATACACTATAAATGATTGTTTCTCCTGAAACAAAGTGAGGTCTAAGGGTGTAAGTTCCTTTTACTGGTCCGCCATGGCTAGGTGGAAAAAGCCCTCGACTCGTAATCTGAGGGCCATAGGTTCAATTTCCCGTCACACTAAACATGCTACCCCTTTCAGTTCTGGATGCCGTTGTAATGTGATGGTCAATCCTACTATTCATTAGTAAAAGAGTAGCTCAAGAGCTGGCGGTGAATGATGTTGACTAATTGCCTTCCCTCTCGTCTTACATTGCTAAATTAGGAACGATTAGCGCAGATAACCTTTGTGTACATTTGCGCGAAATTCGAAACAAACAGAAAACTAAAACTTATACTGGTTCGAATGCATTGACTGGTTCAAACGTTGTAACTAATATTACAAATTAAATTAAGCATAACAATCGAATAAATTATTGCTTACAACGCACATAATACGAGTATCCATTAGTTTTCAAGAACCTTTCAGATCCGTATAACTGAACATGCCTGTAAGCACTCACGTATCAGCAACTAAACACACTCCCATACAAACACATCAACGGAAAACCACGTACTCACAAAACAATAAAAAGCCCCCTAACCACATAACCAAGAACTATAACATAGCTGAAATGTTAACATTCAACACAATTATTCCCAGCCAGGTTCATACTATACCCTGCAGAGATTAGATTCATTATATACCACATACTTTCGCCATATAAAGTTAAAAATTGCTGTATTCGTAACCATCTTATATTGAGATGTTATTAAATAATTATACAATAAAGAAAAGTCTATGAAACATCAACCAGGATACACTTACATTACTTCTGAAAATTTCAATGCATAAACCTAACTTTATACATTTTAAATCACAGAACGTCACGCTGTTAGGAGCACAGTCGTACAAGTAAGCTCAGAAGCTTAGAAGATAATTCTCTTAAATGGAAAGGATTTATAATGTGTACTTATGTATTAAGCATTTGCAAAGCAAACAAAATTAATTTGGGATGAAATTATTAAATGATGATTTATTGATGTGACAACTTTGGATTAAATTACTTTAATTTACGATGCATTTTTATTTGGACATTTTTTTTTTTAGATTCCGAGCTTGGCATTTAATATTACACTGCACAACAAAATCACATCCAAATTTGCCCATCACGTACCGTTTCATCGAAATCTTCAGTTTTGCTAAAATGGATAAAACAATATTAGGACAACTGGAATCCGTCAATGCTTACTGACTACTGTTGGACACTGCAACGCGATGCACCGGACATTGAATACAAACGAGAATCAGGAGCAAAACGCTTTTAATTATGTTGAACTTAATAGCGTATTAGAAACATAAACGTAATTAAATACGTTATTGCCGGTAGACAGTTAGCTATCTATTTCTCAGAGTTCTTACGTAATGAAGAAAAACCAAAACTAAATTTGTGCATAACCACCAGGTACCTGTCACAATCAGCAAAAACTTTTCAAACTAATTGTTGAGCAGTTTTATGCAAAGCTATGATCATATTCGTTGGAGATAAAAAAAATTTAAAACAATGCGATGGTACTAACGCTAATTTAAATTGTAATGTTACACACAACGTTTTAAGATATATAGTTAGAATACCTTGTAAATAAATTAACATAATTAATAGAAGTATATATTTTTCAGGACAAAGAATGTGATGATTTTATTTATATATATATATGGCCCATCACTATAGTGATGGATAATTAGTAGTTGAAACTTTCTGCAGAAACTATGGTCCATTAAAGCTTCTTGTGACTTCTTTGATGATTATAAATCAGCTAGGCCTGGCATAGCCGAGCGCGTTAAGGCGTGCACTCGTAATCCGAGGGTCGCGGGTTCGCGCCCGAGTCGCGCTAAACATGCTCGCCCTCCCAGCCGTAAGGGTGTATAATGTGACGGTCAATCCCACTTTTCGTTTGTAAAAGAGTAGCCCAAGAGTTGGAGGTGGGTGGTGATGACTAGCTGCCTTCCCTCTAGTCTTACACTGCTAAATTAGGGACGGCTAGCACAGATATCCCTCGAGTAGCTTTGTGCGAAATTCCAAAAAAACAAACAAAATAAATCAGCTAATATGGTATTTTACTGTCGTTCTAATATCAATGTGATAGTTCTTTCACATACATTTTAATATTGATTATTGACTGTACTAAAACTTTCAAGAAATATTCACTCGTGTATAAAATGACTGTGCTTTATTTCTTGCTATTACAGTTTTTCTATTTTACTTTCAGGTCGAGCTTCACCTCCGGTTTTCATTTTTTTTGGCGATCTGGATTCTTATTTATCTGAGTTACTTATTTGCATAGATTTGCTGATAAACTATTATCCTTGTGTTTATGTAAATCATGTTAAAAAGAAAACAAAACTGAGTCAAATTTTATGTTGTCTACTCTATGAAAGGTTAACAATAGGATTATCTTATCAGTATATATGTATATGCACTGGACTTGATTACTTTGCGCATAAATATCACGAAGCAGAAACTCAAGAAATATTTGTTTCAGAAATAAATAAACTGGATCATCAAGAGTTTCAGAAATAAAGTAAAGGTTATTTTGACTTGAACATAGATTTATTACATACACACACTTATAAATATGTAAGTGCGGCGTGGCCAGGTAGTTAAGGAGCTCTACTGCGGGTTCGAATCTCCATCCAACCACATACGTTCTCTCTTTCAGTCGTGGGGTCGTTATAATGCAATGGGCAATCTTATTATTCGTAAGTAGAAGAGTAGTTTAAGAGTTAGCTATGGATAGTGATGACTATATGTCTTACCTTTGATCTTTCACAACAAAACTTTGATATTTACATTTATTTTCAATCCTACTAAATCTGAACGTACTTTAAAACACTTATAATCTGAACACTTTTATCTAAGAAAACACAGAATCGTTCTACTTTTATCTTAAAATACACATTTTACGGGTGGTGATAATTATCTATATTTCCTGTATTCTTGCACTGCAAAACTAGGAACAGCTATCGCAGACAGCTCCCGTGTAGCCTTACGCGAATTTATCAAAAACAAATCCTGAACCTAGGTTCTTCACAGTTAATTTCTCTATTTCATTCCAAAAGATATGTGAACCAAAGATATACATTTCTGACGCAATAGAAAAGAAACAAAACCATCCTCGCAATGTAATGTCTGTCTAGACTTACTTTTGCAGATATATTAATTAGATGTTTGTTTTATCGCAAAACTATACGATGGAACGGCTGCGCTATATTCATCTTAAGAAGTCCAACCCAGAATTTCTAGGTTGGTAAACTCGTAAACTGACTGCTGAGCTAAGGACAGATAATTATTGTTTGAATGACATATATTAACTGCACCACGTAACACAAATTTTGTTCATGGATAGCAGGTGTTATTTCTTAATTGTTTATGTTGTAAAAGTACACAAAATGGTCATTATTCCCTTCAAACTTTGCTTTAGTGACCCGGATAGTGAAATTTAGAAATTAACCTATTTTTTTATGTAAAAACGGGCAAATTTGCACATTTTCATTTACATAAGGTCTGAATAAAACAGCATATGAATCAAAATTTACATGTATTTATACTAAAGTAATACAAAAATGTTTAGAAGTGAGTAGTTTTTTTCGATATTTGCGACTGTAATGCAACTCACTTTCACGTATCAACGCCCAAATATAGTCAATATTCCATCATGTTTTCGTTATACGCTCCAAGGTCACAAAAGCAAAGTTTGAAGAGAAAAATGGTATTTTCCATTTAATTTAGATTTAAGCAATTGGGAAATAACACTTTCTGTCCAGAAACAGGAAAAAGTATTTTTTTTTTACATAGTGTAACCTGAATACCTAACTTCATAGAAACTAAATACAATCTAATCATTACCGTGTTAGTTTGTGGTGTTTTTAATCAGGATCTACAGTACTCCCTACGAATTGTTTATGAAGGATTATCTTCATCACCACAGTGATTCGCATTAGTTTAGTCATTATTCCTATGATTTGTTTGTTTTGATTTTTTATTATTTATTTAAGTCAAATATTTATATTGTTTAGTGGAAATGAAAATGATTTTTAATTTTAAAACTCGAAGTTTTACAGTGAAAGACTAAAGGAAGGGCACATAATCATCGTCACTCACTCTTAGGCTACTCTTTTACTAACAAATAATGGAATTAATTGTTACGTTATAACGCTCCCACGGCTGAAATAGCGAGCATATTTGCTGAGATGATGATTCGAACCTGCAACCCTAACATTACGAGTCTAGCGTCCTAACCACAAGGTCATGCCGACGTTATAATGCAACCATCAATCTCACTATTTGTTTGTGAAAGAGTAACCTAAGAGTTGGCAATGGGTGATGATGACTGTAGTCTTACACTGCTATATTGGTGACGGCTAGTGCAGATAGCCTTTGTGTAGCTTTGCTCGAAATTAAAAACAAACAAAACACTATACTGCGGTTTTTTCTGTCCAGTTGATTTGCTCCTAGTAGTTTCCTAGGTGTTTGTGGCTTACGCAAGTCAGAAGATAGAACTAGTGTGTGGATGTCCTCATTTTACCTGAAAAAAATCACCCATAAGCTGCTTATTTTATCGAACATATATCTTTATAAACTGATATTAATCTAAAGTTTCTGCAAGTTACCGATTTACTTTTAAAACTCTTACTTAACGATGACGTCATTGCGCAGAAGTGAGGAGTGTAATAAGCACGTGCACAGAAGCAGCCAAATATATTTGTTTGGAGTTCAGCCCAAGCTGAGAGACAGCAGGGTTATGCCACACGAGAGCAAGGCTGGTTCTTATATTACAAATCACGGACAAGAGAAGAGATGGGAAAGATGAGTTCACTCTTTTAAATCTTCAGGTTTTTGTTAAAGAGGTAAAATTATTAGTTTTTTTTTTTTTGTAAAGAAAACAGTTTAATTGACGTTCCATTTAAATAGTTCAGTGAAGTATACATCTAACACTAATTAGTAAAGTTTTAGTTAGGAATAATTCTTTATATAAGTGCATACCAATAAGTTAACAATAATGGTAAGAGTTTTGTTAATAGTGAAAATAGTTATATCTGGTCTATATATTTATCATAGGAATATTTTATGCCTCAAGTTATGAATATGAAGTTTTTGCGTAGCAGTGTTTTAAATAAAGTTTAAAATAATTCATAGTCTCTGAACATTTACGATCATCAACTCATATAATATTAATTCACTTTGAACTTACTAAGTCTACACTTTAGACAGTCGCAAAGTGTCACTTCTTCACTGAGATATATTTCTACATATTGACAAAAAGTCAATATAAATATAGAACATTTCTTCACCAGTGACTCGGAATTAATAAAATTAGATCTATTTCTAAGTTTTAGTTGATATAGTATTGCACTGAACATTTCATCCATAATTGTACAAACAAAATAGGACAAATTAAGTTAAGATTTAAGATTTGCTAATAGAAAATATCATAAGTTCTACGGTAGAGTTAAGGTTCGAAATAAATTAAAAGTATCGATAGCAATATCTAAAAGTGGAGTTGAAATAAAAAATAGCTCAAATACTGTTTAAATGAAGATGATAAAATAGTTGATTTATGACAAGATAATTGACAGCCGATAAAGCATTGTAAAATGTGAAACAGGGCAGCAATGTGAAACAGGGCAGCAATGTGAAACAATGTTTGAAGCAAAGAAACAGATTTAAAATGGTATATAAGACATTCAAATATAAGATAAAGGAACATATGACAACTTAAATTACGATGTTGATGGCTAACATGGAAATAATTTAACCATTTTCAAGTAAATGTAAGTTTATTAGAGAAATTAAACACAAAGTAATAACAAACCATTATATAGTTGAAAGAAATTAATATTATTGTCAAAGTGCATGAAGAATTTGTTGTCTTTTGATAATATATAATAATAGAACGAAATTGTAGACATATTTACAATCGTTGTTATACTCGTTCTTATGTACCTAAAGAACCACAAAATAATGCCAGCCCTGTCTTCAGTGACTCAGTTGTAACTTAAAAGTATACATCACTAAAAAAAAAACTTTGATATTTGTAGTGCACATAGAACACATAAATCAATAAACAAATAAAACTGTTCAAATATTAGTTTCAAGTGATTTTTGCCTAGTGGTATATATACATGTATCTTTAAATTTAATATTCGAAACAATATATATATATCTTTAACTTTAATATTTAACACAATATCTTCTCCCTTGAAGTATTAAACATAATTCATTTAATGCTTCTTATTTTTAACAATATTTTCAAAAATGAGTGGCCTTCATAAGGGGTCAACTTTATCCTATGTGAAGAATTATTATAACAAAACACACCCAACCTGATATGTTAATTTTAATCACTAAAGCTAAGCCTTGTATCATAACGGAGAATAATGGGTGAAGTGAGGCTATAGACGTTAGTTCTGATGCGCTTACTAACAATTATTTGTACTCTAAGTGATGAAAAAACTTATCAGTTATTATGCGTCATTAATTTGTGTAATAACAAATATACGTAAAATTCATTAGTTTGTGCAATAACAAACACACGTATAATTCGTAAAATAAACTAAAGTACCGAGATAGCCAATGGAAAATTTAAAAAAATATATTTAAATATGTTTTCTAGTTTGAATACAGCATTTCGACTTCTTTTATTTGAAGCTCACTTCTACAGGTTATTTTGCTTTCTGAAAATTAGTTTGTATTTCTAGTGATTCTTTTTTGAACGAATGATATTTTTATGTTTCTAAAATTTTCCTGTATGTGTTGTACATTGTTATTGTCCCTTGCTGGTACAGCGCTAAGTCTACGGATTTGAAACGCTAAAATCAGGAGCTCGATTACTCTCGGTGGACTCAGCAGTTAGCCTGGTGTGGCTTTGCTATAAGAAAAAACACTTACAGAGATTGTTAATATGCTGTTGCTCCTTTGCAAGAGAAGAAATTCCATGAAAACACGAGAGTATGATATACGTGAAAAGTTTTTAAAAACATATATAATGTATTGAAGCTCTATAAGACTCAAAAATAACTTTTAAAGATTTCTATTGAGTCTTATAATTTTTTTTATTTTTAGAATAACATTTTTGTGCTTCTGGTAGTGGCTTTTGTCGAATTTGTTTGTTTGTTTAGAATTGAGCACAAAGCTACACAATGGGCTATATGTCAAAGTAAATTTTTATAATATTTGGTCATATGGGTACAATTTAATTTTCAGTTTTTTTTTATTTTTAAACATAAACTTACAGAATAGATTACAATGCACACCTAGAATATCGATACCCGGTATTTAGAAGCGAAATCCATAGATTTACTGAGCCGATAGGGACAACAGTCACAATGAATTTTGAGGTTGAATTAAAAATTATAATTTGTATCTATATAAAAGTACTTAGATAGTCAACCATTGCGGGAGTAACCAAAAACATTTCCAAAGTATCGATAAAGTATGAAGAATTTTCCATGTAAATCACGTTATTAGTAATCTTTTGATGTTTGTTTAAGCTGTACTGTCAAAGAAGGGCCACATTATGTATTTGTATTTTATCATCATTGTCTACTCTGAGAAACCCGAATAAACAGAGTATTCCTTTGTTGTTAATTATGCTTGTCATTATTCATTACTCTTAAGCCTATTATATTTTAAACATTTTTGTATTCTTTATCGGGCACGGCATGGTCAGGTGGTTAATGCACTCACACGTAATCCAAGTGTCACATCAAATCCACCGTTAATCTAAATATACTCACCCTTTCAACCGTTGGGGCGTTATAACGTGACGGTGAATCCCACTATTAGTTGGTAAAAGAATAGCCAAAGAGTTGGCGGTGATGACTAACTGTCTTCCTTCTAGTCTTACACTGCTAAATTAGGGATGGCTAGCGCAGATAGCACTTGTGTATCTTTGCGCGAAATTCAAAATAAACCGGACCATTTTTTATCAAGACAGTCTGGCATGGCTAGGTGGTTAGTGCACTTGACTCTTAATCTGAGGGTCGCGGGTTAAAATACCTATTACACTAAATATTGTCGTCACTTTAGCCATGGGGTGTTATAATGTGCAGTCAAGCTCACTATTCGTTGATAAAAGAGTAGCTCAAAAGTTGGAGGGTGATGATAAGTTGTTTCCCTTCTAGTCTTACACTGTTAAATTAGGGACATATAATGCAGATAGTCCTCGTGTAGCTTTGCGCAAAATTCATACCAAACAAACAAATTAGTAAAGATTTACCTTTGTTTGTCTTTGTAAGTCAAATAACAGAATGCAAACTTGTAATGGGAATAACAAGTGAACATAGAAAAAAAAATTATACGTGTTCTTACTGTAAGTCTAAAGTAACCTATTTAATTTCAAAGTATATCATGTTTTATCATGATATAATGTCAAACAAATTGCTTTGTTCATTATTGTATCGGCAATTTTCTGTAATTTTCAATTAACCGTAATTTTCTGTAATTTTCAATTAACGACATTTTTCGGGATTCAGAAGTGTCCCAGATGACTCACAAAAGCACCGATGTGTCTGTAGATCAGTACTCTCTTCATCCACAGCTACTCTAATAACTACCTAAATAAAGCTTTGTATCCCACGACAAAGCGCCCACCCCATTCACTTTGGCTCCGCTAGCTTGAGGGTGAGGGTATGAACATACTTTCAAACATATTATCTCGATGAGGAGAATTTTCATGCATGGTACCCCCGTAGGAGAAGGAGTGGGAACAAAGTCTGTGATGTCATAGACTCTCAGGATCTATTCTTTACCTCCATCATACACGGGTTACATTCTGGAGACGACTTAGCCTCCGGATACGTTTGCTGAATTAGTTCCTGCCATCTGCATAACTCTGGAAGAATAGAAGATGGAATAATTCTAATTTGAATAGTCATTTCCTGAATTAACCTGAAACCAAGCAAAACGGTATCAATATGTATTTAATATAATTTACCGTTTTTAAATTGGAGGATCTAATAAACAGTTTGAATGCAGGATACAAAATACATAAGGGATGATTTATACAACACTACAAGGCTGACGGAGAAATGGCAGAATTTGAGAAACAACAAACAAAATAATTACTGTAAGGTTAATTTGAAGAAATAAATAGAATTGGGCTGGGTATGTAGCAAGGCATTTTGATTATAGATGTACAATAAGTTTAATAGAATAGCATGCTAAGATAGCGAAAAGACCTAAAGGAAGACAAAAGAGAATATAGAGAAACAATATAATGGCGGAAGCAGAAATCAGATGGACGCGATGTGCTAGGAATAGGAAATACTGTACTGGTCTGACGGAGAGCTACATTCAACTACAGCTTAAATAACTAGATAAACTGTTCCCAAATCACTCAACCTTATAATGAACACGTTGCATATACCACGCAAGTGATGCTGTTTCAATTTGTTTGTAATTAAGTACAGATGTACACAATGAGCTATCTGTGTCCTCTCCACTACGAATATCGAAAATATGTTTCTAACAGTGTAAGTCCGCTGACGTGCCTCCATCCCACTGGGGTACTTGCAGCTTCGAAACTCGCCATGTTAGATATAATAAAGGTAATCGGTAATCGAAACTTGTTAAAATTACGATTTCTGGCACTCTTTTGCAAATAAAACTAATAAGGCCCGGCATAGCCAGGTAGGTTAAGGCGTGCGACTCGTAATCTGAGAATCGCGGGTTCGCATCCCCGTCGCCCAAAATATTCTTGCCCTTTCAGCCGTGGGGGCGTTATAAAGTAGAGGTCAATCCCATTATTCATTGGTAAAAGAATAACTCAAGAGTTGGTGGTGGGTGGTGATGACTAGATGCCTTCCCTCTTCTCTTACACGGTTAAATTAGGGACGGTTAGTGCAGATAGCTCTCGAGTAACTTTGCGCGAAATTCAAAAAACAAAAAGAAACAAACAAAATAAGGCAACAAATATTTGCCATCTCTGGTGAAAAACTGCAACGATTTTAAATATTGTTTTCAAAAATTCTTGGTCCTGTTGAATAGTTTCTCACAAGCTAGATCTTGAATGAAAATATTGCTATTATTTTTCTTATCAGATATCGATACCTCCAGTAGCATATGACGTATTATTTCTTAGAATTATACAATTTCTGACGTTTCGTCAACTTGTCCAAATCTTGAAATGCCTTTACTGGTGTGTCTTAGAATACATTAAGTTCTATTGTAAAGCGTACGCAGCATGTGTCTTATTACCTATTGATGAGTACCCTTGACAGGACACTATACATCAAGGCAGACAGGAATAAACTGTATGATTAATTAGCAAAAACAAAAATTTTACACTACGAATAAGATCATGAAAAATAAGATTGGAAATGAATTTCCCAATGAGAGTCTGAAAGACAGAATATAATAATGGCACTAAATTAATCTTTCAACCTATTTAATGAACAACTGTCTGGAACAGACCCCTAGCGGTATAGCAGTAAACAACTTCGGCCCGGCATGGCCAAGCGCGTTAATTCGAGGATCGCGGGTTCGCTTCCCGTCGCGCCAAACATGCTCGCTCTCCCAGCCGTAGGGGCGTTATAATGTGACAGTCAATCCCACCATTCCTTGGTAAAAGAGTAGTCCAAGAGTTGGCGGTGGGTGGTGATGACGAGCTGCCTTTCCTCTAGTTTTACACTGTAAAATTAGGGACGGCTAGCACAGATAGCCCTTGAGTAGCTTTGTGCGAAATTAAAAAACAACAATAAGTAAAGAATTTGTTTTATTTATTGCATTTCGCGCATACTTACTTAATGTCCTTAGCGCTAACTATTCTTAACTTGGTAGCGAGACATATTTTTTAGGCTGACGATTACAGTATAATATATCCATGTTTGATGACGGGATTTAAACTCTAGACCCTTAAATTACGAGCTGAGCTCCCTAAGCACTGGGACTTGCCGGACTATAAATATTATCACTATTTAAGTCACTTGAATTTTGCTTTTAGCCAAACGTAGATTTCCTTTAGTAAATTAATAAGATATAAAAAATTTTTTTACGTCGTATACTCCAAGTTTGTTTTGAATTTCTATTAAAGGTATACGCGGGATACCAACAGTAGATAGCCGTGCTTAACTTAACACAGTAAGACTGACCGCCACATTGTAACGTTCACACAAGTGAAAGGAGCAAGGAGCGAGCATGTTTAGTGTGACGGGGATTCAAACTTCTGACCCACAGATTGCAAATCAAGCGCTCTAACCACCTAGTCTTGCCTCGCCTCGTAAACTATAAAAAACAACTTGTTCACTATCCTAATGATGGAAGTATTTACTTAACGTCTTCAGTATAATACCAAAGGAAAACGTAAAAGCAAAATGCCATTAAATTTGTGCTCAAGGATATCGTAAGGGGCAATTTAATTGATAACATTGTTTTTATGTTTACGATATAAATTAAGATCTATTAGAAAAACTATATAATAACGGAGTCATTTCCTTTCGTCATTATTAACGTTATCATTTTTGTTCAGGCGTCGTAACTGATTGTGGATTTATTTTTACTTATCCAATTCTCTTTAAAAATGCACTTGCACTCTGTCTTCGTTAGGGCAACGTTTAATACTAATTTTGCTAATCGTTACGTTTTAAACGAATATAACCCCATATAATTTCTCTATAAATATATTTTTCAATTAAACATCGTTATCAGAGGTGATTCTAGCCAGACTCATCAAGATAATGTTTAGATCTCATTTTATATTCTGTAAATCAATAGAAAAATAAAACTATAGTGACTTACTTGTATTTACAAACGAAATTTCTCTGCTTAAGTTGCCTCTACATTACGTTTATGTATGTTAATAGAAAATGTTACATATTGTAACTGCTTATTAAAACATGTTACACAAACGCGTTTCATTTTTGTTTTTCAAATACTGCTTTAAAGTTAAAAGACTCCTTTAAACAACGTGCATTTAGATACGAAAATTAAAAATATTTATAGACATTATTCATTGATTTTCAAAGCACTTGTTAATAAAAACGGCTTGTTTGGATGTAAAACGGATTTATTGTTATGCATTTAACTTAATACTTACGTTCTTTTCAGTTTGACGCATGTGACGTATATTGTTGAATATGTATTGTGCATGTCCTGCCTGTTCTCAAATTTTTTAAAGATTCTAGAGAACAAGAGTCGACAATACAAGTTTTAGAAAAATATTAATAATAGCGTATGTTCGAATATTGTTGAACATTCGAGAATCTCGCATAATGAGTATATAAACAGACGCTTCAAAAGACAGAATATTTTTTTTGGTTAGCTACAATGAATATACTATAATACTCGGAAGTTATTGTTGTTAACGCTTTTTATGGGAAAGATACAGAATTTGATAAGAAACGTTTGTATATTTCTATTATTATAAACTTCAGTGAATTAACTTCGGACTTTAGTATTTCTACGAGGACAATAATATTCTCATCGGTAAAAAGTCTGCTTTTAACCTGTGTAAAGCCAGCCAAGAAAAGATAACTAGTTAGCTTAAGTGAGATTAACAATATAAATTCAGAATTAATTTGCTCGTCGTGGACCTGGACCATCGATAAAGTATTCAGTTCTAGACTAGATAGGAGTCTCAGAATAGTTTGTAATTTTGTAAAAGTCTTGTATATAAAGCAATAACTATTTTTAATAATAGTTATAAATTGTATTGTTGATTGTATATTAAAATAAATTTATGTTAAAAAAGAAAATTGTGTTTATCAATCTTGTTGGCAAATATAAATTTGATACATATTAACATTTAAGTAATCTTTAAATTGAAATTAAAATTTCCAGCTCTTTGAAATCGTAATACATAACAGGCTTTTAAGGTAAAAAAACTGCATGGAATTTCTCATTAAATCGGAGTGTGGTCTTGAAGCAAGAGGCTATAAAGAATTTATATTAGATACCAAAATATTATTCTAAAGTAATATTACACACAAATATTATCATTTTGTTTTCATCGATAATTACAAAAAAAGAGTATACATTGCATTCAAGTGTGTTCAGAGAATAATTTTAGGCAATAATAGATTAGAGTGTCACTATAAAACTTTCAGGTATCGCAAATATATAAAAACACTCACGTATCAAAGTATCAGGGTTTGAATAGGTAAGTGAACATTTGTGTTTGAGACAGAAACTGCTGACAATTATTATGTTTTCAAGTAACAAGCAGTGTTGATTTAAAGCGACAAATAAACTCTAGAACACATACTAATGAAAATAAAATAAAGATCACTGCATTACACGCAATCGTGTAGAAACAAATTACATTACCTTTAGTTAAAATCGAAAAATTTACACTTCTTCAAAAATAATTTTTGAATAAATTGCAAGTCATGGTGGTGTATACTATATTACCTTTTGACAGAAGAATAACAGCCCACAACATAAATTACATTGTGGGATTTCACAACAGTATCTCTGCTTTGGACACACAGGTAAAATCTATGATCTCCAATAAAGCTTATCGATCGATCCAACTTGAAAACCCTTTGAACGAAGTGTAATATAAATGAATGTTAACTGTAATAATAGTACGGTTAGATTTTTTCTATTAAACTATGTAACACAAATTTTTATTTCTGGATAGTATGTGTTACTTCTTAATTGTTTACGTTGTAATAGATCAGAAAATAGCCACTATCCCTTCAAACTTTGGCTTTGTGACCTTAGTAATGAAGTTTAGAAATTAACCTATTTTATATGTAAAAACGGGCAAATTTGCACATTTTCATTTACATAAGGTCTGAATAAAACAACATATTAAACAAGATTTACATGTATTTATACTAAAGTTATATAAAAATATTTAAAAGTGAGTAGCTTCTCGAGATTTGCGTCTTTAATATGAATCACTTTCACGTATCAGGCCCCGAATATAGTTTCTCATCATGTTTTCGTCATTCGCTCCCAGGTCACGAAAGCAAAGTTTGAAGATAAAAGCATGTCTTTTTTATTTACTTTAGGCATAAGCAGCTGGGAATAAGCACTCTCTGCCCAGGAACAAGAAAAAGTAAAAATTTGTTTCATAGTGCTATTAAACTTTAAAATGAGGCTGAATCTTATTATATACCGTTAGGATGTGTAGCACATCAGACACACATTATGTCTTGGGATTAATAAACCAAGTGCTTCTGTAGCTAAACTAATTATAATTTGTAGTTGCGAAATGATGAAAACTTGTATATAAGGAGAGTAACACCATAGTGACTAATTTGCTGGACGCGTTATAATTCAAATCACTGGAAAGCTGAAGTTGTATATGAATGCCTGCAGAGTTGTAATTCCAGATGCCGTTGTATGTAGGAAGTGATGAGTCATCCAAATTAAACGAAAAATAACATTGTACACGCATCCATTTGTGACAGTTTAACTAAGCAAGAACGAATGTGTGTGAATATAAAGAGAAGAATGTTGCATCGTTTTAACTTAATGAGCAGAAGTTGTCGAAATTCGGATGTTGATTTACCAACATTCTTGTAAACCTGCTTAGGTGCATTCCAGTGATAATATGGAGCTTTTTTACGATTCTACTTAGATATAAGCACTGTTACATAACACTAAGGACACTAACTTCATGTTAATAGTAAATTAAAAGAACATAGAAGTAAAAATGCCAGAAATGGTTTTATTCATTTTTTTTCCTTTTTTAAGTGGCAAAACATACAGTAAATTCGACAATGTCCACTTATATCTGACACTATGGTTATGTTTGTTTTCAATTATTTGTAAAGCTACTTAAGGGTTATCTGCGCTAGCTGTTTCTAATTTAGGGTTGGTGAATTAGAAGAATGGCAGCTAATCAATACTACTCTCCGCCAACTCTTGGGTTACTCTGTCATCAGAGAATAGTGTGACTGATCACACATTACAACACTACCATGGCTGAACAGACGAGCATATTCCATGAAGATTAAATCGAACCCGCGATTCTCAGGTTGCAAGTCAAGCGTCTTAACTACCGTACCTTTATGATAATATTAACAAAGGATTGTTAAGAACTGTAACAGTCATATCTTAATATTTCTTGTGAATATTTTTGAAATGTTTAATAATGGGTAGTTCTTCTCAGCCATTAATTTAAAATTAATGACACAAAATATCAAAAGTTTAAAAAGAGCATTTTGAAGACACTTTGTGCACTTTATGGTTTATTAAATTCCCAATAGGTCAAAGTTTTACAGCGTTGTAAGCTTTGTCAGCTTTTACAAGTAAACTATTGTTCGTTTTTTGAATTTCGCGCAAAGCTACACGAAGGCTATATGCGCTAGCCGTTCCTAATTTTGTAGTGTAAGATTACAGGGAAGGCAGCTAGTCATCACCACACACCGCAAACTCTTGGGCTACTCTTTTACCAACGAATAGTGGGATTGACTGCACGTTATAACGCCCTCACGGCTGAAAGGGTGAGCATGTTTGGTGCGACGGGGATTGAAACCCACGACCCTTAGATTACGAGTCGAACACAAGTAATCTAATATAATGAAATGTATTTTTACACTTCCAAGTTTTTAATCTTGTAGCTATATATTTGATAACGGTAAGTTTAGGGTTATTTCTAATCTGAAGGAAGCATTGGTATCACTGGTCTCATATCTTCTTATACAAGTAATAAACACTTTCCATAATCTTTCTTAAAGTAGACTGTAATATCAACTTGGTGTAGAATCATGTAAGAAATTACAAGTGGTTACTGTTGAAATATAAAAAAAGATCTGTATTGTAGTTTAAACCACTGAAGGAAACAATATGGTAACTACATATATATACTGTTCGAGATACAAAGTTTTGAACAATACGAGATTCATGATGATGAGAAAGTCACTGGAAGTAAAAATGTATTTCGAGACGGCTTGTACAGGTATTAAAATACAGTCGAGAAAAAACGTTTCGACCTTACATATACATACTTGCATAAATATAATTATATGTACACACAAATCAACTGAGAATTTTGTAAAAAGTAAAAAAGAGTAGTTGACACAAATTATAAAAAGATATCTATTAAAAAGTAATAAAGATTAGATAAATTCATAATTTTCTCTATGAATATTTTAAGTGAAGTTAAAACTAGAAAGAGAAATATTAAATAATCTATAACGTTAATTTATATCATCTGGGTTGATAGATCTCAGGTCTAAAATATTTGGTTTCCTTGTAGCTCGTGTTTGTACATGTTTGTAAGAACCTCCTTCAAAACGAGTATTTTAAAATGTTCAAGGGCATGGCTGGATGAATTAAGATGTAGAGAGGCACTGGTTTATTTATTTTACAATTTATTATGTCTCTGAGATATTCTCTAGTCCATGATGCTAATGATTATCAATGAACGTGTGATTCCACCTTTGGCTGTTAGAAGTGTTTATAGAAAGGCTTTCACAAGCTCTTTACAGTTATCCTGAAGAGTAAGATTCTATTCCCTGAAGAAATAATTTGTCATAAAGCACGGCAATCTTTCTCTCACATAATTACTTTCCAACCTATGTTACATTTAACAAACAAGACTCGTTCTTAAATCGCCTTGTTAGATTTGTTATTTTGAATTAAGCACAAAGCTACACAATGGGCTGTCTGTGCTCTGCCCACCACGGGTATCGAAACCCGGATTTTAGCGTGCAAGTCCGCAGACATGCTTTGTTGGAAAAGCCTTTGATACATTTCGTGTTTCAAAATGTTGGCCACCTAGTGGCTCAGCGGTATGTCTGCGGACCTACAACGCTAAAAACCGGGTTTCAATACCCGTGGTGGGCAGACCACCGATAGTCCATTGTGTAGCTTTGTGCTCAATTTAAAACAGCAATAACAACCAAAATGTTGTGCAGTGTAGGTCTCCCATTATATATTGATCGGGTTTATACAATCCGTGGTTTTTATAATGAGCTAAGTTACACTATTTGTTTTCTTACATGGTTTGAACACCAACATGTAATGTTTAAATAACATAGGTCACCTACCTTAAAAGGTTATTAGAATGACAAATAAATCAGCTACCTGATGAAAAGTTGTTTTTTTTAAGAAGGATTCTCCATTTTTGTCCAACCCTTCTATGTAGCTGATGACATAAGACGTCTCTTAAGTAGTACATTTTTTTTAAATGGACATTTATTACATATCTGGAGAAGACATGAACATTTTTCTGTTTGGCGTCACTGCATGTAGAGAACAGACTGAATTCATTTTGACAACATTTTGGCATAGAAACTTAGGTAGAACCACAAAAGTTAGTTTTGTTTGTTTTGAATTTCGCGCAAAACTACACAAGGGCTAGTCGTTCCTAATTTAGCACCCTGAGACTAGAGAGAAGTCAGCTAGTCATTACAACTCTTGGACTACTTTTTATCAACAAATAGGGGAATTGATCATCACATTATAACACCCCCACGGCTAAAAGGATGAATATGTTTGTTGTGACGGGGAGTTGAACCTGTGATCCTCGGATTACGAGTCGAGCGTCTTAATCACCCAACCATGCCGGGCCGAGGTCAGTTTTAATTAGATAGAGTCCAAAAAACGGTTCTATTTTGACTTCTACAAGGGAAGATTGAAGGTAATTAAGAGATCGATATCGAAATCGAAGAAGTCGATACAAAATGAAAGTAACGTTTAATGCCACATCACATGAGTACCCACCCATAGATAGGAGGAATGGATCGTATTTACTGCTCAGAATAGAAGAAGAATAGAGCCCACACCCTGTTCGTAGCATTATTTTTTTAAGCCAGGCTTTGTGGGCTGTATTTACTTGTAAAAAATAGAACAATTAGGATCAGTAGTGTATTATAAAAATGATGGTTCTACCTCACTATTTGGTCAAGCACAAGTAGACCGAAAGTTGACGCAGAGTGCTGTTAACTATCTTTTCTTCCTTTAGTCTGTCCCTTCAAAATTATTGACGGCTAAGCCAAGCAGTGCATAAGCATAGCTTTGTGTGAATATCCGAAAACAAAGCAAATTCATGTGAATACCACGATACATATTATATAAAATATTTAAATTACTTTTCTTACTAATCACTTGAATAGTATAAACCCATATTTCATTGTAACTTTACCGGTTATTTTTATCAATTTATAAGAAAATCTTGTTTTATGTACTTGTAAATAAACAATCTAGAAGTGCTGTTACGGACGTTTAAAAGTGTAAATAATCAGTTATGTGATTAGACAGATACGCAGTAAATATTACCTGAAAGTGTATCCCTCTTTGATCTATAACGCAAATTTATCACCACTCTGGTTCTGAGATAATTATACAGGTATATAACCACAAAGGAGGATGTTACTGATGAAATGTTTAATAATTTGTATCATTGTCTTTGACTTTGGTCTAGTGAGCTGTTTCTATTATGCAAGATGAGTTCATAGCTTTATTTTAATCGTTGTTGAGTGCAACTCGTTTCATCGATGTTTCTAAAGATCAGCCATTTTACTTACGAAAGCTCTTATACTATGTAGCATTGTCCTTGGTCTGATGAGCTGTTTCTTGTCTGCGAGGTTGGTTCTTAGTTACGTTTTAATAGTAATTGAGTACAACTCGTTTCATCGATGTTTCTAAAGATCAGCCATAAGCTACAGTGCTTTGTTGGTTCAACATACTGCCCTATTGCTGAAAACAAGCACACTTTGTCATAGCTGTTGGAAAATTGTCTCATGGTAATATAAGATATTATAATATGCAAAAGGTCTAAAGAAAGAAAAGCTTCTTGTGCAACAAACTAAAGAACATGTCGCAAAATTCCATATCTAACACCTTACGATAAGAACAACATAATTACCAAATATTTATTTGGTTATCAGCTCTTGTGATTCGTTCAGTCCACTAAATTTGTGACCATACCTAATAAAAATCCCACTGCCACGTAATTCCGAATCAATTAGAAATATCTTGAGGTGATTTGTGACCAACGAAAATATAGCCGTCGACAGGTGCCTAGATTCACAAAAGGCACTTGAAATAGAATTCACAAATAATACCCATTAACATGGTGCCACATGAAGTGCAGCAGAGTTTCAGATCTTCGTCGCAAGTGAATATTTATTGTACTCCAACAGCACTTGTAACCACCTGAATTTAACATGTAAACTTTTTTACAGCTACGGAATTCGTAATATGTTATCATCTTTTACACACTTTAACACTGTTTATTACTCTACATGTGCATTTTAATACACATTGGAGGATGTCTATTGTCGGGAAGTGTACATGATTACTGAAAAAAACACAACTTGATGTATGTGTGATATATACAAGTGTGACGACAAATAACTTCGGTAATCTAGTTTTAAGTATTATATAGTAAGTAGAAATTATGTTGTTTATGAATATTTAACATTGTAGGCCAATTTTATTGCACGACTTTCAACAGAGTTGTTTAATTAGATATTCAGCTCATGAAGCATATGCTGTTACTTAATAGAATTATATTTTCTCACAGTGTCGACCACATTATATGTAATGTATGTATAATACTATGAATTACTAATTAACTAACTAAAGCCTTGAACCAGAATGTGTATTTTCAACCTTTTGATATTGAATTACATTGGAAACATTCAGAAACTTTTTCAAGGGTCTCCCTTTTCATGCATACAACTTAGTAATTGATTTAAGAGGCTTTAGGCTTCGTGATGTAAAGTAGTAGTAATTTGCTACCAAGAATGGTTATTGTGTATTCTGATATGCACAGGTTCGCTGTGAAGTAAGTAAATCCCTGATATATGCTGTACCACTTCAGACTAAACTTGTCATTAGTGTCGCACTGCAGAGAACAACCACAAAGTGTTGTAACTTATGTAGAAATACAGAACATTCTTGTATCTTGATAGTCATGTTTAGGCAAAGAAAGCTTCACAAACTAATAAAAGAAATTTATACAATTTGTTATTGCTCCCATATTGGTTTAAATGCTTAATAAGATTGTTTTGCATATAGAAAAAAAAAAGGTTGAAGTAACACACATTTCTCTGAAACTAAATAATAAAAAACACATTGAAGACACAATATGTCACATTAGGTGACTACATCAATACAACGTATAGTTTAGTGTATTTTACGATTAATTAAACTTTGTTATGACGATTTATGTGAATTGAAATTTACCCTCACTCGAAGCTAGTAAAAATTACAATAACGATCCATCACAACACAAATAACCATGGTATTCTGACTATTTAAAAAAATAAATATATATTTTAAGACCGTTTTTGAACACAACCCCAAATACTTTTTTCTGTGTTTCTTTTCTTACGTTTGTTTTTCTGTCAGTGATATAGAAACATTTCGGTAAATGTATATAATTTGTGCAATATTTTATTTAGTCCTGACCGAAAATTTCTAACATCACAGTAATGAATTAGCTTGTTAATGATGTACACTGTGTATTACTTCAAAACGAATGTAGTTGTTTAACTGTAGCTTTAACAAGCTAATATGATAAAGCATGCGAAGCATAGACTGGAAATCACTTCAAAAATTGCTTTAAAATACTTTCAAGTAGGTCGTCAGTTCTACTGGGAATTAAGAGAACTGATATTTTAATTCTAACCAAATGTGTTATTTTTGTGTTCCCCTCAAAAAGTGTGTTTTTTTCAACATTTAAAACCCCTAATCTTTACTGTTATTTGTAATCTGTACAACATTTCAAAACCAGCTTAAATCTAAAACATAATTTGTTAACAATTTCAATTACTTATAAGGAATGGATTATCAACTAGCTTTCACAGTGCACCACAAGAACACTCGATTGTATGAAATAAAAATGATGTTATTAAGCACTAGAGATTTCCTGCTTAATGAAGTAAGTTTCTGTAAGCATCAGTTTCAAAGGTTAATAGCCAGTTAATAGTCCAAGGAGTGCAATTGGATACAATATCTTACAACGTATGCGTGTTAAAAAATGTTATCTTACGTTTTATAGTTCTTTTACCATATATTAGATTAACTTATTAATTGTGTACAAATGTATACGCTACATCATATTTACAGACGGATCAGAGGTAAATTTATGAACTTACCACGCTTTAATCCGAGGTTGGATTCCCTGTGTTGAACAAAACGCAGAGATAGTATCGTACACTAGTAGACTGGTAAGAATACTTGATTGAACTAGGAAAGCTGATTTACCTGGGACAAAAAATGTTATTCTTAAAGACATTGTCTTCGAATTTACAACACTAAAATCAGGTATTCGATTCCCCTCGGTGGACACAGTAGATAGTATCACGTGGCTTTGCAATAAAATAAATACATACACTTAAAGATATTTATTATATAATTATATATTTATGTAGTTACGTAGAAAGATAGATAAATGTAAAGAATATTTCTTCTAAGTGTATATTAATGAAATATCAAGAAACATTCATAAATGACATAATATTTAAAGAGGATTTTCTTTTTCTTCTATTGTCTTTAGGCATGTCAAACTGGAGACAACTGTTATTTTTAGTTGTCTTTACTAACGATGACAACATAACGCTAAAATTGCGTTTTAGAGCCTCATCCAACACTGTAGTTATCTCAATCAAAACATTTGAAGCAAGCTGTCCAATGAAACAAAACTTATAATTACCAAACAAACAGATTCTGATGTAAACACAACACGTGCAGAGGTTTGCATTTTCGTTTTACTATCGCTTAAAATGCATAAATATAGTAGATACCTGAAAAGGAAGCAAAGGCTTATTTTTTGTCGTTACATATATATACATAGGGTTAATACAAAATAACAAAAATCCATGATGGAATGATTTAAAGAATTTATGAGCACGTGAATCGCGTGCACCAAGTTAGTAGACACATAACTTCAGGAAGCCATGGTTGTTATTTTTTTGACTTTATGACAAATATATTGCTAGAAATAAAATTAAATGTATACACAGAGTTTTAAAACAAACCAAAACAATTAAAAGGAAATCAACGTAAATACGTTTCGTACAGTTATTTCTAATGTCCAATTGATTTTACGGAAACATTCATACTGACTCGATTTGGTTTTTGGAGAAAAAAATATCCAGCAAAAGTGTGAAACATTTTTATTCGACATGAAGGTTTGTAAATAAAATGTGTGAAAAATAGAAGTCTATGCCTTAAAGGGACGTTTCTGTGACAATAGCACTTAAATTAATTTGAATACTTAAACCAAATCATCAAAGTAATTTAAGTACTTTTTGTTGACGTTGTTTACTACTGGTAATAAAAGATCTATTGGATTTTTGTTTCAACTTCAAACTAGAATTCTTCATTTAAAATAATCTTTCACTTTTTAGCATTTCAAACTGGACGTAACTGTCAGAGTTTGAGAAAAAAATCGTTGAATATCTACTCAATCGCATAAAACTAAATGTATAAATAAAGACTTCTCGAATTCAAAGTTTATTGTACGTGAAATATGTTTAAGAAAACAAAAACTCTTTGGACTTTTACTGCCATCGCAACACTGCGCAGATCCAGTATACGGAATTTGTGTTTACATCCTTATGGTGAATACTTCAAAATATGACATTCGATTCCCTGCGATGGACAGATTACAGATATCCTATTACGGATCTTTGTACTAAAAAAAAAAAACAACTACGTAAAATTATAGAAGTGTTAGTGCTGAAACACTATGATTTTTCAGTCTTCTCAATTCAGTTCTGTGATTTGTGTCTTATTTCCAACATGTTCTAATAGAAGACATAATATTGCTGTTTAAATGGCAAATAACATATATGCTAAAAAAGAAAGAAGGTGTTCTAATTTTACTGAAAAGCTCACGTCTTGCACAGCAAATATAAGTCAATTATACTTTAATTTAAAAAAAAATTTTCTGAAAATATGCCATTAATATTTTTACGTCAAATTCTGATTTGTTTATATAAATATTATTTAATACATTCTAACTTAAAATGTGTTTCTGATCTCAAACTTATTTATAATAAAAATGTTAAGATCAAACGAGACTCAGTCATTATTAGCTGGTCATACAGTCATAATATCCTTCCCTAAAATTATCTTTTATTATGCATCGCATATAAGTGCTGTAAATTTAAAGCATTTATATGCGATACCTAATACATAATTGTTTTTAATTTCGCGCAAAGACACTCGGGGAATATCTATGCTAGTCGTCCCTAATTTAGCAGTGTAAGACTAGAGGGAAGGCAGCTAGTTATTACCACCCACCGCCAACTCTTGGACTACTCTTTTACCAATTAGTATTGAAATTGACTGTTACATTATCACGACCTCACGCCTGAAAGGGTGAACATGTTTGATGTGACAGGGACTCGAACCCTCGACCCTCGGATTACGAGTCGAGCGCCCTAACAACCTGGCTATGCCAGGATGAAATTTAGAGTGTTCCGGAGGTGTTATAACGAAAGTTATCTGTGTTATTTTTCCAAACTTCTATCATTCTCTTATAATTACCATTTAAGATAGTTATTTCTCAATACCATAAGTTTACGAGGTGTTACGCAGCGTGACACAGTGATATTTTTGTGTATTGCTATAACTGTCTCTTATGTGCGACATTTTTGATATGTTTCAATTTTAGAAATGTAAAACAAGGCATTTATATTTTTGTTTGTTTTAGAAAGGGAAGTCCGTAGTAATTTGTATACCAATTACTAGTGGGTTGTAGCTTCCTTTCGAAAACTATACATTTTTTTTAAATTCTAAGAAGTAATTTCAAACACGTATCATAAAAGCTGTTTGTTTACAAACGCAAATCTACAAGATTTATTTATATTGTGTCCATCAAATGTACTTAAACCTGGATTTTAATGTTATAAGCCTTCAGATTTAACGATGAGCCACTTGAGGCAATACAAACACAGAGTAACTTAGCTCTAGCGAAGTGTAGCTATGCGCGAAATTCAAACAAACTAAACAAACAAATCGACCTCCTGACACTTCCTGGTCCAAAACATGAAGAGAATCGCGATGAAGAAATGTGTATTTAGTAAAGTGTTTGTTTTATGAGTAATGATAATAAGATAAATAGTTATTTTAAATGTCTTGCTATTCTAAGTAAGAAAACACGAATTTTCGTAAATGGTCAATTGGTTTCTACTTTAAACAATAACAAGTAAAACATATTTGGATTCATGTAATATATAATTCTTTGATTATATTTAATATTCATTTCAGACTTATACGGTTCCACATTTCACAACAGCTACATGGTTTCGTTATTTTTATTCGCGTCAGAAGTTTTGGCTTATTATTAACATTTTTAGCTTGGACGAATTACAAGTCGAGCGCCCTAACCACCTGATCATGTTGGGCCTTCCTATAATAGAAGACGAAAATAAATCATTCGCATCTTAAACACAATTTATGACTCTTCAAAGAATGCCGTGCAAATGTTGATTTCTGATACATGACTTTCATTAATAACAAGTTTGTCAATAATGTTATATAAACATTCTAAATTATCGAACAACATTATCTGAACTACATATGCATCAAACTGCTTCTGGGAACATTATGCAATTTGTTACGTGATTCGTAACAACATACCGATAACACGAAACGTATGTAAAAATAAAAACACCATTAATATTGCAATTGGCCCCTTTATTTTCTGCCTGTGCATTTTGACGAAGAAAATGTGCGGTTTAGCTCAAATTGTTGCTGTCGCGATAATGTACGATACAAAGACACCCTGATAATTTTAAGTTGGGTTTGGCATGGTCAGGTGGTTAGAGAGTTCGACTCAGGGTCTGAGGGTCACAGGATTGAATCCTCGTGATACCAAGTACACTGGCCCTTTCAGCCGTGGTACGCTTTAATATGACGATTAATCATACTTATCGTTGGAAAAAGTGTAGTTCAAGAGTTGGCGGTGGGTAATGATGACTAGCTGCCTTCCTTGTAGTCTTACACTGCAAAATTAGGGACGGCTATCTCAGATAGTCCTCATGTAGCTTTTCGCGATATTCTAATACAGTTAAACAAACTGCAAGTTGAGAAGTATATGTAGAAGCTCTTTTATGGAGGAAATTAATCTTTCAGCGTCACTATTTAAACTTAATAGTTTTAAGAACTGCAAACGAATTTTTTCTGTTTTAAAACCAATCATGTAGTCCAATAACACACGGTGAACAAAGCGTGGATTGAATTAGACCTTTCTCGAACTTTGACTTCGAGATTAATTTTTTTTTAAATACTAAGTTCATTTATTATTTTGCTGTACAGAACCAAGAGCAGATTTTGATCGTATGCAGTAAACTTACAGAACCAAGAGCAGATTTTGATCGTATGCAGTAAACTTACAGAACCAAGAGCAGATTTTGATCGTATGCAGTAAACTTAGATTTTTCTTTTTCTTTTTAAATTTCACGCAAAACTACATGAGGGCTATCTGCCCAAGCTGAACCTAACTTAGCAGTGTAAGACTAGAGGAAATGTAGCTAGTCATCACCATCAACCGCCAATTCTCGGGCTACTCTTTCACCACAAATCGTGGAATTGCCTGAACATTATAACGCCCCCATGGCTGAAAGGGCAAGCCTGTTTGGTTTGACGGGGATTCAAACTTGCAACCCCCAGATTACGAGTTGTGGGCCTTAATCACTTGGCCATTTTCCTTTTAAGTTCTACAATGTTCTTTACGAAGCAATACCAAAATCAAATCACGTTAGATTTGTTTCATCATTAGTGTACTCACTGAATTTGCTACTAACCTTTTTAAAAAATAGGATACAAATATCTTTTTATAGTTAGTTTCACATAGTTTGTAATATGATTATTTGCGTGTTGTATAAAGATGTTTTCAGATCAATAAATAGTTCGTCCAAGAACATACAGTTATTCTACCGTTAAATTAACCCGAACAAAAACAACATAAAATGTACCATAATGAAGTTTCGATCAGTCGTGCAAAATATGTGATATACAAGGAGAGAAAAACAAAAGGAGTTTGTCTAAAAGTGCTTTTTGTATATGTAATGTGTAAGAAATGGTGTTATTATGTATATAATGATAACTGTATGTTCTTAATCTAGGTATATAAAATGTTATAATAAACAGTGGGTTTTTATATCGTCTTTTACAACACATGGAAGTGGCAGCTCTCCTCTTATTTGAGCATGTTCTTACAAGTATATTCGCCATCCTCCCATTAATCTTATTAAATCAAGTTTTTTGAAGTCGATACTGAAGCGGTTTTAATTTCGTTTATACACACTTCGAGATTTTATGCTAGATTGCTTGGATAACTGGACCTTATTTTTATCTTACTTTTAAATTTTCAACGGCTTTTCAGAAGAAAGGAATTTTGAGATGATTTCCCATAGGCTGTGGGACCAAACACTGAAAACTAACAGTTTAATAACGCTAAATAAAAAAACTTGAACGGATAGACGGTTTATAGCAAATGCTCAAGAGTCTCTTTTCTATATTAACATTTTGTGTTATCTATAAAAATTTTATGATCACAGAAAAAAACATTGAAACTATGTATTTTAGCATTACATTCTCCAACTATAAATTAAAATAGTTTTGTTTGAAAAAACTACTCTGAAGGTTTCATGTAGCTTTTGATACCTTTTTGTTTGTTTGTTTTTGCAGATGAAAACCGAACTTCCCTGAACCATACGAAAACAGTTATAAATGTTACTATGTAAATGCATTGTTTCTTTTATTTAACATTGAATTAGTATCTGTATTTAGTCGGTAATACTACGAGCGTTTCGTGGCCTAATGATCAGCTTACCAAAATTGTGGCTGAGAGTGTCGAGCGTTTCGTGGCCTAATGATCAGCTTACCAAAATTGTGGCTGAGAGTGTTTAGTGCTCGCTTACCGTTGCTGCAATGAAACAAAGAGTAGAAGCTGTTGCTTATTTCTAGTAAGAGTTTCAAAACATAAGATGCTACAATCCGGAGATTAATTTCACGTCGTATGCTTTACATTGATAACCCATTGTTTACTTTTCTTGTCTGAAAACCAACAACAGGGTCATCGTTATATCGCGTCAATGGACACAAAACAACGACTGCATTTTACAGGAATGAGGCCGGGAGATTTGGATTTATATTTTGGAATGATAACCACTAAGCAGTCATGCTCGGGTTCAAAGAAAGAAACGTTAAAATCACGTCGAAAGTGTAACAGGACGTAATAAATCGTACACTTCAAGAATGAACTTGATCTTAGAAGATTTCTATACATTAGCTTTGTGTCTTGGTAACCCTTAGTTACTTCCATATAATCAATACTTTATTTACAATAAGGATCAATTATAAATAAAGTGTTTATACAGAACGGATAAAATTTTTAATCGATTAGAATAACTTTTAAAAAATTAATCGCACAAGCATGAATCGATATAATAATTGATTTTGTAACAACAAAAATTAATAATATATTGGTATTTCGTATATCTCCTAACGGACAGTTCTTTATATTGGTCTCTAAGTAGTAACTGTTTGTGTTAAAATAAACATATTTTTAGTTCAAAATGAATATTCCTATCTTTCTGAAAATAATCAAATGTACACTAGTGAAATATTTCGTGGGATTTAGTATGGACAAGGTTTTCATAAACGACACATAAAGGTAAAAAAATAAAGCGGAATGAATTGATAACTTATTATAGCGAGATTTTGTTCTCTCATACTAAAATATAAATGATAGGTTACGTGAAAAGTTAAAATATTCTTTTTTATGTTTATGCTAAAATAACTTTTTCATATTATGGTTTTACTTTCATGAACTCTACGAAGAAGAATAAAAGATTTTTCCCATAACATACACTGTGATAGATCAATGCATCTAATCAAACAGGATACGTTCATTTCTAGCATAAAAAATCGCCAAGAATTTTGGAACGTTTTGGAATATCATATTTATTCTTTCAATCCAAATATTTAACTCAAATACTTACGTACTTATAAATATCAAATGTGACTTTAATACTCCCTAGTACATTTATAAGGCTCGTATAGAAATGAGGTAAACTTCGTTGTCACGTGTTAACCTAAAGATAAGGTAACTTGCACTGCATCTTGTAATTACGGCAAAGCTACTCATACTATCTGCCGCCGTCTCTAATTATGAGTTACTGATTACAGGTTAGGCAGCTATTCAGCAGAACCCCCCATTTAAAATATGGAACTAGCTACTGTTGTTGTAACTAAGGAACCTATAGCTTAAACTGTTCTGAGAAACTTGTGGTCTTGCACAGCTTTCAACAAGAAATCGAGATCCGTACCACAGGATCGACCTGCGCTCCAATATAGTTACCTTAATAAGTAGCTTATACTTCGCTATTTCAATAAGACGCAGCGTTTTGAACTGGAAGGCATGCCATTAAACACGAGTAATATGAGAACCATAACTTTATGTTTATACTTGCTCTGATTTCCATACACTTAGTGGAAGTGCTTCTTAATGAATTTAATTTTTTATGTATTAAAATATGAAATCTTAAGCCATTTTCTGTGTTTTGAAAGTTTCAATCTATTACACTTTGCGGAACTTTAACGAAAATATAGATGTCATATTAGATTACTTCCTGTTTAAAACAAGGTCTTCTAAAAGGAAATCGTGGGATTTTTTACAAAATTAATTGATTTTGAAGGGCAATATAGTATTGTGCCTATTGGTTTAGCCGTAGTGAGTGACCAACTTCAATTACATTCTGCTTTAGTTATATTTTTTGCCCTGTCCTCTCTTTTGTTATATGTAATATTGAATTTTGTCCCATGTACATAATTAATTTTATTTGCTGATCATTATAACTAGAAATGGATTTCTGTAATTAATTTTAAACTAACCTCTCCCATATCAATATATATTAAAAAACGCATCCTAGTGGAACAGTGAGTGGTATATCTGCGGTACTGCCAGAAACCTGGTTTCGATACCCGTTTGTACAATCACTGAAGTCTGATCATTCGTGGCCTTTAGGTATTATTATAATTATTACTAAATACTAATTATGTTCTTATCTCACATTTTGTTTGTATGTCTAGAGCAGTTTACAACTCATTTCAAAGTTTTTTGGTTTATTTTGAATTTCGAACAAAGCTACACGAGGGCTATCTGCGCTAGCCGTTCCCAATTTTGCAGTCTAAGACTAGAGAAAAAGCAGCTAGTCATCACCACCCACCGCCAACTCTTGGACTACTCTTTTGCTAGCAAGTAGTGGGATTTATCGTCATCAGCAACGCCACCACGGCTGAAAGGGCGATTATGTGAGATAGGAATTCTAACTCTCGAGATTACTTATTCTATCCATAGCCAACTGACAATACCGAGCCATCAAAGTTGTACAAAAACAAACCCCCCGGCATGGCCAAGAGGTTAAGGCACTCGACTCGTAATCCAACGGTCGGGGGTTCAAATCCTCGTCATACCAAAAATATTCGCCCTTTTAACCGTGGATTTTTACAATGTGACGGTCAATCCCACTATTCGTCGATAAAAGAGTAGCACAAGAATTGACGGTGGATGATGATGATTAGCTGCCTTTTCTCTAGTCTTACACCGCGAACTTAGAGACGGATAACGCAGACAGCTCTGATGTAGCTTTGCACTGAATTCCCAACAGAACAAATACAAAGACGAATAAAACAAAAGCCGTTCTTTAAGTTTTCATATTCGTGCCCATCCGCCAATTGTGCATGAGGTCAGGTGAATATTTTCAAATTATCAGCTATATATGTATGTATATGTTAAACGTATAACTTTGTTCAACTGTTCAATAGTAACCTGTTGTATCTGGAAATTTTATTTTTCGTATCAAATACGCATTCTTTGGGAAAGGTTGCTGTGAAGTAAGTCGCCATATTTTTTAAGTGGCAGGTCAGGTGAATATCTTGATATGAAAGTATTACTTATGTTTTGATAGGGATGATCAACAATGACACACGTAATACACACTTCCTGAAAGTAATAGCATTGTAGGAATGTATATATATATATATATATATAGAGAGAGAGAGAGAGAGAGAGAAAGAGAGAGAAAGAAAGAAACAGAACTGTGTTTTCCCTGTCTAGCACAGGTTTAGTGTTGGGTTTTAGAGATTTGTGGGCTCTCTTAAAGCTTTGAAGCTCCTCCTATATAAGGGCGTTGTCTTTCTTTCATACATTTATCATTTTGCTTGCGTCTTGAGTATCAAATAAAAATTGTTTCCTTTGTTATACATTATGACCAGTACTTTACTTTCTACTCAAATGGTGAAAAACACAAAGTTAGTTTCATTTTCATAGAACATTTTCTGACGAACCATTTAATTAATCAAAGGGAAATCATTTTACTAGAAGCATAAAATAAAACCATTTTGTGCAACATCTCTGAATTACATTCTCTTCCATTCTCACCCCCACTGGCAAAGCGGGATGTTTGCGGATTCACATCGCTAGAAACTGAGTTTTGATACCCGTAATGTGTTGAACAGAGATATCTCATTGTGTAGCTTTCTACTTAATTCTAAACAAAGAAACTTATATTAACTTAAATGTTTTCATAACTAAGATAATCAAACACATGAAAATAATATAAATTTTTAATACCAGTTTATTTTCCTTGGCAACGGGTGCTGGTAACATTTGTTTATTTAAGTAATTTACATTGATTATATATTTTTTTACAGTAGAGATGAGAATTTTTAAGGAAATGTTCTAATTAGTTAAGTTAACTATTTTAGCAATACCATTTGCATGTATTTAATTGTAAAAGTAAACTTTAAAAAATCATTGCACCTAAACACATATAATAAAATATCGTAAACTGATTTTGATTCATACTACTGGTTAAAACTGCAGAGGCTTTGCCCTAATTTAACAATGTTGATCTCTATTATTAAAGATTGTTCATAAAACTCTAACTTAGATAATTAAACAAATGAAAACATTTGTACTATTTCTTAATATTTTTAAAAACGTGTGCTTATGTCAAGATGAAACTACATTTTGAGTTTCAGAGAAACTTATATATTTAAAGGGAAGGCGTCGAAGGAGTACTGGAGTGATTCCGAAAATCTTTGTTCTATCTTTGCCACACGTAAAACTGTTAAGGATTGTCAGTTCTTGTCGGTCTTACATCGTTTATCAGACGAACGGTTTTGTATTTAAAAACACGTGAGAAATATATAAAGAGCAAGAGGTGTTATTCTTTTCTTTTTTCAGGATGATGTGAGGTAACAAAAATTCTGCGTGGAATTTAGTTACGTCAAACGATCCATCTAGGCATAGAAACAACACATATTAGTAGCGTTTGGAATAAGCCGAATAATTGTTTGGAACAAATCCTTTTTTATATTCACTTGTTATACTCATTATGGGTCGTTTCAAGGTTGCATCACATCTTTTGTTTTACAACGACAAACAAACATAAATTGCTACTAATTTGTTTGTTGGGTTTGAATTTCGCACAAAGCTAAACTAGGGCTATCTACGCTAGCTGTCCCTAATTTTGCAGTGTAAGACCAGAGGGAAGGCTGTTAGTCATCACTATTCACCGCAAACTCTTGGGCTACTCTTTTACAAAAGAAGATTAGTGAGATTGATCATCACATTATAACGTTCCCACGGCTGAAAGGGCAAACATGTTTCATGTGACGGAGATTCGAACCTCTCGACCTGCAAAATGCCAATTGAGCGTCCTAACCACCTGGCCATGCTGGGTCTATTCTTACTAATAGTAGGGTAAATTACCCACGCTCCAGCTGAGGGGTTTAATAGCTCAATTGTAATCCAGTGCTCCTTCATTATCATGAATTACCCAGCACTCGTCTATGGCAACTGAGCACATGCACTACATTTAGTCTTTCTAGCTTATGAATAGAACTATGAATACAGTTTCACACGTGACGCCTCTCAGAATCCAGATAAGAGCCAAGAAAATAACATCTGATTCCAGTTTCGGGTTCAATAACTACTAGACCCCATCGTGTGTGGATGTCCTTCCAGGAGCGTCATAACATCCATTGGAATCTCTTTAGAAGGAAAGATCTTCCATAGGATACCTTTGAAAAACTACAGAATTATGAAGGAGTTGCAAGAAACTATATTCGTAAACAGAAGTGTGAATTAACAATGGATGCAATTAAAAGATGTCACTTTTCTGAAAACAGAACAGTAAAAAATTTGTTCTCATTTTACTGTATTAAACGGTCTGGCATGGCCGAGCGCGTTAGGGCGTGCACTCGTAATCCGAGGGTCGCGCTAAAACATGCTCGCCCTCCCAGCCGTGGGGGCGTTATAATATTACGGTCAATCCCACTATTCGTTGGTAAAAGAGTAGCCCAAGAGTTGGCGGTGGGTGGTGATGACTAGCTGCCTTCCCTCTAGTCTTACACTGCAAAATTAGGGACGGCTAGCACAGATAGCCCTCGAGTAGCTTTGTGCGAATTCCTAAAACAAACAAACAAACAAACTGTATTAAACCGGTAAAAGGAGACTTGGAAAAAAAGACAGTTTTAATACAATACAAAGGCATAAATAAAATTAATAAATACATATATGTATTTGTTTCGGATAAATGAGGTGTTTTTTAATTTGGTCTAAAAGTATCTTAATTGCAATAAGACATCCAAGTTCTACAGATGCTGTATAGAGTGATTCTCTCTTTTTCTTTTAGGTGATAAATTTGCCGTAATTGGTGCATTCGTTTATATAAAGAACAAAACTACAATGTACATTGAAATTTAATTCACTAGTGTGTGAGTGCACCTATTTGTCTTTATATATATATACATAAACGCCCTTCAGAAATTACGTAGAAGCGTTATTAAATGATTAACGACAACCTAAATTAGAATATAACTAAAACGAATCTGTCTGTATCTCGAAGATGTACGTAATCTCTACATATTTCATTCTTCTCGAAGTAATTCTTTAAACACCTCATTTTTAGTAAAATTTACGCAGTAAAATGAAATGGAACAGTGGAGAGAAGTACATGTGCACTCCGGATAACTTTAAATAGTAATAAACGTTTATTTTTCTTACTATATACGTATATTACTTACTATACTCAATATAATCAGATTTATTTTGTTTCACTTTGTCGCTAATTATTAATATTGTATTATAATTACTGATTTACAGTGTTAGCTTAGAATTTGCATTTTTGACTAACATAAAACTCCTAAGCTGGCCAAACCTTTTAAGATATTATTAGGTTTATGGCCGAAATTATCGTTAATAGTGAGGGTCTGCATCTGACGAAAAATTCATTCCAATCTTTATAAGTAGGTATGTAAGATAAGTATATTTAATAAGATATACGTTTTTGCCAAGGTAATTATTAGTTTTGCTCTAAATACATAGCTTACTCTGATCGGACGTATCATTTGTATAATTGTATGTCACTGAATCTGTTATTTCTTTTCTTAAACCTTTCAAATCTTGGCTTCTTAATTACATAACTATAAATACATATGACACATTTTTCTTAGGAGGACCGACATGGCCAGTTGTTTAGGGGCGCTCAACTGGTAATCTGCGGAACCCGGATTCGAAGCCCCGTCACATCAAACACGCTCGCCCTTTAATTGTAAGGGCATTATAATGTCACGACCAATCGCATTACTCGTTAGTAAAAAGAGTAGCCTAATAGTTGGCGGAGGGTGGTGATGACTAGCTGTCTTCTATCTAGTCTTACGCTATCTAATTAGAAAAGGCTAGAGCAGATACCTCTCGTGTAGCTTAGCACGAAATTCAAATCAAACAAATCCATAATGTTACCGTATTGCGAAAATCGTTATGCTTATATTGAAATGGAACACATGATATTATTTTATTTTATAGTATTTCAGAAGTTATATTATAATGTATATTGACCACTGTGCTCTGATTAGGCTAATATAGTTTAAAACAGGTAATAACATAGATTTCAACCTACAGATGATAACTGATTTTATATATATTTAAATTAACGGCTATTTAAAAACTTTGACAATCGAATTTCTGTTCAAGACACTAAAAGTCCTTTAGACATTAAATAGAGCTACTCAATGTAGCATTTAAGAAATTTCAGTGTGGTCATTACTGGCCCTTCCATACTGATATACAGTAATGAAATAAACATTAATGAAAAATAGCCATGGCTTATGATTAGTGTACGTTGTTCCATACTTCAAGGCTTAGCCTAACATATCTGATAATTCTACAGAGAATAAAAATCTGTTTGGCTGGTAAATTATAATTATTTCGGGTATTGGGCACATCAACAATGGGTTATCAACGCTAGCCGTTTCTTATTTTGAAGTATTAGAAAATAGGAAAGGCATTAGTCAGTAGCACCAGACACCGACTGCTTTGCACACTTTTATCGAATATCTAGATTTGACTGTCACTCTTATAACTTAGTCTTGGCTTTAAAGTGCATATTAGGATTTCATTTGTTTTACGGTAATGAGGCTCAAATTATGGATTCTCCAGATGTACAGACTGATGCACCCACCACAAGGATACTTCCGACTCTTAATTATTAGAAGAAACTGGTTTCAGAAATGATTTGTTTGGTTGATTGGCTTTTCACGCAGAACTACACGAAAGCTATCTGCGCTGGTCATCCCTAATTTAGCAGTGAAAGATTAGGGGGAAGGCAGCTAGTCAACACCATCCAGCTCCAAATCTGGAACTACTTTTTAATAATAATAATAAACAACCTGCACAATGCACATCGATTGCCCTAGCCACCTAATAAGAAAATAATATAAAAATACTTCCTTAACATTTAAAAATAGTGAAGCTATTATCATGTACCATATTATCAATAAGTTATGTTGATATGCTCTGATTTAATTTTATTTTTTAAATATTTTGTGTTCTCTTTGAACATTTATGCAATTTTAATCAATACACGGATACCTTTAAACATTTTCATTTTGAATAAATGAAATAACTAACCATCCAGTATCTTATTCCTGAAATTTTCCACCAATGCTAAGTAGTTCCTGAGGGTGTGCACCTGAGTATTACTTATTACTTATAATAAGGCAAGTAATGTAGCAAGATTGTTGTTTTGAATTAAGCACAAAGCTACACAATGGGCTATCTGTGCTCTGCCCACCACGGGTATCTAAACCCGGATTTTAGCGTGTAAGTCCACAGACATACCGCTGAGCCACTGGGGAGGGGGAAATATAGAAAGAAAGTGGTTCTTTATATAACAACTTATAATACATATAAAAAAAAGTCAGTGGATTTCGGTAACAATGCTTTCCAACAGTGGCTTTTATGTAACGCTGCTTAGCAAGAAAAGTATAAAGGTTACACTTTTTAATGCTGAAGTGGGTTCAAAACACACACACATACTATCAATCTAATAACCTAAGCAAAGTCGGATAATTTCACTATTATTAAATACACAATATGTACTTTAATGTTGAGCAAAATGCTACCGTAGAGTTTATGGTTTCATAAATAATATTAAAACGATGTTGCAGGGCAAGTACTACATCCTAATGAAATAATAGACAATCATTCGAGTTGTTCTTATTCTAATTATAATTTACCTAAGAAATTACGTTAATATATTTCCTTAATAGGTAAAATTTTATTTTTCTAAAAATAAATGAAAATTTCAACCACTTCACGGATCGCTCTAGCATGGAAATTATGGCTTGAAATATGAAATATAAAGGCTCATATCGATGAATTATAAGACTTATGTGATGCCATGTGTAGCTGAGAACGGTGATTTAGAGTTACATAATCAACATAGCTATATTGGTGTCCTGGAATGTTCCCAAAGAAACTTATAATACCTTCAAGTACAAAGGAGCCCTAATAATGGAATTTTTTTAAAGAAACAAAGTCCGCGCTAGATTTAAGTTTTGTTCTGTTTCCCTTTTTAAGATTTAAAAACCGTAAAAAGTGTGTTGTTCAGATTATGTTTTAAAAAGTATTAACTGTATTTTGAAAAAGAAAAACATGACATGTTTATATCGGTGTCTGTTATTTCAGTATACGTTTGTCAGAATAATCTCTTTTCTTATATACTTGTGTGATCCCTTAATCCTTTCAGAGATATGCAAATATTATTTCAGTTTTCTTAATAATAAATAGCTTGAGTGGATTTAACTTTTTGTGATAACCAGAAATACAATTAAGATATAGGAGTTGTTTTTCTGAAACGATATTATTTCAAGAACTTAGATATGCAAATAGATTTTAACTGTATAAACACGTATCTTTAAAGATGATTTACTAAACCCCAGTAGAACAGCAATAATAGCACAAAACTCAGTTTACTCACATTTGAAATAATATGCCACGAACTAGTGCAAGATGTGTCGATGAATCCCACTATTTGTTAGTAAAAGAGTAGGCCTGGCATGGCCGAGCGCGTTAAGGCGTGCGCTCGTAATCCGAGGGTCGAGGGTTCGCGCCCGCGTCGCGCTAAACATGCTCGCCCTCCCAGCCGTGTGGGTGTATAATGTGACGGTCAATCCCACTTTTCGTTGGTAAAAGAGTAGCCCAAGAGTTGGCGGTGGGTGGTGATGACTAGCTGCCTTCCCTCTAGTCTTACACTGCTAAATTAGGGACGGCTAGCACAGATAGCCCTCGAGTAGCTTTGTGCGAAATTCCAAATAAACAAATAGTAAAAGAGTAGCCTAAGAATGTGGTGATGACTAGAAGCGATTCCTCTAGTCTTACACTGCACAATTAGGGACGACTAGCGCAGATAGCACTCGAGTAGCTTTGCGCGAAATTCAAACCAAACCATTTATTCTAACACTCATTTTTATATCAGCGACTCTAGTCCATTAAACAATACTTTAATAATGTACGATTCACTGTGCACCGTTTCATCATATCGTTTTAGTCTCATACTATTTTGTGTAACTTTAATTTAAAATAATTTTTGTGGCCAGTGGCATTCAAAGACCCTTGAAAAAAAAAGGCGTAAGCCGAAATGACGGGCAGAATTAAAAAGAAAAAAATATCCTTTATCTGAAATTAATTATCGTTTTCACTAAAACACTTTCCATTCTTTGGTTGGCTTTGAAAAGTTTAGTGAATAATAGTAAGCTTGTTTGTACAATTTCTCCCTCATCAATTCAGTTAGTTTTATATGATATTGTTCTGACAAGTAACATATTTTATAGTACTTAAGAAGTGTTTTATGAGTAAGTAAAAATTTATTGTGTTATATGTTCAGGAAGATGTTTTAGAACGTTCTGTATTGTTGAAAGATATTACACGTGAATGGTGAAGCAATAATCTCATTAATTTAGATTTTGTGTGAAGTTTGCACTTAGTTTTGTTTTCCATCTAACAATAAAACTCTGTCCCATAAAGGTCTATGGCATACAATTTCCTTTGAGAGAGAGAAAGTAAAAAAAAAATAGAATTCAATAAAGTGGTTGAAACAGCTGCTCACGACAATGAGAAATCTGTAACCGGAAGAGGATACTAGAAAATGCACTTCATACTAAGTTCAAGCTTCTGAAACTAAGGCATACATGTATGTTAACGTGTTTCTTTAAGAACAAAATAATGTATTCAACGATATATCCATTGTTATATTGTCAATGTTTCATTCAAAATAATCCGTCCAAATTTTACGTTCATTGGTGTATGTAGGTCAATGGCACTTCACAGCTGTTTTGGTTATACGTTAATTTTCATTAATATTAAATGATTAATTTACAAGAATAAAAGGTCATGGCAATCGGATATCATGGTAAATAGTTAACACGATTATGTAAGTATATTTATTGAGTAGGTACATTATTGGTCCGTCATTATCAGGTGGTTATGGCACTGGAATAGCAGTCTAAGGGCTGCGGGTTCGATTCCCCGTTCCACCTAACACTCTCGTCCTTTCAACCCTTTTAACTGTGGCTTTATAATGTTACGGTCAGTTCCATTATTCGCTGGTAAAAGAGTAGTTAAAGAGTTGACGGTTGGTGATGATGACTAGCTGCCTTCCCTCTAGTCTTACACTGCTAAATTAGGGATGATTAGCGCAGATAGGCCTTGTGCAGCTTTGCGCGAAATTCCAAGCGAATTCAAAGAAAGATATAAAGTTTTTATTATTAACGAATAGTGTCGTTTCTTTTTCTCAGTTAGTTAAACCTAGAAAGGAGTATATTTCAAAAGATTGCAGCTAGTATCAAGCCCAGCATGACAAAGCGTGTTAAGGTGTGCGACTCGTAATCTGAGTGTCGCGGGTTCGCATCCCCATGCGGCAAACATGCTAGCCCTTTCAGCCGTGGGGGCATTATAATGTTACAGTCAACCCCACTATTCGTTGGTAAAAGAGTAGCCCAAGAGTTGGCGGTGGGTGGTGATGACTAGCTGTGTACCCTCTAGTTCTACACTGCTAAATTAGGGACGGCTAGCACAGATAGCCATCGAGTAGCTTTGTGAGAAATTCAATAACAAAAAAAATACTCTTAAGTCAGAAATTTAATTTAAAAATAAATTTTAATACTCTTGTACTCATTGGAAAGTTAGAGTGGATACAAATTCTACACATAATAGGGTTTACAAATCGAACAGAAACCCATTAGCGAAATTTAGCACAAAACAAACTTAATTTATTTTGATGTCCAACCAATGAGATACACACACCTTTGGGTTTTTTTCTGTTTTAGCCCATATCTACATAACTGACCATTCTACGAGGAATCGAACTTACAAATTAGTGTAGTAAATCTGAAATCAGGCACACGAGTAATTCCTAGACTTTTGGAAGTGATGCGCAGGGTCTCTTGTTAAAAATGGTAAATGACACGGGTTATGAAAGTGTACAAGAATATTTCCACTTTTACACTGTGATTTGTTGTCATCTAATCGATGCCACACTAACACAGCAACTAGAAAAGTATAGAAGATTAGACAATTTCCAAACTTTGTGTGTTTAGTGTATTCAGAACAGAAATTTTCTCAGCATACTTCAAAACAGAAATTTTCTTGGCATACGTGTAGAAATGAAAGTTTTGTCGATAAATTGAGGTGAAATTTAGTTCCATTTGGTGATATATATGGACACTCTGAAGAGAGCCCCTGAACTTTGTGCTCTTAATAATGTTAGTAGTCAAAGAATAGAGCCAGAACTATTAAAGATATTGTTAAGTAAATCAAAGTGTGCCCTGTACGTGAAACTATTATGTGTAAATGTTACCTCCAGAACAGTAAAATATTAATCAGATCAAAGTGCCTCGTTGGACGTGTAGCCAATTACACGTTTAACTGAACCAAAAGTCTTAAAGAGTAACATGAATTTCCACAATAGTAAAGGTGGAGAAGAATGGTTTTTAGAGATTCCTTCAAATTCCGTGTTCGATGTTTGTTTGTTTTCGAATTTTTGCAAAGTTACACGAGGGCTACCTGCGTTATCCGTCCCTAATTTAGCAGTGCAAGACTAGAGAATAGTGGGATTGCCCGAAAAATAATAACGTTCTCATGGCTAAAAGGGCGAGCATGTTTGGTATGACGGGGATTCGAGTCCGCGACCCTCATCTTACAAGTCGAGTGCTTTAACTGCATGGTCATGCCGGGCCTCACTGTATAACATCTACAATGTAATGTGCTAGGAGAGCAAGACGAGTGTGAAGTGTATTTCAGCCAATTTTGCCGAATATCTGCATAACATTAATACCACCCCGACCAATGATATGTAAAGCAGAATATTACTCATCACGTCGTTTTCTCAGAAACAATAGCTTCTGGGCAGCGATTAACCTTCCAGGAAAACAGTGAGTGATCCTAAATATTCTTGACATTTAGTTTAATGATAGCTGGAAGGAAAACATATCAGTGACAACTTGGGCTTACAGCTTGGCTCGCACGAGATTCTGACCAGAATAATTATAATGATGTATGGGCTTATATTGAGTATAAGTAGTTCAAATGGTAACAAAACAATTTGGGCTGAATAGTGACGAGTAATATAGGACATCTGAAATAATATTCCACAGCCATACATTGATGAACCAATATATTTTCGTTTTTGAATTTGGCACAAAGTTTACTCGAGAACTATCTGCGCTAGCCGTCTCTCATTTAGCAGTGTAAGACTGCAAGGAAGGAAGCTAGTTATCACCACCCACTGCCAACTTTTGGGTTACTTTTTACGAAGGTATAGTGGAATTAAACGTACCATTATAACGCTCACACAGTTTAAAGTGAGAGCATGTTCGGTGGGATGGGAATTCGAATTCGCGACCATCAAATTACGAGTCGACTCAGTGCTGGACCTGAAGTCAGGTTACGTTACAAGTTTTTTCATCATTAATATTGCAAGAATAGCTTGGTCTTTACTTTTGCGACACGTTTCTTCATTGACAGGATTAATCTTATTTCAAGAAATTACAAAGTCGTCAATAATCCAGAGAAAGAATGATTTCAATGTAACATCATTTGGAGTTTATTTTACTAAACTTGGTGAAATTGATAGTTTTATATCGATCAAGTTAATTTGTCTATAATAATTACACATTTACTTTCTTAAGTTATAATAAATTTATGTCGTTTAAGAAAGCTTAAGAATAGATCATTGTCATGGGTTTTATGTGTTTTGTGATTGAAGTTGTCATCGCAACGGCTGGAATCAACACTCAATAACTATTTTTCTTCCGTTTTTGGTACTTTAACCTCAATGATACCTCATGTGCCCATGAGCTAAATGACCAGGACAGAGCCCTCCGCGCCCTAGGATGTGGGCTGTAGCTGTTTACAATTTTAACGCACCGTTATTCACAGTTCTTAGGCCACGTTAAGCTGGACTTTTTACCCCATCATACATTTCCTTTTGCTACGCCTCTAATATAGCCTTTTAAGTTCATTTATTTCCTCGGTATCTTAACAGTGCACTGTGCTATTATTTTATTCTAATGTTGTGCGAATATTATGTTGCTGTTTTTACCAATTTAGAATTACAAATAAATATATGATAATTGCCTTCGAAGGGATGGTAGTTCAGAACTTGTATGAAACTAGCTCTTTGACGGTAAAGTGTAACTTAAACGTCTGAAATAATATATGATACAATGTAAATTTAGTACTCTCATTGTAGATTACTATGCACTGAGTTTCTCCTTAAAATTTATATATTATGTTATAGAATCTATTTTACTTTATTCGTAGCTGGAAATGTATAAGGTTTTGCTTAATACGGGATGTTACTAGTAGGAAAGAGGCTTAACGAGGGTGATTAATAACACTTTTTAAGCTCTGTTCGCCCTTAGCTTTAATAAGTTATGTTACAGTGGCAGATTTGTGAGTTTTTTTTCATATTGCAATACGTCTCACTTTATGCTTTGCCATGTTCTTTAGAATAGATTGACAAAGTTCTAATAGCCAAGTCTGTCTTGTTCCAGTGATATCAGCGACAGTTTTATGTCCCTATTTCTGTTTTGTTTTGTTTTTTCATTTGGAAATGATAAAATATTGCTTCAATAAAAGCGCTTTTATAATATACCTTATTTAATAATGACGTCCCTTTTCTTTAATTTCTTGAGATTGTGTTAACCAAAATACATAAACTGAAAACTTATAGACTTATAAACGATTGCGCCAAAAGTCACGTGCCAAATGTCGCGCTATTATTTCGGTGAACAAAAAATTATTCTCGGGTCATTGAATTCTTAATGAACCATACCGTCCTGAAATTATAAAATTTGGCTTTAGTGTACTATCTCGTGCACTAATAGGTTTATATAAACGCCCAAAGGATAATATTCATAACAACTCTGATAAATAGATATATAATGTCGAGCGACAGTCTAATCTAGAGTCAAAATCATAATAACAACCAGAATATTGTCCAGTTTATGGAAATTGCCACTTCTTCTTCACTATATTTTGTTCTATGGTACTGAAAATTTCAAACATAAGTCAGTTAAAAGGAATTACCCAAAAGAAACTTAGATCACTAGATCACAGGGATTTCTCTAGCAGTCGTTTATATAGAATAAGTTTACACATCATTAGAAATACAAAATGATAGCCATTAAATGAATTGTAAGCCTTCACTGCACCTCGAGTGTAAATTCTACGTTTATTTATCAATAATTATACTCGCCACTTTTGGACGAGTCACATCAGCTCACACGATCAATTTTTTTCCAAGTCTATCGATCGGATAAATCAATTAAACCACTTCCAATATTCAGTTTTTCTAATTATTTAGATTTTGCAAGTTAATCTCAACTTTAAAAATAAATAGACATTTTTCACCACAACTTCATCGTTTGTAACGATAATCTGGATTACTGAAGTAATCTTTTGTAAACCAGTCATATACGCATGCGCAGTGAGAAGTCACCTTACCCGGATGTAAACATAAGTATTTTGTATTTAAACAACGCAGGAGAGATTGCTTACTACAAAAGAATATTGTTTAATAATTTGAATAATAAAGATTACTCTGCATTTATCCTTTTTTATATTTGAGATATCCATATATAAGCAAAATTAAGGGTTAAATATTGCTTTTCTAATGGGTTTGAATGGTATTTTTTTCTAAAAAAGATATGCCAAAAATTATATCTACGTTACCTTAATGTTATAAAATACTTTTTACAATTGTTCAGCATTCATATGACTTCAAAACTATATAAATGTGAATTTTATTTTATAAATATTTTTATCTAATTTAAAAATATATTATGTAAGTTTTGTTTGATTTTTAAATCCAACATCTCAATAAGAAATGAATGCAACCAACAGTTATTCGTGATGCAAGGTAACGAAATTTGTCGTTTACTAAATTTATCTACTTTATATAACTTAGATGTTTGAAAACAGACTGGCTTGGCAGGGCCAAGTGGTTAATGCACTCGACTCGTAAGTCGAGGGTCGCGGGTTCAAATTCCCGTTACAACAAATATGATCGACCTTTCAGCCGTGAGGGCGTTATAATATTGCGGTTAATACCACTATTCGTTGGTAAAACAGTAGCTCAAGAGTTGGCGATGGGTGGTGATTACTAACTGCTTTTCCTCCAGTCTTACACAACAAAATTAGTGACGGCTAGCGCAGATAGCTCTCGTGTAGCTTTGCGCGAAATTCAGAACAGATAAGTGAAACTGGTGAGCAATAAGGCTATTAAAAAGTCCGGTTGAGAAATAAGTATTTTAAGAGCATCAGTGAGATAACGACACTTTTTATTTTGCCAGTCATATTTGTATTGTTTGTTCGTTAGCGTTAGTGTTTCATTAACGTTACTTTTTAATATCGCAGACTTTCAGTTTTCTAATCTATAGCTCTTTCTTAGAAACACTTGGCACTTTTTCCAGAACCTGTCTGATCACTGGTTCTCCCAGACTGAATAGACTACTTTACCACGATTGTTTTTTTCATACAAAATTACAAGTAGCATTACTAACCGTCTACAATTAAACACATTTTTTTCTGTTTATGAGGTTCAATGATTGTTTCGTAATTCAGAAGTGTTAGATTACTTTATTAAGTGTTATATAACTTCTTACTAAAATGGTGATACAGCGTCTCTCAACACCTAACCGACTTTCATTTTACTTGTCCCAACTTTCACTATTTTGGATACACTTTCTACAATCATAATTTGCGCGTCACATTTTATTCACAAGATACCATTACTATTTGTTTCACATACTACTGATTCGTTATCAGATGTTTTTAAATAAAATAAATATATCTTTTTTTAAGGTTATAAATTTTAAAACTTTATTGTTTTTACAAAGTGCCGTATGTACCACAAGCATTAATTTTTGTTACATATATAAACATAGTTAGTAGAAGACAGGGGAAAACATTTTTAAATCTGAATTTGTAGCTTAATGAAACTTACTAACCAGATATTTCTAGCCTTACAATAGCGATAATATATATACAAATATATTATTTATTGTTTGTTCGTTTCAATATAGCCCCCACTGATACATGATTTAACCATCGTCAAGGATAACGGGCTGTTTCCCTGGACAATCTAACATACTTCTGTTTTTGTTTCTAGAGTCATTTATTGTCAGAGAATCTGTTTCGTTTAATCAGTGACTTCTTATGGAAGAACTACAGAGGCTCTTGTTAGCGAAGGAGAGAAAATGTGAGATACAAAAGCGAAACACAGTTCCCACTGCTAAAGGTGAGTTGTTTTATTGGATAATATGTTTAATAGTCTTTAGATCATATATTTTATTATGGCATTACTTTGAATCAGTAATCTTGTTTCAAGTTGCAACACAAAATTTCTGTTACAAGCTTTGGAAACAATTAGTTTAATATAATTTTACAGTTATACTCTATGGGAACCATCAGTTTCAGTTATACTGTAGGGGAATCACCAGTTTCAGTTATACTGTATGGGAACCATCAGTTTCAGTTATACTGTAGGGGAATCACCAGTTTCAGTTATACTGTATGGGAACCATCAGTTTCAGTTATACTGTAGGGGAATCACCAGTTTCAGTTATACTGTATGGAAATCACCAGATTCTGTGGAAATGTAAAGGAAATTTTATTAATTCTAAATTTCTTTTGAAATGAGTAATCGCAAACTGAGGTATAACTACACTGTACTAGGAATTAACGTTTATCATCGGAGATGCTTTGGTTATTAAAAGTTGTCGTTCAAGAATAAAAATAAGTATTTGTTGAAGGACTTAAGAAGTTAAGGATGAAAAAACTTTGTTTTGAGCTGACAGCTATGAGAGAACGCAACCCTTCGACATCAGCCATCGCCAGCTCTTGGGCTGTACTTAGAGCAAATCGTGTGATTTCATCGTCACTCTTACAACACACCCGCAGCGAAATGTTCGTGGCAAGCCTTTTCTTTAGCGGCTCACGAGCCTTAAACCCTATAATTCCCAGTCCTAGCACGTTAACGTGTAGGCCACGCCTTAGCCTGAGGAGTTTGTTTCTGTAAGATACTGTTTTACTTACGAAAAGACCCGGCATGGCCATACGATTAAGGCGCTCCACTCGTAATCTGAGGGTCTCGGGTTTGAATCTCCGTTACAACAAACATGCTCGCCCTTTCAGCCGTGAAGGCGTTATAACGTTATGGTTAATCCCATTATTCGTTGATAAAAGAGCAGCGCAAAAGTTGGCGGTGGGTGATGATGACTAGCTGTCTTCTCTGTATCTAGTCTTACACTGCTAAATTAGGGGCGGCTAGCTCCAATAACTCTCGTGTAACTTTGCGCAAAACTCAAAAACAAACTTACTTACAAATAGGACTGTATCCAGAAAATTAATAGGTTTATACCAAAACATTTAATTTTCTGGGAAGTGTGTGTGACATTACATAAATGTTTAGTGTCGTACGGTCAGATTAAGAACAAAGTAAATCAGAGACATATTGCAGTATACAAGTTGCATTGTGCAATAGAATTGTGCAAGTTGTGATTAAAGTAATCTTTATAATAGTTATCCTTGGTCTAAAGTTTTATCAGTCTTTGATCTTCAGAGCTGTGGATTAGTTGTATTCAGCACTTGTTTGCTGAATTGCAGTCTATACTCACGCGCATGCGTGCCTGAAATGCTGGTTTTAATGTTTGATATAAAGAGAAGACAAAAATTAAACACACATTAAGTTGCCAGTCAACTATTATTCAAGAAAACTGAAGATTCACACATGAAATATATATGTAATTCACCTGCAGTGATGTGGATATTTCATACATTAAGGACGCAAATAATCTTAGCCTGACTGAATATGTAAAACTATAAAATGGCTAAAAGGTAATAGATATATTTCTATCCAAACTACGACACTTAGTCACGATATAAACACGTACAGATCCAGAGCAGTCCAAAAGAAATTCTGCAAAATGTTTTGTACGATATAAAATATCACATAGGTATGCATTAGCAATCTAAAATGTCATTCTTAAGAAGCTACTGAATGTTATTTTTATAAAGAACCGTTATATTTTAACATATTTACTGTACACAAAATGTTTGAAAAGGAACCATACGTTTATCCTTAGAATGTTTCATTTCTCGAAGTGTAATCTTTGTTTTGATACTGATCGAAACTATGCGGTTAAAGTAGCAATTTATAAATATATATGTATGTATGCGCATGTGTGTTATTGTAGCAAAGCCACATCAGGTTACCTGCTGTGTCTATCGATGGAATCGAGCCCCTAATTTTAACGTTGTAATTCCGTAGACTTGCACTTGTCCCAGCGGGAGACCTATATATGTTTATTTGATTATAAGTGAAGCAAAAAAACCTAGAGACATCAGTGTAAGATATGAAATATGAGATAAAGGTTTTCTTCTTTTCAGAATTCCTATTCGTAAAAACGTTCACAAACCAAAATCAAGCTACTCATAGTATACATAGAACAATGTATGACATCGAGACGTGTAACTGACTAGCAAACAAAACACACTAAACACTAAAATAGACAATTATCAAAATCCTCTAAAATCCGAACAAGAAATTGCAGAAATACACGTTCTACTATCAAGAAGATCCAATAATTCGGATTTTTAATTTCACACAAAGGTGGTCGAAGTTTATGTGCTCTAGTAGTTACTAATGAAAGACTAGTAGAAAGACAGATAATCAACGCCACTTAGCGCCAAATTTTGTCTTCCTCCTTACCAAAACAACAGTACGTTTGGGGGTTAAATTATAGCACCTTCAAGGTTGAAAGTGGAAACACCATGGGGGGGGGCACAATTGGACCAGCAAACTTAGATTGTGAGTCAAATACCCTAATAACTACGGAAAAAGGCTACGGAAAAAGAACAGAAAAAGATTGGAACACATAGTGGGTTTTGATACCAAAAATTGATTGCTAACTTACGAGTAAAACTTTAATTCAATATTTATAATGTAACGTACGTTATTGTATTCTTTTTCTTAAAAAAAATCAGTTTTATTTCGTTTTGCGCTGTATATTCTATGCCCTAAAAGTTTCCTATCGTATGAAATCATATATTTCTATTTGTAAATGGTTTTTGGAAATATTCATTATTTACGCATAAAGTTCTGTTTGTTTAATGTTCATATTTTCCACCATTGACAACGGGCTAAACAACTAGAAAATATTCTCTTGATGTGATTGGTCCTCTGAAAAACTGATGTATCTTTATGAAGTATAAGTTTGATTCCACGAAAAAAAGTTTAAGTTTGGTGTAACAATATCTTGAGTTTGATATATCTAATGAGTAGGTGTGTACCATTTGAATGAATTCTACTATATGTTTTATATTTATATCGAGTTCCAATGTATTTAAACATTTTTATGATTAGCAGTACGTAGTTTAACCTACACCTTAACTAAACGTATATAGCAAGTATTATTGATGTGCATTTTCATTTACTACATACTTTCATTAAATTAAAGTACTAAAGTCCTTGAACTGAGCTTCAGATTAAAGTTAAAAGTAATATGTTTATGTTAATGTTAAGCTCACGTATGTAGATCCTAGTATGTTATCAGACTACCCAGTTTTATGTTAATGTTAAGCTCACGTATGTAGATCCTAGTATGTTATCAGACTACCCAGTTTTATGTTAATGTTAAGCTCACGTATGTAGATCCTAGTATGTTATCAGACTACCCAGTTCTCCCCGAGGCTGGTCTTTTGACGAACTCGCTTTTTAGTACAACCGACTGCTTCATACGTTTTATTGAAAGTTTGTAAACATGAAACAAATCAAACCTACGTGCCTTACCAACTGTAGATATTGCTGTAACAACATGGTTTAACACAGCACTTTATTACAATACAGTTCAGGATTAAAGTGAGATTCACGATGTAAAACGTAATAATCTATTTTCTTAAGGTTAAATACAATAAACACATACATTCAGACGATTACTTCACGTCTTAGCCTGTGCTTTATATAGATCACGTTTTTTTTTTTAATGTGTCCGGAATATAATTATTGTCGTTAGAGAACCTTAGATGCTGATACATCATAGATGATTCTCGGCTAAATCTAATTATCCAGTGGCGCCTTTCTCCTCTCAGGCTAGTAGCATGGCAAGGTGGTTAGGACGTTAGACTCCTAATCTTAGGGTCGCGAGGTCGAATCTCACTCGCACTGAACATGCTCGCCAATTTCAGCTGTGAGGATGTTACAATGTGTGGTCAATCCTATATTCATTGGTAAAACGGTAGTTCAAGAGATGGTTGTAGGTGGTGATTACTGCTCTTACACTGCTAAATTAGGGGCGGTTTGTGCAGAGAGCTTCCATGTACCTTTGTATGAAGTTCAAAAACCAAACCAAACTATTCATACTCACAGGTTGTGCCAAAATAGCCGTCTATCATTTTGTAGTGAAAAACTAGAAGGAAGTCATCTAATCTAGCTAACGCTTGGGTTAATTTTTTTTTTAAAAAGGGATAATTGAATTGGCCGTCATATTATAACGCTCCAGTAGCTGAAAGAACGAATGTGTCCGTTGGCGAGGATTCGAATTCGTTTGTTTGTTTGTTTTGGAATTTCGCACAAAGCTACTCGAGGGCTATCTGTGCTAGCCGTCCCTAATTTTGCAGTGTAAGACTAGAGGGAAGGCAGCTAGTCATTACCACCCACCGCCAACTCTTGGGCTACTCTTTTACCAACGAATAGTGGGATTGACCGTCACTTTATACACCCCCACGGCTGGGAGGGCGAGCATGTTTAGCGCGACGCGGGCGCGAACCCGCGACCCTCGGATTACAAGTGCACGCCTTAACGCGCTCGGCCATGCCAGGCCGATTCGAATTCCTTAACTGTAGTTTGCTGGAGTCTAGCGCCATAGCTAGTGGGCAATACGATGTAGAGATTTAAAAAAACAACAACCATAAGTAACTATTAGCTTATATTTGTATTTGATTTGCTCAATTCAGTGTTCTAAACACAGCCATAAAACTATGCTTACCCGATAAAATTAACGATAAATCAACAAAATAAAACAACACTTCATCAATATTAACAAATTTTCTAAAAACACCGTGGAAAAATTATACACACACAGATTGACCAACAACAAACAAACAACAATTAATCCTAAGATACAACAGACTACAAAACCTTATACTGCTGCATACCATATGGTCCAGACATCAGCAAAAAAATAACCAACATTTGGGAAAACTTATAACAAAACACAACATTCTAATAAGCACCACATTTATTAAAATAGCAGGTACAAACTGAAGTCCATACTATTTGAAAACTACACTGACAAACACAACACTAACATAATTTATAAAATACAGTGCAACAACTGCCACGACTTCTGTATTGGAGAGACAAGCAGAAAAATTGAAACTAGATTTAAAGAATGCAAATAAACATCTTCACAAGTTTTTGAACACCGCAAATCAAGTAAACACAATATAACCAAAGAAATCACCCAGATATTAAGTAGGAAAACAAATGTAAACAAATGCAAAATCAAAGAAGCCCTACTTTCACAGCAGTTAAAAACAAATTAAACTAATATAAAGGAACCTATACTAATAAATAACGTGACATCCATCTGCAACGCCCCCTACAATCTGGTACCCATTTATACTCTCGTCTATAAGATACGTCAGCGGTTACATTCAAAACTCTCTCTTTCTTAACCTGAAGATGACCTAGGAAGGTCGATATGTTGTTCTCTCCTTCTCAGTAAAAGTGTTAATGCCTATACCAACCGTTCTGAGGCACATTTTTATTTCAAGTGAGTTTCTTGTCACCAAGAAATATTAACCCAAACCATATCATTTTTTTCCAGAGTTTAAAGTTTACAAATTAAAAGAAGGTACATATATTTTATATATATGTGTGTGTGTGTGTGTTGGATGTATGTAAACATTATTACACATTAGACTGCACTGGTAATATGTTAAGAAACATTATCTGCAGGTTGGTTCCAGCTTGGCAATAACCAGATTCTCTCAGTTCATTGATTAGTTAATACTCATGAGTTTCGTACAAAACAAGATCTTCAAAATCAACAAAATTAGAGCTGCTCTTTTTGTTGTTGTTGTTGACGTATTTGAGATCACTCAAAATTCCAGAAATCACCCTTATATTTCACATGTTAATTGCCATATATTTATACACGTAAACAGTATTACGTTGTTTGATTTTCAGTTTTTTAACCTGCTACTTTTAATGAACAGTATAGTTCAGTAAGAGACTGTCTGTACACGGAGGTAAAATTTTTCAACCTTTCTCAGGTAAGACGAAGGTGGATGGTTCGGTGGGTTTGGCGTTTCATAGCGAAAAGCAACTAGGCTATCTGTGCCAATACGAAGGAGGCCTGGCATAGCCAGGTGGTTAATGAGCTCGACTCGTAATTTAAGGATCGAGTGTTCGAATTCCCGTTGCACCAAATATGCTCGCACTTTCAGCCATGGGGGTGTTATATGTGACAGTTAATCCCACTATTTGTGTGTAAAAGGGTAGCCCAAGACTTGGCGGTGGGTGGTAATGACCAGTTAACTTTCCAACAGTCTTACACTGTTTAATTATCTCAGTGATATGAGGTAGAACATTAATAAACTTAAGACCAAAATATTGAAGTGAAAACATATCGTGAGAAGACGATAAATAATGTAAGAGAAGAATTAATCAAAGATAACCATATTAAGTCAGTTGAGTACCTGTGATTGAAAGCTGAAGTGTTATTCTCAATGTAACATATCGTTTCATATAATGTTTGTAGTTATCAATGAATAAAAATATTGACAATGCTAAATAATATTCTAATGTAAGCTGAAGTGTTATTAAAAGTGAATGTTTTGTTTCATGTCATGTTTACACTCACAAACTATAAACATATTCACAATGTTCATTAATATTGTAATGTAAGCTGAAGCTTTAGAAGTGTTACAGGAGGGAGAATGATCTTGTTTCACTCAAATTTATAATCATTTCTTAACTTATTAATAATATAGAGGCCCGGTATGGCCAGGTTTCGCACAAAGCTACACGAGGGCTATCTGTGCTAGCCGTCCCTAATTTAGCAGTGTAAGACTAGTCATCACCACCCACTGCCAACTCTTGGGCTATTCTTTTACCAAAGAAAAATAGGATTGACCGTCACATTATAATGCCTCACGGATGAAAGGGCGAGCATGTTTAGTGTGAAGGTTATTCGAGCCCGAGACCCTCGGATTACGAGTTAAGTGCTTTAACCAATTGGCCATGTCGGGCCAGGTAAAACTGTACCTGTTTAGTTTATAAAATTACAAACCTACTTTAAACAAGAAAAATTACAAAGTACGGCGTTTCTAAGTTTTCGAAGAAATGAAAATTTCGATTACTTATAAATCATGAAAACCATTTCTTCTCTCAGTTTTTATGCCGTTTCACCCCAGGCTTATCACATTTGTATGATATAATGTTATATTCAATGCATGCTCTGCAACGTTGGGACCTGCTGTGTCAGTATATATTACTACAAATCTTTGACTGTATGAGACTAAAGTAACGATTATGCGAAAAAAAGAATCGATCTTTGCAAGAAGAAAAACAACTTTCGTCTCTACCAAACTTTTGCATCACTTGCTAGACTACAGTATGCACATTTTGCAGGCAAAGAGAACACATATAAATAAATCTGGCGTTTCAATTTTTCATTGTTTTCAAACAAAATGGAGTTTAGTTTTCGTCCTGCTTTTGAAATGTCACAAATGATATGAAGGATTGGGGCACAAAAAAGTCATGAGGGCCGCTCCTGCTTCGGGATTTCAAATGTATTCGTATAAATATTTTTGCTGCAAAAAGTTGCGTAATTCATTTGCTTATGTTGGGTTCTCAGAAGTAGCAGGAAATAAAAGGATCTCTTGATGTTTTATAGATAAAAAACAAATGTTTGTTGTTTGTGAAGCAGCAATAGTCTGATCTACCTCACTAGAATAAATAAAGTCACTTATCTTTGTCAGATTTCTTACTTAAAAAACATAGTCTATATTTTGGACAAGAAATACCTCAGATGAACAAGAGTCATATTTCACTAATTGGTCACACAAGGATCGGCCAAGAGTTGGTGGATGATGATGTTGGCTGTCTTCTTTCTAACCTATCATTTCCAAATTAGGGTTCACTAGTTCTCTCCTTGCTTTGCCCAAAATTTGATAAATAAACCGTTTTTATTGGAGACAAAATAAAATAACTGTATTATCCTCTATGCTGGAATGTTTTTGAAATTTCAATAAGTTTGAAAGCTTTTAAAGAAAGGAACGTGAGAAAACTAAAATTACCACGAAGAAAATCAATAATCATTTTCTTTTAATTTCTCTTTGTTCCTTTGCCGCCAATGGCTTTTCTGAGTCGTTTATAAAACAATGATACTTTGATATAATCTCACGTTTTTGTGTCTCTAATATATTCAAATTGAGCAGGTACAAAACACGTAGGAGTTGTAGTGAAGTTCGAATGCATGATACTTGTGTCATTTTGTGTTTTGATTGTCTTATTTTAGATGGGTCCTTGTTTCCGCACAAGAGTAAGAAAATATGATTGAAGGTTTCAGTTTGATATTTTACTTTTTAAATATATTTTTTAACATGATATTAGGTTTAAGACAGCCTACTGCTGGTACAGCGGTAAGTCTACGGATTTAGAACGCCAAAATCACGGGTTCGATTTCCCACGGTGTGCTCAGCAGGTAGCCCAATGTAGCTTTACTGTAAGAAAACACACGCTTTAACACAAATCAGTGTAAGCCGTGAGAGAGTAACTTGCCAAGTACTTTTCCAGGTTCATCTATTAAGACCACTGTAGAATGTTTGTTCATATGGAGTATAACGAGATGTTTTAAAACGGCCTCATTGCAATTATAAACATTTCGGGGATCAAATATCTGTTTCAAAGGCAAGCGTAAACTACCTAAGACTTGGAGCGTTTTATAGACCTTCTATTATTTAATTTTTTCAATGAGCCTATGCTCGTGGCTCTAATGTTGATTTTAAAGGCACGTAGAGCTTTACTGTCCCTTATGATCGCGCGAGACCCATAACTATTACTAGTAAGTATTACGTTAATAAAATTTAGACAGTCATCAGTTAACCTATTTCTGAATCATCTGCGTAGAAGTTTCAATAGCGCGAGTATAAAACTTGCAGTTACTTCTTGGAAAAACAAAAACATGTACAAACTTCATGTGTACTTTATTGGACATTACATGTATATCCTAAACATTAAAGATGATATCGATTTGAGAAATGGAAATGTTGTGACGCCACTTCCTTTGTGAACTAAAAAAATAACATAATCGTCGTTTCTACAACCGGCAATACCAAATACTAGTTTCGCTATGGGAATCGTAAAGATGTCCCGCCAGCCAGAAAATTATGTTGCATTATGCCTCGGTATTTTTTTGCAAAGAAAAAGAAACAGTATAGTGTGCTATTTATTTCGTGCACACTTCTTAAAGGATTACAAAAGTAAGTTGCCGTTCTATGATTATTTCCACTTACATTACATTTGCACAAAATTATTTTTTTGTGTGTTTAGATGATTGTGCAATACTTAGAGAATGAGAAAAAAAGTTCTAGCTCATTCTCCAAGTCTGGGAAGCTCGCGCAGTTCAAAACGTTCATTAAATTTAATAGCTTTGGTCTTTTACTATTATTTTCGTACGTATATTCGCTCAGTGTCCTGATACAAGTAAAACATTAGTATCTCTTGACATGATAGACCTGTTAGCTACATTATGTATGGTTGTTCATGTTCCAAGTCTTTGTAAATCTACTAATACTTGGTATACGAAGTAATACATGTTGTTCAGCTAGACAGTTAATACTCATCTCCAAAGTATTAGCACTATGTGATGATCTGAAATCAAAGTTACATTGAATGAAATATGTGAACAGGTCTGGAAAGGAAAGATTCACATAAACTTTTATTAAGGTTTAACAATAGATAATCTGAGTCATAGAATTGACTTCATTAACACAATGAACAAACACACACACACACACACACACACACATATATATATATATCTTATCGATACATATGTCAATACAAGTCTAAACATAATGAAACCATAACTTAAAGTAACTTTTGTGAAGCTTAAGTTCAAACATACAGTAAGCTTTAGACACTCAACCAGTGCTAGGTCTACAGATTACGTCAAATGTTACTCCAAAACACTCATGAAAGATAAATGTATTTTTTAACGTGTGAGGAAAAAAAAAGAGAAAACAAAGGATTTATTTTAAATTTTGCGCAAAGCTACTCGTGAGCTGTTTACACTGTCCGTCCCTGATTTTTAAGTAATAGATTATAGGCAATATAGCCAGTCAGCGCCACCCACCGCTAGGTTTTTGGTTGTATACATTTCATCAACGAATGGTGGGATCAACCGTGGAATTATAATTCCCCAACACTGAAAGAACGAGCATGTTTGGTGACTCTCGTATTGCAGGTCGAGACCCTGATCACCAAACAATGCTATACCAGGGAACAAAAGGTAATACAACAGATATTTCTTCAAAATTAAGAAATCTTCGATAGGGTGAAATTATTTATTTAATTAAATTGAAAATTGGAAAAAGTTAATTATTTAGTGCTTAATTTCACCGTATTTTATTAAGGTGAGTATTCGACACCATGCATTATAATTTTATTGTCTTTATGATTAAGCTACGTTTTCCTGCTTATTGAATCAGTCTGAATCTATTAGTTTTCAAATTGTGTACTTTATTAACGTTGTCTCCCTCACACATGGTCTATTCTTCTGAGGATTAGTGGTACGTCGACAAAATTTATAACTCTAACCTCCAAGTTTCGTTTCCCTGCGGGGGATACAGCAAGTAACCCAAAGTGACTTTGCTCTAAAAACAAACACCAAACAAACATAACAATTTTCACAACGAATCTTCATGAAATGCAATAGAATTGTTAATATAAGTTCTATTGGAGGGTTACTATGACCCACCCTATGTATTTCCTAATGTTTAATAACAATTTACTTCAACTCATTTCTAATAAGATACCGGTTTTTAACAGGATCAAATTCACCTTTCACTCTTTTTGAAATAGTTTTGCAAAAAATGAGAATGTCAAGTGTGTGTTGAATGAACCAGTCGTGAGAAAGAAAGGTATAACAGAGATATCTGTACTTCAGAAATAACAAGTGTTGAACCAATTCATTAACTGAGAAACAATGTACATATTTTAGTGCTTCATAAAGCTTTCTGCTTTTTAAGATAATTTTAAAAAATCCAATTTTTGGAACAGTGCTTTAATTTTAAGACTTTCTAGTCTAATATACATTTTACTAACAAACATTGGTCATACCTCTAAAATATCTGAAATGTTAATATTTTTCATTTCATTTTAGTTTAATAACACAAAAAACGGTTTTAAAAATAGTACTAGTTTTATGCCAGGAGTGGCCTGTATGTTATCTTGTAAGTTTATGAATTCAAGAATCCATAACTCACGTCCCTTTTACATTAAATTACGTTCCACTTTTTCGAGCAGTCGTTGCGTTATAAGGGAGATGGTAAAATCATATTCTTTGAGTAAAGCAACCTGGCCCGGCATGACAAGGTGAGTTAAGACGTTTGACTCGTAATTTAAAGGTCGCGGGTTTGAATCCCCGTTGCACTAAACATGCTTGCCCTTTCAGCCGTGGAGGCGTTATAATGAGACAGTCAATCCCACTATTCATTGGTAAAATATTCGCCCAAGAGTTGGACTAGTTGCCTTTCCTCTTGTCTTACACTGCTAAATTAAGCAGCTTTGCGCGAAATTAAAAACATAAATAAAGCAACCTAACGGTTGACTTTGATTGTTGTTTGACTATTTGCCTTCCGTCTGGCTCTTGTGTAGCTTTTTGGAAATATAAGAAACAAACAAAAGAACTATTATTCTGGAATAAGCCTGTTTATAATCAACTCGTTATATTTATTACATAAAAGATTAGTTTTAAAAGGTGTGTAGCCTGTTTCTAAACTCGGGATTGATTAGCACTGACGTTGCACAGAGGAACAATCAGCATCTTCCAATTCACTTAAGTGTCACGTTCAAACTTGATAAAATTTCTTTTAATTTATCAGCATTTTAAGCGTTAAGTCAAACCCAAACCACCGAGAAAATCTTGCCTGTATTATTTGAAAATTAAGCCCTAGGGAATACTTAAGGGGATACTAAAGTATTCTTATCTTTGACACTCATTAATATTATCCTGTTATGAACTGAATAATTTATAAGCCCTGAAAGTCAAGTCAGATTATCTATAGAAAAGAACAATATAGTTATTTCCATCTCATTATGTTTGCTACTAAGATGTTTTCTTATTTCTATGTTTGTTCTGTTTATACGGTAGTTTTAATACTGTGAAGCAAGTCGAAATAATAACGTGAGTTAAATACGATAACTCAAAAAGAAATAATATGGTGTAAAAGTATCGTAAAAGTTTTACTTGGTTTATAATTTCGCGTATAACTACAAACACAACTCTGCGTGGTCTCATAAAAGCTTATGAGCTTATAGACTACAGCACCCACTACAGTAAATAGCACCCACTTCAAACTGTCATCGTCTGATCGAATAGTAGTTTCATCGTCATTCTTACAGTGCACCCCGGGATCCAATCATGGAATGTATGTTTGGAGTTTCACTGTCATTCTTACAGTGCACATCGGGATCCAATCATGGAATGTATGTTTGTGGTAACATTGAAATCTATTAACTTTTAACCTTCATCTGCGGATTATTCAAACCTTCCTATCACCTGATGCGCAAAGATTCGAGAATTTTTGCAACGGGTCATTCAAAATGTCGAGCGCAAAATTTGTATCTTATGATGTGAACCGCGGTGAAACTGTAAAATAATGGGGCTGATAACAAAATATTGAAACTGTAGTGATGTGTTTGATTATATGTAAAACAACATAAAAGAAAATAACTTAAATATAAAAAAAAACGTTTTTGTAAAGAGTTTTGTAAACAACATGTATAAGTAATCTATAGTGCGCTCGACTCAATGGTTATGAACACGTTATGGCCTGTCTAATACATGAACTTGTTAAGCCAGCTCGTTCGTTAAAGGTATGTAAATTAACATTGAATTACGTTATTTGAATAATTAAAATCAGTTTCTCTCAAACATTGCAGTTAAGACAAACAGCTGTTAGTTGATTTAGTGTCAGTGTTACGCTAAATATGAGTCGTTTAATCTTTTTGTTTATTTGTTGTTTGTTTTTTGAATTTCGCGTAAAGCTACACGAGGACTATCTGCGTTATCCTTCCATAATTTAGCAATGTAAGACTAGAGGGAAGCCATCTAGTCATCATTACCCACCCACTCCTTTACCAACGAATAGTGGGATTGACCGTCACAATATAACGCTCCCACGGCTGAAAGGGCGAGCATGTTTGGTGCGACGGAGATTCAAACCCGCAACTCTCATATTACGAGTCAAACGCCTTAACCCACCTAATCTTTTTGAAATTTGTGTTAAAACTGAGCTGTTCACTCACAAAATTTCATAAAAGTTTCACCCATAATTATTTATAAATTTCTTGAAGTTTGTGGTATCGAATCTCTTCTCGAAACAAGTTCATCCTTTCAGCCTTAAAAGCGTTATAATGTGATTGGCAATTCCCTTAATTACTGGTAAAATGAGCCCAAGAGGGAGTGGTAAATGTTGTTGAATATCTGCACCTCTATTGTATAACTGGTAAGTTGGCCCAGCGTGGCTCGTGTGTTAAAGCTCTCGACTCGTAATCTGAAGGTCGCGGGCTCGAATACCCGTCACTCCAAACATCCTCGTCTTTTTAACCGAGGGTAGTTATAATGTGACGGTCAAATACCTCAAATCGTTGGTAAAAGAGTTGGGTGTGAGTGGTAACAACTAATTGTCTTCCCTCTAGTCTTACACTGCTAAATTAGGGACGGCTAGCGCAGATAGCCCTCGTGTTGCTTTGCTTGAAATTTAAAAAAAACAAACAACTCCTAAGTTAGGAAAAATGAGCACGGATAGTCCTGAAGTATCTTTTCAGCAAATTGAAAAATAAATTATATTTTAGTATAGAATCAAAACAACTTGAACAAAAACAGCTGCTTCCATAAAATGAATTATTTTACTTCAAGGTAGCATATGAAAACAAAATAAACCAACGAAAACTTCACCACTATGAGATTTGGTAGGTGTTGATATCCTTATAATGTTAGTTCCTATGTTGAATTTTTTTTATCAAACGACTAACACCACAAGATGATAGCAGAAATCTATTAAAATAGGGTAGTGTATCTTTTAATTATCTTACGAAAAAAACATAAAGTTAAACAAAGTCTGATTACATACATTAAATTTTCAAACTACTCTAGAGACGCTGGAAAAGCTATGTTATCTCTTTGTTGCTTTGCCGTCTTTTCCTTTCCAGCACATGATAGCAAAAATATAATAATTAAAAAGCGTTACGCTTGTGTAAGTATATATCTTATTTGGCTTAGGAAAACTGAATTATATAAACATGTAAAAATGCGTAAATGGTTTACTTTAATATCCATATATGTGTGTCTATGTGAAACTTAATTAACTTGCCGTCAATGGAAAAGACAACCAGACGTTTCTATAGCTACGGTCACACGATTCCCGGGTATCTGTTCTGTATGTTTCTACAAACCCCGTAGAATAAAGTTTTAAAATTACTTCAAACCTCTAGTGGTGACTGTGAGAGTACGTCACTCCTCGCACAGAGATATACCTTTAACGATTAACGAGGATGTTAAGGAAACTAGAACCAGAGGCGTGGTGTTTCGAAGAAGAGTTTTTCATGGCAGCAGGAAAAACAATACGGGAAACTCCGAACCACCTTATAGTGTTCGACAGGTATTTTCGTTCAGTCCCACTGTTCATAGGTAAAAAGAGTTGACGGTGGGTGGTGATGTCTAGCAGCCTTTCTTTAGTCTTTCACTGCTAAATTATGGATGGCTAGCAAAGATAGCCTTCTCATAGAGTTGCATAAAATTCATAACAAACCAAACCAGTTTAATGAAGAGAAGCCTCTGACTCTCGCAAGAACGTTATTGTGATAAAGTTGGACATAAATATCCCATGACATTAACTGGCATTTAAATGTACGGAAACTTTCTAAACTACTTACCACATATCGAAACCTAAGTCTGAAAATGAGAAACAATCCAAAGAAACTGAAATTAGCACAGCACTATTCAAATTTATACGTGTTAAGTTTCCTATTCTAATTCGAATGGATTCCTTGAGCAGGCTCTTGAAAGTCACAGACTTAAAACGTGGTCCAATTTATGGAAAGCTGCACAAGAGAAGGTGGAAAACATCGAGTAAGTGCTTTTTGAAAAAGATTGATCTAGTGGAAACATAGCTGTATCACCACCGTAAAGCAGCAAGAAAAAAGAATACACGGAACGTTCACAAGAAGAAAACAGCGAGCTTCAGAAGCAGAATATTTTACTTAGCCTTCGTTATCAAGGTGTAATTAAAAATTCCGTATTTAAGACATACAATTTACTTCAGTTTCAATTAAAAAAGAAAAGAAAAATTACAGAAATAATTTATTACAGTCAATCAACTCAGCGAGATTCTCTCCAGTGGCTTTTGTTTGTTTGTTTTGGAATTTTGCACAAAGCTACTCGAGGGCTATCTGTGCTAGCCGTCCCTAATTTAGCGGTGTAAGACTAGAGGGAAGGCAGCTAGTCATCACCACCCACTGCCAACTGTTAGGCTATTCTTTTACCAAGGAAAAGTGGGATTGACCGTCACATTATAACGCCCTCACGGCTGGGGGGGCGAGCATGTTTGGCGCGATTCGGGGGCGAACTCGCCACACTCGGATTACGAAGCGCACGCCTTAACGCGCTTGGCCATGCCAGACCCTCTCCAGTGGCAGAGTGTTGTGTCTTAGGACTTACAACGCTGGAGCCCGGGTTTCAAAACCCATGGTGGATAAAGCACGAATAGCTCATTGTAGAGGTCTGATTTTGATTGCAAACAAAATCAAACAGTAATGACAAAAAGAGGTAGGTTGGTATTGTAACTATTGGGTAAAAAAATAGAAATACATTACATTATTAGGACTAGTAAAATGAAGAACTCTTTCTTCATGGAACATATAACATAATGTTTCAACTATGAATCTTTCTAGTAGCAAACTTGGCTCACCAGGAAGTAAATCACAAGAAACAGACAGGCTATGTTTGTTTCATTATTTTTTGAATTTCGCGCAAAGCTGTACGAGGGTTATCTGCGCTAACTGTACCTAATTTTGCAGTGTAAGACCAGAGAAAAGGTAGCTAGTATCACCATCCACCACCAACTTTCGGGCTACTCTTTTACCAACGAGTAGTGGGATTGACCGTAATATTACAACGCCCCCACGGCTGAAAGAGCGGTCATGTTTGATGTGACGGGAATTCGAACCCGCGACCTTCAGATTACGAGTTGTGTGCCTTAACCGCCAGGCCATGCCGGCCATTTTTTAAAAATTTAAACGTGTTTTATATTTACTAATTTAAAGAAAATCTAGAGCTTATTTAATTTATTATTACTACTCGAATTTTAGTGTTGTAATCCATCGAGTTAACCACTGTGCCATCAGAGTTAAAATACTGCTAAAGTTAAATAAACTATGAAATGCTTGAAATGGAAAATATTTCATAATTGAAATACGTGCAGCTTCTAATACTCAATACATTTTGTCGTTAAAAGACTTGCACAGAAGGTTGAGTGAGTTATATTAAAATGACTTTGGAGTCTCACCTGGTCGTTATAGCTCATTTTACCATGTCCAGTTATACTTCACCTGACGGCTCTGTCTCTTGACAATAACCACCTAACACAGTTTCTATTGCAAAATGTGTTTATTTATCACAAATTATAATTATAGTGAGAACTGATATAATTTAGTGATGCATAACACAATAAATTTACGCGTTGTGTTTGTTTTCTCCTTAATTAGTAGCATCTCAACTCTGTAAACTAAAACAAACATCTAATGTCTTAAATTATACACATTTTGGGTCTAAATTATTAACTTATTACCAAGCGCAGTTGTTTTAGCAGAAGACCGTCTTTAATTTTTTGGTGTTATGATATTTCTTGATATCTGAGTCACATATATAAAATAAAAGGTATGTATTGTAACGTGTGTATAAATCACTTGTATTTTTATCACACTATTTCACAATCTACTGAATTCAAACATTAGCTCCCCGGTAAGCCTCTAAAAAATAAAAGGTTCGTCATTTAAAAGAGCTCCGGTTCCTGGATTTTATTGTTTCATATCAAGACTTATTTAACCCACGTATTTTATGATATTATGAATTCAAACATAGTTATCACTTAGTAACTGGGTTAATTTTAGTACGAGAATAAAATCACAGAATGCCATCTTTGTAATGCTAATTAGCAAATTTAGTATATTATTTAAAAATTTGAAATCTGTATGTTAAACGTTCAAGAAAATACGTTTATTACAGGAGCGATTTAATGTTGGACACAAGTTTTATCTTTACTAACTCCTCAAATGTAGACACTTTCTAATACCACACTATTTTTATTGGGATAGTTATGTTAAAATATGTCATTACTGGTATATTTTGATCGATGTTCATATAGGAGTCCCTCAACCCGATATTTAAAGATACAGTTGTGTAAAACAATTTAAAATGTGGTTAGGGCGCCTGATTTGCAATCTACGAGTCGGTAAATGGACTTCATCACTTAATATGCTTGCCCTTTAAGTCGTGGGGGTATTATAATGTTACGATCAATTTCACTATTAGTTAGTAAAAGAGTATCCCAACAGTTAGCTGTGAGTGATGTTGACTAGGCATCTTTCTTCTTATCTATCACTACTAAATTAGAGTGGGCTTGCACAAATAACTCTGGAGTAGTTTTGCTCGAAGCTGAACAATCAAACAATTTAATACACAAAGCAAACATAGACTCGATTGATACATAAGTAAACAACTCACTTTGTCATAGCAAATTAAGTAGACAATCACAATGGAAACAAAATTAATAATGACACATTGTTAAAACACCATTAACATCCAATCTGATGTAAAAGTGATTAATATTATGCCAAGGTCAAAATATTGTCCATTTGGTTTCAAAAACGGTCATGAATTGATAGTGATGTAAGCAACTGGTGAAAAACGTAAGAACTTTCTCAAAAGTGTTTATACGATATAACTGAAAGTGAAACATGTGGTAATACAATGTTTCGTAAGTTTCTTGTATGTAATAAAAAACAAACGTAAGGAGAACTTCACATATTGTTTTCAGAAAGTGGTTTGACAATATACAGTTGTTTTCTGTTGTGTATCGATTTTAGTTTCTGGAAAATTGTCACGAATAGCATCTTATGTTCATAGAGAGAAGAACTTATATGTGGTAGTAGGTCTCTTTCTCTATTTATCCACGACAGTATGTACATATATAGATTTAAAAATACTACACAGTTATATCTCAGTTTACTGGAATATTTATTTAATTTCATTTTATAATAGAATTTACGGATGTGAACACAAAAATTACATACACAAGTTATAACGGTTATATTGTTTAATATGTATTGCATTTAGCTTCCTTGAACTGTTATTAGCGAAGTTAATGTTAATAATGCATTGTGATGAACGTAGGTTTTAACAAAATACCTTAAACACGATTTTATTAATGACTGATAAAAACACTGCGAACACAGTTCAAATACTGATGTCTGAAGTGATAATTAGAATACAGTCTTAAGTGTTTAATCACTTTTTGCGAAGACTGAGTCTCAGAAACTACTCCCACTGAGTAATTAGCAATCCATGCATTTATATCTTTTAATTAACATCCAACATTTAAATGCTTGTAATAATAATGTTTCTTTCCTAGAAATCTTATTTTTCATTTTCCTTTGTTGTGTAAGCTTTTTTCTTTTTGATAGTCGCTAGGGACGTTTACACTATAACTTATATTTTTCATGCAAGTTAAATTCTGAACTTTTACAGATAATTCTTTAATTGCTAACTATTTCAAAACGTTAAGTTAAAGACTGAAATACGCCCCTCATAGGCCTGGCATGACCAAGCGCGTTAATGATGAAGTCCATTAAATATGGTAACAATGGTAGCAATCGGTCAACATTGAAAGGTGATAATACAAATATGAAAATAAGTAAACGGAACTGAAAAAGAAAACAGTAAAACTTATAGTTTGGACTCGAATGTTTAAATAACTGGAATAAGTTGTACTATTAGATGTAAATTAGGGTTCGCAGCCCCGTCGCACCAAACATGGTCGCCTTTTCAGCCGTAAGGACGTTATAATGTGACGGTCAATTTCACTATTCGTTGGTAAAAGAGTAGCCCAAGAGTTGGCGGTGGGTGGTGATGACTAGCTATCTTCTCTCTAGTCTTACACTGCTAAATGAGTGACGGCTAGTGCAGATAGCCCTCGAGTAGCTTTGTGCGAAATTAAAAAACAAACAGTTATTTATTCTGAAGATTTACCTGTAAAGTATATTTTCAATCTCAGTATTTCTAATAACAGCATCTTGAGATTTAGAAAAAAAAGGAAAGAATTCAACTTCACTAGACTCAAGATTGTGTGATAATATTTAACATGTGTGATTAATGTTTTTACAATTTCAGACACAAATATTTGAGACGTACTGCAGCCACACTGAACTTCAAATTATGCCTTCGCCTTAATGAACTTAAAATAATAACAAACGTTTAGAACATAAATCATGCCAAAACTAATATGATGAGACAGTTCAGCTCTTGTGGACTTAACCCGCTATGACAATATTTTAAAACTTTAACTCTAAAGCATTTAAACAGACTTAGTATGATAGTTTCTAATGGGAAATAGAATATTTATTCAAACTAACCACCTGAGAATTGTTGTTACCAGACACTTTTTCTGCTTTGATCACCAGTGAATCCCAGTTGTTACGCAGTAGTAGTTACTTTTAATGCAAGATTCCTAACATGAAATGTTTTAAAATAAAAATTGATATTTACTAATCAGTTTTTGATGTTTATCCTTTTTATCCACATTTTATTTCCCATTTGTTTCTTTGCTGGTTTTTTTCTGAAGACTATTCGAATAAGAAATGTATGCTTTGGCTAATCTACAATTTATCTTCGTAAGACAACAACAAATTTATTATATGGCGTTAATATATTTCTGAGTCCTGTCAGGGTAGATTGCATGTTAAATTTTCAGGACGGTTTCTTTTTGCTTATCTTGAGATACGTTTGTTTATATTTACATGTCTCTATAGACATGTTTAATAATTCATAGCTGTTTAGAAAGAAAATTCGTAGTACATGATTTTATGAAGCACTTACTGGACTTGGGTAAACGTTTTCAGCTTTCTAGAGAATAATATATTATACGAATGTATCAGGTCATCCTATAAGTAATGTTCGAAAATTTAATACAGAAAGTGTATCATCATTTCTGTCCTTGTAGAAAGCTTTATTGACTAAAATATATATTAGAACGTGTATAAAAATGTTCAGACAAATAAAAGGAACTAACCCAATTCCACCTATTCAGATTATTAATGGAATAAACCCTTATGAAGATGGATGTGCCTGAGAAGCACATTATGAGTTTAAAAAAGCAATAGAGCAGAAGAAACTACACTATACATTCAATACATTTATGGTGCGAAGTCTCTCAATGAAATCAAATGTCAAAGGTGGTTTCAGAAGTTCAGCTCAGGTGACTACAGCTGAAGTAATGTGCCACGTACAGTGTTGAGTTTAATGACGACTTGCTGTTGGCTGTACTTTATGAAGATTGTGCTGTAACAGTTAAAGAACTCGCATAAAAGCTTAATTCAATCCATTCAACAGTTCACCGTCATCTGCAACAGCTTGGAAAGGTGTCAAAACGTAGAAAATGGATCCCCTAAGATTTAACAGAAGCCAACCTAAGAAATGAATGAACATTTGCACTTGTCTGCAACCTCACTTTTTTGGACAGGTACTATAGTGATCGCGGTTAAAAAGTGGATATTTTATAAAAATGTTAAGTGCTGCAGACAATGGTTCAGTGAAGATAAACCGGCTGAAGCAAGCCAAAAATGGACCTCCACCCTAAGAAAGTCTTGTTAAGCGTTTGGTAGGATATTGTTGGTGTGATTCACTTTGAATTGCTGCCACTCAATGTAACGATTATGTCAGACTTCTATTATTAACAGTAAAAGTACTTGAAGTTGTACTGAAAAAACAGAGGCCTACTTTGATCATTTGTAAAGGTGTGTTACACCAGGATAATGCGCAGTCTTATATAGCATGGATCACATCTGCAAAGACTGAATAAGAAGACTGGGAAAACCTTCCACATTCTCCTTATTTTCTAGACCTTACTTTATCTGATTATCATCTATTCCGAAGTTTGCAGAACTATCTTGATGGAAAACAGCTTGGAAAACATGAAGATGTCGAAACTACCTTCTCTACATTCTTTTCCTTCAAACCCCAAGAATTTTATAGAAGTGGGATTCAGAAGCTTGTGAATCGTTAGCAGGAAGTAATTAATAATAGTGGAACATACATTATTGATTAAATAACATTAAAAGCGTTTTAAAATCCTTTCTTTTTTCTGAACCTAAATTGGACATTACTTAAGCGATGATCTGAGAGGATGTTAAGCAAGAACGATTGTAATCTGTTTAACTAGATAATTAGTTGCTTTTCACTGACAACAATGATTCTTTTCTTTCAATAATTGGAATTAATTATATCATTTTGTTGACAAAATAATTTAATCATGTTATTTTTTAACACGAACATGTTTTCTCTTTCCAGGTGTGTACTGCCCAATTGAGTGGGACAAAGCCTATTGCTGGCCAAATGTTCCAGCAGGCACACTCCACAAAATTCCGTGTCCGTCTTACATCCACAAGTTTGTACAAAACGGTAAATATATTTTGTATAATTGTTAATCATTGTTAATCTACTTATAACTTCTAAATGCAAAGTACATAGCTAAGTAGGAAATAGTTTAAAGCGTAATAAATTTACTTAAGGTATTCATTAAATATCATATATTTCTAAACAACGACAAAGGTAATTTGTTAACTGAGTCGAGATAATTCAAGGATGAAAGTGCCTGCTGTAAGTTTTGAACATGATGTGACCAAATAAATAATCTTATAGCCAGAGGTTTTGTGCTCAGAATTTATGACGCACATTCTCTCAGGCCGTTTCTCAATCTGTCCTTAATTCGTGATCACATAATTTATGACAGTTAATGCCATTCACTTTAGTTCTGTTAGCGAGAAGAACGCTAAACATGAAATATACGCTTCTTGACATTTAATCTGAATTTTTTTTAACTGACTTATACGTAATTAAAGATATAGAATAAAATTTTGGAATAGCAACTAACTAATTCCCATCATATGTCATGTTGAGCTAAAAAATACTTCATGAAAACCCACTTTCCCAAAATATACGTTTCCATATGAGCGAAGTCATATAAAAGAATTAGAAATTAGGCTAGTCGCTTCTGAAATGAATGAGAAACACTAAGTATAATGAGGGGTGTTTTTTATAGGCCCGGTTAATATGTTGCGCTATTTAATGATTAGAAAATTAATTTAATATCTAAAATAATTCAAAATGGATAATGTACTTTTCAACGCTAAATCACACGTTTTATACATTTGATGTATCGTCAGTATTGGAATAACATATTTTCGTTTCCCTAATAATTTCCTTTGTTTATTTTAGAGTAAAGGTACAATGTATACAATGCGGATAATAAATTAATAAATTTTCAGATTTTTAGCGTTGTAAGTCCGTAAACTTGCCGCCGTCCCACAGCTGATCACGAACTAACAACATTAGAAAATAATAATTTAGATGGATATACATTACTTTGGTGTTATTTATATTTATAATTATTATAAATTAGACCAATACACCAAAACTGCTACTGTTTTTCCTGTTACGTAACTGGTTGTGACACAACATAATATGAAACTATACCTCATACTTTTTCTTTTAACATCACTATTGAAATTTTAGTGTAAAGTAATTACAGTAAGAAATAGTACATTTACTGAGTGAAACACTTTCGTATCACTTCGTACTCCGTCTTTTATAAGTACAGCGGAATCACACACAAAGACAAAAATATCTGAAAAGTAAAACAAACATATATATGCAAAAAAGGCTCGTTTGGGTTGAGAAAATATTTTACGTAGAGGATAACATGGTAAGAACCCCCCAGTGGCTCAGCGGTATGTCTGCGGACTTACAACGCTAAAAACCGGGTTTCGATACTCGTGGTGGGCAGAGCACAGAGAGCCCATTGTGTAACTTTGTGCTTAAAATAACAACAACAAGATAAGAAGATAAGATACTTTCTTAACCCAAACGAGCCGTTTTTGCATACATATTTCTCTATAAGTGGGTTTTCTCGACATCACTAAAACAAACATAATTTAATCTGCTAAGGAAAATACCTCATTGAAACTAAATTACTGTTAGCGTTAAGTCTCTCTTAAATATATAATTATATCCAAAATGTAATGGTATGGATTTAATCTCTAACTTAACTCTACGTTATATGAATTTGATTTTACTTCGATTCATCCTTTTCATGAAGGCGTCATAATTTATCTTCAGCAGTTTAGGCTCATTAGTTTAAGTAAAATATTATGAATATTTACATATGGATTTGGAAAAGTAAACAGGAAGTCAAAACGAGTTAATACTTTTACTTCGATATTTGTTTTCACTCTTTACAATAGGGCCGGCATGGGCATGCTCGATTGGTTAATGCACTCTACATGTTATCTGAGGGTCTCGGGTTTGAATCCCCGTCATACCAGACATGCTCGCTCTTTCAGCCGTAGGGGCGTTATAATGGTACGGTCAATCCCACTATTTGTTGGTAAATGAGTAGCACAAGATTGGCAATGGATGGTGATGACTATCTGCCTTCCATCTAATCTTACACCGCAAAAATTAGGAAAGGCTAGTTCAGGTAGCCCTCGTGTAGCTACGAGCACAATTCAAAAACAAACAACCACGAAAAAAAAAGAGTTACAGTCGGTAAGTCAGCGTGTATTCATTTTCTTGACGCTTGGACAGATGTAGACATTATTGTCTTCCCTGTAATACCTACTGTTACATATTGGAAAGAAAAAGATAAAAATAAATATCCTAAGACCTCACTTACCTTAATTTTAAGTAGAATGTGACATATTTTCTTATGAATTGGGGTATATGAGTATTCAATCATTGTTTCATAGTGTTGTTACGCCATTTTTGATTATTGGTTTTCGATCGTTTCTTTACCGGAAGTGTATGAGACAGTTTCAGTCGAAGTATTTAAACTTTATTTTTCCTTTTCAGAAATTTAATTTTTTAACTGCGTTTAGAACTGTTTTATCTGTTAAAATGGCAGATTTTTGTAAACTAAATTTTCCAGAGGTGTTTTATTAATTATTTTCAACAGCTCCTTTAAATCTTTTTGTTGTCAAAGGTCTTTATTATCTCAACTGAACAATTTATTTGTTTACGACAGTTTTTGTTAACATTGTAGTCGAATATTTTAACTATTTTGTCCAAAAAATGTCTTTGATTCTTTAATAAGTGAAATGCTTAACTTTTTTGTTTTCTAACGAAACTTCTTTGAAATATTTTATCAGAAGAGACATTAAAATGTTCAAGCAGTGATGGTAAAATAAGACGCAAAGTAGTGATGGAGTGAGTTCCATTTGCAATGGCAAATCAAAAATAAGAAAAAGAAAAATCAGCTTGATAGAAATTCTATTCGTGGTATATCAATATCTATTGCAAGCGGAAGCTTTTAAGTACTCCATAGAGGCGACACAAAATGTAAGTTTAATCTTAAGAATGAGGCTATCCATTGAACAAATATGGCGGAATTAGAAAGCTCTCTTTCACACGGTTGAGATGTGTTCGATATATTATTGATGGACTAGATGTTGTTGAAACCATTCTTTGAAACAAACGTTTCATTTGTACAAATAGAGTCGACTGCTACCGATTTTTGTCAGAAGGATATAAAAGTAACTTTGAATTTTATTGGAATGTCTGTAAGCGACATCTTATGAAAAAAAAAACCACATTAAACCTATCTGGAAAAAAACAAAACTTAAATTATAACCAACGGGTAGAATAAACAGATTAATATTTCTGAACCAAATGCGCTAATCGTACAGCTGATAATAGTTTTCTAGCTATTCTAAAACATTACACGCGTTTTATTCTTGTCCCCCACCATAGTACAACGGTAAATCTGCGGATATACAATTAGGGGTACAGTTCCCTTCGGTGGACTCAGCAGATAGCTCGATGTCGCTTTGCTATAAGAAAACACATATCTTATTCTTATACAACTTATTTTGATTTTATAAACTCGAACTAACACATTTTTATTTGCCGTAACTGGTAGTTAATATTAAATCTTATCTTACTGAAGTACTCGATAAGAGTTCTGAATTTAGACATTTTGATTGTTTTTCTTTGTTATGGACTCGTAATCTGACGGTCACGGGTTCGCATCCACGTTGCACCAAACATGCTCCCCCTTTTAGCCGTGGAGGCGTTATAATGTGGCGGTCAATCCCTCTATTCGTTGGTAAAAGAGTAGCCCAAGAGTTGGCAGTGGGTGGTGATGACTAGCTGCCTTCCCTCTAGTCTTACACTGCTAAATTAGGGACGGCTAGCACAGTACCTTTGTGTAAAATTAAAAAAAAACAATTCTTCATTATGTTTGTTTGTTTTTAAATTTGGGGCAAAGCTACATGAGAGCTATCTGTAATAACCGTCTCTACTTTTGCAGTGTAATACTAGAGGGAAGGTAGCTAGTCATCACCACCCACCGCCAACTCTTGGGCTACTCTTTTACAAATGAATAGGGGGATTGATCATCACGTTATAACACCCCCATGACTAAAATGACAAGATGTTTGGTGTGATGGGGATTCGAACTCTCAACACTCATATTACTCTTCATTATCTGATTTATATACAAAAGGTGCAGAAAATGGATTCTATTCCAGCATAATTAATTGAATTTATGGCAGTTTGTAATTTTAAGAATCTTTTCAGCAAAGCAATAATTAGAAACTATAATCCGGTTTCTCTTTCAAAATCATTCATTCTTTTTTGTTCGCAAATGGAGTTAATTTTCTGACAATACGTAAATAAATAAAAACAAACAAAATGCGCACAGCATCAAAATGAGCAAGTATAACACACCTAAAGTGCCATTTGAATGGTGTGGTCTTTATCTATATGTACAAGATGTATTTCAGAACCTTGCATTTTTACTTTTTCTTTTCCAGTTTAATTTGTGTGGCGTTTCGTTTTATCTTCGCTAAGCACGAAACGAGTCTGGCATACGGAACTTCTTTTGGAATAGTACCGTTATTTGTCCTATCACAGGATACATATTATTTAAATTTACTTAACTTCTACTTAGTTTGTCTTAGGTTCCTATTTATTCCACAAGAAATATCCGTTCTTTTTCACAAAACGTGAGCCTAATACTCTATCTCGACACGTTTTTAGGTATTTTTTCCTTTTTCTCCCTGTATCAACTCACTTCTCACTCACCATTGCCAGGGAGCAAATATTTTCCCCTCCCATTCTACTGTTACTCACTCTTTCATTTACAAAAGATAACTCTGTCACGCATCTATTCTTTCTTTTTCAGGGCATATAATGCTTTTTTTGTCGGTCTTTTTTACATTGAGTTCTTCTTGATAAATGTTTGGAGCAGATAGTAGAAATTCTGTTCATTCTTTTTCTATGTGTTTGCTGAGCCAAAGAATACGTTAAAAACAAGACGAAAATCTTATGTTTCAGAGTGTTCATATAATGTTCTTACTTTTCTTTCTATATTTGCAAGCATATTTTAACGTATTTGTTTTTTTATTTATTTTCCTAGTGGAAGTAATAGGCGGGCATTAAACGTAAATCCCTATTTCCACCTTCCCTGACTTATATCAAATATTGTAACCAAATCTAACTACTTCGCTAGAATACCTAAAGCTGCTTACTCCGAGTTTCCTAACGTGTAATTAATCGTAAAAGAGTGGAAATCTTCATATAACAATCTTTAAATGTCAACACATTTCTTTTTGCGCTAATATTCCAATATGTACGGACTTACAACGCTAGAAATCGGCTTTAGGTACCCCTGTTGAGACCCTTTACACGTGCCCCTTCCTCAGTGGCTCAGCGGTATGTCTGCGGACGTACAACGCTAAAAACCGTTTTTCCGTGGTAGGCCATCGATAGCCCATCGAGTAGACTTGTGATTAATTCAAAATAATAAACAACGAGCAAATACGTATAACCACGCGACAATACTTTCTATAACGAATACACTTTCGAGTGACAAATGTAACATATCCTCGAGGGTTTCAAAGAAGATCAAGAAATAGAGATGTATTTCATTTGTCACAATGTTTTGTTAGTTGGACAAGTACCAACAGAATGAAAATTAGACAAGACAATTTTATTTTTCAAATAGGGTGGTTGGTCTATGGAACAGGTTGCCTTCGGATCTGTGGAAACAATATATTTGAGTTAAATCAAGGCTTGGTAGATATATAAATGTTAATGGTTGACTTTATTTTGTTTTGATTAATAAGTTTAGTTTGGTTTAGAGGATGGCATAGCCTAGACGTACCAACAGGTCCATCCTCCCTTGTTGTCCCTACACATTATGTTACATTAATTTCCTGGTTATATCAGTACATAAACTTTATACATATACGATACTTTTTAAAACACATCTATTCTTCAGCATACGCAACCAAATACTGCACTGAAGATGGCACCTGGTGGAAAAATAGTGACAATGTGTCCTGGACTAATTACAGTATGTGTATCAAGTGGGACACGTCGGACACAGACAGCGCTAACTTAAAGGTAAATAGATATAAGTTAATATTGCATATTTATGGTACCGAGAGTAATTTTTCTTTTCAACAAACGCGCTTTGACCTAATTAGTGTTAAGTTATGTGTTGTATAGCATGGAATCAAAGAGATCTGCGACAAGACATGTTAACTACCAGAAAAGTTTTCACAGAAATCTTCAAATTAGTAAGAGATAGGTATTTTCATTTATAATCCCATTATTCTCCAATTTCCTTTACCTTATTGCAAATTGATACAAATATATTTTAGTTACATTACGTTTTACCACAGAAAATCGATAGACTAATAAAATTCGTAACGACAAATTTTGGACGGTATATTAGTTTACGTTGTTGAAGGTTGTAATGTTTACCACAGGTACAATATTCATTACCTTTATGGAGCTAACAATAACTACACCATTTTCGAATGGCAGAGAAAATATTTGTTCTCTAAACAAACTTTCAAAGCATGTGCTTCATTTACTTAGAAGTAGTTCAGGAATTTCATTCTGCTTCACGAAGTGAGACAGCATTTCACAGTTGTTAGTATTAAGGTATTCTCTTCACAAACATATCTCTAAGTTATCGATGGATTAAGTAACTTGATAAGGAACTAAATTATCTTCAAAAAGTCAGTCCTATTGTCGTCAGCAGAAATAAACAGATCACTTTTGTTGTTGTTGTTGAAACTGAGTGGAAATAAAGAAATAAAAAAGAACATCAAATCTTTGTTTGTTTTATGAATGTATCAGTGAAGGGAAACTAATGGTTTCCTTATTGTAACCAAGAATTCCTGGAAAAAACAAATAATATCACTTAAAAATCAACAACAAAACAACATTAAACATTATCGTATTTACTATGGGTTTGTTTATATTGTTTGCAAAACCTTCAGATAAAACAATGAAGCCCAAGCTTAACTTTACTGAATATTTATTTGAAATTGTTTGTTTGTTTTCGAATTTCGCGAGAAGCCACACGAGAGCTATGTGTGCAAGCCGTCCCTTACTTTGCAGTGTAAGACGAGAGGGAAGGTAGCTAGTAATCACCACCCACTTTTGGACTACTCTTTTACTAACGAATAGATCGTCACATTATAAAGCTCCCATAGCTGAAAGAGCGAGCATGTTTGGTATGACGGGAAATCGAACCCGCGACCCTCATATTACGAGTCCGCAGACTAGCCGCTGTACCATTTGGGGTGCTGAAATAATTTTAATTTTTAATTCATAAAGGCCTAAATTCACTTCAATTTTAAGCTTATAATAACACATTGAAGCTTAATTGTACTGAAACTAAGATCAGAAATAGTTTATTAACTAATTTTAACCATAAAATTGGATAAAGTTTTGTTTGAAAAACAAAAATCTCTTGTGGTCGATGTAATTTTGATGAATTAAAAGATTTCTATACAAAAGTATAAAGTGTCAATAGTTTAAGAAAATTATTTTCAAACTTTCCTCAGGCTTAACAATTCACGTGAGTCATAAAATATATTTCCTTAATAGTCGTAAAATTATTTAGGATTTTATTAACCACTAGAGTTAAGAACTAATCGTGAGTAGTTTCCAAATAACACAATGTGTTTACGAAGCGAGTTCTCTTATTTCTCTTTAACACATCATTAGTATTCTAAGCTTTACATAGTTTAAAGCTTCTGTCGTTTTTCAACTTAATATATAGTGCATTCCACAAGATTCTTTGTTAGCGTGTTTCTTGGGTTTTGTATAGCCCTGCTTCACCAAATCACTTAGTGGAGTTACAGTCTTCTATTTTGGGTTCACGCAAATCACCATATTTAATCTAGACTTTAATCAGCACAATAGCAGCTACTCGAAGAACAAAGAAGTAAAGTAAAATCAAAATGTTGTCGGATGTATTGAGGTTAATTTTTCTGAAGGTGTTCTGCATGTAGTTTCGACATTCGTTTTAATTAAATGGTTGTTGTTGTTGTTGTTGAATTAAGCATAAAGCTACACAATGGGTTATCTGTGCTCTGCCCGAAACCCGAATTTTAGCGTGTAAATCCGCAGACATACCGCTGAGCCACTGGGGGCCTTTAATTAAATGGAAGTCGAAATGTCGTGAACTTGAACTAAGCCTTTCATTTAAGTAAAGTTGAATTCATTCAAGTTGCATATTCCAACGGCTGAATATATATTTTGTTACCTTAGTCCTGTGTCTGTTTATGATGAAAAAGGAACGACCCAGTCTAAAGGAGTGTTACAAAAGTGTGTACAAATCGAAGTTAAGGGATTTTTATTAATGATAAGGTCTGGCATGGCCAGGTGGTTAAGGCACTCGACTTGTAATCCAAGGATCGCGGTTTCGAAACCCCATCATACCAAACATGCTCGCCCTTTTACCCGTGGGGGCCTTATAATATTACAGTCAGTCCCACTATTCGTTGATAAAAGAATAGCCCAAGAGTTGGTGGGTGGTGATGATGCATTCCCTCTAGTCTTACACTGCAAAATTGGGGACGCAGATAGCCCTGGTTTAGCTTTGCACGAAATTCAAAACAAACCAAACCTTTCCGATAAATTTTTGTTTAGGGTACTGTGTCACATTTGCAGTATTTTATTAAAATTAGACATGAACACTAAATTAGTAATTATTAATGCTTTAATTAACACCCATGAGCAACGGAACTATCTTAAAACTCATTAATTTAATCAAGACGATAACAAGTGTGTATTCATTGAACTATAACTTTGTGCATATTTTTTTCCAAGTAATTAGGAAATGCTTCCCACTTTTGTATATGTAAACAATTTCAACTTTTTTTACTCACTATTGATAAACTTTCTAACTGTTTTTACACTTTCATATTGACTATTTGTATTGCAAAATTATCAGCTGTAATTAAACAGAACATTTAAGGCATTTTCTACATAATTATCGGGTTGTCTTTAATCTAGCAATAAGCTGTTTCGACTAACAAAACGTCTGTGGACAGTTTATATCTGTTGCCTTTAAAATCCTGTATTGAGAGAACAGATATATATTTTAATGTATGACATAGAAAGTTATGATCGTACTTTTTTTTTATCTTATCCCTGATAATCATACAAAGAGATTACAAATGAGAGAATATAATGAAAACTAGACATCATTGTGCTTAAAAGGCAAAAGTAATTTCTGCTAGAAGAACAAGAATTTTAGGTGCAAAAACAAAATCATTCTCATCTTGAGCATAAATTGTTACAATGAAACAGCCACACGTGTAATTACTACTCTGACATATTGCTAATACCGAATCAAATGTAGTTATTCTCCACGGAAGAGACAAAAACCACTTTATTCACATGTCAAAGAGTCTCTATGAGCTTATTTCATTAGCTTTCATCTAGTGTTATTCGGAGTATAAAATCCCCATAAGTACAGCAAAAAACTATAACACATAAAAATCAAGAACTAGAATAAAAAACAAATATCATCATTAAATTAATGTATTTAAGAATCGATGGAGCCATGTAATCGCATTATCGTCCTGGTATCTTTAATAAAAAAGTAAGTCATTACAAACAACCAGTGATCCTTGTTTTGCTGCATGGGCCCTGCAAGACCAGATAGTTAAGGTGCTCGACTCGTATTCCCAGGGTCGAAGGTTCAAAGGTTCAAATTCCCGTCACATTAAACATGCTCGCCCTTTCAGCCATGTGTGCATTATAATGTTACGGTAAAAGAATTGTCCAATAGTTGGTGTTGGTGGTGATGACTGGTTGCCTTACCTCTAGTCTTACACTGGTAACTTAGGGACAGCTAGCGCAGATAGCCCTTGAAATTAAAAACCAGCAAACCAAATTTGCTGCATGTTAAGTACATTTATCCGTCGTGTATATATCTAAATCATATAAAACTAACGGCTCAACCGCACCCGGAGAACGCGATACGTGTGACTTAATAATCAGAAATCGTGAATGATACATAAAATACTTAGGAAAAAATGATGTATTTTGAATTATCTGTTATAAAGTAATCGTAAGCTAACCAATGAGCGTAAAACAACAGTGTACAATTTTGAAGTGTGTACTTTTTATTAAGAAAATGAAATGTGAATTGTTGAGGCATTTTAATAATTCCAAAAATCGTGAAGCAAATAACATGACGTTTTAAAAAGGGGGAACAAGATTAATGTTGTGTTTATTTGTTTTTTCAGCACCATATTCACACAATTAAACTTATTTCCAAAACTGGATATATTGTATCTTTGTCGACGCTTATTGTAGCGCTTCTGATTCTAGCTTTAGCAAGGTAAGTAAGTCATATTCAGAGTTTAACTTTTGAAAGTTTCTATTCTAGCTTTAGCCAGGTAAGTAAGTCATATTCAGAGTTTAACTTTTGAAAGTTAACTTTTGAAGTTTCTTTTATCTTTAGCAACATTTCAAACTGTATTCCTCAAATTAAACCAACGTACATTTATTTCTATTTTTAATCTCTTAATTCTGGATTATTGTTGACGTGAAAATAAAAATGCCCTTTACGTTACATAATTTTATAATTTCGTGTTGCTAAATTAAATAATTCAAACATTTATTATTGTTATTACTATTGTTGATGCCAGAGTTATTCACCTTATTGCGTAAACTGAATCACTTTTTTTTCTGCTATTAATTTTGTTCTTTTCTTGTATATCAAGGAAGATCAAATTATTATCCTAATTATTTTCCTTATTTTATGCCTCCCAGTGGCTCAGCGGTATGTCTGCGGACTTAATCGCTGAAAACCAGCTTTCAATACCCGTGGTGGGCAGAGCACAGATAGCCCACTGTGTAGCTTTGTGCTTAATTCAAAACAACATGAGAAACCTTATTTTCTAACTGGCTAAATCAAGTTTGTAACTTAAGCTGCATAGATGTCGTTTGCGTTATTGAATTCGTTCTTTTATTTGTGAACAATTCAACTTATAAAAGTAACTTATTGATATCTTTGTCGTTACTGACTTCAGATAATTTTTTGCTTTATCCCGTAACGTAAGAATCGGTAATCTACTCACCTTTATCACTTCTGATTCTGGCTTGGTTAGACGAGCAATACAACCTGTAATGGTTATCTGATAATGCCCATTTCGGCGAAATTATTTCAAATTTACGAATGTTTAAACGCTTTTAATTAGTGTCCCAAATAAACTTTTGTACAAATGACATGGTGAGCCATTCTGGACTTGTGTTTGAATCAGATAAGGCCTGGCATGGCCAAGCGCGTAAGGCGTGCGACTCGTAATCTGAGGGTCATGGGTTCGCGCCCGCATCGCACTAACTTTGCTCGCCCTCCCAGACGTGGGGGCGTATAATGTGACGGTCAATCCCACTATTCGTTGGTAAAAGAGTAGCCCAAGAGTTGGCGGTGAAGATTCCTTAATATAAAGATGTTTCTAAAGATTAACTTATTAATACTTGAAACACTCAACTAACTTAAATATAACTCAGTTGTTGAATAATAACATGACAATAAAAATATAATTACATTCACTTATGATTATCCTTGCTGATTTATTCATATTTCTTAAATCATTTTTAATCACCGTAATTTTTAATGTTGAAATTTTGGTTTTTATTGTAATCATAATGATAAACAACTCTTTAAACACTTTCAAACCAAGTTTGGTTTTAAATGTTAGTCCGTATCAGATTAAAAACAAAAACTTGTTTCCACCACACATGATTTCAATCTATTTGTTTTAATTATCAATTAATATGTTAAAATCCATAAGTTGGGATCGAGCTCCAAATCCTACTTGTAATAATTGTTGAATAGAAATCTTATTTAGCCTGAGATAATCTTTAACTGATGTATTCTCATTGTTTTTTATGAACGTCATTGCAATCAATCTTTATACATACATGCGCAGTTTCTATTTCTAGGAGGCTTCGCTGCCCAAGGAACAACCTTCACATTCAACTGTTTATTTCTTTTATAATGAGAGCGCTAATGCTTCTTTTAAAAAATGCACTATTTGTAGCTGGTGTTGGACTCAGCAGTAACGTAATAGTCAAATATGATGTTCCGGTTTTCTTGGAGAGTGAAAATGTAAGTTTAAGTATATTCTTTCAAACTTTATACAAAAATTATTACAGAAAATAATTACAAGATATTTATAAAAGGTGTTTAGGCTTTATTCATTCAGAATACTCGGCTGAATTAAAAGTTTCATAAGGTGTAACAAAAAGAATTGTAAATTAACACAGAAATCAATGAACATTTTATACAGAATTTATTTGAAAATATAATGACGGTAAAATGTATCATTTCTTCGAAAAAGTTCCAGAAGCATTCTGGAGGGGATTCTCTTTTTAACCACTCGCACCAGTATACAATAGTGTATCGTTTGTCAGTCAGACACTAAAATGACATCACATAAGAGACGACAAGCGTTGCATTTTGTACTGTCGTGACATCATTAGACTGTATATTAAGAAACATAACTTTGAATTAATTTGCATCATATCGATGCGAGAGTATTGATTCAACCCTATTTATTTAAATGAAGCATTTAAGTTTGACGTAACACTTTAGAGAATATTAACTAACTGCTGTTCGTGATGTTATTGTCTTTCTTTAAAGACAGATTCTGTTCCAACTTAATAGTTTTTTATGGTCTTTTCATACAATTGATCGTAGAATTATTCTTACCACAGCGGCTTTAATGTCGTTGTAATTTATTATAATAAGTTCTAGGTTTAAAACTATTCCTTGATACACATTTCTATTTTTATAGCCATGAAATAAATCACTCAGAATCTTTAAAACTCTCACTGTTTTACAGAAGCTTACCGTACTTTATCTTAGAAAACGTAATAAATGGCATCCATCTTAAAATTAACATTATTAAACAATACACTTAAAAATCTGCGTAAGAATAACGTGATAGTTAGGACAGAACAGTCAGATGAACACATTGGATCGAATGTACAATTTAACAACGTACGGGTATTAATACATAGCAGACCCTGATTTACTGCAAGCCTCAAAGGGTACTTATGATTTAGTCATACATCGTCTGCGGGGACAACTGCAATGAATATTCTAGTGCAAGAAGAGACATTACTTAGAGTTTTTTCATTCCCTGTAACTTTTCAAGTGTCGTAATATTGACATTGTGATAAGTCTTACAAATTCATTTAAAGTCACCAATCTATTTACTGATACAGATTGTTTTTAACTGAAAAAAATAAATATATTCATTTCTCAAGATGAAAAAATTTTTTAGTTATACTTCCAAGTGAAATAAAATACCCGATAAAAATGTTTAGAAAGTTTCCATTAATTTCACACAAGTAAAGAAAAACAAAAACTATTTCGTGAATAAACTGTATCAAAATTTGGATTTTAATTTCTTTTGAAAAATAAGAACAAAAAGTATAACAAACATGTCTGTGACTCTGTTTCTCAATAATCAAAAGCTGTTTATCGTTACTGTTAAGATTAAATTGGTCACAGGTAAATGATTCTATTTCCTCACTGTTACATACAAATATCACTCCGACATGGCCAAGTGGCTTAGGCACTCGACTTGTAAGCCAAGGGTTGTGGGTTCGAATCCCCATCACACCAAAAATGCTGCCCTTTCAACCATGGTCGTATTATAATGTGACAATCAATCCCACTATTTGTTGGTAAAAGAGTAACCCACAAGTTGATGGTGATGAATAGCTGCATTCCCTCTAGTCTTACACTGCTAAATTATGGACGGCTAACGCAGATAGCCCTCGTGCAGCTTTGCGCGAAATTCAAACTAAACGAATACAGATTCCCTAATGCGACACCTGTAAAGAAAAAAATGTAAATTATGCATTTGCACTTAATACTATTTGCTTGTAAATTTGTGTTTATGTGGATTTCCATTATCGAGTGAATGTGAAGTGTTCATTATTATCCGGTATTTTTTTTTTTTACTCTTGCTCAGTTGATGACGACAGTTAGTTATTCTCTAGGGCACAGTGACAAAACTTGTTTATTTCAATAAAAAGATTTAACAAGATTCAGGTTACATCGGGAGACCCATCTACTGGTATGGCGAAAGTTACAGCAGTCGCGAACAGCTTCTAACAACAAAATGGAAAGAAACGTGGTTCAAAATGGATATAAACGTAGTTGACACGTGAGAGCCGGAACCTAAAACTGCGAGGGACAAGAAAAACAGCAGAAGGAGTTAATTAAAAAACCTTGAAAAGACGTGATAATTATTAAGTACAATATTATATACCGAAGTGTGAAAGAAAATATAAAGATAAATTAATTTTCTTATAATTCTGGAATTTTCAATATGTGTTAAGAAAAATAAGAAATAAGAGTAGAAAAGTATTATCTAGATAAGTAACAAAGTGATAAGATAAAAACAATTGTAGTTAAAAGAGTTTTAAGAAATAAAACTGTTTTTGACAAGTTTATTTCTGAATGTAACACTTCATAAAATATTGTTTTTTACTAGTCACTGATACGTAAAATAAAAGTTGTAGTTTCAAAATACTGTGATATTTTTTCTGTTTCAAATATTGTTCGTGTGGTATTAAATTGTTGAGAAATTTTACAACGTGATTTAACGTGTTATTTCATCATGTTTTGTAACCATTGTAAAATTTTTTTAATTGTTTTTTCAGTTTTTATGTTGAAAATTTGAAGTCTTTCTGTATTATTTTGCCTTAAAGAAACTATGAAGGAAAGAGTAATCTACGAAAGGAATTTGTCGCTTACGTTACACTTATTACGCCGCTGAGCGCCTTTACACACGATGGTAACATTAACATAAGACTGATCTTGCTGCTGACAAAACGTTTGTATTAACATGACATGGTTCATGTTGTTGACTATTTTCACAAGTGGTGGTATTTTCAACATGGCTTGAATATCACAACCACAGTGTTTAAGTTAAATTGAATCACAGTATCGTTTACCTACTCCGATATTGGAATTAACGTAGTGCCGTACTGACACTATGTTATTATTATGAAATATAGCTTATGGAGTTGAAGCTAGCGATACTTATGAATAAGGTGTCAATACTTCTGTGTCTTTCAGAATGTCGACTGCAAAATATTTACCAGTTTCTGGCATTATTCTATGATGGCAAACTACTGCTGGATACTTATGGAAGGATTGTACCTACACAAACTTGTGTTTCAAGCTATGTTTACCGACACTAGTGGAATACTTAAGTACATTTTTATGGGTTGGGGTAAGTTTCTGTTGCTGCCATTTTGTTCGTTCTCTACATTTAATTAAACCATACATTGCACGTATTGATCATGATTTACAAATATTGTTTCAGTACTACATACGACATTGTAATTAGTAACGCTCATAACCTAGTTAATATTATAAGACCATTGTTGGCTACTGGACATTTAGCACAGTTCAAAATAATGAAATCATGATATCGAATATTTTATTAATAGTTAAGTGTTAAAGAAGTTACTGCATGGATGTGAATATTGTCAAATTAACATAGTTTTTAAACAATGAAGGGATTAGGTAGCAAAATGAGTAGTTGGGATAATACATTGTATATTATTTATTATGTATTTTCGAAAAAGAAACACGAACTAGTTCATCATTATCTGATAGCAATAAATAATGAGAAATTACTAACTCTAACGCGGAGGGATTAACAATAATTTGTTTTATAATACTTCAAAAAGTTGTTGAAACGTATGTAAGGATTCATACTCGCATAATGATATTGAGTATGGAATGTCGGCGTAATATGCATTTTTTAAAATACGTAATATTTGAATACTATAAGACATATTTTACAATCTGAGTAGTTGTACATTGAAAACCCTGAACCCCTAATCTAACATTTCTAGAAATCTTAGAAAGGGGACATCGGTAAAATCTTCGGATTTTAAACTCTAAAACCAAAGGCTCGATTCTTCTCAGTAGACAGAGCAGATAATGTGGCTTTACTACAAACACACACACTCTGTTTACCTACTTTACTACAAACACACACACTCTATTTACCTACTTTACTACAAACACACACACTCTGTTTACCTACTTTTCTACAAACACACACACTCTGTTTACCTACTTTACTACAAACACACACACTCTGTTTACCTACTTTACTACAAACACACACACTCTGTTTACCTACTTTACTACAAACACACACTCTGTTTACTTACTTTACTACAAACACACACACTCTGTTTACCTACTTTACTACAAACACACACACTCTGGAGTGGTGTTTACCTACTTCCTGTACTTCACCACAATGAACTGGTGAAACCGGTTTTCTAGCATATCTTCTTCACAGAATTATCTAAATTAGTTTTAATAACGTATTATTTTTCGTTTGTATCACACACACGCAGAAAAATATTATTTTGCAATTTAAAACCATTTTCTTCAATAATTTCTGCGTTATTTCTATGTTAAAATAATTTACAGTAATGTATTTCAGTCATTATTTTGTTATTTATATAAGATCATCATCTCTTATTGGGAAGTTGGCGTTTTCTTGCAGGTCTTCCTGTCCCGTTTATCATCTCTTGGGTGGTTGTGAGAGTCATGTTGGAAGACACGCTGTGAGTGATTCATTTATAAGATATTGGGTTTCACTCGCATTTTCCTATATGTGTCTATTGGACGTTTTTAAACAAAGATATATAAAATATTTTCTGAGATCGACTAATGCCTTTTAGCTGTTGTTAGGATATTTTAGCTGAATCCGGTTGTTTCGGAGTTCCACCTAAAACACGTTTTCTAGTCCACGTTTTCTTGATTTAATACTGTAAAATAAATTGTTATACAAAAAAGACAACTACTACAAAATCAAACACAGTAATTTACTTTTTTAAAAAAATTAAAGATTGAATTCTCGTTTACGCAAATTTGGAAACTGAGAAACTAATGATACTTTTGATACATTCGACCATATTAGTTGGTTCTAGACATATCCGAGTAATTGAAACTAAATCTAATAAACACACGGTTTACTAAGTTGTGAATGGTTTTTAAACAGAGTACTGATGTTTCTTTTGATACATTCATCCATGCGAGTTAACCCTAAACATATTCGAGTAATTAAAATAAAATCTAATAAACATACATTTCACTAAGTTGTAAACAGTTTTGCAAAACTATACAAATCGTAGTTAATTATTATTATTTCATTATTATTTTTAGATGTTGGACGACTCATGAGAATCAAGCCTATTTCTGGATCATTCGTGCCCCAATCACAGCTTTTATTGTTGTAAGTATACTCTTAGTCATCTGTAGTATTCAATTGCGTGAGTTGGCTTTACCAAATAAGTCAGTGGGAGAGAGTTTCCATTCGTATTTTAGGAAAGTAAGTTACTTAATTTCGTTTTATTTTACTGCTGTTAAGATTTCATTTGATACTTTTTCTTCGTTTTGTGTCTGACCGATTTCTCTTTGTTTGTTTTTGAATTTCGCACAAAGCAAATAGCCGTCCCTAATTTATTAGTGTAAGACTAGAGATAAGACAGCTGGTTATCACCATCCACCGTCAAATCTTGGGATATTTTTAGCAACGAATAATAGGATTGACCGTCACATTATAACGTCCCCAAGGCTAAAAGGACGAGAATGTTTGGTATGAGAGGGATTCGAACCCAGGATTCTCAGATTACTAGTTAAGTGCCTTAAACACCTGACCATGCCTGGACTGCCTGATTTCTTTTATTAATTTTTCAATTACAAATATATCGATTTACGTTACCCTTCAATATAAGTGCTGTTTCAATATAGTGTATTGTACTTTTGTATTAGTTTTTATTTTTTCCATTAACCGAATTTATATTATTAATAAATTCGTTTCATGATGATTATTAAGTGTAGATATTTTTGTACACATCATTTACACTTCTTTCTTATAAGAATATCGATGAAGTTTTAAGTGAACACTGAAATAAACTGTTATTTAACTTGTGTTCTTCAGAAATATTCTGCGAATAAAGCATTTTTGGTAATATCCTGGTTATACTAGTGTCCTTCGCCTCAGTTTCAAAGGAAACCATAAAATAAACAATAGTAAAGTGACGAAGCTTATCATTTATTTAATATATTATATTATCCTTGATGCTCTTTATTGGTTCATTCGGGTAACTTTAGCAGATGATGACGGGAAACCCAATTGAAGTAAAAATGTATCTTAAGACGACTGGTATGGGTACTAAAAGTTTTATTAAAATAAAATAATAATATTTAATAAAAGTTTTATTAAAATAAAATAATAATATTTAATAAAAGTTTTATTAAAATAAAATAATAATATTTAATAAAAGTTTTATTACCCATACCAGTCGTCTTGAGATACACTTTAACCTTAACTCATGATTCTATATTAACAAACATGTGAATAAAAAGAGGAGAATTTCTTGAACATTCTGTTCCAAGTTATTTTTGCTCACTCTGTAGAAAATATACAAGTAATTTTGCAAAATCATATTGACGTTTTCAGGTAACTTCACAAAGAATTTGAAAAACTCCATCTTCCTTTATAACTACCAAAAAAGAACGGAAAAGGAAGAAACCCTAGCTATTTAATTTAGTACCTAAATACCTTTCTATAGGTGGTCAAACTACACATTTTGTGTAACAGTTGTCAGGAGTATTACATTTCATGTAAATAATAGTTAACTACTCTTACCATGCGTTAGTTTTAGACATCCTCTTTTCTGTAGATAATCTCTAGTGTTCAAATATTGTTTTAATATGATAACTTTGTTATCTAGAATGCGCTGGAAGAAACATTTGTAGCCAAAACTGAAAATATTGGTGGTATTTTATGAACAACCGCTTTTATGATGATGTGAACGTGAATTGATATTGCCTGGTCAAATATATATTTCAAACAACGGTTGAAGGCTATTGTATTTCAATAGATAAACTGTGCATTGACTTGCTCGTGGAATGAAATAAAAGGAGACAAAATCAATTAGATAGCTCTGGGTTTATTGACGTATCCTATTGGAAATCATTCAGGAATGAAGTTAGGAGAAAGTGTATCGTAAGCAAATATTATGATTTATAATTCTAACGACTAAAATATCATGACAATAGGACCGATAAAGAGGGAGGGAGAGATGGATGATTTGGCCAAGGCAGTATTTTTAAAGGGAGTCTCAAATTCAGACACTTGTTTGTATGTTTTTTGCATTTATTAAGTTTCGTATGTTTGTGTGTGTTTTTAATAGCAAAGCCACATCGGGCTATCTGCTCAGCCAACCGAGGAGAATCGAACCCCTGATTTTAGAGTTGTAAATCCGGAAACATACCGCTACACTAGCGGGGTGGCATTAAGTTTCGACATTTGTTTTTATGTACCTCCAAATGAGATAAAAATGTGCACACACTCTCAGCTTAGACCTGCAAATTATGTTATAAATCATATAATCAAATTAAAGTTCACATTTATATTGGGATAATGATAATCATATTTTATTTTCGTGTATCAGTATTTTGTATCTTTTATATGCAAAAACAGCTCGTTTTGGGTTCAGAAAATATTTTAAATAGAAGAACCGTTTTTGCATATAAAATTCTCAACAAGTGGGTTTCTCGACATTACTGATTTTGTATCTTTGTTATAATCAGGAGATCTAAAAAATTGAAGTAGCTCGAACCTCTCTTAACTTCAAAGGTTAAGACAAAGTTCAACAATACACTGTGTTTCTGGAGAACCTCTGAAAGGCATCTGTATAGAATACGTAAAACAGGCACAGTTAGTATCAGAAGTTGTTGAAAGAGAAGATCAAAACTCTCCTTACAGAGGAGACGACGATCGATTATAGAGTTTGCTTACAATCGTGGTACAGATAAATGCGGAAATATTACTCAAAGACCACAAAATGATCTCAGTGAATTTGTAGCTACACAAAAGCTGCTGCTGAGAGGAAGTGACCAAATTAAAAGGTTAAAATGGCCATTGAAGTAAACAGAGCTTTACAGATGAATCCAATTTTTAATTAGTTGGATAAATCAACAACAGCTTTTAGACAGTGGACAAGAAAACAACATCTTATTCATAGTACAACATCCATAAGGGAAGCATGGTAAGCTGTCACTACAAGGTTAAGCTACATTCAAACAAATGGTGTTGGTGATCTACACAAACCAATATCATTGAGACTGCGAAGAAGAATATGATGTTTCTGTTAATGATGTTCGTTTTTCAAGGATACAATTCCTTTTCCATCAGAATAACGTTTCCAAACACAGAACAGGTAAGGTAAAACGATATTTTGATCCATAGAAAGTCACAATATGAACATGTTTTAGGCCAAGTGTGCAAAATCAATAAGTGGTTAAACAAATACAGTGAATTGTTTAGAGTAATTTAAGACATATGAAAGAATATTCTACTATCGTACTATTTTCATAAACCGAACAGCATCAAGAGAACAAGGCGTAATGTAAGAGAAAGGATTCAAATACAAGATAGTAGTACATAGTACAACGTATGCTCTTTTCTTTTGTATGTTCTGAGATAATGTTTCATAAATAAATTTTGTGGCTCGTGTATGTGCAAGAGAGGAAATTAACAAAGAGAGTTGGTATCGTACACTCAGTAATCTTGGTAAAATTTTAAAAGCCTTTAAGCGATAACCACAAACTTTGAATTTAGAAAAGTTAATAAAGAAAAGAAAGCGATTTTGTCAGGTAACTCAGAATTAGCTTTGTTTCCCTTTAATATTTGTGGTTACGACCTTAAAAGCCATACATTTTGGACGTTTAATTCGCAGTTCAATAGATGTAAATTGTTAGAAGATTTTTTTATGTTGGAAATAGTCATATGTTTATGAACTTTATCTAAACATTTCAATCGAAACTGGTTTTAATAAAACCATGTTAACTGAATAATCCACCGATTTAATCTTGTTGATTGATGGCAATTGTTTTAAGAGGACAATGTAGGAGCTGCTGCAGACTGGTTCATTGAATATAAAAGAAACTTCATTCAGCTGAGTTGAGTCTTAATCTGAATGAATTTTGAAATTATAAGTCGAAATTACTTCTCTATTGCAACCTTCTTGAAGGAAATGTCAACGGATCTTCTTAAGACACGGTGTAATAGTTCTGCTTAAAACTTCAAACGCATTATCGCTTGACTAAACCCAATTAAATACTGTTTTGAGTGTTCTTGGTAGATTAATGCTGCACTAAATGTTTTTGAACAGGTCATTTAGTTTTCTGAGCAATATTTGAATATGTAAACATTAGTTTAATTGTAATGTTGTCTGTGAGAAGTTGACGCATTCAAATCACATAAAGATTAATCAGAAAACCATATTGAGTGCCAACATTTAATTAAGTTCAACTATATGCATTCAAATTATAAAGCCATTAGAGCATCAGTTAGTATATTTATTAATAATAGCCTCATTTAACTTTTCCTGCCAATAGGAAGATATATGCAAAATTATTTCGACTCACTATATATGTTTCTATAAACTTTGCAAGAGTCTTAAATTTAGTGAGAAACCGAGCATTCAGTTTAAAATTAATAGTCAATTGAAACTCATGCTCGAACTAAAATCTGGCTTTGTTTTCCTTACTTTACTTTCAGCGTTCAAAGCGAGATGCAGTAAATAACAACTGTTATTACTATAATTAACTTCTGAACACATGTTAATGTAAGCATGAACAGGTTTAGTTAGAAAGATGTACCATTATACCTGAATACAAGATGAATTATGGTAATAATAGTACGCATATTCTACAAAATTTAAAAGGTATGGATAAAAATGCAAATTTCAGTAAAACAGCAACAATATATTTTTGTTGTCGTTTGTAATTAAACAAGAACAAAGCGACGCAATGGGCTATCTGTGCTCTGCCCACCAGGGTATGGAGACATGGATTCTAGCCTTCTAGTCTTACACTCTTAAATTAGGAATGGCTAGAACAGATAGCCCTCGTGTAGCTTTGCATGAAATTCAAAACAAAACAAACTAAACTACAACTTTATTTTAACTAAAGTTTTAATACCCATAACAACGGTCTTTAGAATATAATTGTTATTTTAATGGGTGTGGGTGTTTTCTTACAGCAAAGCCACAACGGGCTATCTGCTGAACCCACGAAGGGACTCAAAGTGGTGATTTTCGTGTTGTCAATCCGCAGACTTACTGCTGTACTAGCGGGGGCCGTTATTTTAACACAATTATAAAAAGTAAAATGCCGCATACAAATAAAGAAAGAGTTTTGCAAACTGATTTGTTATGTAATGAAAATATAGTTATAAATACAAGTGTCTGATGATATATTATTTATGTTTTACATCAATAAATTACCTAGGTTGATGTGATGTAAAACAGTTTATAAGCACTTGCAACAGCTATAAAAGAAACCACAAGGTGATATTTCAACCTTATAAATAATGTATACATTTCATTGTGTTTGTTTGTTTTTGAATTTCGGGCAAAGCTACACGAGGGCTATTTGCAGTGTAAAACTAGGATGAAGGAAACTAGTCACCACCAACCATCAAAAACAACAGGGTTACTCTTTTACTAAGATATAGCGGGATTGTTCGTAACACCATAACGACCCGACGGCTGGAAGGGCAAGCATGTTTGGTGTGACGGGGGTTGGAACCCGTGCCCCTCAGATTATGAGTCCAGTGCCTTAACCACCTGTTTATTAATGGTAAAATAATAGTTTGTTTGTTTGTAATTAAGCACAAAGCTATGCAATGGGTTGTCTGGGCTCTGTTTATTACGGGTACGGAAACCCGGTTTTTAGCAGTGCAAGCCCGTAGACGTATCGTTGTGCCACGGGGGGGGGGCGGTAAAATAATAAGGTGTAACTTATAATACTTTATATAAATTATTTATAAAGTTAAAAATGATAAAAAGAGACGTTTAATGTTTATCACTTAAACACTTAAGGTCATCTTCAGGTTAATATTGTTATCTAGTGAAGTATAGATACATCTTACATTTTTTTATATGGAAATAATGGTTTTGTATTGAATTTCTCTCAAAGTTATATGAGGGCTATCCGCGCTACCCGTTCCGAATTTAATAATGTAACACTAAAGGGAAAGCGTGTGTGTGTGTGTGTGTGTTTTTCATATAGCAAAGCCACAAAGGGCTATCTTCTCAGCCCACCGAGGGGAATCGAACCCCTGATTTTAGCGTTGTAAATCCGGAGACATACCGCTGTACTGGCGGGGGGCAGAGGGTTTGTTTGTTTTGGAATTTCGCACAAAGCTAGTCGAGGGCTATCTGTGCTAGCCGTCCCTAATTTAGCAGTGTAAGACTAGAGGGAACGCAGCTAGTCATCACCACCCACCGCCAACTCTTGGGCTACTCTTTTACCAACGAATAGTGGGATTTACCGTCACATTATACACCCCCACGGCTGGGAGGGCGAGCATGTTTTAGTGCACGCGGTAACGCGCTCGGCCATGCCAGGTCAGGGCAGAGGGAAAGCAATAGTTATCATCACCTGACACTGTCTCTTGGGCTACTCTTTTACCAACAAATAGTGGGATTGATCGTTATGTTTAAACGCCCACTTGGCTGAAAGGACGGGCATGTTTCTTGGGACAAGAAATGTAATTAAAAAAGGAAGCAAAACATATGCACGTTATTTTAATAATGAGAAGTTTAGAATGTTTTTAATCAAGTTTTATTTATTAAGTAAAATAAGCGATGTTTAGTTACTATTGAAAGTGGCTGGAAAGTTTATCAAAGTTCGTAAATCTACCAAATTTGTAAAATGCTTTTGCAAAATCTGAAAAGAACGAAAAGAAAAGGAGCGTTTAATTTTATTTTGGTATCTAATGATATCCTTAATAATTAAAGACTAATCAGAAAATGTAGTAATATTGTATTTATTAATATAAATAATATTAATTCCGTTGTAGTTTTAACCTCACTCACAAAGTGTGAAACAAAATATTGTTGAGAATTACATGAGATCACAAGTCATTTTATTGGTTGTCATCTTTTGATACTAAGATATTTCTGTTTATGTTACTAATAATTAGTAATAGTACCTTTGTAGAAACTGGAATTTCGAGCTATCTTTGTGTTGCTTTCATTGAAACTTGTGAAATTTCATCAACGGTGGGAAAGCAGTGTGTCTACGGACTTCAGTGCTATAAACCAAACTTCGATAATTAGGGTGGGCAGAGTAGAGGTGGTCCCTCTTCTAGCTTTGTTCTTCAGTGTAAACAAGCTTCTGAAACACAATTTGTGGCTTTTCGAAGACATTTGTTTTTTTCTGAGACATTCTGTAGGTGCAGGATTATTTACCATACAAACTAAATTATTTTAATAATAGGATTATTAGAGATAATGTTGTCTCTTCTTTATAATTATAGGTAATTTCTTTCCTTCAAGCCTGAGACAGTTAATCAAGTTATTGTTGTAAATAACATGTGATTTCTTTGTAGTAGTTTATTAACATATTGTACGGCAGCTATAAATATTTTCCTTAATTGCACACGGTTTTATGAAAACTCGTGCTTAAACCATGTGATTTTGTACTATCCACGTTGACCTATGCAGGTTCTTGGCCTAAATGTAGAACAATCAAAAACCCAGTATGTGCTTGTATGTATTTTATAGTTCAAATTTAAAATGGATTTTCGATTCTCTAAGCTGATAAACATGTAATCTTGAAGCTAACGCACTGCTTTCATTTAATTTGCAAACTTACTATCATTTATCTGATGAACTATATATTACATAACAGCACTGTGTGATGAGTTGAAGAGAATGTGGGTTCGTGTGCTGTATTACACGATAAGTTGAATAGAATGTGGGCTCGTGTGCTGCATTGCACGATAAGTAAAATAGAATGTGGGTTCGTGTGCTATATTGCAGAATAAGTTGAACAAAGTGTGAAAATAGAAGTACGTGGGCTGCAAACTGTTAAGTAAAACATAAAACTGAATTTGCAAGTCTTATAGAGATGTAAGATAATATTTGAGAAAACGTTATATATTGAAGTAGAAATCAAGAGTTGATCAATAATTTTATAAGTTTTCAGAATGTGTCTTTTTCTATCATTTATTGAGAGAAAATGAAATATTTCTCATTGATATTCACACGTTGTAACAATTATCTAATTTTTTATTTGGCTTACTTGGTGTGAAATTTTGAAAAATATAATGAGAGAGATCGAATACTAGGATTTAGTGACAAAAGCTCCACACATCCTACATAATGTAAGATAATAATGACAACTACTCTAAATATACCTACAAGATGTATGTTCTAAGAATACAAAATACTTGTGTTTCTGAAATGAAAATGACAAAGAACCTATACCATCAAAATTTGTGTCAGTGTTTTACCACAGACTGAATTCTTGCAAGGACAAAATGTCAATTATCGACTACTTTGTTAGAGCACAACGAACTTAATATTAGTTTGAACTTTCACAATAAAAACTTTACCACGTTATTACGTTGTGTGTTCTACGTGTTCTAGACGTAGCTCTCAAATACTGTTAGAGATGGATTTCTATTGATAAACCGATCAAAGAAAAATTGATAGAATCCAAACCACAACTGAAAACTAATTACTTTACGTAATCACACCTATATAAGAGTTTGAAGTCAAATATGTTTTTCTTTTTAAAGTTTATTACAAAGCTACACGATGGGCTATTTTTCTCTGCCTACCACAGGTATCGAAACCCAGATTCTAATGTTGTAAGTTCACAGACATACCACTGTGCCAATGGGGTGCAGTTAAATAGCTAGGATATCGTAAAGGAAAGTAAACACAGACCAGAAGTACTTTATTAAAAGATTAAAATAAATGACCTGGAACACTGAGAAACATCAAAATAAACTCGCTGGAAATAACTATTTTAAGACACAGAACAAACATGTGTAAGTTGTTTCTTCTTTCAGTTTATGTTTCATCTTTCAAGAATAAGTGTTTATTTATTTTTTAGTTTATGTTCCATTTCTAAAGAATAACCGTTTATTTTTATATTAGTTTATATTCCATCTCCCATTAATAAATGTTCATTTATTTTTGTTGGGGCCTGGCATAGCATAGCGCGTTAAGGCTTGCGCTCTGTAATCTGAGGGTCGCGGGTTCGCGCGCGAGTCGCGCCAAACATGCTCGCCCTTCCAGCCGTGGGAGCGTTGTAATTTGACGGTCAATCCCTCTATTCGTTGGTAAAAGAGTAGCCCAAGAGTTGGCGGTAGGTGGTGATGACTAGCTGCCTTCCCTCTAGTCTTACACTGCTAAATTAGGGACGGCTAGCACAGATAGCCCTCGAGAAGCTTTGTGCGAAATTTCAAAACAAACAAAATTTATTTTTGTCTATGAAGGCCTTAACTATCGTAGATTTTGAAATATTTTTATGAGTTGCGTTCTGACATGGCCAGGTGGTTAAGGCCATTCGTAAGCTAAGGGTGACGGGTTCAAGTCCCCGTTGCACCAAACGTGCTCGCTCTTTCAGCCGTGGGGGTATATAATTTGACGATTAATTTCATTATTCATGTCTAAAAGAGCAGACCAAGAGTTGGCGGAAGACTGTGATGATTATCTGCCTTCCTTCTAGTCTTACACTACTAAATTAGAGATGGTTAACGCAAATAGATGTCATTTAGCTTTGCGCGAAATTGAAAACGAACAGATGTTATTTCCCTGAGGAACAAGAAAAATATTTAAAAAATTATGCCAACCATTTCAGTTTCAAGTCATTTACAGTATTTCTGTGTTGAATTTTTTTTTAAATTAACACATAGTGGCAAAGATTAATCTTCAAGAACAGTGTTAGTTGAATCGTATTAACGCCAATTAGAAAATATATATATTAGTATGTTACACTAATTATCACGGTCGTATTTGGCTTTAAGAACTCTTTCATCAATGGTCACAAAATCTCATCCACTTTGCTACAAATCTACATGAGTGATTGAAAGCATTTACAAACACTGATATGTAAAAATTAAAGGTAATCTGTAACAACAAAACAGTTACGTAACTTCACGAGGAAAAATATAACAGGATTTTCATTGCCATTCAAACTGAGCGTTAACTCTTCACTAGTCACTATCTTCGCACTTTGTTCACACACACATATATATATATATTACACGTCTTTTCTTAATATTTTTGTTTCACTAAATCCTAAAAAAATATTATTTTTTGCTTCCAGGTGAATTTTTTCTTCTTTATCAACATAACACGTGTTTTGTATTTGAAGATGTTCTCTCAAACTTCCCAAGTTCGTCGGTATCGTTACAGGTGATATCAGTATTTACAATTTATAATAAAATAACTTTTTATAAATAGTTTTTTTACTTCAATTTTACTTACTAAAATCATTTTACTTGCTAAGATACTACTTGTTAAAATAACTATAGTTAGTTATGTCTCTTACAGAAGATACCTGAAAAGAAATCCAAACTAAAAAGAATGTCGTTTGTTGGTTGTCTTATTATATTTGTTTTGTTAAATAAATTGTATAATTAAATATATGGAATGTTTGTAAGCGGGACAGCTTTCTGTTATGGTGTTTCTGACAAAATAATGAATTACTTCTAAGACTTATCTATTCACTGATTACTGCCTGAGTTTTACTTAATGTATTAGAGATGTCAATTTAGTAAACATAGCTTAGAATTTGTAGAGAGAATCATTGTTATATTACAATCTACTTCCATCTAATAGTGGTAAAATGATACACATTCTCTCTTAATCTATGTTGATAACTAAGTAAGGGAATATTTGTCGCTCCTTTAAAAGGTCTATAAAGATGGCGGTATGTAAATGCTGTTTTTTGTGGCACTATCAAATGAAAATGATTGCGCATTCTCCATGTATGGAGAACTTTTGTTCATCGTAGTTCAACTAAAATACCACTGGTACTCATTATACAGCTGTGTAAGCTAAAATAACTGGAGTGAAGTGCCTTGCTCAAGGACACGATATGTTCCAAAAAATCTACCAACCCACAACCTGTCGACCACTAACTCAAAGCACTAGGCATTATACCACAACCTGTCAACCACTAACTCAAAGCACTAGTAACTATGCCACGACCTGTCGACCACTAACTAAAAGCACTAGCCACTATACCACGACCTGTCGACCATTAACTCAAAGCACTAGCCACTATACCACTACCTGTTGACCACTAACTTAAAGCACTAGCCACTCTACTACCACCTGTCTTCCATTAACTCAAAGTACTAGCCACTATACCACGATCTGTCGACCAATAACTCAAAGCACTAGCCACTATACCACGCTGACCCCACCTATTTTTTCTTTAGCAAGTAGACTAAACAAATAGCACTAAGTCTGTTTTATCTAGTGCTAACTCTTAAATGACTCTTACCAGAACAAATAGATGGATTTTTACTGTCACTCAAATAACGTGCAAAAGGTTCAAAGTGCGATTATTTAAGTATTTTGTTGTTGCAACAGGATTCGAACTACGGTATTTAAGATTTTCATTTCTATAATTTGACCAGTGAACCACATTCTGGTTTATGTGAAAAGCATTTTTTTTTACATACCGGTGTAAAAACTTACAGCTTTACACAAGGGACGATGTGTGGCCTACAGTTTTAATTATATTATTATACCAGTCGCAGGAGAATGACTCGTAAATCAGGATAAGCGATATTAGTTGATATCCTATTTTATTTATTGATGGTGTTTAACACATTTTTTTATTTATAAATAACTTAGCAATATATTGCTTTAATGTTCCCGATATGTGTCGTTACGTCAATGATTGTTTGTTTTTGAATTTCGCACAAAGCTATTCGAGGGTTATCTGTGATAGCCGTTCCAAATTTAGCAAAAAGGCAGCTTGTCATTACTGCCAACTCTTCGGCTACTCTTATACCAATGAATGGTGAGATTGACCATCACATTATAATGCTTTTATGGCTCAAAAGGTGAGCATGTTTGGTGCGACAGGGATACGACCCAGCTTTCCTCAGATTACGAGTCGCACGCCTTAACCCATCTGGCCATACCGGGCGTTACATTAATAGTTAATTTACTTTTGTAGAACATTAATCTATTCATTTTCACATTGAGCAGGAAAGACTGAGATGATATGGCATTGGTCTTACATAAGTCTCGAATTTGATATATCATTATAACTCCAAACTTGAAACAAATTATTCATAATTTTTCTAACTAAGCTAAACAAAAATTTTCATCTTAAAGTTATAGAAAGCCTAGAAAATTCTAGAACATTTGTTTTCTCTGAAATTGCAAAAATGGTAAAATAAGATATGGTAAAATTGCCAAAATAAGAAGATACAGATATCAACAGTTTTTTTTCAATGTTGTTCATTTTCATTTTCGTTGAATTTTTTTTCACTGAACTGAAAAACAAATCTATATATAAAGAAGTATTGAACTGAAGAAAACTTTGAGAAATAAAAATGACTTTTCGCTCTGTTTCTTAGACAGTAAATGTGTTTGAGTACTTGACTCATTAACTTTTGTTTGTAAGCCAGACACCGTTCTTATTTACAGTGCAATTTTTTTTTCTAGAAAGTGGTTTAAATCTACATTGGTGCTGGTACCACTGTTTGGGGTCCATTATGCTCTTCTTCTAGGAATGTCACTGGCTGCAGATGTTAGTAGAATAGTGGAAATTGTATGGCTCTACACTGACCAGTTCTTCTCATCTTTTCAGGTTAGACTTAGCATTAGAAAATTATATGCAAACAACATTAATCATTTTTTTAAAGAACTAGCTTTTCAAATGTTTGTATTTACAGGTTTAACACAGTCTTTCTGGAGAAAATATAAATTACGAATTATTTATTTAATAAACACATGAGAATAATTAACCTTTACTTACAATATACATTTACGTAATTATGACATTGAACCTTTCATACGATGCTTTGTAAATTTAATACAACAAGTCATTTTTCTTCCACCAGGGGTTTTTTGTAGCTTTGCTCTACTGCTTCTGTAATAGTGAGGTAAGTATTTCAAAATTACTTTGTATTTTTAAAATATTTGCTAACTACGGGCTAGAACTTATATAATCACAACAAACGTCTCTAATTTTTACTGGAGACTCAAATTATGCTATTCGAGTAGTTTATTTTTGGGGACTTTTCGAATAAATGTGATAAAGTTATTTGTTTGTGGCAGTCGATATTTAGAATTGGCAGATTATTAAAAAAAATGCCTCAGTAAACATCATCAAATGATTTAACTATTTCTATAAATTTCTCTAGTGTTATCTGTCGTTGATTTTAGGTAAGCATATAATAAAGACTTTATTCTATAGTTTAGGAGTAATACTTCTTTCCCAGCTATTGATATTTTGACTTTAATTTGATAGGCTGGTTTTCCTAATCTTCTTAAAAGTGTAAATTGTTACTTACAGATTCTAGACCAGCATTTTGATCTTCAGATAAATTTGTTTACGGCGCTACGTATATCTTTCATACCCAGTTGTAGTAGTTTATATGTTTTCTTAATTTCGCGCAAAGCCACACGAAGGCTATCTGCGCTAGCCTTCCCTAATTTAATCGTTAGCTAGTAGTTAGCTGATTTAGTTAGCTAGTCATCACCATCCACCGTCAACTCTTGGGCTACTCTTTCATCGACGAATAGTTAGATTGGCCATCACATTATAACCCTCATATAGCTGAAAGGGCGAGCATTTTTGGAGTTATGGGGACTTGAACCCGCGACTCTCAGACTACGAGTCGAGTGCCTTAACACCTGGCCATGCATGGCTGCTATTAAAATAAATAAATAAACAGATGAATAAATGAAGAATTGTTCTGAATTTCGCGCAAAGGTAAACGAGAACTATCTGTGCTAGCCGTCCCTAATTTTACAGTGTAAGACTAGAGGGAAGGCAGCTAGTCATCACCACCCATCGTCAACTCTTGGGCTACTCTCTTAGCAACGAATAGTGGGACTGACCGTAACTTTATAACGCCCCTACGGCTGAAATGGCGAGAATGTTTGGCGCGACGGGATGCGAACCCGCGATCCTCGAATTAACGCGCTTAGCCATGCCGGGCCGAAGTTGTTTACTGCTATACCGCTAGGGGTCTGTTCCAGACAGTTGTTCATTAAATAGGTTGAAAGGGCGAGCATGTTTAGATAAATTCATATATATAGAAAACAGTATTCTACTCTCTAACGATAAAGCAGTCAGTGTGTTTAAAGATAAAGCAATTAGTGTGTTTAATGATAAAGCAGTTCGTGTGTTTAATAATAAAATAGTTAGTGTGTTTAATGACAAAGCAGTTATTGTGTTTAAAGATAAATTACCAAGCCCAATTAAATAAGTTTTCCTAACAAATGAAATTAACAGTTATTATTCGCAGCTTAAAATAAGAAAAAAAAATGTTTCGAGAAAAGATTGTATTTGTTTGTAAGGTTGCATTAATTAATTCGAAGCTATAACTTTTGTATTTTTAATTAGCATTAATTTTGCCTTCATTAAACAAGTAATGTTTGAAAAGGGTGAAGCTTCTAGACACATATTTTTGAGTTCTCAGAAACTATGGAAACAGAACTTTTGACACAGTTTGGGCAAGCTTTTCCGCTATTATGTTTTTCGCTTATGATACTCACCTGGCCTTTAGTTTTCTTCGCTAGAGCAATTTATTTTCTAGATGTTTTCTTCTTAATAATAGCACTAATTGATTTATAGTTGTTGTTTTATTTAATGTTATCCTTGAATCAGCCACGGCTCGCCTTAATCTATTTACAGGAGTTATTTTTATTAGCCAAATCAATCTCCTTACGTGATGTGACACATGAAAAAAAACTCGTAGCTCGAATTTTCACGCTAATGTCCTGAGGCTCTATATTGCTCGCACATTCTTGAAATTGCATTGTATCCAATTATTTAGCCCATAATATACTTTCTTCTGAAATAATTGCGTATGTATACAAAAAGAGAAAAGATAGTCCAAAGTAGTTTTGTATTTTCGTTTTTGCACTTGCACAAGTGACGTTAGCAGTTCTGTAGCTTGGAAACCCTGCAACTGATATCAATCCTATAAGTAAATTAAACAGAAAAGAAGCTTGTCTCATAACAGCTTAATTCTTCGATCAGGAAAAACAATATTCAAATCGTCGTCAATGCAATTTTTAAAGTCGAAGAAACATGGGGCCTGTTCTCGCGAACTGTCTATTAAATTAAAGTTAGCGTCACGCTTGACATTACAATCATGTTAAAAAAAAGAGATTTGACTCCAAAAGATACCCATCCGTGTCAAGTGCCTTATGTGATTTAAGAGTAATATATTCAAAGGAAAAACGAGTGACATAAGGCTCTACATATATATATCTATTTTTAAGCAAAAGTAGCGTTGTGGATAACATATCTAATTCTGTAACTTCACAAAGTCTGTTATACACACGTTGCGAACGAAGTTTGTTTCAAAACCTGTACCAAAAATAGAATGTAACAGCGCATATTTAGGGAAATGTTTTTAATAATAGCACTATGAAAACACTCGCGTATTTGGTATTAACATTATGATAAACATCTGCACTATTAGGTTTTGTAATGGAAACGCTGAAGATTATACGACACAGTTCATGAACTAAATGTACCGAAATGTTATTTTTCCGGAAATAAAACTGTTACTACTGCATATTTCAATGAGTAATATTTTACCTGTACAGGTGCTCTGAATAATTTATTACCTAGGTTTCTTCTAGTGAAGATTATTTTGCTATGAATTATATGTAAAAAAAATGGTTGACGTTTGAAAATCACGATTGACTGACCAAACGTTTTATAGGTCGTACGGAACCGATTAATTATTTCTGTCTATCTACTGATGGTGAGAAGTTAGTACCTACTGGATTTAAAAATATTCCACATGGCGTTTACAAATGTGTTAAATTAGTAAATCTAACTTCAAAATGTTTGTTTTCTTATCAAGCACAAAGTTACACAAAAGGCTATCTGTGCTCAGCCCACCTCGAGTTTCAAAACCCGATTTCTAGCAGTGCAAGTCCGCAGCCGTGCCAATGTGTCACTAATTACAAATTAGAAGTCAGAACTCGTCCATACAAAACAATAATGTCTCTGATGATATTGAGTTACTTCAACAACTTTTTAGCTTATATTAATAACATTCAATTTCTGTAGATAACATAGCTCTTAAACAAGTAAAGAGAGCATTACATTGTAAGTAACGAACTGGAAAAATATTATTTTAACAATCTTACCAGCAGTCTGAATTTATCTGTGCAACAGCAATATTCGACCTTCACTTTTAAAGCGTGCTCATGGAACGAAAGTTCGGAGTAAAGTTTTGCAAACACAAACTAGAAATCTCTGGTTCACAGTCCAGACACGGTAACTACTGGCCATACTCGACTCAGTAACAAGAATAATTTGCTATTAATTACGTGCGTAAATTATAGCCATTTCGAATACAAAATATATTAAATATCAACCAATCTATAAATTTAAATCAACGAATCAAATGGAGTGCTATTGATTCAACTGACTATTTTATTCAACCTACATAAAAAAGTTTGCGTCCTACTTTTCATACTAAATCTGAATCTTAAAACACGCTACACGTTAATGTGGAAAATAATTTTTTCCCATGTAGACAACAAACAAGTACTGCATTAATGCAGACGAGTTATAAGCTCATTTTATGACGAATAAAATCAGTGCCTTTAAAAAAATAATATGTTATCAGTTGACTGACTTGTAAATGACTCTTAGGTACAAAGTTATCAACTAAACAATTTTTAAAATAATGAAATTTAAGTATTTCTGAAAAAAAAATTAACTTGTGTCATTTTGTTCCTTTTTTTTTAATTTCGCGCAAAGCTACAGGAGAGCTATCTTCTCTAGCCGTTCCTAATTTAGCAGTGTAAGACTCGACGGAAGGCAGCGTCTAGTCATCACCACCCACCACCAAATCTTGGGCTACTCCTTTACCTTTACTCCCAATAGTGTTTTGTTTGTTTTTTTGGAATTTCGCACAAAGCTACTCGAGGGCTATCTGTGCTAGCCGTCCCTAATTTTGCAGTGTAAGACTAGAGGGAAGGCAGCTAGTCATCACCACCCACCGCCAACTCTTGGGCTACTCTTTTACAAACGAATAGTGGGATTGACCGTCACATTATACACCCCCACGGCTGGGAGGGCGAGCATATTTAGCGCGACGCGGGCGCGAACCCGCGACCCTCGGATTACGAGTGCACGCCTTAACGCGCTCGGCCATGCCAGGCCCATTATAACGCTACCACGGTTGAAAAGACGAGTATGTTTGTTGTGACGAAGATTTCGACTCACGACCCTCAGATTACGAGTCGAAAGCTCTAATCACCTGGCCATGCCGGGCCGGTCCATGTTAGGGGTTTTCTCCAATATTCAATTTGACAGAGGTTATAGAAACAAATATAGTAAAACGTATTTGTCACACATATATTGATTCATAACTTACAATAGCCTGTGTAGCTTAATAAATATCTCATAATTTGAAAAAAAATTCTTTGTCTAATTCTTAGGTTCAACAGGAAATTAAAAAAATCTGGCAAAGATGGCAACTTGCACAAGAGCGTCTGGGAAGAACTCAGTCACTATTCACAAATTCTCTTTCATTTTTGAGTCGTGGAAGAAATTCTATTCAATCTCTTCACTCCTGTGCAGGTAGATATAGTCTAAACTTTCAACCAAATTTGTTGTTTCTCTGCTTTAGGAATATCATATGTAATGATATTAATCACTCTTGTATGACACGAAAAATCTAGATATTACAAAAGTTTAAAAGTAATGGAATTCTCAATAAATTTCGAAAGTCATTATTACACAATTAGTTGAGGTGGAACACACCCTGGCTCAGTGCACCCACTTTTACAAAGGTTACATCTTTTTGAAATTTTACTCATTTATTACTGTTACATGCACTAACTAATTCATTTCAATTGTATAGGTGTAAGTTTTAAAACGACTTAACATTCCATTACATTTATCATTATGAGGAATGTAACTCATTGCAGTTGTTTACATTAAGTTATTTAGTGATTTATTAAGTCCCTTAAAGTTTCTTTTTTCACGACATGCTACTCATAAATAAGATTCATTATTGTTGTTATCATTAATTTTAGTTTATCTAATTACTGGTAAAAAATAATATGAATAAATATGTTGCCAGATTGAATAATTTAATAACTTTATTGGTGTAGTAACGACTTTTCAATATAAAGAAAACCTTTTTCAAATTAAAAACTTACAAGAACTTAACTGTAGTATCTGCTACTTCAAGCTGTTTAAAATCAGTTTTTTTACACAACAATGAATATAATCTTTAAATGTAGTTTCAAAGCTTCTGTGATGTTTAAATGTTTAATATCCTGTTAGTAAGAGTAATAATTTTTTAAACGTATAACTTTATTTTTTCTTTCTGAAAACTTCTTATATATCCTGCAAAGAAAATTGGCTACAAAAGTTATGAGGTTTTCTTTGTTTTTTACACCATAATCCAAGCTGTACTGTACAAAAACCTGCACCATAGTAATTTATTTATTGCTTGCAATACTCGTGTAAGGGACTATATAGTAGATTCAACATTAATATGTATATATACCTAAAAGAATATAAATCACTACGAAAGTGCCAATTACTATAAGTTTTACTGGACACCATGTGATAATGCACGAATTATATGCACTGGAGTTATAGTAACCTAGAGAAAATCTTATAACTGACTGAGTTAAACGTAATATTGATCTCCTGTGTATTAGAAGTACTGTTTTCTCTTACATTATATGTGTCATAGACGACTGAATGGACAGAAAAAAATCTGTAAGCTTGCATATTTTAAACATTTTGTGGTATATAATTGTTATTTAAGACACGAAGTAGTAAAGCTAATGACATATTACCTAAATTAAAACTTAAAATTATATATTTACTTCCAGAAGATGTCTCACGGTGATTGACAATTATAGGATTTGCTTTTGTTCAAACTGCAAACGGCCAGAATAATTATTGCTTTTATTATTACACTCACGTTTGTAAAAAACAAATTATTGTTTATAGGATGATGAAAATAGCTGATGGTTGACTATTATAAAATATTTCTATGGTTCGTTGTACAATTTCACGACAGCTGGCGTTTTCATAAACCACGACTAAGTTTGGGTTGATTGGGTCTTAGCCGGACAGCATTAACTTGAGCAGTAAATTCACCTCTCGGGAACACTGCAAGATCTGGGTGTTAAAACAAGACTCGTTAATGTTTGCTAATTCACGATGTGTTGTTTCATCTCTAAAAAAGAAAAAACACATCTAAAGGTATTTCCACGTATTATAGTGGTCTTGTTACAAGTTCTTAGCTGTACAGTGAACAATGGAACTGGAATAAACTTACTGGCACAACGACGAACAAATCTTTTAATCACTGTTGTTTAGTAATCGCATTAACAATTCCACCCTTTGCTTACTTATAGTTCATATTGGACATTCTTCACGGTCAAGTTTTGCAGAAAGTGGTCACTACGTGAGACCGTTGAACTTTCCAAGTTTTGCTCAAACAGTCTAGTATAACTAACCATTGTTTAATAGTGTGTTCATCATTTTCCCACTAGAATCGTAGATCATCAAATAATTTTAAGTGTATATAACATTTAAGAAATTTTGACAATATATTTACCAGTCAGAAATAATTTTATTTTGTGAGTCTCTTTTGTAATTACAACCACACTTGGCAAGAAATTGGCCGGAAATTATATTTACCAATCACAAATAATTTTATTTTGTGAATATCTTTTGTAATTGCAAACACAATTGGTAAGAGATTGGCCTGATATTATATTTACCAATCACAAATAATTTTATTTTGTGAATATCTTTTGTAATTGCAAACACAATTGGTAAGAGATTGGCCTGATATTATATTTACCAGTCAAAAATAACTTTATTTTGTGAATCTCTTTTGTAATTACAGCCACACTTGGCAAGAGATTGGCCGGAAATTATATTTACCAATCACAAATAATTTTATTTTGTGAATATCTTTTGTAATTGCAAACACAATTGGTAAGAGATTGGCCTGATATTATATTTACCAGTCAGAAATAACTTTATTTTGTGAATCTCTTTTGTAATTACAGCCACACTTGGCAAGAGATTGGCCGGAAATTATATTTACCAATCACAAATAATTTTATTTTGTGAATATCTTTTGTAATTGCAAACACAATTGGTAAGAGATTGGCCTGATATTATATTTACCAGTCAGAAATAACTTTATTTTGTGAATCTCTTTTGTAATTACAGCCACACTTGGCAAGAGATTGAGTGATCGTATTAAGTACTTAATGATATTATAAAGTGTGCGATTGTTTTTTGATAAGTGTACGTTCAACGTAATTCTCGCTGATATTTCCTGCTGATCAAAGTTTATGAGAAACCAGTAATAAACATTGTGTTATCCACTAGATTAAGCCTCCACGTATTTAGAAATATTTTGTTTTGTTGAAAACAGAACGTAAAAATTGTTATCGACCTGTCACTCCTGCGTCCAAACAACGTTGTCGTGAGAATAAACAGGAAAACCAACTCTTCAAGTTACCTCCGAACTCACCTGTGGAACGAAATAGCTGCTCTACTCTGGGGAAAAAGCGTCTCCAAGCCTGTGATGAGCTCTGGTATGAAGAGTACAGTTGTCAAGTAAGTAGCGAGTTTCGCCATGATAAAGATGGAGGAACATCCAAAAGGCCAGAAGAATTAGAAATGACAACATTAAAAATAGTTGATACGGCTGTAAACATCAAACGTGAGGGCTCTGAATGTCAAAATTTCAGAGAAAAACGAATAAATTCGTCAGAAAATGCAAAGGTGGATAAAAACGGAGAAGTCAACAATGTCGAAGAGCTTGAAATAAAATTTGACAAAAGTGGGGCAGATAAGGACGTTGAAGGAGACACAAATAATGCAACACCTGAAGACATCCAGAACAGGGAAAGTGAAATGAAAGAAACGCCTCTCGATTCAGTGCCTGATGAAGCCCAGTTGTCACCCAGTACCATCAGCAGGGAGGTAATGTGAAAGTTTAGAACGAAGAATAAGATTAACATCATTGGATGGAGCCGGTTTTCAATATGAGTGCAACACAAGTGTGCGTCGCGAAATAATGGTACGTTAAATCTTCCGTCTTAGTGTCATCTGTATTCTCACTTTGTTGAAACGTCCTTCGAATATGATTCATTTCATTTTTATTCTCTTGTTCTTGTAAATGTAAAATAAAGGAAGTCACACATTTGAAATTATTTTGCAATAAGGAATTAAAAACCAACCTGTATTGTTTCTACACTACTGATAGAGACATAAATATTCCATGTGGCTAAACCACCTATATGTTGCATATTATAACTCATTCCGGAAAAACGTATAATTTATTATGTTACATATTACGTTTTCAAATGACTAGAACTTTGAACTTGAATTTAAAAGTTAATTGGATGTCGATATATCAAACTCATTATATTTTCCAATGAATTAGATACACGCAATTTTCTTTCTTAGCACAAATATATATATTACTGTACAAACAACAATGCAGTTAATAATAAAATTATTACAAGTAATGCCTTCCACTGGCACAGCAGTATGTCTGCAGACTTAAACCATTAAAAACTAGGTTTTCGATGCCGGTGGTGTGCAGAGAACAGGTAGCCTATTGTGTTGCTTTAGTGTTTAATTCCAAACATTCAATCAAATAATTACAAATAATTATTTATAAGCAAAAGTTTCCAAACTTAGAAACAATAATTAGTCACATTTCTGGCCTGGGACTGAATACTACATCGATGGTTCACGACGAACGAACAAATTCTTTGTTGATATTAGTACAGTTCACTTCACAGGTAAGCTATCTTTTGTTGCTCACATGCGAGTTTTCTGGTAAAATTATGCAATGTGTTCTTAGGAGTACTAAAGTTCAAAGTTAATTCTCTTAATATGAATGGTTTGTACTTTTCGAAATCTATAAACGTTTCTTGTCAAATATTGGTAGCCTTTCAATTAATAAGCGTTTCTCACAATTAGAGCTTTCGAGGCTTATAGCATACTGACAGTAGAAAAAGAGCAGTATAAAACTATCTCACTGCGTTGTATTTGTTACCGTGAAAGGAGGTTTCCAGAAATTTAAGCTAAGGAAGGAATAATAATATTTTACGCATACAAACATTATTCACTTTTGATTCTTACGCTCAAGGATCTTCTCTTTATTTAGGGAACAGGCGGGGCGATTGAAATACACACTTAACAATATAAATTGCATGCATTTCAAAGTTAAACTGAAACGAATATAGATATTAAAATAAATATTAAATCCGTTGCACATATGCACAATACTTACTAGTATAGTCCAGCAAAGATAAAACAGTTACATACTTCTCTCTACAGGGTGGCCTGTAAGTCCCCACTCTCCATATATCTTGTGTATCCATTGTATCTGTGTGCTGTCACCAGTATTCTTGCGCTCATGTACCCACGTAGTGTAAATGGACTTAAATCGGCCATTTTTCTCTAAAAAAAGAAACAAATTTATAATACATGCGTAATTGAATATAACATAATAACATATGGATAGGTAGAGACTTACGGGCCACCCTGTACAGATAAACGCTCCGAGCGGCACAGCTACTGTGTAGAAATTTCAATCACAATAGATAGCCAAGTCGGCAGACAAACTATTTGACGCCCAATTTTTTCTTTGTGTGATTAAGGTACTTAAATAAAACCAATTAACAACACCATTTTTTATTCATAAGTCACGTTTATAAAATTCTCGCACAAAGAAATCTTGAAAACATGCCGAGAGAATGAAACAGGCAATAATCCGTTTCACTTAATCAATAATTAAGTACCCTTTTCATGTCAAGTAAAAATGCCTATAAGATCTAAAAGTGCGAAGAAATATCTATAATAGTGGCAAATAAATAAGCGATAATTATTCTCTTTATAGAATAATTTGAAACATATGTTTGCAAATTAATTTCTGCTCTACACGGATTTATTGATAGTTCATAAAAATGTCGTTGAATATTATGCTTATTTGTTGGTAAACGAAACATAATGTGAAATATTTCGAAATAGTGAATGAATATTAAGTAGAGTGAAGTTTCGTTCGAAACAACATCCAATTCAAAGTTTGTTAAAATATTTTTAAAATGATTTTTTTTAATCTGTTGTGATAATCTAGCTTAGATTTCGTATTGTTTTGTATAAGCTCATATTTATTCTGTGGAATATATTGTTTAATATGGGTATCGTTCAAACTTAGATGGCCCGGCATGGCCAAGCGTGTTAAGGCGTGCGACTCGTAATCTGAGGATCGCGGGTTCGCATCCTTTTGCGCCAAACATGCTCGCCCTTTCAGCCGTGGGGGCGTTATAATGTGACTCTCAATCCCACTATTTGTTGGTAAAAGAGTAGCCCAAGAGTTGCCGGTGGGTGGTGAAGACTAGCTTTCTTCCCTCTGGTCTTACACTGCTAAATTAGGGACGGCTAGCACAGATAGCCCTCGAGTAGCTTTGTGCGTAATTTAAAAAACAAACAAATAATCTAATTTAAATAGACACAGGGTCGAACAAGATACCTATTCCTTAAAAGTACTTCGAAATCATCCCAGTAATATCCTTCGGGTTTTCACTGCTGAGGTCATTCTGGCTTGACTATAATTCTTCATAATAGAAATAGTAATGAGCGAAGAGTGATAATGTTGTTGTTGTTGTTTTGAATTAAGCACAAAGCTACACAATGGGCTATCTGTGCTCTGCCCACCACGGGTATCGAAACCCGGATTTTAGCGTGTAAGTCCGCAGACATACCGCTGAGCCACTGGGGGGCAAGTGATAATGAGATAACGATTAGACATTATCTCAAACAGTTCAATTAGTCTTAGCATTTGAAATACACAACTAGTCGTAACAAGCTAAATTGTATAATACTTGTGTCCTTATAGTTTTTATTTTTCTTTACCTAAGCAAATTTTACTTTTTATGTGAGATTATATCTTAAACTTTACTCACAAATAAACGTAAAGCTGCTGAAACAGAACGAGTAAAAATAATCTCATAAAAGTAAAGCCATAAGACGTAAAACTATAGTTTCGGTTGTGAGTCCATCAAACTACTATATAAAGACAGTGTATTTATAGTTTGAAAAAAAGTATCTCATATCGATGAATAAATATAAATATGATAGAATACAAAACATCATTAGTTTGCGCAGTTTTATCAAACCTTAATATGGAGCTGTTTTGTTGTTACTATGGTGAAAGTAATTACATACTGATGAAAAACAGACGCTATTCTGATATATGAAGTGTGGATTTCCATTTAATATAGACGCTATACTGATATATGAAGTGTGCATTTCCATTTAATATAGACATTAAAAGTAGAATATTAAGTTTGCTAGATAAACATTCGCTATTCACCGAATGTTGTTTTTATCGTATTTAATAGTTTCAATTTCTTTATCGAATCAAAGGACTCAATTTAATTATTTAATTTGTATCTTCAAGTCCAAATCTTTTAGAAATTAAGTATTATTATAAGCGTAAGTTTGTCCATGTATATATACTGTAACTTTTAAAGAATAACGTTTGAAAGGTATTTTAAAAAACTAGAACCTTCGTTATTTAACATATGTTTACAATACGTCATTTCTCTTCTCAGAAAAACTCTAATTATAAATTAAAATTTTAAAATTACAGTTTTAATATTAACAATGCACACCTGTAACAGGTTCGTTTCTCATTTACTTCTTTCTTCACATGTTAACGACTTTTTTCTAATTATTTTTTTGCTATTCTAAATTAATATATTTTTTACAAAAAACCAATGAGGGTGGCTATACTCTAGCCAAATATAATATTAATAATTATCAACCATTGATAGCCAATATTCCAATATTTCTTATTACCATTGTAACATAATTTAGGAAGGATAATCAGGCCAGTTTTTAAACCATAGGTCTTTACAAACTTTTCACAGACTCTTCACTCTACTTAATATCAGTTTCCAAGACCACTATTTAAAGAGACCAAGTGCATAACGTTAAAACGAAGCTTTATAGTTTGACTTGGCTGGTATATGGTCGAGTGGAAAACTGTGTTGTGGTTTTTATCTATATTTCTTAAGATAGGTGGCTATGAATTTTAGGGAGGAATTCTAAATTATGATCCTTCGTCAACTTCAAAATATTATTCGTTATCTTCTTAACGACGTGAGATATTCCCAGCTGTATCGCAATGAGGAGTTATCTTTCGTTACTACAGTCCTCATTTTTGCAGATGGAGGCGTTACTTCTGACTGGATTTGGGCGTAACTTTCAAGGCTTTCGTTGAACACAGTCCACATTTTGCAGATGAAAACGGTATTTTCAACTGCTGCTATCCTACAACCTCCCGTTGTGAGAGAGATTTCTATTCCATGTAGAGCTTTGAACACTTTTTTGTGATTACATTTCATTCAACACTCTCGATATATGAATATTTCTCCTCGAAGAAGAATTTTTATAACTCTCCAGTCCAGAGAAAGACATTGGTCTTTCGAATTGTTGAAAGTTTGCAGTAACCAAGACAATAAAAATGTTACCCTATCGCTGTTGTGTTACCAGTTCAAATGCATTACACAAAGTGTAATTGACTTTTTCTTCGTTTAATTATAACTTAAAGATCAGTGTTACATGTGTTATCTTGTTTTTCTCTTCTAATGTTTGCATGATTAAAGTATGTTGTTGAAATGAGTATTTAGTCCTTTACGTATCTAGTAACACATGCAAAAAATACAATTATACATATTTCGTTTAGCTGGAAAATGTTCAGCTTGAAAGTGAAATCTCTAACTTATTACAGACTTTTGATAATTTTTGGTTGAAAACAATGAAATGTGTAAATTTTCGTATTTTTTTCCTTTAAGGTCAATAAATTTAATATTGAATATAATATATATATGTAAGACTAATTTATTGTAGAGTTTGTGTGTGTTTTCTTATAGCAAAGTCGCATCAGGCTATCTGTTGAGTCCAATGAGGGAAATCAAACCCTTGATTTTAGCGTTGTAAATCCGTAAACTTTTCGCTGTACCAGTGGGAGACTTATTGTAGAGACATGTAGAAATGTATATTATTATTTTAGCAGCAAAATAATTGTTTATTTGTTGTTTAAACACGAAGTTACACTTTGGGTTATCTGTGTTCTGCCCATCGCGTGTGTTGAAACCCGGTTTCCAGTGTCGTAAGTTCGCAGATATACCGCTGTGCCACTGGGAAGTATCAGCAACACACAATAATAATTCTGGACTATAAATGTCACACTGTTGTTTGTCTTTGTTTTAACCAAAAAAAATGGTGTTTTAAAATTCCCTCTTACGTCCCTTTATGTAAGCAGATCATTTCTATTTGTAACTAGTAATGAAACGTCTGTTATAGAGACGTATGGCAAAAGTTCTCTCAGTTTTATAATCTGTAAACCTACCAACATGTGCAATACTAAATGGTACAGTATGAAAATCAATACTGTGTTGACCAATTACTTTAAATTACAGAGACTTGTCTCCCATAACTGGGCTTCAGATAATTAAACACTGGAACTGTTTTTCGTAACATAATTGTCCTTTTTTTTCAGTCTTATTACTTTGTATATTTAATAAAACCATTTAAAGATAACTTTAACATTACATTTATAATTCATCCGCTTGTGGTTCTGTACTTTAACTTAAAACTACAACTCACACTAACTCTAAGTATAATTTAAACGAGATATGTGACTAAGTAGAACTGTATATAAATGAGACAAAATATGATCCTTTTCAGACAGGTCAAAGGTCATGTAGTCATATTTATTGATTCTAATTCAGAACTTTACTCAACTACTATTTCATGAAATCATGTTATTAAACGTTTCGTAGTATAGCTCAGATTTTACTATTATACATTATTTAATCTCATAATTTAAAAGTAAATATTTAAAAAACACAGGTGAACGTTGATTTTTGTGTGTCACGTGGTATGTTGAATTTAGCTCTGGTTCAAATTAGATTTTCTTGATATCAAATTTCGAAATCTGTAGTTTGGTACAAAATGGTACCATAAATTATCAATTTTGACAAGCTACAATATAAAATAAGAGCCTCATATCATTAACTTTTGTTGAGATATTGACTACATATTGAGTCAACCACAGAGGCTTCGCTCATCTCTTTCGATTTTCGGAAACAGTCTCTTGTGTACTTCAATAAATGACATGTAAATAACCAAACAAGAATTTAGAATGTTCCCTTAGTGTTTTTCTCAGCCATTTTAATGTATTAAGAGACCACCTCGTTTTGTCGAACCAAGATTTCCAGCAGGTAGGTTGTGTCTTTAGACTATTCGAAATTTCATTTTTTAAAACCTTAAATACAGATTTATTAAGCTTGTTAAAGTATAGTGAAATATCATGGTATTGGTATAGTAATTTAAGATTCTTTGGTTATTCCACGGTATATATAAAACTTACTCATGAAAACTTTAAAAGGCTGAGCAAACTACAACAACCCATTACGAAGTATGTAGCTAGAGGAGGTAATTGTTTGCTTTACTTCTTTACTTACTGTTCTATGTTTTCAGAAAAAAAAATAATTTTAATTACTTATTTCTGCATAGTAATAATCTATATACATGTATAATGAATAATAATTGAAATGTGACTGTATTTTACAAAATACTAGTCTATTAAAATATAGCCAAGACAGGGTAATTGAGTAAAGACGAAAGGTCAGTTTATATTATTTGATACAGTAGCATAACTGTGCATGTGCCATGTCATTGTAACTTTTGAAAGGCTAATATAATAAATATATATAAATATATAATGTTATGAGCCTCGATCTATTTAATCTACACATTTTTTTGTGTTTTAATTTGTTGTCATTCAAGAGAAAAAGAACAACAATTTATATCTATTCCCCAATTTATATTGTGGTTATCAGACCGATTAATTCTACCAAACCTGTACAAAACTTCGTTAGTGAAAATAACAGATAACATAAATAGTATTTTCTGAAGAAACATTGTATAATTATCTGGACTTTATAAAGATTTTACTTCTGAAATTTGAAAATTAACTGAAGCACAAAAGTATTTTTTAATCTTAAAATAAAAATTTCTTTGCATGTTGGATCGGCATCAAGAAAAAAAGAAAAGAAAAAGACATAAGAAAAACAAACCTTAAGGCTTAACAAATAAAGATATTTTGCACATAAAATTGTTGCAATGTTTACTGAAAATGTCAGCTTAACATACATTTACTACTCTAAAAATTAACAATGTGCTTGAAACTAAATCATGATGACATGTAGGTAGTAACCTGCACTGAACACGTGATAAATAATACTTACACCAATAATTCAGCAGCTGGTAACTGTGTAATTAAATATATATCTAATTGTGTAATAAGTTAATGTTTATTGAGAGAACCTAATAAAATCCATCAAAATAACAAGTAGATAATTATAAAGTATTTAGATTTTAATTTTCTCTTTTTTATGTATTTTCTTATCATTCGTTTTCATCCTTTTTTAAAAAATCTTTTCTCTCAGGTGTTTGCGTATCTCTCGCGTTATATGATACGTCCACGAACTCGTCAGTAAGATTCACAACTTTTCTTTATTGTTTATCCCAGAACAATCCCAAGCCTAGCTTGAACTTAAAGTCGTCTTAGCAAACATTACTTATCGTTTACCGGTGTGTAAAACTAAAATATTAAATATTTTTAAGGAGTCTGTACACAACCATCTTCAATCCTTAATGTTATATTATTATTTTTTAAAAAAGAGATAATATTGTAATGTAACCATTAATATTTGCAAATGTTAACAAAAGTAAAATCAAAGTAACTTTAACGGTCAAGAGGATAGTACTGGCACTACCAAACACCTTAGTCGGACCCTGTGCTAGTACAGCGGTAAGTCTACGGATTTCCAACGCTAAAATCAGGCGCTCTATTGCCCTCGATGAGCTAAGTAGATAGCCCAATTGGGCTTTACTATGAGAAAACACACTTTAATCGGCACAAATATTTATTTTTTCTTTAAAATAATACCAATGTTTTTCTTCCTCCGCTAGGTGTTTTAAAACTTGTCACAGTTATACTTTACAGTGATTTAGTGTTTAGTCCTACCCATTGTTTATATGGTAAATCTATTGAATTATTTCTTCATCTAAACCTTCGTCAAGTTATATTTTATTTTTAATTCTGCAAGATGAGATCGTTTCATACTTTTTCCCCCTCCCGTGCCTCAGCCGTAATCTCAATTGCTTATACCTTAAATTCTGGGTCCAATTCGTGCGATGGGCGTAGCGTGCTTATCTTATTGTGCAGATTTCCATTTAACAACAAATATATAAATCCATTCTTATATATATGCTGCCAATCAAAATGCCTTCAAAATGTAAATATATATATATATATATATATATGTTTCGAAAAAACAGAGATACAAAGTCATGTTACTGACATTTATTAATACAAAAGGAGAGTTGAAGCAAGATGATTTTGACAGCGTCAGTATGTGTCGTAAGACAGGTATTTTGCGAGTGTATAAAATAACCATGGAAGCGTATTGAAAACTGTTTTTTTCAGGGAGGGACTGCTTGTTGTGACAGTTCTTCTGGGACCACAAGTGAATTTTGATTTGTATCTCTCAGAAAAAATCAAATAAAAATAGACAAACGCTGATATGATTTAGGATAAATATGCTCCCACGTTGTAGTGCAAGCGCAAGTTACAAAAACTGGTTATCAAATTATTTGTAATAGTGTTTGTTTATCAGCAAACTGCTGCGTCGTAATTTTTTCGAATCTGAAATCATATCTGTTTTTAAATAAATTAATTCAGTTTGGGACAGTACACAGTATTCTCTAGCTTCACTTAACTAAAAGAACTCTTGCGTCTAAAGAAGTGTCAAACGTTTCAAAAATAAAACGTTCACAAAGTAAACACGCTCGTCGGCATGTACATCTGCTAGCGATGAAGGTTTGGTTTTGGTTTTGTTTGTTTTGAATTTCGCGCAAAGCTGTACGAAAGATATCTGCGCTAGCCATCCCTAATTTAGCAGTATAAGACTACAAGGAAGGCTGCTAGTCATCATCACCTACCACCAACTCTTGGGCTACTTTTTACCAATGAATAATGGGATTGACCATCACATTATAAGCCTCCCTCACGGCTGAAAGGGCGTGCATATTTGGTGTGAAAGAAAGTAGACGTCAGTGCTCTTTGTTAATGATAATCATGTTAACAGAAAATTGACTTTATTTACAACCGCAGAATGTGTGTTTTCTTATAGTAAAGTTACATTGGGCTATCTGCTGCGTCCACCGAGAGCAATCGATACCCTGATTTTAGTGCTATAAATCCGTAAACTTACCGCTGTATCGGTGGGGGACTTTTCAACTGGATGTGAATAATTAAAGAAATATTAATGTATGTGACAACAGTAAGAGAAATATACTCAAATATTATTTTAGAAAAAAACACTCATGACCATAGCAAAAGTACTTTGAAAGATTTTGTTTTTTTTACAAATATCAAACAAAAAACATGTCTCATTTGTAAATATCTATCTTCAATAACCTGTTGTTGCCATTGGAAACAAACGTACGAAATAAACAAATGTTTCGAGTTCCATTGGTCATATAACTGTAGTAATACCTAAATGTAACAGTATCTCAACACAGAACATTCACTACAGTAAGAACTCCAGATGCTGGCAGAATACCATCGTGACCTAATAATTAACATGCCAGGATGTAGAATAGAAGTTACGGTATTCAGATTTCAATATACCATTGAAGAAGCTCCTGAGGTCCCGTTATTCGGTATCATAATCAAGACATCAATCCCACTATTCGATTAAGTAGTCACACAGAAAGTGGGTATTACGTACTGATTACCACCTTTCTGGTTATCAGTTCTAAATATACAATGCTTATGCTTGCACATGTGATTTCTGAACTGATCACTTAGCCAAAGTAACGTATAAGGTGCTGATGGTCAGTGAAAAAAATTAGTGAATACGTTAACCAGAAAAACATAGATAATGCATATTAGTTATCATCTAAAGAAAATCACTAAAAGTTATTTTACTTCTATATATTAATCATTTACAAAAATATTCTTGTTCAACTCCAAACATTGGCAGACATTTTCATTTTTTCGGACATAACTTTAACTTTAAAGCAGGATGTAACGGGCAATTTCATTTCGCATTGCTTTGAATTATTAACGTTCCCATGAACAGAACGTTGGCATGTGGAACACTGGATTTTCCACAAATACATCAAGTCATAAACAAAAGTTTTGTACTAATACTGCCTAAAGCAGTCCCGTTTCTGATTTCAGGTGAGAAATTCCTCAAATGTCTCACTAATTATGACACAGAAACACAACACCAGGTGTTTCAGTTACTCAACACCAGGTGTTTCAGTTACTCATTTTTCAGGTCCAAAAAACAAACATCAACTTGCAAGTATTTATTCGAGACATTAAAAATAATTGGTAGTTCCACTCTGAATAAAATATAAAGCGACTTGTTACCACAGTTTTACCTAACCTACACCATTTTCCAACATTTATTATGTTACGTATTTTTTAAATGTTTTAAGTTCTTCGTAGATTAAACGCAACAGAAAAACACAGATAACAGCTTGTATAATTTATTACACTAGACTACTAACAAATATAACAGATATAACACAAATTATATATAATAACAGTGACAGACAGATATTAAGTTATAACATTCGAAATTAATTACAAAACAAAATAATTAGTTTCAAACTTCAAAATAAATCACAACACAAAACGGTACTGGCCTGTATCTAACGTAATGATCTAAAATTAAAGTCTCAAATTCCAGTCTAGGGTGTGAATTTGGTCCCACGAAGAGATTCCGAAACAGTTCACAGTTCAGTGAAATCGCCGTTTCTCAGCACAAGCGGTAATTCAGAAGTATCGTAGAGATTGACGAAATAAAATCACGGCTTCCGTAGATCTAATTTCAATCACAAATCCAAGTTGAATATTCACAGCAAACACTTAATCTTTCTCAAATAACTAACTTTCTTCTTTTGAAATGAAACTGGTGTCTGAATCTCACTCTTTGTCTTCGAATAAAATTAATGACTGAATCTCTCGCCCTCGAATAAAACTGATGACTCTCACATCACCGTCTTTTTTATACCGATAGGCCTATTTCTCGAACAATCTCGCAATTTCCATACAACTCCAGAGCTATACACGCATATCCGTTCTTGCACGAGACTACACTTCTAGACAGGAAGTCACCAGCACTCATTTACAAACATGTGATTGGTCTACTCAATTCGAGAAAGTTCCAAAAATATTACCCTAAATAAATAACATATTTTAGTTTAAACTTCGAAACAATAATATCAATATGGAAAAAAAATGAATAATACAAATGAAAATTCAAACAGAACACGACATGTTGTCGTTTACAAAATATTTACACATATACATAACACTCTCCCCCTTAAAAGTAAAAAAAAAAGTTTGAACTTGTGAAAACTTTTTTTTTTTTGCTTATTTGTCTTTTTCAACCAACTTAAAAGGGTTAAATCCAGTAGATTCTGAAATAACCTCGCAAACTTCAAGCAGTAACAAGGGAACACCCTCAACCCAGTTCTTTGAGTGTTTGTGGCAGTAATTTGGTGGAAACGATCAAGAACACCTTGTGACTCAGGATGGTAGGCACTGGATGAAATTTGATGGACCCTTAATTCATGTATGGCTTGTTCAAATAGCTTGGACATAAAATTTGTGTCTTGATCTGATTGCACAACTTTTGGAATTCCGAACATGGTAAAGGATTTGACAAGAGCAGTGATTTTTCTCAAAGGGATTGGCTCAGGGAAACGTGTAGAAGCACACATGATCGTCAAGAGGTATTCATTTCCTGCTTTGCTTTTTGGCATTGGGCCAACACAGTCGATAACGACCCTTGAGAATGGTTCTTCAAAGGCAGGAATAGGCTGCAGTGGTGCTTTGGGAATCCCTTGATTTGGTTTTACAGTGATTTGGCAAGAATGACATGCCTTACAAAAGCTAACAACATCTTGGCGCATCTTTGGCCAATAGAAATGTTGTCGGATACGATCTAAGGTCTTTCTTACACCTAAGTATCCCGACAATACATGGTCATGAGCAAGACTAAGAATATCATTCCGATAGTATTTTGGAATGACGATTTGGTGAATAACATTACACTTTTCATCAACAGTAACGTCAGGAGGTCTGTATTTTCTCATTAACACACCTGATTTCTTGTAGTAACAAATAGGGACAGTTCCTATTTCATTTTCATCAACGGCCAGTTGTAGAAAAGAACGAGTTTCAGGATCACTGTCCTGTTCCTCTACAAGTTTGTTTCGATGAAGAGAGTCGAAAAATGTCTTAGAGTCATCAGTAGAACTTAAAGTTGAGTCAGAAATCTCATCGATGTGAGACATGAACGTATCAGACAAAGAGAAATCCTCTTTGGACTCCTGAGAACGTGTCTGAGAACGAGTAACAGCACAGGCGGGAAAAACATCAGGAAACTCTTCAACGAGTTGCTCTGTACTGGGAGTAATAACAGGTGCTTCAACAACACGAACCTCTGGTACCACCTTACTACCAGCCAAATCATTCCCCAAAAGCATAGACACACCTTCAACAGGCAATGAAGCTTTAATACCCACAGTCACTGGGCCTGAAACTAAGTCCGAATGTAAATCTAATCTATGAAGAGGAATAGAAACGACGCCACCTTCTACACCAGAAATGAGCACATTGGCCCCAACGGATGACTTTTCAGAAAACGGAAGTACACTTTCCAAAATCAAACTCTGAAAAGCTCCAGTATCCCGCAGGATTTTAATTGGTTGTAGACGTGAATCGCCAACAAAAGAAACAAAACCTTCAGTCATGAAAGGCTTAAATTTGTCCTCAACAATATTTTCAGGTACATCAATAATATTGGGCTTAGAATCCACAGTGGACTGGACAGGGTCAAAATCATTGGGAACCAATGATGTATCCAACGAGGGCGAAATGAAACTATGGGGTGATGGCTTGTTTTTTTACCTTATAGCACTCAGAAATCAGATGGCCAGGTTTCTTACAATAAGCACATGTTTTGGATGAGAATGACACGTTTTGGGTAGATGACGAGCTTTGAGAATAAGATGGAGTCTTCGTTTGAGAATTAGAAGTTTGCTCTTTTTTGTCTCTGTCGACATTTGCATAATATTTAAATGAGTCATTGGGTTTCTTTGTTGTGTGAGATGTTTTGCTTTTGTATGAGAAATCTTTGTGAGTCAAAGCATACTCGTCTGCCAAGACAGCAGCATCATGAATTTTGGAAGCTTTTTGTTCATCAATATACGTTTTTAGCTCTACGGGAATACATCTTTTAAACTCTTCGACTAACATGAGTTCTCTGAGTTTCGCATAATCATCTTTAATTTCTCTGGAATCACACCACCTGTCGAACAGAGTTTCTTTTTCACGAGCAAATTCGACATAAGTTTGGCTGTCAAACTTTTTGTAACCACGAAATTTTTGTCTGTATGCCTCTGGCACCAATTCATATGCATTCAAAATGCATTTTTTGACGTGCTCGTAATCATAACTTTGCTCGGCTGTGAGCTTGGAAAATACTTCTTGAGCTTTACCCTTGAGAACACTCTGAAGTAGTACTGTCCAATATTCGGTAGGCCATTTTAGCCTAAGGGCCAATTTTTCAAATTGCTGAAAATATGTATCTACAGCTTTTTCATTGAATGGAGGTACTAAACGAATTTGTATGGAAGCATCAAAATTATCCAACTGCATTCGGACAACCTTTTCTTCTGTCTGTGCCTTTCTCATACTGATTTCTTTATCAGCTTTAATGCGTTCTATTTGTATTTCGGCATCAAGAACAAGGAGTTTGTTTTCTTGTTCTGCTTCAATACGTTTATTTTCTTGTTCTGCCTCAATACGTTTTTGTTCTGCCTCAAGTCGTTTGCTTTCAATTTCTAAACGAAATTTCATTTCCATTTCCATTTTTTTTAATTCGAAATCTGGGTCAAAATGAGCGACAGGCAATTGTTGTGCAACTGTTTGAGGTAAAACTTTTTGGCTGACCAAATGTTCAACAATAATTTGTTTAATATCTGCTTTCTTCATTGATTGCTTCACTTCTAAATTAAAATGTTTACCAACATCAAGTAATTCAGATTTTTTTAATTCACTGATTAATTCGAAAGAGGAATTCTGATTAAATTCGTTTATAAAATCTTCAAGTTCGAATGCCATTTTAAATATACAAGCTGTCTATCTGTATAGAATATAAATCTTATTTTATAATAAAATTAAATTGTTTGTTCGATATCCCGGACGAGCCCCCAATTTTCTGTTACGTATTTTTTAAATGTTTTAAGTTCTTCGTAGATTAAACGCAACAGAAAAACACAGATAACAGCTTGTATAATTTATTACACTAGACTACTAACAAATATAACAGATATAACACAAATTATATATAATAACAGTGACAGACAGATACTAAGTTATAACATTCGAAATTAATTACAAAACAAAATAATTAGTTTCAAACTTCAAAATAAATCACAACACAAAACGGTACTGGCCTGTATCTAACGTAATGATCTAAAATTAAAGTCTCAAATTCCAGTCTAGGGTGTGAATTTGGTCCCACGAAGAGATTCCGAAACAGTTCACAGTTCAGTGAAATCGCCGTTTCTCAGCACAAGCGGTAATTCAGAAGTATCGTAGAGATTGACGAAATAAAATCACGGCTTCCGTAGATCTAATTTCAATCACAAATCCAAGTTGAATATTCACAGCAAACACTTAATCTTTCTCAAATAACTAGCTTTCTTCTTTTGAAATGAAACTGGTGTCTGAATCTCACTCTTTGTCTTCGAATAAAATTAATGACTGAATCTCTCGCCCTCGAATAAAACTGATGACTCTCACATCACCGTCTTTTTTATACGATAGGCCTATTTCTCGAACAATCTCGCAATTTCCATACAACTCCAGAGCTATACACGCATATCCGTTCTTGCACGAGACTACACTTCTAGACAGGAAGTCACCAGCACTCATTTACAAACATGTGATTGGTCTACTCAATTCGAGAAAGTTCCAAAAATATTACCCTAAATAAATAACATATTTTAGTTTAAACTTCGAAACAATAATATCAATATGGAAAAAAAATGAATAATACAAATGAAAATTCAAACACAACACGACATGTTGTCGTTTACAAAATATTTACACATATACATAACAATTACAATAAATTATTCTCTTTGGCAAGCTGTGTTTATAGGAGTATCTATCGGTGTTAACCCATTCCCAAGTATACGAGAAAACAATGAAATATGTTATATTTTTCAACTGGGCTAAATAAATTATTAAAACTTGAATTTGTCACAAGAAATAACTGGAAGAATCTTAAAAAATGTACCCAATCAATGTTGAAATTACATTAGAAGTTACTGATGTTGCTCAAACAGTTTTTACTTTTATTGGATGTGTATGCCCTTAGTTGTATTAAGTTCTCGCAGAAGTGCTCTTGCTATATCATTGACTACAGTTGCCAACTGTTCACGTTAAAAGAAACGACGCTTTTAAAGCCTGCATCATTTCCTACAGTGTGAGGTTAAACTATTTATATCTCTAAAATATGTAATTCTCTAAGTATCTTCAATACATCATACTATTAAGTGTGGTATAAAACAAACTTGACTAATACACTACTATTCTAAAATATTTTAAGATGTACTGTAATACCAGTGAAAAAAAACCGAAATAATTTATTGCTAGGATTTAATAAATTTACAATTGCAACCCATGTAAATTTTTCAATATGGAAAAATACGTCATTGGTAGCAGTATAGCAATTAATTCTGCTTTGGATGTTTCTAAAGCATCAGGCACACACACACACACACACACACATATATATATATATTCTAATTCAGTGATTTATTATTAACAATTTTTACATAATATAAACTATTGAATTTCTGAGCAGGCCAATAAAAGGTATCATTCAAAGTAGCATTAAATGCATTTAGTACCTCTCTTCAAGTCGCATGTTCGCATCCCCGTCGCGCCAAACATGCTCACCCTTTCAGACGTGCAGTCGTTGTAATGTGACGGTCAGTCCCACTATTCGTTGGCAAAAGAGCAGCCCAATAGTTGGTGGTGGGTGATGATGACTAGCTGCTCTCCGTCTAGTCTTACACTGCAAAATTAGGGACGGCCAGCGCACATAATCCTCGTGTATATTTGCGTGAAATTCAAAACAAACCAATCTTCACTCTTTTTGCTTAGGCCTGGCATGGCCGAGCGCGTTAAGGCGTGCACTCGTAATCCGAGGGTCGCGGGTTTGCGCCTGCGTCGCGCTAAATATGCTCGCCCTCCCAGCCGTGGGGGTGTATAATGTGACGGTCAATCCCACTATTCGTTGTTAAAAGAGTAGCCCAAGAGTTGGCGGTGGGTGGTGATGACTAGCTGCCTTCCCTCTAGTATTACACTGCAAAATTAGGGACGGCTAGCACAGATAGCCCTCGAGTAGCTTTGTGCGAATTTCCAAAACAAACAAACTTTTTGCTTAACTTTAAATGTACCGATTGAATTACTAGCACAGCAAACAGGATGCGAAGATTTTGTATCCTGGAGTTAAAGACTAGTTTAAGATGAATGAAACATTTGCCAAACATTTTTCACTTGTCCAGTCATCGATATCCAAATGTTTGTTTTTTTCATTGATTATGTCTCTAGAAACCCGATCACTCTCCAACCAAATTCCTCAAAAGTCCTTTTTCTTCCGTATGCCAAATAACTTCAACATAAAGTGATAATTTTCCCTTCTCTTTTACTTTCTGAACACATTAAATAATTATTAACCGCAGAAAATAAAATAGTTTTTTCTAAGACTACTGGAATTCGCGAAACTAAACGACACATTATCTTCAAAATTGGCCCGGCATGGCCATGTGGTTAAAGCACTCGACTCGCAATTCGAGGGACGTGGGTTTGATTCACCGTCGCATCAAACATGCTTACCCTTTCAACAGTGGTTGCGTTATAATCTTACCGTCAATCCCACTATTCGTTGGTAAAAGAGTAGCCCACGAGTTGGCGGTGGGTGGTGATGAATATCTGCATTCTTTCTAATACTACACTGCTTATTTAGGGACGGCTAGAGCAAATAGTCCTCGTGTAGCTTTGCGCGAAATTCAAATCAGACCAATTTTCATCATTTTGCTTACATTTCGTTGCTTAATTTAGTTAATGTTATTTTGATTAACTGAGACTTAAAACCTTTGACATTTAATCAACTGATGCCTCATACGTACTTGACATATCGGAATAATATGAACGAGCGACACAAAGAAAACGTATTGGAATGGACCCGGAAAGAAACAAAAACTTACTCCATGTAACCTTACAAACAAATACAGTCCGTGCTGATTGGTGAGGAAAGAGAAAATTGCGATGCGTGAGAGAACTTCAATGCTAAACCTTTACATTCGAATTCATCACCATTTCGTGTCAAAGTGACATGCGTGAAGCGTCATAACCAACGCTGATTTTTTTTCTGAATTCTGATGTGATCGAGCATTGGATAATCTTATTTTCTATTTCTACTCAAATAAAGATATAACAAAAAAGTGAACTAATGAACCCATAAGGGCGTCTAATAAATTATTTGCGTACTCATGAAAAATAGACACAAAATCTAATTCAGTTTATAATTAGTGTGATATTTAGTCCATGTTGTTAAAAACACTGGAAATAAATCTTTGCTACATATATACGGAATTTTACTTACTGCACACCTGTTAAATCTTAAAAATGCATAACTACTATTCAAAATATATTAATTGGCATTATCACAATGGTTCACATAATAGCATACAGGAATAATTTTGTAGCTTAAACAAACAAACTAATATTTCGAGAACATTTGTCTGGTGATATTTTCCAAGTCATCATTGAGTTTCTCTGATAAATAGAAAATACGAATAGAAATATATTAAACTTAAACATATCTTTCACAGAGTTGGTTTAAAGACAATTTTCAATTAGCACCTTTCTTTAAAGTTAGTTTAAATTCTGTTATAGATCTAAGTTGCTTGTAGAAAATTTAATCGATGCAAGACTAGCACCTGATTCAAATGTAAATTTAATAATGAATGTATTTGTTCACGGTTTAAATGTTTAACTGCAAGTTCTGGGTATAATTCTCACTGTTGTGTCATCAGGAAGATCCTGTAGTTGTCGAGTAGATAGCGGTACTTGAAATATATTTTCAACTTCAAACTAAGTTTTTATTCTCAGCCTCAATTTGAACCACTGCTGGATCTCCCTAAAAGACTTGTAGTGAGATTTGCTGGTACAATGAATTAGAATTTTGTATTTGTATAAGATGCAGGAAGATAAAAAAAGTACAAATAGACATCAATGAAGTAAAAGCGGATTGTAACAAGATTGACGAACTTAAAGGAAATGTCTTGGAAGATTTCAGCCCATGGGTAAAATAACTATAACCTTAAATGACAGATGGGGAAATCAAACCAGACACACCTCTTCCTGCATCCGTCAAAGAATTACACCTCAAATACCATTATGAAATAAGGAATAGGAAAGCCACTTGGCCTACTATCATCATTACTGATCTTTCTGTACTACTCCAGTACTTGACCGAGTTTAAGAACTGAGCTGCTCAACGCACCAGCATCTTTCAGAGTATGCTCTAAAGATGAAGACTCACAACTCCCAGGAAGGTCTGCTTAGTTATCTTATCCGGATGTTTAACGTGAATTGATGGATTTGTTGGCTCTTGGCCGGATATGAAATGAGGTAGTATATGAAGGAACGCGTATTAGGCTAAAGCACGTATATCTCTAAAGGAATGTCTATATTTATCGATAAGAACTGTATCAGTTAAAGCCGTGGATAAATAATTAAGTTCAATATCTACACGTTATTAACTTACCAGATTAAGTAGCGTGAAAAATAAACTCTCCTTGTTAATGTTAAAAAAGAACTAAAATAATTAATTAATTAGACTCAGATCAGAAGATTGTTTAGTTTGAATTTTACGCAAAGCAACACGCTAGCATCTGTGCTAGCCGTCCCTTATTAAGCAGTGTACGACTAGAGGGAAGGCAGCTAGTCATCACCACCCACCGCCAACTTTTGGGCTACTTTTTTACCAACGACTTGTGGGATTAGCTGTAACATTATAACGCTTATACAGCTGAAAGAGCAAGCATGTTTGGTGGACGGGGATCCAAACCTGCGACCCTTAGATTGCAAATCGAGTGCGTTAAACATCTGGCCATGCCCGGGCAGAACAGAAGAAGTAAACCACACGATATATTGTGTTTCCATTACGACTAAAATTAAGCTTATTGCTAGGAGTTGCATATAAATGTTTTTAATTAGAGATCTGTTTATTCTAATAAAGGATCCGAACAACAAGTCAAAAATCGTTTTGTTTGTAACTAAAAAAGATGAATTACTAAAGATTACCCTCAAAGGATGATTTGGGAAGAAAACGGCTTACTGTGTTAAACATGGTTAAATAGTTAACACAGGATCACCTGCAAAAGTTGTAAATTTTCAAAACACGAATATTATATCAGAGATGGCAAGAAAAAAGTCTTAGAAAGTAAGGAGGAGATGTCTTGAGGACAGGAAAACAGGATCTGCTCCAATGGAAATAAATGTAGATTGTATCGTGTACAGAAAACAGCTCCTCTCAATAGATTTATTGATGAGAAACCTTTAAGTATGTTGGTCGATCTTAGATCTATAGATACAGTTGTTTAACCTAAGCCGGTAATTAAAGATATAAAAGTACCTCTAAATTTAAAGAAAGGAGAGTGATGGATGTAACTAACAGGCGGAAAGTTGAAACTCCCCGTTATTTATGAGTAAGTAACATCGAAGAAGAGTGCATATTAGAAACTGACTTCACATAGACACGTGGATGTGAGGTTAGACTAGCTTCGTAGTCTAAGAGCAGAAAGTCGTCATGCTAACAACAAGTAGACTGACCTAGGTTGGGCTTCAAATGACAAACAATAGGGCACAGGTTAATGAAGATGTCTCATCCGATCCAGAAGATAAAATGGTTCAAACAAGTCACACTTCAAGATTGTTTGTAGAAAGGCGTATAGAGAATAAAACAACAGCTAGTAACTTAACTTTAATGCAAACTTCACCAGAGGTAATAACATAACTCCGAAATAGTATTCCACGAGTGATGGAAATGATAAACTGTTAACCTGAGGCACACAACTGTTTCATGGTAGCTGTATCGCATTTCGGTTCCTTGTAGTCCACTAGTAACTCGATGGTAAAGTGGGTGCCTCTGAAAGACAATATGTTTCATAATATATAACCGGTCGTAGGTTTTAAACTTTAAACAGATTTAGAAAATGCTGTTTATTATATTATGTGAAAATAATTAAATTCTGGATAACCCGATCTTTCAATAAGTAATTACCAACTTTAGGGTTTTAAGAAATAAAGAGGAATTATACTATCTAAAAAACAAATGTATAATAAATTAATGTTTTCATAATATGAATTCAGAAAACTATGAGGAGCTAGTGCAGGAAAAACAAAGAAATCTATTGGTTAGATTTCTACGACTTTTTTGGTTTTCTTCTCACATTCTCAAGTTTTTCAATGATTGCTAATAGTACTGCAAAGAAGTTGTGGAGTCTATAATTGAAAGGTACGAGTCAAATCTCGCTGTGGAATCACTAAGAATAGAAAACTTTTCAGTAGACTTTGAGAATGTATTTGAAGGACATGAAGACTTTTGAAAGTTTTCTGCTCCCAGACCACGTAGTAGTTTGTCGATGTGCCTGTTGCTTATGAATCTAATTTTCCTTTAAACGTGTGTTTTGTCTTCACTGAGATCCTGCAACTAAATGGTACAGTAATTTAATGTAATTTTGTGATATAAGCAAAGAGTATGCAAAAAAAGAAAGTTTTAGAATGAAAAATATCGAAAAAAACTTGTTTTTCTTAAACTGGAAATTTGGACCTTTTTTAAAGGTATTTGGCCACAGGTAACAAGAAAGAAGTTTGAAAATGTGAATTTTAGCTGTATTTTGTGCTTCAGGTACATGAATTTTGTAATATTGCGATTTTTCTTATTATTTGAAATGACAGACATTTTTGTTGTAGCTATTTTATCAATGTTGGCAAGCGGCTTATAGATCGTTTTCCAATACTCATCCGCTACTAGAAAACCGTTAATAACAAAAAAAATATATATATATTTATATGTATAACTAAAAAAAAGGAATAACGAAGCCCAATACAAGACAGAGCTTGGACGTTGTCGTGAAGCCTGAGAGACAAATGGAAGATGTTACAAAATGTTTCTTGCATGAGAACCTGATATCTCACATAGCGCCAACACATTCATTCTCATCACGCAAGAAAACCCAATTATTATCGTTATGTAATATTCACATGAAAGTATTATTTTCCTCGAGATAAGAGTTTTGCCTAAATAATATTCTTGGTATTCTTAGGATATTTCCATATCAATCAATATTACGTGTTTTCTTTCTGCCGCATGAGAGTACAATGAAATTATACCTGTAAGCTACTTTACATGTATGCTAACCATAAAATCAGATAAAGTCTCTGGATTTGAAACGCTAAAATAAAGGTTTCCATTCCATTCGCTGGGCTCGGCAGGTAGCCCTATGTGGCCTTGCTATAAGAAAACACACACACACTTAAATTAGTATTTCGTAATTACTTATCTATGCTTAACAATGTTAACTTGTGAATAATTAATTAAAAAGGGAAACAATAATACTCCAAACTGCACTAGAACAAAACACCATTTATAAGCAGGCCCGTCCTGGCCAGGAGGTTAAGGTGCTCGACTCGTAGTCTGAAGGTTGCGGATTCGAATCCCCGTTGCACCAAACATGCTCGCCCTTTCAGCCGTGGAGGTGTTATAATGTTACGTTCAATCCCACTATTCGTTGCTAAAAAGTAGCCCAAGAGTTGGCGGTGGGTGGCCTTCTCTCTAGTCTTACACTGCTAAATTATTGATGCTTAGCGATTAATTATGGAAAGCTCTCGTGTAGCTTTGCACGAAATTAAAAAACAAACAAAAATCGTAACTATATAATGTGTTCGAAATATTTCGCGTGTTGCACGTACCGGGTTAAAGGTAGCTTTAAATCAATTATTTTTTCACTCGTGCGTGTTTCATTTAGTAGTCACCAAGAGCTAACCGTCTGAAAAAAATTGAGTTATAATGATTTAAAAACTTAAAAAAATATTCTACGTTTTTTGTCGTAATAAAAGAGATTGTTACATAAAAGGAATTTCGAATTTAATCACGAGTAAAAAATGTTATTGGTTTATCAATCTGACGAATAATTCAGCTTAAACACTGCACTACGACTGTCTGTTTTATTTTACTTTCTCTTTCCTCAAATTCTCATTGGACTATCTAGCATTGCTCATTTAGTTATGGGCATCCATTCTTTTGTTTAAATTGAAAGCACTAGTAGTTGAATATATTCGTTTGGATTTCATGCCAAACTCTGTCTTTAATAGAAATAGAATAGAAACAAACCTAATCGTTAAGAAAGATGCAGCAGCTTTGTTCAGTGTGTCTCAAACATTTTGTTTTCAAACCATCTGATACTGTTTTCACCTCGGAGGACTATAATGGAATCTATACATTATAAAGCTGTTAACTTTCCATAATTATGCAGCCTATCCATGCATCAACAGAAATAATTCGTATGCCTTAGTTGGTTAATGTTTATACCTCCGAGACAAGCAGCCAGTGACATCTACACAATTTCAGTTTTCATTACTTAAGACAAATGTTAACTCTGACCTATTTAACTCTCAGACTTATTTTTCCTTAAACTTTAGTTCTTGAAATAATTTAGACTATTTTGTATTATATTAGCTGTTTAAAAAAGTTTAAATGAACCTACAAACAAACTGGAATAAAAACGTAAATATGATATTGTCTTGCGTTTGTACAGCAGAGAATCGTTAATGGTTTATATAGCAGAGAATCGTTAATGGTTTATATAACAGAGAATTGCATGCTGAAGTTAATATTTTTTAGCTGTCTTTAAAACAACTCAGATTCATTCATTCTGTTTTCTTTAGACTGTAATTATTTTTCGTTTTGAAATATAATACATGACAAACAAAATAATTCCGCTCACGCTTTGTATCAAACAAACTAATTCCAAGTTTGCATAAATTCCATTGTACTCTGTCTTGTTTCCGAATCATCCAGTGTATGGCACTTTCGAAATACAATATTTACGAATATCAATATTAAATTTTACACTAGCGAAGTAAGTGCAGAAATAGCACATCTATATATTTGGTAAATTTTTATATTTAGAAATCTAAAACCGGTTCCCTATAGGAGAAGAATATGCCATATAATTTTATATTTTCATCTCGTGATATATTTTGGGGCGTTAAAATTTAGAATACTTCTTCATATAAATTTTGAAAGCTGGTTAAATTTTCCTAAATTAAAACCTAAAGCCTGTAAAATTATGAAAATACATTAAATGATTCCCATTTGAAATAGTTAATAATACATTTATCTTAAACGATTTATCTATCCAGTATCTATGACATAAGTGTTTGTTTGTTTGTTATTAAGCAAAAAGTTGCTCAATGAGCTGTCAAAACCTGGTTTTTAATTATGTAAGCCGTCAGACTTACCCCTGAGCCTGTGAGGTTGCGTAGTAACTTACTATAATGTCATGAGTACTTTTCATACTCGTAAGTTTTTGAAATATAGACAGATTTTGTTACTATGGATACCTCCTGAGGTGAGTATCACATGATGGTACCTTCATTGTTGACTTCAAAAATCATGTGACATTGGACTACATTTATGAAAATGAAGTAAAAAAGAAACCAAAACCATACTTGTTTGTAACTTAAGGAAATTCATGGTTTTGAATTTCTAATAGTTTCGTCTCCAGAGTTCCTTGCGCAATTCTCAATAAATGGGATATTGACCTATAAATTATAACATTTTAAAAAACATATTAAGTTTGTCCTGTACAAACTTATATTTGACTAACATAGAGATTTTCTGAGCACATACGAATCGGGAATAACATAACTGTGTGTTGTTAAGAAAACAAACGGTCTTAGTTGATGTTATATATATGGTTTGGATGAGAATAATATGTAGAGATTTAGGATTTATTGTCAGTTTCATTTAACAACAGAAAATTCGATTAACCATTAATTTAGCCACATAAATACGATCCAACATAAACTTGGAAAGATGAAACAATGCATGGTTATTCTTCTATATTTACTGTGTCACTGTGGAACAGCAGTTAGTCTGTAAACCTACAACGCTAAAATCTGGAGATCGATTTCCAGCAGTAGACACATCAGATAATCCATTTACAACTACTTGGAAGTACAGATTTGTTTTTTTAAAAACCTTCAGTATGTTTTAATCATAAGAAGGTTTCAAAACAGAAATGAAGAAGTGACTTGTAGGTTTCAAAACACGAAGCAAGGAGAATGAAGAAGTGACTTGTGTAAAAACAATAAATTTTCACAAATTTAACTCACAAAAAGACTTGATAGGTAAATAAGAAAAATAATTAAGCTTTTTACTTGTTAGAGTGGGCCAAGGAGTTGTTTGTTTCTTTCACAATTTTTGTTGAAAACTACGTACAGTGTTATTTGCATTTAGCCACCTAATTTTGAAATGATGAACTAAAGAAAAGACAGTTAGTCAACAGCACCCACAGACAACATTTGAATTACTATTGTCTGATCACATAATTGGATTTAACAATCAATCGTACAACGCTCGCACTCTCAAACAGCGAAAAGCGTTTTTATAACAAAAATCTGTGAACTTTGAAGCCTCAAAGTCACAGTTCTCGAACCATTAAGTTACCATCGTTTCAGGGCTAAGGTGGTGAAACGTTTGCAGCACTCACTCAAGAAGAAAGTAGAATTAAATAAACCTTAGCAATTTCTGTATTGTTTGACATATACAATAGAAAGTTTCTGTGTGATCGATCTAATATTGTTTTAGGCTTTGATTCACACATCTATCCACTTGTCAAATCAAATGAACTAACTGTTTAAACGAGCTCAGCTGTATGTCTGTTGGAGGTAAGAATGATTGAGTAGCCTAATTTGTACAGAACATTTAATCAGGTTTTTCATGTATAAAAGCTTTTATTTTTTAATGGCGGTGGTTCAACATAGATGGATTTATTTTTTTTAGGAAATAGCACTGGTGTTATATTTTTATATACAGAAGTGGTATATTTGAGAAGATTGTACCTAACTTAAGGTTATACATCCATAACAATTATTGAGTTTGAGATGCCTTCCAATGGCACAGTGGTATGTCTGCGGACTCACTCTACTAGAAACCGAGTTTTGATACCCGTGATGAGCAAAGCACAGATAGTCCATTGTGTAGCTTTAAGCTTATTTCCAAATAGTTAATCAATCAATAAAGTTGAGATAAAATTTTTATTTTACATTTATATGAAGTGAAATTTATATCAGTTTTATGTAGTACATTTAAAGTAGTTGCCAATCTACAACAGGTATAATGATTTTCGTGTCATTTCTCATTATTAATTTGCATATAAATTATTTAAGATTGTAGTCACTGTTTGATGCAACCTTTCTGCGATACAGTAATATAATTACTATTCAAAGAAGTCCATCTTCTATTCTATTAACTTTGGTAAGAAATCTAGGACTTAGAGAGAACACTTGCATAAGAAATATTTTATTTTTGAAAGATTAGTTCATAAATATTAAAACAATCTTACAAAGAAAACAGTCAATGATTTATTACTGGTACGACATAGAGCTATACTGGAAAATAACAAATAAAACACATTACAAATGATGGTGGTAAAGGCAGATTAAAAATATTTCTTTTACATTTTAATGATTATTGTAAGAAAAGCATGTATGTCCATTGGTCATTTTCAATTGTTGTAATAATTTTATATCAAGTTTTGAATATTTTCATAAGTACAATAGAGTCTGGATTTTTTATGAGAAATATGTGTAAGTCATTGTTGCTTGATTAGTATGTTTATCAAATTTGCTCAAAGATATTCGAGATCTGCCTGCGCTAAGTATCTAAAAATTTCAAGTCATAGACTACATAAAAACTACAGTTAGTCCGGACTTCCAATCACCATATCTTGGCCAACTGTACACAAATGACCAGTGTGGTTGAACTCAATACTGCATTGTACCCATGGTTGAAAGTGTGAATACGTTGCTGGATGACACTCTAATCACGACCCACACGCACAGCTTGCGAGTAGATCATTCTAACTAGGGCATTTTGGTTAATAATGTCTTTCACCTTAAGGTAATTTTCTATTCAATATTAATAATTTAATATACGTTTTACCAGATGATTTTATCAACACGTCTTTTTGGAAACAATAAAAATGCATTATTACCAAAGACTGCAGGTTTTCCTAAGAGTGTGATTTGTGTATATAAACACAGTTCCGTTAATTTAAAAAACAAATACACTTTTCTTGCGTAATAAAATATGTACTGAATGTAATCTGGATATATATATATATATTTATGTATTCATATACGTAATGTGTCGTATGTTAGAGTTTATTAACAGGTTCTAATACTGGTAAGTCCCTATTGTAAAACTGAATTTGAATTTTTGTTCTAATTTAATACAAGCTAATAAGCAGCATTATTAAACGCACTATGAACAAAGAACTTTGTCGACTGCAACTGGTGGTAAGAATAAATAATAACTGTAATTCCTTACCAAACAGTAAGGAATGAAAATAATAATAACAGTCTTTTACAGAATTTTATTTCCACAAATCACACAATTGAGAAGAGGATCTGTGACATAGGAAATCATTGTATTCTTTGGTTTGTTACACCCTTTACTTTGGGCTGCTGTTTCGTCTACCCAAGACTTATCAAAACAGTTTGAATCAGTAAACCAGAGAGAAACAGTCAGGCCCCTTGTTGTGATGAATAGACGTAATTGTAGTAGTGGGTGGGGCAGCGAATCAAGGACTGAATTAGAACTCTACGTCACAGAACCTACCTCAGTTTTATCTCTAGTGAGGGTCCGGGCCTCACTAACTCACCATTGCCAGGTGGGTTAAGACTAGAGGGAAGGCAGTTAGTTATCACCACCCACTGTCAACTCTTGGGCTACTCTTTTACCAACGAATAGTGGGATTGACCGTAACAATATAATGCCTCCACGGCTGGAAGGATGATCATGTTTGTTGTGACGGGGACTCGGATTACGAGTCGAGTGCCCTAACCACCTAGCCGTGCGGGGTCCCACATAATGATCTATGAAGGTTAAAATATGTATAGATTATTTTAAAGGAAATTTAAAATCTGTCAGCATCATTTGTCACGTTTAAAACCATGAATTCATCACATGTTGTTCTTACAAAATCTGACATTTATATTTTTCATTATTGTAAATTATTCATTAAAATATATCATAGTATTTGATTTATTTTTATTAAGTACACTGTTACTCAATGAGATATCTGTGTTCTGCCTACTGCGGGTATTAAGTTCCAGTTTCTAGCTTTATAAATCACATCTTATGGAGGCGGGTTAAGAGTTTTTGCATTGAAAGCATCAAAAACTATAGGGAATTTAAGGTTTGTGCACATTTCTTTTGCTAATAAAGTTTGTTACTTAATATAACCAGGACGAGCCTCCAAAACCAGAGAACTCAGTTAGATTGTAATATAAATTTCGAAGTTAAATAAATATAGAGATGTATCAAGTTTCAGATATTTTTTTCTGAATACAAATATATCTTAATATACATAAAATAATACAATTTATGATAACGGTTATTAAAATTAGTTGTTACAAATTATAATTTATATAGGAAAATTTTAAAATTTCACCAACAATACTGAGTCTTTTATCCGACCCCGCACTTCCTTGTTGTCTTATCGAGGGCTTAAGAGGAGGTTCATAAATTCTGAGTTGAATAAAGCACAATTCACTTATCAGGAAGCTAGCTAGCAGCCAAAGTTATTTAATGTATTCGTAGAAATCTAACGTCCGATGTTAATCTGCTGAAATTAAAGGGTTTGTAATGTTTGTTATCTATAAACCTTTCTGGTCAAACATCTATAGTTACCCAATTAATGAACGTTAATCACAGCTATAACTTCCAAGGCATATAGTATACCAGCTGTAGCAAACCTACAATATATATTGTCTCTCTGCGTTGCGTTGGTTACGTTTTATAAGCTTGAAAGGAGATTTTATAGACATTTCAGCTTAGGTAACAATAATGGCTATCAGTAATACACACACACACATAATACATTGTTGATTATTACATTCTAGAATATTCTACAACTTTAGTAGACCGACAGGAATCTCGCAGTATAAATTTAACAATATAAGTTACAAGTATTTTTAAATATTCAATGGTAAATTCGTCACAACCTGAACTGAAATCCCCTGACTGCCATTAATGGCGTTATAGTAAAAAGCTGGTTCTGTTAGCGAAGTGTTGCCTTCTTTCTTCTTATTTATTACTTCATCTAAATGCAGGTCATACAACGTTGTGGTTTATAGAAAGCGAACCTGCTTAATGGATTTCTCTGGTTAGAACCGACTTTCTGTATTTAATGTTTTCCACCGTGAAATTCGTGGACATAGTGGGATAACGTGTTGCTACTACTTTTTTTAATTATTTTAACGATGTGAAAAGGTTTTACAAATTCCTAATTCATTACCACTTTCTTGAATAATTATGTTAAAAAATTTTGTTTCATATTTTTACTGTCCAAAATTTGATGTAGAAACGTGTTTTTATTAACAATTGTTTTGCAAGTGAATTGAACAGAGGTCTTGCAAATAGAAATATTATCAAGGTAATCATACAGTGATATCTTGTTTATATTTTTAGCCATACCTCACTTGAAATCTTTACACGAATTACTCGAAATAGATGGCAGGAAATTTCTATTAGAAGATGAATTATTTACGATTTTTCTTATGAATCGAACATTGAAGTTGTTGCCTATTCCTGTTTAGTTTCTTAAGTGTCTACATCGCAAGTTTCAATCTGCGTTTCAGAATGTGGTCATAAATAACGCTCAAACATTTTACTGTCATATGTCTTATATTGTACACTCCAGATATTTGGTTTTCTATTATATGTCTTATATCAAACACTCCAGAGATTTTGTTTTCTATTATATGTCTTATATCGAACATTCCAAGGATTTTTTTCTACTATATGTCTTATATCGAACACTCCAGGGATTTTGTTTTCTATTAAATGTATTATATTGAACACTCCACTTTGGTTTCTTGAAGTTTGGGACTTGCTGTTTTTTATTTCTTTTGTTTATCAGCCCCCTAAAGGCCCCAGCATGTTTAGGTGGTTAAAACTCGTAATTTCTTAATCTCAGGGTAGCGGGTTTGAATCCCCGTCACATCAAATATGCTTGCTTTTTCAACCGTTAGGGCGTTATAATGTGACAGGCAATCCTACTATTCGTTGGAAAAATAGTAGCTCAAAAGTAGGCAGTAGATAATGGTGACTAGTTTCCCTTCCTCTAGTCTTAAACTGCTAAATTATGGACAGCTAGTGAAGATAGTCCTCATGTAGCTTTGCGCGAAATTGAAAACAAACTAATCAAGAACATTCATTGCTTATTTTTCTTTTAAAAGACTTAAAGGATTTGATTTTAAAAAAAACATGGCAATGTTTTTCAACTTGTTTTTACGTCAGTACGAATAAATGTATTCGTTTAATCTAGTTCTACATAGATTATGGTCTTTTTCTTGTCTAAATCAGTGATTACGAATTTTGCTTTGAATTTTCTGTAAAGATGTAGAACAATTTTATTGGAAGATAATCTAATGTAATCCTCATAATATAAAAAATTCTATTTTCTTTACTGACAACATAAATAAATTTCGTAGCAGCTTCGATATTATATATATTTCTACGGCCATTTTAATTTCAAGTTTCTAGACACAACACAACCTCCTATTCCACTTGTTTTCAATAAGTGTTTGCCACAGTTTCGTACGTGGTTGTCTGTCGGAGGGTGGGGTTTCAGTCACAAGTTAGTGGACTTACATTACAATTCCATATGCCTGTTTATTCAGTACTCACGTTCATAAGTTAATATTCAGGTTAAGGATATCAAAACCTGATATGGGACTAATAAAATTTGGTTTGATCTGTTTTGAATTTCGCGCAGAGCTACAAGTAGGCTATCTGCGCTAACCATCCCCAATTTAGCAGTGAAAGAATAGAGGGAATGCACCTACTTACCATCAACACTTGAGCTACTCTTACACTAACAAATAATGGGATTGCCTGTAACTTTGTAACGCCTCCACCTCTGAAAGGGACAGAATGTTTGCTATACGCCATACACCTGACCGTGTATCCCATGATCGTACGTTTATATTTATTTAATTTAAAATGTATCAATACAAAATCACTTTGATAGATACTCGTAATAAAAGCACACTATATTTTTCTAATTTCCATCTATAATGTTCACGAAGCAACGAAAATCCTAATTTGAAAGCTTTGTTAAAGTATAACTAACATAAAGATAATTAAACACTTTTTAATTACTTTTAATCACTTAGAATGCCCACAGAAAAATATTTTGAATTAGAAACTTGTTACTTTGAGTTACAATAAAAAGTAAGCAGTCTGTGAACAACTATGGTAGCAATGTGGTTTATCAAATTGTTTAAAAGTATTTTACTTTTTAGGTTACGTATTATGCCGAAGTTGATGAAACGTGAACAATCTATTATGATATCCAATATAATGATAATAACTCTATTTGATGAAACATTATTATAACATTTCAAATATCAAACAAAATTATATCTTGAATAACCTTCAAGATACTAGTGAGAATAACTCTGATTGTCTGTAGGAGGTCAAAACTGATGATCTCTGGTTCATTCAGAACTCATCATATCATGTCATTACCATGTAAAAGTTTTACTTGATGCCACTACCATATTAAAAAATTAAAAACATAGTTTTACCATATTATAATTTATAATTCAATTTAGATTTATAAATTGAAATAAAATGCTTAAGGTCAGCTATATAAACGCTACTAATAATATTGAGAATGGTTGGTAGGTGAAGCGTACTATTATAGATGGTCATTCAGATATGCTCTATAATACTGTAAGGAAAATATGTTTTTTGTTGTTGTTCTTGTTAAACGCAAAACTACACAATGTGGGCTGTGCCCAACATGGGTATCAAAACTCGATTTTTAGTAACTTTCTACTGAACCACTGGATTCCCTTTATGGAGGAAGAGATAAACGAAGTGTTATTTTCGGAAAAAAAATATATACACTGCTGGCCAGAACTTTAAGGCCAATGAACATAAAGAAAAAAATATGCATTTTACGTTGTTAAACACAACCAGTTATTTGAGTAGAGCTTCGACAGACGAAAATAAGAATAGGAAAAATAAAAACATTTTTAGCATTTAATGGGGAAAATGTAAACACTATGAAATTAGCCAAAATAGTAGCTGGTCAAAAGTTTAGTGTGATGGGGTTTCGAACCCGTGACCCTCACATTACGAGTCGACCACTTTAATCACCTGTTCATGCTGGACCAGAGTGAAATCTCCAGTAAGAGACTCCAAAACAAAACCTTAATACTGTAATGACGACAAATAAAGGTTGTTGTTGTTTTGGAACAAGCACAAAGCTACACAATGTGCTATCTGTGATTGCCCACCACGAGTATCGAAATCCGGTTTGTAGCGTTGTAAGTTTGCAGATATACCGCTGAACTACTGGGGAGGCCGAAGAAAGGTGTGAGTTAAGAGAAATAGGTGATTCTGTCAAACACGTTGAAAGTTATAATGGTAAAAGTATAATATACAATTTTAAAGTTGTGACGTTGAGTCTATGAGATACGAATTTTATAATTAATTTCACTTTTATAGATTACTAAAAGCTTGATATTAATTTGAAAACAATGTTGAACAATCGAATTCACCAAATCCCATGCGTATGTCTGATTAAGATAAACAGCTATTCAACGCAAGTTACTTCCAATGCTAGAAGATGCTACGGCAAACTTAAAAACAGTATAAAATATATTTTCAGCTTTTTTATTTAAACTTATTAGTAAATTACATCCAGCTGATGTTCTTTTAGCTTTCCATCTACAATTAGAACAAAAACTTAAGAGACAATAGAATAATACTGAAAGTTTATGGAAACGATAAGAAAAAAGTAATTTTCTTGAAATGATTTTCATAAATAGACTTCAGCGTGTATTTGAAGCAGTTGTTCTAGTCGTTCACGAAAAGGTTGTCGATCTAGTTTATTTGCATCACTACGTGTTTCATAACATTCGCCAGAGTTCTTGCGAGATAGGCTGTTTTTGTTAGTATCCAACTCAGAACAATGGTCGGTAGGATAAAGATTTTCGTCTTCATTGGCTGGTGAGGAAGGTCTCGCGGACTCTTCTTTTATATCTGTATTACAACAAAAGATTAGTGAATTTGAAGAGAACTCCTGTTCTTTGTCACAAGCAAAGGAAGCATTTATGTTATCGACGTTATTCTCTGAAATCTCGGGTGATCCGCCAACCTGAGAAGTCGTCGATTCGTCAGTTTTTGTAGCGTTGACGCGTTCCGTTGGCCTTTTCTTTTCTGTAATGTGACTTTCAAAACATTTCAGGTGGAAAGACTTGTTAGGATCGTCCTTTGTTTCTTCTTCTGCATGTTCTATAGCTTTCTTATTTATCATTTGTTTGGAAGGAGGCAAAGGGGCATGTTTCTTTCGTCCTGAAAGTATAGGAGAGTTAGGCTTTGTTAAGGAAAACTTATCCATGTTTTTCAACAAGAAGTTTCGATTTTTAAGAGAAATATTTTCTATCGAAGAATGTGCAACCTTGCTACAAGTGTCACTAAGTAAGGACTCACCAGACACTGAGGATTGGTGACATCCACTTGAGTCGAAGCTAAGGCACGTGTAACAGACACTTCCCATGTCATGTTGATCTGTTTTTGAAAAATGTTTACGAGACGAAAACACTTCGTTCTTAGTTTCTTTTAGCGAAGGAGGTAATGGTGCAATGTGTTTTCTGCTCTTTGCTTTCACACAAGACTTGACTCCATCAGGGAGATTCGTACCGTTGTCATTATATCTTCTGTTGGAGCCCTGAGGAACATAAAGCAAGTTTTTTTAAGGACTGAAATCATAAAAGGAAACGTGTTATCTATATATCGGTTTTGTGCTTGAATTTTAGCACAAGTTTAGATTGTAACGTTTTATGTTTGTGGGTGTTTATGTTTTTCTTATAGCGATGCTACATCAGGCTGTCTGCTGTGTACACCGAGGGTAATGGAACTCCTGACTTTAGTGTTGTAAATCCGTAGACTTACCGCTGTCCCAGTGGGGAACGACGTTTTATGTTACACATATTATCAATATAATCTGAAATAAAGCGAAAATTAAACAACTCAGAAATCATTAAAAATTCTTAACTCCGATTATTCGAAATCTGGAATCTCTGAGTCATGTAAATACTGAAAAATATGACTGAAAGAAATAACAGAGACGAGATACATAATAATTCAACAAGAAATTTGTCGGTTACGGAAAGACTATTTTATGGTTAACGTAACTGTTACCGTTACAAAAATGTTTACTTATAAGTAGAAATCCAGTTACATGAAGAATGTATAAATAATGGTTAATAAATAAACAAAATACAATAAAAATTACCAGCTCTTCCTGTTTCTTCTTTTCTTGTAGATCATACGATTTGTAAGGGATGGTTTCCACGTGCGAAGATTTGGTATCGATACCTGAGAAATAACATTTGATGTACATGTTTACAGTTTAGAATCCATTTTTTACAAATTTACGGACTGTGATTTATCTGCTTGCAATAACTTTGCTTTTATTCATTACTACTAATAAAGAATAACAATGACACCTGGTAGAAATATAAATTTGTCATTAAATCTGTTGACGTTAAAAATATTGAACGTAAATCGCTCGAATCTCTAATACTGGTTTATTTTTTACACTGCCACTTCATTAATAATAGACAAAGTACGAAACTTTTATTTTGACTATTCTCACAATCATATGATTTATTAAAGCGGCCAGAGTTTCTATAATGCCCCCATGGTTGAAAGATTTGTTTGTTTGTTTTTAATTTCGCACAAAGCTACTCTTGGCTATCTGTGCTGGCCGTCCCTAATTTAGCAGTGTAAGACCAGAAGGAAGAAAGCTAGTCTTCACCACCCACCGCCAACTCTTGGGCTACTCTTTTACCAACGAATAGTTGAATTGGCCGTCACATTATAACGCCCTCATGACTGAAAGAACGAGCATGTTTAGTGTAATGGCAGATTCGAACCAGCGATGCTCAGCTTACGAATCGAGCGCTAAAACGCTCCTGACCATGCCGGGCCCTCACAAGGACGAAAGAAACCTTTCTATATGATCCGTAGCTGACACGACTAGTCTTAACAGAATAGCGGATTGTTTATCATACTAGTCTTAACCGAATAATGGAATTGCTTATTACAGTGACAGTATTCTCGCAGCTGAAGGTGTTAGGTATTCAATGATATGTGACACCTCGAACTTTGGAGTTTTTTGGCCTTTATACGTGAAAGCTGATTACTTAGTAGCACCCTTCCTCCAAATTATCAAAAATTAACTTTACAAGATCGTCTTTACTTTTGTTTGAACAGAGTATATGGATCAGCATTTACTTTTCCTTAAACAATATACACTGAAACTGTTTGAATGTCTGTCTTAGAGATAATAGTTAAATTTAACGAGTGTGTAACGCAGAACGAAGGTTGCCAGTAAATAACAAATAACGAGCCTGTATTTTCATTAGAATAATACGTATTTGTGAAACAGCGCCATCTTCCAAGTCTAACTGAACTTAGTAATTCTTAAATTCATTTTGATGCGATCATCCGTTGATATAAGATATTTGGTAATTCAAAAATACCACTTAAATATAGTATGGTTCAAGCATGAGTGTAAGATAACGTTAGAAAGGTTAGCAGTAAATCTTGTGTTGTCAGTTAATATGATTTATAGCAAAAAGAATGGATTAACTGCAATAATATTAAAACCATGTTAAAAAACGAAACATTTCGTAGGTAGATGTCGCCCTCTTTGAAAATTGTTGGTGTTACATTATTCTTTATAATTTAAGTATTATAACTCCAGTTTCACAGGATGAAAAATGAAATAAAATTAGCAATATTTTATGGAAAATTCCCTATAAAAGGTTACAGTATTTCAAAAAGTTTTATTGAAAATGCGAAAGAATAAAAATAAAGTATCAGAAGTTGTTGTATATGCTTAATATTTGTATACAGAGTGCCCCAAAAATATATATACACTTTGAATGATTATAACTCACTAAAACTTTCTTTTATTACAGATGCAACTAATTTTAAGTAATGGTAGAAGCAAGACCTAGTTTTAAGAAAAGGAAATTTATCTTTAAGTGCTACTGGAAGTGTGAGAACGTAACTGGAGTACAAGGACGGTTTAGAAAGGAGTTTCAAACAGATCCACCAACGCGACTCACCATTCCTCGCATCAGAGATTAATTTAAAACAAATGGAACTGCTCAAGACGTATATAAAAGGCGTTCTGGAAGGCCGCGGTCGTTCACTAGTCCCACACGAGAAGAAAAGATGTTGGAAAGTCTCCACTGATCTCCAATAAAATCTGTTCGGCAAATAGCCCGTGAGACAGGAATCTTGAAATCGAGCGTCCATTGCATGTTGAAGTTCGTTCATTGGAAAAGTTTTACGGGTTCGCATCCTCGTGGCACCAAACATGCTCGCTCTTTCAGCTGTGGGAACGTTATAAAGCGACAGTCAGTCCCACTATTTGTTGGTAAAGAGTAGCCCAAGAGTTGGCGGTGAGTGTTGAGTAGGGACGGCTAGCGCAGATAGTTCTCGTGTAGCTTTTGCGCGAAATTGGAGACAAACAAAAGTTTTATTCCGGCATCAGCCCACACCCTCAATGAAGATGATCCTGACCGGAAAGTTGAATTTTGGGAGTGATGCCTGGGAAAATCTGCAGAGGATGCACTGTTTCCAAGCGAGAATATCTAAGAGCGATGAGGATACATCCAAGTTAAATGGCTCGATTAATCGCCACAATTGCACCTACTGAGCGCCTCAGAACCCGTATCTTACTGTTAAACACCAGGTAAACTTACCAGAAGTTACAGTGTTGTGTGGATTATTAGCGTTGGGCGTAACTAGATCATTCTTTTTCGAAAACACAGTCACTGGTCTCGTTTATCTGAACTTTCTGCAAGAATCTGTCGTGCCACACACTGAGAACAGCCCGGCACGGCCGAGCTTTGTGCGAAATTCCAAAACAAACACATTGAGGACAATTTGGAGATTAGGAGTTTTATTTCCAGCAAGATGTAACATCTTTCCACTACTATGTAAGGGCCTATCTTGACGAAAATTTACCTAAAAGATGGATTGGACGAAGAGATATCACTGAATTTCTCAAACTTTCACCAGACCTTAAACCTCTAAACTTTTTATTTGTGAGGATACGCCAAAGATAAGGTTTATAGCACAAACCCTGTAGCAGTCAATGAGTTTAGAGGAGCAATTGAAAGAAAATGTACCCAAATATCAAATGAAATTATTCGTGAAGTTTGCAATTTCATCTGTTCTCGTTGTCAGCAGTGCCTGGATCAAAACGATCATCAGTTTGAACACCTTTGATAACTTAAAAGACTCTAAATTGGTGTTCTTAAACTTGGATTATAAAACCTAGACATATCTTGATAAACATTGTATTTATTATCATACAAAATGTATGTAGATTTTATTGGGACACCGAATAGATATCTCATCATAGAATGAAGTGATGAAAGGCGGACCTCAATTAACATAAAATAGTTCGTAACTTGAATAGTTTCAAGTTGAAGTAAGTAAGATAATTTTATTCACCCTATTCACAAGTCCAAAATAAAGGGTTTACTTTTCAAACTTCGTTTTTCTAAGTTCAATGTTCATACTGTGTGATATATTTTTAGCTGAAACAGTTGTAAAATAATTTTCGAAGAATGTAATTTATAACGATATAAAATATTGGATTTTAAATTAATATAGTAATTAAACAACATATCTCTTTTTTGATGAAAATAAAGTACATACCTTTTGTTAATAGCAGAGAAATTTTGTTACAACTGTAATCACCAAATGTCATATTCACATCTAGGGCTTTGTCTTCATACTGTGGATGAGCCAGGCGATGCAACGTTGGGTCCAGATTTTTATCTTTACAAACTGTCTCTTTGATCTCACCCAGTGTTTTATCTGGGCTGAACCGATATGCTGATCTTTGGTTGTAGGGCAGCCTAACCTGCAGCCGTAATGTTTGCTGTTTAATAACCAAGAAAAAACATTAATCACAAAATTGCCATCTTTACTTTATGATGATGGAGTCTTCTGAGAAGAAAGAAATTTGTGGCGAATAACAAACAACTTCAATGAGTAACATACATGCAATCAAGTTTGTAAATAATTACGACTACACACGTGCGTTATAATTATTGTGAAAACTATATAATGATCAAATACGGTTATCTTTCCCATAAGGAACTGATACAAATTTAAATCTTTGATGACAGAGTAAGATATCCAATAGCAGCAATTAAAATAATTATATATTTCCCCTACTATATTGTTAAAATACCTCAGAAATATTATCTAATATTTGTTTGAAACATAAAATTATAAGAGATAAATATATATATAACAATCATTCGTTTATAAACAATGATATATCATGCAATCAGATATTCTACACTGAAATAAACGAAAAGTTAAATGTTAAAAAAAACATCAGTCACTTATTTTAAATATCTTACTACTGAGACTTTATAAAAGTTTTTTTTTTTTCTTACCTCAAATTTTAGTTTCTCAGACTCAGTCCGTAGGTTCTTTGGTACAATGTGAACCGTACATGCACCGATAGAACCAATAGGAGTACTAGGTTTATAAGGTAGGTCTCGACCTTTGTCGTCGTACACTTGAATTACGTGACCTCCTGGTTTGATCTTGTTTGGTGTTGTCACCTTCACTAGAAGATCCATCATTGGCGTTCTAGTGTTAAAATTCATTATTCAGGTAAATACAACGTAGTAACAATATCATATATACTTATACCATTGCATCTCTTTAACAATTATCCATAAGATTAAAAGCTGGTATCTTTTGTATTTTATTCCGATATCACGATCTTTCTTATTCCTAAATCCTGAAAAGTCAGTTTTAAATAAATATCAAAACAAAAATCTGTCCTAATACCGTCTTCCAAAATTGGTCAAACAATTTGAGTAACAATTACTGCCTCATTGATACCATTCTATAAAATATTGAGGCTGATTTTAGACAATAGTGAGGGAGTTATAAAGTCTCGATCAATCCCATTATTCGTTGTTGAAATAGTAGCCCAAGAGTTGGCGATGAGAGGTGATGACTAGCTGCCTTCCCTCTAGCCTTACACTTCTAAATTATGGACGGAGAGCGCAGATCACCCTCGTATAGCTTTACGCAAAATTTAAATGAAATCAAACTAGTAGTTATCTAGGAGCATAGCGGTAGGCTTAGGAACTTAAACATTAAAAATTGAGTTTCAATACCATTGGTGAGTGTAAGCTTTGTGCATGTATATGAACAAAGAAACAAAAGTTTCAGCGTTTTCAAATACCCATAAAAAGTAAACCATGATTTTCTTTTGGACAACAAGATACCAAACACAGCTTTGCAATAACGTTTCCAAATTAATATTCTTGTTTTATGAAACCTTATTGCTCGATGTTTTGACCTGTGCACTAGTTTTGGTGTAAAAGCAGTTGAATAAGAATACCGTATAGATGACTGCAGATCTTGTATTAAGTTATTTTTTATTTAAGCATCGGTATAATTCTAAGAATGTTTAGATATTTATTACCTTTTTCCATCTCAGTTTTTAACTGATAATGAGTTAATATAAATTATAATTTTGTTTGTAGTTAATCATGAAGCAACCCAACCATCTGTGCCCACCACAGATGTCACAATTCGGTTTCTAGCGTTATAAGACTTCAGAATTCCCACTGAATCACTGCGATGCTACTGTTTTAAGAAAACAAAAGTTTGCCAAATTGTTATATTTTGTACCTATAGATGTCGCTACTATACACCACAACACGTAACATTTTGTTTGCTGTTAAAACAATATTTTAAGAATTTGAAATCCTAGAACTTACCACTGAGCACTGGGAATCGGTTTAGCAGTTTTAAATGTAATTAAATGCTGCATGTTTGTGTGTGTGTGTGTGTGTGTTTATCACGATCACAACTTTAGTACAAATGTTTGCCATGAAAAAAAACTTTTAAGAAACATGTTTTTTAAGACAATATCTAAAGTGGTTTTAAATAATAGATAAAAACACAATGTTAATTTGTATCTAATATTGTTTTACTCGAAATAAACTGAAAAGATAGTGCATTACAATATGTATCGGTAAGCATACAATCCCAAAAAGCTTTTGGTGCTAGTAAAAAGTGCAACAGTTTATGTCCTGCCGCATCGAAACGTTTTGCACATTAAACCTTTTTTATAAATAATAATAGAATCCAGAATTGTTTAATTTATTGCTATGTATCAAAATTAAAAATATCAAATGTTCTGTACTTGAAATACTTTTATTATAAAAATTTCAATAAGCCAAACTTATTGTTGTATAGCGAGATTTGTTTTGGGTTTACTTAGTGGTGAAATGTGAGTTAAACGTTGTTAGAGTTTTACAGGCTTTATATGATTTTATTTAAACCACTACGACTGTTACATAGTATACAAGTGTTAGGTAATAATATAACTATTGCTCATAATAGATTCAATGCATTCGAAATAGTATACAATGTGTTTAATGTAGCGTATTCCTAAAATTTAATAAAACAGGGATACTTCTTTATGTTACAATAACGTCCTAAGCCGCACTTATACAGATCAGTTTGTTTGTTTATGAATTTTGCGCAAAGCTACTCGAGGGCTATCTGCGATAGCCGTCACTACTATAGCAGCATAAGACTAGATAGAAGACACCTCGTCATCACCACCCACTGCAAACTCTTTTACCAACAAATAGTGAGATTGACCGTGACATTATAGCGGCCCCATGGATGATAGGGCGATCATGTTTGGTGTGACAGAGATTCGAAATTGCGACCCTGAGATTGCGAGGCGAGTGCCTTAACCACCTGGCCATGTCGAACCATTACAGAACACTATTGAATATCTAGTCCTTTCAATGAACAGCCATTTCCTTTTTGTTTGTCTGGCCATTGTAGTTATTCAACAACAATACCTTCTTTCCACATTCATGTGTATCTTCCTATCATCCGGCAGTATGACATCCATATCCATTCTTCCCTCTAAATACTCTTTAAATACACAGTCATTTCTTCCACGAATCGTAGGAAATGGTACTGTTACACACCGATGACTGAGTGGTGGCGTTTCTTGTCGTACAATTTTATTAATCTTCGGGCTGAGAAAAAAATCAACAAAGAGTATAAACACGTTTAAGAATCGAACATTTTTCTCTTCCTTTTCAAGATTAATATTTTGAAAAATTTACAGCAAAAGAAAACAAATTAATGTCATCTTTTGTTGTTTTCTTTACTTTGTCAAACGAATTTCTGATGAAAACTAAGACCAGAACTTAAAGAATGTAAAGATACGTTAATTAGTCAGTCTGATGGCACAGACTAAAATTATTGAAAGCTTTAAATGAATACACTAGAAAACTAATATTAATAATTTCTAATCTGCATTGTTTCATCAGTAAAAATAGCTTGTTTGCTTGAATTTCACGTAAAGCTACACAAGGGTTATAAGCGCTGGTCGTCCCTGAGTTAGCAGTGTAAGACCAGAAGGAAGGCAGGTGGGCATCAGCACCCTCTACCAACCTTTAGACTACTCTTTTACCAACGATAGTGGGATTGTCCGTAACTTTATAACGCTCCCACGGCTCGAAGGACGAGTATGTTTGGTGTGACGGAGATTCGAACCCGCGAATTACGAGTCAAGTGCTTTAACCACCTGGCCATACCGGGCCTTAAAACAAAGTGTTTTTCTTTAACTAAGTCGTTGTTGTTGTCGTCTCAACTAAAGAAGAATTAGTTGACAATAGCATAAAACTTCTGAATATTAATAATGATATTGTTAGAAACAGTTTTAGGTCAAAGGTGGCAGTTTAACTATTAACTTTGAGTATAAAGTTATCTCTGTTTTCTTGTTCCCTGGTGAAACAGCAGAAATCTTACGGACTTACAATGTTGAGACATGGGATGATTAAATAGTTTGTTTGTTTAAACTTAAGCACACAACTATAAGGGCCGCGCATGTCCTAGCGCGTTAAGGCTAGGCTTTGTAATCCGAGGGTCGCGGGTTCGTGCCCGCGTCGCGCTAAACATGCTCGCCCTCCCAGCCGTGGGGGTGTATAATGTTACGGTCAATCCCACTATTCGTTGGTGAAAGAGTAGCCCAAGAGTTGGCGGTGGGTGGTGATGACTAGCTGCCTTCCCTCTAGTCTTACACTTCTAAATTAGGGACGGCTAGCACAGATAGCCCTCGAGTTGCTTTGTGCGAAATTCCAAAAAACAAACAAACCAAACTACTAAAAGAGATATTTGTGCTCAGTCTGCCACTGGTGTCGAAACATAGTTTCTAGCGTTGTAAGTCCGCAGACATACCACTGCACCCCTGAAAAATTAGGTCCGATTAACCGCGGTGGACACAGCAGCTAGTCGAATGTAGTTTTGACATATTGTAAACAAGCAAATGTCCACTACTTAGACTAATTAAATTAGATTAAAATGACACATATATATAGTTGCCAAAAAACCATGTAATGGGGGACACATTGCAGAGATGCCAATTATTTCAAATGACTGAGCGTAATGATTGTAAATAGCCTGGCCAATGTCTCTAAGCTGTTTATTATTATAACTATTATTATTTATTACTGCTATAGATTGCTCTTTATTGACTATGTTTTGTTTTTCTAATAAATAAATTTTAAAAATTATTTTGAAATCATATCTTTTATTTAGTTCAGAATAACAAACATATTAGTAAAACAACATTTAACATGCACAAACAGTAAGCAGAAAGAGCCTTTGTGTAAGGACTAGTTTATATCATGTTTATGACACTTACTGTTATAGTTTTGCAGCCTTTACTTTCATGAGAATGTCTCTGAATGGTTGGAAGTTATAACAACATTGTCCATTTGACTGCATACACATCTTGTGTGTTATAATACTTCTGAAAACTGAGGTGTTCAAGTTTGGTCTGAACTTGCTTTTGTTTTTAGTCACTAAACTAAATATCCTTTCACTGTCAACATTAGAATGGAAGATTGTAAGAATTCCAAGCATAACCCTACACAGAATGTCATACTTCTGGTTGTCATTTCCATCCTTAACTGTAGACAGCTGAACCCAAAACTTGTCAACATTCAGCTGAAGGACAGTTTCTAAGAAAGTATAAATTTGACAGTTCAAATATTGCCCTTCCAACTTATCAATAGTCTCGTGCTTATGTGTATTGACAAGAACAGGATACCTGTCTGTGAAGAAATGTAGAGAAGAGAAATATTTGCTGACTTTCAGTTTTGGATCAGCAACCTCTGCGTGAATCAAAAGTTCATTATTTAAAGGAAAATGTTTCATAATGTAATTTGTAGCTGCAACACAGTATTTCTTGACACTGGTGTAGAAGCTGATCAGGTCCAGATCCTTTTCATATTTAACAAAGTATTATTGGCAGCATTTCCAATAGAAACTGCCTCATCAGATTTATGTAAGGATTCATTGTTGTGGTCAAGTTCAGTGATGTTGCCTTCAAGATATTCTGGCTTGATGTGTCTGACAAGTATATTTTTAACTTGTGTAATCAGAGTTCTATACATAATGTGTGTGCAAGGTTCTTCTCTTTGTAATATCAAATTGGCTTGCTCAAACAGAGGAATTGCACACTGGAAAAAAAAACAAAATAACAAGCTCATTTTGTTGTCCAAAAAAACTGTTAACTTATCTAACTTGCTCTGCGCATAACTTTTCTTGGTTACTTCTTTGCTGGCTTTCATTTTTTTTTACATTGATTGTCTCTTTTTCAATTCAAGGTCAGACTGCCTAAACATATATTGAGTTATATTAAATGTTTCTTTGTCTGCTTTCAGAAATTGTTGTCTTGGGTCCTTGTATGGCTGGGAGGGTGTCTTGACTGTATCCCTGTGTGGCTGAGAGGACATCTTGACTATTAAAGTCTTGCTGCCTGACTGAGCTGCACGTTTAGATTCTTTTGAATCTAGTTTTCCTTTTCACAGTGAAAATACTTCTTTAATGGCTTCCACGTTCCCAATATTCTGTTAAGGCACACCCTAAATGATAGCCATCTTGTATTAACAAGTTGTAGAATTTTTCTTTTTTCTTTGTCATGCAATCCTTGAAACTCTTTGAAACGTTGTTTTCTGCTAGCACTTTTGTTCAGAAAATAGTAAATATCTATCAATATATCAGAAAATTGGCAGGGCATTCTCTGGAAGCTTTCTAAGCAGCAATATTCATGAGATGTCAGGCACAGCCCATGAAGTAATTGCTAGGCTCTCTTGAGATGTGTCCCATTACATCTTTGCCTATACCAGACATAACTGAGGCATTGTCTGAAACAAACTAAGACAGTTTTCCCATGTAATTTTCCTCTTTATCATTTCATGGTACAAAAGCTTGAAAATATTCTCTCCCGTTGAAGCTTCTTTCCATTTCACCATTGTCAAAAGAGAACAAACAATTTTTCGAAACAAAGGGCCAAGATATCGTACAACCATTGGATACAGTTTTAAGTCATCCATGTCTGTGGCTGAACTGTAAGTACTGTTAGTAAGTATGCTTGAAATCATTTTGTCATCTTCACAACCCAACATTTGTACAATGGCTGTAGTTTTGGTTCCAGCACAGCTATATGTTTTCGCTATATCAGAGTCTGGAAACATTTTTCTGAATAGATGTCCTGCATGATCGGCTACAGCTAGGGGTAAATTATGAGCAATGATAATTTTTTGGAACACCACTTCTGCATTTATGGTTTCATATTCTGAATTCTTACTCCTAAATGTCGTTATCTACATCATTTTTGTCTTCGCCTCAGCCTTTCGTTGGTGAAATGCCAATTTGTATGTCTGGAACAATCGTTTATCCCGCCATGCACCACAGAAAAATCGATGTGACAAACTGTAGAAAACGCATGACTGTCAGTGACCTTTGAAGCAATGACCGGATATTTTACACTATACTCTTTCCTGAATTTTTGATTCACAGTTTTAGTCCTTTTAGATTTGCCAGAAACAAGACAATCTGGTGAACGAGGCCTCTTTTTCCGTCTTGTGGACGATTGCATTGGTGTTTCTATGCCACTTAGAAAACGAGAAATACCCATCTTTGCGAGCGCTGATTGATTGACAAGAACTGATGACGTAACTGTGGATTCCCCCACGTACCAAGTGTAGAGAAGCACCGCACTCAAACTATTGGTAGACGTCGGAGATACAAATATTTTTTTAATATTTCAAGCACAAACATGATTATCGCAAGTAGCCATTTGGACTGTCTTTTATTTATTTTCAAAATATATTTCTATCTTACTAAAAATTTTATATTCCCCCCTTTAAAGTGGTGGGGGAACAATTTATCACTTTATTGTATAGGCCTGTATAATAAATATATAATAATTTGGGTGTAGCAACAAGTCGTAATATTTGTCTGTATGAGTATATAGTTGTTATGTATGCACCAAAATCGTCATGATTACGCTCAAATCGTAATGGTTGGCATCTCTGATATTTTCATACTAGGTAGAAAGGGCTATAATAATAAAGTCCATTATTTTCTAAGGTATGACTTTTATGCTAAAGCAAGTAAAGACCTCAACCATGGTTTATCATAATAAAGTAAAAATGTGATGTGAACCAAGTACCATTAAAACCTAACAGGAAAACGAATCTTGTTCGTAAATGTTATATTCTACTTAGATTTTATTCATTACGTATAATTACAAGTTATACTGTACCGCCCAATTTTAGACAATACAAATTTAATTAGAATTTTGAGTAAAGCTACCCGAGAACTATCTGCACTGGCCGTCAGAATTTAGCAGTGAAAAACTAGGTGGAAGGCAGCTCATCAACATCACCTAACATCAAATCGTGAAATACTCTTTTTACCATAGAATAGTAGGATTGATCGATACATCAAAATGTAACTACGGTTCTAGGGACGAGCATATTCAGTGACAAGGAACCCGATACCCTAAAAGTAAATTTGAGCATTGTTACGTATTTTTTAATGTTTTATGTTCATCGTGGACTAAACGCAACAGAAAAACACAGATAACAGCTTGTATAATTTATTACACTAAACTATTAACAAATATAACAGATATAACATAAATTGTGTAATAACAGAGACAGATATTAAGTTATAACATTCGAAATTAATTACAAAACACAATAATACTAGTTTCAAACTTCAAAATTAATCACAATACAAAATGGTACTGCCCTGTATCTAATATAATGATCTAAAATGAAAGTCTCAAATTCCAGTCTAGGGTGTGAATTTGGTCCCACGAAGAAATTCCGAAGCTTAAATGAAGAAGTTCAGGAACAGTTCACAGTTCAATAAATTCGCCGACTCTCAGCACAAGCAGTAATTCAGATGAAACGTAGAGATTGACGAAATAAAATCACAGCTTCCGTAGATCTAACTTTAGTCACAAATCCAAGTTGAATAATCACAGCAAACACTTAATCTTTCTCAAATAACTGACTCTCTTGTTTTGAAATAAAACTGATGTCTGAATCTCACTCTTCGAATAAAAACTGATGTCTGAATCTCTCTCCTTTTTTCTCTCTCGCATCTTCGTCTGTTTATATATTGTAGGCCTAAACACCTCGAAAGACCGCGAAAATTCTACAGGTCTCCAGAGCAATCCACGCATGTCCGTTTTTGCACGAGATTACACGTCTAGACACGCAGTCACCAGTACTTCATTTACAAACATATGATTGGTCTACTTAATTCAAGAAAGTTCTAAATGTTACCCTAAATAAATAACAACATATTTTAGTTTAAACTTCGAAACAATAATATAAATATAGAAAAATGAATAATAGAAATGATAATTCAAACACAACACGACATGTTGTCGTTTACAAAATATTTACACATTTACATAACAAGCATCTTAACCAGCAGGTCATACAATATACGACCGTATTCTCATTTAGATGCTGAAGTTAGTGCTAGAAGTCTTATTGTCTTAGCAATGCGTAGTATAATTTTAATAACGTTTTTATAAACAAATAAAAGATTTAGCCACAGAAATATGATTTTTTACCACATTTCTTTAAGTTATTCATATTTGAATTTGAGTCAAAAGCTCTAAGCATAGATTCGGTTTAATCCAAGTGATAAGATATATTGATGATAGGTTCCTTGTGTGTCGATATGGTTATTACACGTTAATAAATTTCAAAAAACATGATTCAGTAAATCATGAGGCGCGTTTTACATTGGAAATAGAACAAAAATACATTATATTGTTACATATATTAATGAAATGAGGCGTGTAAAAAATAATTCAGTTTACAGAAAACAGTTGGCGGTGCATTCAGCCGCAATTATTCTTGAAAAAATTCATTTTTCACCAGATCTTTATAAACAGAATTTTAATAGATTATTCTTACCAAAAAGAGTTAATATTAAAATTACATATTTTAAAAGATTGTTTTCACCAAGAAGAGTTATTATTAAAATTACATATTTTAAAAAAACTGTTCTCAGCAAGAAGAGTTAATATTAAAATTAGACATTTTAAAAGACCGTTCGCACCAAGAAGAGTTAATATTAAAATTAGATATTTTAAAAGACTGTTCTCAGCAAGAAGAGTTAATATTAAAATTAAGTATTTTAAAAGACTGTTCTCAGCAAGAAGAGTTAATATTAAAATTAGGTATTTTAAAAGATTGTTCTCAGCAAGAAGAGTTATTATTAAAATTAGGTATTTTAAAAGATTGTTCTCACCAAGAGATGTTAATATTAAAATTATATATTTCAAAAGATTGTTTTCACCAAGAAGAGTTAATATTAAAATTAGACATTTTAAAAGACTGTTCTTACCAAGAAGAGTTATTATAAAAATTACATATTTTAAAAAACTGTTCTCAGCAAGAAGAGTTAATATAAAAATTAGACATTTTGAAAGACCGTTCGCACCAAGAAGAGTTAATATTAAAATTAGATATTTTAAAAGACTGTTCTCAGCAAGAAGAGTTAATATTAAAATTAGGTATTTTAAAAGACCGTTCGCACCAAGAAGAGTTAATATTAAAATTAGATATTTTAAAAAAACTGTTCTCAGCAAGAAGAGTTAATATAAAAATTAGACATTTTGAAAGACCGTTCGCACCAAGAAGAGTTAATATTAAAATTACATATTTTAAAAGACTGTTCTCAGCAAGAAGAGTTAATATTAAAATTAAGTATTTTAAAAGACTGTTCTCAGCAAGAAGAGTTAATATTAAAATTAGGTATTTTAAAAGATTGTTCTCACCAAGAAGAGTTATTATTAAAATTAGGTATTTTAAAAGATTGTTCTCACCAAGAGATGTTAATATTAAAATTAGATATTTTAAAAGACTGTTCTCAGCAAGAAGAGTTAATATTAAAATTAAGTATTTTAAAAGACTGTTCTCAGCAAGAAGAGTTAATATTAAAATTAAGTATTTTAAAAGACTGTTCTCAGCAAGAAAAGTTAATATTAAAATTAGGTATTTTAAAAGATTGTTCTCACCAAGAAGAGTTATTATTAAAATTAGGTATTATAAAAGATTGTTCTCACCAAGAGATGTTAATATTAAAATTAGATATTTTAAAAGACTGTTCTCAGCAAGAAGAGTTAATATTAAAATTAAGTATTTTAAAAGATTGTTTTCACCAAGAAGAGTTAATATTAAAATTAGACATTTTAAAAGACTGTTCTTACCAAGAAGAGTTAATATTAAAATTAGACATTTTAAAAGACTGTTCTCACCAAGAAGAGTTATTATTAAAATTAGGTATTTTAAAAGATTGTTCTCACCAAGAGATGTTAATATTAAAATTAGATATTTTAAAAGACTGTTCTCAGCAAGAAGAGTTAATATTAAAATTAAGTATTTTAAAAGACTGTTCTCAGCAAGAAAAGTTAATATTAAAATTAGGTATTTTAAAAGATTGTTCTCACCAAGAAGAGTTATTATTAAAATTAGGTATTATAAAAGATTGTTCTCACCAAGAGATGTTAATATTAAAATTAGATATTTTAAAAGACTGTTCTCAGCAAGAAGAGTTAATATTAAAATTAAGTATTTCAAAAGATTGTTTTCACCAAGAAGAGTTAATATTAAAATTAGACATTTTAAAAGACTGTTCTTACCAAGAAGAGTTAATATTAAAATTAGACATTTTAAAAGACTGTTCTTACCAAGAAGAGTTAATATTAAAATTAGACATTTTAAAAGACTGTTCTCAGCAAGAAGAGTTAATATTAAAATTAGATATTTTAAAAGATTGTTTTCGCCAAGAAAAGTTAATATTAAAATTAGATATTTTAAAAGACTGTTCTCACCAAGAAGAGTTAATATTAAAATTAGATATTTTAAAAGATTGTTTTCATCAAGAAAAGTTAATATTAAAATTAGATGTTTTAAAAGATTGTTCTCACCAAGAGGAGTTAATATTAAAATTAGATATTTTAAAAGATTGTTTTCATCAAGAAGAGTTAATATTAAAATTAGATATTTTATAACATGTTACGATTAACGAATAATCCAATGGAAACATCGTATATATAATTTTTAAAAACAGGTTTTGTAAAAATTTAGAAAAGTTCACAGTTTACTAAACTTATTACTACTACATTCATCTAACTCCATATTACAGGTAATTAATAATTGTCATGTAATATTTTTACCTCGGATAAACTTAATGATTTTATTTATTAGTTTTAAAGATAAAATCACAATAACAAATTTCTGAAGACATTATCAATTCTGTATAGTTTTGAAAATTAGACTTAAATAATTTAAATCGGCTATAAATAACAGAAAAGTAACGAATTTGCTTAGGACGAAAATATGACGAACAACACTCTTTCCCACTGTGTTAACTGAAAGAGTGTTAAACTTATTAAGCATTGTAATAATGAATACTAGCTAAATATGACGGAATCATTCGAAACAGACTTGGCGTGGCCAGGTGGTTAAAGCGCTTGATTCGTAATCAGAGGGGCGAGGGTTCGAATCCCCGTCACACCAAACATGCTCGCCCTTTCAGACATAGGGGCTTTATAATGTTATGGTCAATCTCACTGTTCATTGACTAAAGAGTAACCCAAGAGTTGTCGGTGGGTGGTGATGACTAGCTGCCTTCCCTCTAGTCCTCACTAGCGCAGATTGTCCTCGTGTAACTTTGTGCGAATTTCAAAAACAAGGAAAACACGAAAGAGTAAGGAATCTTTATAAAATTAATCACGAAACTAAATTTATGAATATAGATTTAAGGCACGTGCAGAAGGCACAAGTTTACACCAACAAATGTCCTACATCTTACAAAAAGTATCGCTGATGGAACAGAAGGAAGTTGTAATACACTTTACATCAGATTAACTCCCGTGAAATACACAATTCTCTACCGACTTTTAAACCTGTGCGTTCGTCTTAAACTTTATTACGAAAACAACACGATCTCCCAATACTATAAATTACTTCAGAACAACATTAAACAAAGTAAGAACTAATGTGTTTTTGAAATGTTTAGATAAATATTTATTCGAATTTCAGTAAGATTCGTGTTATACTATTTGTATACGTAAGCACATATTTACAAGCTATATGAAACAAATTATAACTTAATGTACTTTCTGTATGATAATCTAAAATGCAAGTATTGAATGTTGTTTGTTAGTAAACAAACACTGGGGGCTCAATATATATAAATTTATATTATAATAGTTATCAAGGTGCAGTTGCAAAATCACAATTAACTGAAACAGATTGTAAACACTGCAGAAGTTTAAAAACTATGATTTTGTAAGTCTGATAATCACCAAATTATTTATTATCGTTGTTAAGTCAGTTACCTTTTTTAATTTAGCGTTTTAATTATACCTAAAATATGAATATTAATGGCTAACAATAAATATCAGCTGCTGTTTCATTGCGCTTATGGATATAATGAGATATTGTAATAGATCACGCATTAAATTAATAATTATAGTTCAGAGTTATCTTTACAGATAGCAGGCTCGGCACGAATCCAATTTTACACTTTAATATATGATACTTAGGAACAAATATTAACATGTATTTTGAAACATAAATCATCATCACTTCACTATTTTGACAATAAATATTTTCAAATTCATAGCGATTGGTACAGCTTTTTTAAAAATACGTTTCTACAAGTCTGTTTCGTCATTCGATATTTCAGTTTCTAAAAGAAATTCATTACCGAGCGAAATGCAGGAAAAACATAGCATCTGTTATTCGATTCTCAACTCTACACAGTAAATAAAGGTTTGTGATAAACAACTAACATTTTAAAAGATGCTAAAGGTAGTGACGTATTTAGAAACATGTTTGCGTGAGTACTTGTTGTTATAACGAGAACTAGTATCATACGAAGCATATAAACCAATAATCAACAAGCCGATAGCGTTTCAGATCATTACTACATTTTTGATTATCGTGATCATATATAACAATTACGCATTGATTTCCAAGTGTTGCGCACTAATCTGACGTAGGCTACACATGTTTTAAATACCGTAAAGCGTAACCATATATTGAGCAAACTATGTCGTTCGTGAGATATATAAAAAAAATCAGATGGTTTTCTGAGATCTCAGATGTGGAATATAAAAATAACTACCTATATAAACACTCTTTATACTGCATAAACTTCTCATAAAATATGAACAGAACAACCACATTCTTTCCTAAATCTACTAATTATGAAAAATTACCCAGTATTTTTGTTAATCACTGTCAAAGACAATTCATTTAAACCACAGGCATAACAAAAATCTCCTGTTGTATATTGAATAAAAGGAGTTACGCGTTTATATTTCGAGGTTTTCAATTGAGAAAGGAGTTATTCTCACATGGATGACTTCAAATATTCTATACATTAAATTAAACGAAAACTAAAGTAAATGTATCATTTAGTTTAGTCTTCCAATAATTCGCTGTTAACACACACAAAAAAGCAACGTAAATACGAAATGTAATAATATATTCAGTATCATAAATTATTGCGTTCTTAAAAGAAAATATAATAAAAACAAAATTCCACATACCTTCCTTTACGAAGAAAGTCTCGACTTATGGAAAGCAAGGTTGAGCTATCTAATTCTTGTGAAACATAAATACTAATGTATTTACAAGACATCTAGTCAGCATTAACTCTAGCGACGGTTTTAACGATTGTGCTTCTTAGATCTCTTTCAAGTTTTAAGTTATTCTTCAAAATTGATCCTGAGGCGTTGGTAAAAGAGTTCGTGTAAGATATTTCTTGTTTAATGTGATAGCTGCTTAACAAACAAGGAAACGTGCACATCATTAAATGATTAGTCTCATAATTCTTAATGATGCTAAATAGATACGTACGTACAAATGTTAGCAAGCTGAAAACCCACTGGATCAAAGCCTGCGTGTGATTTTACATTGTAAAGTTTAAAATTAATTAAAATTACCAATAGTAATCACATTACTGTGATTAATTGATGTTTTGCACAAACAAAAGCATTATTTGAAATAATGCAACTAAGGGGTCTTCTATGTATTTTCCAAGTTTAAAATATTTTAATACAGCAATGAGTAACTAATAAATACTTGATCGATGCTATTGCATAGTGCGCGTAATTAGCCTATGCTGATGAAAATTTGCATGAAATAATAGAATAATTCATTATGAACAATTAACTCTTTCGTTTCTTCTTATATTATGATATATTTTCAAGCCATTTGCTCTCTTTTCAGTGGCTCAGCATTAAGCCGTCCCCTTATTCACATTAAAATAACAAGAACTACAGTGGCTGATTAAAAACTATCTTAGCTACACACTATTCTGCCAGATAAGGACTGATACGTAAGCCAGTATATACAATACACAAACACTCCAATCACCTACAACTGAATGATCTTGAACCACCGATGTAATATGAATTGTTTTTACTTACTTAGTGCCCGTATAGTTTGTGCAAATGTTTAATTCATAACGCAAATTTAAACAGTTATGCTCTGTCGTATCGAAATTTATATTTTATTTACCGTGTAGCAGAACTTCTCTAGAAATGTTAAATCTCTAGACATTTTTGTTTTGTTCTTGTGTCTCTAGCATTCGTAAATTAAGTAGCACAGCTATGAAATAATATGCGATTCTCGACTCTGTAATTTCACTCATTAATTTGTTATAGCAGCACAAGAAATGCTAAACAATCAGGAATGATAACAGTGAAGGTAAAGTTTGGTTAACAGTGAAGGTAAAGTTTGGTCAAATTGCTATAAACAGATTAGGTTACTTTAATTTGTTTTGAATTTCGCGAGAAGCTATACGATGCCTATCTGCGCCAGCTGTCCAGAATTCAGCAGTGTAAGCCAACTCTTGGGCTACTCTTTTACCAACGAATAGTGGGATTAATTGGAAAATTATAACGCCACCACAGTTGAAAGGGCGAACATATTTGGTGTGACGGAGATTCGAATCCGCGACCTTCAGATTACTAGTTGAGTGCCTTATCCACCTGACCGTGCCGTGTCCTAGGTTAGTTTATTACAAAAAGAACAATAGACCTTTTATCTTGCCACCACATTCATGTATTCTGTACTAACTAATTATAAGAACTTATGGTGATTCAACCGTTCTACTATATCTGTGATGCAGAACTCAACCATAAGTTCTAATCCCTAATCCTATCTCTAAAGCGCCATAGTTTGTGTTAAAGAAATATGCTTCACACTTAAATAATATTTTAAACTGTTTCAGTCGTAATTCTGTTGTGTTCGCATATAAATATTCCACATCACTGATACGACGAAAATAATTAACATCTGTTCTATAAATATGTAAAACATCCTCTAGTGAATACAGAATTTAATGTTTTCACACCTTTTATGCAAATAACTCTAGCAGCCTCTAGTAAATATAGAATAATATCTTACAGGAAGCTTCCTATATGTCCATTCCACTTCCGGATTGTGTTCCTGACCATGACGGATCCGCAAAGATCAAAGAACGAGGCTAGCACCACCTCTTGAAATACAACCGACTTCTCAGAGTCTTCGAAAACAATATAAGGACCCGTATAGCTACAAGTAGAGTTGATTTAATTAATACAGAAGAGCTTTTATCACCCAGTACATGACCATATGTATTATGCTCTGGCTTCTTTCTCTGTAACATGGGAAGGTCAACATTTTTGAAACCTTCCAAGTGGCTCGCTATCGTGACTAATGTTTTGCCAATAAGAGCATTCTACCGGGAAGCCAATACTGTGCTTGAACTGGTATAACTTATCGTCACGGTGTAATATCGACCTACAGTCTCATCCTTCTGGTCTTTCAAAGTTGATTATCAATTTTAAATTCCCTTGAAAAACTAGGTTCCTCTCGTCAACTTTCAACTTCTTGAAACAAGTATTTCTTCATCCAAAATTAGTATTTTCATTATTATAAAATGTTGTCTAATAAAATGTGCCTTACATAACGCTACCGTAACACTTTTTTGTTTATCTTCGCTTGTACTAACCATGTTAATGTTGCTATTTTCTGTACGCGTAGCATTATCAGAGTAAATAGTCTGTTTGTTTTCGTTGTGAAGTGCAAAACTGAACAATGGAATATCTATGTTCTACCCACAGGCTTACAACAGAGCCACATTTGGTATATATATATATATAGCCAGTGTTTAATTTTCTTAAACTTCTGTTCCTTACTTCAACTATGAATTATTGTTATTGATTTAAACTTAACACTCCCATGTTTGGAGCTAGCGTGTATGTTAACTACACCACTCAGTGACTTAGAAGGCTGACTGACTCGGCTTATTGCATAACGTTAAGAACAATGCCTACAATGAGCATAGCCATTATGATAAGTTAGATTTTCTCACTATGAAGTCAGGACACATAATCAGACACATGCTAAAATTAAAACGAAGTATATACGTATAGGAGAATGTGCTAGCACTCGACGTGTGGATGATACAGTAGCCTGAAGTATTAGCTCTATCTCCTGTACATATGACGTTTTCCGGTTATCCAGAACGTCTTCAAGTCGAAAACCAGCAAATAAACGAAACCGAGATTTCTTATTTTCGTTTATCACCATTTTAACTCAACAGCTCTATCACATACCTAGTTCTAGCAGTATATGTAACTTTGTCATCACTTGATAGAGGAAAACAGTCTTGGCGATTTTGGACTAATTATTTTATTATTATTATATGCTAAGTGTTACAAATTTTCAGATTACATTCTATAACCTCTGAAGCCACGTATCCCTGCTTATGAAAAAGTAAAGAAACAAATATCAGATAAAATACTGCTAAATTAAAAGCTATGTAGGGTTGGCTACTAAACTCAACAAAAAAAAATCAAGCAAGACAGAGATGAAATTGGACATATCACTTTATCTGGCTAAGTATCTCATAACAGATTCAGCCGTCTTGTCCTTATATGGATAAAAAAAATCCATACATTACTGGCTTCTTCACAAGCAAAACAAATAGAACCAGACTTTCCAATCGTAAAATATTATTGTTATTATGACTAGGAAAATAGGTATAAAAGTAGTGTACTAAAGCTAACTAAAGGAAAGGTACAACCAATAAAGTTAGACATTTTATTCAAAATCCAAGTTGTTTATGTGTAATTTTTAACAGTGAAAGGTGGTCAGCGGGAAATTTGAAGATTTATAACACTAAAAATCGGAATTCGATACCTGTGGTGAACACAGTATAAATAGCTTCGTAGATAGCCCATTGACTAACATTGCGATTAACAATAAACAAACAAACAAACAAGTCTGTACAAATGTGTTGGGTAAGCTAAATAAAGATACTGCGTTAAGAAACACACCTCATGTCGTTCATTTGCACATGTACCAATCGACTTAAAGCACACTACAGCACTATAAAGCACAAAATATATTATTTCAATACTTTTGGGAAAATACACTTGTATGATTTCATAACTTCAAAAATATCTTGGCGACATACGTTCAACTAAAGCTTTTTTTAATAAGGTTTTGTGGCCAATCTTTTCATATATTTAATATTTCATAACGACAACTTATCTTAGTTCCTTAGCAAATATTAAATTTGCATTTATAATTTTAGACATTCAGATTACGGAATAAATTTATCAAGTCACACTCACAAAATATCTTAACATTACTTTACATCAGTTTTATCTCATTAGAAGTAAGAAGAACAGTCATAGTTGGCAGATGGATAGAAGAAAGTTTTGTTTTGCTTTTTAAGAATACTTGAGAAATCGTAATCCAAAGCGTGTGTGTAATATAAACATGCACCAGTCGTTCACCCTCAATAGCTTGTCTTATCTATTACGAGCGAACGTAAATACAACGACTATGTATAATGCCGAAAATTATGTTAAAAGCAGTATCACACGAAGTAACGTAATCATGTTAAAAGTAATTTTAAGAGGCGTAATTATCTTAAAAGTAGTTCCTTATAAAGAGGCGTAATTATGTTAAAAGTAGTTCCATTTAAAGAGACGTAATAATGCTAAATGTAGTTTCATCTGAAGGGGCGTAATAATACTAAAAGCAATTCCATGTTTACCAAACAATGTTAAAAAAGACAAAAATGTATAATGTTTGTGCAATAACATTTGAATTAAAATTTAATACAAAGCTGTTATATATATATAATTTTTCTATATCTAACTTTGCTGTCCATACAGACGGCTGTTAGTCTCTTCAGCCTTCATGTCCTCTCAAAAGTAACGTCGTCGATGACTCAGCGAAAAGTAGAAAGCCTGTATCTGTTATATCCTGCGGTTGGCGTTGTGTGGAGAGCTCATTACGTAGCTTTTGCTTAATAATGAAATAAATAGTTAAATATTTGTATGAAACCATAGCAAACAAAACTTCAACAGAAATGTTAAATAAGTGCCACATTCCGCTGCTGAGGGAAAAGTGCCTGATACTTCTAGTCTGAAAATATTTGAACATCATACAAGCACACGCAAACTGTTTTTGTAGTTTCCTTAAGTTTTACAATAATTAGCTTAGCAGTAAGATAACATACCGTTGTCGACCACGTTTAGGTTTAATCTCGACGTTTTATAGCAGGGATGTGGAGATACGTACGTTTTAACACGCGAAATTCAGCGGGTTTGAAATATTTTTGCTAAAAACTTAAAAACTTTTTAAGGCTTCTGTAATCAGAATTCTTTGATAGTTCTAAGCCTTACAAATGTTGGATATACTTGTAATGCTATGGCATAAAAATAGTGGTTTAATCCAACTTAGTGTCGTTTTGCAAATAATTTATAGGTTTTAGTTCACTATAATCACAACGCAGATATTCAACGCTGAAGTAAGAAATTTTCTTCCATATTGGTGTTTAAAAATTACTGTAATCTTGACGTACACTTTAAAAACTGCACTGTTTAGTAAAACCGTGATTGACCTATGTCACAAGAATCGACTCATGTAGCGATAATTACCTGTTACTATATTGTTGTTGTTTAGAGAAAAGAAAATCAACTCTAAAACGAGATTTTCATATAATTTCAAGAAAAATACTTTATTATACAGGTAAGTTCTGGAATAGTTTAAGAAAAATTTCGTCGGTGTTCGTCAGGCAAAACTTGGTTTTTGAACTGAAACTTTCTCTTAGTGAAAATAAATCAACCAACAGAGTAACATCTAAGGTTGATATCAGGTTCTCTTTTTTTTATTGTTGTCCTCCGCGATAAGTATACGGATTTACAACACTAAAATCATGGGTTTCGATTCACAGTTTCGATACAGAAGATAGCCCGATGTAGTTTTACTATAAGAAAACACACAGACGCAACATATTTTTTACTGTTTATTTTATGGATCAGAACAAAGCTACACAATGAATTGTCTGTATTGTGGTTACCTTGGGCTTTGATTCACGTTTTTCAGCATTATAATCTTTCAGACATACCGCTAAGCCACTGGGGGACTTCTTCATGTATAAGCGTTTTTGTATGGTTTTGATAGCAAATGCAATGTGTAATACAAAAACAGCTGAAAACTCAAGAAATCTTCATACGTTCGTCATAATTCACCAGACAACACTCAAAGCAAATATTCAAACATTTACATACCCAAGTCGTCTACAACAAGAGATTACTAGGGCCTAAATGGGGATCATTTAATACTTACATATATATATACCCATAAATAAACAATAACATAGAAGCTCTCATCCCAATTACAAAAGTACATCCGATTAACAATAATAAATAAAGTACACAATTTTTATGTATATTACTATTCTGTTTGTTTTTTAATTTCGCACAAAGCAACTCGAGGGTTATGTGTGCTAGCCGTCCCTAATTTAGCGGTGTAAGACTAGAGGAAAGGCAGCTAGTCATCACCACCTACCGCCAACTCTTGGGCTACTCTTTTACCAACGAATAGTGGGATTGACCGCCACATTATAATGCCCCAGCGGCTGGAAGGGCGAGCATGTTTGGCACGACTCGGGAGCGAACCCGCGACCCTCGGATTACGAGGCACACTCTTTAACGCGCTTGGCCATGCCGGGCCGTATTACTACTTGATTTTAGGTGTATGATAGAAACAGTTCAGGAGTAAATAAAACAATGCATATACCTCAGATGGACTACATATGAAAAAATAATTTTAAACTACCGAAGAATGACTGAGTCTACAGGTGTGCTTTAAACTTAATACACTCAGATGTTGGATTGTTTCGAAACTTAAACATTTACTCATATAGTTAGCGGTGGGTAACTAATATTACAATTTTTTTCTTCTCTGAAAATTGCAATATTTCGTTGATTGATTTATTGTTATATATATAGAATATTAATATTGAACAGTCAAATAATATAAAATAAAAGAAAACCGAAAGTACTGACTACTGTTATGTAAATGTCGTGTAAATATTTTGTAAGAGACAACATGTCGTGTTGTGTTTAAATTTTCATTTCTATTATTCATTTTTCCATATTTATATTATTGTTTCGAAGTTTAAACTAATATTTTGTTATTCATTTAGGGTAACATTTAGAACTTTCTTGAATTAAGTAGATCAATCATATGTTTGTAAATAAAGTGCTGGTGACTTCGTGTCTGGACGTGTAGTCTCGTGCAAGAACGGACATGCACGGATTGCTCTGGAGATCTGTAAAAATTTCGCGGTCTTTCGAGGAGTTTAGGCCTACAATATATAAACAGACGAAGATGCGAGAGAGAAGAGAGATTCAGACATCAGTTTTTATTTGAAGAAAAAGAGGAGTCAGACATCAGTTTTATTTCAAAAGAAGAGAGTCAGTTATTTGAGAAAGATTAAGTGTTTGCTGTGATTTTTCAACTTGAATTTGTGACTAAAGTTAGATCTACGGAAGCTTTGATTCTATTTCGTCAATCTCTACGATTCATCTGAATTACTGCTTGTGCTGAGAGTCGGCGAATTTATTGAACTGTGAACTGTTTCTGAACTTCTTCATTTAAGCTTCGGAATTTCTTCGTGGGACCAAATTCACACCCTAGACTGGAATTTGAGACTTTCATTTTAGATCATTATATTCGATACAGGCCAGTACCATTTTGTATTGTGATTAATTTTGAAGTTTGAAACTAATATTATTTTGTTTTGTAATTAATTTCGAATGTTGTAACTTAATATCTGTCACTGTTATTATATAATTTATGTTATATCTGTTATATTTGTTAATAGTTTAGTGTAATAAATTATACAAGCTGTTATCTGTGTTTTTCTGTTGCGTTTAGTCTACGAAGAACATAAAACATAAAAATATACGTAAAAACTTTTCCAAACCTTTGGCTAATAACTTCTTTTTGTCTTTGGTTTATTTTATTTTGGTTATAATTAGCCAGAGGTTTGATGCTGCTGTTATTATTTTAACATCCAAATTAACTTGAATAATTCGTATATAAAGATATAATATTTTTAATCAGGGTGTGTTTGACGTCGTCAGTCGTTTACCATATTAAATAGGAGAGCCGTAAATATTTTTCACTAATTTTTCACGTACTGAGCGAACTCACATGGTAGTAGATATTCTGCTTTCGTCACATTCTTATACACGTAAACCTTCGGATAATTTTAAATGAATCATTATACAGGTGCTACCATCTAGAAGGCTTTGAGAGATATTAGCTCTTCTGTATTTTTTCTGAATTTTTGATAAAAGTAAGACATAGAAGGTCCGTCGATAAAGGAAAAAAATTGTTTTATTAGAAAAAACAATTTACGTTACGTATGCAGAACAAATCATATTATTTTATGAAAAAATATAAATGTAGGATAGTAATACTTCAATTTTTCCCTTTAGAACATAAAGTATTTTATTCTTATTTTAGTTTTACATTTAACATATTGCATCTCTACATTAAAAGTTACCATGAAGAATCAGCTTTGCTAAAAAAGTAAAAGTATTATCATGTAAAATAAAAAAAATGGTTCTGAAAGATACCGGTAGGTGAAAAAATACAATTCTGTTTGTTTTGGAATTTCACACAAAGTTACTCGAGGGCTATCTGTGCTAGCCGTCCCTAATTTAGCAGTGCAAGACTAGAGGGAAGGCAGCTAGTCATCACCACCCACCGCCAACTCTTGGGCCACTCTTTTACCAACAAATAGTGGGATTGCACGTTACATTATAACGTCCCCACGACTGGGAGGACGAGCATGTTTGGCGCGACACTCAGATTACGAAGCGCACGCCTAAACGCGCTAGGCCATGCCGGCCTAAATACAATTCTAAGAGACATGTTAGTCAATGGTTAACGAATTTAAAACGAGATTGTCTTAAGATGCGTGCCTTTCAAAGTATAAGGGGTCCAAGATCAAAGTCCCAATAATGATAATTCCTTTGTGATATTGTTATCATTAGTAATAAGAATACATTAGTAGTTTGCTTTGTTAACAATAATATATGTATGTGTGTATATTTATTATCCAAACATACCTTAACAGTTTATATATATGTATAATACCAGCTGCAATACTTGTCAAATGACAGGAAAATATTTAACCTTAATTAAATCAAAGTGAGTTTAACAACAATCTCATATTTTAAAGCAATAGCGTGAATATAAATTTTATCCCAAAATTTTAAAATTGTAACAATTGTACACGTTTACAGTTTGCTTTCCAACTACTAATAAACTATGATTTTCCTGATGACAAGAAACCTACTTGAAATGAAAATGTATTCTCGAGACGGCTGGTATGGGTATTAAAATAATGTACAGAATAAAGTTTCGACTTTCTTCAGTCATATTTAACTTTTAATCGAACAGTTTGGAGACTTAGTGTACAAGATTTCTTTTTGTTATTTAGACCTTCCTACTGTGGTTTGAAAATAAATTTATTTGAAGACATTTATATTTATTTTATTGTTTCGCTAGATGTCCTTCGCGTGTAACGTGTGGTTATTAGTATGCAACTGGGTGTGATCTAGTGTTTGAATGTTGAGTTGTGAATGGATTGGGTTTCCAAATGAGACACGCTGCCACGTTATAGATATAATTGTCAAGTCCTTTTTTTAACTTTTAAGGCCAGATAACGCCCTTAAAGTAACGAATGTTGCATGCTGACAAACTTTCCTCTAATCGGTGGTTCAAAATTAAGGACAGGTGTGTCTGAAAGCGGAGTCCTTGATCTGTCAATTTAGTTAATCTGCAGATAAAGTGCCGTTCAAATTTCCAAATTCCAATTTTAGTCGAAATAAAATACATTACTCCGCTCAAAAAAAACGTGTTCCACGTGTTATCTGTTTACAATGAAAGTCTCGGCCACAGAAATTGTATCTTATACAGTCATGTGAAAAAGTTAGGACACCCTATGAAAGCCTGTGTATTTTTGTAACGTTTTTGGATATATAGATATTTAATCTCAATTTCAACAATGCTGAGAGATTATAGGAATATAACTAAACAATTAAAACTGAAGAAAAGACTTTTCAAGATCTTCTGTAAATGTAATTCTACAAAAATGCATATTCTAATTGAGGAAAAAGTTAGAACACTCCCACATTTATTCCCACTTAAAATGGCACAACTCACACACAGGTGTATCACACCAGGTGCACATGATTAGAAAATCATTACACAGCATTTTGAATGAGGCTTTCCCTATTTAAACCTCAGACATTTAGTTTGGTGTGTTCCTTCCCGTCGAATTGCTCGCTCGTGCCACTTCCGCGCTCTTTGATTTTGCATGGATTAGTGTGTCGTTCTTTGCCATGCCAGTTCGGGGTGTGCTTGTTGTGTTTATTACCGTGTCCTGAATCGTGTTCGGCCGTGACTCTTGATCGAGTGTCGCGCTACTGCCTTTTCTGTTTGTGTGTATCAGAACTCGTAGGTCGGTAAGGCTTCGGCCCTCTGCCATACTCTGTTCGCCAGCGGTCTATCCGCTTTGTGGTGCCCGCAGCCTCGCTACCCTCAGCGATCACTGACGCCTTGAACGCTGCTGTCGAGGTTAGCAACACTGAATGTTTGCAACATTTTGGAAACGGGCGGTATGTGGCGCCCGTCGCTTGCTGGACCAGGGGGACTTTCCCTTGGGGGACCAGCGTGTGTCTGGAGCGCAGGCCGGACTGAACATTAAGTAAATAGCACTTCGGTCGGCCCCATTCGAAATGGCCCATGACGTGTTGACGGCATATGGGACTGCCAGAAAAATATAGTTTGAGGCGCAGAAGTCGCGCCCTCAGGCGTGTAAGGGGACCTGGCGGGTGTGTATGGACATGCGAACACCGGTTCTAAACTTTCTTACTGTGCAGGGGCGGTAACATGTAATTACTCAGGTATGCGTCGCTTCTGTAGCCGTTGTGGCAAAGGCCATTTGGTGGCTGACTGCCTGACCCCGCGGTGTGGGTTATGTCAGAATTTCGGACACGAGGTTAGTGCCTGCACCGTTATGTGTGCATTGTGTGTTGGTGGCCACGCGTCCTCGCGGTGCCCGAGTCGTGTGACTACGTATGCCTCGGGGGTTGCTTGGCCACCGCCGACACCTAAGCCCCGTACGACCAGAGCGAAACGGGCAGAGTTGGCAGCGACTCCTACTGGGTCGACTGTAGTGCTTGTAATAGGATCCCCAAGGAAGTACCTGTCCAAGAGGCTGTGGCGTACGGGGAGGCCGTGGCAGCGTCTTCTGAGAAAGGCCAATCCTGACCGCCAGTTCAAGGTGACTGGGTCCTCGGGGAGTGTGGGTGGCGCTCCTGGTCCTGTTGGGGTGGAGGGGGCCTCTGAGGAGGTTTTGGCCCCATCTTCAGGCCCGGGTCTGGACGGCGCTCCTGTGGGGTCCAGGAGAACCTGAGTGTTCCTGTGGCGTTGCCAGGCTTAGTGGGGGATCAGACCTCCCTGTCGGGTGGACTGTGGATCGGGGGCAGTGTGGACGCCCAATTTCTACCTGCCTCTGTAAGTATCGGGGAGGGGTGTTCTGAAGAGGGTCCTCCCCCTGTTCAGGATGTGTCAGTGGGAGAAGTCGGAGACTTTGAGGAACCTCTGGGTTCCTCTGCTCCCCAGCAGAGGTTCCGAAGGTCCTTCGCCAACAGCCTTTGAGTCTGCGGATGTGCCAGCTCCCTCCCCTGTAGCTCCAACCCTGACTCTGGATGAGCTGCCTTCACCAGGCTCATTTCTGAGTTTCTTAGACTTCCCTGTCTCCAAGGGTGAGTGAGAATAGTGGGGAGTTGCAGGGGCCTAGCAGCCCCGATGTGTTATCAGACTTCTGTCGGACGTTTCTCGCGTTCAGCGGCAGTGGTCGGATATCGGTGACCGCTACTGTGTGGAGGAGGTGGGGTCGGGTAGTCTCGAAAGGCCGCACGCTCCCCTGTCTCCGCCTACATCGTCCAAGCAGCAGCGTCACTATGTCTTTCCCTCTGATTGGTTGATGTATTTTTCCTGCATCACTTTAAACATTCAAGCGATGCGTAGCATTACTGACCAATTCTACATATTCTCTCTGTTCAACCGCTTTGCAGTTGATGTGATTTTCTTGCAGGAGACCCATTTTGTCTTTAGAAGGAACCACTTCTCATTCTCATCCCGACACCCTGTCCGCGCCTTCTGGTCGTTTGGCACTACATGTTCGCGTGTGGTGGGGTTCCTTTACCATCATCCTCGCGTCACACAGTGAAGCTGAGGGGCGAGTGGTGTATGTTGATGTTGTTACCGGGAATCATAAAATTCGGCTAATCGATGTCTATGTGCCTATTGAGCAAGGGGAGAGGAATGCTTTCTTCTCGGGCTTGAACAGGTTCATGATCACACAGACCGATATCGTCCTTGGGAGGCGACTTCAACTCTCTTTTGGATCCTCACCTCGACAAGATTGGGGGTGATCTTAGTACTGGTGATTGGAGTACGCACTCTGGCGCACATTGTATAAGTCTGCTTTTGTGGGTACCTGGTTCGGTCGTGACGTTTCATCTCGCCTTGACTGGTTCTATGGGACATCCGGCCTGCAGCAGAGCATCAGCGGGCCAGCTGTTCATCGGGTTGGGGATATCTCGTTTTCTGTGTCTAACCATTGGGCATTTTTTGCCACATTCCTGGATCTTGTCCCGAATTGTAGGGGTCCCAGTGTGTGTAGGCTCAATGTCTCCCTTCTTGCCGTGGATGGGGTGGTAGACGCTTTGCTTGCCCTTGTTTGGGGACTCTGATCTGTCGAGTCTGTCACTGGCCCGCCGCCAGGCTTTGCGAGGCAAGAAGGACATGGCTGCCTTGCTTCGTGGCAAACCATCAGATCACTGGGTCCTTTCGAATATTGAAGCACTATGTAAGGATATAGGTTTGGATTATTCCAATCAGTTCCGAGCGGCGAGCATCTCTAGTTTGATTGAGTAGGTCGATTCTAGTGCTGCCACCAGCGTTTTGCTGTGCAAGGCACAGGAGATGGCTAAGACCCGTCACATCTTCAGTCTGGTGTTGGAGAATGGTCGTACGTCATCTCACATCTCTGAAATTCTGGACGTGTGCCACAACTATTATCGCCGTTTGTTTTTTGCCTCGCCTGTGGACGAGGGGATGTGTAGGGACATTACACAGTTTTTTCCCACCCTTTCACGACCACCTGGTGAAACCTTTCTCCTTTGGTGAATGTTTGTTGGTTATTCGGTCCATGCCACTTGGTAAAGGTCCTGGATTGGATGGATTGCCAGTGGAATTTTACAGCCACGTTTGGCATGTCGTCAGACCCTCCTTCGTCCGACTATTTAACGACTGTCTAGCTGCTGAATATCAGCCACTGGGAATGCAGGATGGGCTAATTACGCTTATATGTAAGAATCCCAGCCAGTCTGAAGATCTTTCCTCATGTCGCCTCATTTCTTTCTTGAAGGTGGATGCAAAGATCATCTCTAAGGTCCTTTGTGCCCGTTTGGGTGCGGTCATGCCTTCCTTGGTCTGCTGCACTCAGACGTGTGAGACAGGAGTATCGAACAAAATCTTGCTCCTCCTGGACTTGTTTAATTATATCCCTGCGGTCTTTGTGTCCCTCGATCAGAGCAAAGCTTTCAATCGAGTTCACCATGGCTTTCGTTTTAGAGAGGTATGGTCTCCCTATAGGTTTTGTCTGCTACATGAAGGCCTTTTACACGTTCGCTTCAAGCAGGCTCTTGGTTCACGGGTATTTGACGTCCTCCTTTCCCATCTTGCAGGGGGTTCGTCAGAGCTGCCCGTTGTCCTCAACACTCTATGTGTTGGTTAGTGAGTGCCTTCTCTCTTACCTGTTCCACTCGGCTTTGGTGCGTGGTCTCCAGCTGCCGGGAGGTTCGTGCGTGACGTATGTTGCGTATGCAGAAGATGTGAACCTGTTCCTCGAGAACTTATCATCCTTAAGTTCGGCGCTGGCCATCGTCCATCGTTACTCTCGGGTCAGCGCAGCCCACCAAAATGTCCCCAAGTCTCGTGCTAGGGACTTTGGCAAATGGGCCTCGTCTGTCGACTCTTCGTTTGTTTTGGATTGGATCCCCTTCCCGATCATTTGCTTTGGGGTTCGTTTTCTCGCGAGCCCTGGGGCTCCTTGGGAGGGAGTGGTTCAGCGTGTTGGTTCGGCCATGCATAATTACCGCTACTTCCCTGTCAATCTGTTTTACAGGGCAGAGGTGGTGTGGAGTAGGATTCTTCCCTTGGTCTGGTACCTGGGGGCCATCCTACCTCTGGATGACTGCGCGGCTCGGGCCATCGAGCGCATTGTCCATGCATTCCTGTGGGGTGGCAAGCCTGAGGCTGTGTCAAGGCACTCCTAAACTCTGCCGCCTCGTAGGGGAGGTCTAGGCATCCCAGTGTCTTTCCCTTTTCCTGTCTGTCTCCTTTCGTTGTCTGTCCTTGGAGGGTCACCTCTGTTACTAAAACTCATGCGATTCTTGGTTGGCACAGGGCGCAGGCTCTTTGGTATTCCTTTGAGCCTGCAGACACCTATGTGTTTTGACCCTCTGCCCTGCTGCTTCAGCGTTGCGGCGGTATCGTGCTGTATCTGCCGAAGTTCCGACGGACTTCCGGTTTCTCTACCATCTGCTCGTCCCTGCCTGTACCCATAGGATTGAGCACTACCATTCTGCTCTTCCGTGGGACGTCGTCTGAGGCCGCGTTGCACTACACAATATTGATCGACACCTTCAAGCTTTCAACTGGCACGTGGTGCATAACATCCTTCCGGTGAGGGACCACTCCTACCCGTGTAACTCTTGTCTAACTGAGTTGTGTCCAGTGTGTCATGCCAAGGTTGGAGTCTGTATTGTACAGGTTGATTCTCTGTACGACGTCGGCAGAGATCTGGGTAAGGGTTGCGGGCCTTTTCCGGGTACCTTCCCAGTCGACAGAGACCATTCTGTACCATGTACCTGTCCCTGTTCCCAGCAACCTGACCTTTATTTTCCAGTATACATTGACCATCTTTAAGTTCGTCATCTGGCTTGCTTGAAACAAACTGTTCTTCGAGCAGGTCCCTGTGTTGTACTTTATGATACTGGGTAGGGTCAAATATCGGCTGTTGCTCCGTCTTGAGGCAGACTACCAGCGGCTGGGTTCCCAGGACGTTTTACCAAATCTGGCATCCGGACGTCTAGCCCCTTTGTGTGTTGGGGAGATTGGCTTCTTAGCCGCCCTGCCACCACTTTCGCCTCTTTTCCTTTTTTTCCACTGTATGTTGTAAATATTACTTGTTTTTTGTTTTTTTCTTCTTGTATAAATTTACTGTTGTAAATATGAATTGTTTTTTCTCTCTTTGGTATATCTTTAATGTTGTAAATATTGATTGTTTTTTCTCTCTTTGGTATATCTTTAATGTTGTAAATATTGATTATTTTTTCTCGTTGCGTATATTTAATGTTGAGAATATTAATTGTTTTTTTTCTCGTTGCTTATATTTAATGTTTAGAATATTAATTGTTTTTTTTCGTTGCGTATATTTAATGCTTAGAATATTAATTGTTTTTTTCTCTCGCTGCGAATATTTAATGTTGAGAATTTCAATTTCTTTTTCTCGTTGCGTGTATTTAATGTTGTGAATAAATTTGAAATTCCATATTTCTTGGATTGTGCGTAGATTCTCGTGCCGTTCTTTGTCGTGCCCGTTAAGGGTGGTTGTATTGTGCATTACCGTGTACTGTTTCATGTCTGGCTCATTGTGTATCACTCAGCCATGTGTTGTGTCCGCGCTGTTTCGCGCTGAGTGCTTTCCGCATTTTGGCGGCGTGTGATACGTGGCGACGTTGGCGTCAGTTGCTCATGCCCTTCACATGCTGGACTAAGGATACTTTCCCTTGAGGGACCAACGTGAGCCTGTGGGGTGGACCGGGCAGAACATTAAGTGGATCACCCTCAGGTCGGCCCCCTTATAAATTTCCCATGACGTCGTCAAGGACGTGTTGTTGGCGTATGGGACTGTGCAAAATATTGAACATGAGGTGCAGCAGTTGCGCCCCAAGGTGTGTACAGGGACCAAGCGTGTGTGTATGGGCATGCAGACGCCAATCCCTAACATATATATATATAAAACTCTTGTGCGTCTGAGTTGTGTCCAATGTGGAGTCTGTCCGGCGTCGTCGGAAATCTGGGAAAGGGTTGCGGACCTTTTCCGGGTCCCGTTCCATCTCGGTGAAGATCATCCTGTACCATGTACCTGTCTCTGTTCCAGGCCACAGAGCCTTTACCTTTCAGTACACAATTACCATCTTTAAGTACGTCTACTGGCTTGCTCGGAACAACTTGGTCTTCGAGCAAGCACTGGTGTCGTACTTTTCGATACTCGGAAGGGCCAGGTATCGGCTGTTACTCCAAACATCTCGCCCTTTATGCATTGGTGTGGAGTCGGATAAAAGTCGGCTTCTGAACCCCCTGCCTTCACTCTCTCTTTGTTTTTGTTATTCTGTGTTAATTTTTGTATATATTTATTTTTTGTTTGTGTATATTTAGTGTTTTACGTTTTTATATATTTCATGTCTTGCCTTTTTGTTCTGTTTTTTGTTGTAAATAAATTCAAATTGAAAACAAAAGAGCTGTTTGAGACCTTCAGAAAGAAAATTGTAGCAACTTATGAGTCTGGGAAGTGATTTGAAAAGATCCCAAAAGATTTTGAAATCAGCCGTTTCAGTGTCTGGAAAATAGTCGACAAGTGGAGGGCTTTCAAAACAACTGCCAACATGCCCAGGTCTGGTCGTCGAAGCAAGTTAACCTTGAGAACAGACCACAAGATGCTAAAAGAGGTCTCAAAAAACCATAAAATATCGTCGCGGGACCTACAGCATGTTCTGCTAATATTGATGTGAAAGTGCATGCCTCTCCAATCAGAAAGTGACTGCACAAGTGTAACTTGCATGGAAGGTGTGCAAGGAGGAAACTTAAAACATCAAGGCTAGACTAAAGTTTGCCAGAGAGAATGTAAACAAAGACCAGGACTTTTTGAATAATGTTCTTTGAACAGATGAGTCCAAAATTGCATTATTTGGACACCAGAACAGAAGACATGTTTGTCGTAAACCAAATACAGCATTCCAGGAAAAGACCCTGTAAAGCTTGGAGGTGGATGTGTCATGGTTTGGGGCTGCTTTACTGTAGCAGGACCTGGACAGCTCACAATCATAGAATCTACCATGAATTCTATTGTGTATCAGAGGGTGCTCGAGGATCATGTAAGAAAATTAAAGCTGAAGCGGAACTGGACCCTGCAACACGACAATAACCCAAAACGTACCAGCAAATCCATCAAGGACTGGCTGAAAACTAAGAAATGAAGAGTCCTGGAATGGCCGAGTCAAAGCCCAGATCTTAATCCCATTGAGATGCTGTGGGGTGACTTGAAACGGGCTGACATGCAAGAAATCCCTCAAATATCTCACAACTGAAAGAATTCTGTACCGAGGAGTGAGGCATTCTTCAGGCTGATGTTGGATACTGGTAGATGGCTACGAGAAGCGTCTCACTGCAGTTATTTCAACCAAAGGGGGTAACACTAGCTATTATGGAGTAGGGTACCCAAACTTTTTCCTCAGTTAAAATATGCATTTTTGTAGAACTACATTTACAGAAGATCTTAAAGTCTTTTGTCCAGTTTTAATTATTTAGTTATATTCCTATAATTTTTCATTATTGTTGAAATTGAGATTAAATATCTATATCTAAAAATATAGACTTTCATAGGGTGTCCTAACTTTTTCACATGACTGTAAGTTTAAGTGGTTCCCTTCTATTACAGCGGTAAGTCTATGAATTTACAACGCTAAAATCAGGGGTTCGATTCTCCTCGGTGAACTCAGCAAATAGCCCCATAGAGCTTTGCTGTAAGAAGACACACACGTTTAAGTTTAAGCAAAATTACGATATAAATATGCCAAAATTATATAATTTCGAATTGATTTCTGCATACAGAACGAAAAATTATATTTTTAAGGGCATTCTATAAATTTTATTTCCATTATTTTATTTCAATTGTCCTTAATTTTGAACTTAAGCTACTCTTGTCTCACTCAACATTGGGATTTTTAGCCTTTCTCCTATAATGCATCAATAGGTGTCGCACTGGTACAGTGGTAAGTCTACGGATTTATAGCGCTAAAATCAGGGGTTCGATTTTCATTGGTGAACTTAGCAGATGATTCGACGTGACATTGCTAGGAGAAAACACACCCCCACCATAATTTCAAAGAGTGGAGCACGTTATAATGGCAAAAAGCCATGAAATATGAACCTTAACACATACACAATTGAAGTATCCTTAACATGTTTAAATTTTTTTCTGATGTTCAGAATTATGTCTCATGTGTTCTGTATATATTCATATTATTCATAAAATAGTTAGGAAAATGAAACAAAATATCTACATTGCACAATATTTTTTCTCATTGTCTTAAAAGCTGTGAAATAATTTTTTTACAACTTTTACGAAATACACTGATCCCTCTATAAAAGAAAACCGGCGTTTAAATGTGAATTGAAACGGTCATGAACATGAAGAGATATACTATATTTCTTATGTTAATTAAAATAAGATGTAAGCAAGTTTGTTCTAAAGTATATTATTAAAAACACTCTTACAATACACAGTACTGCACAAATACTAGGTCTTTTATTAGTAGTTAATATGTCACTATTTTGATAGGACTAGGAAATTCGATAGCTAAAAGATGGCGCTGTTCAGATAAATAGATTTTTCAAAACGCCACCTAAGTCTGTAAAATGATATGAGACAATGTTTTAAACATAGGGATACAACGTTCAGTCTCAGAATGACACTCATTTATACAGTAACGTTCGTTGTACTTTACATTATTCGAACAAGTTTAGCTCCATTGAAGTTTCGTAGTGTTTCAGTTACTTTGATATCTGGCATCAGACAAGTACTGTGAGTCGTAAACAATATGATTATAACGTTTCGCTCTTGAAAAATATATTTATCATCTACAGTTTAAAGCGAATTTTGAAGTACTAAAATTAAATAATTTCCATTTTCATTTCTGTTGTCTAGTGCAATTAGAAAATCTTTTTGTTTACTTGTTGTTGTTGTTTTTCAAATCGGCGCTCTAAAACAAATATAAGAAAGTAAAAGTAATTACTATTCTGTGTATCTGATAGTCGGGAATATATTTCAGTAGCACTAAATCTTTGTGCTAATCTATAATTCTTTGACATAATTTATCTCTTGTTTTGTTCAGTGATTCCAATCATGACGTGACTGAACGAGAGACGCGCAACCTGTTGTTAACTTTAGTAACGGTTTCAGTGGCAAAGTCGGTCTTAAACTATAAAGACAACAAGTAACGAACTTCGAGTTAATTCTAATAACATCTTGTTTCTTCAGGGAGGTATGGATCAGTCGGTTAAAACGATAAATGCACACAGAAAGGCTGTATTTTCGTGGCTGCAAAATCGAAGAAGATTCGAGAATGCAGAATTAGAGTCCTTGTACCAGCGATACATGTTCAAGACTCAACAGTCCTCAGTCACCAGTATCTTAGTCTTGTTCATTCTATTGACTGGTGTTTTAACAATTCTCCACTTCTCATATGCTAAAACTATTACAGCAGCTAACCTGTACTTTCTGATAAACTGCCTGAGTTTTATCGGCATTCTAGCTTTTATCCACACCAGATGGCTTAAAGACTCGCATCTGTTTCCTCTGTGCTACGTTATTTCATGCTTCTTTGTAAGTTTCTGCCTAGTCTGTCTACCTCTGGACATTGGCTCTCGAGGAACATGGGGTCAAGGCTCTTGGGGTGGACAACATAGTGCAGCTGATGGAGTGTGGGAGATACTGTATTGTTTATTTGTGTCTTACACTATGTTGCCTTTGAAGACAAGAGTAACAATGGCTCTTGGTATCGTCTTACCAGTTATCCATACAGCTGTAGCCTCAACGATGACCCAAATATTTTCTGGATTACTGATGCATCAGGTAAGTTATATAGATTTGTACGACTTAAATTCCGATATCTGAAATGGAATAAGTTAGTTATACAAATGTCGCTCATTCATAAAGTCTTGAGCGTGTATATACAATTCAGTACCTGAACCAGTTACTCATTATTTGCCGAATATCTGTAAAAAAACGAAAAACACACAAGAAATATCACTGTACTTTCGTGGTTGATGACCTCAGGTTTTGTTGCTGGTTTCTTCAAAGGAAAAATTGGTCATTCTAACTGTTGATTTGCTTTACTAAACTTCTCACCCAATTTTGCTAGAATGTAACCTCTTCGACTATTTCCAAACTTGCTAGATTTATATGTGGTTTAGTACTTCTACTTTGAGGCAAACAGTAACCGAAGAGATGGCTCATCCTAAACCCAGAACTTATAAGTTAAAGTTGCTTCACAATGAGACATAATTTGTGTACATACAAGGAAAGACAAATTTGTACTCGTAATATCAGTACTTTCTGAATTTTGCTTCTTGAACGTTAACGGTAATAAATCTTTGTTGTACTTGTTGAACGTTAAGATGCATGTTGCTGCTGTATTTACCGAACATTTAAGTAATGTGTGGAATAGATTAATCCAGCATAATTGACATTTATATCAAAACCATCTTCATTTCTAGATCCTGAATCTTTCATTGTAGAAGTACCTAAAATATATTTTTATGTCTGCTTAAGAGCTTCGTTACCTTATCATGAGACATATTAAACATGATGTCCGATATAAATTTAATACGGGTTTGGTTTGTTTTGAATTTCGTGCAAAGTTACTCGAAGGCTATCAGCGCTAACCGTCCCTAATTTAGCAATGTAAGACTACAGGGAAGGCAGCTAGTCATCACCACCCACCGTCAACTCTTAGGTTACTCTTTTACCAAAGAATAGTAGGATTGACCGTCACCCCCACGGCTGAAAATGGGGTATGTTTGGTGTGACGGGGATTCAAAACCACGACCCTCAGATTACGAGTTGAGTGCTTTAAACACCTGGCCTAAATTTCATATGCATGCAACTTTACAGAACATAATTCACATTAGAAGACGTGAGGTGAGAGAAAAATGAGTATTTTATTATTTCCAGTATTTACTAATCTATTTTTTACTCCATACTTTTATTATCTGTTTTTATTCCCTACTCGTAACATCTATTTTTATTTATTAAATAATAACAGTTTTAACAGATAAATAATTTAAAAACAAGCGACAAAATAAGAAGGAAAATCCTGTTCTTTAATATGGCAAATCCTTTGTAATAAAACAGCTAGAGAACTTATTTCCTTCTATGTAGGCGGCGCCTAATTTGCTGCATCTTTAATGAGAAGGAAGTCTTATGATTGGTTATAAAAATATGTTTCATAAAACAACAAAAACTGTTTTCTGACACTAAAGCCCTTTCTGAAAGTCTTAACAAAAGTGAACAAATAAAGAAACAGTTGATAGTCCTTGACACAGACTGCTTGCTTGTTGTTACTTTGTTTTTGGAAAACCTTTGATGTCTACTTTGAGCAATATACTCTGACTCGGAAGAAACTCAAATGAAAAATGAAAAACAAAAACCAAGCACTTAGGTTAAGAAATTACAGTTCGTCTGTTTCAATCGGATATCAATTGTTGTCATCGAAATGTAATTATTAATTAGCAATAACTTGTTTTAATTACAACTGACTTTTTGTGTTACATTTCGGGTATCAATGTGTTGTTATCTTCAGAGAAGTCTTTAGAAGTAATACTTCTGTGTTGTTTGTGGTCAGAACACAAAGCCTTGACCTCTTGACGGAGTACAATCACGTTATCCACTCAAAGTATTTTTGAAAACATCGAGACGATAAGTAAATAGCATAAAGTAATAACAGTAATCAGAAACCATATAACACTAATATTACGACTAGTACACATCAAACTATGTAAAGACCCAGTGGAGAGGAAAATATTTTTTTACAACGTTACCGGTAAATTTAGATTAAAACGTATTGGAGAAACGAGACGACCAACAAGCCATTAACTTTATTGTAAAATCCTACCATGCGAGAGACGAAGACTGTGTGACAAATTGGAATAACACAAAAATATGTATATTTTTAGTAAATACTTATTTGTTTCTTGTTCAAATAGGTGAAACTCATTCGAACGATTAAATCATTAGATTCCATGGAAGAAGACTGGCGAATCCCAAATGTTACCAACATAAAGGGCCCGGCATGACCTGGTGGGTTACGACCTTCGACTCGTAATCTGAGGGTCGTGGGTTCGAATTCCCGTTACACCAAACATGCTCGCCCTTTCAGCCGTGGGGGTGTTATAATGTGACGGTCAATCCTACAATTTGATGGTAAAATAATATTTTAAGAGTTGGCGATGATTAGCTGCCTTCCTTCTAGTCTTACACTACTAAATTAGGGATGGCTAGCGCAGATAGCCCTCGTGTAGCTTTGCGCGAAATTCAAAATTAAACCAACGCAAAGGTAGTACTTTCCAAAACTTTTCTAAAGACTGTAAATAGAATATTAGTAATCGAAATGAAGAAAAGAAAAGTTTCAGTAATGAGTTGGTGTTGAATATATATAAATGAATAATTAATAGTTAACCTTAAGTGTTTGTGAAGACGAATCGTCTATATTACAGTTGGAGAAACAATGGAACACCAAAAATGTTTGATGCAGATGTCTCCTTTTTTTATAATCTTTACTCTTTATCAAAAACAATATTTGGCTGGAAAGAAAATACCAAATAATAAATATTTAGTAAATAATAAAATACGTAATGTAAGTTACACTAGTCAGCTACTTTATTACTTCTAGAGCTTGGTCTCAATGTGGTATAAACTCTGCAAGGTGTGAGAAAGAAATCATACGAAACCTCACGTTATCGGTTAGCTTTACACAAAAGAAAACAAAGAATAACACGTCCAGTCCTTTTCTTGAGAAATACTGTCTGTAATTTGGTCACAAATGTTAGCAGAGATATGTGGAATCGTGTGTGAACTTTACACTCTTCCCAAGGAAACTCAATTCTGATTGAAATCTTATGATGCCACCAATTGAGGAATATTGTTGACAAAATTCAGACGTTAAGATCGCGGAAAATTGTCTTGGAAGAACTCAGAGCTCTGGAGTAATCGGGACCAACAATAGTTGTCGGATTCACTCTGAATGCTATTCGTACATTTTAAAGGTATGAACTAATTTGCTTTTCCGCGCCATCTACCAGCAGCATGAATTAAGTTATATATTATAATTCATTTCGGACAAGTCTCCAATTTATTATGTTACGTACGTTACATATTACCATTTCCAATAACTGGAAATTCTAATTTTAATTTAGAAGTTAATTGAATATCATGATATTTATGATATTTACCAAGAAGATTGATACACACAATTTTCTTTTTTAACAGAATATATTTTAATATGCAAGCAACAATACAATTTATAGTAACTATTATTACAAATAGTTATCAACAATAGTGGTTTACACACAAGAGTTTCACAAACTGTACTGAATCTTGTATCTGGTCCAAAAGTGAATGTTTCATCGATAGTTCAGGTCCACAATGGGTATATTAACTCAGAGTTGATACTGTTACACCTCGCTTTAGCTAGCTAGCTTGGCTGGACTCGCGTCACTAAAGATAACTTTTTACCCACAAAGATATCTAATGTCTTCGAAAAAATACCAGCGTCCGAAGTTGATTCGCTAAAGTTGATCGGTTTATAACGTCCGAAATCTATAAATGTTTCTGATCAATTATCTGTAGTTTTCCTATTCATAAGCGTTAATCACAATTATTGCTTCCGGGGATTACTGTGTACTAACTCTAGCGACCAAACAATATTCTATTACTGCCTCTTGACATGTCGATTTAAAAACCTTTAGGCAAGGTCCAAGAAAGTTCAACTTGCAACAGTGCTGGCAATCACTAGCATTTTACATACATCGTAAAATGTTGGTTTTTAAGGACAATAATCTTCTATAAAATTAAAAAAGACACACACCAACAATATCCGTAACATGCGTCCAACTGAAACCAACGCAGATATGAAATAATGTATATCAGTGAATCCTTTACAATTGGAAGAGAAAACAACCACAACAAAAATGCTTAATCAGTTCCTTCATATTTTTCGTTTCTGAGATAAGCAGTTTCTGGACTTTTGTAGGCTGTAATATGAGAGTTATGTAACTTATTTTACATGGAACACTTAGGAATAGTCGAACTTAAACCAGTTAGTTAGTAAGGACTGTGACGTTTGTTGCTGTTTGCTAATCTGCATAATGTTCCTCGGTCCCTTACCTCTCAGCGGAAAACATAGTTTACTATTCAGTATATGTATTTTCTTTCTATTACGAATGTCGAAACACTCTGATGACAGATACTGTTGTTGAAAGCACCGTTCCTTTTTAGTAGGAGAACGGCTACCAATTCTCTTTGAAAGTCAGAAAGACCCTTACTCTTTCCCATTGTTTTGAAGTCTGAGATGGTCTAACTACATCTTCGAAGGAATCATCTGACAAAAGAGTTATGAGTCTGCATTATAAAGAATTAAAAATAAAAAAGCGTTACACGTCTGTTTGTGTTTCTTTGTGTGATATTCTAATAAACCTACCAACCAATGTAGTTAAATTTCAAAATGACCAAATTGAAGTCTCTTATTGATATTTGTCTATAAACAATGTATTGTTTTTGTAGGTTAAAAACGAATCGAAAAGAATTAAGAATTGCTATATTAAGAGGTATAAATAACTAATTCAAGCGTTTCTTTTTATAAAATAAACATAAGTGCGAGGAGTGCATTTGTTTTATCTGTGCTTACATACACATCAAATGTTGATACGTTAGAACGGTAAGATAAAGAAACAAATATGTTTCAATATTTTATCTGGTAATATAGCAAGAAAATGGAACAATTAGTGTTTCTTATTGTTTGATAAGCATTATTTTGTAATATATTTTAAAAGGTAAGTATTGGATTGTTCGCGAAAGTTCACTTTAAGTTAGATATCTTTATTTAACAAGCGTCGTAAAAAAAAGACTCCTGTCAAAATACAAATGCCTCGGCCTAAAAAGAATAATGTAGGCTTAACAAGTACTTATATTCTCTGAGCTCAACATTCAACTAATTATGAAGTAAGAAATAAGTGAACGAGCTTTATGTACTCATTAAATGCATGTTCTCTCTCTTTGAGATCACCGTAAAAAGTAAGCTGTGGCCACAAAGTCATAGATAGAGCTTTAAAATATTTATAGAACATACTGGCTGCTGGAACATCCTGGCTGCACTCTGTGCTAATTTAGCATAACTGTAACCACCAATATAGATAATAAAGAAAAATCTTTGGGCGAAGAGACTTATTTCATCGAAAGAATTCAAGGATTTAATGAAAAACAATACTGTTATGATTCATTAGAATCATGTTCTTTTTAGACCTTTTTTACTTTATTAAACCAATATAAAGGAACACCTTTATACTTATACTAATTAATAACTTATTATTAAACTGCAACGCCCCTTACAATCCCGTAGACATTTGTACTCTCGTCTCTAAAATATGTATGTGTCCGGCAACGGTCACTTGCAAACTCTCTCTTTCTTAACCTGAAGATGAACTAGGAAGGTCGAAACGTTGTTCTCTACTTATCAATAAAAGTGTTAATACCCATATCAGCCGTTCTGACATACATTTTTATTCCAAGTGGGTTTCTCATCATCAAGTAAAGTTACAAACTGTTGATACTTCCTTCGAAGGGCAAGTACGTCTTGTCATGATAAGTAGGTTGGCTATGAGGTACCATCATTGATTTACATCATATTTTATTATTTTTTGTGTTATTGTTGCTAAGTGCTACGTTTTGAAGAATCATTTTCATCATCGGAACAGATTTATGTCAAACGTACCAACCATTTCTTCACATACGTCGACGAAAAATATACCTTTACAGACGTAAATGTGATAAAAATAGTATAATAGCTACCTCATTCTCAGTCACAAGTTTATTTCCTAGTTTCCCAATTAACGTAACTATAAAGTCTCATTTGATCAAAACCTAACATTTTCTCGTTATAAATAATAGTGTAATTTCTTTAACTTTGTGAATTCTCTCTTCTAACAGTTTTGAAGAACAGATACACACAAAGTCACAAATTACGTAACTGATGCTAAATGTTTGTTAAAATAAACTCTCGCAACCTCTCATAACTCCAAGAGATGACGCTGATTAATATTAAAACTGGTCACTTACATCTCGAAATCTGGACATGTTTTCACACATAATAAATCGTTCAGTGTCTATGAATTCTATATTTTGTAATCATTTCTTAAATTATCTAGCCAATGTTTCTAAAATAACTTTAAATGCTAACTCTTGTAACCAATCAATATTGGTGAAAATTGTTTGAGATTAATATTGAATTAAGACCAATAATACCAAAAAATGAATAAGTTGCATGTTGTATATTGCTTAAAATCTGCCAAAAATATATACAATTTTTGGAAACATCGAAAAATTCTAGGGGAGAGTGAGATAACAGTCCTCACATATAAACATAAATACACATTTATATATTTTTTTATAAACATTAATTCTAAAGCATATTCGATAATTACAAAGTCTGATGAAATAAACTTAAGCTATTATTAAATATGTTACGAAACAAAATCAATGTTAAAGTATTCGAGAAACTGCAATGTGAAAATAAATATTAGGTATTTACTTTTCATTAAAAATTATTTATTTGTCTTTAATTTAAAATAATAATACAAATATAACGTTATTTGTACGCACTACTAAAAAAACTCTATTATAATAAAGTGGTTTTGGCAATCGACTCGTAATCTGAGGGTCACGAGTTCATATCCCTGTCAAACCAAACATACTCTTCCTTTCAGCCGTGTGGGTGTTATAATGTGACGGTCAATCACACTATTCTTTGTTAAAATAGTAGCTCAAGGGGTGGCGGCGGGTTGTGATGATTAGCTGCCTTCCTTCTAGCCTAACACTGCAAAATTAGGAATGGCTTTGTGTAGCTTTGTGCGAAATTCAAAAACAAACATAAGTCACGGTGGTTTCTACAATTTTGTAATAATTGGTATTTGTCCCAGCATTTCTGTTACGTGCTGTGCGTTTGTATTTTGTTCTTGTGCACTTACTGTTTTGGGCTATTGACCAGAGGCAAGTCATTCAATTTCCAGAGGAAACTGTTTCGTTAAAAAACAACAACTGTTCTTACCCACAGTGTAAAGAGATAACACGTTCCCAGCTTCATAAACAATGATTTCTTATTGTTACATTTCTTTTTAAACTTCCAATTAACCTCGTGGTTGAGACATTATAAAATTATTAAACAAAAGTGAAAATTACTTGTTTAACAGCACTGGTTTCGTTATGTGGAATAATGATCATTATACGAACATTATATATACATATATATATTTACGAAACAAGCAGCAAACTACCTATCGACTAAAAATAGGTAAAAGCAACTTACCTTTTTTTTACTTCAGTACAATTATCACTGAAAATATATGTATATGTGTGTACACCTGCATAATTGTATAGCCTCATATGTTCAACACACAATAATTTAGTATTTCAGAAAATGGTTTTGAAGTTACCAGATAACAACCTCGCTGTTCTACAATTATTGTCTCATATTTGTTAATAGTATTTCTTTTTCCAGTGCAAGTGTAACCTGTACGTGTAAGTAACAAGGAGCTCACCAACACGTTTTCTCACATTTAAAAAGGAAGCGAGTACACAGATTCACTTGTAACACTTGCTTGGTTTCTTTCTCGCCTGAGATGAAATGAAAGAATAACTTTATGTGTTTCAGAGAGTTTATTAAGGATTCCAGCAACTGATACACTAGTCTAGTCTCAAATTCAAAATCGACAGGATACAAATAAAACTTTCACATGTATAGCATTAAAGTTTGTTTTGTTTCTTTGAATTTCACACAAAGCTACATGAGGGGTATTTGTGCATGCCGTCGCTAATTGAGCATTGTAAGACAAGAGGAAAAGACAGCTAATCATCACCACCCACCGAAATTTTGGGGCTGGTTAGGGCGCTCGACTCGCAATCTGATAGTCGAGAGCTCAAATCTCCATTACACAAAACATGCTCGTCCTTTCAGCCGTAGCGTTATTATGTAACGGTCAATCCCACTATTCGTTAATAAAAAAGTAGCCCAAGAGTTGACTGTGTTTGGTGATGACTAGTTGTCTTCCTTCTAGTCTTTCACCGCTAAATTAGGAACGGCTAGCGCAGATAGCCCTCGAGTAGCTTTGCACGAAATCCTCTCCCCAAGAAACAAAATGTATAAAAAAGGATATGTTCTTAAAGTTCATTAAAAAGGATGTAATAGTTTTAAATACACTTATCATGTGCATATGCTGGTATTCACCAGATTAAATTTGTACTGAATTCTTTCTAACCAATATAATACGTTATGTAACCTTTAAACATCAATATAGTGAGCAGGTTTGTTTTGAATTTCGCGCAAAGCACTTCGAGAGCTATCTGCGCTAGCCGTCCCTAATTAACCAGTGTAAGACTACAGGGAAGGCACCTAGTTATCACCACCCACCACCAACTCTTGGGCTACTCTTTTATTAACGAATAGTGGGATTGATCGTTACATTATAACGCCCCCACGGCTGAAAGGGAAAACATGTTTTGTGTGATGGGGATTACGAATCGAGTGCCTTAACTACCTGGCCATGCCAGGCCCAAAATGAGAACTTCCCATGCTGCGAATCGAACCCTGGGTTTATGGGTAAAAGCCAGGTATCCTAGCGACTAGACCATATGGGATGTTAAAACGGTTTCCATGCCGGGTGTAGTAAACAGGTAGATGTGTATAGTACACAGCGTAGAACTGTAACAAAGGTGACTGTATATATTAATTTGTGAGTCTCTGGTGAAAATGATTTCCAGCAGTGAATTTAAGAACTTATAATACTAAAACCAAGAGTTCGATTTCCTATGGTGGACTCAGCAAAGATACTCTATAGTACCGCTTCGAATTAAAACAAACAATCTTGTGAATTTTTTTTAAAATGGAGTGAGCAAAATGCGCCAGTAGTTGCCATCTATATTTAACAAAGAAATCCGTCATATCTCTTTGATCAAATCTGAACTAGTCATTCTTTATGCACCACTGACGAACCACATAGCTAAAGCGCATGCGCGTGTGAGACACGCACTGATTAGTAGCAATATTACCATCTCCGTTATCAAAATGTAGCGAATAGTTAAAGCATACTCTTATGTTTAATGTTAGGATTCCAATACTTATAGTAACACTTAAGTCTGTGGAAGTCCATTAAGATAGTCAAGTGCTGTTATTAATCATCATTTATCTCTTTTAACATACTAGCTAGATATGGAAAACCGCCAAATCACATCTTTGAAACTTTGTTCAACATACCAGAATGGCAAAATACAACACAATATGGAGCGGGTTGCTATATAAATAACTACATTCGTTGAGTTATTTACTCATCAAGGGTTAAATAAAGGTTTGTTGGATGTTCTTGTTGTCAGGCGATTGAAATATAACCTTTGATTTTACCTAAAAGAATTCTGAGATGAGTCATACGTCAGTTAACAACGTCAGAATGACTTTTAAATAATATAACAAAAACAACTGGAAAAAATAACGTCACATAAAAATTCTAGACAGCAGATAGGAATTGTTTGATTTGTTTGTTTTTTTGAATTTCGCACAAAGCTACTCGAGGGCTATCTGTGCTAGCCGTCCCAAATTTAACAGTGTAAGAGTAGAGGGAAGGCAGCTAGTCATAACCACCCACTGCCAACTCTTGGACTATTCATTTAACAACAGATAGTGGGATTGACTGTGAGATTATAACACCCCCATGGCTGAATGGGCGAGCATGTTTGGACCCTCATAAGGCCTGGCATGGCCCGTCAATCCCACTATTCGTTGGTAAAAGAGTAGCCCAACAGTTAGCGGTGGGTGGTGATGACTAGCTGCCTTCCACTGTCTTACACTGCTAATTTAGAGATGGTTAGCACAGATAGCCCTCGAGTAGCTTTGTGCGAAATTCCAAAACAAACAAATCTAATATATATATATTTCAGTTTCAATAAATCACGTAGTCCACAAAGGAACGTATTTTAACAGCTTATTTTCTTAGATTATTATCGTTTATCAGTTGTAGATAACCCGTGCTTTCTATCTGATTTTGTTTGTTTTTAAATATTTGAATAAAACTATACAAATACTATAAACATAGCTGTTCCTGACCTTAATATAATAGAATAGATAGAATGTAGCTAGTTAACAGCACTCTTGGGCTGCTTCTGTGTAACTAAATAGTGAGCTTTGGCTGCCATTCTTATAAAGTATTTCTGGCTCTAAAGAGTGGAACTTGTTTTGTTGTTGTTGTTGTTTTTCAGAACAAGTCGCAAATCACTAACCCTTGAATTCAAACTTCCAATACAGGAATCCTACTAGACCACTCCAGTTTGAAGTTATCAGTGTCAAACCTAAAACTATTGTCAAAACATTTTTCTCAGTCTGTCGAAGAACTGATTATCGCGAAGTAGCCACAACATATACATACGTAATACATGCCATTGGTTTACGATGTTAATATGTTACTGATATTTGCTGTCATAGTAGTAACTGAAGGTAAAACGAAGTATTCTATACAAATCAATAGTATATTTCATAGGATGCACACGCGCAAAAAACAAACAAAAAAACAAGATGACATGTAGCTCCATCTATAATTTGTAAGTAATTTTACAGCTAAATGCTAATGTTTGGAAGCTTCCGAGAAACATATTTGTTTTCTAAAAAATAGTGGGGAAGAATGTGGAAGTTGTTAATTGGTGAAATATATCGCTGTAAGCTTTGGAATCCTAAAGCACGTGGGAATCTGATGGTGTCGTGGTATACCATGGTTTGACACTGAAAATAAATTTGACTTATTAGTAAATACAATTAACAATATAAAACCGTTAATAATTATGTACGGGAATTCTCAACAAACTTTACTTGCGTTTAAGGCTTTCATTACTGACCTTGTATGATATGACAATGTCACACAAGACACTTTTGCAAATATATTATTTGACCTTTATTCAATTCGTTTTCATACGTTTAATTAACAAGAAGAAGATGAAAATGATTCATCCTGTGTTTTGTGATGCTACAAATCGAAAGCTGACATTAGATTACACACAAGAAGTAGTACCAAGTTCGTGTGAAATATTCCTGATTACAAAAACGTCAAGATGTTTTCCTCAATTATTCAAGTCACTGATATCACGTGTTGGATATGTAAATTTCTTTGCGTGTTAAAAACATAATATCACCTAGAATAATAACTTCAGTCATTTAGTATAGTTCTAGTTGATAGTTATGCTTTCATTTGATCAAAATATTAATTTAAGGTGTACATTCTAATAGTTTTAAAATAATTTAAATAGTTTGAAATTTTCTGCGGCTAGAAATAAAAACAAATTAGAGGAATAGATGGACAACGCTTTACCATGACAATACACAAAATTCATGCAAATGAAGAAAAATGAAACAAGAAACAGGATTTTCCTTGTATGATGTCCAAACAATCGATACTTTGGTTTAGAGTTATCTTTCTTTTTTTCAAACAAACAAGGTGTTTGGAGTGAAACATTAAGCCTAAACAAGCAGGTCCTGCAAGTTCAAAAGGCCATAAGACAAAAATCGATTTTAAAAAGTTATGGCAAAAGGCCTGAATGTCATAAAAATTAACGACCTTACATCACAAGCACATAAAGGGAACATATATCCAGTTACAGGCGACTAAACGTGCTCATTTTACCTTAAGATAATTATTTCTTCTCCCAGTTGTTTTCCAGTTACATTTGTTCTACTACTACGAGGTTGGATGTTGGATCGCTTGAAAAATTTACCAAAATTAAGAACAGAGACGTATGGGTGTGTATTGTGTATAGTAAAGCTACATCAGGCTATCAGCCTAGTCCATCGAGGGGAATGGAACCCATGGATTTAGAATTGTAAATCCGAAGACTTACGGCTGTAGCAAGAAGGACAAGAATTGAAGCCAAAGTTTTGTATTTTCTTTTTGTGATTATTTTGTTAACTCTGCCGCTCGGCGATTGGACGGTTAGCTTCAAGACTTACAATACTAAAACGTTGGTGTCGTAGCACACAAACCGTTCGTTTGCAGCAAAAAATATCTGTGCTAAGCGAGCAATAAATATCACACGTTTTCACGTGTCTTGCTACCGACGTCATTATTCAAATGAGACGGCACACCGACAACATTAAGGTAAATGCTGAGAATCGAACAGCTTGTCAATTTGCTTACTGCCCTTTAACTTAATCTCTACGAAATTTTATCGAAATTGGTTTGAGGAACTCGTCACAAAAACGTGTGACACCAGACAAACAAATGGGCAACTCTACTCTTTATATATATATATATATATAAAGACATTTCTATCTGCAGGAAGGAATCCAATAAATTATACTTTGCTATCCATAAAATGTTAACATGCATTACTTCCAAATGCGTACGTAACAAAATATTTTAGGTTATTTCACAAAAACACAATTACTTCTGCATTTCCACGAGTTACTTAGTAGTACGACATGTGAACAGCGTAACTATTTGATGGTAAAAGAGTAGTCTAAGAGGTAGTGTTGATGACTAGTTGATTTCCGTCTAGTCTTACACTACTAAATTAGGTACGGCTAGATCTCATAACCCGTGTGTAGTTTTGCGCGAAATTCAAAACAAACTTACACGAATGTTGTGAAACAAGAATTATGTTAATTGTTCATTATTATAAAACTATAAAATTAACGACCTTACATCACAAGCACATAAAGGGAACATATATCCAGTTACAGGCGACTAAACGTGCTCATTTTACCTTAAGATAATTATTTCTTCTCCCAGTTGTTTTCCAGTTACATTTGTTCTACTACTACGAGGTTGGATGTTGGATCGCTTGAAAAATTTACCAAAATTAAGAACAGAGACGTATGGGTGTGTATTGTGTATAGTAAAGCTACATCAGGCTATCAGCCTAGTCCATCGAGGGGAATGGGAATTATAAAATTTGTTTTATAATAATGAACAATTAACAAAATTAAAGCAAATTTTATAGTTTTATAATAATGAACAATTAAAATAATTCTTGTTTCACAACATTCGTGTAAGTTTGTTTTGAATTTCGCGCAAAACTACACACGGGTTATGAGATCTAGCCGTATCTAATTGTTTTATAATATTTGTTTAGTCCGAAGCAATTTAGTACTTCATGGTACTGCAGTAGTAACACCAGTAAATATTCTTATTCTTTGTTATTAAACACAAAGAGCTATCTGTGCTCTGCCAATCACGGATTTCTGAGCTCGGCTTCTAGCGGTATAAGTCCGCAGACTTCGCTGTGCCACTGGAGGTCACCAGTAACTGATATGCTCAAACATCAGCATAAAAGTATTTTTTTGAATGGTAAAAATGAACGAGGTTAGTGTTATGCTTTTACGATGTCAGAATGATTCTGTACTGCTATTTATAGCTATACTCGTTACGCTCTGCTGAGCTTAGTTGTACCATAGGTATGTGTTACACAGAACAACTATAGATTGTATTGTGTAATCATCGGACATTCACGATCTCTTTGCTATACTTTATGTTGCTTTTGCTGCTAGGGGAATTTATTAACTATGACGAATTTACTCAAAATTCCTTTTAATACAATTAAATAAACAATTCTGAACACCTTGTTTTTTTCCTGTTTCTGAAACTAATTTATTGGTGTAATAGTAATTTTGTTAGTAATACACATCTTTAAGGTATTATTATTTGTGTTACACAAGATGTTTGTAATGAAATAAGAAATAAAATCCTACTACTTTGAATCCCTTCTCAAAAAATAAATTAATAAATATATACAAATTTAGACTGTAAGAGACGCTACATAATATACATCGTTGAATGGAATCATTATCGACGTTTTTCATTTTTTTCTGTCATTACCATATAGAAGTATTTTATGCATAACGTAATTTTGACGGACAAGCGATTCGTAACATAACGGGCACGAAATGGTTACGTGGGTAAGGCACTCGACTCGTAATCCGAGGATCACAGGTTCGAATCCTCATTGCATCAAACATGCTCATCCTTTCAGCTGTGGGGGTGTTATAAGTGAGGGTTAATTCCACTATTCGTGGCGAAAAGAGTAGCCCAAGAGTTGGCGGTGGGTGATGATGACTAGCTGTTTTCCCTCAGCCTTATGCTACTAAATTAGAGACGGCTAACGCAGATAGTTCTCCTGCAGCTTTGCTCGAGCGTATTGACAGTTGATTTCATATTTTCTTCCTGCTTTCTGAAAAAAAGACAAATTTGAAGCACTTGTATTCAGTGCTTGTATTGTGTAACGGATACTGGAAGGGGAGAATTTAAGTATTGTTGTTTTTTGATCGATGGATTGTACAAGTCGGTGGTCGTGACATCTTGGAAAGTAAGTTGATTGTGTTTCGGTTTATTTCTCAATTAAAATGTATAGTACATTCTAAATAAAGAAGGAATTGTTATGTATCTTTATGTCCATAATACGAAATTCATAATTTTCACACGTTTTCCAAGCATGGTGTAAATTTTATAATTGAAGAGGTCGCCATTTACCAATATTTTGCAGGCTTTAGTTATCATTAGCTATCACGCCATTTATAGAAACAGATGTAAACAAAACCTCAAAATCGTAGAAAACCAAGAATCCCTCATTTTTCCTTGATAAGAACCAGTGATTTTTCTTTTCTTCCTGTTAAGAACCATAAATTTCTTTTTTTTCCTGTTAAAAAAACGAGGTTTTTTCCTAACTTCTTAATAAGAAACAGAGATTTCTTCTCACTCCCTTTGTTTCCATCTTTTATTAGATATATTTTGTGCGCCAGCAACATCAAGCGTGAGACTTGCGTTCACTCAGTTCGATTTTGTTACTCATTAGGACCTCTACCAACATATCCTAAAATTGAAATGATATTAGACAGGACTACAATAAATTAATCTATGAGATTTTGGGCGTAATTAAATACATCTATTACAGGGTTTCCAACCTTTTGGCACTCGCTACCCATTACCTAAATGTTTGAAACCCATGTGACCCCCTACTTAGGGCTTAATATCAGAAGCTTAATTTTTCTTTTATTTTCTGTGAAGGAGAGGGAAAGATACATCTAAAAATATTTAAAAATTCTGTAATTATTTATTAGCAAATTAAATCACATTGTCCAACCTGAATTCACAAAAGAACATATGTTTCTTAAAATAATATTAACATAGGTTTGAAGAGCTATCCAACCCAGCTAGTGAGATGCCTGATGTTGCATTTCAGCAGCAAGCTTTGAAATTCATGGCCGAGCGTTTGTCAGAGTCAGTCTCATGTCATCTCCAACATCCAATCTGTTCCTATTATTTGTTTTTATATTGACAAGAGTGGAAAATCCTGCCTCACACAAGTAGGTAAAAGCAAATGGAACAAGGACACGTAAAGCTATCATGCTGACTATGGAGTATGACTAATACATAGCGCACCAGAACCGAGTCACGGATTTCACCTTAAAGAGATCACGAGCTGAAGAGTCGTTCCTTAGATCCAGAAATTCATCTTGGATATCATCTGAGATGCTGGATTCAGTACAAGTATAAGTTCAGTACAAAATGGGTTCCTTACCAGGGTCTCCTGTTCCTGTGATAACTCAGGGAAGTAACGATCGACTTCCTTTTCTAGACACTGAAGATGTTCGGTAATCTTATCCTTGAGGAACTGATTCAGTTGGATCTGAGACTCATCCGTCACTCCACAAAGTTTTACAAACATAGCGATGTTTCCAAGACTGGTTTTCCGGCGCCAGTTCTGCAGTTTGGAAACAAAGGCCCAAAGACTATCTTGAAAAAGGAGAACATGTGTTTCCCTTCCTTAAAGCTTCAAATTGAGCTTGTTCAGCTGGTCAAAAATGTCGACTAGGTACGCAATCCTTTTATTCCATGCTTCATCTTCGAAATGAGCTACAAGATTTTTCCTTTCTTGAGTCTCCAGGAATAACTTTATTTCATCTTTCATTTCAAAGACATGATTAATAACGTTTCCTTTCGACAACCAACGTACTGCTGTGTAGAAGAGAAGAACTTCGTGGTCAGCATTCATGTCTTTGAATATGCGAGTGTTGAGTGCTTGAGTCTTCACATAATTTACAATCTTGATTACAGATTCAAGCACTTCCTGCAGAGAGGCAGGGAGAATCTTACTGGCGAGAGCATATTGGTGAATCATGCAGTGGGTGCACTTTGCTTGAGGTGCAAGCTTCTTCAGTCTCGACTGAAATCCTGAATTCGATCCCAGCATAGCCGGTGCCCCATCCGTACAAACCCCACACACGTTTTCCTATTGAAAATCTTCGTCCTCAAAAAAAGTTGAGACTTTTCCCATGATATCATCAGCTTTTGTTGTGGTTTCAAATGCACTGCAGAATGAGAATTCGTCTTTGATGTCACCTGAATTAATGTATCTCACGAAGACAAGCAACTGAGAACATGAACTTACATCAGTTGACTCGTCGAGCTGACAGGAGAACAAAGGGGAACCCTTGATTTCAGTCAAAACCTGTTCCTTTACATCCATAGACATTTTAGAAATGCACCTCTGTATAGTATTATTTGACAGGGATACTTGCTGCATCTTCTTTGCACTGGCTTCTCCAAGAATAAGATTTACTGCTTTCGTCATGCAGGGTTTAAAAGTATTTCTCCAATCGTGTGAGGCTTTTTTTTTGTTTAGCAATTTCGAATGCAATCTCATATGAAGCTTCCACTACGGTTGTACTCTGCAGCTGAAACGACCCACTTCTATCAATTCTTTGGCTTTTAAGACACCGTTCATGCCGTTTGAAGAAATCCAAACCCTTCTTTGCGTGTTCTGGATGTTTTGTCTCGAGATGACGCTTGAGTTTTGATGGTTTCATTGTCACCGCACTCAGGACAGCATGACACAAAACACATTGTGGTTTCTCGATGCCTTCGTTGGCGTGCACAGTGGTGAAGTCAATGTTGATGTAGCATTCTGAGTATCTGCGCCGTTTAGCCATGGACACAACTCACCTGTACTGCTTACTTATCTCATTGTTAAAATAAAACAAAAATGTTGAATAATGAGCGCTTTGGCAATTGTAGATCTTACACTGACTACTTGTGGGGGGTGCAGGTAGAGTAATGATGGGGTAAGTATTGGGAGGACAGGGAGCGTGGCCAGTCGCGTAATTCGTCATCCACCATCAGCAACGAACATAGGACTCACGTGTCAACAGCGAGCACACACATACTTAATCACAGCTAAACAGACAAGCATACGTACTTGCGCGTGCACTCACATACTCGCTACTCACTAGTACACACCTACAAACAGTTGCAGACACATACACATTCACACAGGCACGCATACATACACCCATATTATCACCTAATGACATTGAACCAACGTAGCACATGTTTTGCTTTGCACCGAAACAAAAAAAAAAATGTAAGAGCGTGAAAATGTAATTGATGAACTAAAATTAATGTTATCCCAAGCTACTTCTAACAAAGCTACGCGATTCCCCTGCCAAGGCTTTGCGACCCCCTTGCCAAGGCTTCGCGACCCATCGGTTGGGAACCTCTGATCTATTAGAAGGGTTGAGTCTCTTGAATCGAAAATTGTAATTAGATCTCGGATCAGTCAAGATGATAGAGATATGAGGTGAATGTTTGCATGTGAAAATAAAAAAAAATAAAAAATCGCAGCTAAAAAACACCTTCTGCATCCACTTTCGGATAATATAATGCTCTCACTTAACACACCACAAAAATAAATGAAACCTAAATATATACTAGTTAATGCATGTGTTTTCTTATAGCAAAGCCACGTCGAGCTATCTGTTGAGTCTACCAAGGGGTATCGAACTCCTAATCGTAGCGTTGTGAATCCGTAGCCTTACAGTTGTACCAGCGGGGAATATACGAGTTGGTAACTAGCAACTAGTAATATGTTTTAACTAGTTAATAATCAAAAACTTAAGTGATCGATTCAGGCTACTTACGATGACAGCTTGTGATTGAGCAATGTTTCCATAGTTAATCTACTTAAGTATCTCTGAAACTGAGAAAGGACATTTATTTTTTAAACCTGTATTCGTGTGTTATGTATTACCAGAAAAGTGTCCGACAATGGCGAGTTTAAAATTAATAATGATAATAAACTAAATCACACCACAAAAGTCGTCGTTCATGAGACAGATACCCTTTAGACCACTATTTCTTCTATCGTATCCCAGCCAGCCTGATAAACTGTAATATTGTGCACAAGGCTCTGTCGATAATGGATATGACAGATGTGGTGTGTCATATCATAAAATACTGGTTTTACTTTCACTCATAAGTTCTTATAAATACCTCGGCCACAAGTTGGTGTCGTAGCACACAAACCGTTCGTTTGTCGCAAAAAAATATCTGTGGTACACGAGCAATATCACACGTTTTCACGTGTCTTGCTACCGACGTCATTATTCAAATGAGACGGCACACCGACAATATTAAGGTAAATGCTGAGAATCGAACAGCTTGTCAATTTACTTACTGCCCTTTAACTTAATCTCTACGAAATTTTATCGAAATCGGTTTGAGGAACTCGTCACAAAAACGTGTGACACCAGACAAACAAATAGGCAACTCTACTCTTTTTATATATATATATATATATAAAGACATTTCTATCTGCAGGAAGGAATCCAATAAATTATACTTTGCTATCCATAAGATGTTAACATACATTACTTCCAAATGCGTACGTAACAAAATATTTTAGGTTATTTTACAAAAACACAATTACTTCTGTATTTCCACCAGTTACATAGTAACACGATATGTGTACAGCGTACAAATTAAGGTCACACATAAAGTATTGAAACATTGTAGTTTACCAAACTATAATTAAAACAATAAATAAAACATTAATTTAACTTTCATTATAATTTACTCCATTGAAGGAGTTATTCAAACATTGTGTCATGTGATATGCAAGTACTAAATAAATAAGGTTTTTCGTGTTTCCTTTCTATTTTAGTGCAAGGCTACACAATAGCCGACCTACGCTTTGTCATTCGCGGGTAATCGAACACCGAATTATATTATTGTAAGTACGTGTCGCTGACTACTTTTTTGGGAGAGTCATATGTGAAATGAAAAATTTACTACACGCAACTTAATCTTATAATAACTAAACTAAAGTATATACCTTAAATTCTTTAATACAAAGAAAACTACTCAATCTTTATAGATATAGAAGAATTTAGAAGCTAATATTAACGAATTATCACTCAGTCACCTAGACTGAGTATTTTAAAGCCTAACAATATATTTCAATAATTACTTTAACATTCTATATAGGTCCGCCCGGCATGGGCAGGTAGTTAAGACACTCGACTCGTAATCCGAGAGTCACGTGTTTGACTCCCTATCACACCAAACATGCTCGCCCTTTCAACCATTGGTGAGTTATGATGTCAGGGTCAATGACATTATTAGTTGGTAAAAGAATAGACCAAGAGTTGGTGGTGAGCGGTAATGACTAGCTGTCTTTCCTCTAGTTTTACAGATCTAAATTAGGGACAGCCAGCTCAGATAGCCCTCGTGTAGTTTTGCGCGAAATTTAAAACAAACCAAATATTCTAAATAAGGATAAATTGATTGTTGGTTTCCAAAATAATAATAATAATAATTTTTGTCATTAAAACATGTAACTAAGCTACTGTTAAACTTGTAATTCATTAATTCAGGAAACCATTATAAAACGTTCAGAAAAAGAATAGCAGAATGTCTCTGAAGTCCATAAATGGACATGACAAACTGTTCAAAGCGTAACGTAGAAAAAAGAAAGTTTATCTTTCTACTGCACAGCATTAGCAACTATTTTCTTTTACAGCTTATTACATGTTAAAAATTACACTAGTAAGGAACTGAAAGAGTAAATATAAATATTACGCATGTTTGTGTGTCTAAGCTTGGTTTGGTTGTCATCGGTGGCTATCTATCTCCAAATGTGATCGTTCGGTTCCTATTTCTGTAAAATTCACGTGCACGTAGTTATATGCCAAGAAGGAAGGGTACAGAAGGTGCATCAAATACGTCACTGCTGATGATACCTGGATAAAATTTCATATTCTATTCCTTCCATAATTATATACTTTCTACAGAAAGTCCTGCCAAATATTGGGTAAGGAAAGATAATGAATTGGATATTTACATATGTTTCAGAGTAAAAAGATACAAATTTGATAATAAGGTTAGCCCATTTGCTGACCTACTGAGAGGTACTAGTTTGGCCTGGTGGACGAGGTGTTTGGCTCGCAATCGGTGGGTTGCGGACTAGAGTTCCCTTCAGCGAACATAATTGTCCTTTCAGCCGTGGAGGAGTTATAATGTGATGACCAATTCCATTTTTCCTTGGTAAAAGAGGGGCCTAAGAGTTGGTGGTGTTGACTAGCTGCCTTTATACTTTCCTATCACTACTAAATTAGGGACCGCTATCACAGAAAAATTCAAAACACATTAAACCAAAGGATCCATCGGCTATCACAATTATAATCATGATAATTTGTAGTTTCTTCTTTTAATTTTAATACGGATTTTTTGTTGAAAATCATTGCACTAGTTTTCAGTGCTCGGGTTTGGTTGTATATTAAAGATAAATATCTAAGAGCGAGTAGCCGTATTTCGAAATGTGAGATAGATTGAACACCATTTTTATTTTTGTCTCTTTTTTTACTCCTTAATAAAACACTAATCTTAGATTTACTTGAGTAACTTTTAGAAAGACCCAATGTGTTTTACTCTACCTTTATAAATTATATGAACTTCACTGGTGAGATTCAATGAGGCTTTTTAATTTACAACTTTTACTATTTTTGCTGCGAATAATTTCTGTCTTTTCGGAAATCCTCTAACAGAGGCCCTTAGCCCAAGCTATTAAGATGTTAATTATGAATTATATTTGTAACATAGGACGCTAATAATTAAAAAGACATGAACATAACAAGTATTTAAATATTTTAACTAGCATATAGATATTTCGTTTATATTGTAAAGTTAGATGTATATATATATGTAATGCTATACACTTACCACAATAAATATAATATAACGATAGAACTTGCAAAGGGGAGTAAATCGGTTTGAAGCGAATAAAAGTGCAATATTTGACATACTTTATTGTTATGCAAAGATTTAATAACGATTGTGAAGTGCTGAAATATTTTTAAAGTTTAGAATGAAGTCGTCTGAAAACACAAAAGTAAAAAGAAACTGTTTATTGACCATCAAAATTGTTGAGTTAAACACTGAGTCAGTTACGTTTACTTTAGTTAGTTATTTGTATATTGTAGAAATCAAAAATACTCTTGGAACTTTTGTTAAGTAACTTCAATAATTCATTCGTATAAGACAATTTTTGAAACTACGTTGTCTGAATACATCCGGCAGCTCTCATGGCAAATTCCAATTGATTATTTAACCGTGCAATAGAACCATAGCTAAAGGTTTATTATTTGTAATTCCGGTTTTTAAGCATAATTTAGTGACCTTTACTAGGTTTTGTTTAAACATTCCTTCAGCAACTCGAAAGAAAAATTGCAATAACGTTTCAGAATAATAGATCTGGTATGAACATTTAATATCCGGGTTTTCTTTCTAATATTTTGTAAACAAAATTTCTAACTGTATTTATAGCCAAAGAAAGATCTTTAAAACTTTTATCTTTGAACTTCAGTTTCTCATCTAACTATATGACTATATGAAGGTAATGGTTGAGAAAAATTAAATTATTTCTTATTATTTTTCGTCTTTTTTTCACAAAATCGAATTACTTTTGAATAAATTCCTTCTAATTGTATGTAAATTTTAAATAGAATTATACGTAGGTGAAAGTTTTCGAGGATTGAAATCTCTAGATCCCATCACAATACATGCAAATTTTCTTTACTTGATCACGAACATTCAAATATAAAGTACGTAAATACTTCTGAAATATCATTATCCAAGAAATCCCTACCGGTCATTAATGCTCTTATAACCAACACTCTTAACTCTAACTCAACCATACATATGAGTTAAGCTCGAAAACAATAATTGTTCGTCTGTTTGATAGCCCTCTAGTGGCACACTGGTATGTCTGTGTACGTAGAAACAGGGTTTCGATACCCGTGGTGGTTAGACCACAAATAGCCCATTGCGTAACTATGTGCTCAGCTGCAAACAAATAAAACAAACTTTCAAGTTTTTGGCAAAGTCTAATCATAGATTAAGTTTTCTGTGTCTTCTTTTAGACAAACTAGATTTAGAAATAAGTTTTCATATAGAGAAGACAACCTGAAAGTTTAGAAATACTATTATACGCTTCAAATGTCCTTGACGTTTAAGTGTCACAAGCCACATCGGCTCTCTATGATGTATTGGTAAACATGTGAGAGTCTTGTTTTCATTGTCTATCCATAAGTCTTCATACAAGTCCAGAAAGTTTGTGATTCACTCGATCAGAAATATCTCTAACATTAGGATCTCTGTACAGCTTATTAAACGTAGATTAACTGTTGCAGCCAATATAATGTGACCAATCATTAAATACGCAAGAGAGCTACTGATACTTTTACTTCTATAACTTTAATAATTATTTAATACTCTGATATCTCTTAATTTAGTTAGATGTGAGGCTAGCGGCTAGGGTTACCAGACCGTTAATCCACATATTCATGGTGTGCGACTCTTTGACTCAAAAATGCGCTCCACTCTTCTGGACCATAAATATTGCGATAAGAGTCAACGTCAAATTCTGTTATTCAACTAGAAGAGAATAGTATAAAAGTTGGCGGTGTGCACTGTTGACTACACTTTAGTATAGCAGCTGAAAAGCAGGAAAGGCTTCCAGCAAATGTCATTGATATTCATTGTGAAACATAACGTTACAGTTTAGGCTATCTGTGTTTTGGTCATCACAAGCATCAGAATTTGAATTTTAGAGTTATAAGCTCAGAGACTCTTCACAGAACCATCAACTAACTTTCATGCAGTTGGTCCTAGAGATGTATGTTTGAAACAAACTTAATATAGTACAAGATTTTATCAAATAGAAAAAGATATACGTAATTTAAGATTCCTGTATATGTATACATATTAATTTATAAAAGTAATATCTTCACAATTGTGATTATAATACTAATTGCATTAATAAAAAAAATGGAATAAATCGGCAGATACATACAATGCAACACGATATTTCATTTAAAAGAAACACAAGATTTTTTGCATTGTAAGGCCCCGGCATGGCCAGATGGTTAAGGCACTCGACTCGTAATCTGAGGGTTGCAAGTTCGAATCCCCGTTGCATCAAACATACTCAGCCTTTCAGCTGTGGGGGTATTAGAATGTGACGGTAAATCCCACCATTCGTTGATAAAAGAGTAGCCCAAAGTTGGCGCTGAGCGTAATTACTAGCTTCTTTCACTCTGGTCTTACACTGCAAAATCAGGGACGGCTAGCACGGATAGCCTTCGTGTATCTTTGCTCGAAATTCAAAAATAATCAAACTGCATGTAAACATTTTATGTGTAAATAATAAAGTATACGAAGTATTCAAAAATTCTATTAGAAGAAAGAAAGCATCGATTGTCCTGCACATGGTTAAACATTACAACTTTTGTTTCTTAGCTTGATCCAAACTTTGAGTAAGGAAACTATTGTAGGTGATATATCTTCCGAACACACTTTCTGTTTCATCTAATACTAGAAATATGATCATTTTATTTAAAAAAAAATCGTTGTTATCCCAAGAGAAATTCAGTTTATTTGACGAATATTGAACCTGAAGTATTCGAAATCCAATTTTTCTTTCTTTCAAGATGTTTCTTTACATTTTTATGGACTTTATTTTTTTGTACTTTACACATTGATATAGGGTGAGCCTTCAACACACATGACCAGAAGAACTTATTTGCTGAATTCAGAACTGGGTTTTCTTTCTTCTATATATATTCAATAAAATAATTCAATATTTTTCTCAGTATCAGTTTCCTTTTTGTTTTTACTTTTTCTGCCTCGATATGTACGAACTGAATTAGACGATTATTTGTTTTTCGATGTGGAACTGTAATAACATGTTTCCGAAGTTTTAATTTTTTGTAAAATAATATATCATAAACAGTGTGACTGCTCTTTAATTCGTAGAATTTATACTAGATTTGAATGTGGTAAGTGGAAAATAAAGTTCTACAGTATATTACTGCCTTCGATAAAGTAGTGCAAGAAGTAAATATTATTTTCTTTTACACTAGAAATTTCCTTCTTTAAATTGCGTTTCAAAAATTATCAAACGGCGCATTATATATGCTACTTAAAATTAGTGTTTTAACATTTGGTAGTTTATAGACGTAGTAGAGAGTTAGCGTGTTGGGCTCTGGATTGAAGATCTCAGACAGGATGCTGTTGAACACGTTTCATACTTTGGAGCGTGGAAACGTTCTGAAAATAACATTAATTCTTGTTATTTGATTCAAGGCTCTGTGTTTTGGTCATCACAAGCATCAGAATTTGATTTTTAGAGTTATAAGCTCAGAGACTCTTCACAGAACCATGGGGCTGCTGAGCCCGTGCGAGTATAATATGATTTGTGAGTTGAAACATCACATTTCTATGTCAAAATAAATGTTCCCTCCCTCAAGAGACTCATCGTTAAGTTTGTAGACATATAATACTTCCTGTCTGGTTTCGATACCCGCGGTTGGCAGAACACAGATAGCCAGATTGTGTAGCTCTGCGCTTAACAACAAATAAACGTAATAAATGATGGTATTCGGGTGTGTGTATATACATACATACATACAGACATGACCGTGAGGGTGTTATAATGTGACAGTCAATCTCACTATTCTTTAGTAATAAATTAGCCCAAGAGTTGGCTGTGGGTGGTGATGAGTAGCTACCTTCCATCCAGTCTTACACTGCTAAATTAGGGACAGCTAGAACAGATAGTTGTCATGCAGCTTTGGTATGAAATTCAAAAGAAACAAACAATATATGTATATCTATATCTATATATAGATATAAGTATGTTAGTGTCAGTTTTAAATTAGTAAAATGTACGGGATTAATTTTGTTTCGATACTTATTAACAACGTAATTTTAAAAGTACGAAATCTGATTAAACGTACAGAAAGAGAGCGACAAATAAAATTTGTTTGTTTACTTTTTTTTGATGAAACATACGGAGTAGAATTATTTGCGATCTGCTTATCGCCAGAAATTGACTCCGGCTGAGCCACTGAAGCAGAAAAGAAACAGAAAAACACTTACATATAGTTTACTTTATTTTTAACCAAACATCTTGACAACACCTAGAGACACACACCTTAAATGGTTCCGTAATTACTTTCTTGCTTTGTGTACATAGTCGTATTTATTAACGGTGAAGTAAAGTGCTAATAAATGTTCCTACTGTGAGACACAATTTATTTAAAGAGTAAAAATACGGAATTGAAGTAATTTTGACGAAACTTTAACTACCATATTATCTACTCAGGTAGCTTGCTTCGATCATAACTTAATAGTAATAATGAAACACACTCAACATCATATCAAATTACAGACAGCAGCTGTAGTACATATGTTATCTTAAATTTACCCATGGAAGTCAGAAGAGAAGATGCTTTGTTTGCAGCATGAACTATTTCCTCACACTGTCCATCAACTCTATCAAATTGCCTGGAATTTTATAAACACTATATTTTGCTACCCGTTTCTAATATTTTAAGCACACCAGGTGTGGCTAACAAACCTAAATTCGAATGTTTTACCCGTGAATTGTTTAAAAAGTTATGGAGTTGAATATTTATAACCTGACGTTTATCATAAGAGTAAGAAAGATAAACTTCTGATCCTTTACAGAGTAACAATATTACAGATTGTTAAGTGCTTTATATAAGAAGTATTTTGAATGGGCAAATCAGTATTCACGTGATGATCGCAGCTAATATGAAGTCGCGGTGGAATGCAATGCAACAGAATTACATTTTGACATTTTTTGACGTTCGCAGGAAGCGTGTTGTCACTAAAATATTGTTCGATAGAACAGAGGAAGTCGTTACCTGCTTAGTAGCAGTGAAAGGGAATATAATGTGCAAATTCAACATTCAAAGTTTTAAAAACTACCATTTCATATTAACTGAACTTCCGAACAACATGAACAGCTGGTTTCAAGTACACAGATCTGTACGTACATGTTAGCGTTCAAATCAAAGTCTGTTTGAAGTATTTGTAAGATGATAGGTTATCAAACTGGAACATTTTTCATCGGTTGTCATATAATAATTGGGTTTGAGAGAATAAAAATGTATTTTTACAGATGTCAACAACATCTCTGAAGATGAATGTTAAAACGTTTTCGGCCCAGCATGGCCAGGTTGTTAAGGCACTCGACTTGTAATCTGAGGGGCGCGCGTTCGAGTCCCTGCCGTACCAAACATATTCACCCTTTCAGCCGTGGGAGCGTAATAAAGTGACTATCAATCACGTTGTCCGTTGGTAAAAGAATAGCCCAATAGTTTCCTTCCCTCTAGTCTTACACTACTAAATTAAGGACGGCTAGTGCAGGTAGCTCTCGTGTAGCTTTGCGCGAAATTCAAAACAAACAAAAACATTTCCTAGCGATTTTTGTCCTGTTTATAAACGTACTCATGAAATATTTTTCTTCGTCTGTTAGTTTGTAAATTAAATCGGTATTAGATATAATATTACTATTGTTGTAATTCAACAAACTTAAGAAGACATTTAATTTACAGTGTAAGAGCGCTTTGTATGAACTTGTTTAATAACACGTTTCTTATGATAATAGTAACGAAATACATAATTTCTCTCAATACAAGGGCCTGGCATGGCCGAGCGCGTTAAGGCATGCACTCGTAATCCGAGGGTCGCGGGTTCGCGCCCGCGTCGCGCTAAACATGCTCGCCCTCCCAGCCGTGGGGGTGTATAATGTGACAGTCAATCCCACTATTCGTTGGTAAAAGAGTAGCCCAAGAGTTGGCGGTGGGTGGTGATGACTAGCTGCCTTCCCTCTAGTCTTACACTGCTAAATTAGGGACGGCTAGCACAGATAGCCCTCGAGTAGCTTTGTGCGAATTTCCAAAACAAACAAACAAAAACTCTCAATACAAGGCTTACAGATTTGCTAAGTGGATTTCAGCACCCTTACTATATAAAGTGTTTCAGCGTCGCTGTATTTAACTCCCCCCATACCACTATATAAACAAATCCTGTTTCTAAGCCACAGAATAAAGCTAGTATTTGACTGTACTATGCCAAGGAATTTTAATTCAATACATTTCATGTGTAATAATAATAATATGATGCAGTTTGTTATGTTTGGAATGATTTTGTTAGTTCGTATCGTGAACATCTCGAATATCGGAAATATACAAGTTTTGTGGTTTTCTGTGCTGCTACCTGGTAGCGATTATGTCAAAAAGATATCAACTTGAGTACCTTGAATAAACGCTTGTGATAAATATGTATAAAAGTAAAGCTCTTGAAGAAGCAAAAACAGCCACAGGGCAACTGAATTTAAAATGTTATCTTACTGCTAGTCTCGTCAAGAAGGAAACTAATTTAAGCACTTAATAGACACTTTCCGCATGTCACAACGCCTGTTTTATTTCCATTACAAGGTCTATTTAAATGCATTCCTAGATTTATGGTGTTTTAATGTACTCTTCTATTTTCTCTCTGATATCACCTTCCCAACATACAGACTCCTGTTTATTTGATAAATGTCTTCAGTGGCTCAGCGGTATGTCTAGACTCTTATCACGCTAAAAGCTAGGTTTAGATACTCGTGATGTGCACAGCAAAAATAGCCCATTATATATGGTTTTGTGCTAACAACGAAGTTATAAAAACAACACTTCGTTTTCAGCTAATTTTTCAAAACATTCAGACTCAACCTACGTTCTTTTTAAACATCTAATAAATTTGTTTAAACTCAAAGTAAAAAGCTCTTCAATTTCTGCTCACAAGTGCTTATTTACCGAAAACAGACAAGTTTATTTGTTGAATTATTCTCGATGTTTCAGATGTTTGTTGAAGCTTTTACCAAAACATTGAAAAAAATGCATAGAGTGAAACCCGTAGTTTAAACTCACTTGATTTTAGCAAGACAAAAAGGTTTACACAGTGTACAGGAAATAAAGGTTAAAGTTAAAAACAGCTTCTTAAGTACGTCAGTTGTTAGATACTACAGAACTGCAGATTTCAGTTTATTTTTTTGCAGGTAATGAATAACATCTTATAACGAAGAAGTTGCTACATATCCTACGTCATTAACAAAATGATTAACAATATTTGAAACCGGCAATTTTCCACAAGTCTGGGTTCGGAGGCTTTTGGGCACTTCGAAATTATCATCTGTTTTCGTGAGAGAAAGATGGTCAAAAACACTGGATTTACAATGGTCTTATTTGAATGTGTGCTTAAGAAGTCATCCCGTGTCGTTACAATGAGCTACAGTACCGTTGGTTTGTTTGAGATGAGACACTCAAATTAGAGGGTATATGAGAAATCTGTCAAAGTGCGGGGTCAAAGTTTGACCCACGCAATCTGTGCAGAAGTTGTTACAATTGAAATTACAGTATCAATCAATGATGAATGGTCATAAGCAAACAAAAAAAAAACAAGTAGTCAATGACCAATCAGTTCCAAGATCATCAGAAGGTTAGGAAAAGGTGTGATTAACCCATAAAAACTGATTATCGTAACTTAATTGAATTGAGAAGATAAAGTAGATTTGTATATACTTTTGTTATTCCAATCATATTTGTAATTCTTCTGTATTTGTAAATGACTTTCCTCGTTATCCTTGGTTAATTAATGCAAACTAGATAACCATCATATAAACATTTACTGTTCATGTATGTATTAGTATACCGTAGGTGGCGTATTCATATCTGTTGATATATCATCGTTTTCTTATAAATTACTTGTTATTTCTTGTTGGTTGTAAAACAAATGAGAAAGTATTATATGTGGTATATATCTCAGGTTTATTGTTTATTTCTTCCACATATCCTTCGGATCTCTCGTATGAGTTTCTTCATGAACTTTCTATCTTTTTGAAGTTTCTCTTTATAATCAGTAGTCTCTATATGTAAACAATTCTGTGGAATCAAAGTTAAAACTTATAGACGGTTAATGCAAATAGCTTTTGTGTAGCTTTGCGCGGAATTAAAAAGAAGTTCCAGCTTTGTAAGGAACGTCTTAGATCAAGGAAAACATCTTGCAAAAAATTAAATATTTTCTTAAGGTGGCTAAGTGTTATGTCTTATAACGCTGAAAATAGACATCTAATATCTGCTGTGAGCACAACCCGTTGTGTTGCTTTGCTCTTAATAATAAACAAGTGTGAAAAATAGCACGAGTTCAGACATACGTAACGTTACACACAATGAGTTTTTTTGTTTTTTTTACTGACTGCGTATTTTATAAATTTACATTCAGAACAAACCATTACTGCTATAGGCGATTGAAAATGCCTAACAACACAACAGTTACAATGAAAATGTACTCTAGAAATCACTATTCTACAAACAATACCTGAAAAATAAATATACATCAGTCACGGCAGTTTGTACCCAATTTGTTTTATAATTAAAACAGTTATACCAACCTTTCCACCATTTGATATGCTACACCGTGACCTCCACTGCATGCTAGTTCAGTTGATGTATGCTGTACATCATTTCACGTAGTTTGTTCTAAGTCACAGTCGCGTACCTTTTAAACAGCTACCTCTAGTCATTGTTTGTTTGTTTGTTTTTAAGTTTCACGCAAAGCCATACGAGGGCTATCTGCAATAGCCGTCCCTAATTTTACAAGAGAGAAGGTAGAAAAGAATCACCACCTACCGTCAACGCTTGGGCTACTCTTTTACCAATGAATAGTGGGATTGACCGTCAATTATAATGCCACCACGGCTGATAGGGCGAGCGTTTGGTGTGACGGGGATTCGAACCCACGACACTCAGATTTTGAGTTTAGTGCCTAAACCACCTGGCCATACCGACCCTACTTATTGTTATTGTCAGTACAGAAATCGTACAATTGAAGATATTATCTGAACTTGGTGCGCGTATAGTAGACATACAATTTGTGTACACAGCTACGTTTATTTGACACTCACCTATAAATCATATATTCAGATAAGTGCCTTCTCTCATCTATTAAATACCGTCTTGTGGTTATACCTTTTACACGAGTTTATTCACTTGCTGTTAGACGATATACATGTTATATCATTGATTCCATTTGCGAAGCATACAGACTGTGAATTTCACATAGATACCTTTATTTCCTACTTGTTTCAAAGTCGTAGAATTTACACCGCTGTTCACCTAATATTAGTCAGAAGATATACCGTGTTACCTCTGTCGATTGGTGACTTGTCTGCCTTTCAATAATTTATTGTGACTAAAAGTTTAAATTATAACACCATTTAAACACAGTAACGTACTTTATACAATTGCAATAAAAATTTCGCAAAGGTTTTTAATAACTTTAATTTTGACGTACGTGTGCTGTATTATAAGTTTAAACTAAGAGCCACTGAAAGAAACAAAAATGCATTTAAAAATCAGTTAAATCTAATTATAAGGAAGACTCACTTTTTGTAATAATTATCATAACTGACTTAAGTATGGATCAAAGAATTAAGTGAATGATGTGACAACAAAGTCAAGTTCGATCGAAGAGAACATAGAAGCAACAAGGAATATATTTAAGTCAAACACAAACCCAGGAGAATACTAATTATGAAGTACTAGATTTTAAATAACCTTAAAATCAAGTAGCCTAGTCACAAAATATTGTAAAGCCGAAATACTAAAAAATATATAATAATACAACAGCAATAATTTTTGTATAAACTATGTACTTAGTAACAGCTTTGAACCCTTCAATAATATATATATGACTTGTAAAGAAAACAGTCACATATTATGTTTAGCTTTGAAACAGAAAGTATTTACTTTATTACAGTTGTTGTGGAATGCACGACGTGCACGTGCTCGTGGTACGTGTACTGAAACATTGGTAACAATCCCTACAGTCACGTCATCCGAAAGACCTCCTCATGACAACACTTAGCAAATGTGGGTGATTAGTCCAACTGATTAAATATAATAAATCATGTAGAAATAGGTATCCTGTCCGGTTATTAAACGTTGAATAAGGCTAAAAATAGAGGTTTGACATTTCCTGGATATCTAATTATGCAGCATGGCATGCACGAGCAACTAAACTTAAATACAATAGTACTTTTAAAGTCGATAAATGATTATTGCAGTTTTACAGGGACGGCTTGTAATGAAGATCCTTATTTAGATTGCTTGAATAGAGTTAGCATGTGTGTTTTCTTACAGCAAAGCCACAGCAGGCTGTCTACTGAACCCATCGAGAGAAATCGAACCCCTGATTTTATCATTGTAAATTCGGAGATATACCATTGTACTAGCGGGGAATAGAGTTAGAGTCTTATTTTTATATCTACACAATTGTAAGAGTTTAATAATTAGTGTGAATGTGTATTTCCATTGTCATTCAAAGTTCCGTGTAAATACAACACAGCAATATTACGTTTTTGGATTTGTTGCTAATTTCGAAAATATATATATTATTATTATTATTCAAATATATCGGTGAAGGGAAATTAATGGTTTCCTTATTTTATTCAAAAATTCCTGGAGAGAAACAAATAATATCACTTAATGACTTAAAAATCAACAACAAAACAACATTAAACATTATCGTATTTACTATGAGTTTGTTTATATCGTTCGCAAAACCTTCAAATAAAACAATTAAGCCCAAGCTTAACTTTACTGAATATCTAATTGAAATTGTTTGTTTGTTTTTGAATTTCGCGCAAAGCTACGCGCTTTTGGGTTACTCTTTAACCAACGAATAATGGGACTGACCGTCACTTTATAACGCCCTAACAGCTGAAAGGGCGAGCATGTTTGGTACGATGGAGAATCGAACCCACGACCCTCAGATTACGAGTCAAGTGCCTTAACCACCTGGCCATGCCAGGCCATTTAATTAAAATAACCATATTAAAAAAAAATTAAAACCGTAACATCTAGTATTTTGCTAAAATATAAAATTTATACTAATGTTACTAGTACTGTTAAGAGCAAAAAGAGCAAACTAATCTTGAATATTAGTCATATCCCGGTTGCTTATAAGTTTAAAGTTATGATAGTTCTCGATAAACGTGAGATACTCCAATTTCTACTACTTTAATCTTTTTTCTGTCTCCTTCTGGCAGGTACGGTGACGGTAAAAATAAAATAAACATGAGAAATTAAAATATTCAATTTTACTTTCTAGCATGAATTCTTTATCGTGAGAGGGAGGACGAGCATATAGCATGTTATGGAATAGTTTAAATGCTGCAATGAAAATCCTGTGCAGACCGTTGTCATGCATGTGTTCATCACAGCAAAACTTTGCAGTTGACTGTTTGTTTCAGCACAGTGTAAAGATGCTGATTCACTTAGTCCAAATTTACAATCAACATCAACATTATTGCCAACATTCTACATAAATATTAATGCTTACGTCAGACGGTGATCACATAATGATGATAAACTTCTATGTTTTCAAAAGTAAATAATTTATAAATGTTGCTGATTTATTAGTGATTCTTAAAACGAGATCATAATCTTCAAAGAAATTTTAAACTTTAAGTTTTACACTTAGTTCCAGCTGAATACACTAAGTGAATTAATTAGGTTTTATTTGACTTGAAAAAAAAAGAGATCGAATAAAACAGCATTTTAGTTGCGACTCAGAAAACAGATCATTTGTTGTCCTCATAGCAAGTCAATGACTATTCGATGATGCATGGTAGAACAAGCACTAAACAATGGTTGGTTGACGATTGTGAAAAAACGGGAGTGTATGAAACAAATGATTGCATTTTGATTCTGTGATTTTCAAATCTATTCTTGCCTTATTTTCAAAACGCTGGAACAGTCGTCTAAAATTTTGAACTAGTTGCCAAAGAAAGGTTAAGTTTGCAAATTTAATACTGGAGGACTAGAGGGAAGGCAATTAGTCATCACCACCCACCGCCAACTCTTGGGCTACTCTTTTACCCACGAATAATGGGATTGATCGTTACTTATAACGCCCCCACGGCTGAAAGGGTGAGCATTTTTGGTTTGACGGGAATTCAAACCCGCGACCCTCGGATTACGAGTCGCGCGCCTTACGCGCTTGGAAACGCCGGGCCGTAACCTAGAGGGAAGGCAGCTAGTCATCAACACACACCAAAATCTCTTGAGTTACTTTTTACCAACGGAGAGTGGGATGGGTATTTAATTTATCACACCCTTAAGGTTAAAAAGGTAGACATATTCAGTAACGGGATTCGAACCTACGCATTTCACAGATTGTGAGTGTTTTTTTTTAGAGGAACCTTCAAAAGCGAGGTTCCAATTTCCAAACTCAAACTTGGTAAATCGCAGTATTATAAAAATTGAGAACTTCTACTCTAGTGAGAAAAATGTATCTACATAAAAATCATTACTTTAAGTAGACGAATCCATTGGTAATGTAAACATGTATACGTCATTGTACACGTTTGTTTTATTTGCTGCTTAAACATAATTTAATGTAATTCTTCAGATAACAGAATGCAGCTCTGAATCTAATAACAAATAAATATTTTAGATTATGAAAAAAAAAATCGTCATTAACACCAATTTGGTGGATGGAATTGAGACTATTGGTATGTTCAAGTCTTACGTTTCTCTATATATGACCAACGTTGTGATTAAAAATATCTATGTGACTACACCCCATGTCTCGGTGATAAGTATGTATGTCTGAAACGTTAAAAAATCTGATTTTTAATTTCTGTAGTAAGTAAAGCACAAATTGGCTATTATACAACTTTGTGCTTAGAAGTAATAACAACTAAATATTTATGTAATGTCAGAGTCATATAAATGATAATTTTTATATTTTTAACTTGTTTATTTGTCATTAAGGGAAAAGCTACAAAAGGGGCTGTGCTACACTGGTTAGGGTATCGACACTCGGCCTTTCTTCAGGCCTGCCTGGCATTGAGCCACTGGAGGCCATTTTCTCGTCATATTCAGATGCTATAATATGATGTATATGGACTACAATGATAACACTGGGGAACACTCATTTTGTTGCATTTAAAAAAAAGACCTTTCTTTTGTCAATTTGAGTGTGTTGATTTCAAATCTGAAGTCGGTTTTTGTCTGCAAGCTACAGATTTTATGCAATTTGACATTTTTATTTATTTTTTAATTTTTCGTTATTATAGGAAATTATAGGAATAGCTTATCAATTTGTTTGTGTATTTTATTCAGGTAGGACCTTGCGTTTGTAACATTTGCGTTTCTACACTTCATCTGGACAATCTCGTTTAATGCTCCAGCAGTAGTCAGCCATCATACTTTTGTCCCAGCGCCCTTGGTAGCGTTCTTCCATGACCTTTAGGTCTTGGTGGAATCGTTCTCCTTGTTCGTCACTCACAGCCCCCAGGTTGTCAGGAACTTATCAAGGTGGCTGTTCAAAAAATGAAGCTTGATGCTCATGTTGCACCCGAGATCACGAAAAGCGAGAATCATTCTGTTCACAAGTTCACTGTAGTTCTCCGCCTTATTGTTTCCAAGGAAGTTTTGAACGACTGCCACAAAGGATAACCATGCTGCATTTTCTAAAGCGGTCATCTTAGCAACAAACTGATCATCACGATTAGGGTTCGAATCTGTGGGCCATCAAACACGCCTGCTTTGATCTTCTTAAATGATAACCCTGGTAAAGCTGTGATGATGTGTTGGAAACATTCACCTTCGGTTTCCAGTGCCTTGACAAATTGCTTCATCAAACCTATTTTGATGTGAAGAGGAGGAAAGATGATCATATCTCTACTTACAATTAGGTCTTGTATGATATTTGGCATGCCTGCTTCAAGGGTGTCACGAATAGGCCAGTCCTTCTGAACCCAATGTCTGTCTCGTGCTCGGCTGTCCCACATACGGAGGAAACATGGAAACTTGATGAAACCTTTCTGTTGTCGAAGAAGAAAGTTGACCATCTTTAAATCTACACAAATGACCCAATTGTGCTCATGAAATTTTAATAAGTCCATGACCATTCTCATATCATTATAGTCTTCCCGCAAATACACTGAGTGACCGACAGGTACTGCTCCATAAACATTCCCCTTATGTAAAAGAACACACTTTAGACTGCGTTTTGAACTGTCTAAAAAGAGTCTCCATTCAGCAGGACTATAGTAAGGTACATCCAGTTCTTTGAGAAGCACTTGGATGTCATGGCAGCAACCAAACTGTCTGTCTTCTGAAAAGAAGGTCACAAAAAGTTGGTCACGCTTTCTGAAATATGATACCAGTTAAAATATCCAGTGCAACTCAAAGTTACTGAAAAACTGTTCCCCAGTATAATCAGTAATACAAAATTCATCTTATCAAAGCCTTTTATTCAAGTAGATATGAAATATGTATAAGAAAGCAATCACGAAGTGAATAAATCTGTTAGACAACGATCAAGGAACAAATATGAATTTAAATGTTCGTGTTTTTGGGTCATATTTTATGCGGTTAGAATGTAGAAATTTTAGAACAAAAATATTGAAACGTTATTTATTCAGGATCAAACTTAATTTGAAATGATAGTTTTGGCGGTAGTAAGATAAGAAAAACATATGAAAATGTTAGCAAAAGGACCAATATATATATTGATAAATATTTTATTATTTTCAACGTGATTGATTTGTTTTGAGTTTAGCGCAAAGCTATTCGAAGGCAGCAGTGTCAGAGAGAAGGAAGGCAAATAGTCATAACCACCCACCGCCAACTCTTGGGCTACTCTTTTACTAACGAATAGTAGGATTGATAGTCACATTGTAGCGTCTCCACGGTTGAAAGGACGAGCGTGTTTGTTGTGACGGGGATTCGAACCCGCGACCCTCAGGTTATAAAATGAGTGCCTTAACCACTTGGCCATGCCGGGCCTTTCAACTTCAACAGCTATTTATCTTACATATGGTTAAACAGCTAAGTCAATTATATCTTCTTTGTATGGAACTGTTGACCAGAGGGAAGAAAATCAGCTAGCAACAGCCATCTCCTTTGCAAATACTCTGAGCCGAACAGCTTGTAGCGGAATGAAAAAAATCTATCCGCACCATTATAATAAGAAATGTTTAAAAACGAACATTTGATTAATGAGATTTTGAAGTTTTAAACGTTTTGACAATGAAACATGGTAATATAATATAGCGTCCAAACAAGCATTTAAACACTATCGTGTAAAAAATATGTTGTAGTAATTCAAATCAAATCAACCTGTTTTACATTTTCTAAAGCACATTAACACATTTTAGCCGCGGCATAACGGCTCATAGAATGGCTGTTAGTTTTTCCAAGCACAAAATTTTAACTCATAACTCCTTCATCTTTTGGCCGATTTCAGTACATAAAACCATTTTAATTGATGTACTTGACCATGTCCATGGTTTCATAGGTTAATTCACTGTAATCCTGCTCAAAATAATTTAAATTTGACCTTAACCTGGTAGAGATTCTGATAAGTAACAAAATCGAATTGGGTATACACGAGCTTCACGCTTGGTGTCATTAACGCACAAAAGTACAGCTAATAAAAAAGGTAAAAGTCTCATATATTTCTTTACCCTAATCATGCCCAAGACATTCAATTGTAGCGGCCTTTGAGGATTCCATCTTGTTCTCTTTAAAGTTGAATGAGATGTGATCTGATGGTTAAATGTGTTAGACAACAAATCGAAGGGTCCAAGACTTGAAACCTTATGCTGCTATGCTGCTGACTACATTCCGTACTTTCGTCTATAAGCGCATTATAAAAATAATAATCAATCTCGCGATTTAGTTCAAAAAAGTCGACAAAGCCGTAGTGGCAATGGGTTCTGCTGGTTGACTTAAACCCCAGAAAGAAACTGATGGATATGTCTGAACGTTTGATGTCAATTATCTTACCATTTAGTTTTATATTCTCTTAAGATGCTGTGCTCGGCATGGCCAGGTCGTAATCTGAGTGCCGTGAGTTCGAATCCCTGTCAAACCAAACATTCTTGCTCTTTCAGCTGTGAGAGCATTATAATGTGATGGTTAATCCCATTATTTATTAGTAAAAGAGCAGCCTAAGAGTTGGCGATGGGTGGTGATGACTAACTGCCTTCTCCCTAAACTTTCACTCCTAAATGAGAGATGGATAACGCAGATAATCCTCGTGCAGCTTTGCGCAAAATTAATAAATAGACAGATAAATTATGGAAAGATGCAGGGAGGAGAAGTGTGCTTTGAAAGTGATAACATTAAAGAGAAGGCTTTTGAAATGGAAACTCTGTCCAGTGTTATTGTCAAGATGCACTGTTTACAGGCAGAACACGATAGGACGTATAATAATACGATAAATCTTTTCAAAATAATTTTAATTTAATACTCTACCTTGGTATTCAGAGATGTTTTTTTTTTCAAACCTGAATATTATTTCGTAAGTGAATTATATGGTTTATCATTACCTTAATGTTATTTTTTTCTTCTTAAATCTTTGCATTTGAGACGTTTTGTTTGGTTTGTTTTAAATTTTGCGCAAAGCTATTCAAGAGCTATCTGCCGTATCTAATTTAGAAGTGTAAATTTAGAGGGAAAGCAGCTAGTCATTACCATCCACCGCCAACTCTTAGGCTGCTCTTTTACCAACGAGAAGTGGGATTGACTGTCACATTATGACACTTTCACAGCTGATAGGGCAAGCATGTTTGATGTGACAGAGATTCGAACTCGCGACCCTCGGGTAACGAGTCGAGTCCTCAATGCTGAGTCCCATTGAATATTAAATCAAAATCAAAAAGCCATTGTTGTAGACTGAACATTGAGGAAATACCACCAAAATTTCATAACCATTTTAAAAAGTTGTTACATTTGGAACTGTATTTGATATCATAAATTGTTCCCATATTGTGTTTTAAAAGAATGTTATATTCTGATAAAAAAAACAACTAAATATGTTAGAACTAATATATTAATATGATTATAATCAGCACTGGTAATTTCATTAAGCAACCGTAAAAGTATTCCCAAAACAAGTTAATTTTCCTGTTAATATTACTGGAACAAGTACGTGATTAGCCTTTCCTTCCTTGAGGTTGTGACTGTTAATAGAACGTTAATGGACTTTTGGGCATGCAACATTGTTCCTATAGAGACCAGACTTACAATAAGTTCTATCTTCCAGTTATCTTTAGTTAAACTTGATTAAAATGAATTAAAATAAAACGGGTTGAAATCAGAAGTGCTTGGAGATAGATAATTATACCGATGAAATGTTCGCCTCTGGCAATCAAAACGGTAAGTGTAGAAGACAGCCATACTTATTATCATAAGTAGCATATCAAGTGTCTGAGCTTAAAGAGAAAATATACACTTTATTATGCTCTAAAAGGTTTGGTGTAAACCCTTTCATTCCGTTATTGTTTATTCAAATAAAAGTCGGTGTAATGTTTCAGTTAGAATGTTTAATCAGTAACTTTCACTTGCTTTTGATTAAATATCTTGTGAATGCGTCTGTTTTGTAAAACGTCCGATCCGTATATATGCGAAACAATTTCTAGATCATTGGCTTAAAGAGTGTTTATATGCCAACATGATCACCCGCAAAATCTTAAATATAAATATCATTTATTATGCCAAACAAATGCCCTTGTTTCCACTTGAATATATCCATTTTAGATTTAAAATCAATGTGAGAAATAAACAACTAAACTGAAACTGAGACATCATTTCTTGCTACTCTTTTGTACAATGTACCGAACTGCAACCAATGTGGTCTTAATTTAAGATGTTTCACTGTTCATTTCGTTGATTTTATTTAAAGAGATCTGACTAGACTCAGCTGTGAGGTTGTTGTTTTTAATTAAGCACAAAGCTACTCAATGGGCTATCTGTGCTCTGACCACACGGGTATCGAAATCCAGTTTTTAGCGTTGTATGTCCGTAGACATACCGCTTAGCCACCGGGGCCTCTCAATTGTGAAACTTCAAAGACTCTGTAGTACTGACCTCAAACTTAACGGTTTCAGTCAAATCTACGATTAACGAGTTATGAAATGGCTACTTTAGTAATAGCAAGAGTGACGATCGGTTTTTTTGGCATTAAGCTAGTCTTATGAGATAAGTTTTTATCCTTAAGGGTAGTCATATTTGAATATTGAGATAACTGATTGGACCTTTCAAGTCGCATGTCGCATGAAGATCGATTGACGTTGAAAATGTAGTTCATACCGAAGTTGTAATTAGTAGAATCATTGTGTTCAGGTTATGCATAAGATAATCATTGTGTATGCGTTTGTTCATATTGTATAAATAACATACCAACTGTCTGATAATGTATTCATAACGTCTTCACTACGAATTTGCATATACCAAAGCGATTTGCTTCTTGCTTCAATGTTTTAAACATATTAATCATTTCCGGCAGATTGTATTTTAGCTAAACCTTCTTTTTTCCGCCAGAAAATAACGTGGCACGTTCCCGTACTAATTAATTATTTATTTTTTAATTAGCATTCGACATTAGTTTTCAATATGTATTTTCATTTCTCATTTTAATATTTATTGAAATGCAGTTGTAAAAATAATCAAAACTTTCAACTGTAAAAATACCTTAAGTTTGTTTGTTTGTCTTTGGAATTTTACGCATGGCTACACGAAAACTATTTGTTCGTCTACTCTTTTATTAACGAATAGTAGAATTGACCGTAGATTATAATGACCCCTTAGCTGAATTGGCTAGTATATTCTGTGGGATAGAGATTCGAACCCGCGATCCTCAGATTGTGAGTCATGCACTTTAACCCCCTGGGTCTCATAATTTATCTAAAGTACGAGGGCGGCAGTTGTAAACACCTATTTTGCTACTCCAACCACACAGTAATCTATAGAAACTGCATTCAGTGACTAGGCTGGTATGTTTTCGTACGAAAAAACATGGATTCCCGTTTCGTTTTCATATTTCTTGATGTATACAAAAGTGGAATAGATTTATCATGAAAGTAACTTATGCACACATGACTTCTGCCCCTTTTCCGGAGTGAGTACTTCTTGATTGTTTTGCGTACTATTGTCTAAGACAATAGCTGGCTGTTGTGTTTGTGAAACCCACTAAACGCCTCACTTTGCTCAACATTACTGGGTTACTATAAGACTCTTTCTAGAAAGCTGTGGTATCCCAAGATGGTCCATATCTCTTTGTTTTCTAATGCCATTAAGCATCAAGATTAGCCTTCTGTTGGAAACTTTAAATCCAGATTTGGAAACATTTTTATTATAAGAATTTGTTAATATTTTGCAACAAGAAGACAAGTCATATTTTCTTTACAAAAGCTTCCAATTTTCGACGTCATTACATTACCTAAATAACGCCAAACAAGATCTGATAGCGTCTATTATAATACGAAAGTGTTAAGAAAAATCAGTTCGCTCAGTTATTGAAATTTTTTGATACATTCTGCTGTTATATTTTTAGCATAACAAGTATGTGGATTTGTATAGAATACATTAATAGATTCTGGTTGTCTTTACCTTAATGAAGTAACACCGTTGACATGCTAATAGTAATCGGAATCTATGTTTTTTAGTATTATGACATCACATATTTACTGATAATTTAATTTTCAGTTTGTTGTGTTTGTTTGTTTTGGAATTTCGCACAAAGCTACTCGAGGGCTATCTGTGCTAGCAGTCCCTAATTTAGCAGTGTAAGACTAGAGGGAAGGCAGCTAGTCATCACCCCCCACCGCCAACTGTTGGGCTACTCTTTTACCAACGAATAGTGGGATTTACCGTCACATTATACACCCCCACGGCTGGGAGGGCGAGCATGTTTAGCGCAACGCGGGCGCGAACCCGCGACCCTCGAATTACGAGTCACACGCCTTACGCGCTCGGCCATGCCAGGCCTCAGTTTGTTGTGATAACATGATAAAAAATCACACCGTTCGTCATACCGACATTATTACAGAATTACACGAGTTTGCATTTAGTAATCGCTTTCTTCATGGAAAGTGTGTGAACCCAAGATAATATTCGATCGTCGAATGATAACAATTACTGGTAATAATATTTTTTGTTACCAACACTGTCAGTGTAATATGTATTTTATATGATAGATTAAATTCAGTAAATGCAAAGACGCTAATGGATAAAAATACATTAAAAATAAAATAAAATTATTACATTAAACAACATGTTTCACTTTATATTATTTATTTCTACACAGCACTTTTATGCAGAATAATGTCACAAACTAGAAATAAACTTTGTGAACTTTTTAACAAACTTCATTTCTATAGTAATGTCATCACGTGACCATGTAAACATGGTCACGTTTTTGAAAAACTAAAAACACTTATTTTATGAAAAAAAAACTTCAAATTTTTGTTTGTGACCAAGTTACGTTTTTTAAGATCTACATTTTGTACAACTGCAACTTTATGTGTGAAATTACAACCCAAACTGCGTTGTATAATACATATTATTACATATATATGTATTTCCTACGAGGTTGATGACGTGTTTCTAGTGTTGTGGTGAAGCGTGTAGACAAAACAGTAAAACGAACTTGCAGAGGAATTTCACACATAAATTTATAATAAAAGTTATGGCGGTTCAAAGATACGTCCTTTAATAGGGCAGATATAAAGATAAATAGACTTATTAAGAAATAGAAATAATCAAAACACTCTCATTAATCATACAATAACCAGCTACACCCTGTTTTTAATGGCTCGAATATTGTTTAGAAAAGAAAAAGAACCGTATATATTTCTTGGTTAATGTGGATTGACTTTCTAACCACGTTTTTCACGTAAGATAAATAAGAAACAAAGTTGTGATAACACAATTATAGAGGGTGGCCATTGGCTTAGAAACTTTAGTTAATGAAATTCAGTTGTTCGATAAATAGGTAACCATGTCAGTTGCTTGAGGAACCTCTAAACTTCTATTTAATGACGAGGTTTAATGTTTCTCCATTATTCTTTATTCATTACTACTTCCATTATCAATTCAAAATTAACATGCCATAAAATAAAACTCCATTCCGTCATGGTTCTCACCCAGGTCTGAAATCCAAGAACTGATTCTCCATTGTTCTCTATTTATTGCTGTCTGTGCCATCCTTCCTAATTCAACCTTCTCATTCACTACATATTTTCTAACATCATCCAGTTAACTGAGAGTCTCTCTCTTATTTGTTCTTATTCTTCTGAGTTTATCAGCCAGACAATTTGTGAATCGTCCATCAGGTCTAATTACACACCCAAATTAACGCATATTTCGTTTCCTACATACGTCCAGCATTTGTCTATTTTATGTTAACACGTTCCAATACTTTTTTTTAATTAAATACTTTTATTTAACTTATCTTTACTATCCCTTTATAGCACACCATCTTAAAAAGACTTTTCATAACAAGCTAGGACTAAATAGTGCTTAAACCATTCTGCACCAACAAGGTTTTAGCGCCACTTGGTATTTGGGAATAATGAGGCGCTAATGAAGGTGGTTTTCTATGTTCAGTGTAAACACACATTATATTGAAAAACTAAACTGTAATAATTCACAACACCATCTAGATATGGAAACATAGAAAGGAATGTGTACATCACGTATATGGCAGGCTCGTGACTTTTTTCTTCATAATTACAAAAGCAAATTAAATGCAAACTATTTTATTTAAAATTCACTAAAACCTGAGAAACTTTTCACTAATTGTTGTTTCTTTGTCACAAAATTCTATAGGTAAAGAGTTGTGTTCTTTACACTATGTTTGATAAATAGATATAAATGAAGCATCATATGTTTCATGTACATATTTTCTTCAATCCATGTATCTTGGCCCGGCATGGCCAAGCGTGTAAGGCGTGCGACTCGTAATCCGAGGGTCGCGGGTTCGCACCCGCGTCGCGCTAAACATGCTCGCCCTCCCAGCCGTGGGGGCGTATAATGTGACGGTCAACCCACTATTCGTTGGTAAAAGAGTAGCCCAAGAGTTGGCGGTGGGTGGTGATGACTAGCTGCCTTCCCTCTAGTCTTACACTGCTAAATTAGGGACGGCAAGCACTGATAGCCCTCGAGTAGCTTTGTGCGAAATTCCAAAACAAACAAACCATGTATCTTACGACAAAGTAAAAGGAAATAATTTTATATCTATCTCTTATGTTACGCTACATTGAAAATATTAACTATTGTTACATCATATTTACTTGTGAGTTACATTGATTACTCCATTTTCTAATAATTATTTTACTTTTAGCAAATTTCTACCACACCTAATTTTTAAATGCGCAAATATGACGTCACGTCTACGTAGTATATGGATGTATAGCATCTGTATCTGCAAGTTACATCTGTATTGCAGAGAAGCCGAGATATCGATAAATGTGCTTTTATCACTCAGAAACTGGTAATTGATTCAGGTAACGCAAAGAGTGTTCGATACGAAAAATCATAAATAAGATTACACCTTCTGAAATTTGCCGTAACGATTTAAAAAGTTTCAGGGAATTTGGTATGAAATTCTACAATGTGATAGCAAAATCTTCTATAGATTAAACTTATAATAAAATGTTAAGAGGTGGATGTTGATTTACTTTACCGCTACTGATTTTCACAACTGTTGTACACTCTGCGAAACAACTACTGAGGTTTCACGTGTTGTTCGTGCATTAAGTACACAAAATGTACCAGTACCCAAGAAAACAGTTTAACAAAACTTCTCCTCCAAAGTAATATTTGTTCTAATGATTATGACACACGTGAAAAGCTCGTTATGACTTGCATTATATGATTTGTCATTGCATTCATGAAGTCAAATACATGCTTAGCATATAGATGTATAGTTGAAATAAACTGGTTTAAATCACAGCTTATTTCGTCCTTCATGCTAATTTTATCTGTTTTACACACCTAGTGATTGTTTAGAGTCTAAACAAAACTATGAGCATTTGTAAACTAATAATTTAAATAAAGGTTCATTAAGGAATTGCTTCTCAAAACGCTAACAGCCATTTTCTACATTTAATTTTACATCTTTTTGAAACCAGCCCTGTTATTAAGAATGTTCAAAGTATGACAAATACGTAAGCTAAAGAGATCATATATAGACATTTTGTCTTTTGTTTCTCTTCCTTAAACCTCAAATATTTGACATTATCAAGTAAATCGAGATACGTGTAATACATATTTAGCAATTTCATCAAAACTATTTGACAGCCACACACATACTTTGCATGAAAAAAAATCATTGACAAACAAACCTCATGATAAATACGTCAATTTTGTACATACACAGTAATAAGTAAAAAGTGTGTCGTTAGAAAATCTCAGTATTTTTGTTTGAATCAATACATGTGTTGAATAAAATATTTTGTGAAAGACGTTGTTCGAAATTATCATACCTTTACAACACGATGAAAACAAAACTGTAATAGTGAGTTGAGTAAGTAATACAATAGACAAATAGTTTAACATTTAAGTCTGCAAGAATCGATAGTCGCTCATTTAATTTGATTTGTTTTGGATTTCGCGCATAAATATACGAGGGCTATCTGCGCTAGCCGTTCCTAATTTAGCAGTGTAAGACTAGAGGAAAGGCAGTTAGTCATTACCACCCATAGCCAAGTCTTGGGCAATTTTTTTCCAATGAATAGTGGAATTGACCATGACATTATAACGTCCCACGGCTGAAAGGGCAGCATGTATGGTGTGTGTGACGTACATATGAAATATCTGTTATAACTAAAGTTCCCCATATATCTTTGCAGCTTCAGATTATTCAAAATATAAATATCTTAGTGTTTAAATCGTAATAACTCTTTTATTTCTGTTGATTTTTTTCATTGTGTTAAAGAATTGTGAACTTTGGCTTGTATGCTACTTTTACATATCATGATTACACTTCAGTAATGTAAAACATTGACGTAAAAATAGACCTGGCGTTTACTAACGTAAGTAAGACGCTAGTTTGATTTGTTTTTACCATGGAATGTCGTCAGGTGTTGTTTTGGTTTATTTAACACTCAAATTTGAAGTCAGTTATAGGACAGCTAGTAGTTTGCTTTATACAAAATGGTATAAAGCACTAAAATGTCTTTCAACGATAAATGAGCATTAGGTTTTCAAAAAATATAATGTTGGTGTGCACTGTATGATTTCTTGCAGAGAAAACTTCATTTCAAAAATGTTATTCCACCCATTTGTATCAAGATTTTGCTAAAAGTATACTGCTTTTTACAAAGTAAATTATATATATAGCAAACTTGTTTTCAGCGTCGAGATAATGTTTGTAAGTTATGTTCACCCCATTTCCAGCCTCAAGGTTAAGGGTGTAAAATTTTATAAATGCATGAAATGTGAATGTTATGATTGCATTTAAGATGGGTTTCTTGTTTAAATTAAAGCGATTAAAGAGAATTGTGAAGCGGAAGAAGTGATAAAACTGAAATAACCTTTTATCATTATTCTTGTTGTAACCACATGCATTGTCTTTAACATTCACCGATTAACATAACTAGGTATGATTGGTCAGTCTTCAACCATGAATCTCATGCGGAAAAGTAGAAAAAACATTTGTTGTTTTCTTTAACAAATGCACAGTGTCCCAGATGATACGAGCATGTACTGTTTGTTTTGTTTTTTGTTTTTGAATTTCGCGCAAAGCTACACGAGAGCTATCTATGCCAGCTGTCCCTAATTTAGCAGTGTAAGACTAGAGGGAAGCCAGCCAGTCATCATCACCTACCGCCAACTCTTGGGCTATTCTTTTTACCAAGGAATAGTGGGATTGACCGTCACATTATAACGCTCTTCACGGCTAAAATGGCGAGCATGTTTGGTGTGGCCGGAATTCGAACCCGCGGCCTTCGGATTACGTATTGAAGAAGAAGAAAGAAAAAATGAAATGATTTGCATTTTGCGCAAAACTGCAGGAGGGCTATCTGCTCTAGCCATTCTTAACTTTGCAGTAAAAGGCAGCTAGTCATCACCCTCCACCGTCAACTCTTGAGGGACTCTTTTACCAACGAATAGTGGGAATAACTATTACATTATAACGCCCTCACGGCTAAAAGGGTGAGAATGTTTGGTTCGATGGGGTTTCAAAGTCGTGAGCATGTACTGTCCAGTATAGAAATGGAATGATCTTTAGCAAAATAAGTCTTGCTTCCGAAAAACATTTCATCGACACCAGAAGAACATATTAACAGTTTATTTGTGTTTTTCTAAGAGAGTGACCAAACCTTTAACTGACGTTAAGCAACTGGCTCAGCCGATTTTGTTTTGTTCAAACATGCCACAATTATTTTAAATTCTATGTGATCGACTCCCCGTTTAGGGTTACCGCATAATAATTCAGTTTAAATATATCAGCTTGGTTGTTATTGATTTAATTGAATCTTTGTTGAAACCGAATATGTAGGATATAAACATATATATTCTTAATGTTTACTTACGAAATCCTGAGTAAAATTTAGCAGATATTTTGTGTATAATAACAAATTTATTTACATTTTACAGCATATGTGTATAAACCATAATCAGTAAGTTTATTCAACCCGCAAATAAATATTTTAGTTATATTCTAAACTATAACATTTTAGTTTCCTAAGACATCAAATGTCTTAGGTGATATTCTGACTATTCGTATGCAATTTAATGATCGCTTCGTTATTTAGAGGCTCAGAATGGCCAAGCGCGTTGAGGCGTTCGAATTGTAATCCAAATGGTCGCGAGTTTGCACCCGGTCGCACAAACATACTCACCATTTCAGCCGTGGGAACGTTATAATGTGATGGTCAATTCTATTTTTCGTTGGTAAAAGAGTGGCCCAAGAGTTGGCGGTGGGTGGTGATAACTAGCTGCCTTTTCTCTAGTCTTACACTGCTAAAGTATGGACGGCTAGCCCAGATAGTCCTCGAGTAGCTTTGCGCGAAATTCAAAACAACCAAACAAACATTATATAAGTTCAGTAATATTTACAATACACCTTTCCAAATAGATTTGATTGTTTATTTCTGTCAAATCTCAAAGCATTATTTTTTATAAATTTTAATTAGCCATTCCAACAATATTATCAGTCATCAAGTTCTTTGTTTGTATAACAAAATAATTTTTTTTTAAAAACCGTACATCAAATTGACTTTATTTCCAACATATTTGAAGTTGAGTATGAATTATGAAAATGTTCTAAAATGATTGCCCCCCAGTGGCTCAGCGGTATGTCTGCGGACTTACAACGCTAAAAACCGGGTTTCGACACACGTGGTGGGCAGAGCACACATTGTTGTCTTTGTGCTTAATTCAACAACAATAGTACGAAGGTGATTAAAATGTTTACGTTTAGTGTGAAAACTACTTTAGTGGATACGTAAATCATAATTAAACAAAAAGTGACTTTTACAGTTCATTAATTATTTCAATTAGTTTTAACCCATTTTATCCAGTCGTCTCAATCCGAGTGTCGCAAGCTCGAAAACCTGCACAATCAGACTTGCTTGCCCTTTCAGCCGTGGGGGCGTTATAATGTTAACATTAATCTCATTATTCTTTGGTGAAAAGTAACCCAAGAGTTGGTGGTGAGTGGTGATGACTAGTTACCTTCACTCTAGGAACGTTTAGTGCAGATAGTTCTCGTGTAGCTTTCCGTGAAATTCAAAACAAACAAATTCATTATAAAACGTGAGATGTTGAAATTTATAAGCATCTTTGTAATTTAATGTGTTTTACATTTTAAACACACCATACAGATATCGTTCATTTACAAGATATTTCTGCAACACGATAGTTTCGTTAAAATACACACATACTTTATTTTTAATCGCCATTTATGAAAGTAACTTTGATAAAGTTTCGGTCTTGTAATCATTATTATGCCTATATCATAATAGCTCTGATTTTCTAATAAACAGTGAGAACAATTAAGGATCACAATACAGTTATTACAACTTCAAATATATCTTAAATATGTATTGTACACGTACTTTACTCTTGTTCAGATTAGTATTTTATGAAAGTAGATGCGTAAATAAAATATATTTTGTTTGTTTTGAATTTCGCGCAAAGCTACACGAGGACTATCTGCGCAAGCCGTCCCTAATTTACCAGACTAGAGGGAAGGTAACTAGTCATCACCGCTCACCACCAACTCTTGGGCTACTCTTTTATCAACTGATGATGGGATTGACCGCCCTTTATAATGCCCTCACAGCTGAAGGGACGAGTAGGTTTGGTGTGATGGGGATTCAAACTCGCAACCTTCGGATTACGAGTCGAGTGTCTTAACCATCTGGCCATGCCGGGTCAGACATATATTTAGTCGATGTTATGATTGATTTAACTAAAAAAATTTCACTAAAAATGAGACGTATCGAATTTTATGAATTTTTCTGAAGAGAAAAAAAAAGTGGATAAAGATGTTGACATTCCCAGGAGACAGACCTGGAGCGTCGAAAAAACATTATTTCTCTCTCTAAAGAAGTTCAATGTATATTTCATTAAAATTAATGCGCCGCGGGTGATAAATAGGTAATCTTCTTAATGAAGAATAATAGCTTTAGGGTTAGGTAGCTAGAACTTTGCACTGCATTTGCTTTATCATATAATGTACCAACTACAGAAAACAGAGAAAACAAAGAGGAGGCCAGGTGGTTAAGGCGGGTTCGAATCGCCGTCACACCAAACATGCTCGCCATTTCAGTCGTGAAGGCATTATAATTTTACGGTCAATCCCACTATTCGTTGGTAAAAGAGTAAACAAAGAGTTGGCAGTGAGTGGTGATGACTATCCGCCTTCCCTTTTGTCTTGCACTTCTATATTAGGGACGGCTAGCGCAGATAACCCTTGTGTAGCTTTGTGCGAAATTCAAAAACAAAATAAACAAATAGGAGTGTTTGTATTTTCTTATAGGAAAGCCACATCGAGGTATCTGCTGAGTCCACCAAGGGGAATCGAACCTTTGATTTTAGCTTTGTAAATCCGTAGACTCACCGCTGTATCAGCAGGAGACAAATAAACAGGCACAAGATAGAGAAAAAGTAAAATTACTTGAAGAGAGACTGAAAGTTTCGATATATTTGCTTTTTATCTTTATTAGATGTTTTCAAAACATTTTTTGTATATTTGTTTAAATTTAACACGGATGAATTATTTTGAACAGCTGCTCTATTCCATGTGTGATTGTTAAGTAAAAGACATTTCTATACACTTGTATCATCTACAAAGTTCTTATGTATAATTTCAGTTGAACTAGAACTTTGTTTCTACTGAAAGGCCAGTACAAAGAAAAATAATTTTCACGAATTACATTCAAGTGCATAAAAAGTTTGCATTGGTAATTTATCTATTACCGAAGTATGATTACAGTTGCTTTCATACCGTGTTCAAAGTTCATTGTTAAAGTAAGATTGCAGTAATTTTTATGGCATATTCAAAGTCCATTGTTAATTTATGATTACAGTAACTTGTATAGTACGTTCAAGGTCCATTTTATTTGTGCTAAGGTTACTATCAAGCGAACGTTTTGTTCTATACTGTTACACTTACACCATTCTCAAAGCTGCATCGCTGATTCTGCTAAACATTACTTTTAGAGAAAGAAGTAAACCATTCTTCTCGCTAACTATTTTATGACATAAAATAAAAACCTACCATGATATAAGACTGATAATAGTTCGTGTAAAAGTAATGTTCACGAAATATTAAATAACGTTTTAAAAATGTTAGAAAGCTTACTAAGATACACTGGACTGTGTTGTTCTTAACTTTATTGCCAGTCTCAATCTATAAAAGATTTATTAACTTGAATAATGTCCTTAGTGACTGAGCAGAAAATCTTAAGGCTTATAACCCTAGAAACCGGGATGTGATATTCTTACTGAGCACAGCGTCAACAGCCTACTGTGTAGTTCCGTGCTAACTCGCAAACAAACCTGACTAACGATGCATCTATTTTGACCTGAAACGAAACCATTCATCATCTGGTTCTGAATTCGCAAAAATTGTCACAGACACTTACAGGGGCTTCGAGTAGTGTTGCTGTTATATTAAATTAAGCCGTACACGTGTCTTTTATGTATTATTTTATAAATGTCATTTCAAAGAACATTTTGTGTTTCATCGTCTGGCCCAATTGACGAGTTTTGCTATTAAATGAAAGGCATCTTGAACAGTCTCGTGGGGAACAGAAGAAAGATCTATTTACACATCACTTCTTTTGAATCCGAAACGAACAGGCTAAGGCAAACATGTGAACGTTGGTTTCCTTCAAAAGTCTTAAACATATTGGTTACTAACAGTTTACCCGCTTTTGGAGTTTAAACCAAGAATGTTAGAGTTTTCTACAACAACTTAACTTCTGGTAATGTAGAATAAAAAACGAGCACTGTATAACAAGATGATGTTTTTTAGGTAAAATATCATTAAAGACAGTTGAGATTAAACAAAGGGAGGTTAACATCTGGATATTTAATTGTTTAATTGTTTCGGTTAATTCATTCCAAATTGTAGTGTTATGAAAATTCTAGCATGATTCACATGAAAAACCAACGTAACCATCTTCTACCCTTAATCCTAAGGAATGTCAGTGGTTTCTGTGTAGCATCATTGCATCTTTTATTATCATATTTTTCTCAGTACAAAATGTCACTTGCATTTCGGGAACTGCGATTTTTCTTATTCGTGCAGACATATAATAATAATTTGTTCATAATCAAAAGTTTGATCAGTTGCGAATGAATTATAACTCAAACTCATACAGTTGCACATATTCTGCTTTTTGGTATTGACAACAATGGACGGGGGTTTCTGTAACTAATTCCAATCTCACTAAAACAAACGAATCATCAAAACTGTATATCAATCACTCAAAGTTGAAAATGTTTCGAGGCATCAATAGTGAGTTTAAAAAAATCTGTGTTTTTTTATCTTAACAGTTAAGAATGAACATTTAATCAGAATCTGTTGAATGGTTTATTCTTAAAGCAAAAAATATGATAGAAGTACACGAATGAATATTGTTGAGTCTTGCAATGAAACAACTGAGTCAACTGACCAGTTGCAGTAGCTTGTGTTTTTAAATACTTTCAGGTTTTTTGTCAGGCATTAATCAGAAAATTCCTTTTTCAAATACGTATGGAGTGATCGTGTCAACAAATTGGAGGGCTATTAAAATAATATTTATTTTTTGTATTATAAATTAAAAAAGATATATTAATTTAAGTCAAGTAACCATAAAAAGAATAATTTATCACCAGTACTTTTACATATTCATGATATAAATTATTACAAAAATGTGCTGATAATAGCATAGGGAAAGTCTCAAACAGACTTCCAGGTTTCTTGTTAATTGATGGCATAATCTATGTTTTATCCACATTACTATACTACAGATAATGAAATTAATCTTCTCTTGTTTAGCAAGAATAGAAGCTAATGTAGCATGTTATTATTTATTTTTACGTTTTACTTTTGCTCTATGTTATCTAAAACAAGAGCTGGTGTTGCATGTGATTCTTTATTATTACATATCTTGGTAGATATATAATTAACTAAGTGACAACGCCATGAAATTAATTTTACCACAGGATGAATCAGATTTCGTTTGCTTTTTGTTTGTTTTTTGAATTTCGAGCAAAGCTACACGAGGGCTATCTGCGTTAACCTCCCTAATTTAGCAGTGTAAGACTAGAGGGAAGGCAGCTAGTCTTTACCACGCACCGCCAACTCTTGGGCTACTCTTTTACCAACGTATAGTAGGATTGACCGTCACATTATCACGCCCCCATGGCTGAAAGAGCGAGCATGTTTAATGCAACCTGGATTCGAACCCGCGACCGACGGATTACAAGTCGAACGCCTTAACACGCTTGGCCATGCCGGGCCTGTCATCAGATTTGGTTTTCTCTAGTAGTTTTGCTGGTAGTTGACCTTCTAAGACTTACTTCTCTCTCTCTTGTGTTTATTGTATGTTTCCGAGCTACAATTTTATGAATTGTGCTAATGGACACAAATGGTTGTTTCGTATCACTCTTGATATGAAAGAGATTTATTATAACTAAAGTACAGTAAAATATATTTCGTTGTTGCAACGAATTAGCATGTTAAAAAGTGGAACATAAGAGACCCTTTATAATTATATATTCAAATTATTGTTTCAAGAAGTGTTGTCTTGGAGAAAACCTGTTATTTTCTTCATTAATGAACGGCATGTTTGGATTTATTGGTGATAAATCTCGGAACCTGCTTATAAATCAATAAAGGAAAACGAATTTAACGAAAAACATGCAGTTCGCTTCTTATGAATCGTCTGTGGTAACTGTTACATACGTCCTCACCACTTGTCTTATTACATTCTCTAACAAATTAAATGACAGAGTTCAGCTAATGCGGCCCGGCATGGCCAGTTGATTAAGGCACTCGACTCGTAACTCGAGGGTCACGGGTTCGAATACCCGTCTCGCCAAAAATGCTCGCCCTTTCAACCGTGGGGGACATTATAATGTGACAGTCAGTCCCACTATTCATTGGTAAAAGAGTAGCACAAGAGTTGGCGGTGGTTGGTGATGACTAGCTGCCTTTTCTTTAGTCTTATACTGTTAAATTAGAGACGGCTACCCCAGATAACTTTCGTGTAGCTTTGCGTGAATTTCATGACTAAGCAAACTTTAGATTGATAACTTACGAAAAAGTGGCCATTTCCATGTTCTCTTCTTAGGATAGTGATTATTATATATTGTTCTGCGTGGAATTTTGTCACTGCAATTTTCTTAGATCCTTTAGAATGTTTTTGTTTTATAAGAACAAGAATAAATACACGTGTTCCACGGCGGGATTCAAAGTTTCCCTTATTGTTTACAGACGCCTCAGTGTAACGTTAAAACTCTTTTCTTATCGTTAGTTCTTTTAGAGCTTCCATAGCTGGATAACTCAACGCTTTTTTCTCAATATTTAAGTTTGTTTGTTTGTTTTGGAATTTCGCACAAAGCTACTCGAGGGCTATCTGTGCTAGCCGTCCCTAATTTAGCAGTGTAAGACTAGAGGGAAGGCAGCTAGTCATCACCACCCACCGCCAACTATTGGGCTACTCTTTTACCAACGAATAGTGGGATTGACCGACACATTTTACACCCCCACGGCTGGGAGGGTGAGCATGTTTAGCGCGACGCGGGCGCGAACCCGCGACCCTCGGATTACGAGTGCACGCCCTAACGCGCTCGGCCATGCCAGGCACTCAATATTTAAGAACGTTATCATTCCGTCTTCAGGAAGTTAATGTGACCGTAAGTTAGAACACAATAAAATTTTTAAAACATCTCAAAAAGGTATCAGTTATTAACATAGTATAATGCCAATAATTATTTGGACTTGTTAGAAGACGAGCCCTGCATTGCTAAGCGTGTTAAGGCGTGCGATTCGTAATCTGATGGTCGCGGGTTCCTATCCTCGTCGCGCTAAGCATGCTCGCCCTTTCAGCCGTTGAGACTTTATTATGTTACAGTCAATCCCACTATTCCTTGGTAAAAGAGTAGCCCAAGAATTGGCGGTGAGTTGTGATGACTAGCTACCTTCCCTCTAGTCTTATACTGCTATATTAGGGACGGCTAGCACAGATAGCCCTCGAGTGGCTCAGCGGTATGTCTGCGGACTTACACCCTAAAATCCGGGTTTCGATACCCATGGTTGGCAGAGCACATATAGCCCATTGTGTAACTTTTATTAAAGTTGTTGCGGTTAAAAAGCTCGTAGTTGGATCTCAGTTCTAGACAGGGGGTCCGCTTTCAAATAAAGCATCTGACGGGTACGTAGGCAGATGGTATCCGTTGCTTTTCGATACTGAACCACACGGTGAAATGTGGGGGCACCAAATCGTTCGCAGACGACCTAGCCCGTTTCCCTCCACATCAAAATCTTCAGGCATTGGATTTATAGATCCCAGCCCAAGCAACTCTTTTGTCAGACCCTGAATCGTGCCGTTTGAATTGTTTTGTTTTGATCTGGATTTGAATAATATTCATGTTCACATCTGTTCAACCTCTTCCTTTCGGGACAGGTCCCGGTCTTCCTTTCCGCTGCTGCCTTTGCCTCTACCCAAGACAACATTTAGAAGAGACATCCTCCACCCAAATAGTCAATAATAATAATAATAATTAATTTATTTAAATAAAATAACAAAAACAAAAAAACACTTAATCTTAATAACAATCCACGAAAGGAGACGAAGAGGAACCACAACGTTCCTGAACACCCCGGTTGGGGAGAGAACTCTTCTGATTTCTCTCTCTCTAAACTGAACCCCTGCCACGTTAGTTTAGTTTAGTTTTAGTTTAGATAGCCCTCGAGTAGCTTTGTGCAAAATTTAAAAACAAACAAACAAAGAAAACTTCTTAGAAGATTTAAGAAACGTCATAATCAAAAAATAACTGGTGAACTACGGCCCAACACAGTATTATCTGTATCAGAAACAGAAATTAAAAACAGTTATTTTTTTCTGTGAAATATCTACAAAGAATAACTGGTAAGTTAGGGCACAGTGCAATATTATCTTAATTAGAAACATAAATAAAAAAAACAGTAACTAAGTAGAATTGTTCCTTTTTCTATAAATATCTGCAATAAATAACTGCTGCCGTCTCTAATTGTGAAGGCAACTGGACGATAAATGTCAACGCCAGCTATTGGGCTACTCTTTATCAATTAACAGTGAGATTGGCCGTATTGTTATAACGCTTCAAAATTTAAACGGCAAGCATGCTCGGCGAAGGGTCTCCATTGCGATTGGAATTTCTTTACCAGTGTTTAGTCTCGTACCCAATGCAAGTTAATTGTGTAAAAAATCTGCAAAATGAATTCAGGGCATTACAAGTGTTTAATTTTAAAAGAAATGGTTTCCTTCTTTTCTTAATAATTAAGAACAACACTGCACAAAATGCTACTTGTGCTGTGGTCACCCCACGTATCAATCGAATTACATATTTTAGCGCTGTAAGCCCTTAAGCTTACCCGTAACAAATCGCCTGACATTAAAGAAAAGAGGAAAATTCTTATCTAAAGCTAACTGAGTTTTTTTGAAGTAGTTTTCATTAATGAGCAGTATATTCATCCGGTACTGAGAGTAAGGAAAGGTTTGAAACAGCTTAATATTCTGAGTTAGGCTGTACAGATTTTGAATTAATGTTTTGGTGCACCAAACATATGAGATACCTTCTCGTTTAAAGTAATGTTCGTAGTTTAATTGCAATGAATAAGCTATTTTGAAAGTACGTATTCTGCTATACATGTAGTAAATGGTATGATTTACCAATAAATCCAAAAATTAATTTTTCAAATGTATCTATTGGGCGAACTAAGGAAATGAGATCAGAAAAAGTAGAAATCTCAAAGTATAAAAATGCTTTAGAAAACAGCAAATCACATCAAATGGAGCATTGCATAAGAATTAATGAGGTTTTGGTTTGTTTGGAATTTCGCGCAAAGCTACTAGATGGCTATCTGCGCTAACCGTCCCTAATTGAGCAGTATAAGACTATAGAAGGAAGACAGCTATTCATCACTGTCCACCGCCAACTCTTGGTCTACTCTTTTGCTTACTAATAAGGGAGATGGACCGTAACAATATAACGCTCCCACGGCTGAAAGGGCGAGCATGTTTAGTGTTAAGGGAATTTGAACCCGCAACCCTCGGATTACGAGTCGAGTGCCTTAGCCACCTGCCTATGCCGGTCACAGTAAAAGAAGAAATCTTCATACATAGACTTGGGTAATATAAATCAAAGTAAACATTTCATTTTAATTTTCTCGTTACCTTAATCTGCTGGACAATTTGATCCAGATTTTAGGAGCCAATTTAACTTTGATTAATTTTTTCTCCACATTTCTTACTCAGAATGTTTGATTTAAATTTTAACTGATCTACTGAAATGACTTCGCGTTTGTTAATAAACTCAATTTAACAGTATTTACTTCTCTTTTCTTTGCAAACTCAATTAAATTTTTATTTACTTGGTCTTTAGATAACTGAACCAAATTAACTTTATACGATGCTTTTTCTCTTGTAGCTATCGTCTAATTGGATTGCCTTCATCTGTGTAAATATAGTGGGGATATTTGTCCATATCTTGATGGAGCATGCGCAGAGAAAAGCTTTCTTGGACACACGGAACTGCATCAATGCAAGACTTGAGATGGAAGACGAAAATGAAAAACTGGTACGTGGAAGAAACTTATTAAATAATCCAATAATAATCTTAATCCAAACAGAACCAAATTTATAAATAATATAACTCTACACTTAATAACTATTGCACATACATTTAATAAAATGTAAAAAAAAATCAACACCTGAATTTATCTCCAAATTTAACATGTCATTAAATATGTGAACTTTAAAGCATACAGTTCTGAAAACTTGTGATTGCTTTGGAACATATTATATGTACTATTTTTTATGAAAGCAAGAAAAAACTTTTGGGGGCTCGTGTAAACCCACGTTTTATGTTTTTTTTACTTTAGTTACTTTTTCTTTTAACTGCGTGATAATATTAGCTGTTGATCGCAGATGGAGGTTTCTTGCACAAGTATATCTGTTTAAATAGTTAATGTCAGACAAAGAAATAAAAAGCAGCTCATTCTGGTGTATCCATGTTATAATAAAATGGTTGTGGAAATAATTACGTACAACTGAACTGTACAATTAAACGTTTCGGCGAAGTTTCATATCGAATATAAAGCGACCGATATCTACAAACACGGCGGTTAGAAATCGCCAATTGATTGGTTTTGGACTTAATATGGACTTTAGAACAGAAACGCGTAGTCTTAAATTTTATGTTCAGCAAAAATGGATGCAACACCATTTGCAATTTAATATGGATGATTTAGCGTTTCTTCTCCTTATCAATGAATGATGTTAGAAAAGAATTTTGAATGGAGCTTTAATAGCGCATCTGCTTGCTAGACATGACACTGGCATAGTGTCGAACCCTGTTATGTGACATTTCGAGGGTGCACTCGAACTTAACTTATTTCTAATGTAGAATAACATCTCATGACATGATGCCACAACTGCTATAGACTTCATTGTTTATAAGTACAGAGAAATGTGAGCTCCCCGCTAGCACAGCGGTATGTCTACGGATTTACAACGCCAAAATCAGGCGTCGATTTCCCTCGGTGGGCTCAACAGACAGCCCAATGTGGCTTTGCGATAAAGAATACACACACGATCGAGAAATGCTCATTAAGAGGCCTTTGTCTAAGCCTTTTAAACTTTTTTATAAGTTAGATAACTGAATAAATAACATCAGAAACATATTTGTTGAATTAATTTAGATTAAGACATCATTTTCCATAATAACACCCACCAAATGGTCAGATTTCCTCAGTTTCATAATGACAGAATATTACTAATAATTATGGAGAAGCTCTTCCCTTATTTAGATGAACTGCTCTAACTAGAATTTATAGTTTTTACAAATTATATCTATATAGATGTAATAGTATTGTCCTTTATCCATCCATGTAACCACTTCACAGGGTATGGTCGTATCTTCACTTTAACTGGTATGAAGGTTTATTGGGTCCATGAAGAAATGAATACTTTTCCACTTTTGTAATTTTTCATTTGGCAGTTTTTATGGACGTTTTTCTGTAAATCCATTTATTTTAAACAAGGGGAAAAATGCAGAAAAAGTAGAAATTTTCAAATATAAAAATGCTTCAGTCGCACGCCTTAACACGCTTGACCATGCCGGGCCATCCTCGCTTGGACAGAAGTAAGTCTACGAATCTACAACGCTAAAAATCAATGGCTCGATTTTCTTCAGTGGACTCGGCAGATAGCCTGATGTAGCTTTCTTATAATTTCTGTTTCTTTTTTTTAACTGACCAAACACCTGGTCGTGACTTTTGTTGTTTAGCAGAAATAGATGTAATTTCTTTGCTTTTCAATATAAAAGATTCAGCGTTTCTTCTCTTTATTAAAGAACGCTATGTTCGTGAGTTCATAAATGTATAATAAAAAGCATCCATTACATCACACAACAATGTTTTTGAAAAGTTTTTGCTGATTGTGACAGGTACCTGGTGGGTATACACAAATATAGTTTTGGTTTTGCTTCATCACGTAGGAACTCTGAGAAACAGATAGCTAATTGTTTACCGGGAATAACGTATTTAATTGCGTTTATGTTTCTAATACGTTATTAAGTTCAACATAATTAAATGTGTTTTACTCCTGATTTACGTTTTTATTCAAACTTCGGTGCATCACGTTGCAATGTCTAACAATATTCAGCAAGCATTAACGGATTCCAGTTGCACTGATATCGTTTGGCCATCGTAGCAATGTCCTGGTGAAAACTTTCATCGTGTTCGTCACTGACAGCAGTGAGATTTGCGAGAAATAAGTCCAAGTGTGAGTGGAAGAAATGAATCTTAAGTGACATGTTGCACTTCATTGTTTTGTATACTTTTAGAAGTTTTTCTATCAGCTGAATGTAATGTGGGGCTCTGCAATTGCCAAAAAAATTGTCAACAACGTCTTCCAAGGCTCTCCAGGCAATCTTTTCAGACCCAACTAATTGGCGATCGATCCGCTTGTCACTCATAACATGTCTCATCTAAGAGCGAACAAAAATGCCCTCTTTGATCTTGGCCGAAAACCTTCGCCTTCTTTGTTCATTGCTTTCACAAAATTCTTCATAAGTTCCAATTTTATGTGAAGAGGAGACAAAAAATCTTTGCCGAGTCGACAAGCGGCTCATGCGCCACATTTTTCTGTCCTGGAACTAACTTTTAACGGAGTAGCCAGCTTTGTCTAGAATAATGTGACTCTTTGGCACGACTGTCCCACTCACAGATGAAACAACAATACTTTGTATAACCGAGTTGCAGTCTCAGTAACAGAGCAACGACTTTCAGATTAGTTATACTTGCTGTACTGGATGTGCTTCAGCAACATTTCCATGTTCTCGTAGGTTTCATGTGTGCTGCATAGTCAAGAGGTATTGAAGGGTGAACGTTGTCATTGTGTAACAGAACAGCTTTGATGAATCAATAAAGAGACGCCACTCTTGCGGATCATGGTTACAACCCAAAGCAGAGAACAATCCTTCAATGTCAACACAGAAACAGAGAATGTCAACTTGTGCGAAGATTTTGATTATATCATTTTAGCGGCTTCAAAAAACAGAAATTTTCGTACCTGGTGACAGCAAACACCATTACTGCAGTCTCGAACCCCGCAATTCGGCTTTTGCTTTTGACAGACCTAAATCTCTGACCAGATCGTTTAATTCTGACTGTGTTATAAGATGTGGATCGCCTTACAAGCAGGTTAAAAATCCGGATCAATATCACTGCCAGTTCCCTGCATTTCAGTTTTTCATCTGGTTCGTCTAAGGTTCATTCCTCTGGCGGTTTCGAAATTTGAAGACTGTCGTCATGTGGTATGGGTTTCATCGCTGAAGGCAGATTAAAGTATTCAATTAACTTCTTGTTTTTGGCATAGAAACCAGACACGTTACATCAGAGAATAGCTTCCAACCTGGCCTGATTTCATGCCTGGACATGCTCAGGCTGCACAAAACATTGTTCATCTGTCTCTTACAGAAACGAAAACTTTTGGACAAAAATATAAGAAAAAAACATGAACAGCTGAAGATTTCGATGAAACGATTCATGATGGGCATATTTGGATGTTATTTTCGTGATCAGTAGCCAAAAATATATAAAGAATACCCAACAGTGTTCAAGAAGCCAATACTTTGTTGTGCAATGTTATTACAACCGAAAATAAGGAAGAAAAGTAATGTATCTCACAATTATAAATTTCATTTTAATACCAGAATATCTGTTTAAGTAAAAGAATATCAAATAGAAAGATTATGCATTAGGACTCTTTGTTTTCTCTTGATGAATATTCACCAAATTTAGCATAAAATTTTGATGGGTCCAAGCATAAATACAAACAAATTTGCACTTTTTGCATTTTTTTTACAACTGTATGAAAGTAAGCAGCTTATCATGTCCTAAGATAACTTTATATTAACCATGAATTTACATAACTTCCATCCAATGGATGGCTACTTCGAATAGTTTAACAGTATTTATTACTGTATTTAGGGAGAATTTTTTTCTTTTTGGCGTAGAAGATAAAAACTATCTTTGTTTAGAAAAAGGCTACCTTTATTTTAAATGTTTAAGTTACTTTAAATTTGTGCAATACAAACTGAACTATGTGAGGATGAAAAATTCATGCATATGATTTAATTTCAGGAACGTCTTTTACTGAGTGTTCTTCCTCAGCACGTGGCCATGGAGATGAAAGAAGATATTGTTAGTCCCCGTGAAGGCCAGTTCCATAAAATCTATATTCAAAGACACGAAAATGTCAGGTTTGTATATTACGAAATTAAACTAAACAACCTGATATCAAGGTATAGAAATATCGTTATCATGCAAAGCACCACCATGGTGATTCATTTTCAGTTTAAAAAATCTGGTTTCAAATGTTTGTTTAAATTTCGCGCAAAACTACACTAAGGCTATCTGCGCTAGCCGTTCCTAATTTGAAGTGTTAGATTAAAGGGAAAGCAGCTAGTCATCGCCACCCACCGTCAACTCTTGGGGTACTCTTTTACTAACGAATAGTGAGACTGACCGTGACACTATAACTACCTCACGTCTGAAAGGGCGACCATGTTTGGTGTGACGGGGATTCAAATCCGTAACCCTTGGATTACGAGCTGAGTGTCTTAACTACCTGGCCATGCCGAGCCGCTATCAAAGGAAGAGAAAGTAATATTACAGAGAATCATATAAAACTTTGATTTGAATTTCGAAAACGCTACTCGAGAGCCATCTGTTTTGTGAACATCACCAGTCACGAACTTTTAGCAATAAGTAGAAGAATTAATCGAACGTCATAACTCCCACACGGCTGAAAGGGCAAACATGTTTGGTGATGGGCATTTAAACCAAAAGATGGCGATTCGAGTGCACTATCAAAATGTAGGAGTGTCATGATTCTATAATATATTCACGACAGTAAAAGTGACACTCTCGACAACAAGTGGGTCGGTTAAGTCTCGCCCTTTTAGCAGTGAGGGACGTTATAATTTACGGCCAATCCTAATATTCGTTTGTAAAAAAAGTAGCCTCATAGTTGGTGGTTCGTGGTGATTACTAACTAGTTTTACATTGCTAAATTAGGGACGGCTAGCGCAGATAGCCTTCGTGTAGCTTTGGGTGAAATTTAAAACAAAACAAACCAAACTGGTTAAGGAGCTCAACTCGTAAATGATAATCGTGGGTTAAAATTCCAGTCATATCAAACACGCTCGCCCTTTCAGCTCTGTGTAGTTATAATGTTTCAGTCGATCCCACTGTTCTTTGATAAAAAAAAACAAGAGTTGGCTGTGGGTGGTGATGACTAGCTGCCTTACACTGATAAATCAAGGATGGTTTGCGCAGATATGACTTGTTGATATCTCAAGAGTTTAATCTCTTGAACGATTTAAAATCTAATTACAGCCACATCTTTTGAGGCTTCCCTCTAGTTATACTTCAAATGAGTGTTATTTCTTCCCAGAGACCGAGTAAAACCGATGTTTTTAATTCAAAAACATATTTTGTGCCCAACCACCTTTGTAACACATCATATTTATTGTTTTTAAGAGGCTGTACATTTTACTACTAGTAACAAGGATTCTGAGCTGGGACAACAGTAGGTTTACGATTTACATCGAAAAATGCTATATTTGATTTCCCACGATGGGCACAGCCGATATATAGCCCAGTTTAGGATTGCTCTTAAACAAACGCTTGAAAGGTCACTATTAGCTTTCTTCTCAATGCTCGAAATTACCTGATTAATATGTAAATGAGCTGATAAAGAAAAATATTACAATCACCTTATTTAGATAGTTTTAGCTTTTAAATTTATTAGGTATATTTGTTTATTTTTTAATTGTTGAGTGGTAATGAATTTAATCAATTTCCCTAATTTAAATGTTTGTTTATATTAATTAAAGTTACTTTAAAAGTGTTTTATCTTAAGAAAATTACACGACATGGCCAGGTTGGTTAAGGTGTTCGACTCGTAATCTGAAGGTCGCGGGTTCGAATCCCCATCGCACCAAACATATACGCCCTTTTATTTGTGAGGGCGTTATAAGCTACGGTCAATCCCACTATTTGTTGGTAAAAGAGTAGCCCAAAAGTTAGCGGTAGGTGGTGATGACTAACTGCCTTCCCTCTTGTCCCACACTGTAAAATTAGGGACGGCTAGCGCAGAAAGTTACTCAAGAGCTATCTGGGAAAATCAAAAACCAAAACATTGTTTGTTTTGGGAATTCGCACAAAGCTACTCGAGGGCTATCTGTGCTGTGCAGTGTAAGACTAGAGGGAAGGCAGATAGTCATCACCACCCACCGCCAACTCTTGGGCTACTCTTTTACCAACGAATAGTGGGATTGACCGTCACATTATACACCCCCACGGCTGGGAGGGCGAGCATGTTTAGCGCGACGCGGGCGCGAACCCGTGAACCTCGGATTACGAGTGCACGCCTTAACGCGCTCGGCCATCCCAGGCCCAAAACAAAAACAGACTCTAAAGAATAATTTAAACAATACAACAGAAAATAGCTGAAAAATTGTAGCAAAGCACAGATAAATTATGTCTTTCCGAAACACAAGGTATGATGTATTAAAGCTGATTTTTTATTATTTTCTCTAAATTAGCAACCACTTTTTAATGTAACAATTTTATGACAACACATAATAGAGAAGATACGTGTCTGTGTGTTTCCTTTTAGCAAAGGCCTATCGGGCTATCTGTTGAGCCCACCGAATGGAATCGAATCCGTAGACATACCGCTGTACTAAAGGGGGGCAGAGAAGATACATAAAGCCGAATTAATGTTAGATGAACTACAACATACAAATACGATTCAAATAAATGTTTTCATTCAAAATATAAACAAGGCTCGGACTGACGCTCTTGTAGATATTTGTATTTCGAAACCGATAAACCAGAGTCCAATTCTTGCGATGCTACTTTAATTTATGGACATGGGGGCGCTTGGAATGGCCAAATGGTTTGGACGTTTGATTCCTAATATAAAGATTCCGGGTTTGAATCCCCTTCCATCAGCCAGCCTAATCTATTCAGCCCTGGGAGAGTTATAAAGTAACGATCCATTTCACTATTCGAGGGTAAAAGAGTAGTCCAAGAGTTGGCATTGGGTGGTAATGACTAGCTAGCTGCCTTCCCTCTAGTCTTACACTGCTAAATTAGGAATGGGCTGGAGCAGATAACCCTCGTGTAGTTGTTCACACATTTCAAACAAGCGTTAGTGTGGGTAGTATGATGCAGCTGTCTGGCTACCTTCCCTCTCGTGGGTTTCCATAAACTGTAGACAGTGACAAATAGTTTCAGTAGTTTTGAAATAAACGCAAAATATAAGCTTCAATACAGATGTTAGCACACAACATCTCGAAGTCTGAAGTTGTGTGTTTAAATGAAATATGAAACTTACTACCTTTTAAAGAGAAGTCCGTCCCTTTACGTGAAATTGTATACATACGACTGTGTGATTTTTAAGCTTTTTTGTCTTTATCGTTAATTATAACTTTTCACTTCTTTGAAAAACCTTATTAATTTTCAAAAATCGATGTCCTACATTTGACATTCGCAGATGATAAAGATTTATCATCAATCCATCATGGAGAAAATATCTCCAGAATCTTTTGTAACCCTTAGGTAATAATCAAGATATTTCTTGGTATAAAATCTTGATTATTTGGGTGATAATTGTTTCCAGAATATAGTTGTGTTCACAACATAAAAGCGTTTCATAAAACAACAGCTCCAGTGTGAAGAATTATTTTAATATTTAATATTTGTTGAAATTATAAAGTTCGACTCTCTTATATTGCGAACTGTAATACATTGTTTTCTGTATGTAAAAAGCTGTGTACGCATCGAAAGCTCAACATTCACTTCCGAAATGAAAGGACGACAGACATGGATAATGCTAAAGCCATATTTTAAATTCGCAAACAATATATTCTACATAAAACTGTCATGAATTACTTATATTATTATTCATATTTCAAAATGTAACGTAACTTAAACAACACAAATGAAGATTTACCATAGTTTATTGTTGAACGGCTAATATTAACATGACCGAAATGCTCAACAATCACTTTCACAGTGGGTTGTACACATAAATAAGAACTTTGGCTCTTGAGTAAAACCAATCATGCAAGACAGTTAACCTGTTTAATGTCCATGAAATAATTTAAATTGATAAATTAATTTAAACTTTTCCCGTCACCGAGGCCGGGTACTTGTTTCTAAATTATGTAACTGTCAGAATTATGTTTTTAAGCTGGATATATTCAACTATTGCGATGATATTGTTTTTAGAATCGTTGTTTTAAGCAGATATGGTTCATTTTGTACTTTTTGCACAAAGTTACAGGTTTATCCAAACGTTATACAATAAATAAAAAATTAGTTGTTACAATTATCATGTGCATCAAATGGTAATTCTTGTCAGTACTCTCTCGACAATCGAGTATGTTAAACATTATCATAATATTTGTTAGTATTATCATGTTAAACAAATATTCACATTATAATGGACCACGCTTTGTTTGTTTGTTTTTAATTTCGCACAAAGCTATTCGAGGGCTATCTGTGCTAGCCGTCCCTAATTTAGCAGTGTAAGACTAGAGGAAAGGCAGCTAGTCATCACCACCCACCGCTAACTCTTGGGCTACTCTTTTGCCAACAAATAGTGGGATTGATCGTCACATTATAACGCCCACACAGCTGAAAGGACGAGCATGTTTGGCACGACCCTCAGATAACGACTCGCACGCCTTAACACGCTTGACCATGCCGGGCCATCCCCGCTTGGGCAGAAGTAAGTCTACGAATCTACAACGCTAAAAATCAAGGGCTCGATTTTCTTCAGTGAATAGATAGCCTGATGTAGCTTTCTTATACAAACACACATTATAATAATGTCTGTTACGTCAGTGAAGTGTCATTCACACTTGCCAATATAATGTTGTTCATTATTATATCAATCAAATATACATAAATTCGATAACGTAAATTTTCAATAAATTTTGCAATGACAAATGTGAATTAAGTGTAACAGATAACTACAAACAGCAACGTTTTAGCGAAACGTCTGACTTAAAATGTTATTGTCCCATGTATGTATTATTTTACACGTTAGTGACGGACGTTTTTGTGTTTAATACGTGGTTACATTTCACAGGCTTCATTCTTCTAACTAGTCAGTCTTCATGCTGTGTCGATCGATAAGAGACTCAACTCATCTTATGCATCTAATTTTAAATTGAAATTGGCATATGTTGCTTTTGAGACAACGTAACCAAATAATACTGATGACGTTTTGTTTAATAATACGGTGTAAAGTATGCCTGCTTATTTTCATAATGCTACAACGTTTACTTTGTTTATCGCCTAGACATTTATAATCTTTTAAGGCATAACATACACATCGTTCATCAAATTAATATTAATTTTCATGATAATAAACTAACTGCTTAGAACAAAACTCAAATTTAACCTGGCGTCGAAATGACTATAAATCGTTAGATATAATTTTGTAACGATCCAACTTGGAAAGGATTTTTAATTGTTTCTACAGTTGGGATTCCTCTCGAATAACAAGATTTCTTTCAAATTCCTGACTGTCAACATTCATCTCGCTGTGTCAAAAAAGTTCCTAATTAGCGATATTTTAAACCCTAGATAACACTTTTCCAGTGACTGAAGAATAATTATTGTAATATGCTTCAGAGTTTAATTTACATCTAAAGATCTATTAGCTTTAATACCGAATAGTAATGAAGTACTTTAATGTGAAAACACTCTGTCAAAAGTTACGTGTTAATTTTTATATCTTGATTGGTTAACTTCGTTAAGTTAGACACAACATGTTTATGTTGTCACTATTAGTGAAATATTGCGTATTTTATTTGCAGTTCAAGAGTTACGATAGTTAAGCAAAAGCAAATTAATTGCGTTCCTTTACTATCATTTGAATAATACGACGGATTCCCTGATCTCGCAAACATTTTATATAGAGGATCGTACAAGTGTATATCTGATTGACATGATAATGTTGAAAGCTGGAATATGGAATTAATGTGAACGACTTGATTTACGTGGTAATGTTGACAAACGTTACCATCGTGTGAACGACACTTGATTGAAATGATAGTATCGACAAACACAACCATCATGTGAATGACATTTGATTTACACGATAATATTGACAAACACTATCATAATGTAAACGACACTTTGTTGACTGGATGGTGTTAACAAACATTATCATAATAATGTGAAAAACACTTGCTTTTGCTTTTCAATTCAGAGCTGCTCTAGCAAATTCTAGTGGCGCGGATAAACAGAAGTTTTGTTTTGATAAAACTTACAGGATCCTAGATGCCATTAAGAAAACCTGTTTACAAGGTTACATTAATCGGTCTTTGTTTGAAATGAACTGCATAAACTTTCGTAATGACTTGTGTTACTGATTTAATAATCATTCTTCAACAGAGTATAATCGAAAAATCCAGGTGACAATATTTTTCATAGTCCTGCCCTCTTAAAGACATCGCAATAGGATATATTAGAAATCTTTCAAAAACATTATACAAATATCTGATTATAAAACTACATCAATAACCTGTATTTTCTGAATTTTTATCCAAAAAATAATATTTTGTAGGCTCTCCAATTAAAATTTTCCAGCATAATTAACAAAATTATATATATATACATACACTTTTATGTTGCTTAAGGAAATAGTGCTAATAATATAACATGCTGTCATATATAATTTTGTTTAGGTGAAACATTCGAAATATGTGCTAATAACTACATCGATTTAGCGACGTAAACATGAAATACATTCAGCTTATAATACTGTTAGCAGTTTTATAATGATACTGAAAGTATCCTAGAATTATAATATTCTGTATTTCTATTGATAGTATCAAAGCTATCACGTAAACTAGAAATATCTTTAAAATAATTAAAATGTGAATAGTTTTAAAAGTTAAAAATTAAAATGTTTAAAGAGTTATTAGCAAAACACTCGGTATCTGCTAAATATCTCAAAGTTTTCTGACATTGGGAAGCTTATATCATTACACCGTTCCAAAATTTATCCACAAATGCTTTCACAACTATAAACACAAACGTATGTTGCACAAAAAAAAACGTTAAAAGGTTTCTTTAAAATTAGAAAACAAGATAATTTTATTTTGAATCTATCGACCATCAGGAGTCGCGTGTTGCGAATAATTTCAGTGTGAGGTTTTTAACTCTAGAGAAATAAATAAGATATTTAAGTGAAAGACATGCTCATCTAAAACCAATTATTTTTTAAGATATCCATGCAATGCATTGGAAGAGGCCACTAAGGAGTTTTGTCATGAAACTAAAGGTCCGTTTCTAGCTTAAATATAATATATTTATATATATTTCCTATGGATCATTCGATCACACTTCACAAATATAACAATTGAGTTTAGAATATTCCTTTACGATAAAAAAAAAGTACGCGATATGTATAGCAGTGCAGTAAAGTTAATTCGGGTGTATGGTTGTTCATAGCCAATCTGGTGAATCCACCAAGTGAAATCGAACTCCTGATTTTAGTCTCGTAAATCAGTATACTTACCACTGTACTAGCAAGGAACGAAACTTACTACCAGTTTAAATCTTTTACAAGTTTCAGCTTTTGTGTGCATACATATTTATTTATAAATATACACACACATAAGAATGTGTTCTTTGATAACTGTGCAAATTACAAAAGCATGAAGAAATATATGAATACCTAGAGTGTTAAAATTAAACAAGGACCAATAAAAATAGTTTTATAAATTTTATCGAATGAAAAGTTCTTGATATGGGATTATATACGCTAATTATTTTATTGTTCGATAACCTTATGTTTAAGTTTTGCTGTAAATGTACAAATACAACAAGCAATATTTCATGAACAATGAGTTTAAGCTGTTTTACCAATACAAGTAATTAGTTTTTACAGCACATTCGGCTGAAATGCAACCCATTATTTACTGTAAGTTTCTACTCTTAGAAGCTCATCCACAACGCTAAATATTGTAATTCTATAGAGTAATGGGCACAAGCATGCCGGATGTGAAATACCTTTCTGTAGCGGCTGTGTTCATTATCAGATGATAAAGTCAAATGCAGTAATGCTCATAAAAATAATTTTTAGTATTTTCTTTGTTATTTACATTCCGTAGTCAGTATTTTACTGTGTATTGATCACTGGTGATCTGTTTGCATTCAGACATTTTCAATGCTATATAAAAGTATACTATGTTATTTTAATTAAGTATATTGTTTTCTTATATTTCATCTAGTGGGAGAGTAGTAAGTTATCGGGTTTTGAACGTGAAAATCAGAAGCTAAATTCCCCTCTGTTGGCATTGTACATAATCCGATATAACTTTGCTATATATATAATAAAGCACACACTTTTCAAAAACAAAACTGGTGTCACTTCCACGCTTAACGTTACGTTACAAACCAGTTTAGAAACAAAAACTGGAGTTTACAAAATATTTCAGAGTTGGTATTATTATTATTTGTGAAACAGTTATTAATGCTTGTAAATCAAATGTCAGTGTAAATTTCGTGTGGATATTTAAAACAGTCTATAGAGGTATCCATTAGTTTCGGAATGATTGTAGTTGATCATGGTATCTTTGGAGAGTCGTGTAACTAGTTGCCATAAGAGACAAGGTTAGGGAAGACTGGCACTAAAGCATTTATAGTGGAAATGGTAAAAGCCTCGAGCACTTTTCCTTACTTTTTTAGTAATTCTTTTTCCAGAATGTTACACGTGCCGTGCAAAATATTTTTTTTAGTATGTTACACGCGTCATCCTGCAAACTGTTCTAAATATATCTACTGCCTTTATAACTGTATTTGATGACATTTCAAACGTAAGGAAAGGTCGGATATTAAAAAAAAACTTATTTAATGAAAGTAAAAAATAATGAGAGTTTTGTTTCCATTGTTAGTTAATTAAGGCATAACATTTGGCACAATGCATTATCAAGAAATCATAATTTCGATAAAGTGCGAAGTTTGAAAATTAAGCTTGCAACATCGCACATGGTTGAACGTCCACTGAGTGAGGTTGTTAGTTGTTATATTTTACAAATATCTTCTCTTGGGCCACCTGAGGTAGCCGTTCCTTTGAAGCGATATACTAGAGGGCTATTTTGGTCGAATACAGTGCACCCACCGCCTCAAGCTGTGAGACAAGAAACACGGATCTACAGTTTAGCACATTAGCCACTAAGCCGTGCTATCCGTCTGTAAAGATATCTGGATGATTATTGATTGAAATATCGTTTTCATACAATACTTACGATATTTGTGTTGTCTTATTATTAATGTTTCTGTAATATAGAAGTATTAGCTTTTAAAATGCCTCTATCTTGAGAGAAAATAGTCGGCTACTTTAAAAAGCTATGGATAAAATATGCTTGAAAGTAATATAAATTAAATATATCTTACATTCAGGATTTTGAGGGTTTGGGCTTTAATATATTAGAACATATAAGATTACATTCGCTGTTTGCCCATATTCTGTTTGTTTATTCGAAGTTAAGCATAACGCTACACAACCTGAGTTCTTTCTACTACGGGTATCGAAACCCGGTTTCCAGCGTTGTAAGTCCACAAACATACCGCTGTATCACTGGATGAAAGAAAATCCATATTGAAAATTGAGAGAATCTGCACATATAACATTATCGGACTGACAAGTTCAACCGAATAGCTTTGAGCATTGTAATAATGAAATGTTTGAGCGTTCAAGGTAGATGTCTACTTACGCCAATAGGAATGTTTTGAACACAAAGCAGGCTGCACATACAATATTAAAGGTAGCACGTTTTCTCGTTTAAGTTTGTCTTTTCTTTTGTTTTTCAAAGTGCATTGAAAATTCTTTGCCATGATGCGTCTAAAAATTCTCTTGTCAAGAAAGGCGTTCATGATATTTCAGAAACTGCACATTGTTCAACCTTTTTGTAATGCATCTAGCGTAGGATGTGATTTTTACTTGAGCAGTCTCTATACAGTTTCCCAGCCTCGCTTCTTCAATGACATACCCAAGAGCCAAGTCCCACGCATAGCCTTGTTTAGTAGTTCCTTTAGTCGATGCAAAATAGAAGACATGAGCATGCCTTTTAGACATATATTTGACAGACGTAACATAAATAAACAAAGGTGTTAACATCATTGAAACTACGTCCGTTGGGACAAACGGCCTAACATAATAGTTTTATAGATGTTACCTAAAGCAGTGGGACACGAGGGAATACTGTCTGTTCAAAGCTGCTGTAGGAGCTTAAGTACAGAATACTTGAGGAATCCGTTGTCATCTGTTCGAATAACAAGGCAGCAGAAAACGAACAAAAAAAATCAAAAGCGAAGCATGGTGACAAAATAACTATAACCTATGTCATTAAGTTCTATTGTTTATAGAATATTCAACTCAATTAATGACGCTGAACACTTGTCTTTACTTGTTTTCATGTTGCTGGCTACATACTTTGCTTTGTACAATGACGTTTTTTTCCCATGCATTCAACTAATATACTTTATTACCTCAACCAAAGAAACACCAAAAATTAATGCCTTTAGTCTCTGTCTCATGTTAGAGTCATTCACGAGTAAAACTAACCTAAACTTATACTTTGCGAAGCTTTTCTTTTATATAGTATTATATTGCAATAATAACTAAAATTAAACCATCATTTATTTGCTAAAGTTTAATAATACTCGCTTAATACAACCAAGCGAATTAAATGGAGTGTTTTATGACACAAATTAGTCCTAACTTTATACTTTACCGTCCGTGTCCATAAAGTAACAACAACTATTATATTAATTATTCTGAGGAGTGAAAGTCTACTATGTACTTTAAACACAAATCCAGAGATACGTCGTTTGAGTGAATTGTTTGATTTTATTTTTGTTCAACTTAATTAGAACGTTTCGGCCATTCGCGCAACCATCACCAGGTATTTGCCATCTATTGCATACTCTATTTCACACAACAGATGATAAAAATTTGAAATAAGCAATCCACTGGAAAGGAGGTGTATCTTTGGACTTCTATTTAACTATTATATAATTTATCTGTTGTTATTTGTATATGATGATCATTTAGCAAAACAGCACATACTATCTTGTCTCTTCTCTGTTACATTTTTGGTCAAACAGTAACAACAAGGTTTGCACATATCTTAGTCTTACAGTAATAAGAAGGTTTTTACACTTCTTAGTCACACAGTAATAACAAGGTTTGTACATTTCTTAGTCACACAGTGATAACAAGGTTTGCACATTCCTTAGTCTCACAGCAATAACAAGGTATACACATATTTTAGTCTCACAGTAATAAGAAGGTTTGTACATTTCTTAGTCATACAGTAATAACGAGATTTGTATAGTTCTTAGTCACACAGTAATAAGAAGGTTTGTACATTTCTTATTCACACAGTAATAAGGAGGTTTGTACATTTCTTAGTCACACAGTAATAAGAAGGTTTGTACATTTCTTAGTCACACAGTAATAACGAGGTTTGTATACTTTTTAGTCACACAGTAATAACGAGGTTTGTATACTTTTTAATCACACAGTAATAATAAGGTTTGTACATTTCTTAGTCACACAGTGATAAGAAGGTTTGCTCATTTATTAGTTTCACATTAATAACAAGGCTTGCACATATCTTAGTCTCACAGTAAAAAGAAGGTATACACATATTTTAGTCTCACAGTAATAAGAAGGTTTGTACATTTCTTAGTCACACAGTAATAAGAAGGTTTGTACGTTTCTTATTTACACAGTAATAACGAGGTTTGTACATTTCTTAGTCACACAGTAATAACAAGGTTTGTTTAATTCTTTTGATTTCTTTCTTATTTTATTTTGTTGTTTATCCATTCAATAAGTATTTCACAGAATTCAATTTACTCTTCGAACAGCCATTATTTATAGGTTTTCAATATATTTAAAATTCATTAACTTAATATAATTTTATTTTATGCATTTTCACGTACTCATTCTCTTTCGGCTAGGATTTTAAGGTACTGGACTCGTAGTCCGAGGGTCGAGAGTTCGAATCCCCGTCACAGAAAAAATGCTCTCCCTTTCAGCTGTAAGGGTGATATAATCTTACGGTCAATCCTATAATTTGTTAGTAAAACAGTAGTTCAAATGTTGACGGTGGGTGGGGGTGACTAGCTGCCTTTCCTCTAGTCTTACATCGCTAAATTAGGGACAGTTAGTGCAGATAGTCCTCGAATTGCTTTGTGTGAAATTCGAAATCAATCATTTCCTTAAGAATTCTCTAAATTAATATGACTTCATGCGGTATGTCCGAAATTAGTTTGTTTCACGTGTAACCGTTTGGTCTTTCATCATTGTCCAATAGTTTCATTTTGACTTTGTTCATTTCATTTGTCTTAAAAGTAGTCATTTTTGTTTCAGTTGGTTATCCCAACAACCTACTTTCCTAGACAGTAAACTGTACCTGTGTCTATTAATAATGGATTATTTAAAAGATACATGTGCGTGGCCTAACTGGACTGAATATGAGTGATCATGGCTCGAACTTTACTTCCAAAAAGATACGCTCCGCATTTATAAACTGTGTATGTTATTAAACTAACAGCTAAACTCCACTACTTGATCAGACTTCCCGAATAGTTAAAGAAATTACTAATGACAGTTCAAACAGATTTGAAAGGGAAATGGGACTTAGGTAACGTTTTCTTTGTTTTTGAACTTTTTAGCCATTATTAGCCAGTACAATGAAATAATTGTACTTATCTCTTGGTTGAAGTATTCTAAAGTAATTAATTAATCAAAACAGGCAATTTCTGATAAGTACACAACAAATTAAATACACAACTTGGCTAGAGCTTTTGAGAAGTAAAAAAAGTAACACATTTTCTCGCCCATATAATAACAAGTCATAAATACATATAGTTTTAGAATACTTCAACAGCAAAATATTTTTTATGCTTTTCGATGTTATAATTGTCAGCTGACACAAGTATCTATTTACTTCTATAGTATTGTACAAAACTAAGTAATTCAGGCTTGAGCACGTTTTGTTAAAGCTACTTCGAATAAATAAATCAGCTTATCACGTGAAATACACAGCTGAAATAAAGTTGAGGTTGAATGGAATTTATCAAAATTATCTTCTGAGATTGTAAGACTTTTTCGTAGATAATGTAAGACAAAATGAAAAGAGTATAACAGCCCTTTCCGATGCAAAATGTTCTTGTAGTCAGATCATGAAGATATATTCTGTTAAGAAATTTAGAATTTTCCAAAATGGAAATATCTGTTATATTTAATGATATTGGGAAAGTAAAGACGATGAATCATTTTAGGAAGTACACGACTATGTAGGAAGTGACCTGCAACAAACCGGTCAAATGACATGCAGCGATTACAATATTGAAAACGGTCTTGTAAAACAGTTACCCAGCTATCTTAAGTAGCTTTTGAAAGGTTACGAAGGTTGTGTTTTAAATATGACAGTCTTACAGTGATGTCTTTTACTATATGAACTACGCTGCAGGATTATTGTTAAAACACATGGTTGCCAGATAAAGCACGACGGGATGTGCTGAACTGGACTTTAATGATGTCGTGGGGCTTCAAAATCGTTTCAATAAAAACCTGTACTCTCAATGATTAGGCTTAGTATAACTAGTATAGTCTTACTATATATAAATGTATATATTAAACAACAAAACACCATAATTAGTGACACAACCTTCATCGCTTGTAATGCGTCCTATTCTTAAGAGGCTCTGCAATGCACATTACTTCTACACATCTGTAGAGAATGATTCTTATTTGAAAAAAACAACAACTTTCAATTGCATGTAATTTACAATATAACAATGAGAGTACGTTTCTATTCGTATTGTAATTTTACATCTTCTGAACATGCCTGACCAAATATTTTTCCATACCTAGATATATATATATAATTATTTTGTAAAATAATTGTTTGTCTATTTTTTTGCTATTATTATTATTATTAGTCTTTAGAGCTGATGAATCAGAGAACAGACGGCTAGTTAATTACATTAGCCGCGACTCCTGGGTTACTCCAATCAAGTACTATGATTAACTGTCACTCTTATAACATATTCGCAGCGCAAAAGCGCGGCGTGATTTTGCGGTAACAAAGTCCATACTATAGACTGAGATACCCACAGTTTACTGAACTACAATAGTTCCATGTAATATTATACGATATCCTTTAGTAATTACAGTAGTAATGGGATATTTTTACATAAGATCATCATTTCTGTAAAAATTATTTGATCAACTGTTTTAAATATTTTAATTTTGTTTCCTGTATTTCGTTCATATAAATTATTTCAGATTAAATTTATTTATTCCTATGAATTATGCTTAATGTTTACATTTCTATCAGGTTATAAAGTCGACGATTATCATCCTTATCATAATTTCGTTTGAATTATTAACACCATTATAATAATTAATATTATATTATTTCAAACTTTTTATCTTTTTACCTTTGTCGATTATTAATAATTAGTAATTTTTATTATTTACTATTGATGTTTACAATCAAACTTCCTCGTTACTTAATTAATTACTATAATTAACTTTCGATGTTTTTAATTAACCTTTCTCTTTGTTGGTTAGATATTATTATCATTTACTGTGGATTTTTATAACGAACCTTTTTTTGTCCATTAATTATTACTATTATTTATTATAGATGTTTGAAACGAACCTTTCTATATGTCAATTATTATTATTATTTACTGTGAATGTTCATAACGAACCTTTCTCTTTACTTGACTAATTATTATTATTTAACCTCGATGTTTATAAGGAACCTTTCTGTTGTTTTTATTTCCAACAGTATTTTGTTTGCTGACATCGTGGGTTTTACAGTACTGGCTTCTCAGTGTACGGCGCAGGAATTAGTTCGTTTACTGAATGAGCTTTTTGGGAGATTTGACCAACTGGCCAGCGTAAGTTCAACATGAAAGAGATTTTCATGTTTCGGTAGTAAAACAGTTTCAATGTATGGTTGGATTTATAGATGTAAAAATATTTCTCTTTGTTCAGCTGTCAATCACAGAAAGATTAGTGTACGAATAGGTGAGAAATAGGTCCAACGAAATCAAACCTCATCGACATTCGTTTACAACCAAACAGCAGACCATAATTCAACGCCAATGATTGCAACTAACGTTAAATTTGAGAAACAAAATTAAATCGCGAATAATATTTTACAGCTGGTATATTTAATACAGTAATAAGTATCAGTATAAAATATCGAATTTTAGATGGTATAAAAAGTATTACGTAACCTAACAATGTTTCGTTCAGTAGAAAACATGTATAGCAAGTTATTCGTTTCAAAAATGTAAGTAAATGTAAATACTACGTACTGTCCTCATGTTAGGTTAAGGAATATTTATCTTAAAGTCATGCAGAAACTGTGAACATGGTAAGTACTAACACAATGACATATCATTTATAAATAATGAGAGTTTTTTTTCTATGTCCGATTACGTCACCTCTTGACGTATTGATTACATGAATGTGGCATAACATAGAGTCGACAAGATGATATTGGTTCGTAAGGAAAACTGTTCAAACGCATTTCAGTAAGGTGTTCCAGTCAGTTCAAAAAGACGTTTGAAGTTATTATTATAGTTTCCGAAACATTTCCAGACAATACGAGCAGCATTGAATGTTATATTATCGTTTCATTTTTTTCCACAAAGCTACACGAGGGCTATCTGCGCTAGCCGTCCCTAATTATCAGTGTAAGACTAGAGGGACGACAACTTGTAATCATCACCCACCGCTAACTCTTCATCAACTCTTTAATCAGCGGATAGTGGGTTTGATAGTCTCATTATAACGCCTCCACGTCTGAAGGGTGAACATGTCTGATATAACGGGGATTCGAACAAGCGATCCATCGTTTTGAAAACACTATTTTTCGTCAACATGAGGATAATGCATTATGAGGTATACGTACTCGACGTAAACACTAGATGTTGGTTTCTTTTGTAAAGCAGTCCAACTACACAATCCCTCCCACAAGAACATTTTCAACACTGTAATACCGCTTCAGATCAACTGTGACGTTCTTTATTGTCTCTAATACCTTATCAGTCTATTCAAACGTCCTTTTCAAGGACGACAGTTGATTATCACAGTCTCACCTAATACTATATTTATTCCCTTTTGATTAACGCCGTTAATATATCTTGATGACGCATGTCTCTGATCCAGCGATCAGAATAACAGTCTGTTATTATAACGTTTCATACAGACGATCATAGACTTTTGAAAGTCTAAAAGATCATTGATTTAATCACTTTGATTACTAAAAATGCAATAATGACATCTCGGCATTCTTAACGATTAATAATGCATTACACTACGTAAAACGCTAAGCATGTTATTCATCACACAGATATAAAAATTACTCATATCTTAAACTATACATTTCCACGTATGAAAACGAATTAAGATTTAGAGCAGAATGGAGAGTGTGTTTTATTATGGTAAAGCCACATCAGGCTATCTGGTATTTTCCTGAACGCAATCGAACCCTGGATTTTAGCATCTTAAATCTGAAGTCTTACCGCTGTTCCAGCGTGGTACGAGCAGAAATAAAATCGTAGACGCATGAATTATCTGAGGGTCATTTAGATATATTTATTATGTGCCTGACATGGTCAGGTGGGAGTGTCGTAATGTGTTTTGTTTTGTTTTTTGAATTAAGCACAAAGCTACACAATGGGCTATCTGTGCTCTGCCCACCACGGGTATCGAAACCCGGATTTTAGCGTGTAAGTCCGCAGACATACCGCTGAGCCACTGGGGGGCGTCGTAATGTGAAGGTAAAACCCACTATTTGTTAATAGAAGACTAGTCCAGTGGCTGGCGGTGGGTCATCTTTCAGTATTAAATTAGGAAAGACGAAAGACTAGCGCAGATATATAACCCTCGTGTTGCTTTACACAAAATTTAAAAATAAATACTTGTTTTAAGATTTGTGTGTTTGACGATCTAAACACAAAATTTAATACGGTTTCACTTATTTTTAGACACTTGTGTTGCCTACCGAAGGAAAACACTATTCACTTTTAAAGTCCGAAATCTTTTCATATGATCTCACTATTTTATGGTATTTGTACAACTGCAAATGGCATTAATTCTACTTAAAAGAATTGCATAAGGATTTAGCTGAATTACAGAAATGGAATAACATTAAATAATTTTCAAAGGTCACAGACGTAATTTCTACACTAGGTATCTGCATATCTAACACTATTCTATTTATAACACTGATTTTCTTGAGCTACTCAAGCACAACTACTGAACAATTTAAATCAAAATGATGTGTTTTTTTATTTCAAGAACCGCTTGCTATTTGTGAACACCTTAATGTTCTTTTCTGGGAAAAAGAACATGCTCTGAGCTCGTTTGGTTGCTTAACAACCTTAGCGTAGAGCCAGTACTAATGCTATCTACATATCAATTCCTATAGTTTCTTTCAAAATTCATAAGTGCAAGAGAAAAAGAGAAAAACCTGAAGTTTCGATACATAAATGAATAACATATAAAAGTTACCCAGAAGTACATTTAGCAAGAGAAACTGTGGTGTTTTTGAGAAAATTCTTAATTGTTTTCAGTTTCAACTGCTGAAAAACACAAAAAGCACATAGAATAAAACCATAATTTCTTTTATGATCACTATCAGTGAAATTATAAATAAACCTTATATCTAAAATTATTATACCTTTAAAATATACTTTCTTTGAGGGATCAACTTGAATCAGGTGCACAGTAAAAGTAATGATTTATTCCAGAACGTGTGTACATTGTACATGGTGTTTCAAAACAAAACTGAGCAAATCTTCTGTCGTGACGACGTGTGTAAAACGTTTGCCAGAGTGAAATAGTACTGCAGTGACAGATGAATAGTGACCAAAATAGATGATATTTGTAGTAGATATATTTAGGGCTAGGCTTTGTATGTTGCTTGAGTTAGCAGTGTATTGAGCACCTTCTGTGACACCCAGTAAACCATGCCCATGCATTTCTGAATAAAATCGATGACTTTCAATGGTGCCTTTAGTGGAACTAAACTTTGTCCAGGACAAGTAATTCATCAGAGCAAATGATGTTAATATTATTTTCATTATAAATGATCTCGTCTTGCTTGCATCTAACTTAAAATACGAACACAAATTCAGTGAAACACAATGACGGATCAGTTTCAAGAGTACATTCCAATACGTGTAACATAATGATTGGTGGATTTAACAGTCAAAATAATTGAAAGCTAATCTGAGGAAAATGTAGAGAAAAGTTATGAAAAATCAAATGACTTTCAGGAGAACAAAATTATTTGACATAGACAATCAAAAATCTTTTAAAATAACGACGTGATAAATTTGTAAAGTCATAACTGTAGTCAAGGATTAATATTAAAGTAAAACGTAAGTTACATTGTGACCACTTGATTTTGAAATCCTCTTTCTCTTAAATCAATGAATATAAATACAATCTAATGCAGTTTGTTAAATGTTTGCATTATTCGCTCTTTGCGGTCAATGAATTAGAAGACATCTATGGAGACCTATTTTTTAGTTGTGAAATAAAATAGAGGATTCAAACTAATTTTTAAAGGCTGCAACCAAAAGGAAAACGTATTCAAGTAATAAAACAACAAGATATCGTGTATGTAAATAATACATCTATATGTAAAATACAAGTGGTTACAATTACGCTCTCTTCCAGCGGAATGTCAGTTGACTTTTACAGCTAAAAACTAGGTTTCGATGTCCATGATGGTCTGATGCCCATTGTGTAGCTTAGTGCTAAAATATAAAACAAATGAACAGTTAAAAATGCGACTTCTATTTTGTAACTTGCCTAATATGATGTATTAACAGCGGCATAGAGCACACAAAGTATATTTCGATGACACATTAAATGACCCGGCATGGCCAGATGTTTAGGGCGCTCGACTCGCAATCTGAGGGCGACGGGTTCAAAGTTCCATCACACCAAACATGCTTACACTTTATTCTGCCACACTATTCGTTGGTCAAAAGAGTAGCCCAAGAGTTGGCGGTGGGTGGAGATAACTAGCTGCCTTCCCTCTTATCTTACACTGCCATGACTAGTTGCCTTCTCTCTAGTCCTACATTGCTATGACTAGTTGCCTCCCCTCTAGTCCTACACTGCTATGACTAGTTGCCTTCTCTCTAGTCCTACATTGCTATGACTAGTTGCCTTCCCTCTAGTCCTACACTGCTATGACTGGTTGCCTTCCCTCTAGTCCTACATTGCTATGACTAGTTGCCTTCTCTCTAGTCCTACACTGCTATGACTAGTTGCCTTCCCTCTAGTCCTACACAGCTATGACTAGTTGCCTTCTCTCTAGTCCTACACTGCTATGACTAGTTGCCTTCCCTCTAGTCCTAAATTGCTACATTCAAAAACGAAACCCAAACATACGTTACAAGTTACATTATATCCTTATTTTTAATTTTCACACAGCTCCGAAAGAAGTATTTAAAAACTTTGGCGATATAAGACGTATCGAAAACTAATTTTGATACTACTATTGACATTAGATCTTAACTGACACTTTAACAGTCTATATATTTTGTTTATTTTTTTACTTTCGCGCAAAGCTACTTCAGGGCTATCTGCGCTAGTCGTCCCTAATTTAGCAGTGTAAGACTAGAGGGAAGGCAGTTAGTCATCGCTAACTCTTGGGCTACTCTTTTACCAACGAATAATGGGATTGACCGTATCATTATAACGCCCCCATGGCCACCATGTTTAGTGTGACAGGGATTCGAATTCACGACCCTCAGATTACGAGTCGAACGTCTTAACCTACCTGGCTAAGTTTATATATGTATATACAGTCATGTGAAAAAATTAAGACACTCCATGAAAGCCTGTGTATTTTTGTAAAAATTGTGAGTAAATGGATAGTTAACCTCAATTGTAACAATACTGAGAGATTAAAGTAATATAATTAAACAATTAAAACTGAAGAAAAGACTTTTCAACATCTTCTGTAAAATGTAATTCTACAAAAATGCATATTATAACTGAAAAAAAAGCCAGGACACCCCCACATTTACACCCACTTAAAATGGCTCAACTCACACACAGGTGAATCACACCAGGTGTGCGTGATTTAAAAATCGTTACTCAGCATCGTGAATGAGGCTTGCCCTATTTAAACCTCAGACATCTTGTTTGGTGTGCTCCTGATTGTTGAAGTAAGAGTGAGCACCATGGTAAGAGCAAAAGCTGTCTGAGGCTTTTAGAAAGAAAATTGTAGCAGCTTACGAATCTGGTAAAGCATTTTAAAAGATCTCAAAAGATTTTGAAATCAGTCATTCCATTATCCGAAAAAATAGTCAACAAGTAAAGGGCTTTCAAAACAATTGTAAGCATGCCCAGGTCTGGTCGTCCAAGCAAGTTCACTCCGAGAGCAGACCACAAGTTTTTAAAGAAGGTCTCCAAAAACCATAAAATATCGTCGCGGGACCTACAGCATGTTCTGCTAATGTTGATGTGAAAGTGACTGCACAAGTGTAACTTGCATGAGAGGTGTGCAAGGAGGAAACTTTTGCTCTCTGAGAGAAACTTTAAGGCCAGACTGAAGTTTGGCAGAGAGAATGTAGACGAGAACTAGGACTTTTGGAATAATGTTCTTTAGACAGATGAGCCAAATTTGAATTATTTTGACACCAGAACAGAGGACATGTTTGGGGTAAGCCAAATACAGCATTTCAAGGAAAGACCCTCATACCAACTGTGAAGCATGGAGGTGGAAGTGTCATGGTTTGGGGCTGCTTTGCTGCAGCAGGACCCGGACAGGTCACAATCATAAAATCCATCATGAATTCTATTGTGTATCAGAGGGTGCTTGAGAAACATGTGAGACTGGACCCTGCAACACGACAATGATCCAAAACATACTAGTAAATCTACCAAGGACTGGCTGAAAACTAAGAAATGGAAAGTCGTGGAATGGCCGAGTTAAAGCCCAGATCTTAATCCCATTGAGATGCTGTGGGTGACTTGAAACGGGCTGTACATGCAAGAAACCCCTCAAACATCTCACAGCTGATAGAATTCTGCATTGAAAAGTGGAACAAACTTTCTTCAGATCGATGTCAGAGACTGGTAGATGGCTACAAGAAGCGTCTCACTGCAGTTATTTCAGCCAAAGGGGTAAAAATTGCTATTAGATTGTAGGGTGTTCTAACTTTTTCTCAGTTAGAATATGCATTGTTTGTAGAATTACATTTACAGATCTTCAAAAGTCTTTTCTTCTGTTTTAATTGTTTAGCTATATTCCTATAATCTCTCAGTAATGTTAAAATTGAAATTGAATATCTATATATCCAAAAATGTTACAAAATACAGAGGCTTTTATAGGGTGTCCTAATTTTATCACATGACTGTATATATATATAAGAATGGAAATTTCTTATGCAAGTTTTAATCTAGGATTAAGAGCCTAAAATTCAAGGAAAAGCGTGCAAATTTAAAATACTAAAATCCAAAGACGAGATGCGTGTCATAATGCCCAATTAATTGTTTTAATTTAAACTTCTCAATCGTTGTAAAAGTCACTCTTCATGTTTCAACGCGAGTTTACGTAAACCTCGTAGTTTTGAAAAACAGTTACTGTGTGCTATATAAGTTCAAAAACCATGGTCATGTGATTACTGGTTTACAATTGAAAAAAAGAAGATCACACGATCTTCGTTCTTTCTGGGTTTCTAACACTTCATCTTTGTTGAAAAACAAGTTGTTTTTGCTGTATTTCATTGTTTCATTTTTTTTCTAATATTTCTAACCAGCATACTATTCAGTTGAGTCAAAATAACCATTTCCCCATATGTCCATCATGTAAATTATATTGGACACATCATCTGATAGCCATACGTCCATCATGTAAATTATATCGGACACATCATCTGATAACCATACGTCCATCATGTAAATTTTATTAAACACATCATCTGATAAGCCGTTTTCCTTAGTAGAGACTCTTCTAAAGTGAAATTCAATATCAGAATCACCATCATCATTACTCTCATTTATCTCATTGAACAAACTCATCGCTTGCTTAGCAATAAAACGTTTCAGTTACTTCTTTCCATTCGTCTTCTTTGTTTTACAATGTGTGTAACAAACTCTTAGACATCACAAGGAAACAATGGAAAAATCGGTCTCAAACATAAATTGTTGACGGGAAATTTTTTTCAAAACAATCGACAATACCTTCCGAAACTTTTGATCTATTTATAAAAGGCCAATAATAGCGTGGTGTGAATCAATTTTTCAGCCAAAGAGACGTAACTGATATTGGGAGCTGTCACTGTCCGACTGTTAAGTCATGATTTTTAACCGGATGCTGACAGATACTACTTATAAAGAGTTAAATTTGCAAAGCAAAATCGCATAAAATGAACAAATTTCACTTCAGTATGATTGGTCAATGTTCAAAATACATTAAAGGGAAATTCCCTATGATCTTCAGTTAAGTATCATCTAGAAAATGGGCTATTTAACCATAACTGTAGGTGGTTGTCTTTACTGTACTGGTGTAGTCTTGAGTTCTGCTTGATATAAACATAAACTCATTCGCCATGATTTTTTCTCTTGGCGTTGTTTTGAAAGAAAGATAGATAATTTTCATTTTCCGACAAAATAACGATTTCAAACATCAAATAAAGTAGTAAACTATAATCTTAACTGAAAAGAAGTAGATAGAATCATTTCGTGACAAGTATGGCTTCGACAGTGTCCAAACATTAATACTGTGGAGTATGTGTGTGTGTTTGGCTTTCTTGATTTTTAAAAAAAATTCAAAAGTGATCTGGATAAAAGGTAAAAATTTAAGATACTACTTCAATATGTCTGAAAATATTTCCTCCTGATTATCACGAAAAGTGTGACGAAAGAATTTACCATTGACTTCTGGCAGTGAGTTCAGCAACAATAACACAAGATATCAATGAAACTAAAGTTGTTATTTTTGCCTTCAGACATAATGAAACTGATCTAAAAAGTATTCGTCATGTTTCAAATACAAAATACACTGTGATGATCAAGTGGTCTCTAAATATAAGTAAAGTACTTTATGTGGTCAAAATAAAATTTGCAACTCCCATGGCTAATTTGTTTGTAAGTTAAAAATGATAAACAACGGCTTATGAAATGTTCTGTTAATTTTAAACTACTTTATAAATGTCATGGTGACCATGAATTTGTCATTTTATTAAGAAAATATCATATTAATGAATATTCCATGTATTTTAAGAGTAAACATTTATTTTAAGTTCATGTTTCTGTACGAATACGAGTCAAATTTGCCTTTTTTAAAACTACCGAATATAATAGTTTTGTGATTACAGTATATGATGACGCAACTTTATATAGACATTCTGGGTTCATTATTTAGTCTTTCTTACAAAAGAATTTAAATTATTTTAAAGTTTTGGCTAATCGTTATTACGGAATTTTAATTAGTGATACTTTATTATATGAAAAAACACATAGAGTATTGAATTTTGTTAATAAACTAAATTATGGTATTATTGATAATAACATCAGTGAAATGCTTACTAAAGAGGCCACAACTAAAATTTTGGTTTGACGCATAAGAATCTCGCTGGAGTAGTAACACCGGAAACAGATCACCCGCCATAATACAAGTTTATTTGCTGTCCAGCAAGAGTTTATCCACATATTAAAATTATAATTGTATTCAAACTGTCTTTAAGAACATGTGATTCATTTAAATTTCAAGGCTTTCTCCAGGAGTTAATAAATAACTTACTATTTATTAATTAAAGTTCACTCGCTTTGAAAAGTAATATAAAAAAATCTGTGAAAGGTTCATAGCATGCTATCTAAAATCATATATCTTAATTTCCTAAAGAATTAGGCCCGGCATGGTAAAGTTTTTAAGGCGCTTGACTCCTAATCTGAAAGTCGCAGGATCGAATCTCCGTCACACCAAATATGCTCCTCCTTTCAGCCGTCAGAGCGTAATAAAGTTACAGTCAATTCCACTATTCGTTGGTGAAAGAGTTGGCTTTGGGTAGTGATGTCTAACTGTCTTCCCGCTTGTCTTAAACTGCAAAATTATGGACGGCTAACACAAATAATCCTCGCGTAGCTTCGCACGAGGTTTAAAAACAAACAAACAAACAAACAACCCTCAAGGATTAAATATTATTTTCAGCTAGCTTAGGTAATGGATATAAAAAAAACTTTCTTGTGAAATATGTTTTTATTTACTTAACTTTTATTTTTGTGTTTAGCCATACAGTCCAATATGTAACTTTGTGCTTAATTTCAAACAAACAATTTACGGTGGTCTCACTAAAGTAAAGCACTGTTGACAAAAAAATACACAACGTTCTCTCTATATTAATAAGCATATGAAAACATTAATAAAGGTTACTGTATTATAAATTAATAAATATGTACATGAGAACATTAATGGATAATACTATATTATAAATTAATACATGTTTGAAAAGTTGAAACAGCATACCGACGTTTCGAACATTTATTTCTTCTTTGAATGTTTTTTGTGTATATTTATTGATAATATTCCCTATTTTATCATGTTTAACTAATGACGTCAACACAATGTTTCATTACGAGATAACTGATGTTCTATTCACAAAATTCTTAAGCTTTCTCTAAATCAATGCTGTACAGTTTGTTTATTTAAGACTAATGTATCACTGTGTGAATTCGAAGAAATGTGATTTTGAGAAATTCCAACTTAGGGAAAAAATATTTACAATTCTTAACAAAATAGCAATAAAAATATTACTGTATATATAACTGAAGGAGCTCAAAACAACATGGGTGACTAATTTATCGATTCAATGTAGATAGCTTTCTCTTGCAGCCATTTCATTACTAGGTCAATATAGTGTGGTATGTTTTCCACTTAAGTTTCCAAGGCTACTGTGAATCAATAATATGTTTATGATGGGTCTCAGGAAATCAGTGCTAATCTGTTTAAGTTACCAGTTTACCCTCGTTTTGAATAGTTATCTACTTCAATTAACTAAACAAATAGATAGATAACCTTAAAGTCAAAAGCTTTATTTATGAAAACTTTATCAACTAAAACAAGTTAAAATTATCAATTGAAACAAGCTGTTGACGTTTAACTTGATATTTCCAACGCACAACAACAAGAAAATATAGAAAAGAAAAACAATTTAACTTTTGCATCCATGGTCATATAATCAAAGGAAAAGATCTATGATTTGTTAAGTAGAGTCTAGCATTAATACTAAACACCAGTGGATGTAGTTTCAAGCTATCGACAGCACACAAGAAAAATAAACCTACTGAGTTTACGACCCTACTGTTTATTAATCATTTATTGCAACCTGCTGTCTACGGCTGGGAAATAATCCCAAATAACAGCAAGGATCGTTATGTATATATGTGTATATCTGCCAACTGAGTCAGGATTTTGTATATCGATTTGACTGTTTTAATAAAGTATGCCGTCATGCTAAAACAGGTGCACATATATATAAATATATACATGGCTAAATAATCCATTTGAATGCATAATTAACTCAATAAGTGTATATATATATATATATATTTCAAAGAGTTTAAAAAGGTTTTTTTCACAAACACGTGTATTAAGTCAGCTTAATAACATATTCTGGATTTGCAATACCATATGTGCTATTGATGTAAGCGAAAGTTTATAACAAGGTTTTAATTGTTAGCTCATTTTGGTGATACAAAGCATATGATGTATGAAATTTTCTATTTTTGAACTTCTTCACGGGAACACTCTGCTATGAAAATAAGTAAAGTATTATCAAATTTAAAGCTTATTTACTTCATCTCAATTAATTGTTGCATAGACAAAAGGACGGGTAATATTCATACTGTACCCCTTAGTGTCACGCAGTGTTAACATCAAGTTCACAGAACAAGACCCCGAAATCCTCGTATAATTTAATATTTTAAAGTTGGCTTGAGTGGCTTGTTGGTCAGAATATGATACCAATTGTCGAACGTGTTCGCCCTTTGAACCGTTGGTTCATTATATGGTAATAGTATACCTCATATTTCTTTTTTTAAAAGAGCAGCCCAAAAGTTTGTAGTGGGTGGTTTTTGACTAGCTCCCTTTCATTTAAAGATAGGGGTGTCTAGCGCAGATAACCCTAGAGTAGCTTTGCGCGAAACCGAAAAGGCAAATAAAGATATTTAAAATCGAATATCTGTGAAGTTTAATTAAAGAAGGCGCCCTGTATTATAGGAGTATTGGTGTTGTCAAATTAAGTAAATAAATTACAACAATATCTTTAACTCTTTCATACTCTTAACTTTTATTGTTGTTCTCGTGTTCAAACATTTGATAACATAGAAAACTGTATATATCGCGTATTTAGTTTTAAATATTTCCAAAGGTTTCCAGTTTTATTATACGTCAAACAGTTCGGTTAACCTCGGCTAATGCTATCCGTATATATGATATAGGTTAAAAATATCCAAATACGTTGTCGGGCTTCTCAAACCAAAAGTAAATTATGTAACTTGCGTTAGTATGCAACTCCAAAGTAGTAAAGTTTCTGAACGCTTTTTAAGGTTTAATCCTATTAAAAATACATTTCCAAGTAATTAAAAAATAACAATGAACATTCGATTTTAGAGGGAGCACATCGTATGTAAAATACCTAAAAGAGCCTTAAAGTGTTTGTTTTTTAAATTTCGCACAAAGCTACTCGAGGGCTATCTGTGCTAGCCGTCCGTAATTTAGCAGTGGAAGACTAGAGGGAAGGCAGCTAGTCATCACCACCCACCGCCAACTCTTGGGCTACTCTTTTACCAAAGAATAGTGGGATTGACCGTCACATTATACACCCCCACGGCTGGGAGGGTAAGCATATTTAGCGCGACGCGGGCGCGAACCCGAGACCCTGAGATTACGAGTGCACGCCTTAACGCGCTCGGCCATGCCAGGCCTACGCCTTTAAAGTGAAGATACAATAAAAATGCAAGTTATTTTAACCAATTAAATAACCATTTTATGGTTATCGAAATTTAAGAAAAAACATATTAAATTTTGTACTCATTTCATATTCTTCTTTAATGTTTTTTTATTTTTTCATTTGGAGAAAAGCCCTAAATTGAAGAGAGGGAAGTCTCCCAATGAAACAACAGAAAGTTTACGGGTTTACAATGCTAAAATCAAGAGTTTGATTCTCTTTGGTGGACACAGCAAACAACTAGATATGACTCTGCTATAAAACGGACAAACACTCTATTTTTTAACACTGTGTGTTTGAAAGATTAATTTTTGTTTTCCACATTAATGTTGTATCATGTTTTCATGTTTATTGTGCTTTGACTTCGCTCATTTGCTTCAGATCGGTTCTCGAAACTAAGAGAATCCTCATTTAAAGGTTTGGAGAAATTATTTCGAATAATTTCAAATTGTTCAAAATGAATATTTTACTTGATTCATTTATCAGATACATACAAAATATAATTTTGTAAAACACTGATTTGTCTTTAAATGCTCACTTGTATTAAATGTATCATGCATTAAATTTATTTTATTCAATAGCTAGAAATAAGCTCTGACACAGATTCGTATTGTTTTTCATTAAATATCCGCCTGTGAAGAAAGTACTGTACTTTTGATAGACGTGGCTAAAATATATTTCATTAATTTATTTTGTAGAAATTAAACATTTTTTAATCGATGCATTCTATAGAATAAATCAGACATTTCCAGTTTAGTGGGGACATACAAAATACTCTAGTACACTGTCTGCTTATTTAAATTAGCCACCAGGTCAACAAGGAACTCTAGCATGGCATACACTAATCTAGAGTGTTTGTATATACAGCAAAAGTATATTTTTAAAAGGCAGAAACTAGTGTTTTGTAAGTGTTAAACACTCACTTTCAATTCTTTTTTATGTAAATCAGTCATCTGTTGATTCGTTAAGCAATCTAAAAGCAAATGATTCGTCATTCAACTTGCAAGTGACCTAAGAAGGTCGAAACGTTGTTCTGTACTTCATTGTAATTGAAATTTTAATACCCATGCCACCCGCCTTTAGAATATGTTTGTTACTTCGAGCAAGTGCCTTGCCATCATGAGAAACTTAAATAACTTTGTCCCTTGTTTATAGGTCTTACTATTAAACAATTTTCATTAACTTCTACCTGCGCAGACCATAACCAAGCATTATCCCAATAATGAATGTATCTAACTCATAATGATTAGAATGCGTTGATTCACCAATATGATGCTGTCGGTTTAAGTAAAACTGCATCCATATATTCAAATATTTCTCTGAGGTTTGTCCTAAATCCAAAGACTAAATTAACAGTGAAAAACGACAGCAATGAAAAAACAACAACTGCATATATGGCAATCAATCAACACTAAAGAAATAATAGAATGTAACTTACTAGCTGAAGTACCCATCGTCTGGGCGGAAGTTATGTAAATTAATAAATAATGAAAAGTTATCTTAGGGCATGAAAAAAGTTGCTTCCTTTATTGTAATTGTACAAGACGCCCATAAAAACTCAAAATACAAAACTGTAAATTTGAATATACTTTTTGAGTATAAACATGTTTAATAGCAAATTGAATGAAAAATGAAATCGTATGACAAACAATTGTTGTTTCTTTTTAATTAGCACAAAAGCTACACAGCTACGCACTGTGCTATTTGTACTCTACCCACAACTGGTATCGAAACTCGTATTTTAGCATTGTAAATCCACAGACATGTTGCTGTGCCACTGGGGGGGGGAATTGTTAAATATGTTACAAAATTCGATAAATATAATGATCAAAGTATGATAGGAGAAATCTCGCCTGAAAATGAGTTTACGAGTTTGGGCCATGAAATATTGGACTGTCAGCGAACTTTCATAGTGTTCAATAAATATTAGTAGTAAAAATAGAGGCAAAAAATGTAGAATATTTGACATGGTTATTTTTTGAATTTCGCGCATAGCTACGCGAGGGCTATCTGCACTATCCGTTCCTAATTTTGCGGTATAAGACTAGAGGAAAGGCAGCTAGTCATCATCATCCACCTCCAACTCTTGGGCTACTCTTTTACCAACGAGAGTGACCGTCATATTATAATGCCCCCACGGCTGAAAAGGCGAGCATGTTTAGTGGGACGGGGGTTCGAAACCGCGACCTTCAGATTACGATTCGGGTGCTTTAACCACCTGACTATGCCGGGCCTCCCTAATTTAGTAATGTAAGACTAGAGGGAAAGCAGATAGCTATTACCACCCACTGCCAGTTATTGAGCTACTTTTTTTATCAAGGAATAGTAGGATTGAACATCGTATTATAACGCCCCATGGCTGAAAGGGCGAGTATGTTTAATGTGACTGGGACTTTAACCGACCTTTATATTACGAGCCGAGCATTTTAACCAACTGGCCATGCTGGGCCCCTTTCTTACTGAAATTTATTTTATCAAATAAATGGTAACACTGCCTCTTTAAATCTCAGAAGATATTTTTGAACTCTATGAAATTTAATTCTTTAATTTTTATTTACAAGAAATTTAAATAAATAGATTTATCTCCTATGCTTAAGACAGAACTGTTAAATTTATCTTGATACTTACTACCTTGTGGTAGTAAAACACAATAATTGCTATTTTTCAAAGAAGATAACATGGTGCTATCGATACTTAAAGATATTAAAGTTATTTTTAATAAAATCATGCCACCACAAGGGCAAGATGGTAAACTACCACTGAGCTGTTTAATTAGTAACTACTCCTGCTTTTATGTTGGTTCGTACAAAAGGGAAATAAAATATGTTTCTATGCATGTGGTGCTAAGTCACATCTTCCCGTTATATTATTTGTTTGTTGGAGCTACTTTCGGAATATTTGCGCTATTCTTCCCCAATTTAGAAGTGATATAGTATATCGAATGTTACTCTTTATCGACGAGAATTGCGATTAACCATAAATTATAACGCCCTTACGGCTAAATAAGCAATTAATTTCATTGGCAGTATTCGAACCCTTGACACGCAGATCGTGAGCAGAATCAAACCAAGATATTAGTAGTACTCCCGTATATATTACAATTACACTTTGATAGTAGTACTCCAGCATATATTACAATTGCACTTTGATAGTAGTACTCCAGTATATATTACAATTGCACTTTGATAGTAGTACTCCCGTATATATTACAATTGCACTTTGATAGTAGTACTCCTGTATATATTACAATTACACTTTGAAACCTGTATCGGTAGATTTAACCAGTGTTTTTATTTTATTAATTTCTCTGCGTAAAAAACATAATAGATTTAGATACCTTGCATCGTTTTGTTCAATAACTGTATTATTCCGGGCATCCAAAAAATTAAATATTTAGAATAACTCAGAATAAAGCTATCGATTATCACAACTTCAAATAAAAGTTATAGATAACCAACAATAAGTCGTGTTAAATCGTCATTCTTCTATATATTTTCTTCATGACAAACAATTTCAGTTGTTAAAGATAAACTTGCATCCTCACTTCTGGTGATTGATACGAGTGAACCAAAAATGCATAAAGTATTAATTAGCAAAATCATTTTATTCCTTTTGATTTGTGGCAAAGGAACACTTCTAACGGAATCTACTAGGATCTGTGCATTTATTCAGTTTGTATTGAGTGTGTTTTGACACATCATGTTTTCACTTGAAACTAACTATGTTAAATTCGTGACGTAATATATATATTTAATCTTTTTTATTTTACCCTTTTATTTTGAGATAGTGTTTAGCGAAGCTTGAATATATGGCAACAAATTTTAGGTTTTTAAGGTTTATAAAGCTACTTTATTTCCTGCTAGCCTACTTTTCTATCGAAATGATCCACTGATTGCTCCATTAGCGAAGATTTTTCCGCATTTTAAGATCTTGCAGGGATTATCTAATGACCACATCACCACTTCTAATGTCTCTAAGTTCGTTTTATTGAGATTCTCTTCACCGATGGTGCAGCACATGTATTACAGTTAAGACTAAAGATGCTCTGACAAGGAACTATTAATGGTTCTGTACCTTTCAGTCCATACGTAAAACGACCAAACCATTTTGTTTCTTGTTCCTATTCAATCTGGTTAATGTCTGGGATAAACCCTAGTCATCTGTATCCCAATACCGTTAACTGGTAGAAAACCATTGATATATTTTTACCAGGATAAATTGTCAAAACGACGAGTGACTCAATGTTGTATACAACACTAGAAACTGCATTTCAAAACCCGAGGTGGACGAAGCCTAGATAGTCACTTTTGTAAGTTTGTGCTTAACTTCAAACAAAAAAAACAGACGAGGAATTTGCAAAATGAATTATGTTCCCTGTTTACCTTAAACATTGGAATAAATTAAGTTCTTTGTTAATAGAAATATTTTGTATTTACTAGCAAGATAGTTACGAAAATATAAGTACTACCATTATAATAACCTTACATATATGTGACAAAAATAATACATTTGTATTATTCTCCCAACAAGTTTGCCTCCGACATGGGCGGTTGATTACGTAATCAACTCGTATCCTACGAGTTCCTGGTTCAAATTCCTGTTCCACCGAACATACTCGTCCTTTAGACAAAAATAGTAGCGTAATAGTGAGCGGTAACCGTCTTCCCTCTAGTCTTTCACTGCTAAATTAAGGATGGCTAGAGTGGATAGCATTGGTGTAGTTTTGCGTGAAATTCATAAGAAATCGCCCCTTGTGACACAGCGGTATTTTTAGGGACTCACACCGCCAGAAAGCAGGTTTCGATACCCATGGTGGGCAGAGAACAGACAGTCCATTGTGCAGCTTTGTGCTTTATTTTAAACAAACAATAACAATCATGACAAATCATATATGAAAACTATATTGTCAAATACAATAATTAGAAATAGTGAACAAATTCATTTGGAAGTTATTCCACATTTAATTAAGGTTAGAAAATAGTAAAACGTATTATTACTATTCTAATAGAATAGCTTTATATCATTCATTCATTTTGAGTACTATGTTGTTAACGGCTTTATCTTTTTCTTTATCGCGTAAGAGTAATAAATTAAATATCCATCTCTTTTCCCAGAGACGGTTTGTGTTTTCTTTGTTTATAAATTTCGTGCAAAGCTGTACGAGGACTATTTGCTTTAGTTGTCTTTAATTTAGCAGTGTAAAACTAGAGAGAAGACAGCTAGTCATTACCACCCATTGCCAACTCTTGGGCTATTCTTTTTACCATCGAAAAGTGGGATTGACTGTAATATTATAACCCACTCATTACTAAAAGTGCGAATATGTTTAGTGTGACAAAAATCTCCGGAAAGGTCCCATTCTTAAACGCTAGATCTTCTTTATTTTAAGTTGGTAGAAAGCTCATAATGCTTAAATGCAGGATTTGATTCCTGCAGTATACACAGAGCAGATAGCCCATTTCAAGTCGTACGCTAAAATCAACCGAACAAATAAATTACAGTATATTATAAATGAAAATTAGAAACAGTAAATAAATCACTTATAAACATTAGTGTTTAGTTAGACAGTAAAATATTATATATTTATATATATTTATAGAACAACCACTGTTTAAGGATCAAACTTCTTGGAGACTGTTATTACTGTGTTAGTGGACTCCCTGAGCCCAGATCAGATCATGCTAAATGTTGTGTAGAAATGGGACTGGATATGATCGAAGCCATTGCGTAAGTCATTTTATCTGTTTCGTTTTTAATAATTTGGTGATAATTTAATAAGAAATTAATCAAATTCAAGTTCAATACATTATTTAATACAACTTTAAATCAAATTATTTAAAAATAGAAAAACAACAAAAATTCGTGATAACTAGAATCGCAAATTCAATCGAGAATAAAAAAAATAAAAACAAAATTAGTTTACCGAATGTTGAAATTCTCATTCAATGAATTTGGTAAATATAATTAAAATAGCAAAAAATATGTCAAACAAAACTACATTCAAATACACGTATTACTCAAGCACTATAAAAAGAAGAAAAGATAATATTTTTGAACATCATTGGACGCAATACTGATTCAGCTCGTGAAAAGTTGGCCGTCATGGCCAGGTGGTTAAAGCATTCGAAACGTAATCCGAGAGTCGCGGGTTCGAATCCCCGTCACACCGAACATACTCGCCCTTCTAATCGTGGAGGCATTTTAATATTATGGTTAATCCCACTATCCGTTGATAAAAGAGTAAAGAGTAGCTCAAGAGTTGGCGGTGGGTGGTGAAGACTAGTTGCCTTCACTCTAGCCTTACACTGCTAAATTAGGGAAGTCTAGATCAGACAGCCCTTGTGTAGCTTTGCGCGAAATTTAAAACAAACAAACATGAATATCCTGTTTCATCTGAGGTATTAATAACAATACAAATACGAACAGTTTCAATAAAAACCATAAATGTACTGGATGTTTAAGAAAATACATTTCTTAGCTGACTTTAAGAATCGCGATTGCCAAGTTTTATATGCAAAAAAATAATTGTTCAGAGCATTGAAATTTGAAAAAACAACTTCACCTAACAAGGATGTTAAGTTTAAAAATATAATAAATTTATTTTTGTATTCTGTATATTTTATACTGAATCAGGTAAGCGTATTTCAGTTTTTAAGCTGTATTATCTTATCAGACTTAAAATGTATTGTTGTTTCTGAAACACCCTTCACAGTAGAAGGTTTAAGATAGTATAGGCCCAATAACACAGTATAGCATTATCCATGGGCCCCCATTAAGACCATTGGTTCTGAGACTGAGACCGACATGGCCAGGTTGTTCTGTCACTCGACTCGTAATCCGAAGGTCGCAGGATCGAATCCCAATCATATCAGTCCTGCTCACCTTTTTCGCTGTGATTGCGTTATAATGTTACTGTCGATCCTACTATTCGTGGCTAAAAGAGTAGCTCAAGAGTTGGCAGTGGGTGGTGATGACTAGCTGCTAAATTAGGGGCGACTAGCGCAGATAGCCCTCGTGTACCTTTGCGCGAAATTCAAAACGAATCAAACCCTGAGGCTCCCTCTAGCTTCTACCCAAATTCGGTAATGACATTTCTCATGAACAGTAAATATCGCAAAAAATCAATGACATTACTTCGTGTATGATATTTTAATAAAATATAAAATTAAATCTCAATATTAACTGACAATAAATAAGATAAATCAAATAGCACCTCAAAATAAAGTTTTGGGTTATTTCATTTATTTCCATGGATTTAAAAAGAGCAGAATAAAAAAAGAAATAAAATTTTTGCACGATAATTATTGCTTATTATGATAATTCTAATTAACCAGAAACTTGTGCTTTGTGTAGGAAACGTTGTTCTGGTTGTGGTTTTTGAACTTGAATACACAAAATTTATGTAAAGAAAATGCTGGATACGTTGGTTTTTTGGAATTTCGCTCAAAGCTACTCGAGGGCTATCTATGCTAGCCGTCCCTAATTTAACAGTGTAAGACTAGAGGAAAGGCAGCTAGTCATCACCACCCACCGCCAACTCTTGGGCTACTCTTTTACCAACGAATAGTGCGATTGACCGTCACGTTATAACGCCCTCACGGCTGAGAGGGTGAGCATGTTTGGCGCGACGCGGGCGCGAACCCGCGACCCTCGAATTAGGAGTCGCACGCCTTACGCGCTTGGCTCTGCCGGGTCAATTACGTATGTGTGCGTGTGTTTTTCGTATAGCAAAGCCACAAAGGGCTATCTGCTCAGCCCATCGAGGGGAATTGAACCTCTGATTTTAGCGTTGTAACTCTGGAGACATACCGCTGTTCTCGCGGGAGGCATGCTGGATACATGAAGCAATTAAAACGGTTTAGCGACTTGCCTTAAACATTCTAGTATAGGGTTAGGTACGCAGAATTCTGAATAAATCTAATGGTCATGCGAGACGTCTCAATGCCTGCGAGGTTAATTACACACAATTCCCACCAAACAAAAGATATTTTGAGCCTAATAGTCTGATCAAAAATGACAAACCAATCGACTTATTAATTACAAAACGATAGATGTTGCAATCTTTATAGAAATTACTTATAGAGGGAAAGTGTTAAAATTTACAAAGTAATGTTTTTCTTTAAAACCAAACAAGATGTCATTTGTTTTTTCCAGATGTTATCTATCAACATAAATATTTATTCAGTGTCTTTTACGAAATCATTAACGGAAATGAATGAAACAATTACACATTGATATATGTTAAAATAAATATTTTCGATATTTTATTGCACGTGAGTTAGGAGTGTTTGTTCAAAGAGGAACTTGGAATGGAGTTATTTGGAGGAATAAAAACTTTTAAAATTATTTAAAGCGTTATGTTGCAAGAAATATTTTAATTTTTCCACAGGAAATATCTATCAGAACATATATTTAATCTTAAAATATAACATACCTTCAGGTGTTATTTTTAACGCTGTACTAAACGTCCAATAAAATTCGAAATGTTAGTATAATGGAAAGACAAACGTGGAGTTAGAGAATAAGACTGAAAAGTGACATTGTACTAATCATAAGCTAGAAGAATGTGGTAGAATGTTTGGAATCAGAACAAAATTAAATTATGATTATCGAAACCCGGTTTCCAGCTCTGGGAGTTAGCAGACATACCGCAGTCTAGAATAGGTGTCTAGAATAGTTTGACTTACGATATTTATTATTCTTATTGTTACACTGGAAAGCTCGTCAAAAGAATTAATAGGAATCTTATTTTTCTGTCAATTTATTTTACATTACTTTAGAACATTGGTTGATTAGAAAATTTTTACGATACTTTTCGGTAAATGGCGTAATGAGAATTATTATTACTCTAGGAGGTAAGACAACGGTGTGGATTATCTAAATTACATAATTTAATATTTTAAAACTATTATATTATATTAAAACTATTTTCAAACGAGAAATTTTAATATTATGGTACGAAATGCTGGTACGATGATGGTTAACCAAACCGTGACACAATATCTGTTCAATGAAGTATGATGGTTAACCAGACCTTGACACAATATCTGTTCAATGAAGTATGATGGTTAACCAGACCTTGACACAATATCTGTTCAATGAAGTATGATGGTTAACCAAACCTTGACACAATATCTGTTCAATGAAGTATGATGGTTTATAAAATCTTGAAATAATATCTTTAAATAAAAATATATTATTGATTATTTGAAATATTTTTTATCATTGTAAAACCAGGGTGATTTATGAAAACATGGCATTCATTATTATTGTATTTGGTTAGACTTGGAAAGTTATTTAGAGGATAATATTAAGATATTCACCGCTGACATGTAAACTAGGATAGTTTATGCAATAAGCCTAATATTTGTGGATAAAAAGTCACTTGGTTTGTTTGTTTTTGAATTTCGCGCAAAGCTACACGAGGGATATCTGCGTTATCCGTCCCTAATTTTACAATGTAAGTCTACAGGGAAGGCAGCTAGTCATCACCCTCCATCGCCAACTCTTGGCTACAAATAATGGAATTGACTGTCACATTATAACGGTTAAAAGGGCGAGCATGTTTGGTGTGACGGGGATTCGAACACGCGACCCTCGGATTAGGAATCAAGTGCCTTAACCACCTACCCATGCCGGGGCCTAAGTTACTAGGGTTAGAGATTTTTTCCTTCTTTAATACATTTGTCATAATTTATTCATTACGAGTTTCAACTGTCAGAGCCTTTCAGATTTTGTAACTTGTTGTATAATAAACTTTTTTATGGTACTTACATTTTAATTATGACGACTTTGAACCCCCTTCTTACACAATAATAATATTCAATTTATCCATCAACAGCTCTGTTGTGGAGACCACGGATGTTCAGCTGAACATGCGCGTTGGAATTCACACTGGCAGAGTTCTTTGTGGAGTACTGGGTCTGAGGAAATGGCAGTATGATGTGTGGAGTAATGACGTCACGCTGGCTAACAACATGGAAGCAGGAGGCGAACCTGGGTAAGCTTATATTCTTTGTCTACAAGGCATCATAGAGTTTATATTCATGCCAGTGTTCTCACATAAAATCACTAGTTACACTTTGATAGGTTTGACATTTTGAAGAGCTCAAGTATCTTTAGTTTTGGTGCCATAAGAATAATTCATATCAAAGGTTGTAAAGGTTAGTTAAGATAAATGCTTCTGTTGAAGTAATAATTTATAATCGTAATTAGCTAAGACTTGTTCTCAACAACAAATAAATCATATATTCTGTAATGAAAATAGATTCATGTGATAATCGAGCAGCAGTTGATGGAAGAAGCCTGAACTTCAGTTGATTGATAAATTTACGGTTTTATACATAAAAGTTCAGTTAACTACAACTGTTAGTATACTGACAAACACGGTCACTTTCAACATGATACGTGTATGAAATATTAAAAACTTACTAAATACTAAACATAAACATTTCCACTAAAACTATTTGGTATACATAGTACAAAGTACATAAAACTGGAATAGAATTGTTTTTAAATACAAAAAAAATTCAGAGTTAACATACCTTTACACACCATGGTACGAGATAATAATCAGAATTTGGCTGATTAGTAAGGTCGTTAATTAGTTATAATTAAACAATTATTTACTGTTAAAAAGGTTTGACAAATTTTGACAACTCTCGAGTTTAACACTTTTTTAACACTTACTTTACTCATGTTATTTTAATATAATAAAAGTCGGTGGTAATATTACTCTTGTATGAAACGAAAAAGAATCCTAAATATAACAATCTAAACATAGTTACACTGAATAAATTCTAAACCAAACCAGCAGGTTTTCACTTATAATGTTTTTGTTTCAGTTTTAATGAATCCCGTTGAAATAGATTAAGTAAAAGCGTAAGTTAATGCGTTGCATTATTTGTATTCACCTTAAGTAAAAGGCTAAAATCTAATTATGTTATGAGCAAATATAAATAAGAATAAGTATTATATTATTTTATAGTCAAATATTTTTAACACAAGTGAAGATTGAATAAATGTTTAATGGTTTGAATTTCGCACAAAGCTACACGAGGCTATACTAATTTACCATCGTAAGACTAGATGAAAGGTAGGTACTCATCACCACCCACCGCCAACTTTTGAACTACTCTTGTAGTAACGAAAATTGGATTGATCGTCAAATTATAACGCCTCCTACAGCTGAAATTGTTAACATGTTTTGGTGTGATGGGGATTCGAACCCGTGACCTCGGATTGCGAATCGAGTGCCTTAATCACCGAGCCAAATGTTAAGTGAATAGCAAAACCCATAAGACACTGTATTATTAAAGCAACAAATTGCATTAAATACCAAACGCTAAAATATTTTTATATTTATTTATGCCTCCCCGCAAACGGATTTACAACGCTAAAATCACAAGTTCGATTCCCCTTTGTGGACTTAGCAGATAGCCTGATGTGGCTTTGCTACAAGAAAACACACGTACACATATACTTATTCATATTTGTTAAAGTTATTTCCATAGTATGGCCCCCTAGCGCCGTAGCAGTATGTCTGCGGACTTACAAAGCAAGAAACCTGTTTTCGATACCGGTGATGGGCAGAGCACACGTAGTCATTTGAGTAGCTTTGAACTTAACTTCGAACGCAGTAATTTACAACAAGTAGTCTCACTTAAATTTAAACAACCCATCATTTATCATGATTTTTCATTTAAATATTTATTATAATACGACATCTTTAAACCAACGTGGCCTAGTTGGCTAGCAAGATGACCTATGAATCATACAGTCCAAGGCTCGAATTCGTAATATGCCGCGAAACACGCACTTTCAACTTAGACACGTTATAAAAGTGACAGCCGATCCCACGGTTCTATTATTCGTAACCATGTTGACGGAATGCATTACTGGATTGTTAATCTTTTAAATTATACGCTTAAATCACATAAGATTTGGTTAGGTTGAAAAATAGCACATGAATGTCAGCTATTTCGCCTTCTTCAACATGTATATAATTGAATTTAATATAATTAATTATGTTGTAAAATACCGTAAGCCTGAAATACATGTATGTCAAGTTAATGTAGGAAAAAAACTATTAGATGTACGGTAAGTGTTACTTTCCAAGAAGACACTTAATGCAGCATAATGAACATTTATAGAACAAGTCATGCAACAACAAAGCTAAAACAGCGTACAAAATTAAAGCTAAGCAAATACACCATACTGCAAGCTGAATATAGTTGATGAAACTGACGCTACTAAATATATTCAATATTAATTCGACACATGTACAAGTGTGCAAGATAAAACGAGAAGAGATCCTTCAAGTTCATTAGATAGGGAAACAATATGTAGATTAATTTTGCTGTCCCAACACAAGTCGACTGTATGATATAAATGACATCTACAACTTTGCAGCCCAAATGCTTGTCCGTTCATTAACCTAGATAACTCTCGTTTAAGAATATTTTGATGTTTCTAACTCATTATTTTTCACTGGTTCTAAATACGATATAATACTTTTTCTTTTACTTGGAGAGCATTTTTAATGGGTTTTGTAAACCCACAGCCAGGTTCACATCACTCAAGCAACACTGGAATTTCTTCGGGACGAGTATGAAGTGATACCAGGCCATGGTGGTAACCGGAACTCTTATCTAAGGGACCAAAATGTCAAAACCTATTTCATTGTTCCTCCTTCATCACGTAGAAAGGTGAGTTTTGGTGGCTCAGCCTTCTTGATATTCATATAAAAATACAGGAATTTTAGGACGATTTAGATAATTTTTACCTTTTAGAAGGTAAATCTCGTACTTATAATAGTAGGATATTAACTTACGTAGATTTACGTTAACAAAACTCCAATTGTGAGATTCTAAATATTTACATCGTTATTATTTCTTATTTTTATGAATATTGAGTAAGATTCGTTTACTTAGTCCAGAATATGGTGGGTTATAAAACTAGTACAGTGCGCTGTTTGGGGTTAAGGAAGCTTGCAAATGAGTTTGTTTGTTTTGAATATCGCGCATTTGAAAATAGCTGTCATTAATTTAGAAATGACAGACTGGAGGGAAAAAAAACACCTTAAAAACCACTTACTCCCAACTCCCAAGTTGTAATTCGAGCGCCCTAACCATCAGGCTAGAAAATGAATAGTATGTTAGCATATGCTCTTAACTTATTCGTTGATTACGGGTATGTACGAAGTACTTAAATAATTCGGAATCTCGAGAGTTAAATAAAATATAAATTGGATTATAAGAGTGAAGAGAACTAACCACAAAGCTATGCCATAGGATATCTGTGCTCTGCCAACCACGGATATTGAAACGTAGTTTCTAGCGATATAAATCCGCAGACATGCCGCTATGTCACTAAGGGGCAAAACATTAAGAACCTTCAAAAGGGTCATAGTTAATTCCATTACAAGATGTGGATTTTTTGAGCTAATAAAATAGAAATTACAAATTAGAATGATAGAATATGCTGCAATTAGAGAATAGCCCCTTCGTGGAACAACTGTTAGTTTAAGAACTTAAAACACTAAAACTCGGAGCTTTATTCCTCGCTAAAAGCATGGCAAATAACCCAATGTGGCTTTTCTCGAAACAACAAACTATCTAGAGAAATATGCAGTTCGAGATATTATTTATTTTAATAAACAATCATAGAAATGAAGAAAATATACGATAACGAAAAGTAAATTTTACTGGAAACGTTAAATGTAGAGATAATTTTAAAAATGAGACTAAATATAACTGTCATAACTCTGAAAAAATGTTTGATGACTAATTAGTTGAATTTGTACAAAACTACCGAAGGATATTTTGTGCTAGCCGTCCCTAATATGGGGAGTAATCGTCTCATTACAAGCGTCTGCATGACTGAAAAGTAGAATATGCTTGATGACTGGTATCAGTGTCTTGCCCGCGACCTACTAGTTGCAAATTAAACTATCCAACCACCAGGTCAGTCCCAAAACCCGAGGTACCGTTGTTAAAATCGCAGTACATAACAACAGTCCATAACCAGGGGTTTTACACACAGTAAAGTCAGCGACAAAAGACGAAGCCTTATTGTTTACATGCTAGTTCTCATGTAGTTTTAACTTTTTCTTATTTATTTCAAACATCCATGTTTCTGTATTACCAGTCAAAAAACACACATGCTACTGAAAAAAGAAAAACACACACAGACAAAAACTGAAGGTTGGGACCCAATAAAATGTAAAATCTTTATCGTTGTTTACAGCTGACAAATTTCGGTAACACATAACTAGTATTTTGTGGTAAACTGCTTTGCCAAAATTATTCGTCTGTAACTAATAATGAAAGTTCTACCTTTCATTAAGCCAAAATTATTGGTTTTTGTGTGTTTTTACTTTGAGATTAAATATAAAAATTGTTAAGTTGGTGTATTCTAATGATGTTTGACTGTTAATTAAACGTAAATGGTATTTATTATATCGGTTGCCGTTGTTTGTTTTTAAGAATGAGGCTCCACAAAGGGTTATCTGTACTTTGCCCACCACATCTATCAAAACCTGTTTTCTAGTAGTACAAGTCCGCAGACATATCGTTGTGTCATAAGAAGAATAAATGACACATAGAGTCACAATAAGATGTGATTGAATGTGTGTGCGCATTTCTATATGTCTATTTAGGTATCGCTGTTTATGTATTATTGATTTCGGAATATTGTTAGTTTAATTTGTTTTGGCCATTAGCAGTAAAAAACCTCTGATATAAATAATTAAAAATAAAATAATTTCAGATAAAATAAGGCAATGCCCATGTCACGGGCAACTTTGAAAGGAGTTCGTAAAATAAAGTATAATAATATTAAGTTTTGTACGTTATGATAAAACGCACACATCTTACTGTCTGAATGCACATCCACGCGCACTTTTTTCTAATGAACGTATACAATAGGCGAATGAAAATATAACTCAGTATACATACTTTATCCTGATGGTAAGACCGAGAATCAGATCGATCACATTACCATCGGTCGAAAGTGGAGAAGGAGCCAGCAAGACGTCAGGGTAAAGCAGGGAGCAGACGCAGCATCAGACCACTGCCTCCTTGTTGCTGTCCTCAAGACCACGCTGAGAGTCCCCAACGACCGGGCAGGAAGACCATCACATAAGTTCAACGTGTACAGCCTGAAAGAGAGGGAAAAGCAGAAGAATTCAAGCTGGAATTGAGGAAAAGGTTCAGCCTTCTTTTCCAGCTGCCAGAAGAAACAATAGAAGAACAGTGACACAGCCTGCGCGACACTTGGAAAACAACATACCAGACGGTCCTGGGGAAGAAAAGAAGGAAATATAAAGAATGGTTGACAACAGAAACATGGACACTGATTACCAAGAGAAGAGAACTAAAAGGCCAGATCAACCAGACTCAAAACCAAGAAGAGAAGCAGTAATTGCAAACACGCTACTGGGAAAAGAATTGGGAAGTGAAGAGAAGTGCGAGAAAAGAAAAGAGAAACTTTATTAAGAATCTGACCCAAAAAACAGAGACTGCAGCGGGCCAAAGAAACATAAAGAGGTTGTATGAGATTATAAGGATCCTCTCTGGGAAAAACAGCAAACCAAGCTGCCTCATTAAAGACCAGAATAGCTGTACCATCACAGGGGAAGAGAACGAGAGACCAAGATGGGCGGAACACTTTAAGGAAACACTCAACAGATCAGCACCATCTGTTCCAACGGATATCCCACCACCTACTGAATTCCTCGATATCAACACCAAGATTACCAAGGGCATCAAGTCTCTCAAGTCAGGCAAAGCAATGGGCCCCGATGGTATACCACCTCAAGCGCTGAAGGCAGACATCCGGACCTCAACTAACATGCTACACCCACTCCTACACAAAATCTGGGAGCAAGAAAGAGTCCCAGAAGACTGGAAGAAAGGCCACCTTGTGAAGCTGCCAAAGACAAGGGGCCTGTCATCCTGCAACAACTGGAGAGGTATCATGCTGCTGTCCGTACCAGGGAAAGTACTAGCAAGAATCATCCTAGAGAGACTGAAGACGGCACTGGACAAGATACTTCGAGATGAACAGGCAGGCTTCCGGCAAGATAGATCATGAACAGATCACATTGAGCATCATCATCGAACAGTCCCTGGAATGGCAGAGCCCTCTGTACTTGGTTTTTGTCGACTTTCAGAAGGCGTTTGATAGTGTCGAAAGAAACATCACCTGTAGACTGATGCAGCACTATGACTTTCCACCAATGTTCATCACCATCATCCAATAATTATATGAAGACGCCACCTGCTATGTCATCCATGACGGGAAGCTGGCGGAACCCTTCTCCGTGAAAACTGTTGTTCATCAAGGATGTCTACTGTCGCCGACGATCTTCTGGCTGGTGGTTGACTGGATAATGCGGCAGGCCACGGCTGGTAGAAGAACTGGTTTACAGTGGACCTTTACGAAGCAGCTGGAAGATCTGTACTTCACAAACGATATCAGCCTTCCCTCCCATAAACAACAAGATGCGCAGGAGAAACTGAGCATGGTTGCAGAAGAAGCAGAGAAGACTAGCCTCCAAATCAACATCAGGAAGACGGAGGTCATGGTGGTAAACAACAGCCAGCAAGACCCAGTGCGGCTACATCAAGAAGGCATCAAGGAAGTTGACAAGTTTGTCTATCTAGAAAGCGTCGTCAGCAAAGATGGGGGGACAGATGAGGACATCAAGTGCCGAATAAACAAAGCCCGACACACTTTCAATACTCTGCGACCCATCTGGAGATCAATATCCCTTTCACTCCACAACAAGATTCAGATCTTCAACACCAATGTCAAGTCGGTCCTACTTTACGGCTCAGAAACCTGGTGGATAACCCAGACCAATATCCACAAACTCCAGACATTTATTAAAAGATGTCTCAGGAACATCCTCATTATCAGGTGGCCAAAAGTTGTCTTCAACGACCAACTGTGGGACAGGACCAGACAAGCCCCAATTGTGAATGACATCAAGAAACCGAAATGGGGATTGATCGGCCACACGTTGCGCAAGCCTGCTTCTAGTGTCACCAGGCAGGCCCTTGACTGGAATCCACGAGGGAAGCGGAAAGTGGGTCGACCAAAACAGACTTGGCGCAGAAGTAACGACGCAGAGGCGAAGGCAGCCGGTAAGACATGGGCCGAACTGAAGAGGATCGCCCAGAACCGCGTCCGATGGGGAGGTGTTGTTGTGACCCTATGTTTCTCAAGGAATTAAGAGGCAGCAGAAGAAAAAGAAGACATACTTTATAACATCGTATTAAAAGCTAATCATGGTTTTTAAAAAGGTCAAACGTTAAGTTGAAGGGTAACATTACCAGTTTGTTTATTGATAATATTAAGTACGGTAAAGACTATAAAATAGAATAAATGACGTATACAAGTTACTGTGTCAGTTTATATCTTTGTCGAATATAAGACATACATAATAACAGCTTAACATGGTCAGGTGGTTAGAGAGCTCGATTCTCAATCTGAGGGTCGCGGGTTTGAATCCTCATCACACCAAACATACTCACCTTTTCAGCTGTGGGTGCTTTTCACTGGTAAAAACTAGCCCAAGAGTTGGCGGTGAGTAATGACGACTAGCTGCTTTCCGTCTAGCCTTACATTGTCAAATTAAGTACGGCTGATTAAAATGCTCCTCGTGTAGCTTTGCGATAAAATCTTGAAACAAACGGGATCCGGAATGGCCGGGCGGTTAAGGCAATAGACTCGTAATCTGAGGATCGCGAATTTGAATCCCATCACACCAATAATGCTCGCCCTTTCAGCCGTGGAGGCGTCATAATGTGACGGTTAATCCCACTGTTTGTTGGTTAAAGAGTAGCTGAAGTGTTAGCGATGGATGGTGACGACGCGCTACCTTTCCTCTTGTCTAACACTGCTAAACTATGGACATATAGCCCGTGTGTATCTTCGCACGAAATTCAAAACAAACCATACCCCCAACAAACAAATAAAACTGATCTAGGACAAACGAACTTATAGATTTCGGTGTAGAATTATTTGATATCATTCTATAAATTCCTGTACTGTTGTAATAGAAACAAATTTTACTGCATGTTTTTTTTGTGTATCTGCTAACAGTTAAATAATTTTTACATTCTATTTCGTTTGCACAGATGTTACTGCTCAACACGCTACAAGTGCACCCGTCAGATGGGTCAGCTAGACGAAAGTTGTCTTTTAAAAACGTATCAAACGTAGTGCTTCAACTGATACATTCTATCAAGTTTAACGTGGATGTTCCATTTTCAAACATAGCCACAATGCAGCAACCGACGGAAAAATCCGGATTAAAGAAGGTTCTTCTCCTATCTTTCAGTAATTTTACAGCCTAAGAAAAAATATTATAATATCTTACAGACTGTTTATGTGTAAAGTTTATAAAGTAATCAACCCGTGTATTATATCTTATATAACATATAGGAGATGTTGGAAAAAATGAATCTTGGTTTTAGTTTTAGATATTAAAATAACAAATTTCATACATTAAGTTTCAATAATCGGAACATCTCCAAATGTTTATTTTTAGTTTATGACGAAATGTGAAGTTCTGTACCGTCTATGAAATTTAATAAAGTAAAAAAATAAAAAGAACTGATTGACTAGACGATGATTTTGACATTTTTATTAACATTTTATTTAGTGCTTAATCGTTATGTTATTTCAGAAAGAAATAACATTCGAAACAAAGTCATTTAATGGAAATTTCAAAATAACTAACATGTTATTGAAGCGAATTTGTTTGTTTCTGTAAGTTATCTTTTTGGTTTTCTATGCTATATATTTATTTTTCATATATAAACTTTTGAGGACTTTTGGAGCTTTATGCTAGTTTGATTTAATGTGGACGCCATTTTTGTTCGTGTCAAAACATTTAACAAAGTAGCTTATTCGTTTATATTGTATTTAAACAAAGAAAAGTGTTTTTTTATGTTCACCTGTTAATAATTTTCTGTAATAGAAATGTAAAAAATGTATTGTTTAATATATTTTAATGACTAAATATTATTACACTAGTTAACAGTGGCAGACAAGCTCAGAAAACCTTTCAAAAAAAGGTGAGTGAAGAGATTCACATTATATTTGAATTTAATTTGTTATGCTTTGTATTTCTCTGCTGTTTGTTGATGTTTTTACTTCAGGTTACTCTCATTTGGGTTTTAAAGTTTGATACGTTTTCTTATCAATTTAAAGCCTCCCAATAGTACAGCGCTAAGTCTACGGATTTACAACGCTAATATCAGTTCATTTCTCCTCGATGGATTCAGCAGATAGCCCGATGAGGCTTTGCTATAAGAAAAATACACACAGACATCAACTTAAACTTCCCATCCTTGTGGCCAATTTATGAAGTTTCACTTGGCTAATAAAGCCGTTAACGATAATAACAAGCAAAACCAAACAGTATTTCTTAAGTTTTTTACAATATGTATTAGACGACCGTATCAGATCACAACACATTTACGACCCAATAGTGATTAGGATGAGTCTATGATTAATAGTGACAATAGTAATATTTTTATTCAATTAGATAGGTTGCCATAGATTCTATTTTGTTATTACAGTTTCCAATCAAACTTTTCAATGTCCTGTTTGGAGAAATAAATAGAATATAAAAACAATATGAATAAGCCTTATTCTTATCAGCAACAATTCTCACTAAGCGTTGCATTGTTCAAATAGCAAAATTATGCTGGCTATGTTTGACGTTATAAATTAAATGAAAAACTATTCCTAAAAAGGACCCTTTTAAAATTCATTAGTTAAAACTTTTATAATAATTACATCATTTAAAATCCCACTTCCTGTAATTGCTAGAATAAACAAACAGAAATCATAAAACCAAATTTGCTCCTATCATTGTCAAGCTCCAAAAAGGGCACTTTGATTGTTCATGAACACAAACAAGCCAATGTTGCAAATATAAAGAAAATAAAAACAATGAAATCACTATAAAATATGAAATAAAATCTGTGCTGTACTCTATGTGTTGTAAAAAGTTTATTTGTATGGCGGAATCTTGTAGCAACAATCGCTCTGAATAAGCCTAGGACATGTTGTATTACCCTTATTAAAAACCCTTAAGATACCCTTTATTCCCGCCATTTTGTAATTTCTTATTTTAAGATATGAAAAAATTAGGAAAGTAATATTGAAAAATTCATATGTGAAGTGTTTTTGTTTATGGAATCAAAATTTTTAAGTTCAACTCCAAATATCTCAAGTTTACGTGCTTTAACCATTAAGAATCATACCTGTCAGTAGGTCTTTGCATGGCCACGTGGTTAAGGCACACAACTCGTAATCTGAGAGTTGCAGGATCGAATCTCCGTCAAACCAAACATGCTCGCTTTTTCAGCAGTGGGGGCGTTAAAATATGACAAGTAACCAAACTATTCGTTGGTAAAAGAATAACCCAAGAGCTAGCAGTGGGTAAGGATGACTAGCTGCCTCCATTTTGTCTTGTACTACTAAATTAGGGACGGCTAGCTCAGGTAGCCCTCTTGTAGCTTTACGCTAGCAATATCAAAATATTTTATTGCTAAATCGGTCATTTTTAAAATACTCTAATCCAAATTAATTATCACAAAAAAGTATAAAAAACAGAATAAAGGGTTTACCTTTTTTCTCTGAAATTTATTTTGTATTATTTTACAGTGCTTTACCAATAAGCAGTTATATTTGTAACTAAAATTCGAAAATATTATCTCATAAAATTTATTTTCTCCAGGCATTCCCAAGTATACCATCAACCAACTAATCGGGTCAACAAATACCTGGCTCAGGCAATTGAAGCTAGAAGTGTGGACATGGAAAAAGCCACTCATGTCAGCGTCATTACACTTTGCTTTAAAGATCGGGAAAAGGAATGGCAAGTAAGGTGTTCCAGTAGATGACGACTTCTTTTGCAATCTATAAAAAATATATTTGTGTATATATTTATGTTGATATTACCCATAGCTTAACTTCTACACCTTTCACAATAAATCTTGAAGATAATTCTGAGTCAGTTAAGGCTGTTGTTCTTTGAATTAGGCACAAAGATACCCAATGGGCTATCTGTGCTCTGCCCACCACAGATATCAAACCTCGGATTTTAGCGTTGGAAGTCGGCAGACATAAAGCTGAGCCACTGGGGGGTGTCAGTTAATGATATTACAAATAATTTTTGGCATAACATTTACGAAATAACTCTCACATTCTTAGCTGTATAAACAATAACTACAGAAAATACAATTGTCATTTTAATCCCAACTGTTAAAACTGTTTGGTACGAACACTTTTATTATATTTTCTCTTATATAAACGGTTCATTTTTTATTTTAAGATAATATATATTTGTTTGTTGTTTGACATAAAGCTATACAGTGAACTACTGGTACTATGTCCAACACGGGTATTGAAACCCGGTTCTGGCGTTTTCAACTTTCATACTTATCGCAAAGCATTTGAAGGCTTAAAGTGATAAAGAGTTTATTTATTTTGTGTCACTTATAGTCGAAAATTTATTTTTTAATCATTAGTCAGTTTTTATTGTAAGTTATCATAATAATATAGGTTTCTTTTTTTTTCAAAAAGCATTTGTTACTAAATTGTGACTCCTGTATATTTAAAAATACGGAACTTATTTCGAAACAATTATAAACTGGTCAAAATTTATGATATTATAAAAACCAAGATCAAATGGTAACTGTACTGAAGCCATTGCATAAGAGATTTTGAGAAAGCTGTTTTCTGTTAAAGATTGTTCTGTGTTATAAATATTTATAATTTTGGACTCATTATTTAGTTTCATTTATAAGAAAAAGGTGAACTATCGTTACTTTATATTTGCCAGACCATAACAATAAATCCAAATGCTTTAACGTTTATTTAAACTAAATGAAACGAACTTCAGATCTTGTTTGTTTGTTTTTGAATTTCGCGCAAAGCTACACGAAGGCTATCTGCGCTAGCCGTCTCTACATTAACAGTGTAAGACTCGAGGGAAGGCAGTTAGTCAGCATTACCCACTACCAACTCTTGGGCTGCTCTTTTACCGATGAATATTGGGATTGACTTTAACTTTATAACGCCCCTACGGCTGAAAGGGCGAGCATGTTTGGTGGGACGGGAATTCGAACCCACGACCCTTAGATTACGAGTCGAACGTCATGCCGGCCCTATCTTCAGATCTTCTAAACTACAAAGTTTATATTTTAATTATGCTAACTAAATGACGTTCGTTTTGAGGTAAAGAAAACGGTGGTTAAACCATTTCTTTCAATGTATCTGGAAGTCAAAGATAGTTTGTAGAATTAGATGCATGCATGAGAATTCCTATAAGATGACATTAAAATGTTCCTTCGTCATTAATGTTTAATTAGCATAAAACCATCAACACAAGGCTTAGCTTCTACTCCAGATTTGTTCTCAAGATATTCTAGAGTAATGTCATTCAAAATGTATATTTTTCGTTAACAATGCTTAGATATTCGAAACATCCCAAATGAAATTTGTCTTTAGGAATATAAGTTACAAAAATTGCATTCCAGGTTTATGTAGTATAACTTAAAACCAGTCAATATATAAGGATAATCAGGAATGTTTAGGGTTGTTTGTTTATGTTCCAACAAAGATATATAATGGCTGTCTGCTCTTGCCATCTCTAGTTTTGAAATAATAGATTAGAAGGCAAACAAGTTATTCAGCAAAAATCCACCACTAAACCTTGAGCTACTCTTATCAGTTCATGTAAAGTGATTAGATCGTTACTCTTATAACGCACCAATAGGCCTAAAGTGTAAAACGCGACATATATGCAGAACGTCTCAGGGAACATGAACTTAACAATCTTAGGTCAACAGCCTGAGTGGTATACGAGCTACAACACAGTACCTCAACTCGCATTTTAAAAAAATATATATTTTTGACCATAACAAAAATAATTGTTTCAGGTACGTGGATGCTAACATTAGCTTTATGACTAGAAATTAATACATTTATTGCTTTATTTCATACCTTAAAATAGCAAATCAGTTTTAGTTCGAAATTACCCCTTCCATCTCCCTGGTAGCTCTGTGGTAAGTCTGAAGTGCTTATAACGTTAAAAAATCGCATTTCGATACATATCCTATTTGTGCTCAATAGAAAAATAAAATTAGCCAGAAACTGAAAAAAACAGTCAACAGTCAAATGATTTATTTTTCTTAGGCAAAATTTTTTACAGAAATTTTGTGTTTAAAGTTATAAGCTGAATGTCAATGGAAGTCATTCGTTTATTTCAGTTTCATAAAGAAAAAGACCATGGTTTTAAGAACAGCATAATCTGCTCATTAGCTGTATTACTGTGTATAGGTTGTATTCAAGCTACTGTATTACCCAGGTAAGCTGGTTTAACTCATATATTACCCATATTTAGACATTATTCAAGACATTGAATTAGCAAGAAAAGTTACGGATCGTAGAATATTAGCTTCATTAGTTTTGAGTTTTGTTTTAAATATGTATCAAAGTCATTAATATTTCAGGGTTGAGGGTCGTGATGCCGATTGTTCATTATAGTTTTGTTAAGTATACAAAAAAGCTATGAGGAAAACAGAATAACTTGATAGCCAGTTGATGGTTAAAGTTTCATATAGTATGTTTTGTACGTTGGTTATTCTTGTTCAGTGTTATTTGTTTTAGTTGTTTTTTCCTTCAACATCTTTATTGTATAATTATATTTTGTTATAGTTATATTAGTTTAGATATTATATAATAAGTTACCAGTGACAACAAGAAGAAATATTTACACAAAAGTTTTGTTATGACCCCAATACGTCAGTAAAGCTCTGAAATACATACGTTACAAAAACGAAATCAGGTTTTTTACTATACAAAAATTAAACAACAATATAGCACAAGGGTAACAGCATTTATAGAGCTTCGTCAGTCAACAGAGCTCTAAACATTGAGTTTTTAAGATGACTTAACTTTTTTCTCCTTATATAGGGTAGAAACCTAAATAAGAAAATGTAATACGAATACAAGCCATTCACTTTATAAATGTCGCATTTAACAAATAATAATTCTGGTGTTTTTTTCCTTTTATCAAACGAAAATTCTAGTATATACACATATAGTGACTTAATAACATATATTTTCAATCATCAGGCCAATATGTTTATCGATTATATAGAAAAGATACATACCATATGACCAAACGTTAATAGTGTCAAGAGATTTAATAGAATTTATTTGATATTTTGTGAGATATTTGTATCCTTTTTATTGAGATCAGTGATGTCTTTCAACTGTTTATATTGTGTTTTTACATTTTTCTTCTGTAAACTGATAATTTTACTTTTATTTATTTTACAGAACCATCATGCTGGTTGTACTATTCTTAGCTGCTTTTTTGTGGATATTGATTTTATTGGCACATGTGTTGGCTCTCAGAAACAAAGTAGGTAACACTAATATTAATATTCAATTGATTGTTTTTTTAGCTATAATTTGTGAGCATCGAAGTATATAGCAAAAATATATTCCTCCCAGAGATACGATGTTGTAAATGTCGAACTACATCCCTGTTTGTCTTGAGGTATTCACCAAGTTTGCTGGACGAGCTAAGCGCAATTTTCAAGCAAATTTGCTCTTTCTTATGACCCCTCTCGCTAGTACAGCTGTATGTCTCCGGATTTAAACGCTAAAAGCAGGAGTTCGATTCCCCTCGGTGGGCTCAGCAGATAGCCCTATGTGGCTTTGCTGTAAGAAAACGCACACACACTTTCTTGTGACTATTGTACAAAAGTATTTCTTGAAATACTGGAGGATTGATTTGCCAACTATCAAATACCATAAACTTACAGAAGAAAACTCAGCTGCTCGTCCGAAATATCTTGAGTAAGTGCTTATAAAAATAGTAATAACGAAAAAAGAAGCTGAGAGAAAGTAATAGATTCATGCATATCACTATGTGTTTTGTTTTTTATATTGTGTTTTTTTGTTTTTTTAATTTTGCCCAAAGATACTCGAGGGCTATCTGCATCCTTAATTTAGCAGTGTAAGACTAGAGGGAAGGCAGCTAGTCATCACCACCCACCGCCAACTTTTTGCTACTCTTTTACCAACAAATAGCAGGATTGACCGTAACATTATAACTCCCCTGTAATTGAAAGGGTGAACATGTTTGGTGCAACGGGGATTCCAACCCGCGACCCTCGGATTATGAGTTGCACGCCTTAATCCACCTGGCCATGCTCTTGCGGGCCTATATGAAGTGTGTGTGTGTATTATCATTAATCCAAAGTTATCACAATGCTTTTTTATTATTTCTTGTAACCAAAATGGAATTTTGTACATAGAAATGTATAAAATTAGGGTGGAAAGAAAAAATAATGCTACTGATTGTATGAGTGTGTTTGGTTTGAACTTCGCACAAAGCCACACGAGGTCTATCTAATTTAGCAGTGTAAGACTAGAGGGAAAGCAGCTAGTCATCACTACCCACCACCAATTCTTGGGCTACTCTTTTACTAACGAGTAGTGAGATTGACTGTCACATTATAACGCCCCCACAGCTGAAAAGGCGAGTATGTTTGGTGTGACAGGGTTACGAGTTGAGTGCCTTAACCATCTGGTCATGTCAAGCCGCAATGCTGCTGGAATGAAGGAATATCAGATGAAGAAATTGAAAAGTTTTCATGGTACATTTGAAGACAGGACAGAAGATTCATAGACAAATCTTAGTCCTAACTGACGTTGGTTACATGAGGTGATTATAACCTAAATAATAACATCATAAATAACAGTTGACTTCTTTACTGGACGTTCGGTCAAATCGTGTTTTAAACTTAAAATCGATAAAGTTTGAGTGTTTTGAGTCATGTACTCGGGAACACTATGTTATTTTAGGAGTTTTAATTTAAACCGACTCCTAATGCTTCCAATGTGAGTCCAGTAGTGTTTCAATAATATTAAAATTATTCTAAGTGTCTCTCACGACATAACATGTGTCAGTATATCATTTTTATAACTACTTGGAGAGCCAGAACTGTCTCAACATACATCATTCATAAGAGTATTTAGAGAAACACACATCTGTATTAATATACACTATGTAAAACTACTGAGAAAACCACAGTTATTTCAGTGTACATTACTTGTAGGACTACTTAGAAATACATAGTTATTTCATTACAATGTAAATCGCTTCTAAGACTACTTAGAAAATCCCAGTTATTTCAATGTACATCACTCTTACGGCTACTTAGGAAACCCCAGTTATTTCAGTGTATATCAGTTGTAATGTCGCTTAAACAAAATTTAATGACGTCATTCGAATATTGAAACATACAAGAGTAATACACGAGTTTATTATAATTATATTTTCGTGTACAATATCAGTTTAAATATTTAGATAACTTTTTTTGAAATACCACCTTGTTTTCAGTCTGCTATGGGGTACTTGTACATTAAAAATAATTTTGCTTTTAATTACACTTACAGGTGATAACATGGGATTTTAGGGATTCGTTCATCACTAGATTAGCTGCTACGATTTTGGTTATTATTTTGATATATTCAGTTGCTCAAGCAAACGTGGTAAGTAATCATTACTTATATGTAAATAGTGCATCAATATTATGTTTATAAAACACTTTAAAGAACTGAAATTAGAAAGTTAAGATATTCTAACAAGAAATATATGAGAAATGTATTTAGGGCAGTAAAAGAGCCAGTTTCCAGATATTATCTCTCATTCGAGGATTTTTAGTTTTTATGTTGGATCGTAAAGATGCCTTAGTTTTCGTTTTTTACTTGAAAGCATTTTTAGTTCCCTATAATACCTTCAGGTATTATTTTTGTTGTTTGTTTAGCATCCGTGGAAAAGCATGAGTAATAACGTAAGCAAAGAGTAATAAAAAATTTAATCACCATCGTAACCATTTTAGCTTATTCTTATATTATTTTTTTTATATTTTTACGATAGCATATAGTTATTGTTGTTATATCAAACGTCCGATTGTACTGAATTAAATAAGATTTTCTGTTTAGTAACACAAAATTTTCTTGCATATGAGCACCTGTATTCTTTTTATTTGCTACACTACCAGTAATATCTAACATTCGATTTAGCAGTGTTTGTGAGAACTCATATTGCATTAAACTGCAACTCTCGGCTCTTAATGTTTTAGATTTGTTTATCCCAACTAGTAAACCATCGTAATGCTACTAAAGAAGTTGAATTTCATTAATAGTATCATAACTTTAAAACTGTTAGGGAAACAAAACTGATTAATTATCGATACGTTTAACACCTAACCACCCAGTTTCCAATTTCGGGAAATATGTTGTTGTATTTTCTACGTTTACGAGAACTTAATAAATTGAAACTGGAATTATAAAAACTAGCCCTCTCACATAACTTAAACTTTCAAACGTTTTTTTTTCTTTTTACAACTCATTCAAACACTTTTCATGGATCTTCACCAAATTGATGGATTAGTGCTGAAATAATTGTAAATTTGCAGTTTTTATGGGCGTTGCTCTTTTCTGACAATTACTTATAAGGGAAGCAACTTTTTTAAGTTTTAAGATAACTTTTAATTAATCATGAATTTGCATAACATCCGTCCAGGGGACGGGTACTTGAGCATGTTTATCTAAGGCTAGTAAAAAATGACACAACGAACCTAATTTTAACATACAAAAGGTGGCACATGTTTAATTGTTATACATTATTATTGATGTAGCTTATACTGCATCATTTCATGATATAAAAATCTAGATATGATTACTCTCTTTCAGTTCTCGTGTGCTGTAGAGTCTGTCTGCGTGGAAACAACCACAAACGTCACTCAAGCCCCACTGTACGCTAACCATCAGTCATGCCCACTACCCCATTACATCGTAATTAATTCTTGTCTTGCCTTCCTACCTATTGTCCTCTTCCTCAGACTTGCTATTATCATCAAGGGGGCGCTGTTACTTCCAATGACTGTCATTTTCTGTATGATCACAGAATTCACCCATGCGCCGCTCTTTAGTTGCTATGATGCACAAGTCAGGTTGGTGGAAATGTTTAGTTTAAAATATATTTTATTTCTGTTTTTTCTATCTTGTGTAACAAAAATAAACAAGAACGTTCAGCGTATTAACCACAACACAAATTAAACTTTATATCTCACTTACAACTCGAACGAACTTTAAAGTGTTTTTAACTTACTTAAACATTAAAAATATGCCTGCCAAAATCCAATATTTGCAGTTGCAAAGTGCAACACTCGTTAATTCATTGCTTTTATAAGAAATTCATATCTATAGATCTGATGATAAAAGTAAAAATTAGTGAACCCCAAGAAAAATAAATACACAGATTATGATCACAATATTTTATTGGAAAACTACTAAAATCTACGAGTTATAATTTATTATTTAATAGTAACAAATTTATGACCGTTCATATATCCGTATAGTCTCATAATATCACCTATTATTTCCCACGTAGAACTCGAACCATAACATCACTGGGTTTTCTCGCCTTCTTACTTTACTTGTATTATTTTCAGACCGATATTTTCAGAACTTTTATATGCGCAATGCGCAAATAGTGTATTCAGGCCTAGGTTTGTACTAGTTTTAGGATCCAAATACTTTATAAGTCAGGTTAGAGCTTAACCTAAAATGGAAATTACTTTTAAAAAGTATAATGAATCATTTCTTTCAAACTAATTCTATTAATTACTGAAGTTCAAGAAACGGAATCTTTATATCCGAAGAAAGAAAAACAAAAGAGCAAAACCAATTTTCACATTTAAATAGTTAACATAAATTTGAAGAAATAAAACATTTCTTTCGTTTGGATTACGTTAATTAAATGCCTGTAAGAATTAAAGTTAACCATAAGAAGGTATTTTCAAAAGTTATTTAAATATTTTTTAAACCGATACTTAACATGGAGTCAACGGCAAGTTTACGGATTTACAACGCTTAAATCCAGAATACGATTCTTGACATAACGCAGGAAGCGTTACGAAGCTTTGGTGTAAAACAAACAACAGCATTTTTTTTTTACCAATAACAACGGTCAAGAAGTCATTCAAGCGAAATAACTAAATCACTGCAAGTGTCCAAGCAACGCTCATGACTCTTACGTGTAAAACAGAAAAGCGACTTTATGCATTAAACAAATCGATCAGTGCCAAATGGTTTAGTAGCTTACAAAAAAGAAAGAAAGCACTACACTCAGAACAGAGTGCTTAACTGAGTAACACAAAACTAGGGATAAACTGTGATAAATTGTCCACAAATACTTGCATTTTATCATTAAATTAACTAATATATAACTTGGTGTCTTACTAAGTCAACATTCTTATCCTTCTATAGAACGTGAAATTAAACCATTAAGAATTAAATTAGTCAATAAATCACATACATTTTCACGAAATGCCATATTTGTAATAAATATCTTTGTAAGAGGGCTTATACAACCTTGCTTTGGATACAGTTTTCTTACACTAGACCAGATAGATGTCATTAGTTTCTCTTCGTTTTCTTGTTTGAAGTTAAGCGCCAAGTTCACACAATGGGCTATCTTTATTATGTCTACCACGGGTATCAAAACCCGGTTTCTGGCGATATACGTCCGCATGTTTTATAAAGTTATTCTTGGTATCTTGGGACGAATAACACTGGTTGAATGAATTTTTAAAATGAATTTGAATTGTAGTTAATTCCTGTTGAAGGAATATATATTTTCAAAATATAATTTTCAAAAGGAATATATTTTTCAAAACAAAAGCAATTTTTAATAAAAATGTTAGGTGACAATAAGTTATAATGAAAACTTTACATTTTGAAGGTCTCTGCATTCGTCTATCATGGCTAAAAATTATCGAGGTAAATTTATATTAATGCGTAAAATTTTTAAAGTCGGTCCAATTACAGATAATCACGTAAGGAACTGTCAGGTAAAATTTAAATATTTTTTTTCTATTTTCTCTTAGCATAACAAATATTACAATAATTCGTAATAAGTCAAAACCACTTTATTTAACTGAAAAATATAGTTATAATACAAACTTTAGATAAGATGATTTAGTAATGGAGTTACATCCTGTACTCTTGAACAAACTGAAGTAACTACTATAGTTCAAACTACATTATTTTGGTAATGCATCTAGCAACTGACTAGAGTGCTCATTAATTGAATCTATATAGTATGCTAATAGAAAGCACATATGTTGGACCGCCACGAAAGAATATAGCATTTAAATGTTATTTGTTGTCTTATGAATAATTTGAATAACCTCTTTCATTCCTCTACTTTCGAGCTCCCACATGCGTTTTTTTAACATATATGACGATATTCGCCATCTTAGTTCAGACGGTAATAAAATTAGATTCCCCGAAAATTCTAAAAAAGGTGAAGTATTTTTCTTAGGAAACAAACTGGGCAACTTAAAAACTACAGTAACGCAATATTAATTTACATGTGGTAACATTGTCCACAGTGTATTAGTTTACTCTTTACTGAAATAATATTTTTCCAAATAAAGAGAACCTTCAAACAACATTGATTTGAATTTTAAATTTCTACACACACTGACAAAACTTTCTAACAAACAAAGTAAGCTTTAACTAATTTCATGCTCTTTCCCAGTGAAGCAAGTTAGCTATTATGTTACAAACAGCATATCATTAAAGAAACCACAGATAATAATACAATTAAAATATTCATACATCTAGATATTACATTTCTATTGTGACACAGAGAAACAGACGCATATTAATAAATATGTGGCAAGGAATTTAGTGTTCCAGATAATTTGTTAATCATGTGATAGCATATTTAAAGGCAAGGCCATTCTGTTGTACAGTAAAGTAAGTTTTCTATGTAAAAGTTTAATTAAATAATCTTATCATACACTAATGCTATAGACATCATGACCAAATATTTCTAGTCCTTACTATATCAGTAAACAAATTGAACTAGTTGGATACTTTATATGGATGCAAAACGAATTCAATTAGTTGATATCATATAGAGACGAAAGTGCTACAAAAGATTGAGGTTATAGTCGGAAATTGAGGGTCTTTAGATTGGTATTTCTTTGTATATTGTATTTTTCAGTGGTAGAAAGTTTGATTTATGGTTCTTAAAGCCAAACATTATTTTAAATAATAATATTTATCGTGTAGAACCGATTAAAGATTTTAATAAGGTTTATATGAAAATAGTTCAGCTTATAATGTGCCACTATTCATAAAACTCAATTCAAAGACTGAATTTAGTTATATTTATTTATTTCAGAACAACTGTTCCCTTTCATATCTTTGGAATCGTGGCTATATATCAGTTTTTACTTGCTGTGTTGGTGCAAAGTCGCCAAGTTGAGTGGACATCGAGGCTGGACTTTTTGTGGAATGCACTGGTAAATGTTGAAACTAAGAATAAAACGTTATGTCTCCTTTCTCTTTATGATTTTTATTGATAATTATCGTAATTGTAATTAATTATCATATAATTATCATGTTGTTATTTTTTATATGCCACGATACTTATGTCAACAAAAACTGTAACAAATAAATAATGTTACTGTATCCCCGTGAGTTTTCAAGGCTAAAACCCTGGGTTCGATTCTCTGCAGTAGATACAGCAAACAACACAACATTGCTTTGCTCTAAAATAAGCAAGCAAAGCAAATAACCTATTTGATTCTCTTAACGTCTGACAGATTATTTAGGGAAACTGAGAATGATGAATTAACGTTCTACTGAGCGTAGTTATAATATTAAAACTGTGTTAATTTTGATGTAGATAATATTTTAAAAGTATAAATTGAAGTATAGATAGGAAATAGTGTCAATGTTTATCTTAAATAGGTTTAAGTCATATATGGTCGAGTTGGTTTACAAATTATTCATTACAACAACATAATAACTGAAAACTACTGTTTTTCTTTTTGCTATTATTACTAACTTCTAACACGTTTTTGAATTTTGAGTTGTGGGCACGTTGTATAAGAATTACCTTCAACTTCCAGTGTTAGGTCAGATCACAGTAACCTAAGAACTGTCGGAAGGCACTGTTGATGGTTTCATGGTAGCATGGTAGTTTTGAAGCAAACTAATATGTAGAAATCCAATTTTAGTAAATAACCCTTGTGTTTCCCTATGTTTGTGTTCGATTTTGTTGTTTTCACTACCTGCTTGTATTTCTAGCATATAATTATGTATGTCAAAACGCTTGTATATACCCAATGGGTATTTGCGGTTATGGCGCTCGACTCGTAATCTGGGAGCCGCGGGATCGGATCCCGTCACATCAAACATGCTCACCCTTTCAGCCGTTGGGGCGTTATAATGTTACTCTCAATCCTACTATTTGTTGGTAAAAGAGTAATCCAATAGTTGTTGGTGAGTGGTGGTGACTAATTGCCTTCCCTCTAGTCTGAAGCTGCAAAATTATGGATGGCTAGTGTAGCTTTGCGCGAAATTAAAAAAGAAACAAATAATACTCCCGCTGATGACTGTATTAGTCAATAGCCTTAAACAACAACTTATTATGATGAATAATATCAATTATTGTCCAGACAGTTTTGGGGGATGGTTGAGAGCAAGTAGTGCAACTTTCTTTCTATCTGCTCGTGAGTGTTTTAACCTCTATGTTTTACATCGTACACTCTGTCTGCTGCTATTTCTTATATTGAACATAAGCTGTGAATATAATGAACTGATATGGAAGACAAATATACAAGGTGAGATTGTCTTTTTTTTCCTTCCTGTCATTTGTTTAATCGCTATGCATATCTAATATCACTAACAAGGCGAATGGAAGCTGCTTAATTTCCGAGCGTCCCATATTTTTATACCCAAAAATAATTTAGGTGAAATTTTATATACAGCAAAAACAAAACTATATTTTAACAAAGGTATGTAGATTCCCATGATCAACAATCTCAGTATTTCTATACAACTATTCAAACATGCCAACATTACCAAAGAGACTCCTACCCCTCTCCTCAATGGTACAGCAGCATGTCTGCACAGTCACGCCGCTATAATCCGGGGTTCGGTACCAGTGTTGTGCAGAGCACAGATATCCCACTTCGTAGCTGTGTACTTAATTACGTACAAACAAAACCAGACTCCTGGATAATTAGCTTCAATATTATAAGAAATATGCGAGTAAAAATATAAAAGTTAATATTATTTCGTGAACTGGTCTAAATGAAAATGATATGTTAATTAAAACTGCGATCAATGGCCAAAATGTAACACGCTGTGAGTAATGCAAAAAAGTTGCAAAGGTTGTTACCTAGGGTTCGGTAACAGTGTAAGCAATATAACAGTTCCTGATAGGGTAAACGTTGAACCTAATCTTTCAAGTCCAAATTCTGATGAAGAAGTAAGTTCACAACGTAGGGAAGATGCAAGTCTAAACAGCACCTGACTCTCCCAGGTCGAGCAAAACAAAGACCAAATGCTGACCACGACAAGGTTAGTTCAAGTTTTGTGGACGCTTCTTTCGTACGTTTTTTTTATATTAATTGTATTGCTTCAAAAAAGATCTGATAAAATTATTGATCAAAGGTCAGTATCAGAATTAGTATTCAAATAGTATTTAATTGAACAAAATATAAAACTTATTTTTAGACACTAATTTAAAGATCAGTCAGGTCTATAGAAACAAAAAGATGAACATTTACGGTGTAATGGGGTCAGGAAAAATGGTGTTAATAAAAGGTTTTATTAAACCTTGCAAATAAGAATATTATAAAAAAGTAATGTAAGCATCTTTGAATATTAACTATAATAGAGTTTATTTCTAATTACGATTCCATTTGAATATTTTTATTGTCATGGTATTATTACAGATTAAAAAATGTATGCATTACTAAAACCAATAAACGCTGTATAATGATTCGGTGTATTTCCCACTCTTAACTTCCTGTTTGCCCTCCAGTGGCACAGCTGTGTGTCTTCGGACTTACAGGGCTAGAATCCGAGTTTCGATATCCGTGGTGAGCAGATGGGCTCATTGTGTAGCTGCGATTAATTACAAGCAACAAACGACATTCTATTGTTTCATACTTTTGAAAGTTTAACAATGGAAATACAAAATATCCATGCTTATTTTCATGTTACGCCCTCTGTAATAGTTTCTTATTTTTCGAGTAACTGTAACTTTAAGATAATTTTTATAATGAGGTTTAAAAATATTTGTTTGATTTTCAGGCTAACGAAGAGAAACATGAAATGCACCAGTTGCAGAGTAACAATCGTCGTATTCTGTTTAATCTTCTACCTTCTTATGTGGCAATGCATTTCCTAGATAAACAGTTCACAAACAATATGGTACGTTAAATAAACGTCTTGTTTTATCATATAGACCATTTTACGGGCTACAGTACATAATAAATGGTAACAAAAACAGGACATTTCAAAAGAAAAGACTTAAGTCTATAGTTAATATGGTATTTAATGGCATTTCTTCTCTTAGTTACTGTGTTTCGGAGACCTTTTCTAGAAAACCAGATTTTATCGGATTAGCTGAAATACTTTAAAAAAAACCATAACATGGAGAACACGACAAACAATAAGTCAGAGAAAAAAATTGTTTTTGGTTAAAACAATCGAAATTTCTCTGTTGGAATGATAATCGTAAGAGTACTAGCATTTTTATATTTTGTTGAAAAAACATACTATTTCTTTATCCTAATTTTTATTATTCAAGAATTATTGAAAATCTAAAAAAAATTAATAACCACTAATTAATAAGTGAAAATAATGACATTACAGCAGAACTATTATGCTAATTTTTGAATACCAAACTTTATCTACCTTGATCTCTGTATGAAACTTAAAGATGTATTTTCATGTATGTACTTTATGGAATTGTCCCCCAGTGGCTCAGCGGTATGTCTGCGGAGTTACACCGCTAAAAACTGGGTTTCAATACCCATGATGGACAGAGCACGGATAGCCCATTGTGCAGCTTTGTGCTTATTTCAAAAACTAACATCTATGAAATTAAATCACCTGTGATTTGCATGATTTATCATGACTTTATCATAAATGTCACGTTCATTATATGTAAAACCTATAGCGTAGACATTTAGGGTGAACCTAACTGACAAGAATTTTCTTCTGCAGTTTTTTTGAGGTGTTGTTTTTCAATAAAGCTACCAGATTCATTGAATTCCCGTAAATATATTTATGTTTTGTAACAAATATTTAAATGTTGAGAATGATAATATTAATTCTAGGTTTTTACATTGTCTAGGAACTTTATCATCAATCGTATGCGAAAGTTGGCGTAATGTTTGCCTCGATTCCCAATTATCATGAATTCTATATGGAACTGAATGCTAACAACCAAGGTGTGGAATGTCTTCGACTTCTCAATGAAATTATTGTTGACTTTGACGAGGTAAACAGTTTTTCTTTGTAGTTTAAATATCGTTTATTGGAGAAGAAGATAAAATCTGTAAGTACCTCAGACTAATTGAGTATGCGGACTTAGAGTGCTAGAAACCTGGTTTCTTATATCCGTTGTGTAGCTTTGTGCTTAATAACAAACAACAATTTCGACATTTCTTGGAAGCTATTTTAAATGTTTCACAATTATTTCCTCAAAGTTTATGCCACTTTTCCTTTATTTTAATAAAGAACCTACGTGATTTTTTCTTACCCATTTTTCTAGCTCACAAACAAAAATTATGTTCACTTGGTTTTGGTTTCTCGCATGATAGAGTTCTTCGACAAATTCATTATGTTTAGTAAATACCTTCATATGTTCATTTTACTCTGTAGTTTATCATACTCGTTCATTTTATTTAAAATAGTTTGGCATCACTAATCTTTCTTTTGTTCACGTACAGTAAATATATTCCATAAAGAAAAACGGCTGTCAAAGTTGAATTGTTTGTACCGCCCATCTAAAGTATTTTTTTATCCAAATTTCATCAAAACTGGCTCGGCTGGTTCCTCAGAGCAACTTGTAACGTCAGAAAAGTGAATAAGACTGCCTTATATAATATAATATATCATACCAATATTTATAATATCCTGAATAAACAATTAAGTAGGTGAGCAATTTTAATAATTTTCTGATCGGCAAATGGCATACCAAACCCTTCGCCCCTTAATCTGCGGACTTTCACACTAAAAACCGGGTTTCGATACCCGTGGTGGACAGAGCACGGATAGCCCATTGTGTAGATTTGTGCCTAATTCAAAACAAACAAACCAAGCCCTTCTCTTAATGAAAGTTTGAAGTATATAAGTAAAATAAATGGATATTCTTTTTGAGGCCCTTGCAATACACTCTAAATGTTTCTCTTTAAACGTTTTTCAAGTTATTTCAAAAAGATTTTACCCCTACATATTTTATTTTTTGTTTTCAGCGTTCTGAAAACAAACAAGCTGTCGCTGAAAATGAGCAAAATCTCTGTGAGGATTTTCATAAGCATTAATTTTTAAACAAAATTGTTATAAGACGGGAGAATTGGCTCGAAATTGAGGAGCTGTTTCAGTCGAATCGAGAAACTTGTCAAAAACTGCAAAGCAGTTGCATCACTTGTTGCTTAAAGAAGCCCATTTAACAGCAGAAATGTAGTCAAGATTTCTACCATCTGAATTTGATACATTTTGCTGTATTAAAGTCAATAACAATACTTAATGCTTCTAAAGCTTCTAAGCTTAAACAGCACCAATACCTTATTCGCCACATTGTAGCTGGATATTTCATCACTGTATATTGAAGTTATTATCAGAAATTAATCAAAATGATGAAAAATGTATTAAAAATCTTGTATTTGAAGAATATTTTTACGTGAGTTTTGTTCATACCCAGCTTTGTACAATAGCTGCTGCAGAACGATACAAAAATTATTCTATAAAATATTTCTTTATTTTTAAATAATAGGAATGTTTAATATGAACTTGTTTTTTTTTGTGGGAACTAAGTTAGAGTATCAAGTTTGGTCTGGATTGGTCAAATCATTTAAGAGAAGATGCATCCACAGACAGACAGAGTTTCGTTAATTTTGAATAATTAATTACCACACCGGTATGACTTAATATGTATAGTGTATATATGTAAAGAACGTATGCACCCCGATTTTATATTCAGGCCTGAATAGCTGAATAGCAACTTAGCTATTTTATTTGAATGTGTAATGGATTAACTAATATTTATTTAATTTAATATCGATCTTGTTTTAGTTAAATATACATGTATAAATGCATGTAAGGTACATTGTTAAATGAGTATTGCAAAAGTCCCGTCTGTTCTTTAAATTTAGAGAAGATTCTCGAATATAAAAATTAACAATGCACAATGTGTCCATGTAAAATGACACTATTGTTGTCTTAGCTGAAATTTCTGGAAAAACTCCTCTCAAGCTAATAATAGGTAACCGACGCGACGCAGGGAAGCAGTTTGATAGCACTGTTGATCTCTACAGTCAGCATACTATAAACCTCGGAAGCTATAATTGCGATAAACTCTTATTGATTGCAAATCTATAGATATTTGACCAGAAACATTTATAGATTCCTAACATTATAAACCGTTCAACTTCAAAGAATTAACTTCGAGCGTTATTTATTTCTACGAGGACATAAGATAGCTTTCTCGTTGAAAAGTGAATTTATAAAACATGTGAGGCCAGCCAAGAATAAAGCTAGCTAGCCTTACTGTCAAGAGAAATGTAGCTGTTAGTCAACATAGAATTTATTCGCTCTCCGTGAACCGTCGTTAAAATATTTAGTTCTAGACCAGGAAATGTATTCAGTATTGTTCGTAACTTTGTAAAACGCTTTTATATAAATAATTATTTGTAAAAACTGTTATTATAAATTGTATTGTTATTAATATATATTAAAATATATTTGTGTTTAGAGAGAAGATTGTATATAAATCTTGTTGGAAAATATCATAAATTTGATACATGTCGACATTCAATTAACTTCTAAGTTAAAATAAATAATTCTGGCTATTTAAAATCGTAATACCTAAGATACGTAACGTAATAGATCGGATACTCGTTCCAGATAAATTATAATGCATAACAAACGTTAACTTTGCGACTTGTAACCATTAAAGTTGGGTTTCAATACTCTTGGAAGGCAAGCATAAATATCTCATTATGTTATGAGTGGCTTGCGCTGCTAAATTAGGGACATCTAGCGTTGGTAATTCTCGTGTAGCTTTGCGCGAAATTCAAACCATAGATCCTCTCAGTTTATTTATGTTGCTGTAGATTCAGCTAATTTGGTATCATTAAGCCTACCAGTGCGGTATTTACTTTGGTGGACAAACCTGTTAAGCAACTGGTAAATGTTTAATGCATAACATGATATTTCATATCGTACTTAAAGCATGATGTACGATATTTAAGCACACTTTAGTAGCAAACTTTACATTGGTTTTGATTAATATGCGTTTTTAGAACAAACCCACATTGGGCTAATTACTGTGTCTACTGTGGTGAATCAAAACCTTGAATTTATCGTCGTAAGTCCTTAAACTTACTTGTTTCACGTTCGAACTTTGTAATACTTTGCATTCTTATATTAAACTATTATCAAGTATGGCAGATTTACAGTATCGGTTTGTGACCACTTTAATAATGTGATGTTTATCAACACTTTATAGCCACATAATAAATTCCGTCATATTTCTAAGTGTCATTTCTAATGGCCGATTGTAGCCTAGTAGTTGGTATACAGAAGTGTGATTCCATTTCCATGCACGTAATTGCAGGGCTATAGGTGCTTTATATTCCCATTTTATTCGATTAGAACAGTCCAACTTGTGTCTCATGTTTTTATCTATACATAAACAGCATGTTGGTGTGAGTAACTATACAGGTAAAGATATGTCTATTTCAGTTGGGATATGGCTATAGCTTTTTCATCATAGTTAATTAGACAGTAAATAACTTCATTGTTTCATTTCACAGGTAATAAAATGTGTTTCCACGATGTTGAAGTCACTAGAGTAGATTGTATATTTTTCTATGTACGTTTGAAGTATGTAATATTAGTTTGAGAATTTTTACATTTCAACAAACTGAGGATGCAGTCATTAGCATAATGTCTTCTCTTCTTTCGCGTTTTTCATAAAGTAATTCGACTTTGCTCAAGCAGTAGCTCTTGCACAGTGCAAGTAGAGATTTATAGTGGCAAAAGTGTGAATTCTGATTTTTTTTTAGCTCTTAGACGACGAGAGATTTAAAAACATTGACAAAGTCAAGACCATAGGGAGTACCTACATGGCAACGATTGGCCTCCTTCCGGAATGTCGTATTCCTGTAAGTTTGTGTGTTTTGTTCTCAATTTAATAGGTACTGTCTCACTTTTTGAGAGAACGAACAACTTATTATTTTATGAAAAAAACTTTGATAGTTTTGGATGAAAACCACAAGTGTTCTCTAGCAATGTTTAGAAATATCTATTCTGTTTGAATAAATTTCAAATGTCCAGTATCTTGATCAATTGTAAACAAAGTTGCTTTTTGTAATACGTCTCAGACATCTTACGATTTGACACATTACAAGCCAATAGTAGAAGAAAATAGCCTGTTCTACAGTAACATTCAATGCGTTTTCCACTGTTTTCCCTGCGTATTACAATCGATTCGTACTTAACGCTATAAAATTTTTCAAAGACTAACTAATACGATCACTACTATATTTAATTTTAAATGTTAATAATATTTTAATAACTTAGATATAAGAAAAGACAATGGTGAAATACATTATACAATAGGCTACCAATCGATAGCAAAATGGTGGCTTTATAGAAATGTTTTAGTTTTATTTATATATTTCTTGATGGTGTTGGATACACGACAAATCTTTACAACAGCTATCAATTTGCACTGAACAAAGCTTACGGAATTGTAAGATTTGACACACCATCTCTATGTGTTATTCCCTGTATACTAGATCAAATTTAATACACGTATGACTATTATCAAACAATGAAGGCAGTGAAACATATTTTATCTTTGGTCAAAGATATTATTTCGTGAACATAAGTATTTCTCGTAATGTTTTCTAAGCTGTAAAAATTATTTTATGCTAGGACGACAACAATGACGAAGCAGCCGAACATATCAGCACCCTAGTGGAACTTGTGTTTGCTATGAAAGACAGACTGTCGGACATAAACGAAAATTCTTACAACAATTTTATGCTTCGAGTAGGTGAGTAATCCAGTTGTTATGCAATATTTGTGTGTAAGGTTTAAAATTCAAGGTGAGTTTATTATTTTTACAAGTTACGATAATATTCAAATAGATGAAAATGTGAACATATGAACATACGATATTATTATTCATTCTTGAATTGTAATTCTCTAGTAATTCAAATGCAGTTTAATTAGTTTTGGTAAGTCAGTGATGTCGAAAAACCCACTTGTTGAGAATTTTATATGCAAAAACGGCTTTGTGTACCTGACGATGACCGAAGAGGGTCGAAACGTTGTGCGCTCTTCTATGTAGGATACTTTCTCAACCCAAACGAGCCGTTTTTGCATATAAAATAGTTTTGGTAAAGTTCACTTCCTGTCATATATTTTCCCTTCTTTCGATATGTGATTTGAAGCGAAAATGATAGAATAGTTTTAATAAATTAAAATTATGTAGAACTTGTCTCAAATTCCAAAATTTAGGTTTGGTTAAATTTCGATCTCTTTGATGGAGCAACAGTTGGACTTATGTATAAAATGTAATAAATTGAGAATGAACTATAAAAAAAAATTCAGTTAAATGGAAACGTTAGAATATTTTTAAAGTATATTTCTGAAAAAAGTATTGCACAAATACTTCTTATTGAATATTAATAAGCTCTAGTCGTAATATAGTTAATTTTTGTCACTAAATGCTCCCCTTTAGTACAGCGGTATGTCGCCGGATTAAAACTCTAAAATCAGGGGTTCGATTCCCCTCGGTGGGCTGAGCAGATCGCCCGATGTGGCTTTGCTATGAGAAAACACATACGCACACAGTTGTTACTAAATATGTAGACATACGACACATCTCATTCCCCTGAGTGAACAGTGCTCAGATAGCTTTGTTTTTAATAGCAAACATACGTTATTTTCTTGCAAATAGGAGGACGCAAGTAGCTCATTTTGAAAGATGAGTACTTTTTTTTAAAATACATATAGTTCTTATGAGGAAGTAACGTTTCTTAAGTAACTGATCATGAATTACACGTTTTTTCTGCTCAGGTATTAACGTAGGACCTGTAGTAGCTGGAGTAATTGGAGCAAGCAAACCGCAATATGACATCTGGGGTAACACTGTTAACGTTGCGAGTAGGATGGACAGTACTGGATTACCAAATCACACTCAGGTAGTAATAATGTTTAAAAGTAAGGAGTACTACATGTTTGTTTGTATTTATAACTTCAGATTTTGGGTACACACCATTTATATGGCAGAGTATAAGAGCCACACTTCAAAGTAAATCACCCACAACATCCATCATAAATAACAAGATGATTTTACTTATTATTACAATAATTTCTTTACTATCAGTAAATAATCTAAACTAATGAACGTTAAGTATTTATTCACAGGAACCATCCTGTTTAAAAGGTTTTGTTTAAACTCTATACATGATGTGTGTAAATGACTTAAACAAAGCAAAACACACCAAATAACTTACTTTCTCTGTCCAGAAGAGTAATAAGGAAAAAAATCATTAGAGTAACATGGATCTAGTAAATAATTTTGTTTACGACATTTTACTTGCTATGTCATTGTAATAAGTTATCGTAACAAGTTTCAAAAAGTTAACACAACGCTAATACTAATTTAACAATAAAAGAAACGCATTGTTTTGTTTTTTCAGGCTCGTTTTAACTCTATTAATCAACAATTTCCTTTATTCACAGGACTTGTTCGCTGTTTTACTTGATGAGGATATTAAATTGTCCTTTACGTATAGTTTCATTACATTCTTTTAACACATGTTTCTGTGAACTAGCACATGAAAGCAACATCTGATATAAGGCCGGCATGTCTGAATGTAAATGGTGAAGCGTCAGATCCAAAATCAAAAATAACGACCCTAACGTGCGAACAAAACCGTTACACATCAAAAATAATTTGTTACATACATAAGAGAAAGATAATGGAACATCACCCGAAATGTGCTTAGATGTGAATATTAGAAGCCAACAACCAAACAGACAAAAGGTTTTGGTTTTGGACCTAACGCTTCACCATTTACATTCAGACATGCCAGCCTGACATTAGATGTTGCTTTCATGTGCTGTTTCACAGAAACATGTGTTAAAAGAATGTAATGAAACTATACGTAAAGGACAATTTAATATCCTCATCAAGTAAAACAGCGAACAAGTCCTGTGAATAAAGGAAATTGTTGATTAATAAAGTTAAAACGAGCCTGAAAAAAACAAAACAATGCGTTTCTTATACAATGTGAACTCAATAATTTCTGTAGACCAGCTTCACATAACCCACTCACCACTTCTTTATTTACAGAATGTGAACTCAATCCTTTCTGTAGACCATATTCACATAACCCACTCGCTACTTCGGGTTTACATATGCAATGTAAACTCAATAATTTCTCTAGACTAGTTTCATATAACCCATTCACTACTCCGAGTTTACTTATACAATTTAATGTCACTCATTTTTGCAGACTAGTATTCAAATAATCCACTCGCTACTCTGAATTTACTTATAAAGTGTAGCTTTGGAAACAGTGGCAGTTTTCATGCTATAGGCTAACGAAGCTGACATCTCGAATATTTGGTTCCAACTGTACGTGGATCAAAAGCCGGGCTTATTTTGTTTATATGGGCGGAAACCAATCATTAATCTAAAAATTCAAACGGTCGTCACACAAGAACATCTTATGAGATCAGTTTCATCAAAATTTAGACGACTAAGTATATCAAAACGTTGTTCTCAACTTTATCTTAGTAAAACTTTTAATTCCCATACCAACCGTCTCTAGGTACATTTTTAATTCACGTGGGTTTTTTATCATCACAAATAAACTTTTATCGCGCTGGTCATCAAACATTTAAAGATTATGGTGCATCTACAATCTCACTCTAATTTATCCGATATACCTTGTCTGGCCAAACGCCACATCTTAGACCAACCAAACGATAATGGGTTATTTTCGCCTGCCAAAGTTTGTGGTCTAGCATTGCTGAAGGACTCTTTTTTCAAGACATGTTGTGTTTTTAATGTAACGTTCCAATAGCTTGCTTCTTCACTATCAAAAAATTAGCACTGACGCGAAAACACATGACAAGAGTGTCTCGTATCAAATATATTTTTGGTCTGATCGACACGGGCTTATTTTGAAATTTAACAAAATAGAGTTACTTCACAGAATTGCGCACTCTGTAATTACCAGAATTAAACCGTGTAAATAAACCAGAATTATATTAAATAATAAAAATACTTCAAGTATTTAAGGTGCATGTATATCCATATATATATATATTAAGTGTTCATTTTGTGTGTTGTATGTTACGTAAGAACATGATTTTATATTATCGCACGCTATTAAACACTGTGCGTATTTTGTTCATATTAAAAATATTTACGTTTCCTACTAAAATATAAACCCACATTAAACACGTAAAAATGAAAAATAACATTTCGGTTATTTTGTGCGAGAAAGTAATTAAACGAGCCAAGGTGAAAATGTTTTAAGTAAAGTCATGTTTATGGTAATTTCAACAAAGAGACCAAATAGCTAGATTTGAGTGTTTTCAAATAGTATCATATTTTGTAAAATTATGATAGCAAGGTGCATAAGTATATATAACATGTGAATAGCCCTCAATTTCTACTGTTTAATAACTTATGAATTTAACGAAATTGTTAAACAGCAGCATTAAAGAAATATTAATTTAGCTTTGTCGCTAACATGTTAAATATAGACCGATAAAAGATTTAGAGCATAGTTTAAAACACACTGATCTAATTAATTAAATTATAATCAGAGTTTTCCGCATCATAGCTACGAAAACGTGTACTGTTATTAAACAATGTTAATGGCATATTCGTGCTACTTGTTATACAAAACAAGAATCTGGCGATCAATCATATGATTTGATATGTAGATTCTACTACTGGAGTCCATCTACGTAATCGCTTACTTGATATTACAGATTTTGAAGACTAAACAGTTATTGGAAACTGCTTGTTTGTTTTTTAGTGTACCTGAGACACTAATTCCATTCATACGTCGATGTGGCAAACTGGTAATGACCAACTTCACACAACCCACTCGGGTTTACTTATACAATGTGAACTTATACATTGAGCTGTTTTGATGATATGGCTCACTCTTCTATCACATTTGCTTCTAGTTCATTATCACTGCCTAGAGGTGAATCAGGATTAGTGCTGTCAAGCGTCTTCCTGGAGCATCTAGTACGAGTTCAATCAAACTCAATCCCATTAATAACGAGACCATTTTTACAGTATGATAGGAATGCGTGTTGTCATCCATTATATGAAAACACTAATTATTGTAAGATTGCACATTATTTGGTATAACATTCATTGTACTCCATAAAGCTAAGTATTATCCCTCATACTGATCCCTACAGGAAATAAACGTGCCACTTCTGTCATAAAAATATAATTTCTTCTGTAACACGGAAACTAAAGATTGTCTGAATGAATATAGTCTCCGATCTCGTTGTAAAGTGACCCATGATTGATCTGTAAGCAAAGCATTTGTGTGCATGTCACTTAACCTATCCATGTTCTTGAAGAAAGGTTGTTTAGTAGTGGTGGGCTAGGTGAATCACGCTAACCTTTATATAACCCGTTTTTTAACTATTTGCAGTCTCGTTCGTTGTACAATTTCTGCTCTAATCTGTTGATTCAATAGAGAAGCGGAAGTCCTCTGTTGATTTGAGCCACACTGTCAAACACCAATGATGTTGCAGAGTTTTCGAGAATCATCTATACTGTCCAGGACTCTGTGGTTTTGCATCGATGGTCTTAAAGCAGGTCCACGTTCTGCTAACTACAATTTCCGAAGATTTAACCATCCTAACACGATTTGTCGTGTTTAATTAATTTCTAGCTATCCTGATGTACTAGTCATATTCCAAACATCTAAACATCTTTATTGGAATCCCGTCAGATTTCTGAAGAATCTGATTAGGAAACTGAAATGTGTGTATCACATTACATTATTGGCCACCTAATACCTGTTATTCATAACATTTATTTCTAGGATGACCTTAATTCTAAGATGTGAATGACATTAAAATAATAGTAGTCGTGACTTGTCGTAACTAGAATAAAGTATGAATTATTTTGAGCAACATAGTTTCGATATCTTCGTGTGTATAATATATGTGAGTTTAAGTTGTTGGAAATTAAGTGAACATATTAATTGATTTATATTATTTTGAAATTATTATTCTGGTATTCGTAGATATTATCTGTTTTTAGGAGCTTAAAATTAGTTTTTAAGATGTATCATAGATATGTCTACTGAATGGCTGAAACTGGTTTGAAAAGAAATCTTAATAAAATAGACGTAGTCACTTGTAGCAGCTCTAGCTTCTAAATCCTAAAAAGTTTGAAGTTCATCTTTTCATGTTTTCTGTTTATTGTTCAGGTTACTGAAGATATCTACTTTCTACTGAAAAATTATCCCTACGTATTCCGGTGTAGAGGTTGTGTGAACGTTAAAGGAAAAGGAGAGATGACTACCTATTTTCTACTTGGTAGAAAATCGTCTGAAAAACAGTCGCCTCCATGGAATTCAAGATTGTCCCCAGAACAATCGGAACCACCTGAAGATGGAGAGAAACAAAATGAGAATTGCTCATCCTTACACATGTTTAGCCACGACAGTTCGCAAACTAGTGGTAGGGGAAGCATGTCGAGCAATAGTCGGAACACAACTCCAAAGACTAGAAAAATCGAAACAGAAAACTATAAGGTAAAACCAGTGAATGAAGTAACATCCCATCGTTTGTCAGCTGTTCTATCGCAGCAAAATTCTGGTTTTCGCCGATCTGCACCATCCTTGGAATATTTTGTTCCACAAATTGTTTGTGGTCACAGTTGTTACCCTTTCAATCGAACAACATTATTTAATCAAAATAAAAATAATTCCCAACATATTATGCATTTAAATTCTGTATTATTGACGCCCTCTGCTGAAGGACGAAAGATATGTTCAACACCTGAATCATCAGCTCAACGAGAATTAACGGAATATGTAAACGAAATTGAAACAGGTTGCGATTTCCCAGGAATCTCGAATTCTCCTATATGGCATTGCAGTGTTACAAACCCTTTAGTACCAGACATGATTTTAAACAGCCTTTTATCTACTTACAACTCTTCCTGTTTCTTTGATGAATTATCCAAGTATCGAAATCTCAGTTTATTAAACATTACAAATAGCACAGAAAATCAACTTAAAAAAATTATTAAGCAATTTCAACCTTTTCCCAAGCTTATTCAATCACTTTCGTATATAGTCCGTTCGTACAATTGTTTTTCTATAATTAAAAGTAATGAAGAAAAATGTTTCCCAGAAACAGACAGCAATAAGAAACTAAATAGAGACAAAGAACATGGCGACTACAAATATTTTGACCTCGTGAATAAAGGAAGCTATTCAGAGAAAGCTTTCGGCCAAAAATTAAAAAAAACTGAAGCTTTACCTGAAACTTTGAGAGGAAACAAAAATGTAACAAAGCATTGCTTCCAAGAAAACAAGTCCAATAAACAGCAGAGTCTAAAAACATTTTATCTCATAACTGGCAGAGATCCTTTCAGAAACACTTGGAAAAAGAGACACTACAAGATGTCTGGCCAGCTATGTGCTGAACAGCATCAAAAACGGTTGTTTCAAGCAGACCAGATACATTTTATAGACATGCCAGAAACAAGTATTTATAAGTTAAATATGACACAGTTACATTCATGCAATAGTGAAATTAAGTCTTTTTATAACTTTCCTAAGAAGATGGCTCAGAGTTATAAAAGGAGTCATCTTTTTAATATAACAGGTAAGACACTTCAGAGTTTGGCAAGCACTGGCTGCTTCGTAAATAAATACATTTCGTCAACTAGAGGTGATAACCTTATGCATCAGGTTATGGAAAAATGCTTTGTCGAAGTCACGGGTAATTTATGCTCTGAAAGAGGTAGTAAAGGGATCCTTTTCTGCAAAAGAAATGTTGTTTCGACAGTCTGTGGTCCTGGCAGTGAATACAGCGAGGAAAGCAGCAGTGATAGCGATGGTGAGTCGGAGGAAATGAATGTTGAGGGTGACGACAGCCGCTGTCATAACGATAACGAATGAGTCTTTGGGACAGAGAAGTGAGTCCATGTGTATGGACTATGTATATGATAATACCAATTCTATTATAAATGGTCTTAGCCGTGACATATTTATTTCTTTTGTCCACTAACAACGGACCAAAGGACATTGCAGTCAGTAACCGATAATGTTATTTGGACTTTCAGTGATTCCTTGTATTAAAAACAAATGTCATTTAAGTGATGCCAGTCTTACAAGTTCGAAGCACTTTTTTTGTTTCTATTGGCTTAAGTTCGTACATCATATTATTAGTAACATAATTTGAGTTTAGAAAAATTATTATCAATGATACTTAATTTCTTGCGTCATCTTTTAGTAGGAGGGTAAAACGATATAAGATACCACTCTAGTTAATTATTTGTCAAGGGAATAAATACCGTGTAATTACCACAAACTTACCATTGTTTGCAAACTGTGAACCTTAATGTATTTTATGTGTCAGAAAATTATTATATGTAAGCGTTTACTATAAGTTTGAGCGAATGCTTTCATTACAGCGAGGAAAAGAAATATGAGTGTTTTGAAGGCTAAGACCCAGAGTTTATACAGTAACTTGGACAATGCTCGTGTTGGGATAAAAAGAGACGAAACTGCGAGGTATTAGTTTAAATTTTTTTGGAAAATATTTGTTGATGACGAAATATTGAATCTATCAATAATGACTTGGTAACAATAACTAAAATAATAAAGAACGTAAAATAGACTTACTGTAGTTGTGTGAGTTAGAACAAAACTATAAAAGCGGAGCAATCGAATGAATATAATCCGATGCTCCTCAGTTAAAAACGAAACGAACACAAGTACAAATGTTGGGGAAGAAATCTAAGGAATTAAACTATACGATTAACAAAGTACAAGTTTGACAGCTAGTTGTGTTTGCTCGTGATCTATATCATTTTCAGTAAGATTTACGGCATGAATATAGCTCAAGATGAAATAAATATCGTCTAGTAGTTTAGTAGTATGATAAACAAGTTATATGTAATGTCTAAAGGCTTAACCTAAAACTAAAGGAGAACGAGAAATGTATTTATAGTTAGCTTAATTTGTTTTATGTATTAACTCGAACTTTTTATAAGCACATCTTTCTGTAATTCCTCAACAGTTAATTTGCTTAATTGAAATTGTTTTAATTTAACAAAAACAAGTTTTCGTTTTCTGTAGCTTTCGGTGTGTATTAAAATAATGAAAATTGTAATAAATATAAATTGAAAACTAGCTTCGCTAAATTTAATGAAAACAAAACCAAAGACCCACCCAATATAACTCTAATGTTAGTTCAGTTTTACCTACATGCAGCAAACTGTTGTTGTTTCAGTTCACTTTAACTTGTTTTTATTGTGAAGAAAAGGGTAAGAAGTGACCCGAGTGAAGATTACAACATCATTAGGAGAACAATAAAAGAATAAGAAAACGCTGGTTTAAAATTTGGAAAGACAGTATCGGCTCCAGATCAAACAATACATTTTTCTAATAACGTAATTTATGTACACAATTAGTTACCACCAGCAGTAATCGATACTAGAAATTTAAAAAATGATCCCTTCCATATAAAAAAAATAAAAAATGTCTTAATTTTCTTGATGAACGTTTTCATCAATTGGTCTTATTGCTCACGATCCAACGTAAGCAATTATAGCAAGGTACTAGGTACAACTGTTCCATAATGATTAAGGGTATTATTAAAATTTTACGTACCTCTAAATGAGTCACATGTCATGATATCCATATCGCCACCCTGCCTCCTCTTAAATTAGAGGGAGTGTAACTTCAGCGCCCGTGCTACAGTGAAACTATGGCATTAATCTTCGTTTCAAATTTGTACCTAACTTACCTTGATTTTCCAACACCACTTTCTCCAGTTATAAGAATTTTTAGTGTCATTAAAACATCCACTTCCATTCTTATGCTTAAAAATAATGAGATAATGTGATAGGTTTGTGTCAAATTGTCAACGTATTTATACCAAATTAACTTAGCTAACACTCGCAAACACACACACATCGGAAGTCCAGCTCGCAGAAGCACAGTATAACCTAACAAGCAATATATATATACGTTACGTCAAATCCATGTCTAACTGCAGCGCTTATTTTTGTATAAAAAATGATAATAAATAACACAAAACAAAGGTTTACATTTAAGACTTTTGCAATACGAAAGAAGGGGAAAACAACAAATGGGATACTTAGTTCCGTATGAATTCGAGTATTTACGTTGAAAGCAAAGCTACAAAAGCAATCTGCCGAATCCTTAAGTTTCAACTAATGATCCAGGATGAAGCCCTAGCCAGTAATACCCTACTGTTCACTACCCACTTGAATGGATTGGCTATCATTCGTGAAAGACGCCTACAGCTCTGAAATCCACAAGCCCAATCTACACACAAAGTGAAAGTAAGACGATTGAAATTAGCATTATGACACTATTAACAATAACATATTTTTTCTTCACAATATTTACACGGAGGAACTATAAATTGCACTGAGGATACAAAACTGGAGGCAGAGGCAACCTCAAGAAAAGAAAAGAAAGAGCTTCAACTTCAGTTAAAAGCTGAGATATATTTATTTCTCCTTCATAGTCCACATACGCTTGCCCGCCGCTAATATAGCGGTAAGTCTACGGATTGACAACACTAAAATACTGTGTTCTATTCCTATCGGCGGGCTCAGCAGATAGCCCTATGTGGCTTTTTTAAAAAAAACAAAAACACACACACACACCACATACGCTATGGTTTGTTTTGAATTTCGCGCAAAAGTTACACGAGGCTTAGCTGCGCTAGCCGTCCCTAGTTTAGCAGTGTAAGACTATAGAGAAGGCAGTTAGTCATCACCACCCATGGCTAACTTTTGAGCTACTCTTTTACCAACGAATAGTGGGATTGACTGTACATTGTAACGTCGCTATGGCTGAAAGGAGGAGCATATTTGGTGTGAAGAGGATTCAAACCCACTACCCTCAAAGTACGAGTCGAGTGCCTTAACCAGCTAACCATGTTGGGTCTTATCTAAACTGCTTATAATGTTAATGTTTACTTTTTTAATTCAACATAAACAGAAGATTATTAAACATTTTTTGTCAGTTCTGAGACAACGAAAGACTTTAAAAATAGTTTCAGTTTATACTGATACTGCAGTCGCAAAAGTTCAGGTACTTAGAAGACCAGAATTATTTATTTATTTCATTAAATGTTATATATGAAGAACACGATACTCATTTACAACAAACGAACTTTAAAACAAATAATAAAGAAAACATTTTTCAGGATTCAAAAATCATAACACGTATATTTATAATTACTTAAACTGTCTATGTCGATTATCTACTTGTTGTGTTGTTTTTTCAGTTCTGAAAATATTTTTACCCTGACATTTCAAACTGTTTAAAAAAGCTGCCATTTTGTGACAGTGTAGGACGTTTATAGCTGAAACAATCTCTCGTGTTGCTGAAGTACGTTTCTAATTAAGATTGAGATTTAAGTCCTATAAAGTTTACTCTTGTTTTTTACTTTTGGAAATACCATATGGTGTTGGATAAAAGCAATACTGTATATTCTCCATTTTTGTGTAATTAGAGTGCAGTGTGGACAAAAAAGTATTACACTTGCCTACATAAATGAGCTAAGCATTCTTCAGCAGTTAGTATACTGGACTGAAAATTCGACCACTGAAAGGGTGAGCATGTTTGGTGTAACGATGATTCGAACCTGTGACACTCAATTTACGAATCGAGCGTTCTAACCATCTGGCCATGCTAGGCCCCTAAGGTGTGTGGAATAAGTTATGAGTAATTGTGAAAAGTAATCGATTAGAGTAAACTAAAAATTTGTGGATTTATTGACAAGTTTCTTTCCCTCTAATGTACAAGTTCAAAATTATAGATGTCTAGTACAGGTATTTGTGTCAATTTGCGCGAACAAAGAAATACACAGAAAGGTTAATATAAACAAATTCTATTTCGAAGTTACTGTGACTGAAAACAATAGAAGATGTTCTTTAGAAACAAAACAAAATGTAAAGAAAGAAGAATGGGTGATAAAAAAAATTAGTTATTTAATAGTTGCTGGAGACTTCCCACATCTTTGGTGTTCTGTCGAATACTTGCTTTCCTTCTTATTATTTTGCACTCTTCTGTCCCAGCAGAACCACATTTATAGTTGTATTCGTCTTCGCGCAACGTTATACAGTTAGTTCTAGCTACCACGGGAAGTCGAACTCTGGATTTGTAAGATCTTATCCTCATCACTGACCAAATATCGACGTAATTACTCTTTTAAAATGTTGGTGGCTTTTCAGCTCTCGATTTGTTAATAAAATAATAAGAATAATACTCTTGCGAAACCGTGTTTCAACGTTAAGCGCATCTACACTTATATTGATAATGTTGGGTTTGCTTTCATCCCCCATTTAATTAATTGAATTAGTTCTTTATGCTGATGAAATGCTGAACGTAAGGTCTTTGAAGCTTTTAGTGTAATTATTTAGTCACGATTAACTGAAATATAACGTTAATAAATGAAAGTATTTGGTCAATAAAGTGGCTTTCTTATAATTACGAATAGCACAACTTATCTTTCAAGTCATCAGCTATTCTGTCTAACAATTACGTATAATATATGCAGCCACTGTTTGCTTGGACTGTATCCTTAAGATTAAAGATTTAGTAAACGTTTCTCATTCAGATTAAATTTACCTTCATTTCAGTGTTATTAGTGAGGAAAATCCATCAGCAGGATATTATTTAATTGTGTTATCTCATATCCGATTACGTTTTTGATCATACAATCTTAAAAGCATTTAGTACATATCAAATTTTGTTTTTCAAATAATTAACAACCTCGACTAAGTGCGTTTGAAGTGGCCGTCTTCTCAAAGTTTTCGAATGCATAAATCAATGACAAAAAGTTAGCTGTGCAAGAACTTACTTTTGGTACAATAATCGCGAAACGTTTCAAACATTTATTGGATAATAATGGGACACTATTGTGAATATGTGTATGTTTTTAACTAATATTTACTTCGTATGTGTCTATTAGTGTCCTAACTTTTGTTGTAAAATTTTACTGTTCCAATAAATGAACACGTATAACAAAAATTGCATTAGATTAAACTGTGTGACAAGATTCGACTATTCATTAACGTCCTGGAGTGTTTTTCTTATTGCAAAGTCACGTCAGGTTATCTGCTGTACCCATCAAAAAGAATCGAACCCCTAATTTTAGCGTTATAAATCCGAAGATTTACCGCTGTTTCAGCGGAGGATGTAACGTGCTAGATTGTGGAGCTGAGATTCTGCAGATTTCGTCCCATTATTGTAAATGGGACAGCGACAATTTTTATGGATTTACAACTCTTAAATCCAGGGTGCGATCCTCCGCTTTTCACGAGCCATGGATCGGTTTTAAAGCTTGTGGTTAAATTATATTACGTAAGGTACATAAAATTTAGCACTGGTTGGCTTTGACTAATTTATTTTCGCCCTAGTCTGTTTGTTTGTTTGTTTTGGAATTTCGCACAAAGCTACTCGAGGGCTATCTGTGCTAGCCGTCCCTAATTTGGCAGTGTAAGACGAGAGGGAAGGCAGCTAGTCATCACCACCCACCGCCAACTCTTGGGCTACTCTTTTACCAACGAAAAGTGGGATTGACCGTCACATTATAACGCCCCCACGGCTGGGAGGGCGAGCATGTTTGGCGATACTCGGGCGCGAACTCACTACCCTCAGATTACGAAGCGCACGCCTTAACGCGCTAGGCCATGCCAGGCCCTCGCCCTAGTCTATTAATTCAAAATTAAAAATGGCTAGCGCAGATAGTATGAAAGTGGACCCTTATTCCTTTGTTCCTCAATGTTATTAAGTATAAAAAATACTCCCTTCTTGAATTTTTTAATTAAACACAAAGCTACACAATGGACTGTGCTCTGTCCACCACGGGTATCGAAATCCGGTTTTTAGCGTTGTTAGTCCGCAGACATACCACTGAGTCACTGGAGTGCTCCCGTCTTGAAAATTCTGAATCCATTGTTATGATCTGACTGCATATTTAACGTTCGAAAGAGCTGTCACATATACTTCTCAATATTTGGTGATATCATACACACTATCTCCAAAACCACACTGTCAGAAAGTAGTTCCGACACATGCCATCTCATCGTGATTTGCTTTGGATTTTCCTTGATTATTTGTATATTAAATATATTTCTATATTTAATATAACGTATAATAGGTTTAGTAATCAACTGGTGTCAGAACGTTTTGTTTGTTTGTTTTGAATTTCGCGCACGGCTACTCAAAGGCTATCTGCGCTAGTCGTCCCTAATTTTGCCATGACCTGGGCTACTCTTTAACCAAATAATAATGGGATTGACCGTCACAATTTAACGCCCCCACAGCTAAAAGGGCGAGCATGTTTGGTGCGACGAGGATTCGAACCCGCGAACCTCAGGTTAAGAGTCAAACGCCTGAACTTACCTGGCCATTCCGGGCCTCAGTACATTTGTATAAAATAAATCGCAACTTGTTTCATAGAAATTAGTCGAATTTTAAATACTTCATATAATTATAGACAAATATCTAAATTTTTTGGAATCAAACTGTAAAGTACACATTTCACACTTGTGTAATAAAGAGCAACACGATAATTTAATTGTTTTTAGGGTTAGTAGGTGCATAATAGAAATTGACTGTTTTGATTTTGAACCGACGTTATAAAAGGTTTAGTTTGAAAGTATAAATTCTAGGTTTAAGTTTGGTAAAGTGATCTTCGTGACAATATTGCTTAAACTAAGCTGTTTGTGTACAGTCGCAGGGCAGTAAGTGCTGTGCTGTACAGAAGACCTACAAAACCTTATGTTTGAGGTAAAAATAAAGATTTAGAACTTACTCGGAACTTTAGCGTTATTTCACAAACTTCATTTCATATTGGATTTTTTAGACCAATGAGTAATTTTATCTCCACGTGACATATATATACTTCCTTTCTTTTAGCGTCTATAATCTCAGTTAATAATAAGCCTTAAAAACACGATATTACTTTCCAGACAGACATTAGATGCACAAAATACAGCGATATGTTAGTTGAGCGAATTTTTAAATTTAGTAACTTTCTTTATATTGTGAGTACAGTTATTTCTATTTTCCTCATAAGTAAATAATCAACTCCATGAAGTCAGTTCTTACGTAAGTCAGAACACACGTTAATTGAGATTGAAAATTCCAATGCAGAATCATATTCATGATTTTTTCTGGATAGCCGTGTTACTTTCTCAGATACTACACTTTCACCTAAATTATTTTTTTTAAGTTTTAACATATTTAATGAAGGCAGTCGTTAATTAAAAGTGGTTACAAATGTGTTTTGGAAAATTCTCTGAAATATAATTTAGTAGAAAGTTTATGGATATTTGACGTTTAGTCTAATTTCTTGGTTTTGACGAAATCACTTCTCTGCTACTGCTATCTATGTTTGCAAAATTAAAGTATTAAGTTATCACCACAACACACATTACTATCGATGAGATTCACAAGCAGTGACAATCAGATACTATAAAACATTAAATACTTTGTCTCTCGGTCACGCACTGATATCGTTGTAACGTGTTACGTTGTCTGGCTTCCTGTCAATTAGAAGTGAGTAGTCTATAATTAATCAGAAATTAAAAATATATTTAGACTAAAATGTACAAAAAATTGCACCTTTTTCGCAAATCGACGAGTTACACCAGAAAACGTTTTCCAATTTCAAAAGAACCAAGAGGAATTTACTACTGTTATGTAAATGTCATGTAAATGTTTTGTAAACGACAACATGTCTTGTTGAGTTTAAATTTCCATATCTATTATTTACATTTCCATATTCATATTATTGTTTCAAAGTTTAAACCAATAAAATATGTTGTTATTCATTTAAAATAACATTTAGAAATTTCTAGAATTAGGTAGATCAAATATATGACTATAAACGGAAATGTATGGCGGTCTAGTGTCTAGACGTTGAGTCTCGTGCAAGAACGGACATGCGCGTATTGCTCTGGAGCTATGTGGAAGTTACGCGATGGTTCGAGAAGTCTAGGCCTACTAATATATAAAGAGACGGAGACGCACGAGAGAAGAAGAGTCATTAGTTTTTATTCGAAGAAAAGAATAAGAAGAGTCAGTCATTCGTTTGAGAAAGTTTAAGTGTTTGCTGTGATTTTATTCAACTTGGATTTGTGACCAGAGCTAGATCTACAGAAGCTGTGATTTTGTCTCATCAATCTTTGCGATTCATTCGAATTACTGGTTGCGCTGAGAATCGTCACGTACGGACTATTTAGGGGAGACTGGGAAAATTGGAAGGCAGCAAGTTTGAGACGTTCATTAAGAAGCACCGTATAAAGAACTTCGTCATTTTCCATTCAAACTTCGGTATTTCTTCGTGGGACCAAATTCACACCCTAGACTGGAATTTTGGATTTCTGATATGAAGTTTTAGACTTTCATTCTAGATCATTATATTGGACACAGGCCAGTACCATTTTGTATCGTAATTAACTTTGAAGGTTGAAACTAGTACCATTTTGTATTCTAATTAACTTTGAATGTGAATGTTGAAACTGAATATCTGTCATTGTTAATATATAATTTACGTTATATCTGTTACATATATAATAGTTTACTGTAATAAATTATACAAGCTGTTATCTGTGTCTTTCTGTTGCGTTCAGTCTACATTAAAAAAACGTAACACTACATAATAGAGATAGATTTGACACCCATCTCAACAAGTGGTCCCTCATTGAAGAAACAGATTGAACTAGAAGAGCATATGATAGACTCAAAAGTGCAGAATAAATACGAAGATGGAAATGAAAAAATACAACGAACACGAAGTGTTGAGTTGATAGAAACAAAGCGAGCAGCCGATGCACAATACAGAAGAGTTTGTTTGTTGTTGTTTTTTTAATTTCGCACAAAGCTACTCGAGAGCTATCTGTGCTAGCCGTCCCTAATTTAGCAGTGTAAGACTAGAGGGAAGGCAGCTAGTCATCACCACCCACCGCCAACTCTTGGGCTACTCTTTTACCAACAAAAAGTGGAATTGACCGTCACATTATAACGCCCCCACGGCTGGGTGAGCGAGCATGTTTAGCGCGACTCGGATGCGAACCCGCAACCCTCAGAGAGACTTGCTAACAAAAGTTAAAAAGCATCAGATTCTAAAATGCGATAGAAGTAGAACAGCCAAAAGAAGACAACCAATTGAAATAAGAAGCAAATGTTAGAAGAGAACATGACGAAAGAAAAACTGTCCAAAAAAAACGACTAAACCACTCGTAGAAAGAAACGGATGCTAGAAAAAACAAACATGACAGATGCAAAACTGTAGATAGATGAAAAACGCTAATCGAAAGAATAGGCAGAAGCGAGGAAAGAATATGAGAAACATAAGATACAACGAATGGTAACAAGTGAGAACCAGGAAAAAAACGACGTTAGAAGACGGCGCAGCGAGACAAAAGAAAATCTGTTAAAAGTAAAACAATTTAACGTTTTGAGAAGAAAACCTTCAACAACATAATTGTGCAGAAATGATTGCTTTGTGCCATTTAAATTTAGTCATGTAGTTCCCAGTTAAGCCATCAAGCGAAGGGAATTTAACAATTGTTGTCAAAAAGTGCAACTATCTCTGTGTGTGTGTTTTTCTAATAGCAAAGCCACAAAGGGCTATCTGCTCAGCCCACCGAGGGAAATAGAACCCCTGATTTTAGCGTTGTAAATCCGGAGACATACCGCTGTACTAGTGGGGGGCAACTATCTCTGAAAAGTTCTCGATTATTTACGTAACCTTATGAGCAACACACAGAATCCACATTAATCTCATAAATTATGTCATATAATTGTTCTTTCAGTTGTTTCAATGAAAGCTAAAATCAAAGATATATTTCGTCGAGGTACTCGTTGCTTCTGAGTTGATGGACAAATATACCATCGCACATGGAACGTGCATTCCAATGAAGAGACAAGTTGAACAATTATATATTGTAGATTCAAGAAACTGCTGATGCGAGGATTAACAACCGACTAAATGAAAGATGAATCACTAACTTTATGTAGAATCTAGACAGTGGCACACCAAATGTTAGCAGAAATAGCTCGACAGAAAAAAAGGGCAAGCAACTCATGATAGTCGAACATTTCTGTGGTTAAAGACTGATTGAAAAGCAGACAGGAAGAGATACAATATCCCTAGAGGGAATAAATAATCCAAAATATTCAGGAACATGGATGATGATGAGCTACCCTTTGAGAGAAATTTCTGTGTATATCCTCACAGTCCTGATGCTCAGGCGATAAGCTTGAATATCTTTAGACTTAACTTGGACTCAATGGCATACATGCTTTTTTTTATTCCCTATTGTGACCTAGTCCGGCAACTATGAATAAACGTAAATGTGGAAAGGAAGGAGAACATTCACCACACAAATTGTCAGCATGTTAAAATACAAGATTATACAAACAAGAATTAAAAAAGAATTACACCCTATCTTATATGTAGGGAAATTTTTTTTCTGCAATAGCCTGTTGACTCTCGCTTGCAAGTTGAAGATAACTTCTACTTTATCAGAAATTGATAACGAATACCAAAGGTTATACAGGTCTTGCTGATTTTCAAGATGGGTGCACTGTAATATAACCTCCAGGCTTTGTAAGGAGTTTTGAGAATATAAGGAAAACCCGATTTATTGATACCAATGACCCCATTTGGTTTGAGATAGAGAACAACCTATTTCAAGACAGCAACCATCAAATAGACCTGATTTAGTTGCATAGGTATTCAAGATAAAGTTGCAAAAAGAGATTGTATGGTATCCTGATGAGATAGACGAAGTCATCTGCAAAAGAATTCCTCACAAACAGGTTGAGCCAGTTCTTTATGAAATTGTAAAGTCTATAATTCATCGGTCCTATAGAGGAAACAATTCAAACGCTTCCTGTACGAAAAATGTCAAATGTCTAAAGAAGTTTATGAAGAAATTCAGACAACAAACTTGCTAATGCAGATGGCTACCCTTTGTTATGAAGACAAGAAACAGTTCAAGTAGGCAACATCACCCTGGATAAGAGAAATGCGATACCTTACAACAAAAAACTAAGCTACAAATTCAACCACCACATCAATGCAAAATTTACTATTAGCTCAGTCAAGTACATATTAAAATATGTATAAAAATGTTACAACGCTCTGCACGTTAAGATAGGAAATACTGTACGTAATGGTAATGTAATTCTTGATGAAACTGTTAAATATCTGTAAGCAAAGTATGTAAATAGCTCCAAAAACAATGTGGAAATCGTTGGAAGAACAAGATGTGTGATAAATCTCATAGAGAGATGTGTTTAGCTGTGCATTTAGAAAAGGAACAATTAATTTATTTTCAGGATGGAAATGAGGAAAGCACTAGATCAAGCTGAAATTTGCAAACATTCATTTCTCAGTAGGGGTTCTTCTGAATCAAAATGATGAGAAAGCAAGGAAGTTTCTTTACACAGATATCCCATACCACTATATCTTTGTACTAAGTGAGTTTAAAAGACATAATAAGGTTTTTCTACCTTAGATCGTTACGATTGCATGTTAAGGGATGAATACAGTTTTGAAATCCTTCCTCCATAGAATTGAAGGTGTTCCCTATGACAATTTTCGAAAAGGAAGTGATAAAAAGAGTTTATTCAGTAATGATAAGAAATGGTAGAGGTGGATGGAGGAAGCATCAACCATACAAATACCATATCAAACAAGGTAGTTATTTGTACCAGTATGTTTGTTCAACAAACCAAAAGATCCCAGTCTGTTATACTACCAAATTTGAAGAAAATACATCATAAACTGTATCTGTGAAGTGGCAATTGATGAATTAACTTAAGAGAAATAAGTTTAAATCCAATGTAACACCACGTCTTTGAACGAGTGCTAAATCAACTAGATAAATACTAAAAATCAGATCATAGATGTTTTCTTCCTCAATGGCCCTGAAGCATCTGGGAAAATGTATTTACACAATTATTGCTTCTTATTGTGCACTTATAAGGTGCAAATAAATATACACACTGAACTTAAATGTTTATTAAAATAAAATATAATTGGCTAATAACCTCAGTGACAGTGATAGGGACAGTAGTTCAATGTAACATAGGCACAGTTAATCATGAGAACAGATATTTTTTTCCTAATTTTGTTTAATGAACATAATACATCATGTTACACTAAATATGCATGTATACTTAGAACGAAAACTCAGTATTCATTATTTCCCAAGTGATCATGGTAAAGTTTTGCTGGGAAGTATAGTTAGATCCAGTTATGTGTTGCGAATTCCTAGGGCTTGTTCCAACTCAGCTCTACGTTGTTGCACCTTTCCATAGAAGTACCTGCACACAGCTTCCTGAGCCCAGGGTTGGTAGTAAAAGTCAGATCTTCGCTCCTCTTCAGGATTACCAACCACATCTGTCATGGTCTAAAGTGATCATAATAATGAAAAACAATTTAATTTTTTTTATTATGTCTGAAAACTCACTACATGATAATGGATTTTTCTTTTTCCCACTATAATATATGTTAATGCTGTGAAGTAAAGGAGAAAAGATAGAGATGTTTTGTATGCTTTAGTTAGATACATAAAATCATTTATTTCACTTAAAGTCTAATAACATCTTTATGGTACTATTTTTCTAAGTCTTATATAGCCTATATAAAAGCCAGTGTACATCATGTCACATCATACTTAATCATCATACATGCCAAAATGCATTTATCTAAAATCTGTTAATTATGATTTTAGTCACAGAATGCAAGATGGTCATGAAGGGAGGTGCCATGAAACCTACAAATGTAGTGAGTGTTGGTATAACAAGCCTAAAGAAAAGACTGTGATATCACCTTGTCTACAGCCAACTACATAAAATTTATTTAAAAACTAAAAATATTGATTCAATTATAAACTTGTATCATTTATAAGTAAACTATTTTTATTAAATCACCAATGATCTTAACAAAATAGAAATTCATCAGCAGAGACTAAGTTAAGAAATCAACAAATATTATTGAAGTTTTGTTGTGTATACACTTCACTTTATACTTTCAGTATATTATCTGGCAACAATATCAGGCCAAATTTTTGTTGAAAAACAACAATGGTTTTTATGTCGCATTGTTTCTCAAGAAAAGTGTAATGTAATATTGTTGTTAGTCAAGGTACTTTCAATGTACAATATTAAGTTACTTTTGTTAAAAAGCACCATGACATAAAAGCCATTGTTGAAGCAATGTGTAACTTTTCTCAACTATCTCAATAAAACTTTTCTTAAGTTTGGCAAATATTGTTTTAATTACCATCACACTTTTATCTTTCTTTATAATCACCTTTAAAAAACAAATACCACATTTTCCACTGAAGATTTCCAGGTGGTACTTTTATGCAAAACCTGAACATGAGCAGATTAAAAGCTGAAAAAATATTATGTACAATTCTACCAGTTACCCTGTTAATATTAAAATGATTGATATTTATAATTAATTATAACATATTCAACATTATCCCTATAAATATATTTACAGATTAGTTTCATGAAAGCAAACTAAACTCTGTAGAAATTATTTAAGGTTGAAATTTGGCTAAATTAAGCTTCGTTTTTCTGCCAATGATAAAAAAAATAGTGATGTTTATCTCCAGAATGTATCTTTATTAGCTTAACAGGTTTCCTACTAAACTTTGTCAGGAACTGTTAATAGTCTTGTAAGTTCATCAGTTCAAAGTGACATAATTCTGCAAAAAACTTTTTGATTTCCAATGTTCTTCTACAAGCCAATAAACACACAAATCAGTGTAGGCTCCCAGCTATCAAGGTATGACTCAAATGGTTGGAACTGAAAATTTCAGTTGAATGTTATATATTTATTGTTTACGTTGAAAAAATATGGCCAAGAATCAAAGCACACTAAACTTTGAATATGATCCCTATGAGCATCCACAGATATTTCTCGAGGTGTGGGAGCAAGGTATAAATCAATGGTACATATAAGTTTGTGGGGGGGTTGTCCCACATGAAGATAAGGCCCCTTTCCCACTGGGTTATACTTACATACTGGTTCAAAGGACTTACTGCTGAATCTTAAATGTCAGGAACTTGCCAATACCTGCAATACAATACCTTGCAAATTCCTGTAAAGTTTTGATATTTTATTCCCATCTGAACTTTCAAATGAGAATTTATACCCAGAATATACACAATCTATGTCAAACTGAACAAACTAAAACAATGTTGATATTGTGTAAATTAGATTTTCAAAGAAAACGTGAATATTTTCATTTGCTTAAATATTAAACTGCTTTGCTAAAGCAACTCTACATCAATTCAGGTGTAAAAGATCAATTTGAAAGGATATGATGTTAGATCAATGGTCTATGAGTGTGTATAATCGAAGTGATCTAACTTCACCAAAGAATACGTGCACCTGCTCAAGCCACATCTCTCATAATATGATAAACCAAACATGAAGACCAAAGAGCTTTCCAAAGAAGTCAGAGATAAAGTAGAAGAAGCACAGAAGGTTACAAGAAAATATCAAAGTTACCAACTATCCTTTTGAAGTCTGCTGCTAAAAAGTGAAATGTGCTTCATACCATCCAGTTGCTATACAAACTAGGTTAACTTTTAATCCAAGCATCCAGAAAAGCATAAAACTGGTTAAGGAAGCCACTGTATGACCATAAGTGATGAAATATTTGCAAAGTTCCATATCAGAAATGGGAATCAGCATTTGCACATTGACAATATCCCAGTTCCTAATACAAAAAGCTGGCCTGTATGGACAAGTGACAAGAAAGAAACCATTACTGAAAAAGAATCATCTTAAATCTCACATGGATTGTGACAAAGCATGTAAATATCACACACATGGCAGTAGATTTTACAGTCAAAAGAGACAAAAATTGAGCTAGCTGATGTAAATTCAATGCATCATGTTTGGATAAGCCCAACACAGCACATCACCTGAGAAGCGTGTCAGGATTGAGGAGAAGATGAATGGTGCACAATACAGGCAAATCCTAGAGGAAAACACCAAGAATCTAAAATGGGATCAAAAATTCACAATTCATTATGACAACAACCTGGTACATAAGACCAAAGCAACTCTGGAGTGGTTTCATAAGAAAGTCAATGTCCTGGGGATTGGCTCACCTTTAAATCCCTAGTCTGTGAAATCAGCCATTTGTTGATAAATTGTTGTGGATCTTTTGCAAAGCTAAGGAAGAACTCTCGGTTGGTCTTCAACTGGTTGATAGTTTCCACAGTTTCATGAATCTGTTTCAAAATTTATTAAAAAACATAGTTTAAAACACATTACTTGATATTAATTACAACCCTTAAACATACTAGCTCTGAATAACATTACAGATGTTAAAATTTATATCTAAAGAAAATTAGAATCTACTGACTAAAGAAAGTACACAAGAAAACTGAAACTTGGGATAATTCAATTTAACGCATAACGTATTCGTTGTTCCTGTGAGTTGAAGATTTTACAAAAGCTAAATGACCCTTCAAAAAATGTAAGAACACAATTCTACATTCTGTGTTTTTTTACCATCAAACTATGGAATGATACAAACACATTTATAAAAAAGAAACTGTAATACTAGATTAGGGGGTGATAATTATACTCAACTCTGACATTCTTACAGTTTTCTGTTAGCAAAAATGATTCAAAATTGCCCTAACTTTTTCCACTGACACTGTTTTCTTAGTATCATAACATACTTTTCCAATTCACATCACAGCTATTTTAAATCTCATTTATAGTTGTTTAATATAAAGGAAAAAGATTTACAAGATTAAAAAACAGGAATAAGTAAACAAAAATTGCCTTAGTTTTATATCAACATACACACAAGTAAACTCAAATCAATGCTTGATTTTTTCAGTTAATTTTCACATCCCCTTCATGAAGTGCCTTGTATAAATATTTGCAATCTTAAACCATAACTAAAAATGCTGTTCAGTTATAAGATGCAAAACTAAAAGGTTATATAATACAATTATATAACTGAAAGTTTGAGTTGTCTTATAGAAATGAGTAGTATGACAAATTTGAAGCAACACTTACGGCTTATTGTATTTATGAGTGAGGTTTCCCTATCTTCTATGACTGAATATAAATAATTTCCAAACAATTCTGAATAATATATTAAAAAATAAACTCCATAAAAAGTATAACACTAAACACTAACATTTAGCTTCTTGCAATAAAATACACAATTACTCCAGGTGTTAACATCTTTGCTTAGATATTATGTGATATCATCTATACAGAAAAAAGCTATTGCTGTTTTCATTTCTAACAATAACAGTTAACATATTAGACAGTAAAATACTCGTATTTTTCAGATTATTTTATAAAATATTTATGTGATGCATGTTAAGATACTAGAAATATGTATTATAATAATCTAAATAATGGAGTTCTTGAACATATACTAAATAAAAAGAATTATTTACAGAACACCATACTGAGGAGAAATTCCATTTTTTAATAGAAATATATATCCAATTCATTGCTCCCCCGATGATAAAAAGTCAGAAATAATGTACATTTCACATACTTATCAGGTGTATTTTACACAAGACTAATGTTTATATGTGGATCCTGAACACAAAATAGGATTATAAAATGCACACAAAAAGGACTAATTGTACAAAGAGCATAGATTTTCATTATAAATTAATAGATATTGAAATAATGCAAAAAAAGTCATTTACTTGCAATGATAAGATTTACAAGACCTCACTGACAGATGCGACCTTGACACAACAAAAACTAGTACATCTTCGATAATGTCAAATGCTTGATTTTGAAATTTCTATTGAATTTTTAACACAGGATTTCACTTTTAACCAAAAGCAAAGTAGTGTTTTGGTTGGCAGGGTAAAGAACAAGAATTTATGATGATTGTTTCTTAGAGATATTGCATACACTATTGGAAAATCCTGAATCTGCTGTATCACTTTACCAACAAGTCACTCACACAAATTGATTTTCCTGTTTGGTTCTTAAACCCAATTAAGTGGCTTTTCATTGTTTTTGTAGTTGGAAACCTTTCTCTTTATATTCTGACCTGATGAAAGGCTAGTATTACCACTATTGTCCTTATCAACATCAAACCTATTTTTAAGTGCTAATATAACATCTTTGGATTTGATAGATGTATTTCCCTCAACAAGAACTGTAAAATGGTTCATAACAATTCGATCCACAGCAGTTACATGGGCTACAAGTAAAACATTTCAGAACCTTGCAGATGGAGATAATTGAGGCAATAATACTGATTGATGGTAACATGCCAAAGGGTAATAAGGTTCCAGTCATGGTCAGTAAAGCTTGAAGCTATCTAGTGAAGATGTATTGTGCTTCATTCTGAAAATCAGATGCAATATAACAAGAAGTACTGTCTTTAACTATGGAGTTTCTGTTATCGATGTAGTCAGTCACATCTCAGTCAATTATGGTCCAATTTGGAAACTATGAATTGTAACCAGTATATCTTATCATAGGCTACATTCTATACAAATTTCATCAAAAATGGATGGGTAAATCCCAGAATATTTTCATCACTGAGGTGATTCTAGTCGAAGGAAAGATTCTGTGTTGATAAATTCAGTAGTTTCTATACAAATATTTTTCTTCAAGTGTAGCAGTAATTCCCATTAAAGGAATAATATATTATTTGGTTCAATTTAGATAACTTTACACTCATGCAATTTTTATCTAAAATATTAAACAAAAGCAATACTGTTAATTAACTTTCATATCACAATTTTTATCTATTTCAACAGATACTAAGGCAGACTAAAACACTTTTTTATCACTGTTACCTTATTAACTGAGTAGTTTATGGATGACGATGTTATTTTCACTTCTTTGAGAAATGAACAACAGTTACACTTACTTTCACCTTTTCAGTATATTTTCAAATTTACAGGTTCAGAACAAAATTCAGCTTGTGGTATATTACTCCAGTATCAAAAATTTTATTGTTAATTTTTATGGTTTACAATAAGATCTTGTTTAGTGATATTTACCCTAATTTTGAAGTAATGAAATACAATGACAGAACTTGACTAGCAGTGACCAATGTAGCAAGAAGTTAAATAATTAATTAGAGATTGTCAATTTCAATTCTGCTTGGTTTGGTGTTAAGACGAACCTACACAGTGAAATGTGTTTATCATACTGTGGGTTTAAAAGCCAGATTTTTAGCATTCTAAGCCCTTAGTCTTGCTTGCTGAGCCAACAAAAACAATACTCTTTGGATTCATTTACTTAAAATTCTGTCCAGAAAAGAAGTAACTATCCATAAAACTAACACATCCTTATCCGTCTGATCATACAAACTCCATAAAACTAACACATCCTTATCCGTCTGATCATACAAACACAAACATTGTTTTTAACAAAGTCATTTACTTACTACATACAAAAACTATGAAACTAAATGTTAACTTGTAATATGGAAAGCATAGACTGTCCATGAACACAAGTAGTTGCTGAAGTACCAAGTGATAAAAAATGATAACTAACCTAATGTTCACAAATGACATATTAACTATTTCAATACAGGGTTGGTCTATATGACCCACCATGACTTCCTTGCACTCATTTAACATCTTTGTAGATTTAACACAAGTTGCATATTAATTTATTTTTGTTTAAAATAAGAACACTACCAAGAAGCCACTTCCTGTCAGATGTCATCATTTTCATAACTTACATACAAAATAATTTTTCTCATATCATAAAAAAATTACCAAAAATTCTACAAATATATTTTACTGTACTTTCCACAGAATTTTCTTATTTCACATCTATTTTCCAGATAAAACTGACCAAGATTCACAAGTCTATATAATGGAATACATTGTACACCTTGATAAAAAGAAAAACCCTATCATTTCTCATTTTGGATTCCACTGAAAACACTTCTCGCTTATCATTATATTATACTGGTTTAGAAGGATTTATGCCTCAACAACAACAACAACAAAACATTTACTGTAACTGTTTTATATACAAGTAAAAACTTAGTTCTTAATATCAAAGATAAGGTATTAAAGGTGCTGTTGCATTCCTATAAAACATATTAATGCAGCTTACTGTTTAAACATCTTTGCTGTATGTGCTTTGGATCTGTTTAGTGTATATATTTATTTTTTATGTTCAATTGGAGACACAAATCAAATCTTTAGATTAAATGCCAATATTTGTTTTTGCTTATCTACATGCCTTGTTATCCAGTCCTTGAATCTCCTGTTGACTAGCTGTGGACAGGAGAAAGTTGTTAATCTGGCCTTTGAGAGAGTCATCCTGAAATAAAGGAAATACTAAAACATTGTCTCATATCTTCTTTATAAAATAACTGGACATAGCAAAACACAAAAACTTATTGCACTTTATCACCACAAAACAGAATCTAAAATGAACATAAATATAAAAATTACAAACACACCAGTCACTATATTAAATAAATCCATACACAATTATTAAAAAATGAAAGTCACAATATTTACTGAAATATTAAAGGAAATAAGCTGAAAACATAACCTAAGATTTAGCAATATCCTGAAATTGTGGTTTAAAGGGCAGGTTAGCTTTTAACAAGTTCTACAAGAGAAGGGACAAACACATTATTAACAGCTTTTGAAAACAATTTACTACAGGTGTGGCAGTAAAAAATTGTCAGCTTTTATCCCTACATAATTATAATCAGCATATATCTTTATTTGAGCTAAAAATTAGAGGATAAGTTAACTGAAATTTTAGACAACAATGAATACTATCAATACAGAACAAAAAATTCTGGCTGCAAACATGACATTTATAGGAAACACAGATCTAACATTTCATGGTCTATTAGCCAGTACAGCATACAAAACCTGCTACAGCAAATATTTTTAAGTTTCATGCATTCAAACAAACAAATACAAAGCTTCTCATCAAATTTACAGCATTAATCACATGTCAACCTATCCTGTTACATATATAAAACTGTCTTAGCTGAAATTGACTCCTACTCCACCATAGTGTATGCACCCTCTTGTCCTATCCTTCTAACTATTAAGTATATGATGAACCAAAACTATAATTTCTTTAATGATATTACACTTTACAATCAGATCATCAGTTTTGAATATTGGTAAGAACAGGGTGATCTAATAAGAGCATGAAATATCTTTACCATAGAACATCGATATGCTCCCTAAATGGTGGAAGACAGAACACAGAAGATATTTAGTGCTCTCGTGCATTTGACTCGTAGCTGCTTTATGTGTGATATAAAGATCAACTTATGGTCAAAAATAACCCCAAAAACTTTGTCTTAGGGACAACAAGTAGTACAACTTCACCAACACAATTCAGGATTGGTATGAATACCCTGTTGGCAGCAAAAGTACATGCAAATGGTTATATATATATATAGAGAAGTTAAAACTATTTGTTGTGGTCTACTTTAGTAAATGATTGAGAGCAGTCTGTAGCTACTGATCAATAAACCTCATGTTCGACAACTGACACGAGATGTGAAAGTCCTCGACATAGAGCCTGTTGACAACAGTAAGAGAGAGATGTTTTCAGCAATGATTTCATAATCTTTATACTGAAAAGTGTGACACTCAAAAAACAGCCCTGAAGGACTCCAAGTTCCTACAAAAAAGAATGGAAAAGTTTTGATCCCAAATGGACATCGTCTGTCCATTAAAAGATTAACAAAAATGGGCAAATGACCTTGTAACCCATATAAGTGGAGGTCTTGCAAAATGCTATACCTCCACGTAGTGTCATAAAACCTTCTCAAGGTCAAAGAATATTGATACAAGATGTTATCATTTGAGAAAGGCTTCTTTGATTGATATTTCAAGTCGAATCAGGTGGACCATGGTGGAGTGCTGTTGTTGGAACCCACACAAGGTAGGCGAGATGAGGTTGTTCGATTAATGGAACCAAATACATTAACCATCCTCTCTAAGGTCTTACAGAGACAGCTTGTCAAAGTGGTTGGACACTAGTTTGAAGGATTTTGCAATCCTTCCCAGGCTTAGAGAAATGTAAGACAATAGCCTGGTATCAGACATCAGGAAAAACATTCTCCTGCTAGATTTGGTTAGAAAAATCAGAAGAGAAGCAAGAGATAAAAGGTGCAGCATCTCATAATGTGTATCATCAGGTCTGACTGATATACTACCAGACTGTTGAGGGACCAGTTTGAGTTCCACCAATGAAGAGGGGTGATTATAGTCATACAGACAACCAACTAAAAAGGAAAGAGGTGATCACTCTGTCGAATTCTTCATGGCTAAGAAGGTGGGGATAAAGCAGAAATGCTAGAAACCTAGCAAAAGCTTTCACCAAGAGTGTCGGCAATGCTTGAGGTACTAGCTACTTCCTGGCCATCAGTGAGCAGGATCAAAAGAGGGACAAAATTATATTGCCCATTGACCTTTTGAATCTTGTTCCATGTGACTTTCAAACTGGCAGTAGAAGAGATGCTGGTTGTGAACTTAATCCAAGATTCTTTCTGGCTTTGACATCTTACCCATCAAGCATGTGCACAGGCCTGCTGGAAAGTGATGAGGTTCGAGAATGTGGGATACCACTGAAAGTATCAGTATCCCAGGCCTGTTTTTGGGCTTTCCATACTATGTGGCAGGTAGGATTCAAGCACAGATGAGAATATCATGGAAAACAATTTGAGGTTGCAGAAATATACTGAACAGCTGGCTGTATAATACAGGTCTCTGTTGTTCAAAGAGAATTCCAGTCACTGAGGACATGAACAAATGACTATTTTTCATCTTGGAGTGGGAGAAGAAAATGTACACAAGTAAATGCTTGTATCCAGAAGCAAAGGAAGTAGATCTTGAGATTTGCTAGAATGAATGTTAAGGACAGAGATGTGGGTTGATGTTGATTCATCAACTTTTTCAACCATGGAGGTCAAAAGAGTTTTCATATGGTTTGAGAATAATTCTTTTGGGGGCACAAAGAGATCCAACTGCACTCTTACTGTAGTAGCAGAATGAAGTTCAACAGCACATATCCATGATTAAGTGATGGACAGTAACTTTCGAGCCTTAGGGTAAGTAATATTTGGAATCATCTGCATATCCTGCACCTCTTTTTCTTCCAACCACTTAGGGCAAGAATGAAAGTAGGAAGGGTGAGAGCCATTGCAATTAAAGCAATGAGAGTCTGTTTCACACTCATAGGCATCATGATCATTGCCACTGCAATGAGCACACATCAAGAAACCATGACATGATGTCTTTGAGTGACAGAACCACCAACACTGGAAACATCTGAGAGGGTTTGGAATGTAGGGCTGTATCTTGCAATTAAAATAACCTGCCTTTATGGTAGCAGGTGGACGTAGTGACAAAAATGTCAAAATGAAGACACTGGTTGACATCATAATTCCATCTCTGCGAGTGGTGATATGCCTCACTGTAGAAACTCCTTTGGTGAAGATACAAGTGAGAATGTTCAAATCAAGAGTGTTCTTCAAATCCCTCTTAACAATAACTCCTTGTGATGAATTCAAAGTAGCATGGGGTGTAACATCAATGGGTATATCACCAATTGTCTTTGAATGTAAGACGAGTTCATTGTCTTGAGATGTGGATGTTTCCACCAATATGTCACCAGAGCAAAACTTTTTGACTGACTCTGGAGAGCCAGCAAAAACCTCTAGTCCCTCATGAATAAAAAAGGGAGACATTTATCCTAAAGATTTGTCTGAAAGAAAATGTAATATAAAAACATAAAGTACAGGTATCACAGATATTAAAGATTGTTGCTCAGAATCTTCAAGACATGATCGTTTATCTATGGACTGTTTTTTCATTATTTTATTCAAGTTTTTATTTGGTTGATCCATAATAAAGAATGTTTCAGTGCCCACTGACCTAACCCACCATGGAACCCTACAAAGGGATGCACTACAATGACAAATAAGGACACTGCAGCAACACCAGGATTTTGTGAGCACAATACCCAAACACCTGCATAAAATATAATGTCCACAACACCTGTTAAGAACATCCAACCCTAGTACTTGGCTGACCCTAGCTTAAGTGGACCAGCCAATTGACCATAGGGTGGCCACCCAAAGCTGTCCATCTACAGGAATTCAAGGCCAAAGTGGTGTGTTAGGGTTGAACCCCTCAAAAACCAGAATCCACTTCTCCCCTTCATGGTTCACCATGCACGACAAACACGTGGGTGGATGTTTAGATCTCAGAGAAGGTAAACTGAAACCAACTTTGCTGTTTATGTATTTTATTAAAATTAACATTATAATGTATGTTTTAATTCAAAGTTTTATACTATATACATTTTATTTACAAAAAAACTTAAAATATTTAAACCTTCAGTTTTGTTTTCACATTATACACATGTTCACAAATCTTAACTTTTGGTCCCTATAATACTATAACTACAACTGTAAATTTATATGTAACAAAAAGTAGGCTGACTGCATTATTTACCCATGTTTGTTTCAAGTTACTTTGGTTTAAATCATTGACTATAAGAAATAAGTTTTCCACCACCCCGTACAAAAGAAGCCATGACAACCTTCTATTCTTGAAACTTGAGATATATATACGAAACACATGCACTTAATCTGAAAATGGCACATACATTTCCTAACTAAATATGTTTTAACAGCCAGAGTACAGTTTGTTCTTTTTGTCTTCACTAGCACTTAATGTTGTTTCTCACATATGTATTAGGTGGACTGTTAAACTGTATTTAGGTTCTACTTTCACATTTTAATTTATTATTTACATTTTAAAATGTATATTTGAAAGGCTAGATATTTTAAACATAGCCCAAACTCTGCTTGATTCTTAAAGGATAACTCACCAAGTGAGATCAAAATCTTTTTGCTGAAAGCTTGTGTATCTCCGCTAAGTATACAGTAACATGCTCTTATAGTACCACTGATGTGCATCAACATGAATAATAAACAGCAGAGGAAAAGGGAGGAAAATAATATAAACTATTAATGAAAAAGTGCAGACATGAAATTGCAGATACAACTTAAAAAAAGGCTACCTTGCATTTGAACTATTCAGTCTAGGTGTAAATAACTACAATAAACAAGCGTTTATATTATTTTTTTTGTAAATTTATGCTTTCAAGAAAGTTCCTATCAGATTTCAAATAATTTCATTTACTAGTTTTATTTTTGAAAGGAAATTTGACAAGATATATGCTATGTTCTCAAAATGTAGGGATGCAGTGGATAAAGAATCATGTACTGAACACATGAGAATGGTTGTTTAACATAACTAAAATAGTGTCACAAAATAACCACGTAATGATTTTGTGGTGATGAAATACTTTTTCCCCTTCAGATTCAGCAGAAAAAGATAATCAAATGAAAACTATGAAAGAAACTAACAAAAAATATTGCAATTTCCATCTTAATAAATGTGGATAACAAGTGCATTCAAAAAACTATGCAAATAAAGACTATTTTTTTTATTTAACATGGATGTTTGTCTCACTTTTCTTGTTCTTTGAGTTTGATTTATTCAATTCACTCAAGAGAGCTTTATCTGATAATATCACAACAGTCATGTGTGTGATATACTGGAAGGAACAGTTACTACACAAATAATTATATTTGGATGTTCAAAAACACTTGTACAGAAAAAGAAAGTCTCACCTTAATCAAAATCTAAATATTTTCTTCCTTGTTATAGCACTTTTGGAAAGAAGAAAAAGAATCAAATATATTCCCCTGGAAATACTGTGATGATTCAATACAGTTGTTATCCCACATGACCTCGTGATTGACAGTATAATCTTCACAATTATACCCCGGTAAATTGGGATTAAATGTGAACAAGAAAAACTTTAAATAATAAAAAATCAAAATATCTGTACATTCACACATAAAAGTTATACTGAATGACTGATGATATGTTTGTATAATGGCAAAAAAATATATAAAAAAAAAATTGGGACTTTCATTCCACTTATACTGAGGTGGACCTTTTTATCACAAAACAAAGATAAACATAATGAATTAACTGTATATTTCATGAGTTAATTTTTTCTTTCTTTTACTAAAGCATGTTAAACTTTATAAACCTCTGAACTTACCACTTCTACATCAATATCATAACAAGATGTTTTCTTAGTGTCTGGTCCTTCCACACTAAAACAAGGCCAACCACAAAAATCAGAATAATTATAGCAAATGCACTGTACAAATAGCAAGGTTTGTAAAAAAAAAGGTAACTGTATTAGGCCCATAATAACAATGTTCTCTCAAATATTTATGTTCAGTAATATCATAATAATCACTGAGAGCAAACAATTTTAAAAGACAGTACAGGTGAAGATTTGTAATTAACTGGAAAAAAATATATTTAATGAAAATATCAGATAAATGCATTGCTTACACAGATAAAATGGTATTCAGAAATTTTAAATGAAAAAAGAATACATTATGGCTGTGAGTTATGAACAGATTTTTGATCTTTCACAAAAGCTTTCTTTGAGGAATCTTTCTCCTCAGGATTGAGCATTAATCACAAATTATGGTAACTAAGAAATCGGGGAAGGAGAAAACCATAAAATTCTTCATTAAACGTCAGCCATAACCTATCTTTAAAACATAATTTTCTCTTTCAGTTACTACTTTTGTCACATAAATTTACTGTAATCATTACTTATATTCAAATGTAAAACTGGGAAATGAAGTTATCAAACAGCTGGAACATCTATGAACTGCAAAGTATAAACCTAAGCTGTACTGACAACTAATAAATACAACTAACTTTTCTTTCCAGTTTTACAGAAGGATATGAGGATAAACAATGCAACTTAATAATGTGTTGGATTAATTAGTACATTACAATCAAAACAAACATTAAATTAAAATATAAAATTTTCAATCTAAATACTACTTTGTGTGAATATAAGATAAACAGCTAGATCATAAATCTCTAGGGTTTAGGCAAAGCTGTTCCTAATTTGAAATTTCCCACAAGAGCCAATCCTGCCAGGCAATAACACTTGCAACCACAAGAGCCTTGCCCAATTCTTTAAACCAAATAACATGATCTGTCACTTCACTGACCCAAAAGGGGGCCAATGGCTACCTAAAGGGGATATCTATTTTAACTACTCAGACCACAGAAATGTGTCCTGTCAGTCAATGGACACTAAAAATCTCACATAACTGATACTTAACATTGAAATTTCTACTATCGTGATGTCAATATAATGTAAGCATGTCATCAATTACACTGTGTTACAAAATTTTTACTTTTTTCTGTTCCTGAGCAGAAAGTGTTATTTCCCAATTGCTTATGCCTAAAGTATATGGAAAAGACCTATTTTTCTCTTCAAACTTTGCTTTTGTGACCTGGATAATGAAATTTTCAAATTTACCATTTTCTAGAACATTCCAGGTAGATTCAATGCTGAAAAGCTGACAGAGAATCTTCTCAACCTTATAAGAATTTTCAAGAACTTTCAAGAATGTTGTAGAACTTCACTCATCAAGAGTAGACCTCCAAGAAGGTGTTGTTCCCACCATTGCACATAAAATTGGGTCTTATGAAACAATTTGTCACAGCTCTTGATAAGGAGTCTAGAGCCTTCTAGTACCTTCGAATCTTCTTCCCTAAGCTATCTGAGGCAAAGGTCAAAGCTGGTGTCTTTGTTGGACCACAAATAAAGATCTTAGAGTGCACAGAATTCACCAACAAGCTCAGTAGGAAGAAAGAAAAAAAGCTTGAAACAGCTTTATCGCAGTGGTTCGGAGCTTCTTGGGCAATCACAAGGCTGAAAATTATGTGAAACTGGTTGAGGATCTTGTGAAGAACTAAGGCAAAATGGGCTGCAGGATGTCCCTGAAAGTCCATATTCTTGATGCTCATCTTGATAAATTCAAGGAGAACATGAAGCCTACTCAGAGGAGCAAGGCGAACACTTCCATTAAAAATAGTGGACTTTGAACACCGCTACTAAGGAGCATATAACAAAAACATGATGGGAGACTATATATGGGGGCTAATATGTAAAAGTGATTTACATTACAGTTGCAATTCTCGAAAAACTACTCACTTCTAAACACTTTTGTGTAAATTTAGTATAAATACATGTAAATCTTGATTCATATGTAGTTTTATTCAGATGTTATATAAATGAAAATGTGCAAATTTGCCTGTTTTTACATAGAAAATACGATAATTTCTAAATTTCATTATTCAGGTTACAAATCAAAGTTTGAAGGGAATAATGACCATTTTGTGTACTTTTACAACACAAGCAATTAAGAAATAACACCTACTATCCATGAACAAAATTTGTGTTACATGGTATTATGATAAAAAATAAATACTTCTGGCTACAACATACAAACTTGAAAAGCAACAAATAAAATATATTTGTTACTTTTAATTTTATTTACTCTTGAAACAGAATGTTTTTGGAGATTCTGTACAAGTCTATTTAGTGTGTCTATACACACACACACCTAAAAATGAAAATTATAATCATCCTATACTGAACATGTATTTCCAACAGGTGCTTACCTCATTCCACAAGATTAGCTATTCTCATATAGTGCTGCCCTCTAAACGTGAACTTTTTAATTTACACTCCCACTTGTTGGAATTTGCAAAGCCCATCATGTCTCTCATGCAAATCATCATGTGTCACTTGTTAGCCAATAGGAGCATGGCATGTTCCCGCCTCTACACTCCCCTATTTAACCCTCACTTTGAAGTTTTGCAGATGGTAGGAGCAATCATCAGCAGTAATGGGGAGGAAGGTTGGTAAATACCTAATGGAAATGTATTTTCAATGTTGCAAAATTATAAATTCTGATGCAGTACTTACCAACCGCTGAAACGGAGGAAGACCTGGTGCAAGGGAGAAACAGTATATTCCTGAAAGCACCTGAAGCATACCTCCAATCATGAGAAAATGGAGGGCTCCACACTATTTATGAACCAGGTATATCCTTCACTTCTGTTTATAATTTGGGAAACATAAGAACAAAATATGCAAGGTGTAATGTTGAGAGAATAAGTCAAACCATACAAGACAGGTAGGTACACAGCACCCAATACCTCCTTCTATCAAATGGACATCTTGCAAGGGTAGGATGATGACACTTAATCAAAGAAATGAACTCCCATGTGACAACTCAACTCTAGATGTTGCACAAGTGTAACTATATATGGTGTATTGCTTCACTCTGATCCAAAACCTCCTCTACAAATAACAGACTTTCTGCGAGGGTAGGGACTCAGTCCATAAGTGTAAATGAAGTGTGGATTTGACTAGTTTAAAGATAAATGAGGATTGGTTAACGAAATCCAAAACTACCTGTGTGAGGAGCCTATGTTAAGTGAGAATACCCAATCTGTACATGCAACACCAGTAAAGGTGTGTGTGTTTTTTTGTCATGTTTTACACCAGCATAATACCACTGCTCCACTTTCAAGTGAATGATTATAGTCATCTGTGTGAAACCTACCCATGATGAAACCTTAGAACAAGAAAGTGGCAAGAATTTACATACTCTACTTATAAAGGAGGAGGGGAAATAATGTTTTGGGGAGTCTGGAGGACCATCATCACAAGAGACAGTGCAATGAGTGACGATAAAGCCTTATGCTAAAAAGCAGATCACACCAAATTCTTCATTCAAGGCATGATAGCAATGGGCAGCTGTCCCCGTCTACTTTATCACAGTCATCCATGGGTTGTATGACCCCAAACAGACATATTTATATGTAACAAATATTGTGAAGTTATTCACCTACATGCAATTTTGTGGAATACCCAATCTTTACTATGACTGTGCAAAGACAACGAGGATAGTGCACAGTAAACATAGTGTACACTTTGAATGTTATAGTTAAAGAATACCTGGTCAGGCACCACTCATCAGAGAGAGAATCCAATGCGGGGACCCCTGTATGAAAAAAAGTATTAAAAAAGACTTATCCTGTGTCTTTGCCACACAGAAATATGAAGTGTAGCCACAAGCAATAGGTGATACCCCAAAAATTCAGAAACTGTGATGCAATGGAGATAATGAGAAATGAACATTAGCATAGTGAACATGCCTGAACATGAAGTCTTCTCCAAGGGCAAACTAGGGAAGAGCAAAGGAAAAAAAAGTGATAAAATAGATAGGAAATGAGAGAATATGGAAAGGGACACAAGGAATAAAACAATGGACCCAACCAAGAATGGTAAAAGGAGAAAGATCCCAAGAAGAGAAGGGATGCCCAAGAATGAAACCTAGGAAGGAAACTGCTTGGACAATATAACAACCAGGAGCACATACTAGAATAAAAGTCCATACATATCTTGATGAGGGTAAAAGAGGAAAACAGAATTTAGGTGAAAAGGAGTTAGCCTCATGAGTAGTTAAAGACAAAGAAGGAAGGAATGGACTGTGCTACAGTAATGGACATGGACTGTAATACAGTGTGAAAGGGATAGCACAGCAAACACATACAACTAACATCACCTGCAGATGAAGAGGAGAAGGAATACTCTTAAAGAGAAATAGAAAATAAGGAACATTAGGAAAGAGGAGGAAACAGATGTAAAGTAAAGAAGTACAACATGAATGTCTAACTCAGAAGCACCAGAACATGGAGGCAGCCAATGCATCTGGAAAGGGTAAAAGGGAATAAAGGGTAAAAGAGGGGAAGGAAAGATGATGTAGTATCAAAGAATCAAGGCAATAAGGAAAAGGAAACAACACTCAACATAAAAATCAGACCACACCATCAGAGACCAAACAATAGTCAGGCATGAAATTGAAGAATGGGAAGGTTGGGATATAAAATCAGTGAAAGTGATTGTTCAAGGAAGAAGGGAAGGCAGAGGAGGAATAACTGAAAAACAAGCAAGAGAAGACCACAGATAAGCAGGCCAGGAATGAGCAATCTGAAGAACCAAAAACAGAATGTTGAAGAATAGGGAAGTAAACTGACAAAGTAATCAGAAAAGATGATAATGAAAGGGAATGTGTTCAACCAAATCCAGGTGAAGACAACCATGGCCAAAACCTGATGAAAGGGAGCAGAAAACCAAACCAACTGATGGAAAGAGATGTTAAATGTACACATGAGATACAAACCACCAAACACTAAGTCAGTGAAAATAAGAAATTAAAGGGAACACTTCATCATGTAAACCCATTCTGTTCAGGAAAACAATCTGCAAAAAGTGTGAAGACACCATGTATGTGACACAGCAAATTAACCTGAATATCACTGAACCAAAAGATCCAAGTAAAAAAATGTAAGGATCCCAACTAAGCATACTGGGGAAATATGAGCAACAACTGTTTAGTAGTCAGACTGAAACATGATCAAACAATCACAAGATAGGAAACAAGGTTACCAAGGCCAACAAACAATAAAAAGCTCTGGAACAGTGATAAGAAGTGAACAAACAACCTCATACCAACAGCCTGAAAAGAAAGAAAGGGAGCAGACAAAAGCTACAGAATGGCTCATACCAGAGAATAAAGCAAAGAGGAAAAGGCTGCATTTGTCTTGGAAGGGTAACTAAGAATCCTTAAAAAAGTGAGGAAGTAAGAAGACTGAATGGAAGGACCATTGATAAGGAGTTAACAATTCTTCAGAATAGTGAGGAGCCAGTTGTCCTTGGAAAAGGGAAAGCACAATCCCAGGTCACAAATTAGTAAAACAAAGGCCCAAACTAACTGATAAAGAGATGTCAAAGTCAGCCCAAAGGAAAAGGTACAAAATCAGTCCCCCATTCCACAATGCACAAACCAAAAAAGGGACAATAACACAATGTGATAAAATATGAGGAAAAATATTGTAAATAGCATTCACAGTCATCCAAAAACCCTCAAGTAAAGGCTAATCAAAGGTAAGGTAGGATTCCTTGGTAAACTGAAAAGTGTAAACAAATGGAGTGAGATAGGATAGGCCAACGACCAGGTCCTAGTTCCAAAAAAGATAAGATTATATTCCCCAACAGTGTGAGGACATCTAAGAGTCTGGTGGATGAGGAGGGAAGGGATCAACCAACAAAGAAAAATGCTGGCATGACCAGGGATCCTGAGGAAGAAAAAGCCCAATATACAGGCTGCACTGATAAAAATGTCAAAAGATGAATTCATTACAGACTGGACCTAATGGGCTGTCTCCAGAAATGATGTTGGTGTGCATTGCATCATTGGAAGAAAACAATAAACTATGGCACAATGGGAAGAAACAAGCTCAAAGAAGGGAAGATCTGTTGAGAGAAAAACTGGTAGCACATGGTCAAAACAAGAGAAACATCTACACCTGAATACTGTAAAACAAGAAATAAGAGTTAGGTATGGGAGTGGAGAGGGACAAACATGCCACGTGGGCATATCATGTTCCTACTGCTTAACAAGTGATGCATGAGAGACATGTTAGAATTTTCTAATTCCAACAGGTGGGAGTGTAAGGCTTGTAGAATGCATGAGTGTTATGTAAATATCATGTAAATGTTATGTAAACAACAACCATGTCGAGAGTGTTATGTAAATGTTATGTAAACGACAATCGTGTCATGTCGTGTTTGAATTTCCATATTTATATTATTGTTTCGAGGTTTAAACCTGTGAAATTTAAAATTATATTTTAGAATTAATTAAAATTCATTTAGAATTATTTATGTAGAAATTTCTAGAACTAGGTAGATTGATCACTTGTATTGGCCTGGTGTTTGTACTGTGGAATTCTGGGAAGTTACGCGATTAGTATATAAACAGACGGCGATACGAGGGAAAAAGTCATCCATTTTTACTCGGATCAAGAAGTTTTCTCGTTTGAGAAAGTTTAAACGTTTGCCGTGTGATTATTCAAATTGAATTTGTGAATAGAGCTTGATCAACTAAAGCGTTGAATTTATTTTATTGCGTCAATCTTTATAATTCAGTCGAATTATGGATTATACTGAAAGCCAACACATATTGGACTGTGAATTTTTTTGAAAATACCCATTCAAACTTTGTAAATTTCTCCGTGGGACTAAATTTCCCGCCTAGATTGGAAATTTGGATTTCGGATTTGGACACTCATTCTGGATCATATTGTTAAGCATAGGCCAGTACCTTTTTGTATTATAAGAGGTTTCGAAGGTTGAAACTGGATATCTGTTATTGCTATTGGATAATTTATTTTGTGTTTATCACATATAAGTAGATCATTGTAATAAAATTATACAAGCTGGTATCTGTGTCTTTCTGTTGCGTTCAGTCCACATAAAAAAATATAACAACGAGTAAAAAAAAATTGACAGTTAGAGGGCAGTACCAAATGAGAATGGCTAATTTTGTGTGAAAAATAAGTTCCCTATCAGAACTGCAGTATGTGGAGAGCAATATCATGTCTACAAATCAAGACATTTCCATCAGCAACTTCACAAACAAACCACAAGATGTTAGCTAAATGAACTTTTGAAAAGCTCACCTGATAACATGGTTGATAACAATGGGTTCTGGAGGGTGCAAAAGTTGATGCAAACGCTGAGGAATTTCTGCAAACTTAAGTCTTGAACACTGGAAAATCTTTGAAAATGTCAAAGTTACACTTTGTTCCTAAAACCTTTTGAAAGTCAGGAAACTGTTTAATACTTGTCAAAATAAGCCAATACAACATTAAAATAACTTTTGCCACAAGTGTTGAAAATGCATTTCTGATATAATTAAATTATAATACTTTTTTCAATTTATTTGTCTTAAACAGCAAGATAAAATTAGTAGATTTGTTTTAGCAAAGGATGAGAAGTGACAATCTTTCTTATCAACCATAACTAAAATTGTAGAATTAATATTTACAACAATTTTCTGAGTTATAGGTGTAAAAGTAAAATGGAAAATGTCTCTACCTGCTCTAGATACTTGTCACAATTAATATACTCTCGTTCATGAGCATCTTGCAGCTTGTGTGATTTGATGTACTGCCACAGAGCATTAATAATAACTGGCCGTGTTTGAGTGTGAATACCCAAAAGTCTGGCTAGTCGAGGGTCCAACTTAAACTGTAAAGGCTACAAATGAAGGAATGCAAAGCATTCATGAGAAAAATATCAACATAAAAAAATATAATTAGATACATCGATTTGCATTTTTAAAGAAGAAACATCATGATAATTTATAACTAAATGAGTCTATCACACCAAGGTTTAAAATTCCTCTAAAATTGATTTTAAGAACCAGGATAAGTGAAATTTTCTGATCTCCACAGCTGCTGAATAGTCTATAAATGCCGTGGATGAAATCACCAATCACAGGCCAGACATGAATATTGACAGCACCAATCACAGGCAATCAAAATGGGTAGCTGTCATTGGCCATCTTTCATTTCTGCACCAATCATAGCCCGTCTTGCACATCGCTACGCCATGAAGCTGATCTTGCGTAGCCTTCGCAGACGCACAATGCGTACATCTATAGCCTTTCCAGTTGGTTCTGTTTCCATTTTTACGTTGTTATAAACTCAAATATATGTTTATATCTCAAAATATACCTGTTTTTTTTCTTTACACTATTAATTATATTTATTTTTAATATTTTAATGGTATTTAATGCTATATTTTAGATTTAATGTTTATTATTTTATATATACATGTATTTATATATATTTATATGTATGTGGGGGTCGGCTGAGCCCGCGAAGTGGCAAGGGAACACTGTACAAAAGGACAGGAAGGTAGGGGTTAGTTTTCAACTTGATATAATATACATTACCTTTTTGACTTTAAAAGAAAAATCCATTACACAACTGATTGAAAGACACTTCAAAGTCACAATACTGTAATAAACAGATTGCAATTAGTGAATTATGCTACTACCCATGCTTTCAGATATATTACATAGAGTACCACTACTGGAAGTGAGTTGTATAGTGTACTTGTTAACAAATAGTGCAGAAATAAATTATGCAGCATGTAACATGTGTAGCAATTAGATTTCATAAAAAAGCATTCATATTTTCAAAAATTCAGTAAAAATCACTAATTTTGTTTCTATTTTAATAAAACATAAAAAAACGAGTAAACAAGTTAGAGAATATTTTACAGTTAAGTGAAATGATAAACTTCCATTTAAATAAAAAACAAATAGTACAAAATGTTTCTTCTAATGTGTTGGCTTGGCATGGCTTGGTGGTCATGGCGTTCGACTAGTAAGCTGAGGGTCACGGGTTCTAATCTTGGTTGCACCAAACATTCTCGTCCTTTCAGCTGTGAGGATATTATAATGTGATGGTCAATCTCACTAATGGTTGGTGAAAGAGTAGCCCAACAGTTGGAGGTGGGTGGTGATGACTAGCTGCCTTCACACTCGTCTTAAACTGCTAAATTAGAAATGGCTAGTGCAAATAGCCCTCATGTAGCTTTGTACAAAATTCAAATGAATAATGAATAGTGGGATTGATTATTACATTATAATGCCCCCATAGCTGAAAGGGCAAGCATATTTGGTGTGATGAGGATTCAAACCTGTGAACCTCAAATTACAAGTTGAGTGCCTTAACCACCTTTCCATACCGGGTTATTTATAAAATAAAAGTAAACATACCTGATAATCTAGCAATAACAAAATGGTGCAACGAACATTTTTATCCCCTGGACGCTTTACCTGGAACCCATCTGTTTCTGTTGTTGTTGGAGTACGATGCCACTACAAAAACAAAATGTTTTTTTAGAAAGTGAACTATTATTAGCTAATTCTAATTGGTATTATGCATGAAATTCTGAAGTAGATGGAAAATATTTGTCAGATATACCACTTTTAAAATTGAACATTTTTAAATTTAAAACACAGGTACAATATTAGTAATGTACAATGACAAATGTGTCCAGCAAATGAAATTCTTTATGTTATATTCTAATATTTAAATGTAAAATGAATTAACAAACTAATTACATTTGGAAAATAAAAATTTTGAAAATGTACATTTTACAAAATCAATACCTAACACGTTGCAGAGACCATCATTAGCTTGTCTGTTTGTGATAGGGCACAAAATACACAAAATGGTATCTGTACTCTTCTCACAATGGGTATTGAAAGCTGGTTTCTAGCATCATAATGAAGTTAGTGTTGTACTATCAACACATCTCTAACACTCAACATTTTTAGAATATGGACTGATAACTATCAAATTCTGACCCAAACCAGTAGATCACTTTCATCATAAAGGCTATTATATTATCCTACAAAACATCTTTGACGAAATTCTAAAAAAGTCTCACCTATAAGACTGAACCAATAGAAGTTATCAAGTGGTTATCAATTATGCTAAACTTACAGTTAATAAATGGGAATACTTTTTGAAACTGACCAGAACAATTGGTATTAGCCTTAGAACAAGAGGGTGCCTATAAAATAGGCTAGCAACCTATTATTCTTGAAAGAAAATAGTTTGCATCAGTGCAATGTGTCAGGTGACTTGTAATAAAACCAAAATTTTTCAAATTTCATAAGCAAAATCCTTGTAATGTCTAAATATTTTTAACAATTTTTTTCTTAGAAAAAAGTTCCATCAGAGTTTGTAACCACCATATAAACTATGCCTTCTTCATTCTAAAATGACTACATATTACAACAGGTAAACATAAATGTTTATATCAAATAGCTTACATCTAATAACATTATACATTTATATGGATTTATTATTTTTATCATGTTGACCTTTCAGCCATGCCTGACTAACAGTACAGAAGTTATAAAGACAGTGCATTTGCATTCATGTTACTGTATCCATTAATATAAAACTGACCTTTAGTTTTTACAAAGTGATTTATCTTAACTATTTTCTTTTGTAAAACAGTCACATTTTAATTATTATACATTTTTTATGTATATAGATTAATACAATATGCAAATACATTCTCGTACTCATCTTTCTTAAAACACAGAACAGTAAAGAAAGAAATAAAGCAAACAATTATTTCTTCTAGTTACAACCTTTGTATTCAGTTGCTGCTTGTTGTAGCTTGCTAAGCCTTATAAAAATTTCACGTGAAAGATGTGTTTCTTTGTTTGTTTTAAATTTTGTGCAAAGCTACACAAGGGCTATCTGCACTAGTCATCCCTAATTTAGCAGTGTAAGACTAGAGGGAAGGCAGCTAGTTATCACCACCCACTGCCAACTCTTGGGCTACTCTTTTTTTTTTTTTACCAACAAATAGTGGGATTTACCATCATATTATAATTACCCCACAGCTGAAAGGCCGAGTATGTTTGGCATGATGGGAATTCAAACCCATAGGCCTCAGATTATGAGTCAAGTGCCTTAACCACCTGGCCATGCTGGGCCATGGAGGATGTGAAATGAATTAATTTTATCAGGTTTTATGTCTACATTTGAATAATCAAAAAAAATAAAATTCTTCCATTAACACCACAGAATTCCATCATAGTTTATCAAGTTTTATTACTAAGCTGTATTTGTATTGAAATAAAATATAAAATTTCAAAGAGGCTGAAGATTCAAAGTTACTAGCACAAAGAGAGAGGATGTGGTTATATTTGAAAATGGTTGAGAAAATCACTAAAGGATCATTCTGAGCTTCTGACTGGTTATTCACGTGCAATATATAGATATAATTGCATATGAGGGATTGTTTCCAAGAACAGAAAGAGGTGAGTGAGACCACTGTGTTTGATTCATTAAATACTGATAACTCAGCAAATAGAAAAGTTAAAAGGTTTTCATTTTAAATTCCAGCTTCCAAGTATCAGTAATCTGAGTTCCTAATTCATATAAAACTATAGGCTTTGCATTTTGGCATCACAAATTTCTAACTTGATTCAGTGCTGCATTCAAAATATCACACGATGCACAAAAATTTATGTTTAGGTTTGTGATATGTTAACTTTTCATTAAGAAATTAAATAATGTACAATGTAAGTTGTATTATAATCCATAGTTTCATACTAAACTTAATGACAAATTCATAAAACAGCAGTTTGATTAAATTTCGAATACAAGTTAACAAACATGATGATATGACCTTTCACCTATGACTTGTATGAAAAGGGTGAACATTTACACCATAGATGTAGCAACACTTGACAACCAGACAAGATGGTGATATAAACTTGTTAACAGTATTCTGATGTACAGTACAGGCTCTAACAAAGCTGAATTTAAAATAAAGGTGTAGCTAACTCTAAGTGAGGTAAGAAAATAGTGCAGTGTTCTGAATATGGTCATCATTAATTCTTTAAAACCAAAGCTATATTCATATGAACTCAACAAGACATACTGATGAGCAAAATACACCTCCATCCTTTGCAAGTACCACTATCCCTCTCCAAAAAAACTAAGGTACTTAGAGGTAATGTTTGGTAGAAAACTAAACTTCAACAACTACATTAACACCATAATAAGAGCTACCAGAGGTTTTATTGCACTGAAACTTACAGCAAGAAATATAGCTAAACAATCCATTTGCTTATACTCCAAAGTCATACTTTCCAACCTGAATTACGTGCTAACAACAATCAGTATGAATACTACACAGCTAGATAAGATTACGATATAAAGACCTGTTTAAGACTGGTTATGGGAATATACTTCAACCACTTACATCGATGCCCTATTATATCTCACAAACCTTAATATAATTTAAAAGCAAATTTGTTCACAAGAGCCTTGCACTATATATATTCCAGGTCCATAACCCAAAAAACATCATTGAATCAAGGAAATGTCTAAAACTCCACTCTAGACACATTACTGGGTATATAAAACCATACACAACCACTGATAAATAGTAGTCACCATTTAATTTCAAATCCCCCTTGTAAAGAAAACATCTGATGACACTAGAACTTATGGAAATCAGCCTAAACATAAATGTAAATATTTGGGAGATGTCACAAAGCAAAAATCCTGTAAGTACTTATTTACACACAACAGTGAATATTCACATCTCACAGATGATTACTAGACCACAGAAAGCAAGAGAACTGGTTATTTGCTTATTATATATATCTCATGGAACAACATCATGCAAAAGGACAGTGAAGCATTCAAGTTTTGTATAAACAGCATGAAGATATAAAGCAAGTTTTGAAAGCAATGAAACACAAATACAGTTCCACCAATATAATATTTGTAACTTAATGAGTAAAAATAACAGTGGTTACTCTCCAGGTGGATGAAAAACAGAAAACAACTAAACCCTGATACCATCATGTATTTTCAATACTGCACAGTGGCAAAACTAAATGAGGAAGTTGACTATCTCACAAAAGTTGTTTTATCAGATCCTACATAATACTACTTCTCAGCACTAATAAAGTGAAAGTGACAACTATGAAAAATTTTCAATGATGTTCATAGGAATGAAACTTTTGAAAAACAAAAAAATCATGCGGTGTTGTAAGGAAAAGGAAATGATAAGGAATCAACAGAACAGTATACACCAAATGACCACCAATAACAGAGCTCTATGATAGCCTATTTGTGAACACCTGGGATTATCATTTAGTACCCTACACAATATACTGTAATTTGATTGAATTCCACAAAGTTCCTAAACAGAATTTTATATGGTAAATCAGAAATAGTTGTCAGACATTCTGTTGCTTTTTTCACCATTGTCATTATACCTCTTATACATAACTTAAAATGCTCGTAGTTATGAAGAGCTTCACACTTGTATTTTTCACAACAGTTTCTTTCATAAAAGTAACACTGAGTTAAAACCTTTTGTTTTTTCTAGAATCATAATTCTTGTTATGATAATAAACTTTCTAGCCATTCAAAATGACTAACACAAATGAACAAGGTTATTTAAATGTGCACCATAAATAAGAAGAAATATTTCATAATACATCTTTATTACCTGGTATTTTATTGAAAAATAATTATCTGTGTCACACACATATATAACTTTATTTATTCGTCCTATGTTTTTCTTCAGACAAAAGTACAACCTTTGAAGACAATGCTTCTTACCTCTACTAAATGGTTGTCTGGTCCATACAGTTCTTTGTCTAACTCAATAACCAAACTCTTGAAAAAAGAAGAAAATTTCCGCTTCACTTGTTTTTGATCAGACTTTGGAACACTTGGCTACATATACATCAAAAGAATAACAGAAATTACTCATGCATGTTAAAGAAGACATGTTGACATCAGTTATATTTGGTCAAATAAAACTGCTATTCTAAAGAAAAAAGTGTTCTGGTTTTATGCACTTAAAAAAATTTAGTTTTCTGTGTGATGTGTCATTAACAGAGATGGAACAGAAATAAGTTTATGCACATAAAACTAAAAGGTCTGTAAAGTTAAAAAAATCTTGGCCTTCATTATATGTATGCTGAGAAGCAAATCAAATGATCAGACTACACAGTTACTTCCCCTTGATCTTAAGACTCATGTGTTCTTTTAAACACCAATACATTTGCAACCAAATGACAAAACTAAATATGGTAAGAATCAAGTCTTTTAAAAGTACTTTTTACATTCAATCTCTTAAGATTCGTGTACATTACAAAAATGATAAATAGCTTCTCCTCAATACTAACGTCATCAAGGAGACGACCTTCAACTCGAAGTTCCCAAGATGGAACAGTGGGTTCTTCACCGCACTCTCCTTCTGGCTTTCCAGGATAAAATGTGTTGGAAATGAATATCCGCAGCTTTCGTTTTTGCTAAAGAAACAAAATTTTCATGACACAAGCTTATGTAGTCTTAAATATAAATACAGTAAACAAATTTACTGACAAACAGTAAATGTTCATGTTTAAAATAAATAACCATTATGCTTTCCTCTCAATTTTTAAAGCACATTTTTTTTTTCACTTTCATAAATCTAACTAATATGCTACCAATTCTATTCTATCAAATTACTTTTATATAATAATCTATTTTATGTTTAAGTAAGAGAAACTTTTGGTCATTGAAATGAGTTATAGTTATGTTTTATCATGCTTAAGCTACTTGTTATACAAATATGTTGAAACAACTAAACTGTGAATACAAATTATTATAAACAACTTTAAAAATACCATTTTCTTCTCCAATTTATTCTAGAAAAACTTAGCAGTGTATGTAATTATTTATACTAAGGTTGTGGTGATTGGGTTTCAACCCTTGTCATGGTTAATATCAGCTAAACCTAACTATTAGTTAATTTTTTTTTATTTTTATACAACTAGATACTAATTAATAATTTGTGCCTATCTTAGGTGTGTTCTGCTATTAAACTTGGTACTATATTAAAGAAATATCTGACAACAACTATTCCTGTATAGGTAGAAGTTGACATTTAATCTTGGGTCTTTCTCCAACGTAACTTAGATAAAATAGGTTTTTGAATGTCTGAAAGAAACATTCATGTTTAGCTCACACTAGATTTGAATGTATCAGTTGGAAAGAACAATGTATTCAGGCAGTTTCAAATTATATAAAATTTACCTTCATGGGTCGTTTGAGAGCTTCCTGAATATCCAAGCGCTTCCTCATAATAGTGAAGTCCAGTTTCCTTTCAAAAGCCAGGAGGTCCATGTAAGCCTGAGATTCTGGGACTAAATCTCGAACCTTTTGTGGAAGAATCTTGTCTGCTAACTTTTTCTTCTTTTTACTACTTCCACTGGATCCTCCACTTCCACCACCTACAGTACCTCCTCCAACAACTGATGGAGTAGATGTCACTGGTCCACTGTAATAGAGATAATTACACTAGATGAACAGCATTTAAGAGATTTTAAAACCTACCCATAAAATCACAAAACTTTAGCATAAAAGAAATGCAATATAGGTTATGAATTGCAAAAAAAAATGTTCAAAAACCTGTTTAACATATTTTTATCACCAATATTTCTTCAACCAATAAATAGAACACAAGATTTGAACCTTTATTTTAAAGCTTACTTCTATGGCTATCATCACTTTTATTTATTCCTGGTATATCAGTTCATAAATGCTACTTAAAACACTAATCATTAGCTAAAATGAGGCACATTGAAAATTTTCAGATGTTGGAAAGGTTATTCTGGATATCTATGTACACACAAAACAAATACTATTTTATATACTGCTCTCTTCAAAAATATTTCTAACAACTTTTATAAATTACAAAGTAGAGTTGCCATCGATCGAGATGAACCAAAAGTCACTTATCGACAAAAAACAAATGCTATCTCAAATGTTTTTATAAAAATTTGTTGAATACTAAGTAAACCTGTCAAGAGTGAAAAAAGAGATCATTTCATAGACAGAGAGAAAAAAATTAAAGAAATAACCCTAATTACTTATGGTATAGGTTTGTCTGGTTTATTGCAAATTCTTTCAATTTCATGGAAAACAAGTTACAATTACTTTCTTGGATATTTTTTCTCTTCAAAGAAGTTGTAAACACAAATAACCTTTCAGATGCTGGAGGACCCTGACTTCTATTCTCTTGTCCTCTTTCTCCAGCTGAACGTTTTCGAGATGAATCTATTACCACTGATCCTTGGTGAGGTATACGTCCTGGAGGATAAGGATGAGGGGGTGGCATTCCTTGGTTCATATGTGATGGCATTGCCTGTGGACGAGTTGGTGGTGGTGGTGGACCACTCTGCATTCCCATTCCTGGAGCAGGTGGATATCCTGGACGCTGAGGGACATGCTAACAAGAAATACATCAATTCACAATCAATCATAAAAATAAACTTTTTACAAAAATTTGTCAACTATAAGAAGGCTAAAGATCCTTCGAAAAAAGTCAGAACTCCTAAAATCTTAATTTAATAGTAAATATAAACATAAACACATGAAACACCTATAAGACATTTCAGAATTTTATCTTCAGTAAGCTAGAAGTGGTAAACATATAAAATAATCCAATTTTCAAAAAATCTAACTAAATATACTCTTACAAATAAATTTACCTGAAAACCTTGAGCTGGAGAACCATACTGTCTTACTGGAGGTGGTGGAGCATGCTGCATAGGTATTGGTCGTTCAGGAGGTCTCATTGCTGGACCACCATGAGGGTTAGGTGTTGGCCCAGGACCCATGGGCTGAGGTATTCCAGTTGATGAAGGTGGAGGTGCTGGTTGGGGTGCTCCAGACAGGCCTTGGGGTGGAGGTGGAGCCATGGGATAAGGAACAGGTCCTGGTACAACAGGTGCAACTCCAGGTCCAGGCTGAGGAGGAGGTGGTGCAGTTGGATATGGTCGATTCATGCCAGAAGCCATTCTTTTAAAACTGAACAAACCATTCAAATACTTTAAATACATATTAACATATAAGCTTAACTGAGAAATGTTTAGGCTTAACTCTAGAAGAATAAGCTCAAAAATGACCTGAATACAACATGACCCCTACAGCATCCAGTTGGTTATGATAATTTTTTTAAACTGCCCCAAGAAACTATTTTGTGTTGATTCCTAGACGCAATAATCTAATTATCAGCACTGGTATATTATAGACTTATCTCAAACAGATAGTTTATACAGGTTAAGTTGAAAACTAAGGATAAATGGTGTGCTTAGGAAAATCACAAAAGGAAAACAATGCTTGTGATTTTAAAATTCCTTAATACATTTTGTTGGTATATCAGCAGCTGGTGGAAATGGATCAACTAGTGGTGATAATGAAAAAGAAAATAAGACAGCAGACAAACTTAATTCACATAAAGTTTGAGATCAAGTCACAAGCCGACATGAATCTCCTGGTTTTTGAAAACAAACTAGACTTTGCTATCACAAGAAAATGGTTAAATATTCAAGAAGCTCTCAAATAGTTCATGGAGGTAAATTTTATATAAACATTTGTGTCCAAATAAAGTTGTCTGAGCCCTGATTCCAGCCCTGCCAAGGTTTCTATTTGTGTCCCTTTGTCCTACCATTCTCACTCTTAAGAACAAAGCAATAACATATTGACATATCAATACCTTTAACAATCTTAAAACACTTCCACATGTGTACTCTTGTAAATGTAACTTTTTCAAAAACACATTTAACAGATTAAAAATTATGTAAATTAAGTACATATATCATTTTCTGGTACTCCTATTATCCATGAACATGTGTATGTAATCATGAGTTCAAAAGAAACACAAATTTTTCTTGGTAATAAAACAAATATAAAGCATGAGAGATCTGATCATATTCACTGTAAATTGATTTTGAAGTTACACAGCTTTTTTCTAGGATATGATAAAATTATTTGCATTCCTCTAATATGTGGAGGCCTTCCACAATACCTCTTTCAAACACTACCAAAGAGCTATGATTCATTGAAACAACCACCTCCTGCAGAAGCAGTTGCAAATCACATAATATACAAGCCTCCACATCATTCATAGATTTTTTTCTTTATTGAAATTACAAGTTTTAGTGAAGAAAAACTTACAAATGTGTTATACATATATCACTGGCTGGCAATTCCCAAAGTTCAAAGTTACTGTTGAACTAAAAATTATAGTAGTCCCGTTTTCTTAATGTTACCAAAATGATTAATATACTAAATATACAGTGTCTTTTGTAGACCTTAACAGGGTATCAGTACATAAATAAGAAAGGAATGAACCTAGCAAACAGCACCATACTGTTAATTAAAACCTTAATAATAATACAGTGTCCTTAAGATAAAGAGCCCAAAATTGAACATAAAACTTCAAATAAAGCCTAAACAGTGATCAACACAACTAAGTTATAACATCTTTATAATAAAACTCAATATTTTAGTAAATATCACCTAAATTACTATTTGTTTGACAATATCAACAACACACGACATAGATGACTTATAAGATTGGTCAACCAAAATATCAATTTTTTTTTCTCCCATAATACTGTTACACTTATTTCCAGCAAAATTAAACTATTAATTCAAATTGTGATAACTCATATGAATTACTTCACACATCATAATATTTAATTTGATTGAGTACAACGTACAAAAACCCTTTGTTTTCTTACATCAAGCCATTTTTCAATTCAGATAGGCAATTCATCTCACACACCTAGACTTTTTAAATACTGTTTAAAAAAAACCAAGATACATCAGTTCCATTTAAAAAGATTAGTAAGGAAAATTTTCCTCTAGTGAAATCACAATGGATACCAGACTATTTTAAGCTTTGTTAAATAAACTTGCAAAGCATCTTCATTTTCAAAAACTTTTCCTACCACTAAAATGAAACTTGGAGGCCTAAAACTACTTGGTTGATTGATTGAGTGTTTTATGGCACAAAGCAACGAGGCTATCTGCACCAGACATCCGGTAAAAAAGTAAAAAAAAAAAAATAAATGTAGTAAAAGACATAAATGGAAATGATGGTAAAACAATAAAGTATAAAACCAATGTTGACACCTAGTCTACAACGTTAAGATAGAAGGCAGAGTATAAGAAGTTGTAAGGTATTTACTCTAGCAAAAAGGTAATGATCATAACCTGCCAGGAAGACTAACAGGTAAGTTCAAGACTCGCCGTCAGTCACCTGAAGTTGGTCTTTCCAGTCCTGGTTCCGGGTTATGTGTCATAGCAACCAGTATCAAAATGTAAAAGAATAGAAGTTTTAAAAGACACATAGCAAAATTGCAACAATGAGTAGCCAAATGTCCAGTAAAAAGATAAAAGTCAAGTAAATGGAGTAAAATTTGTAAAAGTAAATGAAGGTAAAAACAGCAATTAAAACAGAAAATGGTGTAAAAACCAATGGTGACATCCAGTCTTCAAAGTTATAAATTATTTACTCTAGCAAAATGGTAATGATCATAACCCGCCAGGAAGACTAACAGGTAAGAATAAAAACCACAGTCAGTCACCTGAAGTTGGTCTTTCCAGTCCAGGTTCCAGGTTATGATTCAATACGGCCAGTACTAAAAAGTAGTAAAAGTGTGAAACGATATGCAGCAAAAGTATAATAAAAACTCGTCAGGATGACTAACGAGTAGTTCAAACTGTAGCATTAGTCACCTGAAGTTGGCCTTTCCAGTCCTGGTGTCGAGTTATTTATTGTTCTGGCCATTGTCCAATGTCAAATTGAATGAGAGAGATTAAAACTGTAAAAAAGGAGCCACAATTAAAGAGGTGTAATGAATAAATATGCAACCCTTAAATGAGATTAAAAAGATTAATGGCCATTAATAAATTAAAAACATTATCAAGGTGGACAGAGTCACCATCACCAATAACTCTGTCCAATGTTACAGACTAACCCTGGGAAAAAATATGTTTAAAATATTGCCGTCGTTGAGAATTGTAACGATGGCAAGAAAGTAAAACGTGGCTGATAGTGATTTGAGTGTTACACAAACTACACATTGGTGCATCAGTTTCAGATAAAAGAAAATGATGAGTTAAAAAACTGTAACCAATGCGTAGCCTAGTGAGAACAACTTCCTCCTTCCGAACTTTATGGAAGCTGGATGGCCAAACTCCAATTTTGGGTTTGATTTGAAAAAGTTTGTTGTTGCGTTGCTCACTCCAAGTGGACTGCCAGCTGGCACGGAGCCGAGCCTCGAAGACAACACCATAGTCCATGTACGGAATAGGCATAGGGGTGATGGTGCTGAAGCAGACATATTTAGCTGCCATGTCTGCAAGCTTATTCCCGCAAATACCAACATGGCCTGGTATCCAGAAAAACTGGATTGAAGTAGCTGCTAATGAAAAATGTATTGCCCACCGAGGAAGGAAAACACATTCCCAGGTGGGATGCTTTGGTAAGGAACGAAGTTTCGAAGCATATTGTAAAGATAGTAGCAAACAACGAAAGTGTAGAGAAGGTTCATGAGATTCAATGTATACACTTTGAACTGTAGAGGTACGGAAAGCCCCAGTGCAGAGTTGAAGTCCTTGGTGATGAATGGGATCCAGCATCTTTTAGGCCAAGGGTCTGGCAGAGCCATAGACCATTGATCCATAGTCAAGTTTCGATATAATAAGAGCAGGATATATCTTCAACACTGAACAGTGATCTGCCCCCAAACTGGTAGAAGAGAGGAAATGAAGGATGTTCAGTGCTCTTGTGCATTTGACCCGAAGCTGCTTTAAGTGTGGTATAAAGGTCAGTTTAGATCAAAGATAAGCCCCAAGAACTTTGTCTCCGGGACCACTGGCAGCAAAACTTCACCGATATGAAGTTCAGGAACAGGGTGAATACCTCGTCGTTGGCAAAAGTGCATGCATACAGTTTTGGAGAGAGAGAAATTAAAGCCGTTCACCACAGTCCACTTCCGTTCACGATTGAGGGCAGTTTGTAGTTGCCGCTCAATATATCTCATGTTTGACGACTGACATGAGATGTGAAAGTCGTCAACATACAGCCCATTCGCAACAGTGAGAGGGAGTTGTTCAGTGATGGCATTTATCTTTATACTGAAGAGTGTGACACTTAATACACAGCCTTGAGGGACTCCAAGTTCCTGTACAAAAGAACGGGAAAGTGTCGAACCCACACGAACTTGGAATCTCCTGTCCATTAAAAATTTTTTAATAAACATGGGTAGATGGCCACGTAACCCATATGTATGGAGGTCTCGCAAAACGCCATACCTCCATGTGTTGTAAGCCTTCTCTACGTCAAAGAATACTGATACAAGATGTTGGCGGTTGAGAAAGGCTTCTCTGATAGATGTTTAAAGACAAATTAGGTGGTCTGTGGTAGAGTGCTGTTGACGTAACCCAAACTGGGTGGGCGAGAGGAGGTTGTTTGATTCAAGGAACCAAACAAGATGAGCATTAACCATCCTTTCTAAGGTCTTACAGAGACAGCTCGTCAAAGCAGTTGGACGATAGTTTGAAAGAATCTTTGGATCTTTCCCTGGCTTAGAGAAAGGCAAAATAATAGCCTGGTGCAGGCATCAGGAAAAACATTCTCTTGCTAGATCTAGTTAAAGACAATCAGAAGGATATCAAGAGAAGCTAGAGGTAGATGATGCAGCATGTCATAATGAATATCATCAGGTCCAACAGATGTTCTGGCAGACCGATGAAGGGTCATTTTTTACCCTTTAGGGTAAAGAGACAATAATAGTCAAAGAAACAGTCAGTTTGAAAGGAAAGAGGTGATCGCTCTGCCCAAGTCTTGATGGCCAGAAAGGTGGAGGAACAAGCAAAAGTGCTAGATACCTGGCAAAAGCTTTCACCTATAGTGTTAGCAATGTTCCGGACAGCAGTCACCTCCAGACCATCAGAGAGTAAGATCAAGAGGGGGACAGAATTGTAATGCCCATTAACCTTTCGAATCCTGTCCCATATGATCTTAGAACTGGTGGTAAAAGATATGCTTAATCCAAGATTCCTTCTGGCTTTGACGTCTTACCCACCTAGCATGTGCACAGGCCTGTTGGAAAGCAACCCGGTTTGAAAGTGTGGGATATCTACGAAAAGTATCCCAGGCCCATTTTTGAGCCTTCCGTGCAAAGTGGCAAGCAGGATTCTACCATGGACAAGGATATCGTGGAAAATGTGTCGAGGTTTTAGGAATACACTGAGCAGCTGCATGTATAATACAGTCAGTTACCGCTGTTACACAGTCGTCTATTGATGGATGATTTACGATGGCAGGATCAAGTTCTGCGAGAGCATTGAAAGTGGACCAGTCTGCCTGATCCAGCTTCCACCGGGGCACACGGGTAGGGTGGCATCAACCACGGCCAGTCTCTCTCAAAAGGATCGGAAAATGATCACTGCCTTGTGGATTACTGTCAACCCTCCATGAAAAATGGGAGAATAATGAAGGGGAGCAAACTGAGAGATCAATAGCGGTAAAGGACTGACTAGGTGCATGAAAGTGAGTGGAAGAACCAGTGTTGAAAAGAGAAAGATTGTGATCAGAGAGCATCCGCTCTACAGATTGACCCCTCCCATCAATAACAGCACTTCCCCAGAGGGGATGATGTGCATTAAAATCCCCCAGGATTAGAAATGGAGATGGCAACTATTCAACAAGAGCATCAAATTCTGATTGATCGTATGTCTCTCCAGGGTACAGGTTCAGAGAACAAACAGTGATGGTATGACCCAAGAAACATGGATGGCTCCAGCCTCCAAGGGTGTATTGAGTGACAAAGACAGAGTAGGCACATGTTTATCAACCAACAGTGACACCCCTCCATGTACTCGACCATCACACAACCTGTCATTTCTGTTCAGAGAAAACTGCCGAATGGAGACTATCAGCAGATTTGAGAAATGTTTCTTGTGAAGAAAGACAAACAGAATGGTTGGAAGCAATCAACTTTTTTAACCACGGAGGTCAAAAGGCTTTTCATTTGTTTTGAAAACGATTCTCTTGGAGGCACAGAGAGATCTGTCTGCACTCCCACTGTAGCTGTGGAATGAAGTGCAGCAGCATATGTCTGAGATGGAGTTGTGGACAGCAATTTCCAAGCCTCAGGATAACTAATGTTATGTGTTGTTTTCAAACACTGCACCTCTTTTTCTTCCAACCATTTTGGGCAAGAATGAAAGTAAGAGGGGTGAGAACCATTGCAGTTTACACAATGCACGTTCATGTCACAGTCATAGGCATCGTGGTCCTTGCCTCCACAACGAGCACATGTCAGGGAACCACGACAAGAAGTCTTTAAGTGGCCAAATCTCTGACATTGGAAACATCGAAGAGGGTTTGGAATGTATGGCCAAACCCTGCAAATGAGATAACCTGCCTTGATGGTGGCAGGTGCACGTGGTGAAGTAAATGTTAAAACGAGGGTATTTGTTGGCAGTGTAACTCCATCTTTGCGAGTGGAGATGTGCCTCACTGCAGAAACTCCTTGAGTGGAGAGACCAGAAAGAATCTCTGACTCGGGAATGTTCTTCAAATCCATTTCAACAATAACTCCTCATGAAGAATTCAAAGTAGCATGGGGTGTAACCTCAATAGGTATATCCCCAATTGCCTTTGAGTTCAAGAGGAGTTCACTGTGTTGGGAAGTGGATGTTTCAACCAATGTCACCAGATCGAAGCTTCTTTACTGACTTTGGAGAGCCAGCAAGTCCCTCTAGTCCCTTTTGAATTAAAAAAGGGGACATTTGCCCTAAAGGTTTTTCCGAAAGAGAATGCAATATAAGAAAATGAGATACGTGTGTTACTGATGTTGAAGATTGCTGTTCTGAGTATTCAAGACATGGTCACTTACCCATTGACTTTTTTTACAATTTTATTTAAATTTTATGGAGAATCCATAGGAAAGAGGAAAAGTTTCGTTACCCACTGACCCCACCCACCATGGAGCCCTACAAGGGGACGCACTACAAAGTCATGTAAGGACAATGCAGCAACGCCAGGGTTTCGTGAGCACTATACCCAAACACCAGCATCAGGCACAATGTCCACAACACCCATTGAGAACTTCTAACACTGGTACTTTGTTGGCTCTCGCCCAAGTGGACCATCCGATTGACCCAAGGGGGCCACCTAAGGGCCTCCCATCTACAGGAATTCGAGGCCAAAGTGGTGTGTTAGGGTTGGACCCCTCAACCACCAGGATCCTCTCCTCCCCTTCACAGGTCGCCACGCACGGCAAACACGTGGGTGGATGTTTAGATCCCAGAGAAGGTAACCAGGCAGAACAGAACCTTCCCTGGGAGGTCCCCTCACCACATACAGGAATCCACACCGAGGGGTAAACTGCTTGGAAAATATTTATTACCTCATCAAACATTCATAATAATTATATGCAAAATTTATATTACTTAATATTATAAACTTCATAAATAATAATAACTTACTTACATACTATTTATTATGAAACTGTATGCAGATATAGATAGACTCATAACTATCCAGAGTGATGGATGACACACAGTTTAAACTAAGTTAGATGCTGATTCACATTTATTCAATTACCAGAACTAAGTAAAGTTTAATATTAGTTTCTACTTTCATCCATTATATAAACTAATACAACTGGTACAGTATTGAGCATTTCAAAATATTTCAAATGGAAGATTTGCAAAATGTCTTCTACATGTGGTTTTACTACAACTGGAAGTTACCATCCATTCCAACGTACTCATTATGAATACTCTACCTAAACAATCTATCAAATAACTGCAAAATACTATTGACTTAATACTGCATTACATACATTACATAGCACACTACACTACATGTAGGAAATCCCAGAGAAGTATAGATCCTGGCAACAGAATTATGTGAATGGGAAATTAGTCTGTAAATGTCTTCCCCATAAACAATATACAAATTGTTGTACTCCAACCAACAAATGAAAAATTTCTACATTAATAACACACTAATACAAGTAACCCTAGTTCCATAAGCTATAAGTCAACTTTAACAAAAATCATGATGACTGATAAACTTTTCTTCTGCCATTTGGCAGCAACCAGCAACCAAATGTTAAAACCAAAAACAGGTGTTGGTTCAAACTGGTCAGACCGAAAAGGATTAGTTGTACATAAAATATTAACTCTCTTCTTGCTCCACTCTGGTTTGTGTAATTTCACTGGATCCACAATCATTTTATATTTGTAAACACACCAATGACACTTTAAAATGATTTAGTCATTAAATTTGCAAAAACAAAGCCATATAATAAACTCTGTAATGCTTAATACATAATGCAATAACTGATACACAGATATGTTAATCCAAGTCAAATTAACAGCATGACAAAAAATTATGAATAAGGATTGTAAATACACCATACATTGTCTCAGCAACACCACACTTTATGTCCTATCAGAGTGTAAGCAGACAACAGTAATACCATCACGTGTGATCAGGGGAAAAAAATCCATGTTACAATAATCTATGATGAAAGTCATGCAAACAGTATATCAACTACATTATGACATGAAGTAATAAAACAGGTAAAAGTTACTACTGCTACATATTCATCAATTACAGCATTTCAAGTTTACAACCAATGATAAAACAAAACCTCTCCTACAATTTCATAAATACATATGTAAGCTCCTCCTTTGTTTTTAGCATTTAGTTGATAATTTTAATTTTATTTATCCACATAATATAATCCCATTAGTATAAACCTAAAATTGATGAATTTTAAAAAGACTACATTCTATCTTGTGTTTGCATGGATTCCACACAGTCTCAGGTAAGCAAGTAAAACAATAATTTGATATCAGTCATTGACATCTTATTAACATTGTTCCAATAGAAAAGGTGCATGGTGTGGAAAGTTGCTTTAGACAGAAAGTACCAGAAACTAATAGTTCCTAACCATAGATATGTATGAATGTAAATTTGTAGTTGTGAATAAATAAACTTCACATAAATAAAATATTAACCATTCTACATCAAACAATGAATAGAAAATGTCTACAGCCCAAATACACACTGAAGTTGCATGATTTATTTCAAGACAACTGTACTTTCACAAGTTTGAAATGGGCTTTATAAAATACCAAGATGATCATGAAAGTTGCCATCTGTCAAGTTTGTTTTTTTAAATTTAATTTTGAATGAATAGTAGGATTAACCGTTACATTATAATGCCTCCATAGCTGAACGGATGAACATGTATGGTGCAAAAGGTATTCAAACCCACGAACTTCAGATCAACATTTGTTAAAACAAGCAAGCAAATGTGAAAACCAAAACCAAAGTGTCAGTTCAAACTGGCTGGTTCAGCAAGAACCAATGATACATTGAATGATAGCTCTCTCCATGCTCTATTTTGGTCTAGCTGGTTTCATTGGATCCAAAAGCAGTTATCACTTTAAAACACACAAACTTTAAAACCATTTCAAATTCTTTTTACCCATTAAACTGGTAAAAACAAAGGGATCAAATAAACTTTGTATTGTGGATTACATGAAGCACACATTTGATTGATACACAGAAATATATGTCCAAATTGACTGAAAACATATCTAAAACAATGAACAGGGGATTGTTAACAGGCTATTTGCAATCCTGATAACATAGCTTTACATTATATTGCCTGTACAAGTCTGTTGCCCTAAGAACAGTTTGCTACATGTCATTAAATAGTGTGTGGCTACAAATAATGTATCAATTGCATTACGACATGACATACAATAGACAAAGGTTACTTCTGTTATGTACCTGTCAATCACGTATTTCAAATTTACAACCAAAATGATTTAAAAATCTCACCTATTCTTTCATAAGCATAGCTCATACTTCATTATTAACATTTGGTAGCTGACAATTTTTTTTTTATTTATTCATATAAATACACAAGTTTAAAATGGATGGATGTTAATAATACATTTTCCTTGCCTAGACATGGGTGTCACACAATGACAGGTAAAGCAATACATCACTGACACCTTGTTAACACTATTTCAATGGAAGGTAACATGAGTAAAATCTTGATTTACAGGTATGATTTTTAACTGTTTTTCATTAACTATAAACTAAATAACTGAATTTGCATTATTAATCTACTAATTTGTGACTATAAAATCCAATGGTGTACGCGATATCTTTTAGTATATTCATTATTTAAATATCAATAAAAAACCCTAAATACATGTCAAAAATTATAGGCAATATAAAAAATAACAGTGTGAAAATTAAAACTACAAACTTAAAATTAATAAAAAAATCGTTGCATGATAAAATATAAAAATGTCAAGCTATGTTAAATCTTGTGATTGTAATATGAGCCATAGCTAATCTTTTCGATAGTGCTACTCACTCTGACATCATGAGTGACTGTGACAGTTGTCTAACTTCCAAGTTAACTATTGGTGTTAAGAATCAGTATTAATATTACCAGCACAAGCAACCAATAAAATTAAAACTGTTGTGCTGTTATTTGTTGAAGTACATTAGAGACTAAAAAATATATGTTTCTAGAAACCTAATAAACATTTTCTGATGTTGTTGTTTTTAAAACGAATATAATTTAAAATAGTTAAACAAACCTAGATTATCAACATACCACACTTCTTTCTCTTCTTTCGCCAACTACCTACGCCGCAAAATTACTTTTGCGCCATCTGGTTGAACTCTTTAGAAAAATTATAAAAAAAACTATGTAAAAGGCACTATCTATTACTATTTCAGAATACATGGGCAGAATAGGCCAATTATTCAAGCACAAACTATAAGTTTAATTCAACAACAGTAATAAATTAATCTGACTAAAACTGAAGCTTCGATATTTCGTCCACTAAATATTGAATGGTCTGTAGATCGTAAAAAAATAGTATATGTATTTTAATTCGTAAAAATAATAATTTGCACAATCCACAACAATTACAATGAAATTAATGTAGAAAACAACTAGCTAAAAAAATGAAAATTTAGGTGCATCTAAGGAAGAAAACCAACTTGGGCTTTATTTAAATTAAAAGAGACCGTCGAATCACAGAATGCGTTACAACGAAAATTTTTTGTCCAATTTTATTAACAAACCCCACAAACAATTCCCAAAAATAAAAGTTGTAGAGAAAATAGTTTGTTATGGAGTTGGGTATCGTTTATTTCATATGTCAAAAATGGGAATTAAACTGTTTTACTATTTTATGACACTTATAAAACTTACTAAGTAGTGTTTAGCTAAGACTTAGATTATGTTTAAGCTAAACACTACTTAGTAAGTTTTATTTTGCTTTGGCTACAAATCATAGTGTCATAAAATTTGTGAATTAAACTGTTTTACTGTTTTATAACCAAAGTTGTTAAAAGTATAGAATAAAAACAAACTTTTCAAATAAATACAAATCAGCATTCATATTGAACATTCAATAAAAGCACCATCGTTTTCCTAAAAACAATTAGACGATAGTTTTATTGGTAAGCGACTAATATATATTGTTGAGCAATACAAAAATATGGAGCGTGAAATTGTTCACAACAAAATTACATAAGTAATAAGTCTTTTATAGTTAGCGATTAACCTTCTCAAATTGTACATTTATTATTTTACACACGTCTTATTCAACATGTAATATTTAATTTCTGTCGTTTATCTCTTTTTGTGGTAATCATAAAATGGCAAAATTAGACCATCTAAGTTGTACGTGATAATTTTATTTTCTTTCATTTTACTTCTTTGATCTCTTCCCGATTTAGGTCGAATGCTTAAGATGTAATCCTCACAATAATGCCAAAACTGTCGTTACTCTAGGGAACACATGAAATGTATGAATTATGACGACGCACGTATTGTTACGCTTAGAACAATTTGTTCGAGGAAGAGAACTCAAGTCTTTCTCATCAAACGATCTGGGTCGTAAACCAACGATTAATTCCATTTTTTGTAGTTCAAACTTTAACAAAATAATAACAAAATCAAATAGTTCATTTTCATAATAAAAGATGGCGTGAAATGAACGATCACAAGAACAGCAATTTTATGAAGGGTGTCTTGTGGCAAACAATTCAAATCTATCTCTCTTTTACGATTGGTTGGTTGTTTAGTGTTTATTGGCACAAACCAACTGGGCTATCTGCGCCAAACAGCCGGTAAAAAGTAAATTTAGTAAAATATGTAAAACGTTATCACGCTAAAACAGAACATAGTCTCTTTTACGGAAGGACAATGTATAACAAGCGACATTGTCATCCATGTAAGCGTACAGAAGCTTTAACGGTGAAATTAACTTTACTCCAACAAAGCATGTAATTTCAGTGAACAAAAAAGAAAAAGTATTCGTTAACGACGTAAATCCACGACTTATTCTTTGATTTACTAATTTCTATACTTTATATAAAAAAGAAATTAAAATTTATATAATTAAATAATTTTTTGTTAATGACCTTTTGTCGGTTAGTTATAGCAATACATTACTAATTATTCGAGCATTATTTGGCATGGATTGTTAATTTTTATGTAGCATTTGTAAACATAATGAAATTGATATTTCTACATAGAAGAATAATTTTTAGTAAAACTTCCAAAACCCAGATGGCTTGGTTTGAATTTTATTCAATGCTGCATAAAGACTATCTGCTGCCCCCAGTCTAGCAGAGAGAAAACAGCTAGTCAACATCACCCACCGCCAACTCTTGAGCTACTCTTTTACTAACGAATATATTAACCGAAACATTATAATACTCCTACGGCTGAAAGAACAAACATGCTCAGTGACGGGGCTTAAATACACGAATCTTAGATTGCGAGACAAGCACCCTCATCACCAGGCTCTGTTAGGTCTCAGATATATTTGAATAACATTGATCCTCTTTTATTTAAGAATGGTTTATTTCTTTTGGCTCCTTTTTTTTATTTCGCGCAAAGCTACACCAGGGCTATCTGCCCTAGCCGTCCCTAATTCAGACGTATAAGACTAGAGGAAAGCACTTAGTCATCATCATCCATCGCCAACTCTTGGGCTACTCTTTTATCATTGAATAATGGGATTTACCGTCATATTATAACATCCCCATGGCTGAAAGGGCGATCATGTTTGGTGCGACGAGGATTCGAACCCGCTACCCTTGGATTACTAGTCGAATGCTTTAACTACCTGGTAATGACGGGCCAATCTCAAGAATTGTATCAATCCATTTACACCTTCGAAACTATTATTTATTCTTTCCCGCCTATTAGCACTATCGGTCGCAATGGTCATGCGGTTAGGGCGCTCGACACGTTATCCGAGGGTCGCAAGTATAAATCTCCATCACATGCTCGCCCTTTCAGATGTAAGGGCGTCATTATGTGACTGTGAATCCCACTCTTCGATGGTAAAGGAGTATTCCAAGAATTGGCAGAGGATGGTGATGACTAGATACCTTTCCTTTAGCCGTACACTGCAAAATTGGGGACTGTTTGCGCACATTGCCCATGTGTAGCTTTACGTGAAATTCAAAAGAAACAACATTTTATCTGTTTTACTAGCGATTATTCTCCTACTGAGAATTTTCTTCACTTTGTTAATTTAGGATCATCTTCATACCATAGCTGTCTGTTTAGGTTTTCAGAAAGCAAACATTTTGATTTTAGAAATGATTCAGATATTCACCAATAAAGTTAAAGAGCGAAATCTCAACAAACTTTTCATTCTTAAGGTTTCATTAAAGCTATAATACAAAATCACTTTTCATGACCAGTTGAATAATGTTTATTCGGAAAATTAAATTAAAATATGATATATAATTTTTTTTATTTATAGATTATAAAAAAAATAATTATATTACAGTAGCAATATATCAATGAAGACTGTTTATCTTTCTTCCAGCACTTTGCGAAAGCAAAATTTTGTGTGTTTGTACATTTGGTCATCTTCTGTAAGTGGTTTATAGTTGTAAAGTTTACTTATTTTCATTTTATAACAAAATCTGGTTTTTAATTGAGCTTTATCTCTTGATTTGTTCAAAGAAACTGGTTTTCCTCACGACTATTCCTTACATATCTGACCTTGTCGTTTTTTAATTATTATAGTAAAGGCAAGGAGTTCGATTAGAAAGAGGAAATGCTTTAATGTATAACTTTTCATAAAAAAGCTTATAAATTTTTGACCAAATTTTAATAATCTCTTATTAAAGGTAAAAAATATCAACTATAATATATTTTCACGCCATCTACTTGCGTTAAATACAAGTGAGAATTGTTTAAATAAAAAAATGTAAGGATACAAGGTAGTAATGGGCAAGATAACATTACAACACTTGGTGTGTTTAAATACAGTACAAACTTCAATATTTTTCTACTTACACCATGTAACTTACGGTTTAAACGTTAAAAGAAGCTGAAACATCCAAAACAGATCTAAAATTTGTAACAAAAATTCTATCACGAAGTTTTCACCTAAATATTAATTTCAAGTACAGTTATTAATTAAGATTAATAGCAACACGTTTGGGAGAAATAATAAAAGGAACGCATGATTTTAAAAGTAATAATAAAAGTGAAAAATATTACAAAATATAATAAAACATACGAATTCTGGTCACTTACCTTTAACTTACACGTTGTTTTCTTTTTAATTCACTCAGAATTTCATAAAAATTTTATATCAGTCTAAATATGTGCATAAACTAAAACGTAAAACGATCGAAAAAAAGAGTGGAATTTAAGCCAGCTTTCATGAATGTTTGAAGTATTATATATTTATACACCTAAGACAAGACAAACACAGGTTTTTATAAACATAATAGATAATGATCGATTATAATAGAAATGTTATTACTTTTGTTGCTGCTATAACTCTCACAGAACTATGTAATAATTTTCAGGTTTTAAGATATTGTTGTAGCGATGTTCTTTTGTTAAACACGTTCTTTGAAATTGTCTGGTTTAAAAGGTCAAAGTGTAAATTGTAAAAATAATCTTATTTCTAAGAAGTAACTCAATTCAGATTCATATATTCGTTTAAACCGAAAGCATGTAACTGATTTACACTACTATCTAGAAACAACTCTCTATATTCTTAATTATCTCTCAACCTTACATCTGTAGCATATTATTGAATTTACTAGAAAACTTGACGTCAAATAATTAACTATTTTAGTGTCCTAGGACTATTTATCTTTTTAAACTTTTCGATCTTGGAGCCACCATTACGTCCAACTGCTTTTTCAAATGAACAATTAAGCTACAATGTTATAATTTTTTAAATGGTTATGATTGTTTGCAGTAAAAAAATCCACTTAAGTTTCTGGACTGACAGCACTAAATTCTGGAGTTCGATTCCCTGCGGTCGACGGAACACAGATAGTCTAATATGTAACACTGCTCTAAGCACAACAATAACAACATTATGAAAGAAAATATTCCGCTTTTTTTCCTGGTGGGCAAAACACAGATAGCCCAAATTTAACAACAAATAAAATATTTAATTTGTGTTAAACATTAAAGCGTAATCTCAAATTTAAACAAAAACCCATAATTGGTTAATGTAAACAAATATATTTTGTAAGAGTTTCTTACAACACGTACTGGCAGATCGTCTTTCATGCTCTGATTTATATGGTACTTTGTGATTGGTGGCAGACTTTACAGGAAAATGTCACGTTATAAGAGAAAACGGCATAGACATTTTATTGGAAATTTCAAAATATTTACTTCACCTGTTCAATCTTGTTTGAAAATTGTATGGCACAAACCTTTATTAAATGACAGAAAAAAAAATACGAAATACAGTGAGAAGCAAGATAGTTTGGGTGACATTCTGAGTAGTGGTCATCTGATCCTTTCAAATTGCATAACAGAAAGATAACAATTGTTTTTGTTTTGAATTAAGCACAAAGCTACACAATGGGCTATCTGTGCTCTGCCCACCACGGGTATCGAAACCCGGATTTTAGCGTGTAAGTCCGCAGACATAACACTGAGCCACTGGGGGCTAAAGATAGCAACAAAAACTACCCTGACAAGATAGAAATAAATACAGTTTCACAGACAAGATTTCTTTACTTTCTAGCAATAAACATTTCGTTTGAATAGAATTGACCTGATAGGAGGTTCGAGAAGACAGACAAAGGTGATAAATCATTAATGAAGACGAAACTCGGTGACGATGAATGATATTGATGCACGAGCAGTAGAGAATGAAATAGGCAATGAAGTATGGTTAGCCCTTTCTTTATATTGAATGTAAATTGAAGGAGCCTGTCATAATAATCTCCAATTGCCGTAGTGATGGAAGTTATTGCAATATCAATAGTTCAGAGGTTTTCTTGCATCTTTCTTCCAATCTCTCTCTTTACATACACGTTTTATGGAACGTCAAAACTCTATCTCTCTCTCCATATACACGTTTTATGAAACGTCAAAACTTTAAAACGTAAAAAACCATTTAGGTATGAATGTTTTGTTTTGTTTTTCAAAAAGATGAAAGTGAAAGAAAATAAAAAGATGAAAAATTACACTGGTTTACAAAGAATTGAAGGAAGCACAAAAAATAGCTGTTTTAACCTAATTTGGGGGTGCTGAATTTAGATTTGAAATCCGTTTTTACTCATCACCTCTAGTTTTTTAGATATGCATACTGTACATTTTGTACACATACTGTACATAAAGGCGTATATGCATTCAGGGTTAATTTCTAATATTGTGTGAATTATGTTTTCTTTTTTAGTTATTATGCAATAAATGTAAATGATAGCATTACAATATATATATCAAGACGGATCACCAGTTTCAGGAATCGGAACAAAGACCTTGCTTCATTTTTCGACATGGAAAACAAGTTGTGCTACTGCACAAATGTACCTGGCTTGTTCACTTTCCTTGGTTTGCCACATAATCCTTCAGACTGGCGTCTTTTCATAGACTCTTCCAAGCGAAGTCTCAAGGCTGTGCTTCTGCACAACGGGAATAAATATCCCAGCATTCCCACTGCACACTCTGTCCATCTAAAGGAGTCCTATGACAATATGGAGCTTCTTTTAGAAGCTGTTAAGTACAACCAGTACCAGTGGAGTCTGTGTGGGGACCTCAAGGTCATTGGTCTTCTTATGGGTATGCAAGCGGGCTTCACAGAGTACTGTTGCTTTCTCTGTCTCTGGGATAGTCGAGCTGTATCCCAGCATTACAAGCAGAAAGACTTGGGGTCTAGAAGCATTTTCGTTCCTGGCGAGCACAGCGTCAAGGAGAATCCTCTGGTTGACATGAAAAAGGTGCTTCTTCCTCCTTTTCACATCAAGCTTGGTTTGATGAAGAATTTCTTGAAGGCCATGGACAAAAATGGTGCTGCCTTCCAACACTTGTCTACTGTGTTCCCAGGTCTCAGTGCTGCTAAGCTCAAAGAGGGCATCTTTGTCGGACCTCAAATCCGAGAAGTGCTGAAGGATACTGATTTTGAGGAGCTTCTTACCTTAAAGGAACTGGGAGCATGGGAAGCATTTAAGTCAGTCTGTAGTGGCTTCCTTGGTAACACACGCGTACCAAATTACCAAGCCTGTATTGAGAAGTTGCTAAAGACTTATGAGGATATGGGATGCCGAATGTCACTCAAAATTCATTTTCTCCATTCCTACCTCAACTTCTTCCCTCCAAACCTTGGAGCAGTGAGTGATGAGCACGGAGAAAGATTCCACCAAGACATTTCGAAGATGGAGAGCAACTACCAAGGCAAGTGGAACCCAAGCATGATAGGAGACTTTTGCTGGATGCTCTTGCGTGACATCCCGGAGGCAAAATACACCAGATCATCTAAGAAAACACACTTCTAACTGTCTGCGGTACTATGAATTGTGTACATTGTGTCATCCAAGTATATTCATTCCGTCAATGTTCTTTATCTATCCTGTTTTATCTGTAATAAGCTGCTGCAACTGTTGAAATAAGCACGTATATACTCTGTATATACTAAAATGAGACTATTTAAAAGCCAGAAAACTAGAGATGATAGAGCAAAACTGTTTATAAATTTGAATTCTGCACACCCAAATTAGTAAAAAACACCTATTCACATTCTTGCTTCAGACAAAAAATATTTTTTTGTAAACCAGTGAATTATTGAGCTCTTTGATGTTCCTTCAATATCTTCGTTTTTTATTATTTTTGTTTCTGAAAAGTCACAACCAAAGTTTCTGAAATATTATAAACGACACACTGAATAAAAACCTAGAAGTTTATGATAATTATTTATGAGTTTCTAGGTTCTTTGACAGTAGTTTTTAAACCTTAAGATGGATGATTTTAGAGTGTTGTGTGATCAACTGACACTTAATTAGTAAAGCGTTTATCAGTAACTTGCATTTGATATAAGAGGTCTGTGCAACTTACGACAAGACGAGGTAAAAATAGAAAGTACGAAATATTGAACAGATAATAACCAACATTGTTTACAGTAATAAAAAGTAGATTTACAAGGATATAACCCGTGGTTTTAATAGTGAAATCTCAAAAGATGGAAAACTATGTTTATTTAGTAAATGTCACTGGAGTCAATAATAAATTTACAGTAATTCAGGGAAAGCGTATTTACGATTACACTGACTACCGATTGATTTCACTTTATTTATAAAGTTTCTTTTTTTGTAGTTCATGACTGTTCACTGAACAAGTAGTGCCCGGTTATGTTTCTATCTTACATAGATTACTACTTTTATATCTACTAGTTTCATTGAAACAAACAAATATAAAAAACTTTCATACGCTCTTGTGTTACTTATCCTTTGTTTCATTTTACACCTTGCGTTAAATTTTAAATTTATTAACATTGTTGTTTTGAATTAAGCACAAAACTACACAATACGCTATCTGTGTGTTGCCCACCATGGGTATCGAAACCCGGTTTTTTGGATTATAAGTCCACAGACACACCGCTGAGCCAATAGGGTACAAATTTATTGCCATTTAGTGGCATTACTAGTAAATTATTATAAGATAACTATAAAAGTATCAAAACTGATGCGAAACTATTGTTAAATGTTAAATGAATTTTCAAGCTCATATTACAACCTAACTTGTTGAATTTATACAGCATGTTATCGACAACGTTTTCGTTATTTGGGTTCTTGCTATTTCCTAAGAAAATTCAATAACATCTGTAAAATCAATCCAGGCTTCATTTTCAACTTTCTTCATTGTCCTTTCGAACTGTTCATTCGATGTCAGTTTTTTAATCTGAGGCGCAACAAAAATATCTCTCAAATGTGATAGAATATGTATGGGTCATTTACACAACCTTATTAACACGAAAAAACTAATGTCAAAGAGCACGCACAAAAATACTTTCCAGAAATCACACGTAATACATGCCTGTTAACAGTTTATGTATATCTATATTGGCGGTAAGCTTCTTTTTTGTTCTAAACCGATCGATAAGTCCCATGTCACAATTGGTCTAGAGAAATCTGTAACCAGCAGTTGTTAACATTTCGAGCGTAAGAAAATATGACCCGACTTAAATGAAAATTATTCATTTATGTAAAAGTAAACATGACGTTTTGTGAAAAAATATGTACGTAGTGGAGAAAAGTTGATATAATTTTCGGATTCAGCGTACAAGAATACATTCAAGATAAAAATTGGTTGTTCTCTATTATTCATGCAATGTTACACAGGAATTATCTGCCCTGAACGTCCGTAATGTAAACTGATATCGGCTAGAGGAAATGCAAATAATCTCTCCCTCTTATAGGTGTTTGGGTATTGGTGTTTATCTACCCAAGAGGGTCAGGGTTCGTTAATCTCATCCTCCTTACTTTAAATTTTCGTTTTACAACTGTCAAGTATATTTATGTATGGTACACGAGGATCAAAGTAACCCGCACTTACTCAGGCCCCTTTCAGGGCAAGGTCCATATACATTTCATACATACACTTGGTGCAAATAAATCATTTCTCTTTTTGTTTCATAATTATTTGAACTTTCATTAGTTAAGTATTAACCATAAAGCATTTGCATAAAAAACCTTTCATTATTTAGTAATTAACCCGTAAACTAATCTGGAGTCAAGTTCATAGATGAGAATTTTTTCAATATATTTATTTAGAAAATATATATTCACTGAGGAAAGGTGCTTAGGTCTACCACCATCATGTAAACAATACCTGTCATGTTCGTTCACTACATTATTTTTCTCCAACTTTTATTAAAATAATTTATTGTACAATGTAGGAGTCTATCTGTTGTTGTTTCTAAATGTGGGTATTTATGCATGAATTCAGATGACGTTGTTCTGGGTACTTTATAAGCTGTTGTTAGTTGTGTATTCTGTGTTGTTTGCAGTGGTTTTTTACTTACATTTGTCCATGCAGGAGCTGCATAGTCAATGACGGGTCTAATGTATGTTTTGTATATTTTATGATGTTTTCTGCTCCTCTGTTTTTGCCAATTAGACTCATAGCATAGTTTGTTCTTCGCCAAATTTGTGTTCTAATATTATTTATATGGTGTACGTACGTAAGTTTTTAATCAAATAGTCAACAATACACAACCAGCTTTTGAATTCTTCTTATAAATGTAAGTTGACTGTTTGACAGTATTATAACTCCACTTCACGAAAGGTCGGGGCTAGCTTTTATTCTTTGCATAAATGGACACGAACCATGGAACCTCAGATGCATAGTTCCACACGCTGACCAACGGGTCACGCTCTGCATCAGCCTTCAATCAAAAATAGATTGGTAATGTTTCGAAGAGAATTATACATACATGATGGGAGTGAATATAACAGTGAGCTAGTGCTTAACCGTTTTCGAAGAGAATTATACATGCATAATGGGAGTGAAGAAAACAGTGAGCTAGTGCTTAACCGTTTTTGAAGAGAATTATACATGCATAATGGGAGTGAAGGTGACAGTGAGTTAGTGCTCAACTGTTTTCACGACTGATCTTTTCTTTGTCTCTAAAAAAATTTAAATCAACATTTGACGGCTACGTAAAAGATTATGACTTACAACGCTCGTGAGAACAAGATGACAATTGAAGTTGATTAACACTACGCTTGGATGATGAAAGTGATTTAAAGACTTCCTGAGCTTAGATGCTGCACGCGTTTTAGCTCACTGTATATTTAGCACAGATAACCCTCGTGTAACTTTGCGCTAAATTCAAAACAAACAAACAAACAAACTTCTATATTTACTACGGCATAGCTCAATACTGATAATAAAGTAAAACAGAAATACATTCCAGTGAATGGCCAGGCGTTAAAGTGTTTGACTAGCAATATAAGAGTCGCATTTTCGAATCAATCTCTTACAAAACATGCTTCTCTCTTCAGTTGTGGGGTGTTATAAACTCACAGTCAATCCAACTATCTGTTGTTAAATGAGTTGGCGGTGGGTGGTGTTGCCTAGCTACTTTCCCTCTGCTCTTTCATTGTTAAACTGGGACGGCTAATGCAGGTACCCCTCGCGTAATTTCGCGCGAAATTCAAACCTTTTTTCAACAAGCTTTCAGTTACTTACACTGCAGCCATTATTATTTCTAGAGATATTCCGTGTATTTTACTATGTCGTTGTTCCAAAGATAAAGTAGGAACAGAAAAGAAAATTGTTAAATGATTTCTATGGTGTCAGACTAGAACGAAACTAATATCACGCCGTATATTTCTTTGTTATTGTCTATGATAAGAGTAGTTAATAGCAATAATTAATTTTTATGAGGCTCTTGTTACCAATATTCAAACAATAAGCTTTTGGCCAAATAACTAAACCAGTAGGAAAAGTTTGAGACAGTGTTTATTATAACATTTCTAAGGAAATGTACAGATACCTTTTAACTGTACTGCTAAACAAAACATAAAAACCTTCTTTTGGTAACATGATAAGTATGATTTATTAAATCAGAAGTTATTTACGTTGTGAAACGATAAAGTCATTAAGTAAAGCACTTTCTTCTTGTTTCGAAGCATAAATAAATAGTTAAATGTTAAATTTGTTTACTCTTCATTTAAAAAATGTTTCTTGAAATATAATTCGAATTAATTTGTATGTTTATTCGTGTAGGATAAAAAGATACTTTAAATGTGACCCTCACCAGAAAAGTGACCCTCCCCCAAAAACAAAATGAAAATGATTTGAATTTCAATGATTTGTTCCAGTTAAAAACAAGAAGAACAACAAAAGCCTAACCATCCACATCTGAGTTAACTGACAATTATCTTGAAAATATGCAAATATAATTTATCAGATATTCGTATGTGAGTAATACCCAACGTGGCCAGGTAGTAAATGCACTCCATTCGTAATCTGAGGGTCAGCGGTTCGAGTCCCAGTGACACCAGACATGCTCATCCTTTCAGCCGTGGGGTCGTGATAATGTGAGGGTCAATCCCACTATTCTTTGGTAAAAGAGTGGCCCAACAGTTGACGATTGGTAGTGATGATTAGATGTCTTACATTGCTAAATTATGGACGGCAAGCGCAAACAGCTCTCGTGTAGCTTTCTTCGATATTCTAAAATCAAATAAAGAAACCTATGTGAGCAAATAGACAATTTATACCTCCATGGTCAAACATGGAATGTTTAGTATGTTTTTTAATTATTGTTTAAAAAATCACCAGTTAGTTTCCTTTGTTGAATTTAAGTTACGTAGAATTTAAATTGCATGAATTGTTAAAGTTAATAGTTGTGTTCTTTTAAAACAAGGAATGTGTTTAGAAACCAGATGTCCACCAATGTCTGTTCTCCTCGAGTTTTAAGGAGATGTTTCAGACTTCAGCATCGATAATTATATATATAATCGATATATTATTTTGTTATTATAATTACAAATTTTAGAAGTCCGAATGAAAATCTGACATATATTTTTATTATTACAATTTAAGAAATGAGTCTTTACACCTTTACTGAAAGATGGGTGTCAAATTCTCTGAATTGTTAGATAAAAAGTAACAGATTTTTTGTTTGTTAACTGTATTAGAAAGAAGGTTTATATTTCTTAAAACCAATTGTAATCCCTAAACTTTTATTTTAACTAATAAATAATTCTTATTTCATGACTAGTTCAAATTAAAAAAGAAAATCAAGTTTTCTACTGCTCGTATAAAAATAGATTTTCTCGGAAATATCGTGTTTTATTATAAGATATTTTCATTATGTTAAAGAAAACAAGTAGATTCAAGAGTTCATAAGACAAAATGATAAGATCCCTATAACCCGGGCATTTTCGAAAAGTTGATTTTTCTTCATCACTTCTACAAAGTTGTGCCATACAAGCGCAATTATATCCTATGATGTCGTATCATACGAGCACAATTATTTTATATAACGTTGTATTATAACAGCCACTTGAACAAGTATACTAATTTTACAATAAAAGTTGTATATGCTTTATACTTAAGTAATTTCTATGAATTTCATAAGGATAACCTTAAAGGTTTAAAATATATCAACTATCGTCCATAAAATAAAAAAGGTTAGTTTAGCGTAAGGATATCAATAGAACAAAACAACAACATAACTTTTTCGCGCAAAAATTCATCCCCGTGGTGGGAAGCGTACAAATAGACCATTTCGTTATTCTGTGTTTAACTTCAAACAAACAAATTTATTTTCGAAACACTATTATGATAGATGTTTTATGAAACAATGCAATTGATAATTATTCTATTTCAAGAATCTGTTTATGGTCATGCAGATAGATGGCCTAAACGCTTCAAACTGCCCTAACCTCCAAGTCTTATTCATATCTGTCGTGATTTTCAAACTCCCTCTGGTGCAACTGTTATTCGGAGAAAGATAAATGCAAGCCTATATTTCGAATAAAATACACTCAAGTTAAAAGCCTACATCATTTTGTCGTCAACATATGTCAAAGGTAGTTTAATTCTATACGAACTTTTTCATAGCAAATATATATGTGTGCATAACTAAATTTCCATTAAAAGCCAACAAGATATGAATATGATAAGACAAGACGTTTTACAAAGCTTGTTCAAGTGAATTGAGATAAATCATGGAAAAGAATAACATAAGTACTGGTATTTTCAATTTGATTATCATTTAAAATTACACACGAGAAAAACATTCAACTGAGTTTCTTTGCTTGTGACATGTTGCGCAGAATTGTCTCTTATTTAGAAGTGATAGACTAAAGGAAAGACGGCTAAACACCACTACACACTGTTAACTTTTAGGCTATTCCTTACCAATGAATAGTGGAATTAACCGTTACTTTGTAACGTTCCAGTTTTCGGAAAGATGCTTATTTTCGCAGGTTACGAGTCGCTCACTATAACCACTAATCCATGACAGGTGCCATGTCAGAGTGGGTCCCAAAACTGAAGCGTAACTGTGTATGAGTTGGTACTATTAACCAAAGGGAAAGCCTCCGGACAAAAGTAACCACTTTTCTAATAAGCCTTCAGATGAAACTGTTGTTCTCGAACTTTAAACTTTTCTGTACTTAACCATTTAAATCAAGTATTGAGCTTCGTTATTGGTTTAAAATATTTCAAAATGTTCCAAAGTAAAGTGAAGAAACATTTTTATGTTTACTTGAAATTTAGCTTTTGTTTATTTTTATTCTCAGCTGTTGTGAGTTTCGTAGATGCATGTATGCTTATGGAACCGTAATCCGTGATGACGAGAAAACCCACTTATAGAGAATTATATATCCATAGTTATAATTAAATGTTGTTTTGTGTCAGGTGAAATTCCCAATGAATGAATGAAAAAGTAACAAAAAAATGACAATATTTCCATAAATTATGAGAAGTGTAAACCAGGTAAAAAAAATTTGGAATTTATTCGTGATATTAACTAAAGTATACACATAATACTTTTAGTTTTTCTCTTGTTCACCACGATAAACCGCCCCTTTCCCCTAGCGGAGAAAGTGAACCAGGGTAAGTTGATAACTTTTTTCAAAGTTGATTGAATATATTCTTTAAACATTTTAATATTTATGTAATCCAAATTTGGCATTTAGTTATTAATTAATATAAACATAACCCATTTTTTTACTTAGTGTAATCATGGTCTGATTATTAGAGGCACTCAATTCACAACCTAAGAATAAAATCTCGTCATTGAATGTATCTCCATTTTATCTATGGAGGCATTATAATATCACAGTCAGTTCCTATCTTCATTAATAAAGAACAGCTTTGTTCGAAACTGAACAAAAAGCCTCACTTATTTCGTATCTTCCTTGTAAACGTTAACAAAGTAATTCATTATACTACGCATTCCAGAGGAAATGTTTTTATATATCTTATGTGCTTATTTCTCTAGCTTTTTGCTCATGTCGGAAAAAATTTAAATGTGAAAATAGGTTCTTAATACAAATCAGTAATAGAATATACCAAAAGGAGCCTTACTTATTAACTTTATGATTAAAGGAGACTCAAAATCTAGGGTAAAAATTACAATAGCACAATTGATGCAGCGTTTTTGTTTTATTTATATTTGCTCCGGGTTGTTTTTAAGTTATAGCAAACTTATATATATATATATTTGTGTATATATTTTTTTTTTGATGAGAGGCGTTTATAGTCAACACACAAATTAAGCAATCAAGAAGTCATTATCCGACTGCAGTATCGATGTGCAGGAGGCCCCCTATAATATTTAACTGAAAATGACTAAAATAATTATTTTATAAAATAGAAATATTAACTCAAAATATAAATTAAAAGATGCATTGTTAATTATGTTACACCGAGTTAGTAAAAGGTTAACATACACATACTCAGTGTTGGTTAGAAGTAGATTATATCCATATGTTCTTCTTCGAAATAAGCATAAAAATAAGCATTCTTAAACTGCTTTACAAGGTGTGCTGCATGCTGGTATTTCGTAATAAAATAGCTTAGTATTCTAAAGATAACTAAATGCACTACCTAGAGAAAACTAATCCATGTTTTGAATAACTGCAAGTCTACATTTTTAAGGCGTTACCAAAATATTAATATAATTTATAATATAATGTAATAAGATGACGTGTCAAAAATTACCTTTACAAAAAATATAATTCAAATGTAAAGAATTTTCGACTCAAGAGCCAAGGTTTTCTAATTATTCAATATTTTTAAGCTCTGTTTTTTATAGAATTAGATTCGTTGAAGATAGGTTTTAATACCAAAATATTTTAAGAAGGGGTGTTAATCATTAATACGGTTGGTATTTAATTAATTGTACGTCAATGTAGTTCCTCTGTACACCCTAAGGGTGGAGTGCGAAAAATTGATATTAATATTTATCGCTTGTGAGTCTTTTAAATTAAAGTTATATAGTTTTGTAGGTGTAGAAAATTGTATTTTAAAATAATTATGCTAAATATTATTTATTTCGGTGTGAAATAGAGTAAAATAACGAGAAGAAAAGATGATACACAGGTTATAAGATGCTAATTTTATTTTATAATGTAATGCCTCCATATATTAACTAAAAGAGAAACCATGATATATAATTTATATAAAATCTTTGAAATATTTATAAAATAATTAATAACATGGCATCGGTGGTTCAGTGGTAGAATGCTCGCCTGCCACGCGGGCGGCCCGGGTTCGATTCCCGGCCGATGCATTATTACTTTTGTTTCTCATTCTAATCATATGAAGATGTCTTGTTTCAAATTCGGGAAACACTGACGAACTTTGTTTCAACTTGTTTCAAGAAAATTATTGCAATCGTTTTACCACACTTTACAGCTAAACAGATTTAAATTAAAATATCAAATATCTTCATATTTTATCGAGCATAAATAATTTCTAATTTTCACCATTTGAAATTTTAATTAATCTGGTATTTAACCTGACAATGACCGAAGAAAGTCGAAACGTTGTTTGCTCTTCTACGTAAAATATTTTCTCAACCCAAACGAGCCGTTTTTGCACATATATTTTTCTACAAGTGGGTTTTCTCGACATCACTGAGTCTAGTATTTAGTGGGACAAATTCTATTAAAAGTGTGATCCGATAAGTTTCAGTAAACGTTTTAAATTATTTAAGTGTTTAATTATAAGAAACCACGAGTACAATGACTATAACAACTTCATTGTTTATATCTTGTTTCTTCTGTTTACAGGTATACTTACCTACAGGTGTATCTGACTCACCTTCCTGTGATCTTTGAGATCAGTATTTGTATCTTTTATCGGTGGTGCCCTCAAGTGGGCAAAATCACAAGTTTTTAATATTTGTTTAGAATCTGTGTGTTTTGTATCACGACAATGTTATTAAGGCTACCTACCACTACCTGTGATTTTGAACAACTGAACAGAAGAAAGGCCGTTTGTCAGCAATACCTTCCTTCTATTCACCATCTACGCTTAAGTCAATATTTTGGGTTTTTTACACAGACTAGAAACCTTTAGCCATTTCTGAACTCCAGAGCTCTATGTATCATAAGGTCAACCCGCCTCTACTATAAAAGCGCAATAAGAACTCGTTATTTCTTTATTTTGTGTCCACTTGTTGACATTGAGTATATTTAAGTACTAACTCTTAACAAGAGTTCTGGATAAAGATGGCACGTCAACCAATAAGAAGTGGTGGTCTTCTGTAGCATGTTTCACTCTTCAGATCTATTTACTCGTCTTTATCAATCGCATTAAAAAATTAATTATTATATTTACCAGCGATACTAACATTTCTACGTCATCAAACTTATCCTCTGCAGTTTAATCGATTATCTTCTGTTTTTATATTTCTCATCAAAACAATTTCTTAATCTGTATACAATCATCAGTGTTTTTCTTATGGTCCATCAGATAGTTCAGAAGTCGTTTGTTATTAAGCACAAAGCTACACAAAGTGATATCTGCGTTCTGTCCACCACGAATGTCGGAACCTGGTTTCTAGTAGTGTAAGTCTGAATACTTTCCAATGTAGGGGGGAGGCACCTTAGAAGTAGTTATAACTGCAACAATTTTACCTCCTTCTGTGGAGTTGATTAATTGTTGTTGCGTAGACCAGCGTTTTCTGAATTGGGAGCGCAAATTCTCTTTCGGGTAATGCGAACGATCAGGTTCAATACTTTTTTGCTTCGCTTCTTCTTTGTGGGTATTTGGGTTTGTTGGAAATTTTAGATACCCAGGAGAGTCAGGTGCAAAAGACCTCTTTCATTTCAACTACTATTATGTTGTAATTGTAGCTCTTTAGGGTTAAAGTAGGTCACAGTACTCCGGACCTTTTTAGGACAATGGCCATATATTGTCTTGAGTTACCTTTTCTTCCTTATTTATTTTTTGTTTCATCATTATTATTATATTTTTTTTAAAAAAAACTATTAATATATATAATAAAAAAATATAAGCTTTGAATATTATACTAATTCTAAACGTGTCGTGCATGGTGGCCAGCTTGATTTCTTAAAATCACACAAAATCAAGATCACACGATAAACCATTTTATGCCAATTTTTATTAAAATAATTTAGTACATTATGCGAGAGTCTATTGGATATTGTTTCTAAGTTTACATACTTGTGTATGAATGTTAATGAAGTACTGCGCGGCACATTATATGCTGTCGTGATGATTGAATTTTGTATTTTCTGCAGTTTGTGGAGTTGTTTTTGTGATATGTTTAACCAGGTTGGATATGCGTATTCTATAATGGATCTAATGAATGTTTTGTAGATATTTATTACATTATCAGGAGAAGTGCCTTGATTTTTACCCGATAGGCTTCTTGCATAATTTGCTCTTTTCCATATTCTAGTCAGGATATTGTTAGCATGCTGTAACCACATTATTTTGGTATCGTAGGTTAATCCTAAAAAATTAACCGAGGTAGCAGTCTGTAAAAGTGATCCGTTTATGTATAACTATTTTTTGTTTGTTTGTTTTTGAATTTCGCGCAAAGCTTCACGATAGCTATCTGCGCTAGTCGTCCTTAATATTGCAGTTTAAAACTAGAGGAAAGGCAGTTAATCATCACCAACCGCCGCCAACCCTTGGGCTAGTCTTTTATTAATGAATAGAGGGATCGACAGTGACTTATAACATCCTTTTAGCCATGGGACGGGGATTCGAACCCGCTGCCTACGGATTACCAATCCAGAGCCTCAAGCACCTGGCTATGCTGGGTTCTGTTTGCAAAAATACCCAAAGTAGAATGTGTTCTTTGTAAAATAACAACAAAAACTGTTTTTATCTGAGTAATTTAAGTCAAGAAAATATATGCAGTGAAGGGATTTAAATCTCGATATGTCAAGCTACCCGCACAGAGAAAAATTTTATATTATGAAATACTACTCGGTTCTTTAGGCTCGTTAAATTAAGTCACACATATTTGTTTTCCCAGCTTTACAGTCGTGGAAAGTATGGATAACTTTTAATATTCACGTAACTTACAGAAATGCAGTTTTTATGGCTTATGAAAGAAGCATGTTTATATGTATATACCATTCACGTGAGCGTGCTTTCAGTTTGAAATGAGTTGCTACATTTAAATGTTGTGTCTAAGATTATCTAACTGCAAACGGTTGATAAAAATTACTATATTTAAACACACTGACATTTATACTGAGTCCGTATATAAATGGCAGACTTTTAAGAAATTCACAACTGTTCTTGTACTTTTGGGTCTCAGTAACAAAGATGAAAAAAAGAACATTCAAATAACTGTTATGTTTCGTGTTTTTATATGTATTTTTCAATTTTCTAAATTGTAAACTTTTGGTATCCAAAACCTTAGTTTAATATCTTTCTATATAATTCCCACTTTCTAGATAACTTTAAGATAGGTGCAAAAATTCAAGAGTATTACTTGGAAATTGAGCTGTTGTACAATAACAGAGGGAAATATTGACATACAATGTAGAATTAGTTTTAAATATGTGTTTTTTTATAATTTGCAATATTATTTTGTTGCAGTTAAAATCTGAATTATATTTTATTTAATTTGTTGAAGCAAGCTATTTACGTCTGTCAGCTACCGTTTGATGATATTCATTCCTTCCTGTAGTATTCACGTTTTTCAATTTGTATATTAGAAACTGACGGACCCATGTTACAACATCACATAAAACAGGACGTTACAGAAACGTGACACATTTTTTGATACAATTGGTAACAAAACAGGTTTTTTAATGCAAACGTATTTGGATTATTTTCAATGAAAAGTTACGGGTACTCCTAATTTAATATAGTGGAGTTAATAGCAAATATAACAACGCTACCACTCCTAAATACACGAAAGACCAAACCAATGCACAAATAATGTCTTAACACTTTTTCGTAATGCATGACGTCTGAAAATTATGCTTGTTTGTTTGTGAATTTCGCAAAAAGCTACTTGAGGGCTATCTGGGAAAGCCGTTTCTAATTAGGGAGTGTAAGACTAGAGGGACGGCAGCTAGATATCATTACCCACCGCCAACTCTTGGACTACTTTTTTACTAACGAGTAGTGTGATTGACTGAAACTTTATAACGCTCCCGAGGCTAAAAGGATAAGCATGTTTGGTGTAACGGGGATTCGAAACTTGCTACCCTCAGACTATGAGTCGAGTGCCTTAACCACCTGGCTATGCTGGGCCTTATTGTGTTACGAATACTGCATCTTGTATATCACAGACATAAATCTCGATTCGTTGCGACACAATGGCTGTTTGATGTATGTTGAGGCACGTTATCAGGCATGGGTTTCACACATACCGTTTGTTTGTTTAAAATTAAGCACAAAGATACACAATGGGCTATCTGTGCTAAGCCCATCACGGATATCGAAACCCGGTGTTTTGTGGTGTGAGCACGCAGACATACCGCTGTGCCATTGAGGGATACACATACAGAGATAAATATTAATAAATATGCACTCAAGATATCTGGTTGGGGAATTAGAACTTTTAATAATTTAAATTAGAGAACAACGTTTCGACCTTTTTAGGTCACCTTCAGGTTAATAAAAAATGGTCTAAGAAGGTCGAAACACTGTTCTCTATTCTAATAAAAGTTCTAATACTCATACCAGCCACCTTGAGATACATTTTTACTTCAAGTTGATTTCTCTTCATCACGGATGTTAATAAATACGTTAACATGATATAAGGTCACCCACCCTGTATAGAGTTATAATTTATATGCATATGTTCGCGCATGGATACCATATTAGTGAAAAAATCCACGAACTGTTCTTGTATTATCTATTAGCGCTAACGATATGCATAATAACAATAAGAGAGAAGTCAAATGTCTGAATCTATTTAAGGCCCAGCATGGCCAAGTGTGTTAATGTGTTCGACTCGTAATCCGAGGTTCGAATCCTGGTCGCACCAAACATGCTCGCCCTTTCAGCCGTGGGGGCGTTATAATGTGATGGTCAATCCCACTATTCGTTAGTAAAAGAGTAGCCTAAAAGTTAGCGGTGGGTGGTGATGACTAGCTGCCAGGGCCTGGCATGGCCTAGCGCGTTAAGGCGTGCGCTTTGTGATCTGAGGGTCGCGGGTTCGCGCCAAACATGCTCGCTCTCCCAGCTGTAAGGGTGTATAATGTGACGGTCAATCCCACTTTTCGTTGGTAAAAGAGTAGCCCAAGAGTTGGCGGTGGGTGGTGATGACTAGCTGCCTTTCCTCTAGTCTTACACTGCTAAATTAGGGACGGCTAGCACAGATAGCCCTCGAGTAGCTTTGTGCGAAATTCCAAAACAAACAGACTAGCTGCCATCTCTCTAGTCTTACACTGCGAAATTAGGTACGGATAGCGCAGATAGCCCTAGTGTAGCTTTGCGCGAAATTCAAAACAAACCAAACCAATTTCTTTTTCTTTTGAAAGAAAGACTGTCTGTATAGTGCTATTAGAATTTCAATACGTTGGCCAAATCGCTTGCCGACAATGCGCTTTGGGCTGAGAATACAATAAGCAGAGTTTAGTAGATTAGGTATTCGGGTCACATCTCCTGCTTGTAAAGATCTTTTTTGTTTTATTTAATTGCACGTGTATTTGGATAGCTGAACTGTAGAACGATTTCGATATGAATGAAACTGACCAAGAAAGAAATCGGTGTGTTGGGATGAATAGTTTCATTATACAATTGCAATGTAATTAGTAGGTTATGAATTTTCATTCACCCCAGTCATGAATATGAAGACTTACAACGTCAAACTGGTTTTCGATACCCTTGTTAGTCACAGCGCACGAGACCTCATTACGAAGTTCTGTACGTTAAAAACAAAGTATGATGAAAAAAGGGTTGGCAAATATTTCTCGAGATCTTTTTCTCGCTTATCCATACGAGTTTAGTGTTGAATATGTGAAAATGTTACGTCAGCTATTTATTTACTCGCTTGTGTAAATTTCTGAGTCAAGAGGAAAAAAATAGAAGAAAAGAACTTTGGATCATTGTTTGGATTTTCGTTACAATTCTTTTTATTTATTATTCACAGATGTAAACATTGATTTATGTCCGTGTTATATCAATTTCATTGAGAAAAATTGCTGAAAGTCAATGTATATGTATTACAGATACTTGGTGTGGCCCCCCAGTGGCTCAGCGGTATGTCTGCGGACTTACACGCTAAAATCCGGGTTTCGATACCCGTGGTGGGCAGAGCACAGATAGCCCATTGTGTAGCTTTGTGCTTAATTCAAAACAACAACAACAAAACAACAACTACTTGGTGTGGTAGACAGATGAAACATTTGCATGGTGAGTGAACTTCAACCTTTGCCCTTTTAAATTCTTTCTTTTACTTGCGAGAAGAGGTAGCCAATCCTTCATTGAAAGAAAACTGCAGTGATAATAGATATATAAACTCATAGAATAAAACGATATTTATTTTTGATAACTTTAAGTTGAATTGTTTTCAGTGTTTTTAAACAAGAACACAGATAATGAATATGTTATAATGCAGCCCCGCGATTTCACATAGTAATCCGATTTCTTTGGGGGGCGTCTTATTATCAGTTTTTGAAACATGGAATTAAGACAGACAGAGATTTATTTTAAAGAAAAAAAAACTTTAAAACTGTTTTTCTTGTTACAATAGAAAATGCAGGTTTGTGTTTTCTTAGTATTACTATTACCAGACTATCTTGAGAATCAAATGTTGATGTTCTCCTGAAGTTATGTGGATTTGTGTTAATATATAATTCATGAATCACCAAAACAACTCGGGTCAAATTACTATATCACTGAACAACTCGGATCAGATTACTATATCACTGAACAACTCGGATCAGATTACTATATCACCGAACAACTCGGATCAGATTACTATATCACTGAACAACTCGGATCAGATTACTATATCACCGAACAACTCGGGTCAGATTACTATATCACTGAACAACTCGGGTCAGATTGCTATATCACTGAACAACTCTGGTCAGATTACTATATCACCTGAACAACTCGGGTCAAATTACTATATCACTTGAACAACTCGGGTCAAATTACTATATCACCTGAACAACTCGGGTCAGATTACTATATCACCTGAACAACTCGGGTCAAATTACTATATCACCTGAACAACTCGGGTCAAATTACTATATCACTGAACAACTCGGGTTAAATTACTATATCACCTGAACAACTCGAGTCAGATTACTATATCACTGAACAACTCGGGTCAGATTACTAATCACCTGAACAACTCGGGTCAATTTACTATATCACTGAACAACTGGGGTCAGAATACTATATCACCTGAACAACTCGGGTTAAATTACTATATCACCTGAACAACTCGGGTCAAATTACTATATCACTGAACAACTGGGGACAGATTACTATATCACCTGAACAACTCGAGTCAGATTACTATATCATCTGAACAACTCGGATCAAATTACTATATCACCTGAACAACTCGGGTCAAATTACTATATCACCTGAACAACTCGGGTCAAATTACTATATCACTGAACAACTCGGGACAAATTACTATATCACTGAACAACTCGGGTCAGATTACTAAATCACTGAACAACTCGGGTCAGATTACTAATCACCTGAACAACTCGGGTCAATTTACTATATCACTGAACAACTGGGGTCAGATTACTATATCACCTGAACAACTCGGGTCAAATTACTATATCAATGAACAACTCGGGTCAGATTACTAATCACCTGAACAACTCGGGTTAAATTACTATATCACCTGAACAACTCGGGTCAAATTACTATATCACTGAACAACTGGGGACAGATTACTATATCACCTGAACAACTCGGGTCAAATTACTATATCACTGAACAACTCGAGTCAAATTACTATATCAATGAACAACTGGGGACAGATTACTATATCACCTGAACAACTCGGGTCAAATTACTATATCACTGAACAACTCGAGTCAAATTACTATATCAATGAACAACTCGGGTCAGATTACTATATCACCTGAACAACTCGGATCAAATTACTATATCACCTGAACAACTGGGGACAGATTACTATATCACTGAACAACTCGGATCAGATAACTATATCACTTATTAACTATGAAACTTTAGAAAGTGGATGATTGGGAGAACAAACCTTATTTATTAATATACAGAAGAAGGCGGAAAACTGGGTCAAGCCTGGCATTAGCCTGGTGTTTAGGACATCCCATTTGCAATCTTATAGTTGCGGGTTCGAACCTTGTCTTCGAGCAGGCTTGTCCTTTTAGCTATTGATGCATTATAAAGTGGCGGTTAATTCTTCTATTCCATGGTAAAAGGTAATCCAACACTGCATGGTGGGTGACGTTGATTAACTGCTTTTCTTCTGGTCTATCAATTCAAAATTAGGAACGGAGTGGTTCTGTGCGATATTCAAAACAAACAAACAAATAAATATTTTAAGAAAAGGGAACATATGTCTTACACATTTGAAATATAGCCGTTAAACTGCACTTGTTAATATATGCCACATGAAAAACCTAGAAATAATTTAATTTGTTCAGGAAAATTGCACTTGTTTATCACGTAACGTAACGCATTGTCACAGACCATAGTAACTTATAGTTACTTAAATAGTGGTTACGAGGTTTTTAAGCACGAATGTTTAAACCATAGTCCCGTTATTTCTTGACCGATTTGAAATTTAATTACAGTTTTAGACTCAGGAAAAAATATCCTTTGAATTGATGTATTTGACCACGCGCAATGTCTCATAGATTAATTTACTCTAATCACGCCTAAAATAATTTAAAGTGCCACGACTACTCTTGTTTTCAAATTGTTTACCGTTGTGTAAAGTGATAGAACAGAGAACTCAAAATTTGAATACATGCCATGTTTATTAGTTATAACAATTAATATAGAATGTTTATATAATTGGAAAATAACCTGGAAGGAAGAAGATATTAAAAAAATGAGTGTTTGAATAAAAGAAATGAATTACAGTTTGTTTGTTTTTTAGAATTTCGCACAAAGCTACTCGAGGGCTATCTGTGCTAGCTGTCCCTAATTTAGCAGTATAAGACTAGAGGAAAGGCAGCTAGTCATCACCACCCACCGCCAACTTTGGGCTACTCTTTTACCAACGAAAAGTGGGATTGACCGTCACATTATACGCCCCCATGGCTGGGAGGGCGAGCATGTTTAGCACGACGTGGGCGCGAACCCGCGACCTTCGGATTACGAGTTGCACGCCTTACGCTCTTGGCCATGCCAGGCCCTGAATTACAGTACGATTTTGTTACATATTCAGCTACCTACACTAACGGTCCTAATTTTTGACCGCGGCTCAAATAATGATTGAGTGTTTTTTTTGTTTTTTTTCAGAGGCATCAGTCCACAGTTCCGTTTCTTGAGATGTAATTACAGCTGCGGCTGTTGAGAATTCCTTCTTGATAGCAGCAAATCAGAGATGAAGTAGCTAGTAAATCTCGCCACGTTTTGTGGATATTTCAGTAAGAGTTGTACAGCACCGTTACTTTATAACGTCCCCACAGTCCTAAAGTGCAGAGAGCGTTTTTTTTCGGTAACGGAACGCTAATCACAAATTCGTAATCTCTATAGTACGGCACACTAACCACTGGACCAATATTTTTTTGGCGTCAAAACTCCTTTAAAAGGCAATTAATAAAAACTATTTATAATTTTTTTTCTCTCTTGATTAGTTTGGTTTGTTTTGAATTTCGCGCCAGTCGTTCCTAATTTAGCAGTATAAGACTAGAAGGAAGGTAGCTAGCTAGTCATCACCACCCACCGCCAATTATTGAGCTACTCTTTTACCACGAATAGTGGGATTGATAGTCACAGTATAACGCCCCCATGACTAAAAGGGCAAACATATTTGGTGTGACTGGAATTAGAACCCGCGACCCTCGGATTACGAGTCGAGTGCCATAACCATCTGGCCATGCCGGGCCTTTTCTTGATCGAAAGCAAATTCCAGCAGAAAAGCCAACCCAATATTGAAGACCTACTTGCATTAATATATCTGTTTTATAAATTTCTCAAACAGTCACTGTGTGATATGATTTATTACCGGAATTTATAGAAGATTTGAATGATTTTTTTCTATTTTATATAACTAAAAGTACTCTGTACTCTGATTTCTTTTCCCGTAATTTAATGTTTGTTTGGCAAGAAACTCTTTAATACGAAATATAATTATTAGTGAACGTTAAGATTTTAACTCAGACGTTAACGATTCTCAATAATTTATCTAATTAGTCACATTATAATTTCGAGATGCATTTAGAATCCGAGATAGGAAACATTTCTTTTAAGTTAATCACTTATTTTAATTTCACCTTTTTCAGTTGTAGCTCTGTGATGACTTCGGTGTCACATTTTAATTTAAAATTAAGATATTCAAGATTTGACATTTCACTATGATTATTTTACTCGATGGATACCTTGATGTTAAAACAAAAGTGTAAGTAACTTAGGAAAGCTATCTGTGTTCGAATAAAGTATAAATTTCTTGTTAACATCCAACATTTTAAAAACTTTTTACACTTTTCCTGCACCATTACAAAGAATTACAAATAATTAACTATGTATTTTTAATGTGAACGCTGTTATACACAGTATGATGTTACCAAACGACGTTTCTAAGTAACATTCACGTAAACCATACAACAGGTATGTAGAGAAAGTAAACACTATTTATTTACATTCGCTAAATCATGCAATCAAACAGACGAAATGAGTAAAAAATACGTTGGTAAAAATAGGTATTTATTCCATTATAGATATGAACTATTACGATTTATCGATCAATTTTTCAAAAACCTCGACGCTCTGCTGCAACGTATAACACTTCTATCAGCTAAGTGAGAGTATAATAATAGTGAATTACAATTACGCGTACGATACCTAATCGTGCAACTATTATGTTTTGGTTTGGTTTGAATTTCGCGCAAAGCTACACGAGGGCTCTCTGCGCTAAGCCATCCCTAATTTTGAAGTGTAAAACTAGAGGGAAGGCAGCTAGTCATCATCACTCATCGCCAACTCTTGGGGTACTCTTTTAACAACGAATAGTGGGGTTAACCGTCACATTATATCTCCCCACGGTTAAAAGGGCGAACATGTTTGGTGTGGCAAGGATTCGAACCCGCGACCCTCAGATTACGAGTCGAGTGCCGTAATCACCTGGTCATGCCGGGGCCCGTGGCTAAAATGTGGCAAAAATATCAAAATTAAGTTAGATGGAAATAACGAATAATAATAAAAAGCAATTACTTTTTTACGCAATGATTTTGTAACTGAAGAACGTAGTGCTAAAATAATATGATTCGAAGATTAATAAGTATGTGTATTTATTACAGCAAAGCCACAGGACGCTGAGCCCACCGAGAGGAATCGAATCCCTGATTTTAACGTTGTATATCCGTAGAATTACCTCTGTACTAGTGGGGAGGCAGATTAATAAGAGTAAGGAACATTATAAACCATATCCCAACGTTAGAATAATATGATTCGAAAATATTTAGCATCATTTCGATAATATAATTCCCTAAGACTAAAGACAAAAATGTAGGATATAACTGGAAGTGAAATTATAAATAGCATTTTTTCATGATTTTAAAAGAAATGTTTGTTACAAAGAAGTCATTTAATATCCAGCAACACTGTGAGATCGTGTATAAAAAGTGGAAGCTAACAAAGGTTCGTAGTGTGAAAAACAAACTGTTGACACTTAAGACTAATCGATGAGTTACACAGTAAGTAGTGATTATTCGCCTTGTTATGTTGCGTTATGCCTTACAATATTGTAATATTGACTGTATGAGCAACATGTAAGCATTTAGAACAAAAGTAACTAGTAAGGAGAATATGATTGAAGAAACACTTGTTTATAAAATAGTTAATAATAATTCGACAAGAACAAAATATTAAACAACTAAATTATTTAGCAGTGCGATTAGCTAACAATATCCAACTTGGCGGTACGAACCAAGAACATCATGGCTATCTTCTAGTGGAATAATAAACAGGTGCAGGACAGCTCCTTTGACACACCTGAAACTTTGCTCACCTTTTCAAGTCGAAGGTTGAGACAAGCTTTCAGGTGGGTCAGTGAAGTCAGATCTCCTGAGGTCATTGCTGTTTCACATCAGCTCACTTGATCTGTAAGATTTACTTACTGGGGACATTCACAAAATGTTAGATGTGTTATATAAAGATCTAGCATCGAAATCTTAAATCTATGAATTGATTTCTGATTGATAAAAACTGTGTGTGACTCAATAAGTTGAAATTCTTCAATCACATTTATAATAAGTCCAAGGAGGTATTAGAAGCTGGTAAGCATTAATACTGCGAGTTCATCTTTTCTCACTAGGGACCACAAGTTAGCAAGTAATGATACCAAAAATACATCTTTTCGCACTATTTACCAGAAGTTGGTTAACATTAATGCCATAAATCCATTTCTCCACACTAAGTAACAAAAGTTGTTTACTATTAATATTATAGATTGAATGATTAACAGGTGTGACATATTTTCTACGAAATATGTACCATCTTGTCTTTGTTTTGCATTCTCCTTTACATTTTATTAAAGCAGTTTGTATAAATGTTTAGTTTTCATCGTAAATGCTAACGCTACAAAATGCACTGAAACCAAGAAAAAATTTCTTATTGCGGTTTTAGCATTGTAAAGAAAGAAATCACATAAAGAATGATTTGTTTTTGAAATGCTTGGTCATCGCAGCTTCTTAGCCAACCCGACACACCTGAAACTTTGCTCACCTGTCAAACGTACACAGGTTGAGTCAAAATTTCGGGCGTATAAGGTTGACAAACAATACACAGGTTGAGTCAAAAGTTCAGACACAAAAGGTTGACAGACAATACGCAAGTTGAGTCAAAATTTCGGGCGCGTAAGGTTGACAGATATGTTCATTGAAAGCCTGAGAAAAAAAAAGGAAGAAAATCATACTTACGAATATATGTTAGAATAAAGGCTTCTGTCTAAAACATATGTAAAGAAGAGAGCAAAATCACAAGAACAGCTCATTTAAGTATAAAGTTGTTATCAGACCTTGATGGTATGATTATTATTTCACAATAAGTCAGCCGATTTGATAATTAATATTTCGTACATCAAGTGTCTAATTTGTTAAATCCTATGATCTTTTCGTGAATTTATAGAGATGTAACACATTCAGTAAAATAACTAAACATATAACGTTTCGTTCTAACTTGCAATAACCAATTTGTCAGTCACGCACTATTTTGTTTTAGATACAGTAAAAGTTTGTGTTTAAATCGGAGCTAGTCTTAATTAAGCAGAGTGGTTCTTAATCTTCGAATCAGTCTACTAAAATACTCATAGTTAAAACCAATTCCAGAAAAACCTTCCTTTGCTATTCATTCAGTTTTCTTAAAATCTTACCCAAAATCTTATTCCTTTCAGAGAACTTCCTTTGAAGGTTCACCAATTTTTGTCTTTTTTCACCCTTGTAAGGAAAACGTAAGGCATACATCGCGTGGATTTTCTCTTGGGTATCGTATATTTCACTAGTAAAAATTCTTCGGTGTTTTTTTCTGGAATACAGTTATGAAATATTTTTTATTGGAAAAGACAAGACAGAGAGAGACCCTGTACGAAAGCTAGTAATAAAAAGATAAAATAGATAACAAATATAAAATAATATAAAACTGGTATCTATAAAATAAAATAACAACAAGAGGTTCAAATGCGCATGATTAATATGAAAAGCGAGAAACAGAACAATTAGGGAAAAACAATCAAATCACATGACCGACCTAAGAACTGGAGGAAACGGTTTATTTTTTGAATTTCACGTAAAGCTACACGAGGGCTATCTGCAATAGGCGTCCATTTATTAGTATAAGCTCAGAGGGAAGGCAGCTAGTCATCACCACCCACCGTCAACTCTTGGGCTATTATTTTACCAACGAATAGTGGGATTGACCGTAACATTATAACGCCCCCACGGCTGAAGGGGCGAGCATGTTTAGTGAGACGGTAATTCGAACACGCAACCCTCAAATTACGAGTCGAATGTCTTAGCCCCCCTGGCCATGCCAGGCCCCCAGAGTTTCAGTAGAAAAAAACCAGCACGAGTTTAAAATATACTTTCTCTTAACCCTTTCGACTAGTAGTGACACACATCTTGGTAAAAAAAACAAACTTAGTTACAAGAGTTATACTTTTTATCTCTCGCTAGTATGGCCCGGCATGGCCAAGCGTGCGACTCGTAATCTGAGGGTCGCGGGTTCGCATCCCCGTCGCGCCAAACATGCTCGACCTTTCAGCCGTGGAGGCGTTATAATGTGACGGTCAATCCCACTATTCATTGGTAAAAGAGTAGCTCAAAGTTGGCGGTAGGTAGTGATAACTAGCTCCCTTCCCTCTAGTCTTACACTGCTAAATTAGAGACGGCTAGCACAGATAGCTCTCGAGTAGCTTTGTGCGAAGCTCAAAAACAAACAAACAAAAACTCTCGCCAGTAATAGCATACTTATTTGTATTTATATATATATACATGTTACAGAACGGTTGTCATAATTTTAATACCTAACAGAAAGAAAGCGTGAAATTACCTCCTTATTTCTGTGGATATTTTAACACTTTTCGCACGAAAGATAAAAATCTTTGAGCATAAAAGACATGAATGTAACTAAAGTGCAAACTATAATGTGGGGTCATAACATGAATCTCAATTAATGGTATCTGTCGAAACAGGAGGGTTGGAAGTCTGCCAGCTCATTCGAACATTGCTGGTTAATCCATGATCCTGTAGTTCTGTTGTTTCATAGTGTGTTTTTTCGTTAGTTCACGTCTTGATTTAAGTTAGCAAAGTTAATCTAAGTGTCGTATTCTTCTGCTCTCTGTTTCATTTACCTTTTCGGTGTATGTAATTTTATGATTTTTTTTTATTGTTTCTTAAATCCGTTCAAAAGCTTTCTGCTCGAGTTCTCCATAACCTGGGGCTGACAGACAAGAGACAAGGTCGCTAATTAAAACCATTGACGCTAACTTTTGTGTTTTTCTAATATAATAGTGGGATTTAACCACCAGTTGTTATAGTGCACCTACAGCCCTAAACTACGAATCACGGCCACACCGTTTTTGCATCATCTTTAGTTTAAGTTTCGTTAAGTTTCAGTAGGGTTATTTTAAATTTAATTAATTAATCAGTCCATTTGAAACATAATCACTCGATATTCTTCTTGTATTACAGATTCTAATTATCTTAATAATTCTTAATCAAATATGGTGAATTGTGGTATAATGTCAGCTTTTGAATCTGTAACTGCTGCTATTGTTTCAGCTAGGTAACATTTATTACACGGTACAACTTATTGTTTACAAGGTTCAGCCAGTTGATAACAGCATTGTCGTTTAGAAGCTTGCTGTCATGTAAGCGTCACATGATTTGTGATCATGTTTCCTGATTATACAACACTTGAAAAATCGTGTAGTTCTACTTTAACATCTGAAAATAGCCTAAAGCTTTAAATCACACACACAACGTAGCCATGTACACATGTACGGGTATTATACAGTAATATTTCACCTGATACACATGTACGGGTATTATACAGTAATACTTCACCTGAACGTCTTTTCCTTACTAAATTATATACAAGATCTCAGTTTCTTTTCTCTTTTTTTACTACATTTTCCTCAAAGTAAATAACAAAAAAACACATAAAAACGCAGGCCTAATAAAACTTCCAGCTTCTGCTTTTCAAAATTTTAAAGCAATGTTACAGGTGAAGATTGATAAATGTATCTCTGTTGCTAAGCTCTTAACACTTAAGTCACTCGTGACCATTGTTAATCTACTTTTTTTTTTTTATACAAAGCTCAAAAGGTCCTTTTAATACTATACAAAGACCCGCAGATATGCAAGCACAAAGTTTCAGTTTAACAAGGTAGATATCACAATCGGGAACATTGTAGGCTATTATTTTGATTTAACATTTTCAAATGTTTCCAAAAATCAGAAGGGTAAAGACCTGATCTTTGTGTGTTTTATTTTAATAAGGTAACATTAATATTTGAAAATACTGTACAGGATGTACATATTTTGTGGTTAGGAGCAAACATTAAACTGCTGACCAAATCAAATCCACTGTGTTTTTCACATTGGGCTTCTTAATAATATCAAAACATACATGGAAATTTAAACGTATGTATATTTCTTTTATTTTTCATGCTCATCTACAATATATAGCACCGTACAATATAAGTCCCTACCACAAATCTCCAATGCTAGCGTAATAAAATCATAATTGTTTTTTTTTAATTTAGCGTAAAGCTACACGAAGGCTATCTTCGCTAGTCGTCTTAAATTTAGCACTATAAGACTAGCGGGAAAGCAGCTATTCGTGATTACCCACCGCCAATGCTTGGGTTACTCTTTTACAAACGAATAACGTGATTGATGGTTGCATTATAACGCTCCCACGGATGAAAAGAAGCGCGTTTGATTTGACAGAGATTCGAACCCGCGACCCTCAGATTAGGAGTCAGCGCCCTAACCACATGACCATGAAGTAAAGTGTTTACCCTGCCGCCATAAGATACATGTACAGCAATTGCTCTGAAACTTGATGAAGTGATTTGTTTCACTCAATAATTTTTCTCGATCAATCACCAAGATTCTGATGCTCGCAAATTTACCAATAAAACTGTTTGAAGAATATTTTGGAATGGATATGTTTGTTTACGCAAGACTTTTCACGTGAATCGAAGAGTGTTACATAAACGCCACAGTTTGGAAAGTTTACGGAGATAAAGAACGAATATAATGAAATCATTGTGAATTTGTTGTAACAAGCACGGTGGACATTTATTTCGACACGAGGGAACGATTGTCATGCTTCTAAAACACGTTTAACTCATTGGAAAACTAATTAAATGTTGAACTACCAAATCAATGATACTATTAAACTGTCTGATGCAAAGTGTTACTTACGTAATTAAACAGTGAATCAATTTGACGTTTATATTTTCCACACTTCTAGCAATCTTTCATCTCTTAAATTCATGTGATTTCTGACATTCTGATATTTTCTGTACAGTCCATATTATCAAAGTATACATCTGATGAGGTTTTGTTTTCAAATTCCAAGCTCACTTGACGAGTGCAGTGGGTGGGCATTTAATTAAACAACGCAAAGTTTAAACATTGTTAAATTTATTATAAGATAACACGAATTTCTGAGAGAAACAGCTTTGTTGAACGCCTAAAGTCTTATTCTTTTGCGTAGAATAAACTATTTTCTTAAAACATTTACTACTCACCAGTCACAAGCCGTCTTGGATTTAGTCTCGTAACAATTTTTTATTTCAGAAATCTGCTATCTTACATCCTATCTTATGCTGTATATCATTCCTAAAATGGAACGAACTCTTGAGGTTTCCTTCTATAAAGTAAAGGGCAGTTTTATATTCTACTCTATAATGATCTTCATTAATGTTACACATTTCCAGAGATATCAACTACCAGAAAATGTAATGTTTCTTACGTGATATATATGTGAATATTACAATATACTTTAGCAGTAACCGTCTCAGGAGTACACTTCGGTACTTACAGCGTCCATAACTCTTAAACATTCATTTTACGACAAACTATCAACCTGGATCATTAAAAAAAAGCACTATATTATGTGTAACAATTACACATATCATCAAAGTTTTAAAGTTTAAATGTTCCCCGCTGGGTAAGTCTACGGATTCAGAACGCTAAAATCAGGGGTTCAATTCCCCTCGGCAGATAGCCCCATATGGCTTTGCTATAAGAAAACACACACACACACACACACAAAGTTTAAAATGTTTAAAGGTCAATATAGAGTCCCAAAATTGGATCTCACAATCGTACTTATATTTGGAAGAGTTTTTGTTGTAAAATGCAAAGCTACATGACAGGTTGTCTGTGTTATCGAAACCTGGTTTTGATCATTATGATTCTTCAGAGTTATCGCCGAAGATAGATCATACTTGTTTAACATACACTACTCTACACGTATGATTCAGGTGTTGATCTACGAATATAATAAATAATAGATTTCTCTATATTTTATAAGGCTCGGCATGATCTGGTCGTTAAGGCACTCGACTCTCAATCATTTGATTGTGGATTCCATTCTCATTACCAAACAAATCGGCTTTTTAACTTCGGAAGCTCTGATAATAAGATTATCAATCCCACCATTTTTGATTAGCTGCCTTTTCTTATTCTAGGAAGGACGTGCGCAGATAGCCTTAAAAGTGTAAACCAAGAGAAAGAGGTGTTTAATATTGACTAGCTGCCTTTGCCCTAGTTTATCATCTCTAAAATAGAATCGACTGTTACAGATAACCCTAAATTAACTCTGACAGAAGTTTAACAAACAAAACACCATTCTGTATATGCTCTTCAACTATTACATAATGGTGAACCTAATTTGCTTTAGAAATAACATTTCAGATTGAAATAATAAACACCTGTCATGTCACATAATCTGATTGAGAAACCTGACGGATTTTTTCTTCATTACAAAAGTAAATGCTAAAATATATCGCCGATGAAAATCAAGAAAATAAAACTTCCGATGAACTGTCTTTTATGTGGTATTCAGCTGGTCATTAAGCCTTTTAAGAATTACTAACTTTTCCTACTTTAGTGTGTGTATGTGTTTTCTTTATAGGAAAGCCATATCGGGTTATCTGCTAAGCCCACCGAGGGGAATGGAACCCCTGATTTTAGGGTTGTAAATCCAAAGACTTACCTTTGTACTAGCGGGGGACTTTACTGATTCATTAACGATCATATTTACTTTGTGATATTCAGAAATTTTATTAACATGAAACTAAAGTTGGCATTTTACAACAGCTTTATTTACTTCATGATTCAGGATAGATGGCATATGAAGACATGGGACTCTTTCGGTCATTTACTCGTTTTACTGCAAACAAAAATATGTGTGGATTTAACATAACGGACTATCTACGCTCTTTCCACCGCGGAGAGGCCAGGCATGGCCAAATGGTTAAGGCGCTTGACTTGTAATCTGAAAGTGGTTGGTTGTAATCCCCGTCGCACCAAACATGCTCGCCCTTTCAGCCGTGGGTGCGTTATAATGTGACGGTCAATCCCACTATTCGTTGGTAAAAGAGTAGCTCAAGAGTTGGCGGTGGGTAGTGATGACTAGCTACCTTTCCGTTAGTCTTACACTGCTAAATTAGGAACGGCTAGCGCAGACAGACTGGACGTGAGGCTGTAGATAGAGGACAAAACGTGAGTTACATACACGTGAGAATTAGTTACAATAATATGGCGAAAAGGAATAAAATAATAAACTAGTATGTTCCAGTCCTTAAAACAAATAACCCTATAAGCAACGTATACAATTAATTTTATTTGAATTATAATCTGCGACATAGCTTTCATCACTGACATTTTTCTAATATATATCAGCGACGATTTATCAGAAAATGGTTATTCTACTTGTTTGCCAAACATTTCACTCATATTACAGTAACATACGTGAAACATTATGCTGTTTATCTAATAAAAACAAAAACCAATAAAATAAGACTTTTATTACTTATTCAGTTTTCCTTGGTTCAAAGAAAAGAGCATGAACTACGAAACGTATATAACATTTTAAAATGTGTGACTAAGCGATTGGACTTAACATAGTGTTCTAACATAAGTAACATTTTAAGTAGCTTGTGTTGAATGGGGATTTAACACAGTATTCTGACATATTCTTAACATCTTATTGGTATTCTTAACATCGTATTCTAAAATAAGTAAAATTTTTAATAGCTTGTGTTTAATGGGAACTTAACATAAGTATTCTAACATAGGTAACATTTGAAATAGTTTGTGGTTAATGAGGACTTAACATAGTATTCTAAAATAAGTTGTTTTTGAATATTTTCGAGACAAAAATAAATTCAATACTTCAGCATCTCCTTACTTTCGTTAACATGTTAAAGTCAGTTAATAAGGAGGTCAGACAAAGACAACTACATCCAAATAGGGCTAACAGATAAAGCTAGCAAAAACAAACTATTTCATAGAACAGTAACGTGTGCATAGGTACTAAAGGTATAGGTAAATGAAAGACCCCTACGACAATGTCTGTTCACTGTTGTAGAAATTCTCACGTATAGATGCGATATTGTAGGTTGGAGTGGAAGCGCCGTGTATTATAATATTTACATCTACTCTAATTTTAAACTGGTTTTACCAAAACGTGTGGCTTTCAGGTATAGGTTATGTTTCAAAAAATAAGTTATCTCTGTTAATTTTGTAAGTCCTAGTTCCATGACGATCTTCGTTTATTATGCTATATACACTTTTACCTCTATATTGTATATCCATCTGTCAAAAAGTAAGGTTTTAACTTTGAAGTAGTTAAAATTAAATTAAACGCTTTAAATACATTTATTGAATTAAAATATTCTAGAAATAGCTATTGCTATTAAACTGTCATTTTCTTTTCAGGCGCGTTTTCAAATAACGTTACAAGTATAGAATATTTCTGCAGTCGTTTGTTCTTCACGTCACGAAAAGGTTTCAAGATATTTTTGCATCCGATGTGAGTATGTAGTTAGCCATATCATCTAACAATGGTTGGTTAGTTTGAATAACTGAAATTAAAAGAGACCCTTTGTGCTAGACTGTTATGAAATAACTCCGGTCACGTTATTTCACGATAATCAATGAGTTTCTTCGTTTTTGGTTATACGTGCATAGTTACTCTAGGACTATTGATTTGCGATAACCTTTTCTAATCTTGAAATGACAAATTAGGGGGAAGGCGTCTAGCCAACAGAACTCACCACCAGCTCCCGGACAGGGAGTACAGAGTGAGGTTTCTTTTATGTGGTAAAAGAACGAAACAATTGTAAGGCCATGCTAAGTCAAGCTAACTTTAGAGGCATGCATGGCCACGCTAACTACTGGACCATGTTTGGTCATTCTAGCTACAGGGTTATGCTTGGCCCGCAATAATGGGAAAAAGTTGACCATGACAAAGACAAAAATAACGTGCCAGTTATATCTTACTACTCTTAAAAATACTGACAATAAATACTTACAATGGCTTTCTTCTTTTCTCCTATGAAAGTCTTCATCTAATGGTAGTTCATCTTGCATCTTTATACTATGCTTAACTTACTTATTTCACAGTTCTTGAGAGAGCAGTACCAAACTTGGCGGGGCCTGGCATAGCTTTGGGGTTAGGACGCTTAACTCGTAAATTTTCGAGTCGCAAATTCCGAACAGCGGGATAAATAAACGGTTATTCCTTATAACAACAAACTCACTTGAAAATTGGGTATTAACACTTTTAATGATAAACAGAGAACAACTTTTCGACCCTCCTAGGTCATCTTTAGGTTAACAAACTACAAATTAACGGTTAAATCCAACACTTTATTAGAGTTGAAATGTATGACGTTGACTAGTCGCTTTCTCTTACCAGTCTATAACTTCTAAATAAGAAACAGCTAGTACAGATTGCCTTTGAGTAGCTTTGCTCGAAATTCATCAAACAAATAAACGAAATAAACTTTTCGACTAAGGTCTCGCCCTCCTGAGGTAGCTATGGAAGTAACTGGAACAATGGAGGCCCTTGATTGTACCATGGTCTTCATGATTCAAGAGGAGGCCCTTGAACTCAGCAGCGGAGCGCGGGAATCTCGTAACGACAACAGATAAAATAATAGTGTGCTTAGAAATGAATATTTAGACAGAGCTTAGATCATAGAAAAGGGAAGCAACTATTTTTGATCTAATAAATATAGCGAAGACAAACAATTCTTTTATTAGTGTTGATTACTACTGGTAAAGATATGATTTATTTTCTGTGATGATCGTTGGTTATTCCTGTGTTCCCTTAAGAAAAAAGTTAATTAACGCCTGTATAATAGAGAAAATCCGTTACTTAATGAGAATAAATAGGCAACTAAATTCATAAGATGACGAAATTCCATGTTAGAGCCAGTGCACTACCGATCTAGGATAGAACAAGTATAAAGCCACGATAAAGCTATTGTGCTACTGGCACAAGACACAGGAAATATAAGGGCACATTAAGGCTAGTGCGCTACTGGCTTATGTTACAGAAAATATAAAGGCACATTAAGGCTAGTGCGATACTGACTTAGGATACAGAAAGTATAAGGCCACGTTAAAGCTAGTGCGCTACTGGCCCAAGATACAGGAAATATAAAGCCACCTTAAACTAGTGCGCTACTGGCCAAGAATACAGAAAATATAAAACAGAGAATCAGTTTTGCCATCATTTGTGCTAAATATCTGTACTTGAAGAGTCTAACTAAAAGTGTGGAATGGAAATTGTTTTTTCTTGAATAAAACAAAATTAAGGACTCACACAGCTAGAAATTAGGTTTCGATACCCGTGGTGGGCAGAGCACAGACAGCCTATTATTTAACTTTGTGCTTAATTCCAAGTAATCAGTCAATCAGTTAATAAAACCAAGACAATATTATTCTTATCTAATTTAACAAAAACTGAGCACGTGCTTTAGAATATATCAAGCACAGCATATGTATAAAACACACCAAAAGTAATATAGACATGTAAACCATATGAAGCGTAATATGTAGAAAAAAAATATAAAGTAGAATATATATATATATGCCGAGGTGATTAAGGGGCTCGACTAGTAACCTGATGGTCACGGGTTCGAATCCCCATTGTACCAAACAAGGTCGCCCTTTTAGCCGTCGGGGCATTATTGTGACGGCCAATTTCACTATTCGTTGTTAAAAGAGTAGCCCAAGAGTTTTGGGTGGTAATGATTAGCTGCCTTTCCTCTAGTCTTACACTGATAAATTAGAGACGGCTTATGTAGATAGCCCTCGAGTAGTTTTGCGCTAAATTCAAAACAAACAAACACTAGCATGATTTAGCCTTTGTCATCTAGAGATTGTAATGAAGACCATTTGCCTTTCATGGCATAAAACTTTTGTCTAAATTAAGAATCCTCAGTGACATGAACATTGCGTGGCAACTTATTTGTAGAAAGTAAAACATTTTATAATTTTATATCAGAAATGTCAGTTTTATAGAAAGTTATTTATTGGACGATTTTTTTCCCTTTCAGGAATGTTTCTGTCTTTCGTCAATTTAAATTCTCAAAAGTGAAAAAGATCAGAAAGGTGCGAAAGAGAAACTAATCAGGAGATCGAATATTTTGATTGCAGCGAAAGATTGCATCAAACTGAACTACAGCGATAACCATTTCTTTTAGACAAAAATGAAAGAGTTGTCCTTTCATTCATACTCATCAAGCACAGAAACCATTTTGGCTACGGTCAACTCAAACTAGACGTCCAGTGTTCACAGTAATCATCTCTTAGTGCAAATGAAGGCTAATGCGGCCATTTGAATGCTTGGGAGTTATCAGGAATGAAGGGCAGAAATTGGAGTCAGCAGTGCGAGAGCAATTTGTGTGATGGGTTTACTGAGCCTCATTTTGGATTGGTGCGCGTAACAATAGCTATTGAGAGCTATAAAATTTTGTCCAAGGCAAAATCTATCTTAAAAGTTGCATTTCAGCACGATGCGCTATCTTCGTGACTGCACAGAGTTTAGTCAATATTTTACGACAGTCTTTAAACACACTAATAGTCAGAGCTTTGATAAGACTTTCGTGGAACTAGAAACATAAGCGCTACAAGACATTAGAGTTGAGATGAAACCAAAGACCAAAAGAACTTGCTATCCCAGAAGGTCTCTGTATTCCATATAGTACGAACACTACTTAACAAGTTAAAACAAATTACAAATCTATATAAGAAAGGAAATATCTAAATAACACGGAAAATTTTGTGTTTTTATAACACTGATACATTTTGTAATGGCATTTGACTCGTAATTCTAGGATCCCTGTTTCGAATCCCTATCACACCAAATATGCTCGCCTTTTCAGCCGTGAGAGCGTTATCATGTGACAGTCAATCCCACTATTCGTTGGCAAAAGAGTAGCCCAAGAGTTGGCGGTGGGTGGGGATGACTAGCTGCGTTCTCTCTTGTCTTACACTGCTAAATTAAGGACGGCTAGGGCAGATAGCCTTCGTTTTGCTTTGCGTGAAATTCAAAATAAACAAACAGGAATTTTATAAAAGTATTTAAAGAGAAGAAGTAATATAACATACAATTTATTGATATAGTAATATATTATAAAATTTACTGATATGGTAATATATTACAAAATGCACTGGTATAGTAAGGTATTATAAAATTTACTGACATGGTAATATGCTATAAAATTTACTGACATAGCAGTGTGCTATAAAATTTACTGACATAGCAGTGTGCTATAAAATTTACTGACATAGTAGTGTGTTGTAAAATTTACTGACATAGTAATATGCTATAACATTTACTGATATAGTATATTAGTTTTGTTTGTTTGTTTTGGAATTTCGCACAAAGCTACTCGAGGGCTATCTGTGCTAGCAGTCCCTAATTTAGCAGTGTAAGACTAGAGGGAAGGCAGCCAGTCATCACCACTCATCGCCAACTCTTGGGCTACTCTTTTACCAGCGAAAAGTGGGATTGACCGTCACATTATAACGCCCCCACAGCAGAGAGAGCGAGCATGTTTGGCGAGAACCCGCGACCCTCGGATTATCTACCATTCGCGCGCCTTACGCGCTTGGCCATGCCGGGCCAATAGTATACTAGTAAACAACTCTATTAAAAAGATCTGCGCAACATGAAAATTAAATAATTTTCATTTCTAAGTCTATAACAAGTGTTGAACACAGACATTAAGTCATGATTTAAAAAAAAACAAGGTATTTTATTGCAGCATTAAAATACCTCAAAAATTGTGAAACCCATTGCTTAGTGATTAAAAGACACGAACTGGATTCAAGTATTTGGTTAATAACAAGGGTAAGTATACTTATCGTTGCGGTATTAATGTCGTATGCCATTCTTACTTTTGTATCATCCACTCGACTATACAAACACACATAAAAGATATTCTGAGTTTTTAAGGTAATCATGTACATGATATGGTAGTTAATAGTCAAACACCTTTTAAAAAATGCACTTGAGAAATATGAGAACTCACCTACCAAAATTTGCCTTTCTTATCCAGCCACAGAAAGGATGCTATTTTGCCATCTAACGCCAATGTGACGAACAATCAGGCCTCTCCCATGTGTTTGGTTTGCCTAAAATTTGAAATACTATTAATATCATAACGAACTTTGATCTGCTTCTTGGCAATAGTTTTGTATTCAGGCTTAAGGCATTTCTAGAAACAGCTAATGACTTATTTACGCGCTTAAATTATTTCAGTTAAAACCTCCTGTTTACTGCTAGTTTATAAATCATACCTCATTAATAGAAAATATTCGCACGATCTTCAAACAACAACGCTATCTATACTTTATACTGTGTAAAATAATAAAATTACGTTGTAACTGCAAGATATCTTTTAGAGGAAACTGCTGTGGACATTTAATTAATATTAAGGAATTCTGTCATCATATTTGGACAGCATGTATTCGTGAATTATTTAAAAAGAAAAGAGAAAAAAAAAGGTATGTTTATTTAGGAGAATCTCTTAACAGTAAGTTATGTATTTTAAACACGTTTTTCAAAAATCTGTCAAATGTACTACATTGCTGTACATTTTAATGAACATGACTGAATTATTTGTTTCTTTATCATTGAGCACAAAGTTAGACAAACGGCTGTATGTGCTCTGACCAGCACGGGTATCGAAACGAGATTTCTACCGTTGTAAGTACGCAGACATACCGCTGTGCCACTGGGAGGACTATTCGTTGCAAAAGAGTAGCTAAAAAGTTGGCCATGGGTGATGTTAACTAGCTGTATTTCCTCTAATTCATCACTTCGAAATTAAGTAAGCTTAATTTTAATTAAGCGTCGATAACCTTCGAATACCTTTGCACGAAATCCAAAATAAAAGTTCAAACAAATCGTAACCGAACGTGGTATATTTAGAGGTAACTCTAATAGTGCGGCTAGGAATAGTATTAGAAATGTGCGTTATAGTGACGAGCTTTTCACAAATATTATCAAAGCCTTTCATTGGTGCTATTGAGCATAGCTTACTATAATGAACTATAATGCCTGTTTTACCTTTACATTACCAAACACAGACAAGAAAATATTGTGAGGATAAGCTGGCTGGCATTTCCTTAAGTTCTCAACTCTTTAAAAGGCATTTAGCATCAGGTTCAGGGATGAATTTTACGTTTCCTTAGTTCTTCAGACCCGGTATGGCCAGGTGTTTAGGGCGCTCGAATCGTAACCTGAGGGTCACGAGTTCGAATCTCCGTCAGACCAAACATGCTAGCCTTTTCAGCCATGAGAGCGTTATAATGAGACAATCAATAGTGCATTTCAACTCAATTCGGAGCAGCTCCCTCTTTCGGAGAATGGAGGGTTTAGTTACAGAAAAAAATCATCCAACCAAAGGTATATTCACAGTTTGAAGCTAATCATATATCCTTGGTTTAAAGTAAAAGAGAGAACAAAAGGAAAATTTTCACAAACATTCAGTAATAGCCCTAAAGTATGGCCGATTTGCGTGCGAAAGATGACCAAAGAAACACTAATTATAGAGAAGTTCCATGATGCAATTCCACTGGACTTTGGACATCTTAAACGCATTTAAAATAGTCGATGTCTAGGTTCACTAAAACGTTCCATAAATGCCTATCAAAAAGTGCGGTCTAATATTGATCTGGCTGTATAAACATTTTACAATACAAACTGTACTATTGAGAGGATATTGGGTAATACTGATAATGAGAGAGAGCATAATAAAAAGTAGTTTCGTGAACTCTGAAACAAACTTCTAATAAAGTTCAAATAAACCTTAGGAATAATATGAACAAACACGAAGTGGCATATTTTGTATTCTTCATTTATTCAACTTCACATCCTTAAGGAATCATCTTATATGACTACTTCGGAATCTTTGATATCTCAGAAATGACAAAATAATTGACATATGCTCTATAGCTTTCAGTAAGTTCTTTTTTCTTTCTTACGTCTTTCCAATATAATATAGTAAATTAATGAACCGACTTCCACCAGTGTTAAACGCTTCTGATCCACAGTTAGTTTTCGACACCTGGTGCGAATTTAAAACATTCTTTATGATTTATTTAATGAGGTCAGTTAGCTAAAACAAACTGACTGAAAGTATTTAATCTCAAATACACACATTAAAAAACCACATACACACAACATTATACAATGGCGAAAATCCAATGAAAGCTAGTTTAAATCATTGCTATTAGAAATATTATTGTTAATAGTCTCACTACTAGGTTTCAATAGTTTTTGAAATATTTTAAGTATTATTATGATTAATATTTAATAAAACTAAGTAGAAATAAGAATGGAGAAGTCATTACTTACATACACATAAAATGCCAGTCATTTGCTACAGATCTACACAGTTGGCTGATATACAAACATAAAGATTATACTTTATACAGGGCTGATACAGAATACGTCTAAGTATAAATGTATAGGTGGAAGGAGGCCCATACAATAAACAGATTTTCCAGTTCGTACCAAGTGTGTAAAACAGATGCGGAACATAAGGTATAAAAATATGAACAACAGTGGCGCTGGAAGACGACCTTGAAACCGCCCATAGTTACCTAGTTACCACGCGATTGACGTCATTATAAAATGTTAAATGAGTGAATTTGATGTTATAACTTATTCTTTCACATATCCATTAGTAGAATTTCTACACACATCCAACGTTAACAGTTATTTGGACCAAAAATTACATTCAAAATTCCGTAATGAGAATCACAAAAATCACATTTAATTCTGCTGTCCGCTATGCTCCAACATTGTCTGGAGTCGTCACTTGGAGGAAGTGGGAGCGCATTGAACATTTGACTCGACTTGTATTGATTATACACCTGTAACAAATGGCCAAGTTTTGTGTGTTTTCTTATAGCAAAGCCAAATCGGGCTACTTGCTAAATCTACAGAGAGGAACCAAACCCATGATTTTTGCGTTGTAAATCCGCAGGTGAGAACAGAAGTTGCAAAAACAAAACATTCAAATAAAACAAATCAATTGCCTGTTTAAAATATTAAAGATGTTTTATCATTGTATCCCTAGACATTTCTTTCAGGTTAAATGGAAAGATAACGGAACTTGTACATAATACTATTTGGTCTTCCACAGACAATTCTAAAAATCGAGAAAAAAATATTGACAACAGTAAAGATACTGAGATTGGAGGTTAGATCACAAACGTAATTAGATCGTTTAGTTTTGGTTTGGTTTGAATTTCGCGCAAAGCTATACGAGAGCTATCTACGCTAACCGTCCCTAATTTAGAAGTGTAAGACTAGAGGGAAGACAGCTAGTCATCATCACTACCCACGTTAGTACTCTAAATCTTTCACGTTAGTTTTTTTTTTAAATTCTTTGTGTAAAGAAGTGGTTTTTAATTAAGTATTAGGCCCGGCATGGCCAGGTGGTTAAGACACTCGACTCGTAATCCGAGGGTTACGAGCTCGAATCCCCCTCACACCAAACATGCTCACCCTTTCAGCCGTGGAGGCGTTATAAAGTGATGGTCAATCCCACTATTCGTTGGTAAAAGTGTAGCCCAAGAGTTGGCGGTGGGTGGTGATGACTAGCAGCCTTCCCTCTAATCGTGAACTGCTAAATTAGAGACGGCTAGCGTAGATAGTAATCGAGTAGCTTTGGGCAAAATTAAAAAAAACAAAAACTAATTAAGTATTAACAATTTTAATTGGTAATTCTTTTACTAGGTTTTGATTTAGTCCTTTTAGAGAAAAGGAATATATAAATATACACAGAACCCCGTGTTTGTTTTTGTTTTAATTCTGGCATCTTATACACCCCATCGTGAAAATTGAATATTTTTTGCCACATAATGTGTTTGTATTTTATATTTCTGACAAAGCTGCGAAATCAATCTTTCCAAATGGAAAACAACCATTCAGTGGCATCCGTCATCCACTCTAAAGGATTGGATATCACTCTTATAACACTCCAGTACTTAACGCGCTTAAAGTAGTTTGTGACATCACAAAGATTCGAACTAGGGTAAACAGCTTCGAAACCCAGAGCTCTAGCAGAAAGTCAACCCTCGTTCCAACAACAAAATGACATGTTTCATATTTCCTCCCAAGAACAAATAATAGCTAAGGTATAATAAATTTATTTATAGCTAATATATATTTTCAGTTGAATAAAGAATAGCGAGTATTGTTTTACAAAATATCACATAGCTTACTAAAGTATTAATTAATATCTAAGGTTTAGATATTTAAGGTTAATTTAAATCTTACCTTATGAAAAACAAAACTGCTTTTAGAAAATTGTTTAATAATTCGCACAAAGCTACACGAGAGCTATCTGTGCTAGCCGTTTCTAATTTAGCAGTATAAGACTAAAGGGAAGGAAGCTAGTCTGGGGCTACTCTTTTACCAACGAAAAGTGGGATTGACTATCGCACTATAACGTCTCCACGGCTGAAAGGGCAAGCAAGTTTGGTGCGACTCGGGCGCGAACGCCTGACCCTCAGATTACGAAGCGCACGCCTTAACGCGATAGGCCATGCAGCCCTACTTTTAGAAGATATAAGAATGTGTTAATTTATGAATTTAAGTAATACTTGTTTACAGTTGCAATACCTGTTTGTAGCGCAAGTTACAAATCAAGCTTTTTGAAACGAAACACTATTTTTATTTTTGCCGTAAAGGGAGATTTATGAATCTATAGTTTGGTATCCTCTTTTTATTACACTAATCCAAGATGAGAGATACACCAAACACATGCACATATGTACACATAAACATGTGTTACACTCAGACACAACTTTTAATATTACAGAATCGTCACAATATAATACTATGAACAACCAACATTAAATTAAGATAGTTTAATATGTAGCTTATCTCCTTGACGTTCAACCACACCAATTTCAGCATACCATTGAATAAAAGTCTGTATTTAGTCCTTATACTTAAATGTCAACCAATCGAAATACAGCTCTATGATATGTAGGCAGGATAGGTTTATCTTTACCATTTCTTATTAATTTTCTGGATGTGAACGTCACATATTTGACCAATGCAATGGAATAAAACATAATCGGTTGCAGTGATTTTCTGTATTATAACATCCAGATCCCACAGTTAATTTGAAAGGTGTAATACAAAACATCCAGATCCCATGGTTAGCTTGAATTGTATAATACAAACCGAACGATTTGTAAGAAATTCAATAATGCCAAAGAAGCATTGTATCTTCACTGGTATGCTAACTACTAGACCATGTATCCCGATGCTAGAAACTGAGTTTTGATACCTTTAGTGGACAGAGTATTGTGTAGCTTTGTGCTTAACTTAGAAAAAAAGCAACTCAATGACAATTAGGCCATAGCTATCTCAAGAGTGAATGATCTGCTGGTTTGAAAAGATGTTAATTCAACAGTGTGTCATACAACATTCATCAATTATAATAATTATAATCTAACAGTGTGTTCTACAACATTCATCTATTGTGATAATTATAATCTAACAGTGTATTATAGAACATTCATCTATTATGATAATTATAATCTAACAGTGTGTCATACAACATTCATCAATTATAATAATTATATTCTAACAGTGTGTTAAACAACATTCATCTATGATAATAAAAATGATTAATAATTATAATCAGAAGAATACTACTAATAGTAAAATTTACAGAATAAATAAATAATAATAAATAATTCTGCTAAAATATTTCCAACATTTTCCTTCTTTTTAAGTCTATAAATCTAAAGAAAATCATGATGAGTTCTACTGACGTCATCATTCCGAAAGATGGATTTAGTGATGCTACTTACCATCCTAAAGCTTAAGTCCAGTTTTTGCAAATGTTAATAAATGGAGATTCATAAAAATAATTATGTTGCAACTGTATTTTAACAACCAGTCATAGCTAAGTTTACAAAGATGTTTAAGGTTCTTAAAAAATGTTACTAAAATATAAATCTATATATTAAAGTACATCTTACCCTTGGAAATGCGTGGCATGACATGGTGGAAAGGATACTCAAGTCGCATACTGAAGGTCGAGGAATCGAACTCTTTCACCGAACACCGTTCCTTCAGTCGAAGAAACGTTACATCGTTATTGTAAGCCACTCTGTTCGTTGGTAAAGAGTGGTCCAAGAGGTAACAGTAGGTGGTGTTGATTAGCTGTCTTTCCTATGGTCTACCACTTCGAAATTGGGAACGGCTTGCGGAGATAACCCTGGAGTAGAAGATTATTATCAAATAGATTCCTTTCCGAATCATGTTTACAATTCATAAGGTAGAAATAACTATAAATACTTGTTTGGTTTAAAGAATTCGTCGAGAGAATTTAAAATAAAGGGATAGAAAATACGATGGTCTTATTAGAAATACGTTACGTATTGCAAAAACAATAAAAATTCCATTATGGTACATGAGAAAATAATAAAACATCTTCCCTGTCATACAAGGTAATAGAGACACTATACGTTGTCTCATCCGATGCTAAAATTGACAGTTTTCAGGCTAACATGAAATAACAGGTTAGAAATGAAGATCGGGTTTCAATCGAAATTTATTTATCAAACTCCTAGCAACAGTATTGGAGCATCTACAACTGCACAGAAAGTTTGTAAGAATATATATAGTGTTATAGTGTCTACCGTTTTTTGTTTGAATGATGATTCAACTGAAAATACCGTTTTTACCAATCCAATTCTTTTAATTTCAAGGCAATTTTACCGCTGAAGCTTTTGACAAATCCAATAACTGTCGTCGTATCTCCTTATAACACTTAGATGAAATCCCAAATCCGATAACCTGGACTTCAGGATATATCTATGCTCTGCTCGAACTTCCTAAAATTGATCTGATATAATAATTTCAACTTCCAAATACTGCATCGGTAGTTAAACCAATATCACAAAACTATATATATGATATTTTTTATAAACCAAACTTACCGTTTTTCTTACATTAATTACATGCACTCTAACTTAGGTTGTGTTTTTTTTAATTGTAGTCCAAGCCATTAATTATATTTTTCAAAGAAATAGTTGTCATCGCGACTTCTCTGCCAAAAACAAGTTAAGTAGACAACAAATAAAATTCTTGCATGTATGTTTATATCACATTTTTCAATCATTTAGTGATATGGTTACATTAGAAACCAAAGATTGCTTTAAACCTGTTTCGTTGACAATTGCTTTACCATCAAAATTCGAATGTTAGGCATTTTTTGTTTTGTTTTTACAACTCAAAAACATGTTTTCGACTGCGAATTCCTTGATTGTTAAAAGGGGTTCTCCAAGTGAGAAAGAAAAAATCAAATTGTGTTTTATAAGCGTGAAAGGTTTTCTTGAGATGTTGTAGCAGACAATACTATATAATATTTAAGAGATCGACCAACATATTGGCAGCTTATCTTTTTCACTCTAGTAGAGAGAGAGAGAGAGACATAGTTTGAAAAACAGTACATGTCACAGGACCAGGAAATGGAAAAGGAATGACAATATATATATTGAACAAATGCACGAAGAACGAATACCGTTCGACTTAGTAATGTTCAGTATTATTCGTGGAAAGTAGAGCAGGTTGTTTGATGTGATGACACCGTTATATGGTGCCATTCGGCGAAACCATAGCAAGTTTCCCCTTGGGTAGAATTTCTACTACAATCTATCATTTTCTGTACCGAGTAAAGACGTCTCAGTGGAACTTTGACCAAAATCTGTACAGTCTCTTCCAGTGATTATAGTAGAAGAAACAACCTTGAGTTGAGTAAATGGATGTTTGGCTCATTCAAACAAATAACAAAAACTTGTATCTCTACTGCAAGAAACAAAATAGACGAACACTTTATACATAGAACTGAATCAGTATCCAAGTTACGAATGTTTGCTTTGTAGTTGGCAGAAGAAAAAAACCCGTAAAATATGAATGCTATTCTATCACTGCTAACCAACAAGAGAAATTCCTGGTGTGAACTTTTGTCATCTAGCAGCATCTGATCAAGTTTTGTCGAAGGATATATAAAGGTGTGTGTATGTCTCGCGAGGTTTTGTTTTCTCTGGTACTCTAATGTATATTCTACGTCTTTTCGGATCAATTTCTTGGAGATCCTTCAACATCACTGCGCACATGTGATGAATTTCTTTTATTTTACTTCCTACATTTTCATTACCTATAATTGCTTTTCTCTTTTGATTAGTCTCAGTTTTCCGCGTATCTTATTACCGTTATCAAATATCCTGACAGTGTTTTATATTGCTTAATATAATTCGCCAGTAAATTTTATTTTATCTAAAGTTTGCTTAGTTTCTGTATAACACTTTTCTCTGGTAGTTTAGTTTGTTTCTGTTTTATCATTGTACATTCAAATATGCTTATCCAGTTAATACTAAGTTACAATTGATACTTATTACTGACTTGTTTATAAATGATATCTTGTTTGGTATATAATTCGTTTTTATGCATCAAATTGGAACTAGCTTATGAAGCACAACTGAAATATATCCCTTTACGAATTTTGTTCCTATAAACTTCGAATAATACTAGAAACACTTTAAATTTCTTACAAAAAATAAACGTGTAAGTGAGAACATCTAGTTACTCATACGTCTATTTCCTTCTCGCTAGTACAACGGTAAGTCTACGGATTTACAACGCTAAAATCAGAGGGTTCAATTTTCCTCGGTGGGTTCAGAAGATAGCCCGATGTGGCTTTGCTATAAGAAAACATTCACACATACGTCTATTCCTTCTTATTAAGATATTCAGATATTTGTGTAAAGAATGACTTATTGCTTTAAAAATGTTCAATTTCGAAACTCTAACTTAAATTTGTTTCTCATTTATTTTATGGAAATAATCCTTTCTTTTATTTTCACAAAATTTTTCAATAACAACGACTTTGAACCGTATACGTGTTTATAGCATCTCGCGTTCTACGATCTCCCAGTAACTACGATAATAGGATGCAAGAACATAGCGAGAGATTTATGCTAAACAGTGTTATAGAAATGAACAAATAAGAAAATTTGCGATTATATTTTTTCAGGTTCGCTCAACCAGAACACATTAGTCGCTTTCTTGTTTCAGCTTACAAAAAACATTAGCATACAAATGGGTGCTTTCGTTACTTTCTAATAAACCTCCATACTTTGCCATATTTGAGCTGGCGACATTAAAAAACAAAAACAGATTCGCCATCGCATGAATGCGAAACAGACCGAAGAATATGCGAAGTTGATTTTTTTGTCTTTTTGTTGTTGTTTTTTATAAATATACGGGTACAGTTGTAATTTCATCTTATAACCCACTGCTTTTCTGTACAAAAAATACAACACTTTTTTGTTGTTGTTGTTTAAAAAGAGCACTGAGAGATCAAATTACTACCAAGGTTTTTACAATGTTATAATACGTCATTCACCTTGAGGATCTAATGCATTGTCTGATGTATCGACGATTTTCATGAATACAAATGTCTGTGACAAAGCTCTTTTAGCAACAAAGTGCTTGGGAACGGTGACGATCTAGCTAAAACTGAGATAAACAAGGATCGTGAAGTTATTTCGCAGTTCTATATCACATCACTGACTTGCTTCTTATGGTCTAGAATAACTAGCTACTCGGACAAGAAATAACACAGTAAATGTTTCGTGTTTTGGTCGATTGTTTATATTGGTTCATCTTCTACAGGAAAAATGCTTTACTTTTCGTTTCATAGTCATCAGTGTTAGTTATGTGTATCTGGTACCAAGAAGATAAGCGGACGAAAAAGAACAGTCCTCGGTGACTCAGTGTGAAGTGTGAAGACTTGTAACGCTAATAATCGCGTTTCGATACCCGTGATGAGCTAACTGTGTCACGCTAATTGTATAGCTTAATAACAAGGAAACAAAAATAGAGCTTACTTTTCCTAACTCTAGATACAGAACAGAAAACATTAACGAATATAGTCTCAAATTTAGGAACATTCTTCTTTGTTTGTTTTGAATTTCGCGCAAAGCTACACGAGGGCTATCTGTGCCAGCCGTGTAAAACTAGAGGAGAGGCAGCTAGTCATCAACACCTACCGCCAACTCTTGAGCTGCTTTTTTACCGAAGAATAATGGGATTGACCGTCACATTATAACGCTCCCACGGCTGAAATGACGAGCATGTTTGGTGTGACGGGAATCCGAACCCGCAGCCCTTTGATTTCGAATCGAGTTCCTTAACCACCTGGCCATGCAGGGCCCATTCTTCTTTCATAATTGTATTTTGTCATATTTGAAATAAACAAAATCAGTTTTGCTAACATTATCTAAAGTTGTATTATTTAAGTAGATAATCACAATATATGAGATTTATAAAACAAAATCATTGTGTAGTGGAACTCTTGCCTATATGATGCTGGCAAAGCATTTTAATTACGCGGTGTGTAACCTCCAACTTCGCGAATTTTTTCTTGTGTGCATGTAGATATGCAATGGGAGTCACAATTTTCCTGTTTCTCCTTCGTTGCCCGTCACGGATAACTTTATTTTTCTCCATTTTAATATTGCAGATATGACGTCATGAATATGTCACAAAAAGATTTAATGCAGTAGCACCATCTATATAAATATACTCGTTCTGTCTGTTGTATGTAGGGCCCGGCATGGCCTAGCGCGTTAAGGCGTGCGCTTTGTAATCTGAGGATCGCCGGTTCGCGCCAAACATGCTCGCCCTCCCAGCCGTGGGGGCGTTATAATGTTACGGTCAATCCCACTATTCGTTGGTAAAAGAGAAGCCCAAGAGTTGGCGGTGGATGGTGATGACTAACTGCCTTCCCTCTAGTCTTACACTGCTAATTTAGGGACGGCTAGCACAGATAGCTCTCGAGTATCTTTGTGCGAAAGTCCAAAACAAACAAACAAACTGTTGTATGTCCATGTAAATACTTTGCAGGGTGTGGATGGATCTTCACAAAAATTGGTATGGAGGTTTAGTCTTTCTGTCTGTGTTTTCTTATAGCAAAGCCACATCGGGCTATCTGCTGAGTCCATTGAGGAGATACGAACTCCTGATTTTAGCGTTGTAAATGCGTAGGCTTACCGCTGTACCGGCAGGGGACATGAAGATTCATTAGGCTCATGAAGAAATTCGTACAATTTTCACTTTTGCATTTTGAGGGTTTTTTACCACTATTTTGCCCTTTTTAATGGATCTTCCCCATATTTGCCATGAAGGTTTGTTCGGTTTTACATTTTGTGTTTGCTATTTTTTAGGAGAATTTGGCGTTGTTTTTTAAATCATATATATAAAGTAACAACTTTTCATGTCCTGAGATAAACTTTCATTAATTATGAATTTACGTATCTTCTGTCCAGGGTACAGGTGTCCTAGTCTGTAAATGTAACTTACTTACTGAGTCATTGGTATTGCAAGTTTAATACATATGACAAAGTTTAAGAGTCCCCACCAATATGGTAATTGCTTCTTAACCATAATTAATTTCTGGTGTAAGATGTGAATTACAGTCATATTATGATCAATCACTATGTAACTGTATAATTAATAGGAATAACATCTACATGACTATGCCACTTATTCACATTGGTGCGTCGCCAGTTACCAAAAAGTTCAAAAGTAAATAGTTTTATGACAAAACTCACAAATCAACGGTAATCTGAGGATCCAAAAAAATATTCTATTTTCATCCTAAGAAACCATATTCAAGTACGTTGGACATTTTAATTCGATATTGCCAGGCTAAGAAATGATAATATTTATTTTCAGCGATGGATTAATTACCTATTAGTTTTTCATTAAATAGTTCATTGTAGTATAGCTTTCACCAGTAACGTTGTCCCCACCTATACTTCTTATGCATAAGTAAAATTTCTACAGTATTCATTTGTAACAGTACTTATTGCTGTTTGCTTCATTGTATCTTTAACTTCTTGGTTTTCTCTTCAGTAATGAATTTTTTCATTCAGTATTCTTATCGGTAACAGATCAAAATGATTATCATTTTTGGAACAACATTTTTAACTATGCTTAACTCATTTCTCTAGATGTTCCTTTATTCAAACATAATTCTAAACATAATAAAACTAAATTATCTTATGAAATTCCGTCACAGTGTATGTCTGAATTAATTTGGTACTACAATTGAAAAATATATCTTTCAATTAGGTTTAAGTTGCATACATATCCTTAGCCTGTTCAATGCCACTTCAAGTAATATTTGGAATATTTTCTGAATGGACTTTTATTTCAGATTCTTACCTTATAACACCTATCTTTTAGATAGGTTTAGGATTAGACCTTAGGTTAAGAAGGACTTTGATCTATTAAGTTTCAATAATTTTATCTACCTTCGAACATAATTTTTGCAATAAAAATAATTAGTAAATAATTATATCTAAGAATTACTTGAAAATAAATCCATGACAACTTTTTTCTGCGTTCAGTAGCTGGCGAAATGTTAGTTTTTGAAAGATGACATATATTTACACGAAACGGCATTATTAGGCTAATATAAAATCTTACTGCCTAAGCATATTATGAGTGAATAAGTATGATAATTACAAAACACAGTAAATTTAGAATAAATCCAATAAGCTTAATAATAATAATAACAATGAGTAATCGACTGAAGTGCTTATTTAAATCACAGAATGTTGAGTTGTTTATATCTGTTTTCAAATTACATTTTAATTTCCAGATTGTTAATTTGTTTATAAATAACGAATTTTACTACGACATTAATGATTACAAGGTTTTATCTAACAAACACCAGGCGATAATCGGACTGTGGGAAATTACATTTATGTTTATAACAACTCGAATCGGCATTTATTTCATATCGTTGAACCGAATAAAGACGCTCAGAGGCATTTTGAAACTGTTCTGTTGCAAAACACTCATGAGTTAACTTCGTAAAATTCTAAATAAAATGGTAAAGTGTGTGTGTTTTGCTTATAGCAAAGCCACAAAGGGCTATCTGCTCAGCCCACCGAGGGGAATCGAACCCCAAATGGTAAAGTAACAGCCTCTTCGCCACGTGTAAGCGTATATTAGACTTAATTAATGTGTGGAGATTTTATACACTTTTGTAGGATTGATATTTTTGCCAAATAATTTCAGGTTCATCAAATTAATGTTTTTTGCCTTACATTTCTGTGTGTTTTAGTTACTTATTTTGTTATTGTTGTTTAGCTTCAAGTCGTCGAAAGTATGGTTGACTTATGCAGCAAAATAATAGTTCGATAGAAGCAAGCTGTCTTGTGTACAACACCTGCTTGTTATCTAGGAGTAAAAACTTATTTTTCTGAAGATACTAACTACTTTTATATTTAAAAGTACTTCTAATATCAAGACATCTAAAACTTCTACGCATTTGTTTGGATGTGTCTTCCATGTATGTTTGTTCGTTTAGAATCAAGCATAAAGCTACACAATGGGCTACCTGTGTGCTCTGCCCACCACGGGTATCAAAACCCGGTTTTTGGTGTGTAAGTCCGCAGACATACCACTGTCCTACTGCGGGTCTCCATCTATGAGATAATATTTGTAAGTCAATGAATGGGTTGATACTGTATCTGCCCATTTACGATTTCTTTTCTTTTTTTTTGTTTCTTTGTTTACTTTCAGTTTGACCACTTAATGAACCGAAAGAATTTGCTTTGATTTCAAAACCCCATCTTTATGGTTGGTTACTTCTGTAATTACAAACATGCAGCTAATAGGAGCAACCTTTGATTGCAGTTAAATATATTTGAGGATTTTTCTTTTCTTATTTTTGTGAACACAGAACTGCAGTAACATTACAATCTTCATCGAAAACAATAATACACACATATAAGAATGGTATATAAACTGTAACAGGGAAACCATCTATTTTTTCTTTGACATGAAAAGCATGAAAAATTAAACAACGTACCAAATAAAGTGAAAAGACAACTGATTTGTAAAACAATTTTTTTTTCGTAGGAGAGCTCACTGGTATTTGTATTTCATTCTGAACCAGCGCTAAGACTAAATTAACTTTTAATACTACGGATCTAAAGTAATAAACATCCAACAAAACATTAAATTATTGTGTTTTTTTCTTAAATTCACATTAAGCTTCACAAGGGCTATCTATCGCTAATTTAGCTGTGTAAGACTAGAGGGAAGGTAACTAGTTATCATCGTCCACCGCCAAGTGTTGGGCTACTCTTTCACTAGCGACTAGTCGGATTGACAGTCACATAAATAATGCCCCACGGCCAAAAGAGCAAACTTATTTGGTACAACTGGGACTCGAACTTGCGACCCTCAAATTGGGAGTCGAATGCCATAATCATTTGGCTATTCCAAGCCTAGGCACCTCCATTACAAGTTTTAATGTTTACCTAGGACGTTAGCTAAGTTATCGCCGGACCCGGAATCCTCTACAGACGTAGTTATTCCCTTTGAAGAAAATCTAAACATCTATTTTTCTGTTCTGGTAAATATCTACTTGCTGACAAAAAATGTAATTGAGTGTTAATTAACTTTTTTGTTATTTGTCAGACGATAGGCCACGCAGTCCAGTTTTCGCTTTCAATAGAATTTCTCAACTTGAAATAATCTTATCGGTAGCATAGAATACCAAACATCTATTTATATGCCTGCAGAATGAGTCGTCCTTATAAAGCAGGATGTTCAGAGATATTAAGGTGCATGTGAACGAAACTTATTATTATGGATCGTCTTTAAGATATTCGCATTTTTGTTATCCTAATGATTTACCTTGTGCTCTTCTTTAAAGAAAGTTGGTTTTAACAAATCGGTTCAGTCGAGAGAAACAACGCATGAAACAAGTTTTGGAAAACGACTAGTATAATAAGCCTTCCCTTTTCATATTTTGCTTCTCTTCTAAAGCACTTCAGGTTTCCGACAGTAAACTAATAAATAGTTGTTTTCCTTGGAAAAGAACATCACAATATTACAAAGTATTCTGAACGGATGCCTCACTGCTTCAATTTATAAAGATTTTACTTCTCTCACAGTTCCTTGCTTGAGCCTAATAAACTCTGTCTTGATCGTGAAAGTTAATATTAAAAAGATTATTCAAGCGATGAAGCAATAATAGTCCAGCTTCTAAATTCTTTGTTAGTTACAAAGTTTTAATGTGTCAAATGAAAGATCCTAAATCGCCGTTAACTTAATCCATATACCTAGAACTATATCTCTTATCATTGAAGTTGTGCATTTCGTATAAAACATTATTTTTAATAGATATTTTCAGAGAAGTATCTAGCAACACTTAGAGTTACTTCCAGGAGTGATGACTCTGCCCAGATCGCGAGTTTCGGGCTCACCTAATTCCTGTTGTCATTACCTGGTTAGAGCCTCGTACCAACAAAACGATGAAATTCAAATAGGCTAATATCGGAGCCTTTTGGTAAGTTACGTCCTTGACGGTCAGAGTTTACACACTAGCAGGCTGAATAATCGTTTTGATCAACGGCTGTTAGTAAATATCTAAGTCAGCGAAAAACTAGGAGTGATGGTGTCACTAAGAAAACAACACGCCCAACGAGTGCGTTGGTGATGGGTCAAAATCTCACCAAAGCCGTAGTGCTCAAAATCAGATGGATCATTCTTCAAATGGAAGAAAAATGGTTCCGCTTCTTGGTGTTTCTGGTCTAAGTCCAACGGAAAGATTACAGACCAGTAATGAAACTCGCAAGCCTACCATACATATTTGTATTTACAATGTGAGAACCTTAAAATACGATGATGATCTTAAAAGATTACTGGAAGAAATTGAGGAAATTAAATGGGACATCCTGTGTCTGAGTGAAAATAAAAGAATTGGAAAAAGCCCAGTAGAAACGAAATACGTGTGAATATATGAGGCGGAGAAGATAGATGAAGATTCACAAGCGAAAATTGTAGCCTTTGTCATCCATCCAAAAATGAAAGACTATACTGAAATGTTTCATACACAATCGAACAAACTGATATCCCTAGATATGAATCTCGTTGGTAAAGAAGCAATGATAGTATTCTAAGTTTATGTTCCGACATCTGACTATGATGATGATGAGATAGAGAATTTCTATGATGATGTTGGAAACGTACTGAGAAAAAGCAAATCAAAGTACAATGTAGTGAAGGGTAATTTCAATGCAAAAAAAAAATTAAAGGAGACAATAAACCGTTTCAAAGTTTAGAAAAATATGGCATTATTATTATTCCTCTCAATTTCATGAAGAAACATAGGGGGCCGCAATCGCTTGCGGATTCATTAACACGCTGGTTTTTAAAGTGAGTAGATTGTTAGCCTACTGCACAACCCCCAACCAAAAGGAGAAACCTGAGCCGTCCATAGTTTTGCAGTGTAAGACTAGAGGGAAGGCAGCTGGTCATCACCACCCACCGCCAACACTTAGGCTACTCTTGTACAAATGAAATAGTAGGATTGGCCGTAACATTATAACGTCCCCACGGCTGAAAGGGCGAGCATGTTTAGCGCGACTGGGATGCAAACCCGCGACCCTCGGATTACGAGTTGCACGCCTGACGCGCTCGGCTATGCCGAGCACAAAATATGGCATAGGTGAAAGAAACAATAGAAACGAAAGACATATTTAGCTTGTAGAAAAATAATAGTTTGTAACAGGAAACACTTTATTTGGGAAAGAAAATAAGGAGTTATTCGACATTGGAAAGCCCAGACAGAAATATAAAAAACCGAATCGAGTTGATAGTGGTGAATAAAAAAGAAATGATGGAAAATTGTGAAGACATAACCAAAACAGACATACGAAGTGATCAAAGGTACCTAAGTGATTAGAGGTACCTAAAATTAACATAAATAAAAGACTGGCAAGAATTAAAACCACACAAAAGTTACCAAGATCAATGTTAATAATCTAAATGTAAATAAAAAAGATTTTGAGTTAAATCTAAGAAAAGAATTTCAAGTCTTTGAGGAAGAGCAAGATCTGGATATGTTTGGCTAACATTTTAATGAGATTTTAATCAAAGAAACAGAAGGAAAGAATATATTGAACAAATCTTAAAAGCTGGTTGAGTAGAGAACTTAAAAGTGTCAGTAGAGGGTTGTAAACAACACAATATGCTCAAAAAAAAACCCAGAAAGGAATCACCAAAAATGATAGAGATAGTTGAGATATGTGCAGATTTTTTACAAAGATAAATTGTTAAAGATAAATACATTGTTAGATACATAAGTTGTTAAAGATAAATACATTGTTAAATACATAAATTGTTAAAGATAAACACATTGTTAAATACATAAATTGTTAAAGATAAATACATTGTTAAATACATAAATTGTTAAAGATAAATACATTGTTAAATACATAAATTGTTAAAGATGAAACAGGAGCAACAATGAATTTTGAAAGCAACAAAACAGAATTAAAAGAGGTACCTAAAATTTTAATATCAAAATTGGAGAATGTATTAACTGTAATGAAGAGTAGGAAAGCTCCAGGAAACAATATAATCACCAGCAATATTTTAAAAAAGGTAGAACTGAAACACTAAGACAAATAACAAAATTGTTTAATAAAATATTGAAGTCAAAGACGATATCAGAGAAATGGAAAGAGGCCAATATTATCATTTTATATAAGAAGGAAGACAAATAAGATGTAAGTAATTGCCATCCCTTTAAGTCTATTATTTCACTATTCACAAGAGTACTAGAAAAAACATTGAACACAATTTTGGACGAACATCAACCAAGAGGACAAGAAGGCTTTAGGTAAAATTTTTTAACAACAGATCATTTACATGAAACTAATCAAATAATAAAAAAGTCAGTTGAATACAACTTACTTTTATGTGTGGGGTTTATAGGTTATGAAAAAAAAATGACTTTATGAAAACAGCGCAATATTAAATGTTATAGTTACAATAGGCGAAAATCTAACTTACATTGAAATACTAATATTTATATATACAGATGCAACAGCAAAAATACATCTTGACAAGGAGGTATAATTTATGATAAAGATAGAGAAATGGTGAAACAGGGTGATACAGTATTTGAAACTGTTTACGACAACTCTGAAGGAAGTATTCGGACAAACTAGGTGAGAAAATGAAGGTATGGAAATATATGGCAAGATAATAATAGATCGAAAGTTTGCAAATGATGTTTATAGATTCAACAACAAAAAAAAGATGAAGCCCTATTAATCAGTTTAAATGCCAGTAGTAAGATAGCAGGATTAAAAGTACATTAGAGGAAAACCAACTATCATTATACAGATACCATCAAAATTGAGAGTGAAAAAAATTAGAGAAAGTGTTAGAGTAGATATATTTAGGACAAACCTTCAAAATGTAACACACAACAAGGAATTAAATTTTGGTAAAAATAAAGGTAACATGGCAATGTTTTGGAATGTGTAAAGAAGTGCTAGAGAATTACTATATCCCTTTTACTTTGACGAAAAAGATCATTGATCGGTGTGTACCACCAACCTCAACACATGGTGACCAAACATGGGCACTAACAATAGTGATAAGGAAAAAGAAGGAGCTATGGAAAGAAAAATACTTCATATAACACTACAAAACAGATGGAGAAATGGCAGAATAAGAAAAACAACAAATAAAATAGATTCATTCTAAGAGCCCCCCAGTGGCTCAGCGGTATGTCTGCGGACTCCCACGCTAAAATCCGGGTTTCGATACCCGTGGTGGGCAGAGCACAGATAGCCCATTGTGTAGCTTTGTGCTTAATTCAAAACAACAACATCATTCTAAGAACTAAATGGGAATGAGATGGGTATGTTAGTAAGGTATTGCGATAATATGTGGACGTTAAGAATAACAAAATGGGAACCTAGGATAGGTGAAGGATTTAATAGAAGGCCGAAGAATAGGTAACGGGACGATATATTGGCCGAAGCAGGAATCAGATGGAGGGAGTATGCTAAGAATAGGAAATACTGGACTGGTCTTACGAGGATAAATGCAGCTTAGAAAGACAGGAAGCGTAACCTAAGACTGACAAGACATCTGGATATTCTTGTATTACGTCAGAAGCAGATGTTTATAACTTATTTTCCGAAGTAACGCTAGCATTCTTCCTTTAATGTATTTAGATAAATAACGTGCTGGACCGTTTCTTGTTTGTTTTGAATTTCTTACAAAACTACACAAGGGTTCTCTGCTCTAGTAATATCTAATTTTGCAGTGTAAGACTAGAGGGAAAGCAGTTATTCCACCATGACCCCAAGTTAACTCTTGGACTACTCTTTTCCCGACGAATAGTGTGATTGACTGTCACTTTATAGTGTCCCCACGGTTGAAGAGGAAAGCATTTTTGGTGCGAAGGGGATTCGAACCCTCTACTCTTAGATTGCGAATCCAACGACCCTAACCACCTGGCCATGCCGGACAATCCTGGATAGTTTTACAGCAACGTTTTACATATACGATAAGAATAATTATCACTTGTCTGATAAAAGCATAGAAATACAATCTTGAAAGCATAAATTTATGCAAATTTCTTAAAAATGAAATAACTGCAAATCAACCCTTCAGGTCTCATTTTATTGGAAAAATGAAATGAGAAAAAAGACAATGCCTAGTGACATAAGCTGTACTAAAGAATAACTGAACAAGGAAACAAGACAATATACCGATTTATTATAATTCAAAAAAGTATCTTGATCCAAAACAATAACCAGTGGTTATAAATCCTGTTCACTTCTACAATAATGTTGACGTTTTGTGTGATATTAACTGGTCTGAATAGGTAAAGTTGAGTTATGTGTTCGATGTGATATTAACTGGTCTGAATGAGTAAAAGTTGAGTTGCCAAAAAAAAAATCCTTCTTCTGCTGCGAATAAATAAATAAAAATTATAAATATATAAAATATATACTCAATATATATATATATGAGTAGAGTAAACAGATGATTTAGACTGAGTTAAATGGAGCATGGACTACACTTTATTTATATAGACGTTAATATTACCTTTTCCCGCAGAATAATAACACCTGTACATCTGTATGTTCAAAATCAACCGTTTTATTTCTTCTTTTTTTAAAAAAATGATGTTAAAATAAGTAGATGCTTAATTAAAAATTATATTAACTGCTCATAGGTTTCTTAAATAATCAGTAATAATAGCAATAATAAAACTAGCCTTATTTTAATGTAAACTAGAAAGTAACATTGACAGCAAACAAGTTTACTTGTAATTCTATCGACGAAGACAAAATATGGTGACGTATTCACAAAAGTTCTGTGGTTTAGAGGAGAAGACTTCGGTGATCAATGAAACCTGCCAAAAGCAGATACAGACCAAAAGGATCTTTACCATTCCAAGGAGCAGATGCGTCAAAAGCTACCGGAGCTTCTACTCCAGTAATTAAGTAGTCAAAGCCGTGACAAATTACCTCCAGACTGTGTGGACTGACTTATCACCTTACTCGATATGGGTGAACATGATTTTCCTTACTTTAAAGATGGCCATTACTCCGCAGTTTTTCTTCCATATATAACAAGATAAAAAATAACTCGTACGAGATGACGTTTTTTTTTATCCTTATGAAAAATGATCATTTCTTACGTTAGCCCTAAATATTTTTTTCTGTGTGTCTGTGAAAATTTATGTTAAACGTAGATCAAGAAATATCATTATTTTTTGTTTGAAGAATTAGTTTCAATCATTACCAAGAGAAATATTATTCTTTTGCAAACGACACTGTCCGCCCCACTACTTGGTTATCTAATTCACATTTATATCACAGATATATGTAAATTGTATATTAGCTCAGTAAATATTGAATGTTTTAATTACATAGATTCGTTTGATTGTTTGTTTGGTGTAAAATTGAAAGCTACGCCACGAAATGTTTGTTCTCTGCCCACCGCTGGTATCGAAACCCAATTTTTTACATTATATGCCCATAGAGTTACCGTTAAGCCACTGGGAGGAAAATATGTAAGGATAAATATTTTTGTCTCCTTTACAACTGTCACAAGAAATCCAAAAACACGGATAAATTTAATCAGAACGCTCGGCATGACCAAGCGTTCGACTCGTAATGTGAGGGTCGCGGGTTTGAATCCCCGTAGTACCAAGCATGCTCACCCTTTCATCTTTGGAGGCATTATAATGTAACGATCAATCCAACTGTTTGTTTGTAAAAAAAAAACGTAGCCCAATAGTTGGCAGTGGGTGGTGATGAATAGTTGCCTGCCATCTTCTCTTACATTGCTAAATAAGGGACGGCTAGTTTGCGCAAAATAACAAAAAAAACAACAAAACTAATCAGAAAGATAAAACATTTTTAGGCCACACATGTATTGTTGGCTTCCATATTGAATATTTGCAGTATTATACTTACTACTTGAAAATTAGTAATCAAAGTTCAATAAAAAATATTCGTTATTCAAATTCCCTACGTGGAGTTTTAAATTTGGTAAATGACAATTCTTCACTCCATGACGAATGATTTTTCTCTGTCTCCAGAGAACACACATGAACATAATAACAAAATTTTAGTCAAATAAATACTTAAACCTAAACTTGCCTTACAACAAAAGAAAAAAAGCATCATTCAGATGAAACAGCACGGAGATTCCTTCGCATTTCATACACAAGGCACGATCTTAAGGCTCTACTAAAAACCGATAAGAAAGAGGAAATTTTAGAAAATGAGCAAGAAAAAGTAAACATCTCTCTATATATTAAAATTGCAAACTTAGATCCGCTTCTAAACGTTAACGTAGATAAGAAAAAAACACCATACATTAGAAGAAGTTGTACACCTTAAAAAAATAATTTTCAAACATATGCTCTGCTTTCCGTTAATGTCAAAGTGTAAAATTATATAGCTTTCTGTTTGTCCATACAGAATTAATACATAATACGTGTATTGTTTTTTGAACGTTCGATTTTGCGTTGTATGTCAAAAGTGGATATGAAAATCATTACACAGGTGGCTATGGTGTTATCATCAAAATATTATCCTCAACATTATGTCTCGAATTAGCCACAATAAATCCGCAAATCCATACCAGTAAAAAGGTTTGTTTGTCTCTTATTGCAAAGCGACATCGGGCTATCTGCTGTGTCCACTGAAACAAATCGAACCTTCATTTTAGAGTTAAAAATCCCAAGACTTACCGCTGTCTCACCGAGAGATCAGTAAAAAGAAACAAAATAATCAACTAATACGCTCAAATAAAATGTATAACAGATGTAGAAAATCTAGAATTTAAGCCAATTTTTCTTTCAGTGTGTGTGTGTATTTTCTTATTGTAAAGCCACATTAGGCTATCTGCTGTGTCCACCGATTTTCTTTTGGTTAATATATAATTAGCAACTGGGTAGCTTTACTTAAAAGCATCAATAAGACACATAATGTATTTGTATATTTTAACATTTGTTTTTATAAGTAAGTTGATAATATGTTAAGAAACTATTTAAGAAAGTATTGGTTTATTTTCGCCACTATCAGAGTATGAGCGTAGACGGAGAATTAACGTTGAGTGACAAAGAATGCAAAGAGATAAGCTACCTCAAATCAGTTGACTGCCTATTGCGTACCAAATTTCTTTCGAAATTATGACTTCAGTTCCGTATTAGAAATCAAAATTAAAGGCTCTATAAAACAAGTAATAAGTTCTCAGTCACTATATTACCATTTGGTCAGTAAAGACATTAATATACTTCAAAAACTAATGTATTTAAAAGTAGTACGAATGCTGAAAGAATAGAGCGATTAATATTGATGACGACACCCAAGTTTTAAAAAAACTGAAAGGAGATAAATGGTTCAATGTATCTTTTGTTTCAAAGCTATTTGACAAAAGTATTTCCACTGTACTACAAAAACTATCACCCGCAAGGGTGTGATAAAGGACGGTCAATGCCACTATTCGTGAGCACAAAAGTAACCCAAGAGTTGAAGGTGGGTTGTGTTGTCTAGGTGTCTTTCTCCTTGGGACGACGGCCCAGAGAGGAGATAGGCACCACAAGATAAACGTTATCTAAGAGTTATCGATTTCTTATTATTTAATGTCAGAAGAATTCCATACGATTGGGTTTGTGTTGTTCTAGTGGTTAGAGTACTCAGATTGTTAACACAGGGTTGAATAATAATTAAAACAAAAAGATCCGCACTAAGAAGCTTTGTGTGAGAGTGAAGATTAGCCCTATCAGTCTGTTAGATAAAATTGGTGTAAATTTCGTAAAATTCTACACGAGAACAATCTGCGTTAGCCATCTTAATTTAGTAGTGAAAGACAAGGGGGAAGGCAGCTAGTCATCACCACCCACCGACAACTCTTTGGTTACTCTTTTGTGAACGAATAGTGGGATTTATCGTAACCTTTTAACCCCTCCCCGACGGCTGAAAGGAAAAGTATGTTTGATGGGACAGGGATTCGAATCCGCGACCCTCAGATTGCTGGTCATGCCTGTTAAATAAGAGCAACCCAAGAGTTTTTGGCGCGAGCTGTTCGCTAACTGCTTTCTATATCAGTTCAAAATTAGGGACTGTTTTGAGCTTTTTGTGTAGCTTTTAGCCGAAGTTTTGAAAGAAATAAAACATATATAAAGATTTGTTTGAATTGCTTGCTTTCAAATTATGCTTGTATGTTTAGTTTGAAAAATAATCATAGAAGGTATAACGTATATTTAGCTTCAAAACTGGTTATCACGTTAAGGCTTAGCCATTAAATAACACGAATTAAGTAAAAGTTTCAATATTCTAGAAATGTAATGAAGAACAACAAATCATTACTGATGCAGTAGAAAGCTTGTTGTTAAAATTACTCTTAACAACACAGTAACGATACCAGTTAAACAACAACAACAACAAAGAAATTAATTGTAATGTTAGCTTCTTTACAGGTTTCGATTCGTTAAAATACTTTGTAATTTATCAAAACCACCTGAAATGCTCAGAATATGTTAGAGCGGATGTTTAAACTATTCTACTAATGGTTACCTCATCTCAATTTAGCGTAGTTTCATCATTAATGACAAGGAAACCCCATTACTTACTGATAGTGCAGCTCGCATTAGCAAACAAGCCGTTATTAAGAAATCCGAACAAAATACAGCCCTGCAGGTGCTCCGCAGTTTTAATCAGCCATGCTAGTGAAGTCTAGGATCACAGCCAAACGTAGCAATCTGTCGGTAGTAAAAAAAATTGTGCGTAAAGCAGCGAAGGGTTTGTTGTGAAACTGATGGTGCAATTAGGCTCCAGTTTGATAATAACCCGGAAAGGGTGGTAACAGTAATACTACTTAAATCTCCACAGTAAAATTTAATATCGAGAGCGTAATGAAACACTTTAGGGTAAGCTACAGTAGTACACTTCTCTTCGCGTCCAAATCAACCAAGACAACAAAGTACATCCACGTTTCATTGCATCCGTTTTAATATAATACATTAAAAATAACTATTTAGTCGAAGTACTGGCTGAATATTGTTTCAACTTAGTTATTAATTACTTTGAACTTTGGCTTAGCAATTCACCATTAGTGACAACTGAAAAGTCGGCTGCGGTACCTCAAAATCTTGGATTTATATTAATTAGTAGTTCACAAAGAAATACATATTTATAATTTTATCTGAGGATGTTTTTTGAACAACCAATATAAATTAATTTAAAAAAATACTTTTTCATACGTTTGAAGTAACAATATGTAACTTTTCGAAGTAACAGTATAGCATAAGTTATTTCATTGCATGGACCAGGTGGTTAAGACACTCGACTTGTAATCCGAGGGTCGCTGGTTCGAGTACCCGTCACGCCAAACATGCTCGCCTTTTCAGCTTCGGGGACGTTATAATGTGACGGTCATTCTCACTATTCTTTAGTAAAAAAGTAGCCCCAGAAGTAGTGGTGGGTGGTGATAACTAGCTGCCTTCCCTCTAGTCTTACACTGCTAAATTAGGGACGGCTAACGCAGATAGCCCTCGTGTAGCTTTGTGTGACATTTCTAAAACAATCAAACATGAAATATTTCTTTTTATCAATACAATACCACTTTCATGTTTTCAGTTTGCTTATTCACTGAATGCGTGTGCTTGCATGATCTAGTGGTTAGGACGCTTAACTAGCAAGTGGGGGTTTATGGTTCAAATCCTACAACCCCACGTGCTCGACCCTTTATTCGATTAAAGTAGTCCAAGAGGTTATGGTGGGTGTTGTTAACAAGTTGTCCTTCTTCTTATCTGTCAATTCAAGATTAGGAATGGTTTGTGCAGATAGCTTTCGAATAGCTCTACGCGAAATTTAACAAACCTTTCTTGTATATTAAAACATAAGGAATTTGCACGCTAGTCAGACTTATCATGTGCATATTTTATTGAATCTGTTAATTTCTCTATTCCACCCAAAATTGTTAATGCAAAGTAAAGCAATTATGAGCATTGAACAAGTGAATGACTCAACAAAAGTATACTTTCATACACTGAGAACATTATAATAAAATAATTTAGAATATGCAAATGAGAATGTCACATAACCACACAGATGATATAAAGTCGGCAATAGGTTGGCACATTTCAGAAATACTTTGACAGTGTTTAGCTATTCGTTTGCTTGTTATGTTGTTGCACAAAATTACACTAGAGCTGTCTGTACTAACTGTTCCTAATTTAGCAGTGAAAAATTAAAGAAAAGGTAGCTAGCCATCACCCGCCGCCAAATCGATGGCTACTTTTTTATCAACGAATCGTTGGATTGATCGTCACGTTATAAAACCTTTCCGGGATTGAGAAGGCAAGCATGTTTGGTGTGAGGGGAATTCGAACCTACGATCCTCAGATTACGAGCCGAACGCCCTAGTCATCTGGCTATGCTGAGCCATTAGCCTGTTTCAAACAATAATGACCCAACATGGCTAGGTAGTTAAGGCACTCGACTCGTAATCTGAGGGTCGCGGGTTCGAATTTCTGTCATACCAAACGTGCTCGCCCTTTCAGCCGTGGGGATGTTATAATGTAACGTTCAATCTCACTATTCATTAGTAAAATAGTAGCTTAAAAGTTGGCGGTGGATGGTGATGAAGAATGTGGGCATGTAGCTATTCGTAAGTAGCGTGATGTTACCGAATCGTTCCAATGCAAAATATTCACATACTTAGATTATAATGACGTATTAGAAAACAAAGGAATATGGATAAACATGGGGTACTAGAACCATTCAGAAAGACATCTCCAACAAGTCGTATCATAGCCGTGGAAAGCATACTGTTATAGAATAGAATCCATGAACATAAAAGTAAGTGTCAATAGTGAACCAAGCATCCCAAACAGTATAACTAAAGCTACGCAAGTCATATGTACACAGGCTGATTTGACAACATCTTAATTTAACTGTCGTACACATGAAGCAGCCGATAAATGAAACGGGTGTTCATGCTATCGCACATGAAAACGTATAGGACCACCATCAAGATGCAGGATTGTTAAGTAGAGCATGACTGGATGTGGTTTGACTCCAGAATCGTTTTAATATAATATTAGGACATGGAGATAATGCCAACAAATCTGTCGTGATGTATATGTATATATATATACCATGAAATGAAAGTGATTACAGTCTGCGAAACAAAAAGAAGGTTTATTATGCATTATTAATCTAGGCATGAATACTCCATCAATGAATTAGATGAATTATTTCCTCTCATCCCAGCTGCAAAGTCAATAGAGAAACAAAAATCCATTGTATACTTAGTACCAAGTGTTCACGTCAATTTCAAATATTTTTCAAAACTATTGCGTGTTTTTAAGCATTTATAGAACAGTAACTTTATATCTGAGTAAAATATTAAACAAACAAGTAAAACAAGAACCAGAGAACTGAGGAACAATTTCTATTCTACATCAAATTTCATATCCTTTAATAATTGTCTTTCCCAGTGACTTTTGGAAAAAAAAATCTAAGCTTAAGTCCAATTACAAAACGTAAATGATTAATTCCTATATCTGAGCTCTTTCAAAAAAAAGCAAACAACATGTAATCCTTTTACAAAAATTCGTTGTTTCTAAATATTTTATTACGCTCTAGTACACAGCCAATGAAGCTTCCTCGATTAACTAAAAACTAGTTTCACTAAAAAACAACAATCGGAAGATAAAGTAACGTTAATCCAGTCTAAAAAGCTGCATGCTGTACTTTACTGATTTTTGTATTTGTACTTATTTTGTAATTCTATGTGAAATTCCGTACAATAATTTTACATATGAAGTCTTTGAGTTTCTCATAAAGACTAAAAACGAAAAACGAATCATCATAAAATCTCATCCGAATATGAACTAGAACAGTTTCTCATGCCTTTACTTTCTAACTGGGAGATATTATATGCAATATTTCATATATGCATACATATCGTTAACTTGTTGAAAACTTTCATTTTAAAAGATCAACAACAAGTGCAAGTATATTATGTAAAATATTTTACTTTTTTCAAAATATATATCACGATTTTCGGTTAAAAAAACAACACCCGGCGACAAAATGTTTTTAAATGGTAACATACAAATACAACACTTATCGTGAAACGTTTCTATCTACACCAATGAAAAAAGAAGCGAAACGGACTAATGATTACAGAGAGTGAGTTCTGGTATCTCAGTTGATGAGCAGTGCCGTTTCTTCAGTTAAGTTTATGTTGTCTTTTCCACAAATTGTCATGTTCTATTTGTTAGAAGCGATTTAAGTAAATCATTATATTTGAACTTAACGCACGTCAGCCTCACGAATAAATTATATAACACGGGAAAGCATATGCTTTATATAAAGCACTCAAGATAAAGAAATAATGTTATCTTGCACGAATATTTGTACGGCAGTTACAGAACGTCTGAAAAATAAAACTCTGACCATGTAATATCAAAGAAAAGAATTTCAATAAACCGAGAATAACATAAAACACAGAATTTGACCACGAGTGCCTACACCTTTATCAATAGATTGTGGAAAACTTCCAAAGAATGGTAAACTAAGAAATACATTTTTGAAAATTTCTATGCGGCGGTTCTTTATTGGAAGGGCTTATCTACCTCACCAGGATCTCTCTATTTTATTTCTTATAGATAGTTGACAAGACGTAGGAATCAATTCAAGGAGCAGGTGCTGAAGAAATATTGGAAGCACTTATCTCAAAATATGGAAAACAATTTTGGGGTCAAAATAATAAAACAAAAAGGAAACATGGTTTAAGGTCTGATGTAAAATATGTCTTATTACAAACGTCTGACAAACAAAACCAATACTTGTCAAGAAAAAAAAATGCAATAACTTCGAATAAAAGATATAACATGACATATTGTATTGTGACTACAATGTGATAACAAGATGAACATATATTATATTAAAAGTGCCCTAATAGGTAAAATATTTAATAGCAGCGACTTAAAATACAATAAGCAGCGATGCACATTGGACAATTTGGGAGAGAAATAACTCGAATACATTTTTCGATGAATTGTACCTCCACTCTGTATTAGAATATATATACGTGTGTATGTTTGTCAAAACATAAAGGGAAAATGTTAATTTATTAAAAAATAATATTTTTTTTACAAGATTCTAAACATTTATTTCAATAGCGATGAGCGACTTTCGAAGATATCCTGTAGTTAGTTCAAGGCAAATATTCTGAAACAGTGAAAAACTGTTCTGGTTTTTACGTAGCTTCACGTTTGCAGATTTACAACGCTAGAAACCGAGTTTCGATGCCAGTTGTGAGCTGAACACAGATAGTTCATTATGTAGTTTTCGCTTAAACGAAAAAATCTATATAATGTACCCTGTATCCTGTCACATTCGTTTCCTTAGGCTGTAAAAATGCTTAGTAATTAAATTTACGCACACTTAAATAGTTCTCTATAATAACTCTTTCGAGATAAACCTTATCACAAAGAGTTTAGGAAAGAAGATGCTTCATAATTACGACATGTATTTTGTAGCACTAGATACAAGTTAATCAGTGGTCGTGAAAAGAAAAGAGACTTAAATAGCTTTTTCAATACGTTATGTAAAAAGATTATTTGTAAAACATATGCTCTATGTTTAAGACAACATAAATAATTATTTAGGGACTATTGTGAAATTACTAAAACCTTGTGCTAAATAGCAGATAATTTACATAAATGACAATAATTTGTTTACACTTATAAAAAATGTTTATTTTATATTTTGATCACAAAGATACACGATGGACTATGTTTTATCTGCCTACTGTGGATATTGAAACCAGAATTCAATGCTTAATATTCAAGGCTGGTAATATATATATATATACACTGAAATATATATTAACCTGTTTATTCCCAAGTATTTCAACTACTATGGCAACTCCGAACCAAGTTCAAAATACAACTCTAATGCTTCTTCATTTTGTAACTTTTTCGTGACGCCATTTTGGATCGACAGTGAAACAATTTGCAAGTAGGTCAAATGCATATATGGTGCTGACATCTAGCGTTGAAGTTAGGTATTATTGAGAGCGAATTAACTCGTCCGTGGCACTGTATTACCGATTGGTTTGGACGAATTATCTCATCTACGGCACTGAACAGGTTAAACAATTAACATTGACAATAATGTGTTTCATGAGACAGGTTGTAGGTACGTTAGATTCAATGAAAAATATGATATTAATCTTTCACCACCTATAACCAGAATTGTACATATGTACGTCCTACCGAGTTAATTTCAATTTTTGGTGCTGCTATGTTTCCAGAATTTATTAAATAACATATCATGTTAGTGCTCGCACAGTATTTTAGAATAATTTGTACTATGTAAAATTATGACGAGAATGAAAATAGATGTAAATTATTTTTGTATTGCAGCTAACCCAATATTCCATCTGTATTCCACTGTAAGAAAATACCTCTTCATTCCAGATAAAGTGGTTGTCGCTATGACAACTGACTGACATCCTAAAAGTTTTGTTATTCGATTACAATCAAACATCGTTATTTTTATGAAATAGTAGATTTGTTTCTAACATGATAAGCATATCAATATAAATTAGGAATATAATCCAATCTGAAACAACAGTATTTAAATTGAGTGTAAGGCGGTGCTGATATTCATATCAGAGATGCCAAAATGGGCTGAAATAATGCAATTATTTTGGTCAATGAAGATTACTAAAAATCACTATTATGCACTTGTTGAATACACAAAAAGCATACTGTTGCAACACTGTAATGGATAAGTCCATCTATATAGTAGGGTGATTTGTTTGTTTTTAAATTTCATGCAAAGTTACACGAGGGCTATCTGCGCTAGCCGTCTCTAATTTAGCAGTGTAAGGCAAGAGGGAAGGTAGCTAGTCATCACCATCTACCGTCAACTCTTGGGCTACTTTTAACTAACAAATAATGGGATTGATTGCACGTTATAACGCTCACAGGGTTGAAATGGCGAGTATGTTTGGTGGGACGGCTGTTCGAACCCGTGGCCCTCAGATTGCGAGTCGAGCGTCCTAACCACCTGACCATGCCGGACCTATAGCACGGTGGAAAAGGAACACTGTTGAGGAGGTAACAACGCCTAGGCATAACCTTAATATTGGTTTTACCTTTCCAAAGCAATGCAAAAAACATACCTCATAACCTTAACACAAAATGATTTTTTTAAGGTCTAAGACATTAAACAACCTCCAGCAGCTAAAATTGCTAAAAACTCATGAGCTGAAATAAATGTTGCATGTGATTGTATCTAAATTGTACGTAAATTGTATTACAGAAAAGAGGTGATCTGGAGTCATTGGAGCACGTAATATCTTCCCAGTCATGCACTTTCCATAGTTTGATGTATACTCACCATGAGAACTACATACGAGATAAACAGTTTATGAACTCATCAGTGTCTAACGTATCGTAGTCTTTGTAATGTCCTTCGCATGGCAAAGTTGTGGATAATTGAATTGGCCAATTGAGAAATTATATTATTTCAGATATTTACCAGCCTGTCCTTTTATCGTTTTTTTCTTTGTTTGTCATGTCAGACGTATTCCGCTGTGACTGACTGGAGCTGCATTTTAATAGTTGATCAAAAAATGATTTTTGATAAAGATAATCCTGATAAACGCACACCCAAGCGATGACTTTCAAGAAATGAATTAAAGCGACATTAATTAATGATGGATACAGAAACAAGAGTGATTTGAGTTTACGAGAGACAGTTGAACACTAAAGTACACGCAGGTAATCACAGCCAAGTACAACAAATATACATGTAAAAACAACTGGTTTGGGTTGAGAAAATTGCTTATGTAGAGGAGCGAACAACGTTCGGACCTTCTTCGGTCATCGTGGGGTTCACAGGTTCGTTCGCTTCTCTACATAAACAGTTTTCTCAACCCAAATGAGCCGTTTTTAAACAGATATTTCTCTACAAGTGAGTTTTTTCGTCATCAATGATTATTATTTCAGCCAAGTAGACACTTATGAAAGATGGATCAAGGCTCGCTCACAGACTAATATTGGAAATATTGAATATCTCGTAGGTCGGCCATTTGTAGGTTTATGGACTTTAACAACGCAAAAATTCAGGGTATGAACCCAAGCGATGAAGGGAGAGCTCAAACAGCCCAATGGGTATTTATGATAATAATTAAGCACTGCACTTACTGTAGATAGGGGTAGTAACAACTACACATCCGGTGTTAGTACAAGGACTGAAAGGGTCTCAGTACGTATTAAAACTACTGTAGATTTCTGCTACTAACAGCTATAGTATCTGCATTAGTTTTTATTCTATCATTACGTAACAAATGCCGTATTTCGATCTTACAGCAGTAACTATTAATTTGCAATCATTATTAAAGTATGTTGGCAATAAAGTTAAAACAAGGTTACCTTTACTCTCCGGGTTATAATAATTTTACCTTTTATTTCAACCAACGTTTCACTCTCGTGGCTTCATCAACTCTACTAGTATAATAACTTTGTTAAGAAATTCACTTTACAAATAAATTACACAATTATTGTAACATTAGCCGTTAAAACAACGTTCCCTTATTGAGTCCAACACTGACTTTCTGTTATCGTGATATATATATGCTGATTTTTTGTTCAAAATTAAGCACAAAGCTACACAAAGGGTTATCTGTCTGGTATCGAAACCCGGTTTCTAGCGTTGTAAGTCCATAAACTTATTGTATAGAGCTTCGTTTGTTTTGAAAGTAATCAAAATCATGTCGATCTTTCTAGACACGTTAATTTTATCACGTGTTCGGAACCTCCAATATTTGTGAGCGATCAGATGCGTCTCAAACATTCTTCACAAGACCTAGAATAACTTAAACGTATTTTGTCATTGTTCTACAGTGCGCATGAGTCAATTAAATTTCACAGGTGCCATAATATAAGTGAAATAGGATACATGTGTGTATATCCAGTACAGGTACCGAATATTAGGTTTTAACAGCAAGCTTTAGTTACTTACTAATTGTATGTTTTTAGCTGGAAATACGGCCCCGTATTGAACAGAGAAAATAGGGTATTTCTAGTTTAAGGCCAGTTCATTCTGAATAAACGAAAACTAAATATTTCCTGAATTTACTGTTCTTTCACTATAATCTCGTTTTATATCGATAAAACACAGTGTCTGTGAAAAAGAATCGATTTATGCATGTCTCCAAAAAGTGCGTGCAACATAATTCCATTGCAAAAATAATTAAAATCCGTTAAAGGTAGCCATTATACCTAATATATATTTATAATATTTCTTCCTAAAGAGCGAAATGATAACTATATCTTTGGTTTAGCCCTGATGTCTCCGAATTTGTTTTTCACTCTGGTGGACATAAATGTGATTTCATTCTCATTCACATGAAAGATTTTAAAACAATTTAGTAAAGAAAAAATAAAGAAAGCCACACAACCATTTATTCAACCAAACACTACAAGTGCAAACAAACATCCCAAGTTTGAAACAGTGTGGAAAGGGCACGTGATATTAAACGTCTTTGACTTTAACAATAACGTTATCTGAGAAAACAAACTGAATTTAGAAACCTTAAAAAAAATAGAATTTGTGAGCTCGTTTAACTCAAGGAAAAAAACACACGCTACAGAAAGATCTATATGGTTTCAGATTGGTGAGTCATTTTGACATGATTTTTTTATGTATTAAGATACGAAAAATAATTTTATCAATTTTGAATACCTTTTGACTCATCAGTTTAATTCAGCTTATGTCACAAAACCTAGGTAAACCACTAGCTCTGAAATTTAGAGCATTATTTACGAAAAACCTCATTTATTTGTAGCATTTATAGTCTCCACAAGATGAATAGTTATCATCTGATACATGAGAAACGGATGCAAAATCATAAAGAAAGGAATATAAATAAGAGAAAAGAGGGTATGTGTGTGTGAGAGAGAGAGAGGCAAAGTAAGATGATAATGTGCTGCAATGAATAAACAGAACCTATTTCTAAATCTATATGTTATTTATTACCAGTAATAAACTTTAATCGGTTATGTTTTTATTGGTATGAGTCAATTTCTGATGGCCCGGCATGGCCAAGCGCGTTAAGGCGTGCGACTCGTAATCTGAGGGTCGCGGGTTCGCGCCCGAGTCGCGCCAAACATGCTCGCCCTCCAAGCCGTGGGGGCGTTATAATTAGACGGTCAATCCCACTATTCGTAGGTAAAAGAGTAGCCCAAGAGTTGGCGGTGGGTGGTGATGACTAGCTGCCTTCCCTCTAGTCTGACACTGTTAAATTATGGACGGTTAGCACAGATAGCCCTCGAGTAGCTTTGTGCAAAATTACAAAAACAAACAAACAATTTTTGATGCGTATAAATACAACCTAAGTTACGTCGATAACGCAAGATGTGAAAACGAAGTGCAGAACTAATGAGTCATAACAAAGACTTCAATATGGTTTATAGTAGGCAGCTATTAAAGAAAATAATTTAGTAAATCGTTACAGATAAATACCGATTCTTCATTCGCTCTTTGTTGAAAATAATTGAACTTTATCACAACACTGAACTCATATTAGCGTCATAAAACTGGGAGAAACGTGGGCGCTTTATGGCCAAGGTGATTAGTAAGTCCTAAGTTATAGTCTTTATTCCTGTTTACAAGCTAAATGATAAATTAAGGATAAATCATACGTTTATAATGAAGACCAAAGTTTTAGACATGGTGTCTTTTACGAAGAGTTACTTGGAAGGGTATTTATTCAAAATGCCATTATTATGTTGTATTTATTAGATTATCAGACTATGATCAACTGAACTGAGTATTTAACACTTTCCCAAATATCAGAATCATGGCTAAATTGAGTTAGAGTGTTGTTGTTTGTTTTTTTCTATCAGCTTGTTTGTATATTGAGTAATATGTAACTTTCATCAGAATAGAAGAAAATAAATTATTTTCTTGTTTCCAATGAGCTCTCTCTGTAAAATTTATTTTTACATTCAACTTTGTGTTTTATTTTCACTCATATTTTGTATACATTTCACTAATGCATAAACAGGAAAAAACAAAGAAATTAAATAACATTACTTCACCAATCATTCTAATTAGGTTCCGAAAATACACTTCAGTCATTTTCTATGAAACGAAAATTTTCATTTTAACTGGTAACTGTAAACTTTAAAGTTCAAAACGTGTAACTTAATAGTTTAATGATTAAATATATAGAATTCAATTCCCTTATTATGTTCTCATACACGTGCTATTCATTGTGAGATCATAAATCATCCTCATGAAAATAACAACAAAATATTCAGAACCAAAGAAAATAAATAAACTGAACAGTGAGGGGGGCGGTTAGCTTTTCAACTTGTTTCAGCTTCTACGTCACTGGAGTTAATGCAAATAATAGAAAGCAACGCTGGTGATAGCAAACAGTTGAGCTCTATAGAAAAAGTCCACAAAAGAGATAACAGATAACACCACGAAGAACACGTGTTAAACAGGTGTGAAGTACACTTCTCACATATACTATTCTATCTTCCTGCTTATTAAGCAATTCTTTACAACTGAACAACGAAAAACGCAACATGAACATATGGCTCCCCTATTTTAGCAATGAAAATACTCTTCTGAGAAGAACACTTGATCAATACGTAGTCTCATTACTAGTATTCACAACCAGCATGGATTTCAATGTTTTTTGAGTTTCACGCAAAGCTTCACGAGGGCTATCTGTGTCCCTAATTTGGCAGTGTAAGACGAGAGGGAAGACAGCTAGTCATCACCACCCATCGCCAACTCTTAAGCTACTCTTTTACCAACGAATAGTGTGACTGACTGTCACATTATAACGTCCCCATTGCTGAAAGGACAAGCATGTTTGGTGCAACCAGGATTCGAACACGCGACCCTCAGATTACGAGTCTAGCGCCTTAACCCACCTGGTTATGCCGGGCCTCTCACAGTATTTAAGTGTGAAAAATGGCGGGGTTAAATTCTCTTGCACATTGAAATTTCGGCCCGGTGAATGGTGATGATTAGTTGCTTTCTTTCTAGTCTTACACTGCAAAATTAGGGGCGACTTTCGCAGATAGCCCTCGTGTATCTTTGAGCGAAATTTAAAAGAAACTAAAACCAAAGTAACCCATAAACAAGACTTCCAGAACAAGTTACTATAATTAAAACAAAAACAGATTTTTTTTTTCATTTAGGGACCTGTAAGATATTAAACAGTGATTTATATAAATATTACTTTAATTATATTTGTTATTTCACACCATTGTGTTATGTAACAATATATTCAGTTATAATAACATTTACAACAAACTATATTTTTATGTTCACACATACATACATTATAACATAAACTCTGTGCATCCATATAATAGCTCTTATAATACAATAAATGCAGCTCTTTTATTATTTATTTTATGACATTCTACCTTCTCGTAATCATTTCAAATAATCTAGGACAATTCGCACTTCTCCTTCAAAAGCGTTTTGCTATGTCATTTGTGTGATTTATACTGTAGCCTAAACGATATTTAATTTCAAGTATAATATAAAGGAGAGAACAGAGACATATCAGAATCTCAATAAAAGTAGGGACCAACTTTTATGAGAAAATTATCGTTTCGTTACGCATATGTTCATTTATTTTCAAAAGACAATACGAAGCTGTGTTGAAAATTCACATTGAATTAGATTATGTTTTTTACCTTCTTCTCTTCTGTTCACAAACATTCAGTTACTTACTATTCGTGTAAGAAGTATAAAAACTCAGTAACATGTATTGCATATCGTTAACTTTTCGTTTATTTCATTGAATATCATCCTTCACAAATATCGAAAGTTACAGATTAGGCCTCAGTCACGGTACGTTTCAAATTGTGAGAGTATGCTGATACCTAGCACAGAATTCTTCGAATCGAATCGACTTTCATTTTTACCTTAAATATCTACCTACGTTTGGGTTGATTAAACATTCAATCCTGTAGAAACACAAGTTTGATGCGGTCCTCTTCTTTCTCCTGTGTTTTAATACTGTAACCGCGTGCTGCGTCTTGTGAGGAATTGTTAGTCCAATAAATATTAGTATGAAAACGGAAGAAAGGGCATGACACCAAGTTTGGTTTTTACGTATTTGTTATGTATGTAGACACTAAATATCTTAGGTAAACATTTAGATTATTAAATAGAGTAATATATACGAGTATAACACCTTTGTTTTGACTAAACTAACAAATCAGTGACGTCCTTCTGCCATAATTTTTATATTGAAGAAAGAAGCAAAAAATGAAAACACAATAAAACACGTTTCTGAACACTGCAAGTGAAATAAATACAACATACCTATAGAAAACACACAGGTAATAAGTAGGGAATCATATATAAACAAACGCAAAATCAAAGAAACCCTACTTATACAGAAATTAAAACCCAAATTAAGCCAATATAAAGGAGCACCTTTACACCTGTACTAATTAATTATCTTACATCTAATTACAACGCCCCCCACAATCCCGTACCTGTTTATACTCTTGCCCCTAAGACATGTGTCCGGTAACGGTCAATTGCAAATTCTCTCTTTGTTAACTTGAAGATGACCTAGGAAGGTCGAAATGGTGTTCTCTTCTTTATTAGTAAAAGTGTTAATGCCAAGGTCGAAACGTTCACTGCTTTATTAGTAAGATTGTTAATACCCATACAAGCCATTCTGAGATACGGATTAGTAACAGAACATTTAAATTGGCTGCAAATAATTAGTGTACTTTAACTGAAATGTATAATACCGAATCCCACATTTTGGTGTGAAAGTCCGTAAATTTAACAGTTATAATTACAGCTGCTGGTAAACTTTTATTCGGACAAACATTTTTTTTATATTTGCAAATACTATTTATTTCACATTCATTAACCAATATTACTTTTTAAAATCAGATGTAGATTTACGTCATAAGAATGTGATTGTTAGACGAGATGAAATTCTAGAAATTTGAAACACTCCCCTGTGAAAGGAACAAATATTTGAAACTTCCTAAATGATGTTACTTAACACTATAATTACAAAAACTTGAATGAGAGCCGTATCATGATGGAATACCCTCATTTTTAATGTTCTACGGTTTCGAAGAAAAAAATTGTGTGTGTGTGTGTGTGTGTGTATTAAGTTTTGTTATTTTTATTGTTTTGTTCATTATTAGGGTTCAGATTTATATCTGCATTCATGTTTTATTAGTTTAATTTCAACGTAATCACTCAAGAATTTCTATCCGAGAAAACTGAATTGAAAATACAGTGTGGGAGCCATGCAGGTGGTTTCTTAGTGCAAGAGAGAAGTGTTTCTCCTAAACACACGTTCATGAGCTGGAGTTTTAAAGGTACTTTTTTGGTGACAGACGGCTGACTTGTTAATTTCACGTCAGTTCAACAGCTAAGTAAACACTAACGCGTATCTATTAATTTCCTTCCCGTGCACCAAGCAGTGTTACATTTATTAATCTATATAATATATAAGTCTGACAAACCAATACCGATGTTAGTGCACTTAAGCACCGTATAGAAAGAGCGGAAATTGCTGCCTCACGAAGAACTTTGCTACATGAACGCTTGTCAAAAATGTAACTTTTCCAACATCAGGACACGTGATATGGTCCATTCAATAGTTAAGTCACGACGGAATAATGCATATAAAACTTTCCATGCGACTGGAAGTTATAACTAAAACAACTGGACCAAAATATACTTACGTTGTTTTTTAAAACAGATTTACTATACGCTTTTCTGCTAGATAAATACTGCTTATAGAAGAATTTCAAATTCAAATGGAATGCATATTCAAAACTCACTTGTGTATGAAACATAAAAAAATTCATTATGAAAAACTGTGGTTACATTGAAATTAAAGTTATTAGTTTAGTAAGCTGGTAGTACTTTAATTTTTTACACAAGTGCCAATTGAAGAAAGAAATGTTACAGTTATTTTTAATCAATAATAACATTCTAGCTTATAATAGGGATATAAATACTAGACAATATAATTAATCTTGTACGTAAGACAGTATAAGGCAACGCTAAAGCATTTTATCATGTTCAAACCGTAACTTACAAAGGCCAAACTTGCTCAACATGTATAGATATGGTGTCTTATAAGGTATCCGAAAACTCCAGAACCATATGCACTTCAACGGATTTTATACGTTCTACATGCTATCTTTGAATTTCGAAACTAGTTTGGATCATCAGCAGGATTAAGAACCACCTATGATTCCAGAGTTTTCGGACATCCTGCACTATCATAAACTACGGTTACTGCATCATTCATTAGTGTAAGCTGCAGAATACTTTTATTCGTTTTTGTATCATGTTATGTATCTAAGATACCATACTTGCTTATCTGTAAACGTGACTTTAGGTGCGTCGTCTTTCACGTTCCATCAAGTCTAGGTTGTTTCTTGGCCACCAAGTTACTTTATGACGTTATTTGACCTGACAGTTGAAATGATGGAGCTGCCTAAACCGGACCTGATTCACCGTGATTCGGCTTAGCTAGAAGAAGTAACCACATAGTTTGGATCACAAACCAAAAATAATAAATACATTTAATGTTTTAAGACTATTTATTACTCGTGTGTTAGAGGTAAAATAAAAAGTAAAATAACAATGTTAAGGCTTCCAGTAATTTTAAATCTCCCTCGTGCTATTATTACATCTTCTGTCAGCAAACATTGCGGATAGGAAAAGCATTGCTCCGTATTTTAACAGAGACATATTCGCGGTGCGTCCCTTGGTCACGTTAAGCGTGCCAGTCGGACATAATGCAGACTCCGTGGAACTCATCCCAAGAGTGCATTTACCCATATCTTATCGCCACTCAAGTGCAATACAAGCTCCACCCTCGGTCTACAAACATTAAGCAGCTTTGAGTTCTCATCTAGTTAACAGTAATGGTTCACATTAATCTTTCCTACTTTACATACCAATCAGGACACGGTTTATCTTGAATGTTTTGTTCTTCGATTCACAGACGTCGTAAAGAAAATAATATGTTTTTACGTTAAAATTTCTTTGTTTCCTATTATTTAAATGCTTCCCAATTCTTCCAGAAATGCCTAGAATATTATAACACATGGCTGGAGCTTTTTATTTCATTGAAATAACTTACTTGGTTAAATAGCAAAAATAAATCAAAACTGGAAAAGCAAATGACAAAAACACGACGTACTTCTTGGGCTCATTGTAGGCATTGCGGTCGAAGAATCAGTTTTGTTTACTGTTTTGAATATTGGAATTTACTTTCACATCATAATGGCCCCACAGCTGAAAGAGCGAGCATGTTTGGTGCGTGTTGGATTCGAACTCGCGACCCTCAGGTTAGGATTCGAACGTCTTAACCCACTTGGCCTGAAGGTTTATCTCGGGAAAGCTTCATTTGCTTAGAAAATTCAAGTAGGAATAGGAGAGAAATGCCCGAGTTAGTTGTTACTCAGTTGTAATTGAAGGACTAGAAGAAAAGCAATTAGTCAACATTATCCGTTGCTAACCCTTAGGCTCTTCTAATCAAGTACTTAGAGTTTATAATTATTATTACAATATACCAATGTTGCAGGGGAACATAAACCATGGACCTTCGGTATCACAGCTCAACACACTACTCACTTGGCCATGATTGGACCGTCCAGAAAACAGGCTACACTTGTTTAAGCATGATTTACTACAAATAGTTTATATGTACAGACATTAGCTATTTAGAACTTGGATGGAATGGCCATTGTCGTAGTAATATACGGAAATTACTCAAACAAACAAGGCAGCCAGCAGTGAATATGTTATGCCATGTCTGAAGTCTCTAGCGGAAAATTATACTATAACTGTCTGAAATCAAGACAAAAACAAATTCGGTCAAGAAGTTTGGTTATGTGTTTGTCATACTAGACGACTAATAAAAAGCAAGACAACAAATCATTATCAAATAGTCATAGGTGTTGTACGTCTGATAAAACCACCACTGTGCATGTTTCTATGCGACTTGACGATGTTTGCAAGCAGCGAAATAGACTAGATGCTAAACGTTAGGATAATACAATTATCTGAGAATAATTGGTCATTTAAGTAGGGATTTTCAGAAAGAAGGAAGAAAGATGAATATCTCTTTCATTGCCATGCACAGATAAACATCTGGATTCACTGAAACGAAGCTATTGATTCATTCAACATATGGATTCAGACTTCTGTGTACTGGCTAGCTGGACTGCAATTTGCGTACCATTTTCAAGAGGCTGGTGGAGATTACACTTAGAAGACTGCAACAGGAGAGATGTCTTATGTTTTATCAATAACATACCAGTCTTTGATCATACGTTTCGGGCCGCTGCTAAGAACTGAATAATATTCCACTGCTACAAGGTTAAATGATTAAAACTGAAGTCATGACTGTGTGTATTAATGTACACAAAAATTGGGTTTCTCACACACCCAGTTAGCAGAGATAGTGTATCCACTAATCCTTCAAATTTCAGAATAATGGGTCAAGGAATTGGTGCACATAAATGAGGTTTCTCACACAATAATTAAACGTGGATAGTGTATCCACTAATCCTTCAAATTTCAGAATAATAGGTCAAGGATTGGTGCACATAAATGAGGTTTCTCACACATTAATTAAACGTGGATAGTGTGTCCACTAATCCCTGAAAGCTTATAGTAAGTGTTAAGGTACAAATATATTGGTGCACCCTCATTAAGTAGGAATAATGTTTTCACTAATCCCTCAAAGTTACAGTTAGTGACTAAGAATTGGTTTCAGTCCAAGATTTCTAGGTTTCACATTGTAATGTTGAAGAGGGTTTATGGTTAACATTGTAGAACCAGGGTCTACAATGAGATTGTGCTGTTTTGATTTAGGTACGGGGTGGTATTAATAATCTATGAGAGTCATATGTTAACTGCTTCTGCATGGTGACATTTTATGATAAAAAAAGTTTCTTGTATCTGTAGTAACCAACTGTCAGATGTTACTGCAAAGACTTTAGGTAGGAATTTCACCATTCTGGAAGACCATATACAATATAAATGGGTGGTAAATATTAAAACTTCCCAAGGGATAATTACGTGTAATAAAGTGATACTTAAAGAGTATGGCTTCATTATAAAATGCTACCTTGGTCAACAACGTGAAATGTTGAGAGATTACCTTAATTTGTTAAATGTTCAGACCTTAGACACCACCCAGCAGCCAAAGCCATTGCAATGACTTATGCGAGTGATACTAATTCTGCATTAAGATGGACACCATACGTGATCAGACAGAAGCTTTAAAATGAGTATCTAAAGAACCCATACATAGTTTTTGGGATCACTTTGCATTTCTATAACAAACTTCATATCTGAGACTGAAACCTACATAGTCAGTTACGAGCGTAGAAAGAGGTTTTACTTTGATCATAAACAACCAACCCATGGTACCCAACTTGTGGTACATTTAGTTTATCCCAGATCTCGAAGGCAAGGAATAATTAGAATTTTACAAAGTGACAAAAGTGAGGGTTAAGGGATGAGTTTTGTGCTGTTTCAAATATGCGTTAGCTGGTGTTTCGGCGAATATTTCTATGAACATGCTGTGCAAGGGTTTAAGAACTTTACCAATTGACTACCTAGAGGAGAAAAAAAATCAATCTTCTAAAAAAAGTTTCGGAATAAGATAGATTCTTCCGCCCGAGACACTTTTATAGACATAACTGGTTCCCTGCTTAGAATTAAAAGAAAGTAATCATTACCTAATTGTCATTATTATTTGGTTCAACAGGTGAGGAGAATCTGATCCATTTGTTGATTTGTATGTAACAGATTGTTAACATTCAATATAAATTAGTATGTAACTGGTATTTAAGTTAGCTTCCTGATCTGAGTAGACTTCTCTAGGTGGTACACGTGATGAAAATGCACACTTCAGCATATTATCCTCAATTCCACTAGCTTGACTGAATGGGTGATATAGTCAGTTAAGCAGAAGCTTCCTAAATTTGTGAACCCAAACTGATTAGGACGAGCCCCTACTATACTTAATATGTAGTCGTCAACTTGGTGCTCTCCGGATTTCTTGATCATTCAAACTAGAACTATAGCCTCAGTCGATTCGGTATAAATGGCCTTTCATTCAAAGCCACAGTGGCCGTGGAAATATGTGAAATGGTTGCTCTTTAGAAGTTGTGTAACATGAATGTAAACGTCAGTGAATCAGGTGAACTGTTAATGTACCGAAATATATTGTTAACTAAATGGAAGTTTGAGCTTAAAATTCTGGCATTGCTTTAATATGTGTCTACAGTGCAAAAGAATTTCAGTTCTGTTTGGGCTAGTTTTTATCTTGTTTGTCAGGACTAGTTCTTATCTTGTTTGTTAATACTTCAATGATAGAATTTATTATTTAATTTGTTCTGAATTTCTCGTAAAGCCATTTCTAATTCACTAGCTAGTGAACACCATCCACGGAAATACCTTAAGATATTCTTTTATCAAAGAATAGGAGAATAAAGCGTCACATTATAATGCACCCGCGGCTAAAATGGCGAGCACTTTCGGTGGCAGGGTTCAAACCCGGGACAACGAGGTCCTAACAACAAGGCCAAGCTAGAGATGATTTATGAAATAAAACAGTTAAATAGTGGAGCTAAACACGTCACAAAGTTTTAGGTTTACAGAAGTAAATGAATTCATTGACATGGATGTCGAGAGCACTGTGTGACATAAACTTGACTAAGATGATGAAGAGGCCCGTCATGGCCGGGTGGATTCGAGTGCTCGACTCGTAATCTGAGGGTCGCGAGTTCGAATGCCAGTCACACCAAATATTCTCGCTCTTTCAATTAGTGGGAGCGTTATAATGTGACGGTCAATATCATTATTCGCTGGTAAAAGAGAAGCTCAAGAGTTGGCAGAAGGTTGTGACGATTCTATTCTTATTTTGCTAAATTATGGACGGCTATCGCAGATAGCCCTCGTATAGCTTTACGCGAAATTTATAAACAAATAAACAGAACGATGAAGAGAAAGAAAGTGGCAGCACGCACATGATTGTTCGTTTAGTATTAAAACAAGGAAAAACCACCAGCAGAGGAGACGCCAATCTGCTTTGATGCCAACATTTGTTTTTATACTACTAGGATTAACTGCTCGATAAGCTGTTATAATAATAAGTTGCCTTAAAATCCAGTCACTCAAAAGATATGAAATTCCTCGATTTCTGAGCAATCAAACCATTCAGGTATTATAGAGGTTAGACAGATGGTTTAAAGATTGACAGTTTAAAATGCATTATGACGTTTACTCTGAGCTCTAATAAAACGTTTGTAGTTTAGTTATGTGTGTGGAGCAGACGATGGAAAACTCACTAAATACGTAGTTAGGGCAGAAAAAACTGTCAGATAACATCTCTTAGAAACTCTTACAAACAGTATTTCGAAACAACTTTGCATTTCCTACGTTCTTAGCACACAGATGCAGAGTACTTGTGAAAAATATTGGTTAAAGCTATTTCGCTGGTAGATAAATCCGAAAGAAACTTGCAGTTTCTTGAATACTTTGAGTCATGTTATATTGTCTCACTTCGCGAGGCTCACGTGGCATGAAAAGGTGACAAGAATGGTGTAAATCAGGTTAAACATGAATAACTTTGTTAGATTTTCTTGCTTTAGTTTGTTTTTTGTGTGTTATTTTAATAACTTATAGACGATAGTTCTAATAAAAGACACGTGGTTGTTCGTGCTAAGTGCTGTGTTGGGGCAGTAAAAGTAATTTTACTATCGTCTTTTTGGAACTAATGTGTTAAACTGAACTATCTTGCAGTTTATAATACTCAGTGATATCCTTTATTTTCATCATATAATTCGATTTAATATAACCTAATTCTGTAGGTGGTGCCCGAAAGAAAACTTGTTTTGCATATTTTGGTGCGCACACGAAGATAAACTGTGCTGAGCTGATTTGCCATGGAAACAAAGGTAGTTGTGCAAAATGGTAATATCACGTACTGCAAGCTAGTTAGTACTGCATATCAGTTAATATGTGGTATGAGGATATATATATATATGTATGTATATTTTATGTTATATATGTGTGTGAAACTGATTGTGTATGATTAATCACGTGTATTAATATAATATGTCCCCATCTGGATCAGATCGCCCCTTCATGCATATCAAATTTCAAAATTAAAATAAATGTAATTATTTTAACTCAAAATATATTTTATATTTTACAGTAGGTTATTGCAAAATATTCATTTTAAGTAATTTGCAATAAGAACGAAAAATAATTTTCGGTTTTTATTTTTTGGCGGTTCCTTGAAGTATTACTTGTATAACAAATTTATCATTTTTCTCAGAATGTTTAAGCCTTGGTATCCAGACACAGTTGGATAAACTGGGTCTGTCCTTGGATGACATTGCTGTATCCACTGGTTAGCCCATCTTACCATGGATCATTGCATCCCTAAACGTGATCTTTCTTTGAATCAGCTGAGGAAAGCAGCATACTCTTGAGTTGGAGTGCTATCTTTAATTTGGTGATCATATTTTGAACCATCCTGCCACTCCCATTTATTTGGACGGTTCAAAATCAGGTGGCTCTGTGGACTCTGCCATGGTTTGTTGTAGTTCGGTGATTGCTTACAGAATCCACTCTATAGTTTCTATAAGTTCACATTTGAAACTATCTTCCCTTAAAAATGATCATGTCTTGTTTCTCACAATCTTTTCCTTCTTTCTTAGTTGGATTACAAATAAAATTTCTGGTAGCCATCTTTTCTTTGTGATGTCACAACACGTGATTTGAAGAATAAATTTAGCTTTGAAAATAGAGACTATGGTTGAAAAGAATGATGGACTGTCTAAGTCAGTGTATAGTATATAAAGCAATTTGAGAAGTAAAACATGAATTCTTAAGAAAATGGAGCTCCTATATGAATTAAACCAAAGATTCAAATTAAAATGTTTTAGTTATTGGAAACAAACCACTAGCTGCTGGCATTTTTACAGTTGTTCTTTCCATTCGTGAAAATGTTTTCATTTTACATTAATTGTGTTTATAAGCTACGGAATATCCTGATTACACGTATCCTTATTTATTGAATATGATTGTTAAAATTTATCGCAATGATAAACAATAGAAACAAATAAATTCACTTATTCTTCATTGGAAATAAATGACTTTTTACCAAGAATATTGTTAACAAAAGTTACAATGCTTAGTCTGGTAAATGTAAGAGTAACACTATTTTCAAAAACGAAATCCCAGATTTCTAATATATCTCTGTTAGTGTTTGTAGTGTTTTTTTATGATTTATAGTGTTATATTAGTTCAGTTGGAAAAAATCATACCTCAAAACAAATATGTTAATTCATACCAATCAAATCAAATTCACTGGATATATAACATGGAACCGTCTGCTTAACGTTAAAAAACCTGAATTCTAAATGAAAATATTTTTAGAATTATCTGTCACATCAAAAGTTTTGAGTTTGATGGACGTTTAAATGAAAATACTTTTTTTTTTAAAGCAGACTGTATTATTTAGTAAGTTAGTACGTAATTTCATACAATCTATTTAGGTGCTTTCACTGTGAGAAGGATAGAAATCAGGAGGTGTAAGTGAAATCTTTCAATATGGCAGCACAACGTGAATTACGTTGTAATAGTGATTAAGGAATATAACTTGGAAAGATTTCTTAATGAAAGTAAAACACAAAGCTGCTTCACAATCGACACCTACAGCAGAGACAAAAAGCATGATGGACCGATTATTTTAACTGGTGTTGATAATGAATAGATATTTTATTAGTAAGGCAGCTGGAATACTTGACTTTAAAGATGAAATAAAACACATTATACCTCATTTTTTTGATACTTTTGATTTAGAAATACATTTGTTTAGCATGAACGACAAATTAAAAGTAATGCTATCACAACTATAAAAACAACAACAAATTGAAAATATATCACAGGATAATGGTATTTCAAAACTTAGAAAACATTTTTTTTTATGTAGTTTACTAGTATTACATGTGCTGTGTTTGGATTTATTTTCATACATTCAGTAATTTGTTTCATAAGTGGTATACGTAATTTTCATTCAAATAATATTGAAGAAAATATTAAAATTATTGACTTAATTCGTGTGAACATTAATATGCAAAAAAGAGATAGAATGAAAAAGTGTTTTTAATATGATCATAGTGAATTATTCTCGACGTAAATTAATACAAATGCCATTTGATACTTACCACGATAACACTTTTTTCTTTTTCCTCTTCCGCAAATGTTTTCATCGTGCTGACAGAGCGACAGCTGGAAAAATGCAACGAGTTATTAATTTTACAACAATTTATCACACTATAAAAACCATCACATCTATTAAGATTATGAAACATCGTGAATTACATGCGCGAAACTCCAAAAGACAGTTACAGCAAAAAGACTGTTGGTACCATGCACTAGAGAAAGTTAAAACTTACTATTCGATTAGAGTAGCCCAGTAATTACTAGTGGATGTAAATGCACAGTTATCTTCCCTCAGATCTATTACTAAAAGTCCCAAAACCCGGCATGACGAGGCGGTTAAGGTACTCGACTCGTAACCTGATGGTCGCGAATACGAATCCTCGTCGTACCAAACATGCTCGCCCTTTCAGCCGTGGGGGGTGTTATAAAATTACGGTCAATCCCATTATTCTTTGTTAAAAGAGTAGCCCAAGAATTGACGGTTAGTAGGTGATGACTATCTTCCTTCCCTCTAATCTTATACTGCAAAATTAGGGATGGCTAGCGCAAATAGCCCTCCTGTAGCTTTGCACGAAATTCAAAGCGAAACCAAACTAAAGTCACAAAAAACAACAAAAAATATCGTACAAATTCATGTAGTGGTGTGATCTAAAAACATCTAAAATGAGATCTCTCAAACATTAATACAAACAAAGTAAAATACGTGTGCACTTTTTTTCTTTTCGGATTCAAGATAAAAATATTCAATTTTTTACTTTATTTCAACACATTGTTAGTACTTTTGATCAACTCTGGAATAAGTTGAAAACAGATAAATTTGATTAAACTTTCCTGCTAACAAACAAACAGATTATTTATTTTGTTGCTGTTTTCAGTCGTGATATAAATTACAGTTTAATTAAAATTGATACTCTCTAATGGTCTTTACATATGTGTGAGTTTACTATCAATTCCGATTGGTAATGAATAACATTGTTCTGAGCTTTGGGAATTGAAAAGCTTCATTAGAGAATGGAGAGAAGCTAAAACAGGAAATTAAACTCTGCGCGTGAAACTTTATTCATTGATATGGACTTGATATATTCGGCTAATTCTTTAGTTCCTCCTTTTAAACACTCAAAAGATCTGATAAAAGTATATTTTCCACTTTCAAAACGTTTCGCTCATAGACGCGTTACAAAACTGGAAAAATAAATGAATGTTACATAGAAAACCGTCTAATACGTTTGCTTTAAAGTGGATAGCAACATATTTTTTTCTTTTCCACGTTCCTATTAAATACAACATTCTACTTTATCCAACTTTCGTTTCTCCGATTTTTTGTTGCATTTTGAAATATCACATATTTGCATATATATAAACACATCACTTAAGAATAACGATGATTATTGCTTTAGTTATTCAGTTTACCAGCATGTGGTATTACCTTGGCTCTTGACTATTTATTACTCTGCATGTGTGTAGCTTACTTGGCCCAAGTCTCCAGTTTTCAGCTTTTAAGCATTAAACTTGGGCGTTATCTATTCGGTGCTTGTATAACACGGAAGAATATTTTAGTTCTTTTTCTAATGTTAAACTTTTCAAAGAATTAATCCCTATGAAAACTCCGGCGAGTCCATAAACACAGAAATTGTATCATATTTGCATATATATTTCATGCACAAGAACTCTTTCGTTTATTTATTGTTTTGATAAGCAGGGAAAGTAAATATGAGATGAATGTTCTCAAAATGATCAGGTAGATATCAATACTGCATGCATAAATATAAGAAGAGCTTTATATTCCACTAATTTGAATCTGTGCTTTAAGTAAGTTTATTTAGACTATTGTGTTTGATTGTTAACAGCATTATAGTTTACATCATAAATCGTAAGAATAAATACATTATTTTCATCACAAAATGATCGTTGGAGGGGTGAAAAAATTTCTTCTTAAAAACAACTATTAAACGTTAAAATTTATTTCTATCTAAGTATGTAAATACAATGTTTATCTTTTATAGTTTTATTAATTGTATACACTTGAAATGCAAGCAATAGAATAAATTACAATATTCTCTGTCTGCCATAGATATGTGTTAACATAGATAACTATTTGATATTACAGTATTCGCTAAAACTTTTGTGCATGTTAACCCTGACAAAGCCGCACAGTCAACGTTTTATCAAAATGTGTGTAGCCCTCCAGTATGCACTACAGATTTTGAAATAGAACAAAAACATACTTTTAGACATAGAAATATCTGTGTAAAATTGAAAAATTACTAAGTAAAGCTAATTTGAACTGAAATAGCGACATTAAGATAACAAAAGTACGTTGAGATCTCTTTCCTTATATTACATAAATTATTGTTTTAAGAGTTTTTTCGGTATCGAACCCCATATTTTAGGTTATAAACTATCATGTTTAGCTGAGCCACTGAGAGAACTTGCATTAATAATAATAGACTAATGTGGAGTTTTTAACTCTGCATAACGAACCTATAAAAGAAAAAAGAATAACATTTTTACGATTTTCGACATCATTTTTGATGCGAAATTTATTTTAAGATTCTAGAAGTTCCAAATATTTCTGAGTATATCTTGTAATCTGCATAAGCTATATTAGTGTTAAAGTATGAAGTGTTAAAATGTTTGTAATTTAGAGGATATATTTACTATGAGAATATCTTCAAAGTTTACGGTAAGCTCTAACTTTAAGTTCTGTACTTTTTGTTTATTATCTTGTTTATCCTGTAACCATTCTAGCTTTCCTAATTCATTCAAGTATAAAGATATTTCAATTCTGAATTCCTGGTGAACGTTAACTCTGTTCAGTGTGAGACAAAAACCCACATATAAGAAGACACGAGATAATAGGAGAGTACTGACAATTGTTTTTATCCATTGTTTTCATAACTGACGTGATTCGTCCTTCATTTAACAATAATTACCACATAACAATGTTTCTCATTTTTTACACATGTCAACTATAGTAAAAAAACTCAATAAACCTTCATAGAAAACTTTTATTCTGAAAACCCTTAGTTCAGTAATTATAAATGAATTTGTATCACGACTCTATTAAATGTATCTTTTGTCACATTAAATATATGATTCTGTTTTGTTACAGATACCTCATAATTGTTATATTGAAACAAAATTTACTTCTATTAATCAGTAATCACTGTTCGTATAGTAAAAATACATTGCAAGCTTTGAAACGTTCAATTTTCCACTAAAACACACTCTAAATGAGTACGTGTACTCCCAACCTGTACTGTGCAAGTTGTTTTGTTTTTTCTATTATTATCATGGATTAGTAAGTTTTCAGTTTAGCAAATTGTTGTCTGCTTTAAGAAAAGGATTATTTTGTTTTAGAAATTATTAGAACAATGATCACATATTACAGGCTTAAGTTTTGATTAAACTAAAACTTTCCTGCTTTAACTATTTAAAAAAAAACTTACAAAATTTGAGTTAATGTGTTGTTAATTACTTTCACAGTTGTATTAGTTATAAGTTCATTTTTATTAATGATAAGCGATTACATGAGAGACCCCTTAGAAAATTACAATATACTGTTAAGTTGTGATGGGGTTTGTTTTTTCTATGCTCTTCAACGTTACAAGTGCTCGTAACAAGATTAAATCCGAAAGTAAGGTTTAGCACTGATATTCGATAGATGAGTAGTGCAACATTCTGTAAATTGTAAAGACCGTGTTAAAGTTTTGCCCTATTAAAAACTTGACTTTGTCAATCAAAATAGTAACAGTTTTTTATTGTAAACGGTCATAAAAACAGTTATAGCACAGACCAAATATCTTTAATATTTACAATAAGAACCGACTTACAAATGAAAAATACGACATGATTACGACATGATGTAACATGACATTATTGATAGTTGTTTTACATATTAACACAAAATGTATATTTTTGGTGTTTATATATGTATGATATTAAAAGACATGTTTTTCGAGTTACGGTTTAATTATACAAATATTTTATCTGTATTTATTGTTATACATAATACGTTAATGACGAGTTTACTTATTTAAATTAAGAAATTACATTGTAAGTGCAATTATCTGTGAAATTACACCATTGAAGCAATCGTAGTTGAAACATCAATAGTAGGCATTGGTTAAACCTTAAAACAGAAACAAAATAATCAATGTAAAACGTATTGACTTAAATGATAGAAAAATTATATCCTAAGTTTATAAATCAATATAATACAAGATTATGTGTTTACAAACCTTAAAATATATGCAAGATCATGTAAATTACAACATTATATAAATAAATATATGTATAAAGTAACTAATGATTTGGAATGACGGGTAACCTGTGTCTACATGTTTCATGTATTTTAGGACCTATATAAAGGTCATTCATGCACATGGGACACAGATTTCAGTCGCAAAATGTGGACAATAACAAAGGAACATTTCAAAACCAAAAATGTTATTGTTACAATTGCTCTACAATAAAATACTTCTAGCCATCAGAAAAAGTAAACATTTTAGCAGTATCACGAAATTGTGGCAATCAGTGAGTAGCTATGTTCAAAATGGTGGTTATCCGTTGTTGTTTCATGGTATGCCCGCTTGATATTTCTGCTTAAATGAGCTTTGTAAGACGTGGACAGGGACATTTCCTAACATTTAATGTGGAAAATGACATTCAGCTGAGGTAATTAGGTAAACAATCTGACAGAAGATCAGTAATTCAGGTTCATTGAAATACTTGTGTAAACTTCTAATCTAAATCAGTAATTCAGGTTCAATGAAATATTTATGTAAACTTCCAACATTGTATCCCGAACCTGTGTTGTGGTCGGCGCAACTTTTGGCTAGGATGCAACTGTACCGATAACCTTTGTTCGTGGTAGCAAGTTTAATAGCTTGTGGTTTAAATATTTCATTCGTTGGTGTGTACATCTTTGTCACTTGCAGATTGTATTACTGATTTTTCACACGTATATATATATTAGAAAGTAGGGTAATAGAAAGAGGTAGTTTTATAGTTAATAACATAATATAATTAAAATTACAACTCATACATTTTTAGAACTATAAAAAATAGGGAAAATTGGGTGATATATATCGTGATAGAAAACAAATGGTTTTAGATTATATGAATTTTCTATATTTATGTATTTCGTGGTAATTATCATGTTTACATCCAGTTACAGACAACAAGCGGAGGTGGAATATAAGACATGGTGAACTCTACCATTCAGATCCTTACGTATTATTTAATTTGTATCTTGCTTTCTAGCTTTACATCTGTTGTTTTGATTATGTGTGATGGGCGAAATATCCCTGATGCCTGTGGATGATATGGTTACAATCATTTTCACTTTAAAACGATACTCTACGGTATTTAAACTGGGTTTTCTTTTCTGGTGCGAATTTGTTCGCGTTTACAACCATAATAAAGATGTGTTTTTAGTTGATCATCTTCTCAGGGATGTGTCTATACGTCTTTCACAGATAATGGGAAATACATTTTTCTTTATATATATATATAACTGCAAGTTGTAATAAAATGAATCGTGAAAGGAGGTTAAGACACTCGGCTCCCAATCCATTCTAGGATTGCGGGTTCGAATTCCCGTCACTCTAAACATGCTGTCCTTTCAGTCGTAGGGGCGTTATAATGTCACGTTCAATCCTACTATTTGGTGGTAAAGAATAGTTTGTTTCGAATTTCGAGCAAAGCTAGTTTTAACATAATACTGCTTAAAAAGATGCAGTTTCATTTATAAATTTTTAAGCAACATAATAGGAATTTAGTCTGATAATCATACACAAAACAAATATTTTCCTCAAAAAACAATATGATATCCTGATAATCACTCTTTATAGCCCTGACATTTAAATACGAAATTTTCTAAAACGAACATTAGTTATTTCTAACATATACTCTGATCTTTTACTGAAATTTACCAATTAAAAACATGACGTAAGAAATTATATGAAATAAGAATAAAATCTGAGACACCTATACGTTGAAAAGTGTACTAACTAAGTTACAGATTTACTTTTTTGTTGAATAGCGAAAATAAGTTATTATTGAAAGAGGGTGGTAAACGTTATATGCAAAGATACTTTGGATACCATTGTTTGATTGAATTCGGAGTTTTTGTTTTTTAATTTTAAAAGACGTCAATAATGACGCCTTACACATATTATCGACTTAAATCTTTTATGTTACAAGACAAATTGTGCTTTCCCGTATGTAGGACTGTATTTCCGATTACAATATTAAAATACCGCCGCTTGTCGGTCACCATGATTGTAACAACATACACCGTAAGTTCTGCAAGATTGCACATCAAGTCATTTTCCTTATACCCTTATATTTCTTCTTTTTAAAAAGTAAAGCCTGTTTTTATAATCAATATATTTTTTATCGATAGCTTGGATCATAATATATTTGCTTTAGCGTTTATCTTAAACAAAAATAAGAGTATAATCTAATAGTTGTTTGCTAGTAATAATTGATTGCCAGTGATGTTTTGACCAAACTCAAATTATTTGTATGTGAGCTGACCGGCTATATCAGAAATACTTAGAGTGAAGACGGAGCTGTTCCTGATAAAGAAATACTGACCAGCTAACCAGCAGCACCTTCCGTCATAAGGTACTTTGATTATAGAATCAAACTACGGGGTCGAGTGTTATTTTTTATAACGCGTTCACAACTGGAAATGCACTTCTTTTGCAGTACCATCGTAGCCCCAACCTTGAATCTTCTGATATACAGTACAGAACACTAACCCATATGTCAATCTCTGACACATTTAATAAAGAAGTACTGGGGCATGATGTCCGGCGATATTTAGTGACCTTTTTTTAGCAATAGCAGAACGCAAATAGTCCTCTAGAAGCTTCCCGCGAAATTCAAAACAAAAAACAACAGTGGATCTGCTATTACAAGGCGTACACTATAAAATCATCTGAATATCTAATAATGTATGAAATTCGTGTCATGTAACACATGTTGTGGTGTTTAGAATAAATGGTTATGAAAGTAAAAATTCTTGTATGAAAATCTAGATTTAGAATACGTAAATATATAATTTCTTATTCAAAATGTATTGTATGAGCGCAAAAGATTCGTTGTGTTTCTGTGGAAAATGACATTATACTTACCAATAAAATTTAAGTATCATAGTTAGATGGAATATTTGTTTGTTTCAAAATTGCATTTTTAGTTTTGTTTGTAGGCCTGGCATGGCCGAGCGCGTTAAGGCGTGCACTCGTAATCCGAGGGTCGCGCTAAACATGCTCGCCCTCCCAGCCGTGGGGGTGTATAATGTGACGGTCAATCCCACTATTCGTTGGTAAAAGAGTAGCCCAAGAGTTGGCGGTGGGTGGTGATGACTAGCTGCCTTCCCTCTGGTCTTACACTGCTAAATTAGGGACGGCTAGCACAGATAGCCCTCGAGTAGCTTTGTGCGAAATTCCAAAACAAACAAAGTTTTGTTTGTTTGTTAAGTACACCGGCATGGCCAAGCGCGTTAAGGCGTGCGACTCGTAATCTGAAGGTCGCGGGTTCGCATCCGCGTCGCGCCAAACATGCTCGCCCTCCCAGTCGTGGGGACGTATTAATGTGACAATCAATCACACTATTCGTTGGTAAAAGAGTAGCCCAAGAGTTGGCGGTGGGTGGTGATGACTAGCTGCCTTCCCTCTGGTCTTACACTGCTAAATTAGGGACGGCTAGCACAGATAGCCCTCGAGTAGCTTTGTGCGAAATTCCAAAACAAACAAACAAACAAATGTTAAGTAAAAAGCTATATGCACTGCAGCCACCAACTTCTATAACTCAAGAAAAAAACAAACAAACCAGAATGTGCGGTTAATATATACGAATAACGCTGGGAAAAGGTGTAAAAAAGCTAGAATGTATCATTTATGTTACGGTGTTAGGTGATATTGGACTTTATATGAAAGTGTAGGTTCGTGTTTCCTTTTTTCGCTGTGCCCATCAAAGGGAATCAAACCCGTCGATTTTAGCGTTGCTTTGTTTGTTTTTTTAATTTTGTTGAAAGCTACTCGGTGGCTATCTATGGTAGCCGTTCCTAATTTAGCAGTGTAAGACTAGAGGGAAGGCAGCTAGTCATCACCACCCACTACTAACTTTTGGGCTACTCTTTCACCAACGAATAGTAAGATTGACCGTGACATTATAACGCCCTCACGGCTGAAAGGGCGAGCATGTTTGGCGCCAAGGGGATGCGAACCCGCGACCCTCGGATTACGAGTCTCACGCCTTAACGCGCTTGGCCATGCCGGGCCCAAGTGAGGCAAAACATCTAAATGATATTTGTAGCACTTTGTGAAATGAATCAAAGCTATATTATTGCAAAGTAAAGTAAATGTAATGTTGTAATAAAGGAAAACTGAGCTGATTATGCAGAAACGTCTGAATGCATGTTCACAGAAAAAAATATTTGCGCGTGCGTATTTTAAACATAAATATGTCTAGAAAGTCAGTAAAAAATTGCATTCGTTGGATTAAAAAGTATTTAAAAAAAAGGTACGATAATTCCAATGTGCAATCCGAGCTCCTCGGACAAAAGACTTTCTGAAGATTTGGGATTTGTAACATTTGATCGAGAAAAGTTCTGGAGAGACAAACGCAGGTGAATTATTTATTTATTTATATACATAAGAAAAAATAAACTAGTACTTATTTTTCGTGAAACGTTGCGACAGGATCATGATGGGAGATACTTCAAAAGCTTAGGAACAATAATTTAGGTAGATTTCACAGCAAAAATCTTTATTAATTTGCTCCCCACTTTACTGACAAATAAACATTGAGTGGCAAAAAATCATTATAAGCTCCTTTCAATAAATATTTGTGGCGCCAGGGGTCTACCCATGGAATTGAAAATTATAGGTGTCTGTAAATAATGAAATTGGTCAGTCATCCTCAGTTTTCTGGTGTTATTGTTTTTCAATTTGTGAGGCATAATGTACTTGCTATAGTTTTTGTCGCTTGGCTGACAATTTGGTGAATAAAGGGTTGTCACAAGGGTAAATGACATCACATGGAAATGCTCTACAGAACATTAAATTTAAATATAAGATTCTTTTCAATTATTCCTAGATGATTTAGTTTATAATGCTTTATAAAATAATAAGGTTATTCCTTTATAAAGAATATATTTCCCTACCGATATCAGCCATTAGGTGGGTTATATTAGTTGTTCGTATGATATTTGGTGTGAATCAATAAAACTCTGTTCCTATTTACAGTTATTACAAGTGTATCCTATGTTTAACTTCCAATAAACACAATATATATTCAGTTTTACAACGTGTAATATAAGTACTTGATATATCGAAAGACACGACGTTTATATGACAAATGAAACAAAAAATTTCAAGCTGAACTTTCAAACAATTTTACTTATTTAAAGTTACAAAAACGATTCTGGATAAAATAAATAATTTGGGATTATTAAATAATGGCTATCTAGAATGAGAACATCAGTGTTAAGAAATTGCGTAACACTGAACACTGAAATTCTAGTCAAAAAGGGGACAAAAGATATTCATATGTAAGACGTACGGCGTCATTTAAAACCAGCGGGAAGCAAATACAAAATTGGAAAAGCGCTTAGATAAAGAAGTCTGGAAATAAAAGTGATTGTGTATAGTGATATTTAACTATGTGTTCGGACATTGATAAGGCTGCTGATGGAATGTTGATATGAAATGTTAATAAAAAACATTATTAACACAAGCCTTACACTCCAATTTCGTTTCTCAAAAAAAAGAACCATTTCCAAGGTCTAGGGAAGGTAGCTTGATTAAATTTGCGCTGGATTCAATCCATCAAACTTCCTATAACACGATCTACGAAATTTTATATTCTAATAAAGGGTATTAATGTTCAGAGCCTCGATGGAACCAGACGAGGTTTCATCGCGTGGTAAAGCCGTACCGCTGGAAAGCTGACTGCGGTTGAATCGATTACCACGGAAACGTTATTCAACAGAAAACTTTCCACATTTTCAGCCGAAAACACAATGTTGTTTTTTATTTTTCTATTTTTTTTTAAATAAAAGTACGTGAGATCACTGTGTAAATATATATATATATACACACACCAATAAAGTAAGAAATCAAATATTTCAAGTTTACAATTCTGCCCTCGTTGAACAAATATACCTGAAAATTAAATCTTTGTAAAAGAAAGGTTTGTTTGTTTTTTAATTTCGCGCAAAGCTACTCGAAGCTATCTGCACTAGCCATCCCTAATTTAGCAGTGTAAGACTAGAGGGAAGGCAGCTAGTCATCACCACCCACCGCCAACTCATGGGCTACTCTTTTACCAACGAATAGTAAGATTGACCGTCGCATTATAACGCCCACACGACTGAAAGGGTGAGCACGTTTGGTGTGATGGAGATTCAAACCAGTGACCGTCAGATAACGAGTCGAGTGCCTGAACCACCTCGCCATGCCAGACCTATTTAATACAGTAGGACAACTCAGCGAAGTGTTTAGCTTATATCACCAAGGCAGGGTATGTAATTAGAGCGAAATTAAAAAAAACTAACCTGGCAATCAGTGTAATTAATCAAATAATATGTTTCTTCCGCTGCTACTTATAAAGATTAGAATGTATTTTTTCATCAGCTAAAATAACCTTTCCAATGAAATGACATAAAAATTAATAAAATTTGATATACTAAAATAATATAACAAACATTTTCATATTATTTTAGTATATCAAATGATTGTTAATACAGGTAAAAATAAATACATACATTTTACACATGGAATGCAGACAAACTCACTAGCTGTCTGTTTGAACAAGAGTTGTGGAAAAAATGTTTGGAAAACTTAAAGTTTGTATATCATGCTCGTTTGTTGTTATTTTCTTACAATCCTTCCTTTCTCGTCTCAGTTCAAATGGTTTGAAAGATACCATTACTACTAAATGAGATAGCACGATTGAGCCGTATGTGTTATAAACGTGTTGACACAACTGCAAACGTAAAGTTAAATGAAATGTCTCTTCACAATTTACAGCTTGTATTTTGAAACCATTAGAGTTTGTACCGTGATTTAAAGATTTCGGTGTCTTTGGAAAAATGCGTTATTTGTTTATGTGCAAGTTTAATATGCACGAGCTAATTTAAGAGTAACTTCCTTTGTTAAGTCTTGAAACATGACCATGAACCATGGATCAAACTTATTCACAGAGGGTTTGGTGTCACGAGTAATAAATACCTTATTAGGATTTCCTTCCATTAGGAATTTGAAGTAATGTAATCTGCTTGCCGAAACTAATGCACACATTTCACTAGATATGTAAAAAATAAATTATTTCAGGTGAGAATATGACTATTTAACTAATATTCTGCCTTACTAAGATTGATTACTGTAGTTTATGATTTGTTCGTGGTTGTTTTACTTTAAGTTATAAAAAGAAATAATAAAACATGAATGAAAATCAACAGACTCTAATTTGTATGTATATATATATATATATGTATGTATGTATGTTTAAATTAAGCATGATCGCTTATCAGAAATATTGTGTTTCATATGTGAAAAGAAGTGTAAGAACCGTATCGATGTGTGTTACATATGTTTCCATTACGTTAGACAAACGTTTGAGAGAAATTAATAAAAACCCTATAATCCGAGTGCTTTCAAAAAGTGGACCTTTTTTCTTCAGGGGCAAATTGCAGCTTACATATGTTGTTGTTTTTGTTTTTTTTACGCAAACATAAGATTATGTTTATTATGAATTTAATGTGGGCACTTAAACATGCTTGGAATAAAACTAACCTGTAGATTTTAATATTTGTGCAGACAATACTTTAGAGTAATTATATAGACAGCACCACACATAAGGTATTATAATCAACATTTATTCTATCCAACACCGCAGACAACGAGTTATATAAGTGATGTTTCATGTTGACCAGCACCACAGAAACTAGTCTTTCACGTAAAATGTCTTAGATCATCCCTAAGCCGTCCCTACTTTAGCGGTGTAAGACTAGGGAAGGCGGCTAGTCATCACTACCAACCGCCAACTCTTGGGCTACTCTTTAACCAGCGAATAGTGGGAATGACCGTCACATTATAACGCCCTCATGGCTTAAAGGGCGAGCATGTTTGGTGGGACGGGGATTCGAACCCGAGACCCTCAGATTAAGAATCACTACCAGCTAGCGTAGATAGCCCTCGTGTAGCTTTGTGCCAAATTCGAAAACAAACAAACAAACAATAATCCCTTTTCAATACTTAATTTCAAATAAAAATAAAAAGCTTACACGGCATTGTAAATCTATCACCGAACTAGCACTCACTCATTGTTTCATTTTATAAAACACATGAAAAAAATTTACAACGCTAAAATCAGGGGTTCGATTTCCCTGGGTGGGCTCAGCAGATAACCTGATGTGGCTTTACTACACGAAAACACACACGCATCAAGTAATAAAAACAGCAACAATATTTTTTGTTCACTTCAAAGTATATTGTCTCATTGTTATGTCAAAAGTAGTGCACAAAATTATTTTTATCAGATACAAACTGAGGTGACGTGTTTGTTTAATTGACATCGGTGCCAACAGAATATGAATCGCAACGTGTATGACAGAATTTTAAATGTCTTTAAGGACAAACCAAACAGAAGTCCAAGTTCTAGTGAGAGAAAAATAACCACATATCTAAAACTGCAAGCTGTCTGATGGGCGGCAGTGTGTCTTCAAACTCTCTTACGGTATATGCAGAACCACAGAAGTAGCTGTATTGTTAGTAATGAATGAGCCATCAAACACAGATGTTGCTCAAGTATTTTAGCAGTCACATGCGTAGCGGAATATGTTTCTACTAGAAAAATAACCAGTACCTCAACATACGTAAATGTAAAGGGAAGAAAGTGAAATTTACATTTATGTATGCTTAAAGGACCATCTATTATTTTTTGTTGTAAATGCATTTTCTGGATATATTTAAATAACGTAAAAATAAAACAAACCTGACATATGGTCTTTTTCAATTCAAGTATTTTTTAATTTAAATTTGGATGGAAGAGAGATAGAACAAAGAATACATTTTATGAAAAAAAACGCATCTTCTATCAGAGTGTCTTCGATTTAAATAATTATTCACTCCAAAATATAAATACTCTCAGAATTAAAATACTTCATCATAGGTTAAAAAACAACAATAGTAGTATCATTAACTATAGTAACAACAATCATTGATTTGTTAACATGCTAAAGTAAAATTATATTAACTATCAAATATATTTGTGCAAGTATTTATTGTAAAACACTTGTTCACCCAATAAAATTTTTCAGAGTACGACAGTACAATTAATTTTTGAATTCAAAGTTTCCCCAATAAAATTTGCCCCCCAGTGGTTCAGCGGTATGTCTGCGGACTTACACGCTAAAATCCGGGTTTCGATACCCGTGGTGGGCAGAGCACAGATAGCCCATTGTGTAGCTTTGTGCTTAATTCAAAACAACAACCCAATAAAATATTTCTCAGTACGACAGTACAATTAATTATTGAATTCGTGTTTACTCAGTAAAATTTACCACCTCTTCCAATAGCACAGCGGTGTGTCTGAAGACTTACAGTGTTAAAAAACAGGGCTTTGATACCTATGCTGGGCAGAGCAAACAAAATTTACCAGAGAACGATAGTGCGATCTCTCTGTGAATTCAATCAGAGAACAAAAATTATTCTTTTAGTTCTCGAATCTTTAAAATAATTATAATAATTACGTGTTTGTTTGTTTGTTTTGAATTTCGCGCAAAGCTACTCGAGGGCTATCTGCACATAATTTTGTGAAAGGTCTTCAAAATAGTTGTTGATATAAATATGTATTGTTGTTCAGTAAAACTAAGTGAAATCGTTGTGAACATTTGATAGAGCTCTCACCATAACACGAAACACTTTGTAGGTGCCAAGTGTATGGATTGAACAGGGCGTAAACTTTGATTCTCAGAAAACATATACACATGATTAGATCCAAACAGCAGTGCTATAATACTTCTGTCACCGGTTTGTTTCCAGCGGGGTAGTGATAAGTCTGAAGGTTTATGACGCTAGGTTTCAATACCAGTGGTTGGCACTGCTCGGAGAACCTACCGTGTAACCTTTTGCTTATTAACACCCAACAACTTTCACGATGGGTAGAATTATGTTGTCATCTTTGCATATCTGTACAGGTGTTGTCTAATGTTACATATCTGTACAGGTGTTGTCTAATGTTACATATCTGTACAGGTGTTGTCTGATGTTACATATCTGTACAGGTGCTATCTAATGTTACATATCTGTACAGGTGTTATCTAATGTTACATATCTGTACAGGTGCTGTCTAATGTTACATATCTGTACAGGTGCTGTCTAATGTTACATATCTGTACAGGTGCTATCTAATGTTACATATCTGTACAGGTGTTATCTAATGTTACATATCTGTACAGGTGCTGTCTAATGTTACATATCTGTACAGGTGCTATCTAATGTTACAGAACGTCACTGGTTAATTTTCTTCTCAAACGCATGGCCAAGTGTGTTAAGGCGTTCGACTCGTAATCCGAGGGTCACGGGTTCGAATCCCTATCACACCAAACATGCTCGCCCTTTCAGCCGTTGGGGCGTTACAATGTTACAGTCAATCCCACTATTCGTTGATAAAAGACTAGCCTAAGAGTTGGCGGTGGGTGGTGATGATTAGCTGCCTTTCCTCTAGTCATACACTGCTAAATTAGGGACGGCTATCGTAGATAGCCCTCGTGTAGCTTTGCGCGAAATTCAAAACAAACAAACAAACTTATGTTATTTTTTCCCATAATCTTAGAAATAACGCTGTTTTATTTTTGAAGGGTTTTATTTTTACAACAATAATTATTTTTGTGTTTTATGGATTCTAAGGGTGGCTCACTATTCAATAGAATTTATTTTAGGGGAAGAATGGATAATATAACCGGATTTCCCAAAGTTTCATTTCCTAAAAAAAAAATCCATTCCATAAAACTTTTCCAACCATTATAGGACTTGTAGAAATCTGGTTCATTTTAGTGTTTCGATTAAACAAATAAATCGTATTAACTTTAATTAATTTCTTTTTGACAATATACTGTTTTCAGCATTGTTGCATCGAACATTAATAAACACGTAAACAATAATTATCATTAAACCTTTAAAAAGTTACCTAGTTTTAGCTGGATTAGAATAATCATAGATTCATTCTTCTGACAAGACTAAAAATGATGAATAACAACAACAAAGAAAATATGTTTGATATAGGTATAAAAAGAGTATGAGTTTAATAATTTTGTAGTTGATTATAATTGTTGGAAACTATTTCAATCGACAAATTATTAATTTCTGACAGTTACATTGTTACATATTTCCTGCACAAACGGAATTCAGTTTATGAGCTTTTCAAAGTTCATAATAAGTCCTTCTGCTTCTATACGTTACAAATTATTCCTATAATGATCGAATACATATATGTGGGTATGTATGGTGATGCTTTAATTAAAGAAAGAATTGCTAAGGAACATCTTTCGAAATTAATGATGATTGTGTGTTATAGATATCATAAAAGTGACAAGTTTTATCTACAGAATGTTTACGTCTTAGTTAATATAAAACTATAAACAACTTATGATAATTAAGACAAGCGTAAAAAACAACAATGCAAATTGAATGTAGGAAAACGCTGAATATTGTTACAATGAAAAAAGGAATTATATTTGTTAAGCAATGTAGATTTTTTTAGTTTCTCTATGAGTCATAAACGTAGTTCCAAAGCGATAATCATTTTCATTTTAACTAATCGATATTTGTGGTGTTTGGTGATGATAAATTGATAATTGTGGCGTTAATTAGAATTGAAAGTTTTCTTTTACCTGATTTTAGTAAAGTATGACACGTATAGTGACATAACTACGTTGTCAGTAAAGCTGATGTCCTCCAATGGGTCAGTGATAAGTTTCGAGAATTAAAATGCTAAAATCAAAGGTTCGGTTCCCTACAGTAGACGAATCGCAAATAACTTTACTCGAAAAAAATGTTAAAGAATCCCAGCCTCGTAATACATAATTATAAGTTAATTAATGTAAACATAAAATCAGTTTTCTGTGTAGGAGGGAGTTTGATGTTAAAAATGTCAGGACTATAACCCAAGTTTATAAAAAACATTGTTTTAATTATGAAATTATTGTTTACTTAATAAAGATTGTATTAATACATTGGAAATGCATCAGGCATACTTAATATTGAACTTCTTAAATTTATTCTACAGGTCAAAATGTATTTCATTATTTTAGTAATCTCAGCTCTTACACTAAAAAGTTAAAATTATAAAAAAATAGGCTGAATTTCTTTTGAGAAATCTCTAGAAATAATGAACCTGAAGGAAACGATTGCGCTGAACAGGAAAAGGATGAAACTATAATGCAAAAGAATTGGCAGAGGCATTTTGACCATACGTATGAAAAGGTATTGTAGTTAGTTGAGCGAATACAAACAGTTTGATCCTCAGTTAAAGCAAGGTAATAAACTATAAAGGACAATATGATGTTGGACTTGAATGCGTAATGGTTAGCTCAAATAGATTACTTTTTTGACTAATATATCTAAAAAAGTAGAAAGAGTTCATTACGTTTTGGTAAAAGATGATTTAAAAGGAATGACGGGAGTTAGACCTCACAGAAGTATCCAAATGATTACATGTGATTTAGAAATGTGAATTCAAAAACATTTATCGTCGTTACAGAAAGAAGAAAAAATATTACAGAGTGGAACTCGAAGTAGTAATAATTGCAGTTTAAGAACGAAACGGTATAAGTAATTACGCACAAAACTTGGAACCAGTAAGGATACTGTGTTTGTTAACCCAATGATTTTTATCGAGCTTGTTACATATTGAAGCAATAAGTTCTGTAAGGCCTATGGAAAACGTATTACTTGCTACAAAGTAAGTACAGTTCTGTGTCTCAGGGCGACTGGTATGGGTATTAACACTTTTACTAATAAAGCAGAGAGCAACGTTTCGACCTTCTTAAGTTATCTTCGGGTTAACAAAGGGATTAATAAAGTACCCTTCTTCCGTAATGTATGAAGTGGTGATTAACAGTAACATCATTACGGCGGACAGACCCTCATAAACCGGATGACAGTAAGCAGGTTTTGTGTTTTGTTGACAGGTGGCCTAAAAAGCCGTAATTATGGGCAGGCGAAGAAATGTTTTGTGAATAAGAGTGAAATAAATACGGGCAGTAATAATAGAATAGGAAAAACCACGTTTTCCACGCCTATAATCAACAACAGGACCATAGCACTACAATAAGAAGATAATTGAAACCTCTGTGCTCAACCTACGCCCGGATTAATCGCATGAACATGTCTGGATGCTGGTAGCAAGGACAGTTTAGCTCTACACTCCTGCCAACTATACTATTAACATGAGAGGGTAATAGCTTACAGGAAAATAAGGACAACAGATAAATATAGGTACAACTCGATATGCTTACCTGTTTAATTCGATCTCATCATGGTAGACAGTTTCTCAAAGCCCTAAATAAGAACTAAAATCATTTGAACCTGAAGACGTTCTTATTGACCAATCAAACTGGACGTGAAAATAAGCTGAAATTTTAATTTAACCAAGTTGTCTGATATCTCTACTTGCATAAAAAATATACCATTCATTCGAAATAAAATCATGGAGGACTTGTAAACGAAACGATCCAAGAAAAATTCACAAAAAGTGATATTTAGAAACGGAAATGGGCAAGTAATTATCTGAAATAAGACATAATATTTGTTTTTCTAAACGAAAAAATGTTTCTTTTTTTTTTTACAAATGCTTTATGATACAACCATAAAATTCATTCTCGTACGTATATAATAAAAATAGTGTTTCTTGGAAGCGTTGTCTTTACATGTGAAGATACTCGATAAAAGAAAAAATATAAATCATTTAAAACAAGCACTCCAAGATGGTAAAAAAAATGTATATATCATTACACCTACTTCACTTACTGCTACTTAAAATTATAACAATAAACTATAATGAATGTAAGATGTACAAGTTTATTTTATGAGGGAAAGCACAAATAACCAATTAAAGTACTTGATTTATGCATAATCGATAGTAGCCCTACGGGGACTGAAGAAGCTCTGAGATTAGTTATTTCAGAAAAGAGAAAGTGAATAGTGCAGTAAATAATTAATGTCTCATCTATTATTACTGTTTGCTATTTTTTGCTCTTTGCAATACAATGTTCTTTACGTCAAAGAGTTCTCTATTTAGAAACGATTTATCATCCTAATCTTTAAAAAGTGTTTCTATTATAGAATAAATCTATTTACATCGATAACTTGTTCTTTCTTCATCTCATGATTGCAAGATAAAACTCTAATATGCTATCTATGAAACCTCTAGTCACAATAATGTAAACATGATTGTTACCTACTGGGGTCTTAGTGTAAGATGTGTACGACAGTAATAAATTTCTTCAACTGCAATATAAACAGAGATAGAAATGTCAATAATTCTCATAAACATATAATTAGATAACAAAGTACAGACAGCTTTATAGGTAATAAAGTACGTTAATTTTTCTATCACCATGACAACATCTTATGAACGAATAAAAAATCTGAGAATCACTCTTACATATTTTCATACCTTTGAGTTAATCACTGTCCAACTAAACATGAATTTATAAAAGTACACTAGATTTTTAGTGTTCAAGTCTCACCTTGTGTAGCGAAGTTTGCAGCAAAAACCCGAGTTGTTATTAGTTAAACAAATTATACGAAAATACAGCGAAAGACAGATAGATACACTGTCATTTTCTTCCTCATCGTACGAGCAGTAACTTCTTTCCTAATTTTTAAATGTTGTGATATTAATTTCTGTTCCAAAAGTTAGAGTTTATTAGTCGTTCAGATATACAGAGGCTTTTTTTACAGACGATTTCAGTCAGATTTTCTTTTCTTTTACATAACACTCAGCTCTCAGTGTTGTTATTTGTTCAGAACGTTGTGTGATAATCTGTTAAAAGTTCGAAACAAAGATGTTGGTAAAAAAAAGTGTTTTGTATATATTATACAAAATGTTAGTTTCATATAACGTTTCACATAATTTCTTGGTTTGGTTTGAATTTCGTGCAAAGCTATACGAGGGCTATCTGCGTCAGCCGTCCCTAATTTATCAGTGTAAGGCTAGAAGGAAGGCAGTTAGTCATCACCACCCACCGCCAACTCTTGGGCTACTCTTCTATCAACGAATAGTGGGATTGACTGACACATTATAACATTCCAACAGCTGAAAGGATGAGCATGTTTGATGCGACTGGGATTCAAATCCGCGATCTTCGAATTACGAGTCGAGTGCCTTAACCACCTGGCCATGCCGGGCCACAAACAATTGCAATGTTAGTAGATACCAACCACATATAATTTATTTCAGGTTATTATACTTTTAAATAAATAAAGTTATAATAATTAAGACTTTTTCTGGTAAAATGATGAAGCTACGTTAAGTATCGTAATAAAAATGGTTAAAAGAAAAATAAAGTGAAATAATGGGGTTCATTCACGTGAGGTGTTAAAACATATACAATATTTTCTCTTGCATTACTTTGATGTCCATTAAGATTCTGTATGTTCCATGTTCCTTTAGTTCATAACAATATAATAGCCTCTATATGAATGTATTTTTAGTCTGCAGATAAAACATAAAATGTCCTTTAGAAAATAGTACCATACCTTGAAAGCTGATTTATTTATTTAACGAACCTAATAATTTGCAGGGTAAATATGAAATGCCTAGAATCTGGATATAATAAACAAATCAGCGAAAAAGCACAATACGGTTGATAAATTTTCTTACGTACACTTCTGGGAAGATAATGAAGCTGTTTGATTGGCTAATAACGTCAAGTATTCGCATAAAACTATCCTTTGTTGTGTTTTATCTCTTCTATATATAATGCGGTGTTTTACTGAAGACGAAATAACAATATTCATTCCTTCGCATTAAAATAAATCAAGGAATTTGATACATAACACTTACCACAATATTCTTTGATTTAATTATATTTCTTAAACGCTTATAATTTTGTAACGTGTTCATTGTTCATTTATATTTACGTATAAAGGCTTTCTGAAGGGTTTTATTTTTGGCAGTTTAAAATTTACCCAATGTTATTAGCTAGGTATAATCTATATGGTCATAGTGGTTTGATAAGAAAACGTTACACCTCTCCGACCTACACTTACATTTTTTTTCTGTAATAGCATTTCTTTGAATTACACTGAGAAACAAATCGAACGTTTCAGTAATAAATTCCTTTAAGAGACGATTCATTAAAAACCGTCATCACATCAAGATAAATTTATTGTTTTAATACAGAGATTCGAGAGCACAGAAGCATTAGATAAACGTGGTTTATTTTAAACAAGAGAGAGAGAGAAAGAAACAGTGTATGAATTAGAAGTTTTACACGGGAGACTTTGAAAGCTATAGGAGTAAATATTATGTAGATATTGGGTGATTAAACGTCTAATCAAATTAAGCAAAGTTACATATGTTATTCCAAGGTAATAATTTCATTGTCGAAGATAGCCTGTCAAAAATAGTTTAAGATAGCTGTATTCAAATGTGATCTGTTTTAATATAATTATATATATATATACATATACATATATATCAAGTTATGAGTTATTGGAATGCCCATTTCTATGTTGAAAACGAATCCTGGAAGGAACTTTAAAAGTGCTCAAGTAGTTTACTATTTAATAGAGTTTAAACACAATAACATCGTGACAACTAGGGAGGAAAATTCACCCTTACCCAGGCTGTCGTAAAGTAACGACTCCTTTTTTTTCTTCTTATAATGCAGCAAGGTAGGAAAAGCACACCATCTCGCTCCAAACGCTAGACTGCTATCTCTGGTTACAGCTCTGGAACTGCCAGATCTGTCGCACTCAGCAGCACTCTCGCCACCAGGCGTCATACTATGCAGCTATAGGGGTCGCTTTAATGATGAGGGCAATGTAAACGAATTGAAGTAATGGCTACTGGGTCGAAGATACTGACTGTTAAAGTTCAGAAAATGCAGTATTAAAGTATGTTAGAATTTCCAATAGTGGTAAACTGGAGTGAAATATGAAAACGTTTATATTCAAAAACACATGTCGTAAGGAAACTTTATTTTGTTTTAAACACTGAATGATCAACAACACTTCCTATACATTGATTGCTTATAATTATACTCTGTTGAACAAACGAAACTAATAACTCGTACAAATTTTAGATAAAGTTTAAAATCTTATTACTTTTGATTCCTCAATAATACAACCAAACAATTATACTTTACTTATACAAGAATAGGTTATAAAATATTCTATATTCTTCTCGCTTTTAGACTTTTCTTACATGTTCTTACTTAACAGCTGGTAAACCCGAATACTACAATTGCCAAGAAAGAGAACTCTAATGGAACCTAGTGGGGTAATTTCTATTAATTGGAACATATTTTAGGCTACATTATGCTAGTTATGACTACGTGAGTATCGGGTTTGAATACTGACTTCAGGATATCATTTTAACTCATCGCTTTCAGTGATTTAGCTGTAACAACGTAGTATATATATTTAATCCTTCTTTGCTTAGCAAAAACATATTCAGGAACTAACGCCTCAAAACTGGCTGAAAACGATGAATGTTATCTTTAAAATAGTCTATGTTTCAGCTCGGCATGGCCTGGTGATTAAGGTACTCGACTCATAATCCGAGGTCTGCGGTTTCGAATCTCCGTCACACCAGACATGCTCACCCTTTTGACTGTGAGAGCTTTATAATGTGTTGCGGTCAGTCTCACTATTCGCTGGTAAAAGAGTAGCCCAAGAGTTGGCGGGAGGTGTTGATGACTACCTGCCTTCCATCTAGTCTTACACTGCAAAATTAGGGACGGCTAGCATAGATAGCCCTTGTGTAGTTTTGTGCAAAATTCAAAACAAACCTTTTAAGTATCCCTAGACGATAAATACTATCCTATAAGTATCCTTATACGGTAAACGTTATTCTTTAAGTAACCCTAGAAGATAAATGTTATCCTTCATGTACCCCTAGCTGCTCCTAATTTGTGCATTTTAAACAAGTAGACGAAGAAATTTGTTTATTTTATTTTGCAATTTCTGGCTGAGATATATTTTTCTTCTTCTGATCTCAGTCAAAATAAAGGAGAAAGTTAGATATCAGACTCTTTCTTTAATATTTTAACTCTTTTTCTCTCTAGTAAAAACACTAAATATTCATTTTTAAAGAGAAACATGTTGTGATTTAGCTGTGAAAGATGTCAACCGAGCTACCAATCGGTTACTTTTACCAAGTTGTTTCAGGATAATTATTTGCTGAATGTTTCAGTAACATATATACGCTAACCCACAGAAAGAGTGTTTTTGTAAATCATAATCTAATTGAATATAATGATAAAGAATAGTTCTTATAATGTTTTACTCAAATAACAGCAACCTAAAACACTCTGTGAGAAATACTCAGAAAAAAGTAAAGAAAAGAAGTGTCCAAGCAAGAGTCTTATATCTCTGCCTATTCTGCATTACGCTCGACTTTCTGAGGTTTATTCGAATTTTTGTTAGCACTCCGTCACTTCAGGGGACGGAAATCTTCTATTATATCTATTACAATCACTGTCAAAATTGTCCTAGAACAACAATTACAATACATTTTGTACCGCAGTACCTGCTACAAATCAGCAACAATTTTGTTCAATTTGTAACAGACGTCCTTAATTAAATCCATCCTTCTACATTTATAAGATGGTACAGTTGTAATAGAAATTTATAAATATAAGAAATTAAAAATGAGCTTTATACTACACTAAAGAACAGGGTTAAGTTTTGTTTTCTATAATAATTCATTTCTATTCAAATCTTACTTACTCAAAAAAAGTTAGAGAAACACTTATCTGTAATTAAATTTTTGTTGTTGTTTATCACCCACCTCCCCTTCAGTAGCATAGCGCTATGTTTATTCTGTTAGAAAATGGGTTTCGATATTCTTAGTAGGCAAAGTGCGGGTATCCGATTGTGAAGTTTCGTGCTTAATAACAAACAACAACAATAATATATACATACATAGAGAGACGTACTTGTACTTTTCTACGATGTTACGGGTAGACTTAGGTAATATCCTTAAATTTCGGAGTTTTCTCAACACAGTCCATCTGTTATTCTTGCTAACTTTTAAAACAGCGATAAATTATCATACCTGCTTATTTTGATAATACTAAGGTAATCTACAGCTATCTTTATATTTAGAGCATGCTGTTTACCATCTATTTTATATATTTTTTTAAACTTCACGACTCACTACCGAATCAGTGTAAAATGTGTAGCAATATTCAGTGAAACCAGTCGCATTCAGTCAATATAAAACGCTTTTAACCTTTACAATGAGTCGAAACTTGTTCCCAGTAATGACCAAGTTCTATCTGATTACATCACTTCAATATTTAAGAACTTTGACAAAAACATGCCATACTGTCTAAAAGAAAAAAACTCAGAAGTTTTACTACTGGAACTGTAATATCTTGTCGCGGAAAATGCAGATTTAACACTAAACTTACAGCCTTAGCTTTGCCACTTATTGCTTACTATTAGAAAACTCTTCTCAGAGTACACTGGTGTGTAAAAACATTTTGTCATTGTGCTTGTATCACCAAACATTATAAAATATGAAATTTAACAATCCGATTTAAATGTATTTAAAACATAATACATACATATATATATATATATAAGCAGAGATAAAGAGATATTTTTGTTCTTTTAAAACATAAGTTACTATTTGTATTTTGTAAAGTAAGTTGTTAAAGTATGCCTGAAATATTTTGCGTGCTTGTTTTCTTTCCAGGTTTGGTTTGTTTTGAATTTCGAGCAAAGCTACACGAGTGCTATCTGCGCTAGCTGTCCCTAATTTAGCACTGTCAAATTAGAGGGATGGCAGCTAGTCATCGACCCCCACCACCAACTCTTGGGCTACTCTTTTACCAAGAAATAGTTGGATTGACCGCCACAAATTTTTACGCTCCCACGGCTGAAAGGGTGAGCATGTCTTGTGTGACAGGCACTCGAACCCGCGACCCTGAGATTACGAGTCGAGTACCTTAACCACCTGGTCATGCGGGCCTGGAGGCAGGTCCAAAGTATACGCTTCAACCACTCTGTCAAAAATTAGTTCGTACACTAGCAAACCAAGCCTAATGTAACTTTTATTTTAAAAGTGTCATAGTATATAAGCTTGTGCCAGTTTTAGCAGTATAATCTTATTATATCTTAAATTTACGTACGATAAATTAAAGTATTTATTAAAAAGCAAACGAATAAAGTTTTATATTTAGTGTTTTTGTTTTGCAATGTTTTCAAACAATGAAGTTTTATAGTTAGTGTTTTCGTTTTGTTTTATTTCATAACAATAGTCTTATATACTCTTTAAAAAGAAACGCAAAAGGCAAAATTTGAGATATATTGTTAACAAGTTTATTCCAAGGAGTTCTGTATGACATGTATAAAACTTTGCACATTCACTGCTGAACATCCAAAGTCTGCAAAGGCGAAGTCCACGCTCACTAGTTGAAGTTTAACGTCACTCAACGTCAATAACGAGTATGCCCCTGTAAGCATCAATAACTGCTTGGCGTCTCCTGCCCATGGAAGCGATGAGATGACGAATCACATCCTGTGGAATGACTGTCCACTCAGCCTGTAAAGCTGCTTTAAACTAAGGTAGAGTCTGCGATTCAGGTTGTCGCCGCTGCAGACGTCGGTCCAACTCGTGCCAAAGATGTTCGATGGGGTTTAAATCTGGTGATCTGGAGAGACAGGAAAGAACGTTGATGTTGTGGTGTCTCAAGAAGACAGTGATGAGTCGGGCTGTGTGAGGACGGGCGTTGTCATGTTGAAAAACGTCCTTGACGTTCACCATGATGGGTTGCACATGGAGCCTAAGAATCTCGTCGACGGTTGCGTACGGTCTGATCGGAAATCCTACGCAGCCCTGGTATGGTTGAGGCAGTAGACGTCGCAGTGGTGGTCCTATTCCGAAGGTGACGTTACCGGATGTAGCGATCTTGTGCGGGCGTTGTCACACGAGGTCTGCTAGATCGTGGACGGTCACGAGTTGATTCATGTTGTTGGTGACGATTCCATAGCCTTGTAATGGTGCTTGGGTGGACATTGACAGCTCTGGCAACATCTGATCGAGATTCGCTTGCTTCCAAGCAACCAATGGCGTTGTTCCGTTGTGCTTCAGTCAGTCTTGGCGTAACTGTATTACGCGTCGGTGGCTTAACACTGAGCTATGAAAACCGAGAACTCGTCACTTTTATAGGGATTTTGCACATGTTGCACGTGCAGAACATGCAGATCTTTCAAACAAATTTATTGGACACGAATGTGTTTTGGCGAAAAATCCGTTGTTTTCCTGCTTTTCAAAGTGCACAACTTTTATTGTCATTTTGGTCTGACAATCAGTGCCTTAACATCACATACTCTGAGCTTGTAACATTATTACATGTATTTCTCTTTAAAATAAAAAAATATCCCTTTTGCGTTTCTTTTTTTGAAGAGTATATTTAGTGTTAATGTTTTACTTTATTTTCAAACAATAAAATGTTATACTTGGTGGTTTTGTTTTGTTTTATTTTCAAACAATAAAGTTTTATATTTAGTGCTTTTGTTTTATGCTCAAACAGTAAAGTTTAATATTTAGTGTTTTAATTTGTTTCATTTTTAAACAAACGACAGAAGTTTGTATGAACAATACTACTTGGTCAATGAATATGGTTAATTGACTGGTTTTATTGGTAATGTTTATTTATATAACTGGAACAGCTTGTGATATTTGGCAAAGAAAGAAGCTCCCAGTAAGTGTATATCAATAAAGATCTATTCAGTTTCTGCAGTTATATATGGTTTATCAATGTAATAGTAATCACTGTGTCTTCGTGTGGTGGGTTCAGTGAATAAAGGACGCTGGTGTCCAAAGAGGTCATTAAAATGTAACATGAGATTAAAAACACTTCTTTTTGTGTAAATTCATAACTCTTTGTTCAACTTAATATATCAAAATCATTTTCCATTACCCTTCATCAAGACAAAATCTAATCTAATTACAACTGTGGAATATTATACAACTAGAACTAATATTACAGCGAAATGTCATCATTTTACACCTGAGAAGCGTACGATTCGTACATTTCCGCATACTGATACCTTCACACATTGAAAATAAACAACAATTAAAGCAGAATTGCATTGAGCATATCACTTACCATTGGATGTCTATAAACAGGTCTGCCATTAGAATATTGAATCAGTAGAATGATATCGAGGCTTGTGATTTTCAAGAAAAAGAATCTAAACAATTAGCTTTGTATCTACGAGGTGTGATCAAATAGTTCTAAAACTTCACTTTTATTCCAAAGAATAATGTACATATGTCACTATTATAAGCTATCCCATTCAACGTAATCTCCCCAAGCTGATACCCACTTGTTTCAATGTTCCTGCAATTTTCGGAAACAATACTGGAAGTCTTCTACTGTTATGCGACTAAGTTCTGCTTTCACATTATCATGAATGATTGGAATGTCATCAAATCTTTTTTCTTTAAACTTAATTTTTATCTTTAAGAACAGAAAAAAAATCACAAAGGGCAAGACTGAGAGAATACAGGGTATGTATTATCATAGCAGTGTGTGAACGCGCATCCTCATGATCAAGAAACCAGTGACCATTCTCCCACAGCTGGTGGCGGTTTCTTTTCACTTTCTCCCACAAACAAATTAAGACTTCTTTATAAAATCAGTGTACAATGTCGACGGTCGCTCGGACGTCTTGGAAGCGTTTTATCTACTGATAAATGACAGCCTTACTCAAGCAATCACAACCAAAGGGATTTATTAACATTTCGAGAATTTCTGTTCCTCATTTACCATTTTTCACACAAAACTTGATGCAAGCATGCTGATCTTCTTTCCTGTCCATTTTTATCACCACAGGGACAAGATATACACATGTCTTTGAAAAGGTTTTAGCAACACGGGTATAAGGTCTAGAGAAATGGCTTGTTCATGAGGTAGATCACTATTTGTACCTTGTTCACACCTCAGTGAAGCTCACTGCCTCTGTACTGGCACCTGTAACAGAAGAAGTCTCAGAACGTTTTGATCAGAACACGTATATTTTAAGGGCTTGGCACTGATGGTATTTCCACTTGATTTCCTGGAGAGCTTATTAACTATGAGCAATGAGTAATCTTAACGATTCCAACCACTTTGCGGTACAGATAACGAACGGCCTTTACGTGTTGTAATTAATTTTTATAGTACCTTATCTAAAGCAAAGCTTTGTTGTTTGATATCGTGTTCACTATGGACCTAGATAAGTCAAAATAAGGGCGACTCTCCTCTCTCTCACACACTTTTTTCTTAATTTTAATAGTTTAATAACTCTAACATCCTTCATACATACCACTCCCTCTATCAACAGCTGTACTGTTACACAGTCACACGAAAATAATAACAGTATTCATGTCATAATTTTAACTGAAGTCAATAAATAATCAAACCTGAAGATTAAATTTCAGTATACAAAGTTTATGTTAATTTAACAGAATACTAACATATTCGCACGGTTAGGTTAAACATGTACATTGTAAATTGCATAGAACTATCTATAACTACATGTATAATTTTCCAGACTATATCAAACATCTCCCATTCTTTAATTGTGATGGTCTTATAATGTTAACATGATGACAGCAATTTACACATATACATAACCATATACATATAACAAAATAATTGTTGTCATAACCTGAAATGCAAAATCATATATACTCAATCATAACCTAAAATGGCCATATGGTTATTTCGTTTGACTTGTCATCCGAGGGACATGAGTTCGAATCTACGACCACCAAACATGTTCGCAATTTCAGCAGAGGGGTGTTATAATGTGACGAACATTTGTGAAATTGCCTTGAGTTAACTATATAAGGGCTACATATGTTGCCAGTATCTGCTGTTTACATTTGTATGCTACTTACCACCGTACTGGAATTTGGAACTCATTATTACAAATTAGTTGGATTCTGAAAGGGTGTGGTGTGTTTTTTTATAGCAAAGCAACAAAGAGTTATCTGCTAAGCCTACCAAGGGGAGCCGAACCCTTCAATTTAGCGTGGTAAATCCGGAGACATACCGCTGTACTAGCTTGGAGCTTCTAAAATGGAGAAAAAGAAATTGTATTATCCCTGTGAGTAAGCTGATATATTGTACATAACAGGAAACAAACTGAAATAATTATAGTTTAACCACACAGTGTGTGTGTGTGTGTATATATATATATGCATCTTTAAAAAAAAAGGTCATTTAAAAACTTCACACTACTTTATGCAGACGTACACTTTAAACCGCATATAAAAGCACGACAGTCAGAGTAAATTTAGTATATTGATATGATTCAATGTCGTGTTAATTAGTGCCTCTACCATATTTGGGACAGAAATGCTAACTTCAAGAGGTAAGTTTTATCCTACTTACCCCCAAATGGTACTATAGTATTTTTTTATTTTACTTTATTTTTTTACTTTTCATCTTTTTATGTTTATCTTTTTCTTATTCTTATTTGAACCTGACAGAGCAGTCACTGCAAGCAGTGAAGAGTGATATAGATGTGGGACGTTGTAGGCTTGAGCACCCACATTTCGCTTTCCTAATTTCTAATCTTCTTATGTGAGACTAGTGAGCTAGAGGTTAATACTGATAGACGGTGCATCCCCACCGTAATGTAAGTCCTACTTCTTTAGTCACCTCCATAACCTAGGATACATCTTATAATCCCACGTTGTAGCTTGTATCCTGGTATCTTTTTAAAATATGCAGCGTATTTTATTTAATTTTAATGGGTGGAAAATTTTTTAATGTTGTGTGTCCCACAGATTTATTAAATTAGAGATTAGAACCCTGCAATTTATTATTGGCAAAAATACGTTCACACAGTTTAGCTACACTGATTTATTTATTGTATTCGTCTTATTAAGCGGTAAGACGATAATCTTTCTTGTCTGTTGTCTTAGCGCGTTTACTATCTCATAATCAAGAGTATGTAATCTATCTTTTCTTTGTTTGAAACGTGTATGTTGCAGAGAATACAAGTTAAGGCCGAATATTTCGACAGTTTCACAAAACAAAATAATGTATAACATCGCTTCCATGTGAACTTTTCTCTACGTTAAAATACCTTTATTTGCGTGTTTTCAGCCCCTTCACAATAAAAGAATTTTAACATAGAGATAAATCCGTGTAACTTAATTCTAAATATTAATGTACTTACGTAATGAGTCTTAAAATACAATATTATTTCTGTATTATTGACGAATGTCTTTTGGAAATAACAAAGTGCATGCGCATTATTTCAGGACATCTTCTAACTTTTAGTGGTATTTTATACCATTTATTTGAGACAAAGTAATTAATAAACATCTGTTGCAAATAAACGTCGTATAAAACTAGGAACAATATGTTCAGTGTAAGTAAAACGAGTAGGCGTCACCGGAAACAGACCTTACAGATATGGATATATTATTATCATGGAATGTAAAATGCTGACATCAGGAGATTTATATTTACTTATTACGTCCAAAAGTCCTGCAGTGGCAACTTTCTATGATTTTAGTTTTATAGTTATATTTCATTAGATGAAACCGTTTAAAATTCTTGTTTATATTTTCGCAATAATATTTGAAGATATGTAAACTTTCATCTTAATAAATTTTGGGTCGAAAGATTCTCTTTCGTAACCATAATTTATGGATGGTTTGCTCAGAACTAGCGTGGAGAGAATCTAGTCTTACTGTGTTATATGTTACCCTTCAAACAATGCTATTTTTATCTCAGTTTTATTATTCTGTCCATTAGTGCGACATTTTTGTTTCGGGGTTTGTTGGCCAAAATTGTTTCGTAAAGAAAAATACTATTTCAAACAAAATCTATAAACATTTCAAACTTCAAAAGATTTCGCATGGTGTAGTAAAGCTAGAACAGCGATCTTTACTCTGATGTAGTATATGTTTAAACTTTTTGAAAGTTTCAGTTTATGTGATGTTTATGAGCAATTTATAACTACTCCTCCTTCTCAGTGAGAATGTATCATACTATCACAGTTTAAAACTACTGTACACATCACACCAGGAAAACTATTGCTTGAATTACCATTATGACAAAGTAGTTTGATCTGAAATAAAGTGTGAGGCAAAATCAATAGAACAATGCGCGGGCAGAATTGCTCTAGTTGAAATTATTTAAATCCACAAAGATTTCCTTTATTGTAAGGAATCGTAAGTTTATATTCCAACTAACAGACTCACACAAAACATCGTCACGAGTAGCTTTACAACGTAATTTTGAAACCGTTTTCTTAAACAGTGAGTCCCCGTACTAAATTAGTAATTGCTAGTCACCGTTGACACCGAAAAACAAAAAAATTTAAATGTGAAAAGTTAAATTTGTCTTCCATCAGATTACTTTACTGGCTAGCTACATCAAAGCTGGGTAACGTGAAACACTGTTGGTAGTTAAGTACTTTCTTAAATCCAAGATGCGAGTGTAAATATGGCTTTTGACAGCATTCTGCTACACGACGTATTTTAATGTCTTGTTTCCCTACTTCTGTTGCCCAGGCAACGCCGATAGCGATATGTATCCCTGCTGAGCTTATTTCCCTGCATTTTATCCCTCCCGTTGAGCGGGACAGCCATATGTGCTCAGGGAGAAAGATCAGCAGGCTTCCGCGTTTGCCATCATAGCCCTCGGCACGAGATTGAACAGTGAGCCCATAAAAACCAAGCATATCTCGAGAAATGAAGGTCTCCTCACAGAGGCGGAGCAAGAAACCTTTTATCTGCAACGCCTCCCAAGATATAAGGACGAATTTTGTCAATTTTACTCCTCTAACGGCAAGAAACGAACAAGCAATACGAACACAGGATCTTGCGAGCAAGTGGATTTCCTTTCCTTGTCACAAACTCCAGAAACCATCACTGTGAACGGCTCTTCGATTTAACAATTCACTTTATTCAGGATAACTATCTGTACCTCATGAGAAAAAAAGTTTTCTTCCTTAAGCAATCCGCAGCAATTTTGCAAAATAGTGAAAAATAGCAATGTTTAACTATTTTGTTCCTAGTACGTGAACAATTAACTCTATAACAAACTCGTGACACGACATGCGATAGGATCGGAACTGACTGAGAAAAGTTTAATCTAAGGAGAATCAGTTGTTCCGCTAATCATTATTAAAGAACCACCTAATTAAAGAGATATCGGGGGCTGTTATCCTTTTACTTTTTCCTCCGTTAGGATAACTGTCTTCGGTAGAATTTTGATGTTCGATCAAAGAATGAAAGAAAATAACCACTAGTGACTTTTGGAACATAATTCTGCTACTTTTTTATAACCTTATGCTATTCTTGTTTTCACTTTATCAATCCGTACGACTTAAATAATACCACCAAACGTAGACTTCGTTAAAATTACTGAAGTCTTTATGAAAAAATTTGATTCTCATCTCAACATAAGTGAGCACAAATAATCATACACTGGGTTTGTTTGTTTGTTTTGAATTTCGCGCAAAGCTACACGCTAGAGGAATCTAATTTAGCAGTGTAAGACTAGAGAGAAAGCAGCTGGTCATCACCACCTACCACCAACTCTTAGGCTACTCTTTTACGAACAAATAGTGGGATTGACCATCACATTATAACGCCCCCACGGCTGAAAGGGCGAGTATGTTTGGTGTGACGGGGATACAAACCAGCAATCCTCAAAAATACGAGCCAAGTGCCTTAACCACCTGGCCATGACGGGCCTCACACACTGTGACTCTGATGTTAAATGAAACTTGTGAAGCATACATTGAAACTAATCTGTCTTTATTAAAGTTAAATAAACGTTGGTCCAGTATCCCAGTACAATCAAATGACCATACGTATGATATTCACATTAGATGTTCGTATTTAAGTATATTCTGATCAACGTACATTATGGCTGTGATAATATTTCACAATGTATTATGTAACAAGAGAGCACACGGTATGTTATTTGCCTAATAAATGCAGATGAAACATTTGATGGACTTGCAATAATTTTTATTCCTGAAAAAAAACCTACCTTGAACGGTCCACCGCTGGGACGGCGGTAAATCTTCGGATTTATAACGCTAAAATCAGGAGTTCGATTCCCTTCGGTGAACAGAGCAAATAGTCCGATTTGGCTATAAGAAAAACAAACACATTATGAATGAGTTGCTATGCAATTTAATTTAAATAAGCATACATAATGTTTTTCGGACATTACGCATACTATTAACAAGACCAAGTTTCGCTTTTCTCTATACAATTTTTGTTACCCCTTCCAGTCGCTCAGCGGTATGTTTGAGAGGTTATACTACTCGTAGTATATCCGATTTTGCAGGTTTGTGCTTCAATATAAATAATTAGTTTGACTTCAAGAAAATATTGTCATAATATCAGGGTAATATCATTTAAAGGACTGAATATGGCGTTAACGAGATAAAATTACAAAATTGAAAGTAAACTTTTGATGTGGTATAAAAATGCAAAAGGAAGAAATATACATTCTCTGGTATGCTATTGTAAACCAATGCAAAATTTCTAGTATCAACAAAATCTTACCACGTGTTGTCAAAATAAACATATGTAGTAAATAAAAATATATAGTATGTTGTTGGTTGACCCTGGAAGGGAAAAGGTTAATTACTATGAACGGTAGGATGATCTCCGACTTAATACTGTTATATTTGAATGTTTTATTGAATATTTATTTGTTCTAACTTCTTCTATCACGTTAATATCTTCGAATTCTCATAAGGACAGAATTACTCGGTTTTTCTCAATATATTAGGAATGATTAACTTATTAACTTTAACTATGCATTGCTAAAATTTGTCAAATGACTGCCATGCCATCTATTACTTTAATCTCTACTTGGAATATTCTTGAATAATTGGCTCAAAAATGTAACGAAAAACTCAATATTTATAAGTTAAAAATGGGATTAAAAGCATAGTTGTGGATAATTCTGGATAGTTCCAGAAATTGTGGATAAAACTAAATCGTAAAGGACAGCTATGAATGGTTTCTGACTGACAGACAGCCTGGAAAGACAGCTAATCAACAGCACCCACCACCAACTCCTGTCTGACCCAATAGAAAGAATTGGCCGTCGTTTTTGAAGTGTGCCCAGGGCTCTAAAGTGCGGATTGTGTTTTCGCGGCAAAGTGCTGCTGTCCTTGAATCATGGGATTCCCAGCCCTGGCAAATTATTATCAGATCTATTCCTCACACAAACACACACACACACAGGTATTGTGTACCAATAAAAACAAGAAATCATTTTTTACTCAATATTTAAGTTAAGTGTCGTGTTTTATTAACTGTTTAATAAATGTTGAAATGCGATAATCAGAAAGTTCGACTTCCCTCCCCTTTACAAATTAAAGTAGTAATAGTCCAGAGATTTGTGAAATGTAAATGTTTTAATTTACACGGGATAAGTTCAACCCAACATTTTGTTGGTTACGATTGGTAGTCGTATCTGTTACGGTAGCTTATCAGAAGTTATCAGTTACAAACATATTTCTCCAGAAACGTAAGTAGTAGAGAGAAGTTTGATTTGAATTTCGCACACAGTTACATAAGGGCTATCTGCGCTAGCCGTCACTAATTTAGCAGTGTAGAACAAGGGGGACGGCAGTTAGTCACCACCACTCACTGCCAACTCTTGGGTTACTCTTTTACCAACGAATTGTGGGATTCACGGTGGCAAAAAGTGCGAGAATGTTTGGCGCGACGGTGACTCGAACCCGCGACCCCGGAATTACGAGTAGAGTGCCATAATCACCCGGCCATGTTGGGCCTAGGACAGTTGAAATGAGACTGTGAAGAATTATAATCACACTTTGTGAGTTCACTTAAAACCGAACAATTATAAATAATTTGCCGAATAAATTTGACAAACAGCAATTAAGGTTAGCTGGTTTTGCTTGCATCTTTCTAAAAACCTGAAATAAGTTTCGTTTTTACACGAGAACGGGGATAAATCATATCATGACGTATATCACGTAATTCAGACAACAACCGAAAATGTTAGAACACCTGAGAAGAACAAACTTTGTAACTCCGTGTTTTATCTCGACTACACCGGTCAGGTATAGTTAAATATGTGATATAAACAAAATAACAGTCTGTCGTCACCAGATAGCTTTCGGTTGGAAAGATAACCAGCAGGATGTACTGTATAATGACCCAGTTTCCATGGAAATACTATGGACGAGAAACTGAATTGTCTCAGTATCTACAGTGAAATCGCTTCATAACGTTAAAAACTTTTAGTTTTACACTTAAAAGTTTTTATGCTCCCTAGCGAATTTTAAGGATGTGAAATTTTATCGGACATATATGAGCGAGAGAACCAAATGTTTGTATAGTCAAGTGGTTATTAAAGTTTATACGAATATAGCAAAATGTTTTTTATCTTTAAAATGTGATACGACGCTCATAATTTTTCAGTAGATTATTAATTTCGCAGAATGTAAGCAATCTAACAGATATGTACGATTGTGTGTTTTAGTTTATTAATGGCATTATTTAAAACACACACACACATAAATAACCTCATGATTATCCCTAACCAATACAGGAAAGTTATAATTATCACAGTACTTTTCAAGTTTCATCCGTGGCAACTAACCCTATATAAATATATAAAAGTGTGCAATAAAAACTTACTCAACATCTATTCGCTATTCTATAGGTTACCTTGGCAACTGGTTTTGTAGCTTTGCCGTTCCTACTCAACCTTTCAACCTGATTCTGTCTGACGTTTGTTCGTGACAACGTTTCCGGTTTTGTGCTCAATCTAGCTACCTGCAGAAGGCCAAATGATACGTGTCCAGGTACTTGATTGAGTGTTCTCATATTGTACTAAATAAAATTATTATTTGACTATTCTGTATTATACGCCTGTAATGTTACTTGGTGACGAGTCAGGCTATGACTACACATAATAAGTATATAACATGATGATAGAAATTACACATTGGTTTAAGCACCCAAATCTCATATTCTTGTTGATTTGATATTTTAAGGCTGTTGGGCCTTCACTATTTTCTCGAAATATTTTTGTTATTACTGTTTGTTTGTTTTTTTAATTTCGCGCAAAGCTACATGAGGACTATCTGCACTAACCGTCCCTAATATAGCAATGTCAGACTAGCGGAAGGCAGCTATTCGCCAACACCTCCAATTCTTGGGCTATTCTTTTTTCAACAAATAGTGAAGTTGACCGTCACATTATAATGCCACCACAGCTAAAAGGTAGCGGTGATTCTAATTCGCCACCCTCGGAATACGCGTCGAGCGCCTTAACCACCTGGCCATGCCGGGCCCTTGTTATTACCGACCGAGCTATCTTTATTTAGTGTTTTTACTTTTGTTATTTTTTGGTAACTGACAAAAGTCTAGTAATTATTAGTTTCTGTTCTGGGCGTGGTGTTAAATGCATGTACATATGTTACTGTGTATATGTAAAGTAAGGAAAAACTCTTTAACATGTATGTTCTAGACAGTACTTAGAACATTGAATACATTTAAACATTTCAATAGAAAATGGGCTAAAGAGCGAATATAAAGAACAGAATCGATATTAGGGGCTTTGATTATCTATATTTAAACATTCTATTGAAAATATACATTGCTACAGAACTCCTATAACCGCCTAATCTGAACAAAGCCTTATTGTACACGCAACCAAGTGCGCAGTCGTCATGATAATAAGACATAATAGACACTGATCCTACATTATTAATGGTAACAGTAATGGTGTAGTGTTTGGCCGCTGTACTCTCAGATGAATTATAATTGCAGTAAACAGTGAATTTCCAATAATTATGTAACTTACTTTTAATTAACCTTTTTCTAATTGATTTACAATAAACTTGCAATCGCAAAAAAGAAAAAGAAAGATTGTTGCATATCCCCAAGTGGGTAGCAGTACGTCTGCGTACTTGCAATGTTAAAAATCGGGTTTCGACACACGTGATGGGAAGAGCACAGAGAACCTATTGTGTAGTTTTGTGCTTCAGTTAAAACAAACGTACAAGACACCTATAACATTAAAAAAAAATCATAAACACTGAAATCATAAACACATGTACACGGCCCAGTATGGCCAGGTGGTTAAAGCACTTGACTCGTAATCTGAGGGTTGCGGATTCGAAATCCTGTCGTACTAAACATGTTCGATTTTTCAACCATAAGAACTTTATAATGTTTTGGTCAATCCCCCTTTTCTTTGGTAAAAGAGTAGTACGGGAGTTGGCGGTGGATGGTGATAAGGAGCTGCCTTTCTTCTAGTCATAAATCGCTAAATTAGGGACAGCTAGCGCAGATAGCCTTCGTGTAGGTTTGCGCGAAATTCAAACCAAACACACGTATATATTACTAGAACAATTACCATATTACGATGATGCTTGGAAGAAACATTTACTTTGTGATACAATACAACTATTCAATATTCTTTGTAACTTTTACCGTGTTTGTCTAATTCATGTCATCTAAACATGGATATTTAAATCCCAAGATAACAATTACGAAAAAAAAAAATAACGGAAATTTTCCATTTCATAGCCTAGGGCGTTTTCTTAGCGCAAGGTTTACTCTTTGAGAGACATCCACGTGACTTAATAGGTTCTCGTTTGAAACCATCTCCTTTTGTTATGTACTTATAATAGGCTCTTACCGAGTGCATGACCTCAGGTAGAACCAGGTATTCTCGTTGGTATGACCAAACACAATTTCTAATTATACCCGAATTTGCCACGACAGGTTGATAACATATTTAATGGCATAAAAACATAAATGTTTGTAAGATCAGTTATATAAGACATGTACTAACACTGAACAAAAAACTTAATTTTTTTTCCTGAAATTTTGCAAACTAGTTTGTCAAATACTATGAGCAAGTTACAACATGTTTTTGATGCGTACAGCACTGTTATAACAGTATGTATTTCAAAGTGTAAAATAGTTGAGGTTTTGTTTTTGAATTATGCACAAAGCTACACAATGGGCTATCTGTGCTCTGCCCACCACGGGTATCGAAACCCGGATTTTAGCGTGTAAGTCTGCAGACATACCGCTGAGCCACTGGGGGGCATGCAAAATAGTTAATTAAAGTAACACTGGAAAATCAAGACAAGTAGTGACCACCATCATACTTTTCTAATTGAAGACAAGCAGGTGTTTATAAGATACTGTGGAATTGTTTATGGTTGCTTCCATTTTATATAACATCTACTATCATTACGTGTGTTCATTACTCTGGAACTAATTAGGCCTAGAGGAAGTAGTAGCAAAGCTCGAACTGTGTATCTGTTGTTATCAGAACGCAATACTGAAAGTTTCAATCGTCTATTATAAAATATAATAAAGCCTCAGTTTAGATCTGTTCACCTTTGTCTGTGATTTCTCTGAAGGTTCAGCAAATTATTATTAATTTTCTGTTTAGATAATTTTATGACTTATGAAAGTTATAGCTCATATTGTGCTCGTATATATTTCTTTAATCATAAGAATATGATTTTTTTTTAAATTCCTCTTATCCATGTATTTGATTCAGAGAGTATGTTTTATATAACTCGCACAAATGAGTACCTACTATGAGTAATAATGTACTGTGCTAAATAAACGAATCAAATAACACATGGGTAGATTTGGGTGAATTTTGAAACCTGTTACTAATTCGTCTGTTTCTTTTAAATAAGAAATAAAATATTGCTCATGTGGCTTGGTATTCAATTTAAAGCTGCTTACTATTATTTTTTCCTTCCAGCCACAACCGCCTTCTATAGAGTATTCTTTGATATTGCATCAGCTCATGATTTTCTCTATCACTAAGCCTAACTTTCTCCTTTGATAATGTCTTATTTCATTGTTTACATTAATGTTAACGATGCTGCCGTCATCATGTGATACGTTACCGGAAAAAATAAAACAATGTTGACAGTTATTTAATTAGAAACGCAAATCCTACAAAAGCACTCAACAACTCATAGTTGTTAGATCATTTATCAATACATTGTCGAGAAGATAATAAACTAAATTACAATGAAAAGATTAAACAGTAATTTTAATAATAAATTTCACAAATTTTGTGTCGACTAAGTTAATACATACTTCGTTTAGATAAATAAATAAATATACACAGCTATATATAGATGCGTGTGCTATATACGAGTATTTCAGTACGAAAGTATCTTATACAGATTTTCTTGTATATACAAATATGGTTATTTATATATCTGGGTGTCAGTTGATGTTTGGAATTTCGGAATTGAATAATTAAACAGCATGTAATCCGTTCACTGCTATGAAAATGTTTAAAAATACGTTAATTTGTAACGTTCAAAGGCTGCAAAAAATACTTTTCCATAAAACTTGGTGATAATGAAAACTATAGCCGTGGACATAACGAAATCATAAAAAGAATAACAGAAGCGGAAACTTTCTGTAAACAGGATCCCTGCTATTATTTTTACTGTTAGGAAGGTGTTTGTTACAAGCTTAAATTCTTTTACAGATGGGGGACATCTACGAATCAACTTAAAGTGAATTGTTTTATTTCTTTTAATGCAAGCCAAAAGTGAAGGAAAGCTCCATGTGGGATATCTAAGCTAGCGGTTCCTAATATAACAGTGTAAGACTGGAAAGAGAGCATCACTCACCGCCAACTCTTGGGCTATTCTTTCAACAACGAATTACATGTGTGGTGTGACGGGCCATCGCACCTGGGACCCTTCGAGTGCCCTAACCACCTGGTCATGCTGGGTCTTGCGCATAAATGTATCACTGTGGTGAGGTAATCTCCCTAAATTTCCTTCCGACTTTATAAAAAATTTAATAAAAATAAGGAAAATTATTTACAGATTAAATAACGTCCAAGAGCTAGTAATAGAAATTTTCATGCAAATTTAATGTTCAACATAAAGAAAAATGCCAGTAGAACGTTTTAGTATACTCTATGATAGTGTGAAGAGAAACACTTGTTATAAATAAAGTCAACAGAGAACAAAGTATTAAAGTTGTTTGTTTGTTTTTGAACTTTGCGCAAAGCTACACGAGGGCTATCTGCGCTATCCGTCCATAATTTAGCAGTGTAAGACTAGAGAGAAGGCAGTTAGTCATCACCACCCACCGCCAACTCTTGGGCTACTATTTACCAACGAAAAATTGGATTGATCGTAACATTATAACGCTCCCAGGGCTGAAAGGGCGAACATGCTTGGTACGACGGAGATTCAAAGACACAGACGGCCCTCAGATTATGAGTCGAGCACCCAATGTCAGTTGCCAAGGTTTGGGGTATATACAGCAGAGAGTGTTTAGTGATAAAATGACTATATAATTTGTGTAATAAACATATAAAGTTTTTCTGTCGTGTTTGTTTACAAAACTATAAGCGCTCTGTCCATTCCCGGGAATGAAACCCTGGATTTCTAACGTTGTTGTAAGTCCCTAAGCTTACAGTTATACCAACGGGGCAAGCAACAAATATATACGAAAATAACACATTTAAGGTTAAAGAGATTATATGTGATTGCAATAGCACTAGTTACTAAAGTGTCAAATTCCATTTCTCTATCAGTATTAACATAAATTTAATAATTATTCTTGGAAGATTGTTCCTATGTCTCTGTACAACGCCACCATTGAGTGGTTGTAAATGTAAGGGAAAAGTTAGGAATTATAAACTACACATGTATGGATAATAAATATGTCTCAAATAGAGGTTTACTTGATATGTTATTCCTACCCGGACGCTGATATTAACTTCTGTAGTGAATGTAACATTGAGATATATGGTATAACAAAGCATTAATATCCAGTAGAAATGTTGAATTTAGTCAGTAAAAAACTTGGCAAAACAATGTTGCATGTGTGGTTTACTTGGTATGTCTTTCCTCTACGACGATTATATTAATTTGTGAAGTAAAAATGTGAATATAACGTTAAGATCTGTTGCATAAAACATTAATATCCGGTAGAAATGTTGAATTTAGTCAGCAAAAAAACTTGGCAAAACAATGTTGCATGTGTGGTTTACTTGGTATGTCTTTCCTCTACGACGATTATATTAATTTGTGAAGTAAAAATGTGAATATAACGTTAAGATCTGTTGCATAAAACATTAATATCCGGTAGAAATGTTGAATTTAGTCAGCAAAAAAACTTGGCAAAACAATGTTGCATGTGTGGTTTACTTGGTATGTCTTTCCTCTACGACGATTATATTAATTTGTGAAGTAAAAATGTGAATATAACGTTAAGATCTGTTGCATAAAACATTAATATCCGGTAGAAATGTTGAATTTAGTCAGCAAAAAAACTTGGCAAAACAATGTTGCATGTGTGGTTTACTTGGTATGTCTTTCCTCTACGACGATTATATTAATTTGTGAAGTAAAAATGTGAATATAACGTTAAGATCTGTTGCATAAAACATTAATATCCGGTAGAAATGTTGAAAATGATGTGCCTAAAAGTTAATGGAAAGCATGCAGATAAATTTGAGGAATTTCTGTAATATCGTGGGAAGTGAATTTAAACCATAAAAAACAAAGCAAATCAACGCAAACATAGTTTGTTATAAAAGAAACAACGCATTATACACCATTCTTACTTCACCTTTATTACATCTGCTAATATTATCATAATGAAGTTTCGTGAATTATTGAAATTTCACAATTTTATTCTAGTGTTTAAAGTTTATGAATCTATTCTAAGCAATGAAAATAGCATATTCTTCCTAAACTAAAAAACAACATTTTGTTAAATCATCCTCACGGATAATTAATGGTTGTAATTTAGTGAACATTTGTAATTAACTTTAATGTTCATTATGTGCTGGAGTAAAAGGGTTTCACTATGACAGAGCACTCGCTATAATACGTTTTTACTTCTAACTGCGAACTCTTTCCATGGTTACATAAATCATAGCTTTGTTAGGCTAAGACAGAAAGAACTCCACAATAGCTATTGTGTAATTTAGATCCACACTTAACTCAAACTACGGTAGAGCTTGGTAGATTAATAATGTTTCGTAATATCTGTCTTGTACATTTCTTTTATGAATTTCAAAATGTTCATCTAGTAGCGGTAACATTTTTATGGTTTCTAAAATGTAAACTATTCAATTTAAAATATGTAGAGTGTCTTGTAAGATCACTATTCTGTTTTAAAACCATCATATATATACGTTGTATAAAATCCTACTCAAGTAGTTGTGGTACATTATAAATCTATTATTGTTTTTCGACAATGTGTAAAGACAACATGGAAATTTAGTTCGATTTCTGTTCTGTTTCTCTCTTGAGAATTTTTTCGAAGTAAATAATATGATTTGACTTCTATTTGTATTTTTTTTATTGACGTTTATTTTGCAAAACTTTGATACAAGGATGTTTCCCGCTGCCAAAAAGAAAGACGATCAGTCAAAAACATCCTGCCATCCATGTTAAGGGACGGGTTTTCATTCTTACAAATAACGGTACCTCATGGTTTGCCATCTCTGAAATCCAGAACTTTACTTGAACGTTTTGAGTGAGTTTAGAAAATTAAAGATTTCTTTATGTGTACGTAAAAGATTAATAAATTCCATATATGTAAGTGAATTATTAAAAAAATTCATATATGTACATGAATAATTAAAGAGCTATCTCTCTATATATACGTGAATAATTAAATATTTAATTATATGTACGTGAACAAATAAATATTTATTTATATGTACGTGAATAATTTGAAATGTTCTTATGTGTACGCAAATAATTTAAGTTAGTTTTTTATTCTACATTCTAACTTAACAGCTTTTTTATAAGTCAAAAGAAACACTTATCAGTGTTTATGATATTCTGTCCAGTCTAATAAATATGTTAGAATCATGCTCACAGGAATTTCCATAATATACACTTTAAAAAGGCTCGGCATAGCCAGGTGATTAAGGCAATCGACTTGTATTTCGAAAGTCGAAGGTTCGAATCCCCGTCACAACAAATATTCTCGTCTTTTCAGCCGTGGGGTTGTTATAATGTTACGGTCAATCTCACTATTCGTTGTTAAAAGAGTAGTACAAAAGTTGGCGGTGGGTGGTGAAGACTAACTGCCTTCCTTCTGGTTTTACACTGATAAATTAGGGACGGCTGACGCATACAGCCCTCGTGTAGCTTTGCACGAAATTTAAATCAAACCAAACCAAACACCTTAAAAAGGGAATTATATAACTAGACTTGAGGAATATAGAATAAGTTTTTCATTATAAACGAGGAATAAAACATAAATATAACATCCACAAGTGTTTCAGAATTGTAATAGCTTCGAGTATTTCCAAGTAGTACAATCTGATGTTTCATGTTCTTGTGAAGCTATGGACTCGTTATTAATCAAAAATAGAAGATAGAAAAGTTTTATTTATTAAGAGCTCGTTTCAGACTACCTAATTACCAATTATACCTCACATCAGATTGTACATACTTAGCCAAATTTGCAATCAGTATCACTAATCGCACTTGAAGTATAATTTTCAAGGGTTATAATGAACATTTATGTTGTCGAAATAAGTTCAGAAAATTGTATGATTTTATATAATTACACTATTTATTGAAAAACCATATGATAACCCTAATACAGCAATGACAATAGGGACGATTAAAGATCTGAACAAACAGAAGGAATCCTCAATAGCCGCGACTTTTGAAATTTGTTTAGACAGGATTGGAGTGCATTAATGTTTTAGAACTTTTTTACTTTTTATTAATTATATTTATTTTTATTAGTTATATTTTTGTGCGCTAGCAACACCAAGCGTGGGCTACTCGTATACCCGATTCGATTTTATTGGTCATCAGCATTTCTACTAGCCTTACTTCAAATTGAAAATCTTTTAGACTGGATTAAAGAAAATTATTCTACAAGACTTAAAGCGTAGTTGAATAAATCATTCGAAAGTGTTGAATTCCTGAGCCCAAGACTGTAATTATATCTGAAATCAATCAAGAGATGACGGAGATATGAGATAAGGGTTTGTACTTGAAAAAAACAAAAACAAAAATAAACACGCAAAAACAAACTCGAACTATTCTATAAATAGGTATGCCGTAGCTAAAAGTTATTATATTACAGATACGGATTTAGTAGATACATAATATATATCTTAGATACCAATTTTTAATATAAGTATCAAAGCATAAGAGTGTTCTAGTGGTCAGCATATTTGGGCTGTGAATCCGAAGTTAACGATTCGTGTCTCCTTTCGTTAAAAAAAGTGTTCAATACTTTAGGATCGTGGGGGCGCTGTATGATTGACTACCAATTCCGCTCTTTGTCAGCTAGGAATATCTCAAAAGTTCACGGTGGTTGTTGTAAATTATTTACCTTTTCTCTAGTCCATCCTTTCGAAACCAGAGAAATCTATGAGCAAAAAACTCCTTGTGAAGCTCTGAGAAATCACATAAGAAAAATAAACGAATAAAAGTATCTTGTAGACAAATTTAATTTTGGCATAAAGATCAGGGAAACAAATGTAGGTAGCTAAGAATGCTAAGCTTAGCGCCAGAGAAAAAGACAGGAAACGTGATATGTGCCTTGAAGTTTCGCGCATGTTATAGTGTTTTATCATAAAAGTTCATTTCTGACCACATGAACTATAATCTATTCTATCTTCTCTTCAAGTTATACACGCACGTTTATGTTTGTCCTTTAACTAAGTTGTTTCTTTTGCTGTTATTGGAGCTCGAAAGAAAATGATTGGTCAACACAAGGAAAGCACCCTCAATATCAAAGTGAAACACTGTTCGTTCTTCAGATTGACATGTAAGAAAAAATAGTCAACGTTTCTAGAGTAATAAACATTACATAAGCCTGAGCCAGTGCTCGTTTCGATAGGTAAATGTCAAAATGTCCTTTGTTGCTGTAAACATTAATTCACAGACTGTTTGTTCACCACTGTCGGAAATCTAATCTCGCGTTTTAGGTTACTCTAGCGATACCGATGAGGAATGGAAACCACCAAAACTAGTACGTAGTGGAATCGAATGATAGATTGTGGGATTCATATTTATCTTTAGTAATCTGAAGGACATAAGGATTAGGAATATATTTCTGAATCCAGATGCAGCTGGCAACTGCAGACATTCGGGTAACTGACAAATTGACAGTGTGTTATCCTTTTCTTTTCAACACCTGCCAACGTGTTTACAGTCAGCCTCTGGAACGTAGATAGACATTTCTTTATTCAAACATGCTCATTCAGTATAACCACAGCATTGTTCTCAGATTTTATTGACGCAATTCAATGAGACATACATGTCCAGTCATTTTTGCAAGAATACGCGATAATACCATGAGGTTAAGTTGGAATTTTTACATACATACACATTTTAAATGGATTTTTTGTTGTTGTTCAGAGACTAAGCACTGCTACAGAAATACTGTGATTTTAATATTGCGCATCTTAATTTGGGTTAATTATGAGCATTTTAAACAGAATGCGTGTTCTTTAGAAACTATAAAAAATTTTACAGATATATTGTGGTTCTGTTTACATGCATTTCAGGGTCATGGATCAAATGAATTTACAGAACAGTACTTTTAATTTAGAAGCTTCTAAGTAATGTTATCTCATGTCTTGCTCGAACAAATTGAATTAAAGCTATAAAAGTCATTACTTCAGTGTAAAGAAATTTTTAATAAAATAATAATCAGTAATAGCAACATAAATAACTTAATTATTTTTACACTTTCATATTTTTGGTTCTAAATTCTCTCGTCATTTTCTGTTGGTATCAATTTTCTTATTTAAACAATTATATTGAAACACTTATTTATTTGGCTTTCAGATATTTCAATTTTAAATATTAAAATAAAAAAAATATTTAGCAACAAAAAATAGACGATCATACATGATACCTTATCATTTAATCTAAATTACATGAACTGCATCTAATTGATTACATTTAAACGTGTCGGTCGAGCATGACCGGGTGGTTAAGGTGCTTGACCAATGAGTCTAAGATAATAATTGGACAAAAACAACAACATAATACCAAGCCAGAGGAAATTACCGTGAAATATTTATTAAGCCTATCAATGACACTGGCATGATTACATGGAATTATTTACTGTATTCATAACTCAGTAAAAAAACGAAAGTCATAATCAAACAGAGAAATCATGTTAGATACATGATTTTCGAGATAAACAACCCTTATAATTTGGCATGATTACTGCAAACTGTTGATTTTAGCATATTTCATTAACAGTAATGCATTTTAATAAAGTTCAATCCAGAAGAAAGAAAGCGTAATATCTATATCTTCCTATATTAAACTCTGGCTCATCTGTATAACATACTCATTACTGCTCATCTTCCCGTGTTCTTCTTATGATAAAGCCATATCTTCATATCTTGCTATTTGCTGTGTTCAATGAATCGAAACCCTGATTTGAGTGTTATAAATCTGTATACTTACCGCTGTCCCAGCGGAGGACCCCATTATAACTATTTATTGCCACCTTTAATGTAATGAACAATGCATAAATTATCAGCATCACCCAAGTTCCGAATGGTTTGAACAATCGACTCCTAATCTGAGGGTTGCGAGTTTAAAACACCATCACACTCGTTTGAAAGTTTGCGCAACTCACCACCCACCGCTAACTCTTAAGCTACTCTTTTACCCACGAATAGTGGGATTCACGGTCCCTTTATAATGCCCCCACGGCTGAAAGGGCGAGCATGCTTCGTGTGACGGGGAATCGAACCCGCGACCCTCAGATTACGAGTCGAGTGCCTTAACCACCTGGTCTAGCGATAAAAGAAATTTTCTACCTCGCCGAGACCAAACCAAGGACCTTTAGATTGTCACTCTAACGCTCTCCCGATTGAGCTATCCCGGATCGAATAGTCTGACAGCAAAGGCTAGAGATTAAAAGTCAAATTGATATAAGTAATTGCTAGTATCGGAGTTCCTGTCGTAACTGTTCTTTTTTAGTGTAATCTCTTTCCTGTATGGGGTACATTTATAATATTGTCTTATTTGCTTCGGTAAGTCAATTTGCTGTAACTTTGCAGTTTTTCACGTTAATACAGTGAAAAAAAAATGTTTGTTTTATATTTAATGAAAACATAATAGGGAACGATTACATGTGAAGATTTTCTTAAGTTAATTATATACTGATGATTTACATTTACATTTTCGCTGGCATTTCGAGAGAGAGATGCAACCAAAAGGTTTGAAAAAAATGTATGTGCGAAATAAACTTACAGTTTGAATGAGCTTTTCCATTTTGCTCCAATACGCACTTTGGTGAAGATTATGATGACGGCTTTTATCCTTTCTCCTATAAAACTACAGACTTATAGCATTTTACAATATAGCTCTGACATCTGAAATTGAACATGTATATTCGGATGCTGTGAACTAACCCTTAAAAAAGTTTGCGTGGTTACTTAACATTCATGTAGTGCATACGGTCCTGTGGGAGAAAGTCCTGCTTTTGGCGACAGCAAATCCCGCGGCCTGAACAAAAAATAAAAGAACTCACTCCTTCGAGATCTTGGTTATAACAGCGGTTAATCTTGTTCCCCCTAGTCGTATGCCCGGCAGAGTAGAGAAACAAAACAATCTATTCTCTTCCAGAAGATCGCATGGTGTTATCTATTTGCATCAGAAACTTACATTTTGCTTGATTTTCTACAGAAAAGATAGGTTTGAAACGTTCCGAGAGCACTAAAATGCGCAGGCACGTTCGACGTTTACAGAGCTAGGATTTGTTTGATTCTAGGAAATTGAGGAAGTCAAAAACATATGTTAAAATAAACTGGTGTAAGAAAAGTTGTTGGAGAGAATAATACGAGTTAAACAGAGAATAAAGTGTACAAGAATCAAATTTTGAAATTCTGCAATCAGTTTAGGTAGAAATAAGTTTTGTTATACAAACATTGCACTTACTTCAATTTCAAATTTCTTATGGCTTATGGAAAACTTACTATATATTTATAGAAATACTCCTGAAATGTTACCACTTTCCATTTGTTTTCTTGGTGTAATTCTGATTTTTCGTTTGTTGTTGTGTCAAATCGATTGCAACTTAATGTTATTTAAATGTATTTAAATATTTTAGCTTACTGTTATTTTGTAATGTTTGAGTAATAAATTTTGCTTATGACGATTCTGACATTTGCATATGTTCTGGATTCTGTATTCAAACGAGACTTTCTAGTCAAAACTTTTTATATGTGTGTAATTATTTCAAGAAATTTACGAACGTTCAATGTTTCTCTTTTGAAATAAAAAATAATCAATAGTTATATTTGTGGTTTTTGTAATTTTGGTTCATTAAACATGAAGAGTAAGCACAGAACAACTGAATAAGAGCTTACAAAACAGTCTGTATTAGTAATGTTTCGCTCTTGCTTATAATAAAAGGGCTTTAACGTATAATAAACCCAGTTATTGTGATGACAGGATTGGCCCAGTTATTGTAAAGCTTAAACGCGAAACTTCTATCTCAACTGACTTGTTGGCTTCTTTATGATTTTTATTGAGAGTGATTAGGTTGTCCTAATAATTAATTCTGAGTAATTATTTACTAAGTTCTATCCCTTTAATGTTACTCACAAAGTACACTGGAGGATTCATAATTATATTACAACTGTATGTTTCATTAGCATTCGAATTACCACTTCCTTCTTTTCAAACTAAAAAAGTTACCATAATCAAAGTAATACTACAAAACGTTAAAAAATGGCCTAAGTATTCGACCTTTTAGACCAGTCTTTCTTAATCACCGGTCAGCGGACTGACGCCAGCCCATCACAATCACATTGCAGGCTCATGGGATCTCACGAAAATAAACAAACAAAAATTGACAGAACATTCATACATAAATAATAATATTTTTTTCATAGTACTTTTTTTTAATGGTTTGTAACAGTTTAAGGAACCGACGAACCGGTTTATGACATCGTAAGATTTGTACAAACAAAATATATTAATCAATCTGAACTTTCATGTGATAGCTGTTACAAAAAAGAGAAAAAAAACACTTTGTAACCTAGGTTATAATATGGCATCGTAATAAGCAGGTCACGTTTTTCTCAAGGTTGAAAATCAGCTCGGATTTATTGTACCCGAATTAATAAAATATTGACGTAATTATTTACACCCATATAACATACAGTATTTCGAAAATTATGCAGTAATTATAATTTTCTAAAAGAGGTAATATTAATTGAAACGTAACTGAGGTTTCATACTTTCCAAAACAAGCATCATATAACGATAGGAACTGAGCGTGGTCAGTTTTAACTTGTTCTAACTGTTAATCTCAGGGTTCATGGTTAACATCCGACTTCTAGAGGCTGTTGATGCTCTATAAATCAAAGTATTCGGATATATAAGAGCAACTTAAGAGCTGATGGTGGGTACTGACAGTTTTTAATAAGTCTAAACAGCTTAAATTTAGAGCCAACAATATGCTTACGTAACCTTCCACACATCTCTGAGCCAAACTTCAATAGCAAACAAACAAACCAAAAATAGGTTAATTAAAAAATGTAAAGCTGTTAAAGCCGGTAAAACGCCAACTAGCATAAAATGAATAATAAAATACTGGAAAAGTAGTGAAAGTAAAATACATAAACGTTTTGGGCTTAATCTTACTTTGTTAGTCGGTTTCTTCAGCCAACTAGTTTCGGTAACACGTTAAATAGCATGTTAGCTTAGCCTATATCAAATTCCAATTGTTATGGCTCGGCATGGCCAGGTGGTTAAGGCACTCGACTCGTAATCCGAAGATCACGGGTTCTAATATCCGTCACACCAAACATGCTCGCCCTTTCAGCCGTGGGGGCTTCTTAATGTGACGATCAATCCCACTATTCGTTGGTAAAAAGAGTAGCCTAAGAGTTGGCGGTGGGTGGTGATGATTAGTTGCCTTCCTCCTAATCTTACACTGCTAAACTAGGGACGGCTAATGCAGATAGCTTTCAAGAAGCTTTGCGCGAAATTCTAAACGAAAAACCAATTGTTAGAGCGGTAACTTTATTTTTAAAAACAACGTCAGAAGACTAACCGTCAATTGAAGCAACTAATAAAAACTTTGTATTTTATTATACAAAAAAATATATATTAGTTTTGATTTTAATATATAGTAGCACGTTGTGCCTGAAAGAAATTAAATTATTTAATATTTGGGTTACTTAAAAGCCGCACTATACTTTTATAACGCTAGTATATAATTAAGTTTATGGTTGGTGAGGAAATGCAAGTAATGAATGAATCCAAAGCGAGGATAAATTTCATTACCACAGTTTTTGTTGTTGTTTTTCACACAATTAAAGATAGAACAAATATTAATTTACTTCAAACACTTTTGTAACTCTTCATCGTTCTGGAGGTGACATTTAAGGTAGGCATGGCGTTGGTTTATCTATCAATAGAAATGTTTAATTTGATTGGGATAACCCCACGTGCAGGCAAAAGAGAAAATACATTGTTATAAATTACTTCTTTTAAGTCTAAAAAATCTTACTTGCAAGACAAAGCAACAGATTATATCTCGTGAGCAGTAACAATCTGCAGCAACCTAAATATTTGTAAATTCCCTAACCAGCAATGCCAGAAAATTTATTAATCTTGATGGAGTTGTAGTTACATTTCAGATATATATGATCTGTTATTTCGTAAAACTTTATAAATGATAGAAAAGGGAATTGTAAAGATCAGAGCAAAGAATGAACACTATTTCTAATCATGAACAAAGCTAAATGCAATATAAGATTTATTACTGATATCGACTGGTTTACACACTTAGGAATAATAGTTTGAACATAAAATTGGTATTAGTTATATTAATACATCTCAATACCCGGTCGATATCCCATTTAGTACTAAAAGTTTAAGTTTATTAAGACGTTCTATAAGTATCTCCAACAAATATATCGTTGTGAATAGTGGGAACGAAAACTGAAACCTTTGGATTTCACCGAAACTGCTCCTGAAATCTATCAGAGTAACCAAGGAGACTTATGAAAGATTTAAATACCCAAAATGAGACTGTTTCACGTCATAAAGCATATTGAAGTAGAACAGAATTAGTTCCACTTAATCAAATCAGTATTAAATATCTCTTGTGAGAGTCGGGTCATTAGCAATCGAATTTCTAAACAGTGTAACAAGTGAAGTCAATGTTATAAACTAAATCACTGGGAGGAGCGTGTTGAGCAGTTTATATTATTGAGAATTCAAGATTCTCAAAAGCAAAGGGGAAAGTTACGTAGAAAATGTATTAAGCAGAGACCAACGTCGGTATTGTTTGATAAATGAATAGTCCAATAATTATCGTTATAAGGTTACGGTCAATCCCACCATTCGTTGGTAGAAGAGTAGCCAAAGAGTTGGCGGTGGGTAGTAATGACTAGCTGCCTTCCCTCTAGTTCTAGTATCACACTGCTAAATTAGGGACGGCAAGCAAAAATAGCTCTCGTGTAACTTTGAGAGAAATACGAAACAAAACAAGCCACATTATCACACTATTTCGAAATATTTCGGTCTGTTTACTTTATTATAATGTAGATATGCTGTCCATAGTTTTAGAAACATAGTAGAAGTATAGCCAAGAATTATGTAGAATTATACAAAATTAATATGATATTTCCAGCATCTTAGTCAATTTTCTATTTTTTACCAATTCATTAAGCTTCTCTTAAATTTTATGACAAGTTCAGTGAATAACTTTTGATGTTTGTTTTTTACATATGTTTTCATATGTGGACTTCATCTCAGTGTTTATAGTATCTAGTATGAAATAAAATTTCCAAAACATATTTTTAAGAACTTAGGTAACGTTAGAAAATATTCATATGTTCTCTGAAATAAGTTTTATGTCAATACCCCTCTTATCTAGAGGGCCACCTTAGCTTTGTCAACAATTATAATTCAATGTAGGATTTGACTGTATATTTTATCTTGTCATTAAATTAATTAAAACAAGCACATAAGAACATCAAAATGACCCGAGAGTTCCCACATCCATTTCTGATGCTACTATAAATTCCATAACACATTTCATTATATAGTCTGACTCACTAAAAACCCTTGTTAATGGCCTAAAACGCTTTATCAGCTACGTAGAAAAGCTGGCAAAACGTTTTATTAACTCGTTTCCACTCATTAAATATTCTTTATGCACTCTGCAGGTCATTTATCACGTGCCACGTGAAATTTCTCGTAAACTTGGGTGGGTTATTTTGCATATGAATTTTATTTTTTTTACTTTGACGATACTTAAAGTTCTGAAAATCAACCTTACATAATCACCAACGGAACTGGTGTTATTAGTACCAGTTCTGGAAGCTCTTTAGGAACGAGGCTTATCAGTGGTAAGTATGTTAAATTATATTTTACGTTTTTTTGGTTATAATGGTGCATACATCAGAACTATGTGTGTTTGCAAATGCCCTAAGGACTAGAATATACCTAATAATTTTAGAGATTTTTCATATATAAAACTAACTTCAATTTAGTGTGTCACATCTTTCCGTTTCAAAACACTGTCTCTTCACAATTAATGAAAATAATGATTTTCGCCACAGGTTTATTTGAAAAAAAAAACATATATGATCATTATATTCAACGTTAATTACAGATTTACGTAAATAACAATATATATGATAATTATTTCAACGTTAACTACAGGTTTACGTGAATAACAATACATTTGATAATTATATTCAACCTAAATGTTTCAATTTTGTGCCTTTTTTATAAATCAACGACTTAAAGCGAAAATCAGTAGTTACAATGTATAACTAATTTAGAAAGCTTTAAAATATCCAAGTGTTTCATTCATTGCAAAACCTATTAAAGAAGCCTTTGGATACTCAGGCATTAACTGCATTGTTTACATACAGTCTGTATTATTGTCAACAGAACTTCTGTACTGATATATTTTCAAAGAAAAATATGTAATAGATATATATATTTGTATCAATCAGCTTCTAAACCGTGAATTGTGTACAATTTGGAGTGAAAGCATTGGCTTCAATAAAGGATAGAAAAATGACGTCTTGAAGGTAGAAGATTCATGAGATGACATATTCTGCTTTTGTTGTAATGCACAGAGATATCAATATATTATTTTGTCTGAAACTGTGAGCTAATTCTAGTTGTATTATAGAAAGACTGCATTTTAGTCATGAATAACTAGACATCATTAATCATTTACCACCTTTGTTTTCTCAAAACTGTTAAGTTAGTAATTACTTGGTAGCTGCTAGGGTGAACCTATAACTTAAAATCTACAGTTTCAAATTATTACTAATTTTTTAAACTTTCATATCGTAATTTATAAATACGTTCAGGAATGTCATGACATAATCGTGACTTTTGAATCTAAAAGACATTACATTTGTTAACCTTCTGTAAAACAATTGCACATTATTTTCTCTTATTCTTCCTCCACTCAACTACAAGAAAAGACATGTCATAAAGCGTATATTTAGCTCAATATCAATTATAATGTGTTTGGTTGTCATAAAATTTGTGCAATTTTTTTTTTACAACATGTCATTTTTTTAAATAATTAAACCTATCGGCTATATCTGTAACATAATACATTTTACTTTCAATAGCCTTACAGTATCATCAATGTTCACATTCATATCTCCATCAGTGTCCCAGAATACATAATCCCAAATAGCCATAGATGAAAATTATACAACTTCGTACGCTTTATAAATTCATTAAAATAATTAATTGTTTGTATAATAACAGTATTTAAAGAAACACACACGTATATAACATATTTATATGTCAATACTCAAACGAGTTCACTCATAAAATTGAAAAATGTAAATAACTAAAATAGAAATAAAATTAAAGATTTCCTTTCTTAAGACAAGTATATAACTGTATTTTATCAAATACTTTACTGTACTACAGGGCTTTAGAGCACAAACAACAGTATTATTCGTAATTAATTGTCTTGTCTGTTTAATAGGACATTAGGGTTTGGAGGATTTCCAGATACGTTCTCCGTCAGCTCTTCAGTGTTGTTATTTTCTAAACGTTCTCATTTTTTAACTAACATGTTTAATGCTATTGTTTTGCAGACAAAGGTTATTACTTTTTTAAGTAAAATGTTATATTTCAACAGAGGTATAGCAGCTCATAAAACAGCTCAAAGTTTGTTTTGTTTTTCTCTAAGTACAAACTGTTAGATCCGTCATTTCTTCATCTATTTAAGATTAATTACAATGTTAGACTTAGGAGGTCCACCCTTATTTGCTTGATGTATTTCATCACGCCAAAATATGTCATATAATAATATACCTACTCTAACCCTACCTAAAAGAATTTCAATTCGAGGGTAGGCTGATGAGCTATAAACTCGAATCAGGTATATATGCGCTCCAGAGTTGGTATTACTATTGCACAAAACTACAGCTAATAATAATAAAAAAATCTCATAGATTAATTTACTCTAATACTGCGTAAAATAATTTCAAGTGCTCCGGTTATTGGAGATTCCCTCTTGTGTTATATGCCTAACCACTTTTTGTCAATAAGAAAGTATACACTTATTTCTGCAATTTGGAAACGAATATAACCATATAAAGAATCATATTTATTCCTTACAGTCCTATTTATTATAATCATAAATAAAATTAATTAGAAATTAGATTAGTGTAAAATATTGTGAACAAAGTAGAATATTAGTTTAAAGAATAACTGTATTCTGTGTCAAATGTTCTTTAATTTGATATGATTATATGAAACACGTAATGACAAACACTACATTTTTTCTTGTATGGTTATGAGCTTTACTCAAAGAGATAATTTTGTAATTCGTCCTCTTTAATAAGATAAGTCTAAAATTATTATAATAAAAATAAATAAACGTTATTTAGTTTTTAATTTAATCATAAGATAACCATTCGAGATCTTAATATCGAATTTTGATTAATTGAATTCTCTTGCCTGCAAAAGTATGTTAAAAAATCACTTAGTGTAATAAAATGTAATGTAAGGCAATAAATAGCCTTTTACTGTTTATAAGTTTTTGTTTGTTTGTTTTTCCTTTACTGCAAGACCAGTAAGCCGCATCTACATGCGCCATTCTTGGCGGATTCTGATGACAACAACGTATACGCCTAAATCAGTAATATTTGACAACAGATTGCTTAGGAAGCCGTCTTGTCAGAAGTTAAATTGAGACGACTGTTTGTTTATAATTAAACACAAAGCCACACAATGGGATATTTGTGCTCTGCTCACTATGGGTATCGAAACCTGAATTTTAGCGTTGTAAGTCCGCAGACATGCCTCTGTGCCAGTTGGGGTGGAGCTCGACTGATATGAAAGTAAGATTATATTTAGTTTCAGGTGTTGCTAACGTTTAAAGCCTTAGCAAACATGTCTTTATTATAACTGTTCATTTACAAGATAAAAACAAACGACATATTTATTTACAACGCGATTTAGTTAATATTAATAAGGAATACAACATGTTGAGGTAGGTAAATGTTGAACCAGAAATTATTATTGCATTACGATACGATTGCTTTATTAGACATGACGTTCGACTATTAGATTTATAAAAAAATTATATATTGAAGTACGTTATAATGACCTTTCTTATGATATAATCTACCTCTAGTTTCTTTAGCCTGAAGCTGTCTTTTTCACTGTACGTTGAAGAGATCTTTTGAAACCGGATATATTAAAGGTTTTTGAAATGCACCAACATTTATGAGATTAAGTTCACTGTTTATTTTAACACTTCTTAAAGTGGACGTTTGTTATGTTACCTTTCTATCTGTTTATGTTATATATTAAAGATAATAATAAACTTATGTCTGTCCTTCAGTGTTATCTTTATTGGTTTATCGAATAGAGATAAACAGAATTTTTCTGCGACTGGTAGTTCTCACTTGTTTGCTATAATTTTCTATTTCGTTTTAACTCATTGGTTTTTGTGATTTTATTTATTTTTACAGTTCATACGGAATAAAAAGTCTATTTTGTATAAATATTAACTTAGAGAATGGTCTAAAAATTACTTCATTTTTATTTCCATTTTTTTTTTCAGCATTCTAAGTTTCTAGAGAAAGAGCTCCAACAGAATTTGTTGTTTTATATCTCTTTGCAGCAGAGATGAAAGATACAATATTGTAACATAAACGGAGATGAAACGAACTATGCTTTAGTTCTTTATCATTTGGTCTTAGTTAAAAAAATGAATTTATATATATATAGTGCACTACGCAGGCATGTCATGCGTTTTATGTCTCCTATTTTAATGTTAGAGTTATCAAAAAATTCTTGAGCTGATGAAGTTAAAGCAATGCTTTCAATTGCAGAATGGCATTTCTGTAGGTAGAAGTTCACACGATGGGAACTTGCGATGAGAGAAGTGTTGAGTAATCCTTTCTTGGACAAATGAATTTAATATTGCAAAAATAAAAACCTAGAATCACAAATCAGACATTACCACTAAGGATTTATATGTGCACAAAGGTAGCGTAGGGAACTAAGGATCACTAAGGACGAATGGTGTCAATCATTTTAGTATCATATAGGTTGATACTTAAAGGACTCTCTGACCATTTCCAATCCAGTTAACGCAGTCCCAGCTCTGGTGATACAAGATCAGCTAAGAAGGACTGAGGCTATTTTTCCAGAAGTGAAAAAGAGTGTGCACCAATGGGAAATATAACAATGGATGTTATCTGATGTTGGGCAGGTCAATCCACAAACGGAGGACTGCACAAGTTTATGTAGCAGAAATAATAAAAGTACTTCTTTATACACAACTAGTGTTCTGTAGTTTACAGTTACAACAAAGTTTAATGTCTGACTGCCGTTTTACGTTTATCAGATAGTGAATAAAAGGTTTCCTTTTCATAAAGTAGACATTGATAGCTTTAACCTTTATCAATCTGAGAAGGGATTAAGATCTAGTAATGTCGTGTAACTACGACAATTAGGCATCCAGCTTTATGCTGAGGTAGTTTTAGGTGTAGCAAATGGAATGGAAGCAAATAAAATAGTAATAATATTAGTGTGCACCGGTCATACTTTTAAAAAAAACTACCAATATATCTGTGATAATTATTCGAAAATTATGTAAATAGTCCAAACCTCATGTAGCAAAAACAACTCAACGACTTGTTTATTAAATACTTTAATTATTTGTGAGAAAGTATGGTCAGTTGTATGAAACAAAAATGGCTTGCTACAACATAGATACAAATAAAGCATGACCAATAAGGCAACCACTGTGCCAGTTTATTCAAAATACTAGGGACATAACCAGCAGACGATATTAAAGGAGGGAGCCATTCAGTCTTTGGAAATTATTGATCAACCCCGGTAATGACTGTCAGAAAGAATAAAGATTTGTCAATATTTTAGCATAAACAGCTGAATTTCTGGATGCTTTGAAATGTCCATGTTGATTCAACATCTTATATATGGTATCTTAATATTGGAAAAAAATAACGGTAAGGATTTTTAAAGAATGTTATGGGTAAACAAAATGTCAGGATAGGGAAAGGACACCCATAAGAGATGATAAAGGAAGACTTATATTTTATGCTTTTGAAATGGCTAGATTATTAAATTCTGCTTTTCAGTCAGTTTTTACTCATGAATACTTGAGTTGTATTTTTCATATTGACCAATTGAAAGGAGAAAGAATTAAGTATTTGAGTCACTTGCTACAATAGTTTGTAAATTATTGAATAATAGACAATTTACCAACAAAATGGAAATTAACTAATGTCACTTTTCTCTTCTAGGAAGAGAACTTAACATATTCCAATTATTACAAGCCTAACATTCTTACATCATTTTTGGGGAAGTCTGATAAAAAAATGCTTTGCAAAGTTATTTATCAGAGTTTAGAACTTTATCAGATAGTCAAAATGGTTTCATTAAAGTAAAATGTTGCCTTACAAATATCTTTACATGCTTTGAATCTATTGCTACATATGCAGATGAAGGTAAGGATGTTTTTGAATTTTTAGAAAGTATCTGATAAAGTGTTACATAAAAGGTTTTTAAGTAACTTATCTCTTTAGGTGTAGGGAGTAAATTAACGATTTGGACAGAAGAGTAGTTTAATAAAAGAAAGCAGAGGATTTTTTCAAATAAACTTCCGTGAAAGTGGATCGAATTTGCAAATGGTGTGCTTCAGGGCACAGATTCAGGACCATTGCTTTTTTTATTTACATTAATGATATAGATGAAAAATTGGTTAATAATAACTTAAATTTGTTGATGATATCAAGGTCTGTGGTGTTGCTGGCTGTAAAGAGAGTGCTGGTGCTTTACAAAATGATTTAAATCATTTGGTGACTTGGAAAAATAAATGGCAGATTAGTTTTAATTATGATAATGTAAGATACTGCATATGGGCTATTATAATTTGAATTATATGTGTAAGTGTTATGAAAAAAAAGGATCTTGGTGTTATAGTTGATCAGTTTCTTAAGCCAGCGTAGCAGTGTGATGTTGCCAGTGTTAAGGTAAATAGGATTTTAAGCGTATTTACAGAAATAATGAATGCAAGAAGTAGTGAATAAATAAGTTATAATGTTATTGTATAGGTAACTTGTTAGCCCATAAAGAGGTTATAATATCATTGTATAGGTAACTTGTTAGCCCATAAAGAGGCTATAATGCCATTGTATAGGTAACTTCTTAGGCCACAATTGAAGTACTGTGTTCATTCTTTGGCTACTTTTCTTGAGAAAGAGATCGAATTGTTGAAAATGGTTCAGAGGAGGGTTAGTAAAATGATACTTGACATGGAGGGGTTGGATATGAGGAAAAATTAAGATTCTTAAAATTACTTTCTCTTAAAAAAAGATTCCGAGTGGATCTAATTGAAATGTTTAAAATTGTAAAAGAAATTTATAATATTGGTGGATCAATTTTTTTCATACCTAACAGCGAGAATTATAGAACTAGGAGACACAAAGAGGGGATGGTAAAGGCCGTCATCAGCTATGACAGTTTTATTTTTCAAATAGGGTGGTTCGCTTAGAGAATGGGTTGCTTTCGGATGTTGTGGAAGCAATACATTTGAGTGAGCTTAAAAGAAAACTTGATAGATACATAAATTATAAGGACTGGCTTTAATTTTTGTTACTTAATAGTTTTAGTTTGACTTAAAGAACAAGACAGCCGAGATAGACCAATGGATACCTTGTTGTTCCTAATCATTATATTTTGTTATGTCAAGATAATGATGAAAGTAAGCTTAATATTGCTCTTAGTAAAGAAATGTCATGTAAGATCTTCATTATGCCATTAGTCCTATGTAACATTCTTTCGTTTACTAAAGATTCAATGAAACTCTATTGATGATGCTACAATGGGAAAGGCATATTTTCTACACTAATAACATTTTTAAAGTTAATTGCTGAGAATTTGGTATTGAAAAATTCTCGTGGATAAATAAAGCAACCTTGAAACTCAACTCACTAATATGCTCTTCCTAGGTCATATTTAAGTTAGAGATGGATAACAGTGATAAGAGACTGACCTCAAGCTGTGACTTAGAAAGAAATCCACACTTTCTTGGATTTTTGTACTGTTATTAATACTTTGTGACCAACTTTACCAAGATAGCAGCACATTTGTTTGTTCTCATTAAAATGGAGTGTCCTTTGGATATTGTGTAAATGTGACTGACCACTACAATTTTTAATGTTTGCTTTAGTGAATGCTCCAATAGTGGCATTACCAAAACAGGAGAGTAAGAGTATATTGAATACTAACAGCAGCGGTAACGAAATGTGAAAAATGGTATCAATGCAGTTGCAGGATGGAGTAGAACATGTAATCCAACTGATTGCTTCTGAATACAGATACTACAGAACAAAGAATTAGCTTCTTGCAATCTTTGTAAAATATTAGTGCCATTACTTATATGGTAGAATGTTCACCATACTGAGTTGACATTGCTTGGCTGTAGTTTTCAGAGAGCATGTAGTGGTGGATGTAATGCTTAGCATGGGCAACCAAGTATCACCAGTTCTAGCCAATATTTTTATGACACAAGCTGTAACACAAGCAATTAACACAGCATTACATCCACCACTATACTGGTACAGATATGTAGACGACATGACTGCGAGATTCACATCTACTGAACACACACTTATTTCTTTCAACCACATTAACTCTATACATCCCAACATTAACTTCACATGTGAACAGGAAGAAAGTAATCAAATATCATTTCTTAACCTCAAAATTACAAGAACCGATACACAATTTAAAACAAAAATCCACCGAAAAATCACCCATACCGAGCTATACATTCCTTGGGACACAGCACATGAAATAAAACAAAAACTCAACATACTAAGAAACCAAATGAACACAGCCATAAAATTCTGCTCACCAGATAAAATTAACGACAAATTAGGCAAAATAAAACAATACTTCATCAACATCAACAAGTTTCCTCCACAAACCGTAGAAAACATTATACGCGTAGACAGAAAGCAAAATCCGCAAACAAAAGTAAATATATCTCGCGAATTAAAAAATCACGAAACCATATACTGCTGCATACCATATATTCCCGACATAAGCAGAAAAATAACCAACATTTGGCAAAAACTAGTAACAAAATATGACATTCCAGTTAATACCAAATTTATTCAAAACCCAGGCACAAAATTAAGGTTTATGCTATGTAAATACTTGTATGGTTATTACTTGATTACTTCAAGCTAAAACTTCTGGACCGAATAGTATATCAATAGTTTACACTACTTAATACAGTGCCCAATAGTTCAAAGACTTAATTAAAAGAATGTTACAATCATTACTTTCGAAGTTATTAAATTGTATTTCACAATATAATAAAAGTATTACATTTTGTGATTACCGATTATTTTGCTCCTTAAGTTAGGTTGGTAATGTTAAAAAAACAGTAACAGTAAACAATAATGACCCTTGCGTTCCCAGTCACCAAGTAAAATTTTTGATGCAAAACATCATATGATTTATTGAGAGAATCACCTACATGACTGACCAATTAGTGAGAACTCTAAAGAACGTGCCACTTCGTACTTAATACATTCTCTCATACATATCTAGAGAATAAAACAATTCTTGGTGCAGTGAAAGAGTTAGTTTTAAGTTTTCACTGAACATAAGTCAATGTGCAGCCATTAATCTCGGATGGTGAAAACCTTTCAGCAGAAAAGCCTGACTTATGGTAAAATTCAGCCGATGAATATTTGTTTTATGCTTGAAATTAAAAAGAAATCGATTGAATTAAAAAGCTCCCAGACGGCAGCGTATTGTGACAGTCTCTACCAAGACATAATGACAGAAGCTAATCCGAAATACTTTTCAAAGTAATTTACGTAAGAGCCAAAGAAAGCCTTTTATAAGTTACTAGAGTTACTACATCCACTGGAGTAATACACATATATAAATTATAATATATTTGTAGTCTTGCTCGCGTATGTAATCTATGAGAACTGTATGACAAGAAAGAATCATTTATATAATAAAATATAACAATAAATAACATAAGCAAGTAAATTGATTTCAATACTTTCTGATAAGAGTTTAGGTGTTATAATTGGCCTGCTAGGTTTTATTTAAAAATATAATACACGTGTTACTTTCACTACTACTGATTAGAGAATGTTTCACGTTGACAACTGAAGTATTTGGTGAATAGTGAAGTTTATTGAAAGCTGTAAAAGTAAGAACAAGCTTCATGCTACCTTATGAGCATAAAACACAGCTTTACGTTGTGTTCTTCACAAAGAGCAGCGCAAGGTAGTTTTATTGGAGATAATGGAAATATTTATGAATGGATGAAATTACCAACTATAAATGAAATTTATATACAACAATTTGAAAATCATAACAGATTAAACATTTTTACTAAGCACAAAGTTTTACTAAATATAAAAATGTAAAAATTGAATGTAAAATATTCATTAAAGGAAACTGATCGTCTTATTAAAATTAAGATCTTCAAGTCATGAGGGGCCGTTACTGAAAACCTGTATTATACGCCGAATAATACCTGACATGCTAATTACAAATTGAGTAATCTTGTGACTTGAGTAATCTCTGACTGTAGATAGGAAGATGAGAAATGGCACATGCACATATTCGGATTACCAGATTCGGTCATCGCATTGTATTTTGTGGCGTCACCGGATATAAGAAAATAATTCGTTAGTAAACAAAATACCAACAGTGATAAAATTACGATAACAAAAAACTAAGATACTTTATTTTAACGCTAGGTATAACAGGCTAACTTTTATTTGCTGTATAAAGTTATGCTTGAGGATGTGACAAATTAAGTGTAATATTACATGTGGTTTATTTTGAATTTCGCGCAAAACTACACGAGGGCTACCTGCGCTAGCCGTCCCTAATTTTTAACTGTAAGACTAGGGAAAAGGCAGCTAGTCATCACCACCCAACGCCAACTCTTGGGCTACTCTTTTACCAATGAACAGTGAGATTGACCGTCACATTATGACGCTCCCCGGCTGAAATGGCGAGCATGTTTAATGTATAGGGATTCGAACGCGTGACCCTCGGATTAGAAGCTTCAACTACTTGCCCATGTATAACATGTGAGATGTCACTGACATGTTATTTCAAACATTAGTCCACAATTAACTGCTGACAACAGTGTTTTATTACTAATATCATCAGAATATCATCGTTCTTAGCATAATGTAGCTTAACTTTTAGACTAACTTTGAGTCAGCTATATTTTAATCCTTTTAAGTTGTATTTATTTCTCTAAATATTACATAATATAACTAACTCCATAACTAACAAATAGAAACACCTATTTGGATACCTAAAATTAGTAGATCTAAGCTTAATATTATTTCCCCAGTCAGTTAAAACCTCAAGTTGAGGGTCTCTTCAAATTTAGCCTCTCCCATTTATGAACTACTGACCAGTTAGTCTGGGAGCGAGCCAGCAGTGTCCGTAGCTACAAGTGCTTTGTCCGGGTATTTGAGTCGAACAAAGAAGTAGGAATGTATCATATCCAACTTTAAATGGATGCTATTTTGTAATTATGTCACACACAATAAATTAAGCTCAGGATAACTACCAAGCTATCTTATTCACAAACTTCGATAATTTTCATGTTAAGTTACTTTTGTTGGTTATTTTTGCATCAATTATTAAACGCAATAGATGTTTTTTAATGAAAAGTAATTTTTAGGATGGGTTGATTAATGTAATACACGAACTTCGTGAAAGAACAGAACAAGGGATATTGAATATCTGTCTAATATCACCTACACGAATAACAAAGCCTCGAAATGCTTTAGCTCCTTACTGGTCGATACTCTTCAACGACAACGAAACAAATAGAACTTATCAGTGTACAGTACCATAAAATATTGAAACTTCAAAGTTATAGAAAAACAAGAGGAAAAAATACATTTTTTATTCAGTCAAATGTAAGTATCTACTTTTCGATTATGAAAAGTTGCTATAGAAGTGAAGCCAAACAGTAAAACGAAAAATATTCCTTTCCTCGTGATTATACAGAATTATTAGCTACAAAATATGAATGCAAGGTTAGTTCACAATGACACTTTCTATTGTGTTTTTATTAGCTCACAAACCGTATAACTTGTCAATTTCTCACACGTTTCTTCCTAGCTTTTTGGACGATCTCTACACTTGTTTATATTTATCCCAATTCGAGCATACATTGAATTTAATTTTCAAAGTGAAGCATCTTTTACATTTGTCTGATTTTATGCATGCCAGTTACTGTTGCTATTCGATCAAATCCAAAATAGTTTGTTTGTTCTGAAACTCGCGTAAAACTACACGAGAGCTATCTGCAAAACTAAAGGGAAAGCAGCTAGCCATCACCACCCACATCCAACTCTTGTGTTTCTCTTTTACCAACGAATAGTGGGACTTAACATAGCATTATAACGTCATAACAGCTGAAATGGCGAGTTATATTTAGTGGGACGGGGATTCGAACCCATGATTCTCAGAATGCCGGGTCGTGTTGAGTATTGGTGATTTCAGGTTATGATAAAGATTCAATTATTACATATATATATATATTTATATGTATGGTTATGTATATATGTGTATTGCTCTCACCATGTTAACATTATAAGACCATACAACTAAAGAACACGAAACGTTTTATACAATCAGGAAAAGCATACATGCAGTTATTGATAGATCTATACGATTTATTATGTGCGTATTTAAACTAACCGTGCGAATATATTAGTATTCTGTTACATTGACATAAACTATGTGTCCTGAAATTTAATCTTCAGGTTTGATTTTTTTATTGACTTGAATGTTGTTATTATTTTCGTATGACTGTGTAACAGTAGAACTGAAGGATGTTAGAATTGTTCAACACGCCACTCTCAGACTGCGAATCGAACGCTCTAACCACCTGGCCATACCAGCCTTCCGAAATGGAACTAGTAGGTATGTTCTAAATTATCGTTATTTGAGAGCAATAACGCCATCTTTACTCTTAAAAGACCATCGCAGCCTTCAACGTTAAACAAATTTTCCATGTTCTGTAGAATACATTATTTACTTCGGAAATTTAGTGTACGTTAAATATAGAGAAATACTTCTTACCTTTCTTCAATGAAATCTTAAGTTTGTCGAAAGTGTTAAACTCGGCAATTTTCTTTACTTCTCAGGGTCATACCTGAAAGACACAGAAGTGAAAACATTGTTATACAGTGATCAAAATGTGTATACATTTGTACAATGAAATAATATCAAGGTAGTTTAGTGTAAGCTAAACATTTCTGTAAACAACAACAGTAATAAGAACAGTGAATAGTATATATAGGAAACTACTCAGGAGGTTTTGCATTAAAACTAGAAATTGTACATGTTTTATCTTTGTTAATATATATATAAAATTAAAAGCTATTATCGTAATATTTTTGTTCAAATTACGTTTCTTTATTGTTGGGTTTGACATTTTTCACATAAACTAGAGAGCATTTTTAAAGTAGATATAATATTGAAAAAACCTATAAATAACACGATAGTTCTTTCATACTCAAAGCATTAAACATTTGCTCGAAGTAAGAAATAGTGGAAAAAACTATGAGCTTTATAAATGGAGAAAGGTTATGTGTCTTAATATGTTACTACAATAGCTGTAACTCTTCGCACATTTGTGTTATGACATCATAGAACGTCCTCACAAAGAAATGACTGTCATACCACCTTTATTTATCTTTTAAAGGGGTTTTTTTTCGAAAACCATAATCGTACGTCTATGGAATAAATGTTATTTCTTCTCGAAGATGATGTTTTTCATGTTTGATAATTATTAAAAGTAACTTCCAATCAGAACATGCCAGATACTTAGATACAAGTTACGTGTAAAGCTTATAAAAATTAAAGTTTCCATTTCCAGTCATCAACAAAAGAACAAAAGTTGGGTTTAACATGTTCGACACATAATTAATTGATGGATATCGCTTAACGTAGAAGGCAAAAAAACAGACCAAAGAACCATATTCAATGAGGTTAAATATTCTGTCATGTCAGATTAGCATGCTTACGTTGCAGGTAGATAATTCTGTTTCATATCGTTAATCTACATTTTATTATCTTTAAAGTCTAACTGTTTTTTTTTTATCTCTCCTGTACAGAAATGTGAGATTTATTATGTTTTATCTTTTAAAGGCGTTCTTTAATTATTACTGTAAACTTTTACAAAGCAAGTAGATGAGATTCAGTTTAAATTGATTTTGTTGCATTGTCCTTAAATTTTAAAGGACAAAATAACTAACATTTATGGAGAGTACACAAAATACAAGTACTACGTTCTTTTTCTGATACTTCTATAGAAGTCAACAATCCTCATTGTTTAGGGACGTTTGTTTTACTTATGTAAAATTTTAATTTAGTACAAATAACAAGGCCCAGCATGGCCAGGAGGTTAAGGCGCTCGACTTGGAATCCGAGGGTCGCGAGTTCGAATCGGCGTTGCACCAAACATGCCCCACCTTTCAACCATGGAGGCGCTATAAAGGGACGGTCAATCCGATTATTCGTTAGTAAAAGAGAAGCTCAAGAGTTGGTGGTGGGTAGTGATGACTAACTATCTTCCCTCTAGTCTTAAACTGATAAATTAGGGACGGCTAGCGCAGATAGCTCTCGTGTAGCTTTGCAAGAAATTTAAAAACAAACAAACATCCATTTTCAGTGATGTCGAGAAAACCCACTTATAGAGAAATATATATACAAAAACGACTCGTTTGGGTTGAGAAAATATATTACACAGAAGAAACGGTCGAAACCGTTGCTCGCTCTTCTATGTAAAATATTTTATCAACCCAAACGAGCCATTTTTGCATATATATAAACATCCATTTTAACTATATTTCACAGGAAATCACGAATTTTATTTTTTCTTTGTTTAACTAAAGGTTTTTCTGTGATTCTTTCTATTTAAGCACCACAGCGATCATACCCAGAATTTTATCATAAGTCATCAAGTTCCCCGTTTATTATTGAATTTCTCTAATTATGTTTATTTATGTAGTGCTCTACCATATAAATTATGTGTTTTTTCTTTCTTACTGGAACATGATAATTCGGAACCAGTGGCTCAACGGCAAGGCTGAAAACTTCTAACATTAATTTACCATATTTCGATATTCTGGTGGGCACAGCACAGAGAGCCCATTGTGTAGCTTTGTCCATAACAACAAATAAAGCATAATCACCGTAAAAATCGAAGAAAATTCTCACGGTTTTTGGCTTTTTAAAGATTCACTTATCATATATATATATATGAAACAGTGCGTCTGTCACTCAGTGTATTGTTCTAAAAGGTTTGAACATTGTAAAGGTTTAGAGGGGCTAATGTACTCTGGCTGGACCAAATTCTTTTTTATGGCAGTACGAGTATACCATGATGATTTATTTGAAAATGAAATATGAACGTGACTAGAGAACACATATTTTAAAAATTAACACCTTTCTTTGAATCTTCATCTGATCTGTTTATTTATTCTAGTTTTACATCAGGTGTTGAATCTATCAAGTCGAATATCTCACACCAATTCAGGAATTTTATGTTATAAATTGGTTGAAAAGGCGTCAAAAAACTCTTCATTTTCAATAGGAAGACACAATATACTATTCATTTATTAAAAAGTAGTTTCAAAGTAATGTACAAACCATATTTTGAGGATGCCAATAGAACAAGGGGGTATATTTAACTGAAAATGAAAATAACTTAACAAAATATATCATTTCTAAGGGTATGCTCCTAGTGATATGAAAATTAAAGATTTTGCACTGGAGAAATTGTTGTTTCTAAATCATTCCATTAGATGAAAGATGCTAAAGAATGATAGAATTTGTATTAATCACATATACTGAGTCCTCTTGGACCCGAAAGTTTTAAAATAAAATTTAATTTAAAATGCTGACACAGTTTTTGCACTCGTGACTCACGAATTGAATCCACACAGTTCACTTTCAGTAAGTCTTGGTCCGAGGGAAAACTCACGTGACCAATCGCTCAGTATCGATATATTATATACTGTTTAAAAAATAATACTCTTTTTAAATTACTCTTATAATTCGTGTGTGTAATAATATCACATTAGTGATATGTGACTAAATAAATCACGTTACAACAAAAGTATGAAAGCAAAACACAAAACTGTTCTTAGTAATGTATTATAAAAAGCTGAGAATTACGAACACTTTAAATAGCTGATATATACATACTTAGCTCAGTTAATTGTTCCACATATATACTAACAGTGAAGAAAACCTGCAACATTGTTTAATTAAGATCTTTAATATCGAGATCATAGTAATATTATAATTATAAAAACTTATGATAGAAGACTATTGTTTCATCACATGTCCCTTTGATACTGATGATGCCAAAACTTTACTAAGATGATGCAAAAAAAAATTAAAAAAATATGTCTCCAGTTTCAAATGCATTCTATCATCAGAAGTGATGGCAAATTCGCTGACTGTTGGGTTATTATTGAATTTTAACATTCATTTTTAGATAATTTAGTGTGTTTGTGTAAATAAGATTCGTTTGTTTGCTTTTAATTTCGCGCTAAGCTACAGTGATAGACTAGAGAGGAGGCAGCTAGTCTTCATCACTCACCAGCAACTCTTTTACTGACGAATAGGGGGATTGACTGAATAATAATAACAACCCTACGGCGGAAAGGACGAGCATGTTTGGTGGAACAGGGCCTCGAATTCGCGACGCTCTACTTGCGAGTTAAGCGTCTTAACCAGCTAACCATGAAAGGCCCCTTGTGTAAGTAAGAAATATTGTTGTTGTTTTTAAAAGCTAGTCACTATTACAGTAACAGCTGCTTTGTATGACCAGAAACTCATAAGGAGCACGTGGTACAATCAGAATAGAAGTTTCTTTTAACAGGATGAAACACCGACAATTTATACCTTAGCATTTCCATCAGTTTTCCCAGTCATGGTGGTCAGTTGTACCTCGATAACTTGTTGCGGAAGTTAATAATGCTTCAGGCCTCGGCTCTATAAATTAAATGGCACATCTCTGGAGGCCTAGGCGATTATTAGGTAACTAATTTATGGTGAAGGTAAATCAGAAATGACAACATAATTACCACTATCATACATAATGTCAGAGTTTACAATTACGTTTTATATAGTTTCGCTAACAATTAGTTAGACTGTTGAAAACAAAAGAAATTAAATATTTTGTACTAAACTTATTGCTGAATATACCTGTACTGGATTTTATATCGAAAAGCTCTATCAAGCACGTTTTGATAAAACTGCAAACAGAATATAAGTATAAACAACAGCAATCAGATGCGCGGATAGTTCTGCTACTTTGCACCAAAAACACTTCCGAACTCCACCCGTGTAGTTATCAGACACTTTCATTGTCAGTTTGTTTGTTTTTGTATTTCGCGCAAAGTTACTCGAGGGCTATCTGCAGTAGCCGTCCCTAATTTAGTAGTCTAAGACTAGAGGGAAGACAGCTAGTCATCACCATCCACTGCCAACTCTTGGGCTACTCTTTAACCAGCGAATAGTGAGATGGATCGTTACAATATATAACGCTACCACGGCTGAAAGGACAAGCATATTTGGTGCGACATGGATTCGAACCCACGACTCTCAGAATACGAGTCGAGCGCCTTAACCACCTGGCCATGCCCCTCCAACACTTTTCATTCGAAGCTACTACTAAAAGATATACTACACATTAATCGACCAAAAACGAAATGACATTTCATAAATAACTAGCTGGAGTACACGTTTCCTTGACGGAAGTTATGTAAATTCATGAATAATGAAAGGTTATCTGAGGACATGAAAAGTTGCTTCCTTCAAACTTACTTGTGTAAACAAAAACAAAAATATACATCTGTCATAAAAAATCCTAAACACAAAATATGAAACAACACATTTATATGTATCTCCACATGAACCCAACGAACGTCCTCATCAAATATGGTGAAGATTTAACTACAGGAAGGGAATTAATGATAAAAAAAACGCCAATGAAAATCGCAAAACTAGAAAGTTATATAAATCCCCATATCAGTTTTGGTGAAAACCAATCAACACCATGCGAAGTAGTCACATGGACGTACAACGGACATTATTATTAGATTTATAAAAATACTTTTGTAGCCACATTAAAACTATAACATAAAGGATTACATTTCATCGAATGGAGAACGGCGAAGTAAAAATTATATAAGATTGATAATTAATATATCATCCCTCATATTTTCGTATTACCTAACAGAGTGGAAAATAGAAAATTTGTTAATTACAATTCGAGGTAACCAGAAAACCAATTACTAACGTTATTAGGACACTTTTGTGTGATGTTGTTATAGTCACCTAGTAACAACTTTTACATCAGGTAAGTTTATTATGGTTATAACAAAAGGATGTTCTACATGACGTACTTCTCAGAACTTTGTCTAAAATATAATTAATTTTAATCATCATTTCATGACGATGAGAAAAATAAAATTAGAAAAGATGAAAGTGATTAATAATCAGTTGTTTAATTTATAAAATTATCCTTTGCATAAAAAAATACGTGTCGGTAATGCAAGAGAACTTACTAATATCCCTAAACCTTAGACGATAACTCCCTATCACTTTCAATTATAATCTTATTAAAATAACAGATTAAACCTTTCTAACAGCTGTAGAAAGTGCCTCTCGTGTCAGATCGTCATTAGGATTATTTAGACCACTTGAAGTTACATCAGGCCGACAAGCTGCACTGTTTATTCAAATAAAACTCGAACCTTAGTCACAGACATCTAATATGAAACCTGAACACATCGCAATGTAAGCAATCAAAAGCACGAGCTAGTCTATAAAAATGAAAAGAGAAGGGCTGTTGTGACATCATGAGAGTGAAGTACTTTCAAGAGGACAGACAAATTCCTAGAACCTTATTGGACCAAATATATTAAGTACACAGGGACATCCTTTACGTAGGCGGCTGAGTACACCTAGGACTACGGTTGATAAACTGAGTTAAAGGAAAATGTTGGTTTCAGCTTACATCGAGTGTGGCTGGAATTCACACGTTCAACGTTATGTAACACGAACACACTCAATTGCAAAGGAAACAGTTGACTCACCGCTTCTCCACAGCTGAATTTACTGCCAGGACAATCTACATGATATTCATTTCATAAAACGTTACAGCTGTTTTTTTATCCATAGTGTTTTTGCCAATTTTATAAGATTCATCTCTCTTTCTGGCTTAAAAGCGTGTAAAGTTAAAGAGTCATTACAAATTGATAATCGAATTCGCAGTATTTTCTCTGATCCCCAGCAGAAAATTGGAACGTGGGGAATGGAGGAAGCCGGAAATGTTTTGTAGCAAAATAAAAGCCATGTTTCAAAACCGACACAAATTCCAGTGGAGAATTTTGTTTTTGGGGGAGCTGTTAACCCGGCAGTTTAAATGTATGACTATAATCTCATAGATGACCATGTGTACACATGTATATTAATCTTTCTTCCTTGTTTACAATTCATAAAATAATATCTTTATTACTTTAATGTGTCAGAACATTTACAATACCAAAGTAAAATATGCAAATTGTATCGTTTTTTTATGAACTTAACAAATAGGCCCACAAAATCGAATTTCAAGAAGTATTCATACTTTACTATAAAAAACATTTAAAATGAAAGTACTTCAGGCTACTAGACTGTGAATGTCCGATGATATTGTTTCTCAACGATCAAGAGTAAAATTTCATGAAAGGCTGCAAAAGGTTTTCTTTTTGTTTGGAGTTGAACATAAAACTACACGATGGACAAAATGCGTTCTGCTCACCACGGGTATCAAAACCCGGTTTTCAATGGTACAAATCCGCAGACAAGCCACTGTGCCACGGGACGGAGTTGTAAAAGGAAAGTGTTTGGGCATACACATTATATCTACACTTATCATTATAACATTAGGCATTAAATGTTTGACTTTGTAATACAAAAATACATATCATATTTGGTAGATTCCCTTGTAGCTTATTTACAGAGATTTACACATTTATCACCCCAAAGCACAGATTCTTCTTCAGTAAATTTTGGAGTTCCATCACAGCACGTTTGGGACTGAAGGAGACAACCAGCTGGCAATAACTACTTTTATATTTTATTATTATTAAAGATTATTTAACATCTTTCAAACAACACGTACTCCACATATGTAAGATTATTTTAATAACTTTATTTCTGTTACGTGTTTGAAATGTTCCACGCAGGCTCTCCTTCCTGAAACCATGTCTTCAAGATCTTCTAGAGATAATTTCCTGTTCAAGTTGATTTAGCATTATCTGTCATGCTGATCGATTCACTTTCACAATCTTACCCTCCTTCCTCAGTTATTCCAGTTAAACCAATATGACCGTTGTTCCACATTTTCATGTTTTTTCGCTCAATCACAATATCATTTTATTCGCGATATTACGAAGAAGGTCCCGGAAATTTACGGACCTACAACTTTAAAATCTAGGGTTGATGAATTCGATAAGAAAAGCAGCCAGTCAGCAATCTCATACCGCTCATAACATAAGTGATTTACTGTCACTCTTATAATGCATCAACCTTAAAGTACGAAAGATATTTTGTGATACTGTACGGATATAAACGGGGCTCGATGGCTCCAAAATTTAGACCCCTACCACAGAACAAATTTGACACTGGTGCTGCGTTTATATTACACTATTATTTCATATTGAAAATAGCTAATTATATATTTGGTTTCAATATGTACGTAATAAGTCATCTAACAAGTGTTAATTTAGTTGTCTCAGGAATTAGGCTTTAATTAAGATTCTCTAATGATGTGACGGTCAATCCCACTATTGGTTGGTGAAAGAGTAACCCAAAAGTTGGCGGTTGGTGGTGATGATTAGTTGCCTTCCATCTAATCTCACACTTCTAAATTAGAGACAGCTAGCACAGAAATTAAAAAAATAAACACAAACAACCCTGCGATCTGTCTTTTCTTTTAACTTTGATAACTATTTATCAAAATGAATCAAGGTGAAAAGATTAAAAATAGTTTTATATTTGCTAAGAAGGTTTGATTGCTCCTTGAATAAAAAAATTACTGATATAGTTTTGTTAAAAAAGGTTAGAAGCTGAATAGATTCTTTTTTGTTATTTGAAAAAGAATCAAATGGTCCATTTCTAAATATATATGTTAATAATACTGTGTATGAAGATCTTATATCTCTTATATCATGTTTGAAAGAACTTGACACTCGAAGAAGCATAGTAGCTGTACACCAGAAAATGTTAGTTTTTGAACATCTCGTGACTTCATAGTCAACTATTGAAGAAATATTCCGCTCGGTTTTCGTCAGTGCTACTACTTAGAAAAAAGAAAGAAAGAGAAAGTATGTTTGGCAATTTGAAAAACAAATTACGTATCTTTAAAATTATGTGACATAAACATTATATTTCTACAGACATAAACAGCCTTTTCTGTACTACAGAAACACTCCTTACCGAACTGACATCAGATGTAGCAAAACAACATGAGTTCACAAAGTTGCATTAAAACTTTTATGTTACAACGTATCATAAATATATGTTTTAATACAAGATAAATAACTTAATTACTGCAGATATTGGCAAATAAAAAATATGCTTCAAATTTTGTAATTATAGGTTTATTGTGTGTACAGTAATGATTCAGAATTTTGAAAAGTTATCTTTCTCAGCAAAAACATTAAATTTTGGACTCCATTGACGCGCATGTACATAAATACATAATTCAGGTTGTTTTATTTTATAGTGGAGCTGCAAAATGACATCTGAGTTTCAAGAATCTTTGTCATCTTTTCCTTCTACAAAAGTAACTGAAGAATTGAGACATGCGCTTTTAATGAAAGCATGAAAACGCCTTTAAAGATTAAAAACATAATTCTAGACATTATAAGATACAGTTTTAAAGGAAGCAACTTTTTAAGAATTTAAACGAGGATCAGATCAAATTAATCTTTAAAAATGCCTGTATATGGATACAAACTACATAAGCGTTGTAAGGTGTTGGACGTTTTAAGAAAATAAATAAACGACATTAATGAGGACACCTTCAATTAGATATTAAAATAGGATTTTGGCATTTGATACCAAAATATATTAAAAGGACTGGTTATTATAAAAAACAACCTTCCAAAAGACTACTGTTTTCACACATTCAAGAAAATAATAGCCAGCGCTTGACAGAGTTACAAAATAGCCATTGTATCATTTCCTTAATGTCTGGTCCTTACTCAGTGTTGATTATGTTATCAGTTAGACTTGTATCAAGGATCCAGTTAAACGAGGCTCTCTAAAATGAGAGTGGCTGCTCAGAGGCTCTGTCTTAATTAGAGCTGTCAAAAAACTGACAAATGTTATGGCAAGAGTAAAATAAACTAGACTCATTTTAATAGCAACAAAAATTAACAATAATTATTTCTATTTTCCCATTGAGATCGTTAACACATTTTGGTCATTTGATAGTTTTTCCATTAGAAAAAACCCGGCATGGCCAGGTTGTTAAGGTACACAACTCGTAATCCGAGGATCGAGGTTCGAATTGCCGTCACACCGAACAAGCTCGACCTTTCAGCCTTGGAAGCGTTCTAATGTTATAGTTAATCCCACTATTAGTTGGTAAAAGAGTAGCCCAAAAGTTAGCGGTGGGTGATGATGACTAGCTGTTTTTTCTCTAATCTTACACTGCCAAATTAGGGACGGCTAGCACAGATAGACCTCGAATAGCTTTGTGCGAAATCCGAAACAATCCAAAATAATCCATGAGTTAATTCGAATTAAGCACAAAGTTACTCAATGAGCTATCTGTGCTCTGCCCATCACGGGTATCAAAACCCGGTTTTTAGCGTTGTAAGTCCTCAGACATACCGCTGAGCCACTAGGGGGCGATATAATCTATTAAAAAAATTGTATTTCACAAAATTTTACCTTTACATAAATACCTAGATTCTCTCAATATTCAAACTAACTTTAAAAATGACATAGTACAATATTTAAACTTTCATAGTTTTCGAAAACAAATCCTGATAATATAATTAATATATTTGAACAAACAAATAGAAAATTTATCTTCTGGTTCGATAAGTTCATACACCTTTCATTATATTAGAAATATAACAATATTTATAATTTAAATTTAAGATAAGCAATGCTATTTAAATCCATTTTAGATAGCCCTAATTTGCTACCATAAATAATGAAATTAAACTTGTATGAAAAATAAGGTGATTCATAAAAGCTAATATTGTTTCAGAATAGAATATTAATTACTTATCAGTATGTTTCTTTTTTAAGTCACAATTGCTCTCTAACGGCTAATTTATATGCTATATCAGTTAATAGTTTCGATTTAATAACTTCTTATCACGTTAACAGGTTTATACTATGAATTTTATAATTACAGTCTTGTTTGTAATCGACAATTTATTTTTAAAATCGGTATGTAATGTAATCCATCTTCATGAGAACTTCATGAACATTTTAATAGTTGATTCCTAAAGCATTTAAAGTAAATTTAGTTAGAATATTCACTGACCAAACTTACGGAATTGTAAGCAATTATTCTAATTTTCACTGTAAAATAAATCACACTAGAAATTTCTGAAACATAACGGGTTTGATTTTGCTTTCATTAATAATGTAAATTAAATGCTAAATATGCTAACCACCTCCAAAAGCCTCAAAATATGACGTGCCAAATAAGTCAATAGCTCTAATGTTAAGCAGAATTTATACATAGGTTGAAATTTTTGATATATCTCTACGTCTATTGTAAGAATAAAAAACACTTATTTTTAACTTCAAGAACATCATATTTGAACATAAGAGGTCGTTTGTTATATTCAACTTTTTTATATCTACTAAAGGGACAATTAAGCCCTACTACTAAGTAGCCTTTAGCCCGTATGAAAAAGAATATTCTCTGAAGATTTCAGAACGTGGAAGACTTAAACTAGCTCAACATAACACAACAGTATTTTTACGTTAATGTTTAATTTTCAAAGAGAACAACATTTATTTTGGTATATGGGATCTATTTTCAACATTAAGAGTTTATTATACAACATTACAAATTTAGGCTATAATCAAGGTCACTTTCTCAATCATGTCGTTTACGCCATCTTGAAATATCTTCCAACAATTGAAAAAATTGAAATTGAAAGAAGTTTCCTAATGCAGTTCACAAAGCATGCATTTTATATACATGTTTTGTGGTTGTTTTTTTAAAACAGTCTTACTCCAACAAAACCCGTAAAAGTGATTAACACAATTTTGATTTTGTTTGGTATCTACAAAAAACATTTCACTCACTTTCAATACCTCATCTGTTGATACAGTAAAGTTTATGTATGCCAATCCTTAGCTCTTTTTATATTTGGTCAATAAGAGAAATATGTTATAAATCTTCATAATTATGAAACAAAAACAAGACTGGCTGTGATTATTTTTATAAACTTACTGCTTTACTAGGTTAGAAGAAGAACGTTAGTCTCAATAAGGAAGACTGATTATGATGCAAGGTCTGAAGAACGAGTGCCATGAAAATCGTTTTCTTCTTATTTCTCATTGTTCCATTCTAAGGGTAGTACACTCTTACAAATCATATATGTCTTCATAAGAACTAAAAATTGGAGGAATATAACTAGTTCAAAATTGAATATACTCTTTCACATAATCTAGACCAAATTTAATTATTCAGCGAAGCATTTGTATGTAAAAAAAATAAATTATTCTTCAAATGAAAAGATATATTTAAACCTGAAAACCAGCTGCTGCATTAAGTCAGTAAAAGTAATTTCTTAATGTCTTTGTGTTTCCCAATGACACAGCGGTATGTCTGCGGACTCACACCGCTAGAAACCGGGTTTTGATTCCCGTAATGGGCAGAGCTCAGATAGCCCATAATATAGCTTTGTGCTTAATTCCAACCTACCAATATTTTCTTTATTAGTTACGTAATTGAGTAATATAAGCTCCAGGTGTTATATGAAAAAGGCATGTGTTAAAAACGAAACAAAAAAGGTACAGATTATTTTAATTGCCACATATCTGTCAAATGGATGCAACATACATTAAAAACAACGGAGTCCTAGAGTGTAAACAAATCCCTTCATTAAATCATCCTTCTTTTTCCAGTATACACACGAAAACAAATTTTGGTATTTGAATAGAAAAATTCCCAGAGGTCTGTGAAATATTTCTACAAGAGCGGGAGATAGTCGACACTGCATACAAATGTTGGATTACACTGGCGATCGGTAAAACACAAAAAAAATTTAGTCATGAAGAAGCGTCAGTCTTAACACGGATTGTTTCCCGAATTCTTGTAGGCCTATAATTAATTACATTAACATTTATTCAACTAATCGTTAAACAGCAAGTCCCAAAAAAATTATAAAGGATGAGAAATTACATGACAGAATGTTTTTAAAAAAGTGACATAAAAATGAACTGAGATAAAAATAATATATGTGAAACTAACTTATATCTTTTTTCCCTAATTGAATAAAACAACAACGAAAATACAGAACTTTCACATAACTAGTACATTACAAAACCAGCAAGATATTCCATTGTGTGAAAAGTGCACTAATATTATTTCTATAATTTATTTGAAAAGATTTCAGTTAAACCTTAGAAATGGTTAGAGATTATTTCCGATATTTGCTACTCAATTACAATGTGTTATGAATTTATTTATTGTTCATAACGTATGTTCTTTTTTTATCGAAAGGAATAAGAGAAAATATATAAATAGGTTGAAGGGTAACCCAAGAGTCAGCGTGATGAGCTATTAAATTAGGGTTCTTCTTTAAAAGAAAAGAAAAATCACACTTTTTAGTTTTGGGGTTGTGAGAGTGTAATGAGCACGACAGTCTACTATTTGTTCAGTCAGAGACTAGAGAAACCTCTCAGAATTAGCTGCGATTGTTTTTACCTCGCTACCTTCACTATCCTCTATCAGTTTAAAATAAGAGACAACCGTGTGATTATCCCTGAGTATAGCTTTATGTGAATATCTGAAAAACAAACAAACGGATAAACACAAAACAGCTAAAACAGAACATTGGTTTATCATTTTCACTTCTAGTTTTACATGTAAAAGGGTTCTTCAGTAAAAGATCGGAAGTTGGAAGTTATCCTAACTAGGCTACACATTGGTCACAGTTTCTTAACTATTTTCTCCTATGGGGGACCGATCCACCAATGGATGACTTCTGTGACATTCAAGTCACAATAGCTCAGGTTTTACTGTCTCTACGCCCGTGAGTAGCGGCAACACTTTCGATATGTCTTTTCTACGGGTTTACCCCTGACGTTGGACAATGTCATTGGAAGGTGATACTATCCATCTTGCTTGTGTTTTAACTTGTTTAATAGCTATTGGTCTTTTTATCTATTTTATCTAAATTTTGAAGATTGTTCCAATTAACATCGGACCCAGCATACCTAGGAGGTTAAGGTGCTCGACTCGTAATCTCAGGGTCATAAGATCGAATCCCCGTCACACCTAACATGCTCACTCTTACAGCCGTGGGGGCGTTATAAAGTGACGGTCAATCCCACTATTAGTTGGTAAAAGAGTAGCCCAAGAGTTGATGGTGGGTAGTGATAACTATCTGTTTTCCCTCTAGTCTTACACTGCTGAATAGGGACACCTAGCGCAGATAGCCCTTGTGTAGCTTTGCGCAAAACTCAGAACAAACCAGACCTTTTCACATCGATTTATTTTTACATTTTAAATAATTTTACCTTTACACTTTCTTTTATCGGTTGTTTGGCGCAAATACTCTGATTACTCTGCGCCAATAAACGTCAACCGATATCAAAGACAAGTACCGAATTTTCAATAAAAATAGAAATATTTTGATGTATTTATCTGTATATAACTCTGAAATCTAAGTTTTACATGGCTTTATAATGTTACTGAAAACGTAATATCTAAGCAGAAGCGTATAAACTAACTTATAACATTTAGTGTTGTTATATGTTTGTGTATGTTGACTTTCGCACAAAGTTTATCGTCCATAATTTAGAAGCCATAGAGCAGAAGGAAGTAACATTATTTACTCTTGGGTTTCTTTTTACCAACGAAAAGTGGGAATGACAGGAACAAAATGTCCCCTGAGCTTAAAGAGAGGGCAGGTGAGTTTACGAGTTTAGAATGCACGACCCACTGAATGTGACTCGAACGCCCTGACAATCAGGTTATTACAAGCCTAATATTGTTAATACTCTAAATAAAGAAGAAATTGCTTTTATTTATATACACTACGTGAATTTTTCAACATAATTCTGTTATTTATTTGCAATGCGACAAAATTCGGCAAAATAACTTTTTTATGCTGTTATGATCATAAAAATATGTAGCAGCATGTCTTTAAATTCTATTTTAAGAGAACCTAGTTATATAGAAAAAAAATAATACTGACTTAGCATGTCAGCATTCTGGTACAAATTAAGATTTGGTTTGTTTTTAATTTCGCGCAAAGTTACACGAGGGCTATGCACGCTAGCTATCCCTAATTTAGCAATGTAAGACTAGAGGGGAGACAACTAGTCATCACAACCCACCATCAAATCTTGGGCTACTCTTTTCCCAACGAATAGTGAGATTGACTACCACACATTATAACGCTCCCACGGCTGAAAGGTTAAACATGTCTGGTGTGACGGGGATTCGATCCCGCCACCCTCAGTCAAGTGCTTTAACCACATGGCCGTGCCGGGTCTACAAATTAAGATGTTAACTTATTAATTATTTCCTTCGCACTAAGTTTCATTTTTTATAATAATAACTATTTGTTTATGTGTTTTGTAAAGAAAATTTTGTCTTAGAAATCTTAGCACTGTATATGTATACATTGTAACATTTCAAACCTGAATTACAGTAAATTACTGGAAAAGTATATATATATATATATATATTTGTATCGTGCAAAATTAGACACAACTATGAAAAAATGAGTAACATAATAACTGTCATTAACCAGTGACGTCGATATCAAACAGTATTAATAAATAAATGTGTAGAACTGCAAGTGTCCACTTCACGTGTTTTCATCAAGCTGAGTTTAATAACACAAATCTGTGAAATCTTAACAAACTTCTTGTCAAATTTGTTTTAGTTCCCCAAATCTAACGACCTCTCGTTGAACTCTACCACATTAAAGTGGATTAGATTTGTTCTGAATTTTGCACAAAGCTACACGAGTGCTATTTGCGCCAGCCGTCCCTATTTTAGTGGTGTAAGATTAAAGGAAAGTCAACTAGTCATCACCCCCCACCGCCAACTCATAGCCTACTCTTTTACCAACGGATAGTGGGATTGACCGTCACATTGTTAACAACACACGGCTGACAGGGCGAGCATTTTTGGTGCGACCGGGATTCGAACACGCGACCCTCAAATTGCGAGTCGAACACCTAAACCCACCTGGCCATGCCGAGCCGCAAAACGGATTAAGCCAAAGTTATATATCGTAGTGCTATAATGTTTTATTTAAAAACTAAACAGGACGCAATGAGTGGGAACTTGCCTCAGTATTAATACAAATGTTAAAACTTTGGTTCTTATAGAAGATTGCACTACTTGCTCCTAAAATGCCTTGACATTAGTTATAAAACATAAGAAGAGAAAGACCGAACATTTTTTTTTTGAGTAAAGATTTCTCGTTAGATACTTCTAGTCCAAATTCAATTCCGAATTTCTGTATCATCGTGTTAATATAAATGTGCTTACGACGGGTAAACACGCTGTTTATATCACCACATTTATGTAAATGTGTTTACGACGAGTCAACATGCTGTTTGTATCATCGCATTCACGTAGAAATGTTTATGACGAGTCAATACATTGGTTTTATCATCACATTCATGTAGGAGTATTTACGACGGGTCAACACACTGCTTATATCGCCACATTCATGTAAGTGTGTTTACATGAGTCAACACGCTGTTTGTATCACCACATTTATGACGGGGTGATATCTTGTTTACTTTTTCCCTTTTGCCGTTTTTCTTTGGAAATGGAGTGAGAGGAAAGCTGGCTGGTATCTAGGAACCTGAAGATAACATTAAATGATATGCTTCAAACACACCTCACACATACATCTGTCTGTTATCACTAACAAACAGTAGCTCGCAGCTAAATCAATGACCAGCTGTTATTGTTATTTTATATGTGATATTAAAACTGTGTCACTTTCATTTGGCCTATCGAGTGCTAAACACTTGAGTAACGCTGAAAAAACCAAACGTATGAACCAAGTAAGACGTAGAATTTTAGTTTTCATGCAGGGTGAAATCGACACGCTCGAACTTCGAAGTTGTTCGAAGCACATGAGCAAAGCGCATGAGCAAAGATTCTCTATCTATATCAAGCTTACATTGTCTACATATGGAGCAAAATTTTGATTCTGTATTACTCTAAACTGAATAGCCTGAAACAGATATTGAATTCGCAAACTTTAGGAGTACATTGCGTTATTTAGAACAACGCTGTTTTGAAACGTTAAAGATATTTATAATTTCATTCAAAACACATTTCTAAAATAGATATATATATATTTGCAAAGAAAGTTTATCAAAAATTATTAATATGATAAATCGTGTATTTAAAGCCTAAAAATGTCTATTTTGATTAAACAGGATACGATTAAGATGCAGAAACTATAACTATCAGCCATATTTACAGTTCAATTTATAACATGATTTACGCTGTTGACAGCCCAAAATTTCAACAAAATGAGATTCAGTAGATTTTTCCTGGACTCATAAACAGGCTTATGCTTATATCTATTAGATGTCCCTAAGAGAGTAGACATAAAGATGTCTAGGTCCGATACATTGTACTAGAGAAAGTTACATAAACGTTTAAGCGCAGTTAGCCTTCGTATAACTTTGCGCGAAATTCAAAACAAACAATACCAATTAAATGACGGCTAGAGTAGGTATGAAGAAAACACATATTTAGACCCACTAAATGAAGACTGGAATACATACGAAATCATATTCATAAACACAATATGCAGCTCAGAGTAGACATCTGTCTTGATTGTCTAGGTGTGTCAATAAAAGCCATCCAGATATGGTAAACTCAATAAATGACTACTAGTGTAGACACAAAAAGACATAATGAAGACTAAAGTAAGCATTAAAACATGTGTAGAATCATTAAATGATGCCTAACACAGACACAAAAAAGCATAATGAAGACTGAAATAAGCACTAAAACATGTGTAGAATTAATTATTAAATGATGCCTAATCACAGACACAAAAAACATAATGAAGACTAAAGTAAGCACTAAAACATGTGTAGAATCATTAAATGATGCCTAACACAGACACAAAAAAGCGTAATGAAGACTGAAATAAGCACTAAAACATGTGTAGAATTAATTATTAAATGATGCCTAATCACAGACACAAAAAACATAATGAAGACTAAAGTAAGCACTAAAACATGTGTAGAATCATTAAATGATGCCTAACACAGACACAAAAATACCCTTAGATCTATGAAACATTGTACAGAGTAAACATAAAAATATACGGGCATTCACTTGTTGTCAACAAAAGTCATAAAACATGTTTAAACCCACTAAATAACTTATAATAATAATAATAAAGGACATGATGAAGCTCAAATTAAGCAATAAAACATTTTTATAACCATTAAACGATGCCTAAAACAGACACGAAACATGTTTAGGCTCATGATAACAGAACTTGCTTTTTAATATGATAGGCACGAAGTGTTTAACATTGAATAAAAGACCTTCGTAACATGAGCATATTTTTTCTCCAAATAGCACATTTAATAACCTAAATATCGTTAGCCACATTTCAAATAGTTGTTTGATTAAAATAACTTCTGAACTAATTTGGTGGTAATCTTTTCGAACATGTGTTAATGAATATTAACATTAAATACAATAATTTCCAGTTATTGATTCCTGCATCATAAAATGTATTATTAACATTTACCTAAACTTTCATTACTCCTAAATTATTATATTAAAATGGTAAGATATTATTTCTAGTAACATTTCCTGATTGAAATCATTCATGTATGATTAAGATCGAAAATATTCTTAATTAACTATCAGCCCTAAGAACATTATTAATACGATGTCCGTATTTAATTAGTTATACTTCTATCGAACCGATTTTTAGTTTTACCTTAAGTAGATAGTTTGTTGTTAACAGAAGTGAATGTTAATCAATAATGGAACGTCATGAGAAATTTTTAGCATAAATCTACACGGAAGATTATATACTCTGTGCTCGCTGCATGGATCAAACACTGAATTGTACATTCATAAGCCCACGAACTTATCACTCAGCCATTGAGAAGTTGTATAAAAGTGTTTCATTTCTCAGTATATCAATGTTAAATCCAACTTAAAATGGTCTCACCATCCGTACATAATTACGTGAATAATAAATGATCGCCGTATGTAGAAAGGAAAATGCAAAACTCTTTCTATATCAAGCCTACATTGCCTACAGGAGTTATGTGTCTTCCGATAACAAAACCACATTGGAGTATATGAGAAAAGAATTGTTGTTTAGATGAGTATTACATGTTGAATTTTCCAGTGTGTAATCTGCTAAGGGTCGCTCTAATAAATTCCCTTCATAATGGAAGTACGCACCACGTTTCAACTCTATTATTGCTACAATTAATTGCTTAGCCGAGATCGCTAAGTACATCAGAATTCCTGCGTAATCAGTCAGTTGTTTCGCAGATATGTTAAAGTGGTAGTTAAGGTGAGTTATTTCATATTTGTCTTCCTGACGAAATGCACGAAACATAATCAGCTACTGCATGAACTAGTTCAGAGAATGACTTGAATCAGAAGTGCTGTCATTTGGAGTCCCATCATTTCTAACAGAAAATACGAAAATGACCAACCATGCATATCAACCATTAAAAAAACAAAACAAGACAGGCATGCAGGAAAATACAAAGACAGGAATAAAACTGACGGTAGAAATCTGTTTTTTTTATACTGAGATATGTACTTGCTTCGTTCGATAGATATTAATTTAGACACTCGAACTATTGTATGTCAACATCAGTACATCATATTTCACTATATAATTGTATTGCTTGGGGAATTAAAAATATATGAGACAATGCTTAGATTCAACGACTTGATACATATATTAATATATATATATGAATATACCTACGTAAATAGAATAAGATATTTTAAATAAAATACATATATGTTTATAACGACATTTTGTGTTACATTCGCATTTCTGATTCTGAAATTTTTGAATGATAATTACAACAATCAACGTAAAAAAATAATAAAGAAAAACAGCCTCACTACAACCAGAGGAGTTATGATTGAAGTAAAGAATCGAAAAAGAAATTAAGAAACGAAACGGGTCTGATAAAAGCTCAGGAGAAAACGTCACTTTGAAGCATACCGATTACCAAAAGCTATAAGCAAAAAGGGAGATAATCAATGGTATGCATTCTCTAGAAGCTATACTTACACGAAACTGTTTCGTCGATGCAGTCTAGTGTTAATTCATTTTTCGTTTTTTTATGACTTAACTTATCACAAGAAAACACTATAAAGCTTTCTTTTACAATTTTTTTTCGATTTTCTTTCTACGAAATTCATGTAGTAGGAATAAATATTGATCAGTTAGAAATAAAATGAAGTCTGAGTAAAAATTGCTTTTAGGTAATCAAATATTACCCAATGGCCATTTAGAGTTTTTTTTTTCAGAGAAATCCGAAGTGGTAAATACGTTTAAAAATAATTCTTTATATTATTTCACAAAAAGCCCCCCAATGGCTCAGCGGTATGTCTGCGGACTTACACGCTAAAAACCGGGTTTCGATACCCGTGGTGGGCAGCGCACAGATAGCCCATTGAGATGCTTTGTGCTTAATTCAAAACAACAACAACAAAATTTCACAAAAAACTACCCTATAAAATTTTTACACTAGTCCTGTATTTTACTGGGTTTTTTTTCATTGCACTAGTCTCTCGTACAAGTTGATCTAACAATATAACAACTCATGCTTAACGTACAGCATAATATGGCTCTTGCATTTTTTTATTTTTATCTATACGTTACAATAGAACAGTTAAAAAGCATAATTTTCAACTACATTTAAACAAAAACCCTTGCTCTGATGCAGTTGAAACAAACTTCCTGTTTTCACAAAGAAAATTAAAAAAAATATATCAGCTTAAGCTTTCCAAAAATGAGATATCCATTTGACTAATGTTGTTTAATTTGTCTGTTTGTAACTGAGCTACATGACTGCTGTATGTGACCTGCCCATCAAGGGTATTGTAACCTGCTTTCCAGCGATGCAAGTCCATAGTTATATCATTGTCCCACTGGGGGAGAAAATATTTCATTTATACAAAAATACAAATTCGGCAGTTTGTTTCCAATACTCTATATATTATCTGTATATAAATACCATTCTGTTTTTAGTATATATCCATGTATAAATACCACTCTGTTTCCAGTAAATATTGATGTATAAATACCATTCCCTTTCCAGTAAATATCTGTATATAAATAACATTTTGTTTCCAGTATATATCTGTATATAAATCCCATTCTATTTCCAGTAAATATCTGTATATAAATAACATTCTGTTTCCAGTATATATCCGTATATAAATACCATTCTATTTCCAGTAAATATCTATATATAAATACACTTTATTAATACAAAAAAATATTTTATATTTTACAAATACGTTGAATTTAAAACAAAAAAGGTGATGGCGAATTCATTTAAGGATATTTTAAAGACATTCAAACATAGTTATTACTGTACATTTTATTTGGTTGGATATTTACTTTTTAACTGATATGAGATAACGATGTATAATGGGAAGATATTTTAAATGCCATTTTTAATAAAATTTAATTCGAAAAACATGCATAGGTTCCAATAGATTATTCTTTTATAATTCTCTGAATCTTGATATATATAACGTAATGCTGCATGAAACTATTTCCAAACATAAGTACGCAAAATAATTGACGACATTAAATAAAGTATTTCGTTAAGATATGTTATTTATGCTAACCAAGACAGTATACTTCAGTTATATGATTTGATTTCTATTGACGCCATTAGTGATGTTTTGAATGGTATTAAATTACTCACACAATACTGCACCCCTCTAAGACAGCGATAAGTGTACAACGCGAAAATCAGGGGTTCGTTTCCCCTCGGTGGGCTCAGCAAATAGCCGATGTGGCTTTGCTATAAGAAAAGCACGCACTCACACGCAATGCTAAATATATAATCAAAGGTATGATGCGATTATCTCCGGCTTTGAAAAAATAAAGTTCTCGTGTAACAATAATTTTCAGAATAAATGCGGTCGACATTAAAAACTTAAAATCAATTCTGAAAAGAAGCTGCTAGTTAGTTAAATTTTGAAACATATATTTTTAAGAAAGAAAAAAGGAAAATATATTGCCAAATGCTTGTTTTGAATTTCGCGCAAAGCAACACGAGGGCTATCTGCGCTAGCCGTCCCTAATATAGCAGTTTAGAATTAGAGGGAAGGTAACTAGCCATCACCACCCACTGCCAACTGTTGAGATACCCTTTTACAAACAAATAATTGGATTGATCGTCACATTATAATGCCTTCACGGCTAAAAAGGCGGGCATGTTTGGTGTGAGGGAGATTCGAACCCGTAATCCTCGGATTACAAGTCGTGCGCTCTAATCACCTGGTCATGTCGCACCCTTCTTTTATTAATGAAACGGGTGAAATTCGGAGATTCGATACGAGAAGGTTAAAAAAACAGCAGAAAATAAAGGAGTTACAGAGCATTAAAAAAATAGGCGTCTTTTCTTTCTCATGCAATACCAGATGTCATGACTACTGAGGATTAACCATGTCTTTCAAAAGTACTTCCTTGTCTCTTTCTGCTTGTATAGCTGTTTCATTTATCGTTGATTGTGGTAACAATGATGGTACTGAATTGCCTGAATTAAGAAACACTAGGTGCACAAAAGTCCATTATAATTACAACGATGGACTCGATAGGTGTATGGTAGAACAAGATTACTGTGACTCTAGTCCCACCCACATCCCTTCTTATAATAAAAACTGTTGTTAATGTTGAGGTGTGACTGAAAGCCCGTGAACATTTGGTTTGTAAGCTTTGGTCAGTTTCAAATCTCTGTTAATTTTATCTTATTATTGATGCAAAGAAACATTCCTTTTTCACCACAATTGCCTTTAGGTCAAATGTTTTTCTTTCCTAACCATTGCATTCACCTTATGGATGATGGAGATGCTAGAATTGTTGGTATGTTTTTGTTGTTCTAAGGTTCTTCTATGGTTTTTTTGCTGCATCTGTGAAGATAATTGAAGACTTCCTTTGGTTTTACACCTTTTAGTTAAATATTTCACTGTGCTCGTGCTCTTCCTGGAAAAGAACTCTTGACACCTATATATCAATCACAAGTTTATTTCTGGGAGCGTCGTACTTTCGTATGTTTGGAAATATTCGACAACCAAATAAATATAGGTGCAAAAATGTATTTGGAACAGCACACCACTGGATTAATTTATACTAATCGTTTTTTTTTTATAACGGATTAACCCTGCATAACGTTATAATGATTATAAAAAAAAAACACTTTGGGATGTGAAATAAATTGTCATTACGTGTTTGTTATTGTTGCTGTGTATTTATTGTTGTTATGAACTTGAAGTAACTGGATCTGTGTGTTAGTGTGTTTTTCTCTTATAGCAAAGCCACATCAAGCTATCTGCTGAGCTTTTATTTGAAAACAATAACACAAGTCATGTTAAGATATTAAGTCAGTATTATGACTAAATCAGTATATTCTAATAAAATTTAGGAATCTGTTTTCTGCCAATTTTCTAAAAATAAAGGTCTACGATTAACTATTATTACAGTTCTTATTATTAGATACATCCAACGTTTCTTTAAATTCACCACTTTAGTAATAGATTTGTGTAAATCCGTAGACTTGCCACTGTACTAGAGATGGACCAACTAATTAGACCATACAATATTATTACAACCCGTTTCCTTAAACCGGAAGGAAATAGTTATCAACACAGTCTTTAAAATAATCAGTTGTTATTGTTCTTTCTTTTTTCTGGGAATCAACATTATCAGGAAACAAGTCGTATCCCTATTTATGTATCGAAGTATTAAAATATTGTGTAATACCCACGAATTCATTCAAACCTTTACAGATTCACGTATTAATCACACCTTAACTTTACCCATTATGATGCCAACGACTCACATCACTAGAAACCGAATTTTGATAACCGTGGTAGGCAGCACACAGAGAGCCCGTTGTGTAGCTTTGCGCTATAACTTCAAACAAACCATTTATGATTACGCCGATATTATGAAATATAAACACAGAAAACATCTCATTGTAGTTTTAATACGTACAGAGGGTATTTGTAAACTTTATATCATAATCACTTAAGAATACCGGGCAACATCTCTGGTATATGTTATAGACGTATAATGCATTATTTTGTCAATATTATCAGTAATCTGAGTAACACATTTCACATTTTCAAATTTATTGCTTATTTCCAAAGTTCATTCATTAATTTGGATACACACTTGCATACATGTAGACTTATATTCATTCAGGAAACCCTCCACAGCAGCACAGCAGTATGTCTGCGGACTTACCACGCTAGAAACCGTGTTTTGATACCCGTGGTTGGCAGCGGACAGACAACCCATTGTGTGCGTTTGTGCTTAACATCAAATAAACAAATAGAAACAGCAAACAAATTACGTCATTTAAAATAACTTGTACAAAAATAATTACCCTACGTAATGAATAGTTAATCACTTTATATTATGGATATTTCATTACTCTACTTAATGGATAGTTAATTACTCTACGTAATGGAGAGTTGATTACTTTACGTAATGGATAGCTGACTTGAAGTAAGAAGCTAGTAAACACTTTCCATAACATTTTTTTTTGTGAATGAATACCTCATGCACTTTTCACTTATACTTTTACGAGACGCGTACAGAGACTAGAGTGAAAAAAGTTTAGCGACAAACACTAACGAAGGATTTATTCTAGAGTAGAACACGAGCGTTTACTGTCACCAGTGATTGATCATGTCTGTCTCATCCTTACATAAGAAAGATAAGTCAAAGAATGGTAAGTGTGGTTGTTTGTAAAGATTATTCTGATCTTCGCAAGTATATTCAACATGAGCTATTCAATTGATAACATGAAAAAAGCTTTCCAATTGCTCTCTCAAAACATCAGATATTTAATACATAAAATATGCTAATTTAAAAATTAGGAAATTAAATATCTCAAAGTAACACCTCAGGTAATCTTGCTAAATGGCAACTTAAATTTAATAATTCGCTTTCATCACGAGCTACTCTTTAAAATATTACATGTGGGGAAAATTACCTTATTATTTTGATAAGATTCACTTTAAAAGATAATATATTCATATAAATTATTATTGTGCACCTTTCTCTTTAAGCTTCACTCCTTAAAATATCGGCCCGGCATGGCCAGTTGATTAAGACACTCGATTCGTAATCTGAGGATCACTGGCTCGAATCCCCGTCACATCAAACATGCTTGCCCTTTCAGCCGTGGAAGGTTATGATGAGAAGGTCATTCCCACTATTCGTTGGTAAAAGAGTAGCCTAAGAGTTGGCGGTGGGTGATAAATTACGCACACACCCTTGCTAAATGGCAACTTAAATTTAATAATTCGCTTTCATCACGAGCTACTCTTTAAAATATTACATGTAATCTAATGTCTGTCTCATCCTTACATAAGAAAGATAAGTCAAAGAATGGTAAGTGTGGTTGTTTGTAAACAACACTAGAGAAGAGTCTCTAGTCTTACACTTTTCAACTATGGACGGCTAGCGAATTTCTAACCAAACTTTAATATATCGCATGCAATAAAATTTTTATTATACTGTTCTAAATCGAACATATCCTCACAATATTATAAATATTCGACGTCACCTCCACACCTGTGTTTAATAATTATAGACTTTGGGGAGTATTTCCTCATAGCCTATGCTCAATAAAGCATGGAAAAAACATTTTATCCTGTAACACACTACAATTAGTCCTCGAAAAGTTTCAAGCAACTAAAAACATCTCGTGCAAAAATTTAAACTCATTCCACAATGTATCATAAATAGAGAAAGTTTCCTTATGAACCACCCAAGACCAAAATCTCAAAATATTTTGCAAAAAAACGTACTTCTTGATCACCGATCTAAAGTTAAAACTAAAAAAACAAACAAAAAACAATAGATAGTGCAATTCAGTATATTGTATGTAGATCAAGGCTTCTCGCGATCCTTCTATTCAATATAATTTCTCAAGGTATCACATATAAAACAAAACTTCTCTTACATAGTTTGGTTTGTTTTGAATTTCGCACAAAGCTACACGCAGGCTATTTACGCTAGCCGTCCCTAATTTAGCAGTGTAAGACTAGAGGGAAGGTAGCCAGTCATCACCACCCACAGCCAACTCTTGGTCTACTCTTTTACCAGCGAACAGTGGGATTAATCGTAACATTATAACGCCTACACAGCTTGGTATGACAAGGATGCGAACCCGCGAACTTTGGACTACGAGTCAAGTGCCTTAACCAACTGGTCATGCCGGGCCTTAGAGCGAAAATATCAAAAGAAATATGAAAATGCGCGAAACGGTAGCTCGTCATGCGTGATAATTAGCATCAATTCCAAAGTGGAATATTACAAACATTGTCTGAATTGAAATAATTTAAAATAGTTATTTGTACATAAAATTATATATCACATAAAAACGCTCCACTTGCGATATTTTTAATACAAGACATTGAACTACATTAGTTTTGATCGTAATAATAATAATAATAATAAAATAATGGAAAATTTAGTTTTCTCGCTCGAACACTAAAAGTATTTTTATTTTTTAACCTAACGATTCCAGTACGGGGGACTGAAATGATTCAAGAATTTTGCTACTTTATATCAACTGAGAAGAAAACAAGTAATTTTTGAAAGAATGTTTGGATATAAGGAATTTTTATGAACCTCTAAATTAATACATTGAACCATGTCTCGTGTGATGAGTGACACGGGAATTTTGGTCGAGTTTCAGTACAAAAATGTGAATGTGAGAACCATTAATTAGCTAATAGATTAATTATCAGTAGAAGCTGACACTAAAGTTATGTAGTTTACATTTTTCAAAGAATGTTCATTATTTTTAAGAAAAGCTTTTGACATTAATGTTCTTTGCTTTATAAGTTATTATTACAATAAATGGAAGAGTTATAGCCTGTTATAAAGAAAATGGCCTGCTGTTTGAATATCTCAATATAGCGGTCATTGTCTTTGCTATACAAGTTTGAAGTGTTAAACGCCGTTATCCTGGACAACACACACAGAAACTACCAAAAAAAATTGATACATAAGCCATAAATTCTTACAAAAGTTGTTAATAAAAACGACAAGGATTTTTGAAACATTAATATGATTTTACAATTAAACATACTCTTATTAGACATAGAAATCGCATAATTTAAACGTTTGTTTCTTTTAAATTTCAGAGTTACGCGTCTGCTCTGCAACAAAAGTTTCTAATGGTGTCTAGTGTGTGTATTGTTTATTACAAAGCAAGTCACTGGATGCACCAAACATATTCAGAGGACAGCGACTCGTACAATTTACGTGATGGTCCAGTTAAAAATTAGACTGACACACAGTTATTTCTCTTGTGCAATAGTTTTATGTACGTGAGTGACACACTGCAATATACTGCATATATCTGTGGACATACACTTACACATTGTTCTTACTTCCTTTACCATTATCATCGACTGTGTTTGCCTGCAAACATTCGTTGCACTGGCAACAGTTAGAATTAATGCTACGGTTAACAGTTGCAACACTTACTATTTAATATTCAGTGAATTAGAAAAAACTATTTAGGGGTTAGACTTCGGTAATGTTTTATTGATCATTCGGTGTAAGTTAAATTTCTCAATCCAACAGATATGCAGAAATAGCCTGACACATCATTGTGTCGCGCCTAACTTAACAGTGTAACACAGAAAACAAACTAAACATTTCTATACGTCATTAAACATACAGGATCACTACAATAAGTTTCATCATTTGATTTACAACTTTCTTTTCTCAGATTGTTATGTGTGTGTGTGTGTTTGAATTTATTCTTATTATGAGAATTTAATCATTCGTGTATTTCATTCTTTTTTTTAGCATTTCAGAGTTTGATTTGAGGATAACGAGGTTTAGAAAACAGACAATTAAAGTATGTGAACAGTCCGTAGCCCAGGTATGTTGTACACAACTAAAGGTACACTTCTTAATGAACCCCAAAAATTCAGAATCATTCAAAGTACGGTTTACTATGGCTGGGTGGTTGAAGAGCTCGACTCGCAATCTGAGGGTCACTGATTTGAATTATAACCATCAAACACGCTCACCTATTCAGCCCATGTTGTGTTATAATGTGACAGCTAATTCCACTATTCGTTTTCAAAACAGTAGCCCAAGAGTTGGCAGTTGTGGTATTGACTAGCTGCCTTCCCTCTAAACTGTCACTGCCAAATTATGAACGACTAGTTCAGACAGCCTTGGAGTGAAATTCCAAACAATCCACCTAGAGTGGTATGAATTGATTCAACATTGTTTTTTATTGTGTTATAAACACCGCCACAAAATATTTAGAGCAACAAAATAGACCTTTAAGTTAAAACTTCTACGGTGTTTTTAATAAACAACTAATAGCCTTTTTTTTAGAAACACTAAATGAAAGGTTTCAACAAAAGCATTGTACACGGTAAAACTAAGGAGGGGTAATGGTGGTACAAATTACACTTTATTTACTGACCGTGAAATATTTTATATATTTAATAATGTATAGTAAGTCATATAAATTAATTAAGTGTAGTCAGTCGTTTCGTAGGCTTTAATTAATTAGTTTCTTAATTTACACTTTTAATTCATTAAACAAATTCAATATGTGCTGCGCACTCTAGCCTAATTAAATCAAAATTCTCTTAATTATAAGGTAATTACAGCTATAGAATAACAGAACATGGAGAACTTACTTTACTTTCTCCAAACATATACTCACAGTCACATAGGAACGCTAAAAGTCGGATTTCGATACCCGTGGTGGACAGAGCACAGATAGCGATTATGTTATATACAAATTACGGAACGTTTTAAACGGTTATTTTGAAATTGCCACAGACGCATTTACTCAGATTATTACACTAGTTTTCTATACAATATACCAAGAAAATATCATAGCTTCTTAGGAACAAAAAAGGAAAACCAAAACAACATACCTATTTATTTTGACTTTTAGTGGCACATCACCAAGTATATGGACTTTTATGGGTAAAAACCGCGTTTGTAAACTTGTGGTGGGCACAGCTCAGACAGCCCACTGTGCAGCTTTGTGCTTAACTATAGACAAGTACTATTTGTAAAGTACTCTTTTATGGATGAACACATAAGTGTTCCGTGACGATTGTACTCCATCACTAGAATTCCTAAACGGATGTTACCCATTACCACTGTTTGAAGGTAATTTAATCTAAGCAGTAACCTGTATGTGTTAAGGTCAATATAAAAACATAACAAAAGAATCTTTAAAACATGATTAAATCGTGCTATTATACTGAAGTAATGAGAATTTTAAATTATTGGTAACAGGTGTGTTATTTTACTAATACTAAAACCGTTTTATTTTTATTTTCCACAAGACTGTAAACGTCTCTTTATGTGGTATTTGTGTGTTTATTCTAACGACCAACCTTCTTCTGGGAAGGTAAATATTTAATTTTCATTAAAATGTTTTACCACTATGGTTCCCATAGTAATTATTTTAATAGGTGCTTTTAATAAAGTTCCGTTTTTAGCTATAAAATTTTGTTTTTAATACAAAACTACCCATTGACAACCTTTCGTACGGCTTGAAAGAAGCATATTTGTTTAATGAAATGTTTGACCGACTAACACCCTGAATGCATTTCATTTCTCGTGCTAATAATTTCAAAATGTCATGTATCAGTTTTAAAAAGAAGGTAATTTTTAAAACACCACAAAGAAAACTGCTGTTGTGTGACGTAAGGTAACAAACAAAACTGACTGAAAAAAACAACAGATGTAATTACATTAAGTATTTCTTTATCTGGACTGTCGCAGATGCATGAAATCCTAATGTCGATTCGTGAGCACAGAATTCGTGAAGTTCGTTTAGTGATCATAATTTAAAATGCGGCAAACAAAGCTCGTTATAAACTAAAACAACGCAGGACGCAATTAATAATAAAACATTCCAAATGTTGAAAATAATATATTCAACTAAGTTTTATTTTTTGAGACTCCGGGGAATTTTGTAATGTAATAAATATAGTACTAGACTAACTTTTGTACTTTAATAAATGAGATTTGGGTAAGTTAGAAATCATCAACTGTACAGAAAAGAACAGTACTGAGCTCTAGCCTCCACACACAAACACAACTGTGTGATAATTCAGTTTTTGCAAATAGTATGATATGTTTGTTTTTTGTTTTGAATTTCTCGCAAAGTTGCACGAGGGATATATGTACTAGACGTCCATAATTTCGCAGTATAAAACTAGAAGGAAGATAGCCTGTCATCACCACCCACCGCCAGCTCTTGAGTTACTGTTTTATCAACGCATAGTGAGATTATACATAACGTTATAACGCTCCCACTGTTGAAAGGAGTAGAATGTTTGGTGTGACGGGGAATCGAACTAATGTCCCTCAAATTACGAGAGAAGCGTCCTAACCATCTGGCCATGCCGGGCCAGTAGAATATGATTGTTACTCTTGTAACACATGCTTGAGAAAGAGAACGCGAACAGGTTAGGTGTGCAATCACTTGTCCCAACAAGCCCGCTTATTGACGTTAAACAATGAGTGTAAACTGTTTAAAAACGCAGAATCACATACAACACATTTGCGTAGTTACTAGTACGACAATATCGCCAAATTGTTGTTCATTATACACACTTTATACATTGTCAAACAAAGAAAAAATTACGAAGTAAGAAAATCGCTTTAAGTCACTTGTTTTTATTAACTATTTAACCCGGAGTTAAAGAAAGATGGTGTTGTTTACAACATATAGTTTAAAGTATAACAGCTCCCTCTGTATTGATATAATTTATTGTTGTTGTTGTTTTGAATTAAGCACAAAGCTACACAATGGGCTATCTGTGCTCTGCCCACCACGGGTATCGAAACCCGGATTTTAGCGTGTAAGTCCGCAGACATACCGCTAAGCCACTGGGGGGCGATATAATTTATATAAATTTGAAATCAAATGCCATAACAAAATATTTACTAACGTTTTTCTGACTCTTCATATCGGTGGACACAACCAGCAATATGATAATTTTTGTCTAAATTGAAGACATCAAGGAACAATGAGGTTTTCAGCCGCGGCATAACGGCTCATGGAACTGCTCCCAGCTTTTCTTTGATTTTTGTACAAACTTTTAGTTCATTGCTCCGTTATCTCTTGACTGATTTGAGATCTAATTACAGTTTTGGACTGAGGATGCCAAACTTTTTCGATGGATGCACTTGAAACCCCAAGGTCCCTTAGGTTAATTTACTCGATTCCTGCTTAAAACAATTTCAATTTGAAGGTAGGCTCACGAAGATCTTGGTGAGTAATAAAATCGAATCGGTTATACGCCCACCCCCAATGTTTGGTGTTGTTGGCGCACAAGTATTTAATAATAAAACAGAGAAAAAGTTCTCATCGACAAAGGTACTCTAATTCTATCTCAATGAATTTCAAGTGCCATGGCTATTGAGGATTCCCTCTTTTTCTTTCTTCTTTTTTTTCTATAAGCTAGCTTTAAATTTATTTGGACTTATCAATCCTCTGACACGGTATTCGATAAGATATTATACTTACTTTTCTGTTTCTTGTTGAAGGATATTATACTCACTCTATGGTTTTTGTTGAAGGATATCATTTTCACTCTACAGTTTCTTGTTGAAGGATATACTCACTCTACTGTTTCTTGTTGAAGGATATTATACTCACTCTATGGTTTCTTGTTGAAGGATATCATTTTCACTCTATAGTTTCTTGTTAAGGATATTATAATCATTCTACTGTTTCTTGTTCAAGAATATTATACTTACTTTGCTGTTTCTTGTTGAAGGATATCATAATCACTCTGCTCTTTCTTGTTGAAAGATATTGTAATTGCTATACCTATTTCTTTAACTGTAATATATACTGCGTAACTTCGAATTATCTGATACACTGCAAGTACATGAAACATTCGTATAATTTGACAGGTTACGCACCTTTTTATTATTATAAAGTATAGCATTTTTTTTACTTTTAAGAGTAAGAAGTACTTCGCTAAAAGTATTTTGTCAGTACATTTAATTTTAGCTGTAAACAATATTCCTATTTAATTGTCAACAATTATGAATGCATGTTTTACTGATTTTATTAAATAGTGTGCATTCAACCCACACGTAATCGAGATATATATACATTATTTACAATGACTATTTGTAGCTGTTTTAATAGTTCAGGTATTGTTAAGATTTTAAACTTACATATACGCCAGTCCTCTCTTCAACTAAGCTCATAACTTTCTACACCAGAGTTTTGCTGAATTGGCAGATGACAAGACATGTCTACTCTCACACAACAAAAGCTTTGGCTGCAAGCCCAAAACATTATTGAAACTCTATAGGTGGCCAGTTATTTAAGCATAGATTTTGCTGACACTAAGCCAAGCCCATTCCAGCTTTTATATATGGTAAAGCATTGAGTAAAGCTTTCTTTATAACCTATTTCGGATATACCAGTGTGGTCCCTTTCTGAAAATAGATGTCATGTAGATTCATACACTCAATAAATTATGTAAAGAAAGTATTTTCTATCTTAAAAAATATACAGTAAATACACATTTAAATGATTAATTTATACATAAGGGTACGTTTGTCTTGTAGATTAAGTTTTCTTATGTTTTTTTAAACTTATTTACCATAATGTTCTTATATATATATATAGCTTAGAGGCCGTTAATAATTACTGCTCTTTATAGCAGTAGAACGTTAAAAGGTAAAATGATTTTAAATGAAGTATTACTATTAACAAGTTTATGACTCATAGAATATTATGTCAGTAATACTTACTTTATAAATATATATTAATATCCACTATATTACAAAGCAAGATATCTATCTATACAGAGTTTGAAATGATAAAAGCTCTATATCCCGAGCATTTCCGAAAGGTGGACCTTTCTTCTTCATAGCATTTTATCATTTTAAATTCAGATTTGTTGAATCTACATGGTTTTGTGATACCAAGAACATATAGAGAATAAGGATTATAACTTAACCACCAGTTTAGAATATTCGAACGCCATGTTAAGAGACAATATATTACAACATTCAAACACTTCTTATATCGCAGATTAAAACCATTCGTATTTCTCTTAGTTTTAGATATGATCTTGCTGTTAGTATAGTTTGCACATTTTCGTAGTTTTAGATATGATCTTGCTGTTAATATGATTTGAACATTTTCTTTTGTGGCATTTATGTTATCTTCTATAACCTTCTTTCTCGGTCAGTGAAAATTACCTTTTAGAAACATAATATTAAAAATAATAATAAAACACGTAGTGGAGCTTACGACAACTTTGTACTGAATTTCTTTCAACTTCTACCCGGCCCAGCATGGCCAGGTGGTTAAGGAACTCGACTCGTAATCTGAGGGTCGTGGATTCGGATCTTCGTCACAACCACACTGCTCGCCCTTTCAGCCGCGAGGACTTTACATAGTGACGGTCAATCCCACTGTTAATTGGTAAAAGAGTAGCCCAAGACTAGCTACCTTCCCTCTAGTCCTACACTGCAAAATTAGGGACGGCTAGTGCAGATAACCGTCGAGTAGCTATGTGCGAAATTCAAAACCAATTTTGCCCCCCGCTTGTGCAGCGATATGTCTCCGGATTTACAACGCTAAAATCAGGGGTTCGATTCCCTCGGTGGGCTAAGCAGATAGCCCTATGCGGCTTTGCTATAAGAAAAACACAAAAACACACACTCAAAACCAATTTCTACCAACATTTCCAAAACCTTTATTCATCATATAACCACTGATATAAAAAAATATACGTAGTTTTAGTCTTGCATCACTATTTATTAAAAACACGTATACAAGTTCTTAGAGCTTGATACTTTATCGAAACCAGTTCACACTCGCAAAGTAATGGTCTTTATTTTAACAGCTCGTTTACAGTGGAGATGAAATATTACTTCAAGTCGTAATGAATTTTGTATTTCTGCCATGTACCTGTTATAAAAAAAGTATTTATACTATTTATACAAATGCTGCTGATAAGATGATAAAGTAAAATTAATTTCAATTGCTCCACTGTTTCCTGTTTGTCTTTATGATAAGAAAAGTTTATATACAACATCCGGTTTATTATGATAACACGTACTATAATCGGCAGGCTATAGGTATTTCCGGACAAAAAAATTCGTAGCTAAAATTAAATGTCTTTCAGTTCTTAACATACTGTATTCTAAACTGTTAATACTATTTTATGAAAACTCAACGTACTAACCACGTATCGCTGAAAGTTTTCATTGTATATTTTAACAAGCACCACTTCATTTTCGTTTAACCTAGTTTCTGTATAAGCTTAATGAAGCAACTGATTATGTAACATTATAAAGTTAAACCAAACAACTTCAAACTGCCTCTGACCGTATTTCTGTGCTTATGCAAAATATACATATATATATATATATATACATGTGCGTGGATAATTATGTCGCAAACACATATATCTCCAAAACCTCGTCTGTGGTCGAAGTACAATTTGAGCAGAACTATGTGTTCTTAACACAGATTCCACCAGTTTTACGGTTCAATACGTAAAAGCACTTCCTTCATTAATAAAAGGCCCCGGCATAGCCAAGTGATAAAGACACTGGACTCATACTCTGAGGGTCTCGTGTTCGAGTCCCCATCACACTGAACATGCTCGCCCTTTCAGCTGTTGGGGTGTTATAAGTTACGGTTAATCCCACTATTCGTTGGTAAAAGAGTAGCCCAAGAGTTGGCGGTGGGTGGTGATAACTAGCTGCCTTCCCTCTAGTTTTACACTGCTAAATTAGGGACGGCTAGCATAAATAGCGCTCGTATAGCTTTGCGCGAAATTCAACACAAATCAAAACAATCATCAGTAAAATACGTTTAATGTCGTACCCAAACAACCGTATTATAAAAACGTACTTATTCCTGCCAACTTTTAATGGCTAAATGAAGTTAGTAACATAATTTCGATTTCACATGCAGATAAAAATCTATGTTGTGCTAAAACTAATCTCCAATTAATCTTCAGTTTTAAGCCTAGAGAAATATTTGAAAAAAAAAGCAGAAAAAATGTTTTTTACAGGGTGTTCGGAAAGTCACTGTGTAATTTTTTAATCATATTTTATTCAGTCTATTTCAAGCCAGCAACTGATAGCGGTGTTTAGAAACAAAATAAGAAGGATCCAGGCCTGTATTGATGCCAACGAGGGTCATTTTCAACATTGTTTATAATTGTCATTCATATTTACCTCCTATATTCTAAAGGGTGTTCGGAAAGTCACTGTGTATTTACATATTACATGTTTCAATATAGAATACAGGAGATAAATATGAATGACAATTATAAACAATGTTGAAAGTGACCCTCGTTGGCATCAATACAGGCCTGGATCCTTCCTATTTTGTTTCTAAATACCGCTATCAGTTAATGGCTTGAAATAGACTGAATAGACATATGATTACAAAACTGCACAGTGACTTTCCGAACACCCTGTATTTCACAACTCAATTATGAAAAAATGGCAGTGTGGTTTCGGAATATCTGACAGAAATATTTAGGTTTCATGTATCTGAAGTGTGCATGTACTCGAGAAAGTTAACAACGCACACAGTTATTTACGAGAAAGGAGGAAAATACACGTTTCCATAAACAGGAAGCCGGTTGCTTTCAAAGATAACTAACTTTTAGTTGCTCTCTACATAAACACGTTACTACTCGATCTACGAACATTAAGTTTTACGACCGTAGCTTAACGTTGGCTCACTCTGGCTTCCCTTCCGACGACGCCCTAGTTTGTTGAGCAGATGTCTGGCTTGATCTTCCTGGAACACTTCCTAAAGCGTCTGACTTATTTAAATTTCGTCGAATTCAAACCACCTGGTTGTGTTTGCTTAGCAGAGAAAACAAAGAAACGAGTTGTTGTTTTCTTAGTACAAAGCTACATAGGGGGCATATCAACTGTCTCCAACGTGGGGAATCGACCTCCGTTTTTTAGTATTGTAAGTGAGTATGCTCACCGCTAGATCGCAAAAAAATAATCTTTGTAGTATATGTATGCGCATTACTTATTAAATTTCTTAAATAAAAAAGAACGCTTGGAAACAATAATTTTAGATGTCATTACTATGTATTTACATGAAACCGAAAACTTTCCTAATTTTCCCTATTCTCCAAAAAGTTGCGACAAGCCAGTAACAGTTCAGTTAAATATATCACGTCATGTTGAACATGTGTTCCTCGATTATTACAGCAGTATAATGTCACCAGTGATAATAATTCCTATTAAAGTGTCATCATAGGAAACGTGTGTTATTACGTGTCAGAACAACAGTTTCGTAAATCTCGTTTGTTTGTTTGTTTGTTTGTTTCGAATTTCGTGCAAAGCTACACGAGGGCTATCTGCGCTATCCGTCCCTAATTTAACAGCGTAAGACTAGTAGGAAAGCAGCTAGTCATCATCACCACCCACCGTCAAATCTTGAGCTACTCTTTTACCAACGAATAATGGGATTGAACGTACATTATAACACTCATACGATTGAAAAGGCAAGCATGTTTGGTATGATGAGGATTGAAACTCACGACCCTCAGATTGTGAGTCAAGCATCCTAACCATGTGGCCATACCGGGTCCATGAAGTTTGAATTTAGTATCAGCCAATGGTAAAAATTCTGTATTAAGTTGATGACGTCAGAATCAGTGACTGTAGATGGCTGCACTGACGCTGGAAATTATTGTCCTTTGTCTTAATATTAGGCTTAATATGTAATTCTTGGCGTTTTGTGTCTACTAACCCTTCATTCCTTCGCTATAATGGTTCCTTGGAACTACACCCTGTTTTCTTTTTTCTTTTTTTGTATCACAAGCTACATTGTTTCTAGTAACAAAATAACACACTAGCTCTATGTTTCGTAAAGGAAACTCTATAGCGTCATCTAATCTCTAGCACTGTTTCCGCAACCTTTCACAACCCATCTGCTTATGACGCAAAAGGTCAAATCAGACCAACTTGAAGCTGTACCTGAGCCAGTCCCCAAATTTAGCAGCTTCTCAGAGAAACAACAAAACCAATTTATTAACTTCATGGACTAATGCATCAGGGGTTGCTGGCAGAAAAGCTAAGAGGCAAAGGTGAAACAAAAACAAATCCATATAGACTATTGTGATTAAATAAAATATAATATTTTATTCTTAAGACGGCTGATATGAGTATTAAAACTTTACTTAAACTAAAGTACAGAACAACGTTTCGATCTTCTTTAGGTAATCTTCAGGTTAACAAAGTCATCACGAAGACGTAACATCACTCCAAAAGGTAAACGCGCCCGAGTCGCGCTAAACATGCTCGCCCTCCCAGCCGTGGGGGCGTATAATGTGACGGTCAATCCCACTATTCGTTGATAAAAGAGTAGCCCAAGAGTTGGCGGTGGGTGGTGATGACTAGCTGCCTTCCCTCTAGTCTTACACTGCTAAATTAGGGACGGCTAGAACAGATAGCCCTCGAGTAGCTTTGTGCGAAATTCCAAAACAAACAAACAAACCAAAAGGTAAATATTCGAAAAGCGCCATGAGGTAATGTTTGACATTTGGAATATTTAATTTTTTCTCCTATTTTATCTTGATAATTTATACAAAAAGTATTATCAAAACTTTCAGGTAAGAGGCGCTCTTTATAAGAACAATCACGTGGATAATCATGGATTTATTGAACAATAAATCAAAGAGAAAAGTATTTTTACATCCTAAACAAAGTGCTATTAATGGTCAGTCGTATGGTCTGTACGTAAGGGAAGGGTATAAATAAACTGAAAGTTATCAACTAGAGAAGAAAGTCAATGAGTTGGAAATACGTCACCATTAATGACTTCTTGACAATTCCAAATTACCTTTGTGACAGTAAACAGTGGATTCATAGCCTGAACAATTTACATCTTTGGAGTTCAGGTCTGATTATTTTACAACTTAAGTGTATTAAAAGTACTAAGTTACGGCTGAATACATGGCGAGAATTATAAATACCTTATAAAAAATAAACTGAGATCTTGCAAGAATTATCTCAGCCAAAAGACGATGAAATCTTTTGTGTTGAGCCAACTAATGCACGACTTGAATTAAATTGTAATTATTGTTTTCAAACAGTCTAAATATATACATTTAAGAGTAAATCATTAATAACTCTAAATTAATTTAATTTATAATATTTTATGTATAGGCTATGTATTTATTCCTTTAAATTTGAGAGATATAACATTCACATTCACATGCTTAACACATTCGAAATTATAAAAGGAAAAACTTGAAGTAAACCTGATAAACATAATCAGCCGAACTTAATGAATGTGTATTATAGTATCCAGATGCTAACTTTCAAAATGTTTAAGGAAAAACTATAAGTCAGTAATAAAATAAATTTTACGTCACTTAGAAAAATATTAAACTAGTAACTCAACCACTTTATTGGGAAATTTCAAACAATCACTTAATCAACAGGAATAGACTTTAATGGAATAAAAATAAACGTGTACCGTTTCCTTTTTTTTAACCTTTCTCGACAGTCAAGAGACAGAAAATTGAGGAATATGTGGAGACTTACAAGCTGTTTTAACCTATGAGCTCAGGAAATGCTATAAAACCTCAGTAAAAGAACTTAATGGATTGCTGTTAGACGTCCTTGTACACCATTAGGCCTGCGATAGTAGAATAGAGAGCTCGTTTTATTGAAACAGTATCAGCGACTGGAAACAGTCACTGTTAGACTTGTGGGTTGCGATAAGCCTTTCTAGCCGGCATGAAATCTTTCGGCTCACAGTAGACAAGATAAAACACTTCATAGTGAAAGATGGTTATGGTTTGGACCATCTGCAGAGCCAACAAGGTGTTGCAAATATCAGCGCTGAATTATGACATTGTCTGCTAAAGGAAAACGCTCCAGCTTAAATATTATCAGGTTCGGCCTCGTGAAAGCTGTGAAGGCTTTTTTTATTTTGTGATTTATATGAGGAGAAGGCCCTAAATATACCCTGAATCATTCGGGTGAAATCTAAAAGTTTGTTGTTTTGTTGGGAATATTCCAAAGTTTTACAAAGTGCAATACAAAAATTATGGGGAGAATAAAGTTAAATGTAGAACCAGTTACAAAGTTCGTGATGTGTAAGTATTTAACCTACGAAGATTTCTGGCATAGGTTTATTAAGAAACATATGTATATGTAGATGTTTTATTTTTGGATAAAATGATAACTACCCAAGCTTATGAGTATTTTAAGCCGAGAAATATTTCACCACCCAATGGCTCAGCGGTTCAGATACCCGTGGTGGGTACAGCACAGATAATCCTTTGTGTAGCATTCGTGTTTAACTACAAGCAAACTGTTATATGTAAAAGGATACAAGTTATATAAGAAAATAACAGTGAAAGAGAGGAGCTGAGAGAACGACACAAGTATTATCTTTAAGTGAGTAAACACAATTAGTAAAGATATGCTTCATCGAAACATTTATGCATGATATAAGGGCGAGCATGTTTTAAAATAAAAACATCTATAACCAACACAAATGTACTTATATAACAGAAAAATAACGTAATTTAATAACTGATAACTTTTGAAAAATGCTACTTTTGGTGAATCTCTCAGATTAATTCATCAGCTGTTTTACACAATGAAACATGCGCCAGGCCTAACTTTTTACTGATTTATGACACGTTTTAACGATCACATAGAAAAGATAATGCAGTTATTAAAATAGCATTTAGAGCTAATTATTGGTCAGTTGCTTTACAAAGGGTCAACAATATGTCTGCAGGCTTATAACGCTCAAAACCGGTTTTCAATACTCATGGTGGACACAGCACAGATAGCCCATTAATTGCCTGGTAATAAACACAGTATATGGACTCACTATTTATAAATATAATAAAACACAATAGAATGATGTTGGTGAGCATAGTTTTATTGCTGTGTTTATTTGGTTTCTTAGTATGTTGAGTTTTTGTTTAGTTTCATGTTCTGAGTCCCTAGGAATGTATAGTCCAGTATAGGTGATTTTTCGGTGGATTTCTGTTTTGAATTATGTGTCGGTTCTTATAATTTTGAGGTTAAGAAATGACATTTGATTGCTTTCCTCCTGTTCACATATGAAGTTAATGTTGGGATGTATAGAGTTAATGTGATTGAAAAAAATAAGTATGTGTTCTGTATATCTGAATCCCGCAACCGTGTTATCTACATATCTGTATCAGTACAGTGGTGGATGTAATGCTGTGTTAATTGCTTGTGTTTCAACTTGTGTCATAAAAATATTGGCTAGAACTGGTGTTAGTGATAACGCATTATTCCATGTACTACTTGGGCAGGTTAGTGACAACGAAAGTGCAACAAAGTTACTTTCCTAACATCTCGGAAATCAAGTAACAAAGAGATGGATGTACATAATATTCAGAATAAAAAAGTAAAAAAGTAGGGCAGAACATAAAAAATAAAGAGTGTACTCTGATTAAGATGTATGTTGTGACAGCACTGTAGCTTTTAACGGATCAGTCTTGATTATCGAGGCCTAGTTGATTCTTGTGTTTATGAAAAAGTATAGAACTACCTATAATAATGCTAGAGATTCTCATCGATAGAGTTGTTTCCGAAACAACCACCTGTTACAAATAAATTTGGCCCGGCATGTCCAGGTGGTTAAGGCACTCGATTCGTAATCTGAGGGTCGCGGATTCGAATCTCCATCACACCAAACATGCTCGCCATTTCAGCCGTGGGGCCGTTATTATTTGACGATCAATTCAACTATTCGTTAGTAAAAGAACAGCCCAAGAGTTGGCGGTGGGTGGTGATGACTAGTTGCCTTCCATCTGGTCTTACACTGCAAAATTAGGGACGGCTAGTGCAGATAGCCCTCGTGTAGCTTTGCGCGAAATGCAGAGAAACAAACAAATACATTTACACTACAATGGTTGCTGATAATTCTAACATTTTTCTACAAAACAAATAACATTTGAAAAAACAATGCTACAGCAGAAAAATTTCATAGAAGATCTCTTGAGCTTATAACTCAACTAAATGGTCTTCAAATACTGAAGTCTCTTACACATTGTACGTAATATGTATTATAATATTTTAGAATTAATAACCGATATAAAAAAGACACCTTACAGACGCAATAATGAGTAGCGTATAGGTTTAAACTAAAAGTCATGCCACCATCTATTGGAAATAGATATGTCTAGAAGAGACGTTTCGGTTTGGTGTTCACAGTAAACACTTAAGGGAGTCAATAATTGTGTATCTTACCAAAAGTTACTGTGATATCAATGTCTTTGCAACATAATTAGTGCTGTTTTCAATTTATGATTTGCAGTCAATTACTTTAATGTGGGACAAAAGAAATATATCGGTCGTTCTTAACTACTTTTTAACTTTCAAATGTATCTCAGAAAGGCTAGTATGGGTATTAACACTTTTATTGATAAACATAAAACAACGTTTTGACCTTCGTAAGTCATCTTCAGGTTATCAAAAAGAGTTTGCAACTGACCGTTGCCGGACACATGTCTTAGAAACGAGAGTATAAATGGGTACATGACTGTATGGGGCGTTGCAGTTGGATGTTAGATTATTAATTAGTATTGGTATAAAGATGTTCCTTTATATTGGTTTAATTTTGGTTTTAGTTGCTGTATAAGTGGGGCTTCTTTAATTTTGCGTTTGTTTATATTTGTTTCTCTACTTAGTATCTGTGTTTTCTACGGTTATGTTGTGTTTATTTGATTCACAGTGTTCAAAATCATGTGATAGTGTTTTTTGTGTTCTTTGAATATATTTTCCATTTTTCTATTTGTTTCTCCAGTATGAAAGTCGTGGTAGTTGTTGCACCGTATTTTATACATTATGTTGGTGTTGTTTGTCAGCGTAGTTTTTACATAGTATGGACTTCAGTTTTGTACCTGGGTTTTGAATAAATGTGGTGTTTACTGGAATGTTGTGTTTTGTTATAAGTTTTTTTTCCAAATGTTGGTTATTTTTTCGCTGACGTCGGGAACATATGGTATGCAGAAGTATACAGTTTTGTAGTTTGTTGTATCTTAGAATTTACTGTTTGTTTGTTGTTGGTCTTGGTGTGTACTTGTAATTTTTTTTACGGTTCCTTGCGGAAATTTGTTGCTGTTGATGAAGTGTTGTTTTATTTGGTTGATTTCATCGTTAATTTTATCGGGTGAGCATAGTTTTGTGGCTGTGCTAATTTGGTTTCTCAATATTTTTGTTTCGTGTGCTGAGTTCCAGGGAATGTATAATCCAGATTGGGTAATTTTTCTATGGAATTCTGTTTTGAATTGTGTGTTAGCTTTACTGATCTTGAGATTAAGAAATGCTATTTGGTTAGTTTTTTCCTATTCACAAGTGAACTTAATGTTGGGGTGTAGTATTTGTATCATAAATATATTTGTACCAATATGGTGGGTGTAAGGCTTGATCGCTTGATATTTAACCTGTGTCATGAAATGTTTGCTAGAACTAGTGACACGGAATGCCCCATACTTACGCCACTTATTTTAGGTAGTTTTGCTTACTGAACATTCAAAGAACAAAAACAAACACCTTGACACGTTTTTGAACATTGCAAATCAAATAAATACAACATAACCATAGAAAACACCCAGATATTAAGAAGAGAAACAAATATAAGCAAACGCAAAATCAAAGAAGCCTTACTTATACAGCAACTAAATCAAAAATTAAACCAATATAAAGGAATATCTTTATACCAATACTAATTAATAACCTAACATCCAACTGCAATGCCCCCTACAATCCCTTACCCGTTTATACTCTTGTTCCTAAGACATGTGTCTGACAAAGGTCAGTTGCAAACTCTTTCTGTTCACCTGGAGATGACTTACGAAGGTCGAAACGTTGTTTTCTATTTTTCAATAAAAGTGTTAATACCCATACCAGCCGTTCTGAGATACATTTCTATATCAAGTGGGTTTCTCGTCATCAAGAAATCTTTCAACTTTCAGTTTAACAAACAGAGTAACTTTACTAAACTATTGTCATATTTCTGATTTCAATCTTTTATGGTGTAAACATTTTAAATTATTGGAGCACTCTTTATACGGTCCACAAATTATATTATCACATCTCTTAAAACATTTTTATAGTGCTTATGGTATATTGCCATCTTTCTTATCTCATGTTTGGTTTGTTAGTGTTGTTTCTTTTAGTTCAAAGCTCCGCAATAGGCTATCTGCGTTTTGTCCATCGTAGGAATAAAGCTCCGGATTTAAGCATTGTAAGTCCATAAACTAGCCAGCTCATCCACTGGACAGCTTTTACTTTTTTACAGTCTAGATATTCTATTCGCATTCTATTACAATATTTCCTATCAAACCTTTACATTCCATACTTTTGTAATATGTTCTATCACATCTTTACAGTCTTAATAGTGTCGTGTCATCTTTCTTATATCATTTTTGAAGTGGAAACATTTTATTTTTGTTTTTCCTATGGACCTTCATAGTCCGTTCTTGATGACGAGAAACCCACTTGAAATAAAAATTTATCTCAGAACGAATGCTATGGGTATTAACACTTTTATTGATAAATATAGAGCAACGTTTCGACCTTCCTAGGTCATTTTTAGGTTAAGAAAAATCAATAAACGTGTTAATACCCATACCAGCCGTTCTGAGATACATGTATTACATTGTTATCTCTCCTATAAATCTTTTTAGCCCACCTATTATACTGCCATATGTTTTATCCCATCTTTATAATCTGCACATTGTATTATAATATCTCTTATGACATCTTTATAGCACACATATTACATTGTCATATTTCCTTCTTCATACATTTACATTCTTTAAAAATCCTTATCTTAAATTTTGAGTGCTATTTTAAGCCTCGTTTTTTAACATAATGTCTCGTTTAAAGTTTATCTTAATTCGACAATAGCACATAATTCTGAATGGGATAACATTTACTTCTCTACAAAATATTTGTTTCACCTTATCTGAAATATTGAAGTCATCACTTTTCTCTAATTGTTGTTGTCTCTTCACTACAGTCATTTCTACAATTAGTGTAAAATATTGTCAATCAGTTTACCTCAGTTATTATCTGTCGTACATTATATGGAATATTACGTATGTAAAATATAAAAACGTTAAATTTCACAATAGAGTGTGTGTTTGATTTTTTTGTTGCTGTATTATTTTGTGATATGTTAGTGTGGGGAAGTTAAGGACCAATAAATAATCAGAATAGCTTGTACAGCTTGTTTCTATTGAACATTTGTGCTCTCAGATTTCTGTAAAAATCGGTTCAATGAAGCAAACAGATCTGGGTTTGTGATGTCCCCTATTTAAACCACATCTTAATAAAACTTAAAAAAACTATAGCTAAGCCAAAATCTTTAACACTTTATTTATAAAACATGGGTGTTTAAAGACGTTTGACTTGTGTGTGTGTATTTTTATAGCAAAGCCACATCGGGCTAATTGCTGAGTCTACCGAGAGGAATCAAACTCCTGATTTTAGCGTTGTAAATTCGTAGACTTACCTCTGTACCATCGCTATTTAATATCTGGTGCTCTGGATAGTCAAGATGCTAAAATTTGTGTGTGTTCATTCTTTCGTTTCTTATAAAAAAAAGCGTAGAAAATGTGTCGTACATAGATCGCCATAGAAGGCTCTAGATATACAACACAAGTCTTTCATTTATGTGTTGTTGTTGTTGTACGTAAAAAAATTACGTCTCAATTGCACTCTCGTGGTAGTCGTAATTTAGTCGTAATTTGTTCTTAGTCACTCTCTATTACATTAAGTTATAGTTTTAAAAGATTAACATTAAATTTAACAAACAATACATACTAAGTATCACTTTTAATTAACAACCTAGAAAACCAAGAACATGCTATTTATTTTCGTAAATGAGACAGATACAGACAGTATCCGGTTTCATTAGTAAACTCGGTTTCCATAAATTTCGGTTAAAATTATAACACAATATTATATATCATGTGCTTACGAATATCCGTTAACCCTATTTAAAAGTTCAGTTGTTTGGAAAGAATATTGAAAATTAAAGCCACAACACATTTTTTTTTAGATAAATAAATGTTAACCATCTCAAGAAATATTGCTTCAATACTTGGAGTAACAGTTCGTTGGACGGGTAAAATAATAATTCGTTGATAACAATGGATAGAAAATTGTGCTACTATTTCATTTTTCTTAACAAAATAAACATTACAGGTAAGATCAAAATACATAAGTGTTTCAGTTCCAAACAGAACGAATAGCATACCGTTTTCAAGAATTCTAACAATAATGGCTACATAGTTCATTTTAATCCTGATGGGTATACAATACGGGTATTTTTCCAATGCCAGATGGGGACTCAACCCCCGCCCTCACTTCTTGATTTCCCTCGTGCTCTCCTATATCATTATATCAAACTTCTTGCTAACTGGTCAAGAAATGTACAAATGTATAAGCAGGCCTGACGAGAGAGGGGTCAGAGGGCAACAGTCCAAGAGCCGAGGTCAGTTACAGGACTCGGGAATATATGGGATAAAGAATACTGTGTTCTCATTTTCATAATACACTTAAGGTAAAATCGTGGTACTGTGGGAAATCGCTTTGCCTCATAAAACGAACCTTTTTATCCAAAAATGTAAATTCTCAAACACATTTGGCTTCCGCCCTCCAGAACAATTCTTCATACGCCATGAATGTACCGTGAATTTATGAAGATGTGCAATAGATGGCGGTAGTTATTAGAATTTCTGATTGGAGCTTAATTTTTTTTTTCTTTTTTGTTATAAATAAGACCTTGAAGATGTATGCAGATAAGGATCACACAATCAACAAAGTGATTTACTTTTTCGTTTTCTTTTGTCTTTTGAGAATTATGGGTTAGGTCAGTGAACATTTGAAGTTCAGGAACAATTGCTAATAATTTATAAATGCTGAGAAGTGAAAAACGACCAGTCTTTTTAACATTCTAAGAAGGTGCTACTCCTCACTTGCTTAGTAGTGAAGATGCATAGTGTGCTTAGCGACATCTATGAAACTTGAATCTTGGGCTTCCGGTGGTACAGCAGTAAGTTTACAGACTTAAAGAAGCTAAAACACACGGTTCTGTTGTCTACAACGTCCACTGCACAAAGCCAAATATGGTTTTGCTGTAAAACAGACGAACAGAAAACCTCGAAAATACACGTGCTCAATTTTGTCTACGATGGTGTTAATAAATAAAACACAACATGAGATATAAACAGAATTACCTAGTTTAAGGGGAGTTCAATGTAATTCTTTGTCTCGAAGCTCAAAAACTTTATCTGAATACTTAATTAAATAAACGCATTATTTCGAGCATTGCTGAATAATATCCTTAAACAGAAATTGTTTTGTTTATTGTATGGGAATGATCACATAAACATATCGTTAGAGTGCAATGATTCTTTAAAATAATAAGCATTTCTGTACATAAATCTATACAGAAAATACAAGATGAGTCTTTGACTTCATACCAGTATTTTAAACCTGAAAAATATTGTAAGAGAAACTAGTTTGCTCAAACATCACAAATAAGTTGAGATAAACTTCGAACCTGCTTATTTGCACGTGACAAGCAAATAAAATAAACTTCTAAAAGTCATCTGATAAATCTAATTAGACATTTGTTTAAAAACAAAGTAATCAAAATGCAGTTTAAATTGAAACTCAATTAATTATTAAGTTATTAGCACACCGAGATAAACAGCCCGACATGGCCAAGTGGTTAAGGCGCTCGTCTCGTAATCTGATGGTTCTAATCCCCTTCACATCGAATATGTTCTCCTTTTGAGCCGTGGGAGCTTTATAATGTGATGGTCAATCCTATTATTCGTTGGTAAAAGAGCAGCCCAACAGTGGGTTGTGATGACTACCTACTTTCACCTCTTGTCTTACACTACTGCAGTAGAGACGACTAGCGCAGATAACCTTGGAATAGCTCTGCGCGAAATTCCAAAACAGATACGACTGGTACAATCACTGCCAAATGAGAATTTTTTTTAACTAAAACTTTTTTACCGTTAAAATATCGTCCTTCATTTGAAATAATATTTAATCAGTAAATAAATGAAAAAACATTATTAAATAAAACAATGTTGAAGATTAGAATTCTTAAAAAATGCATAAGGACACAACGTTTCTTTGTTTTCCAACATATCTTACATTGTTGTGAATTAAAGTGCTTGTTTGTTTGTTTGTTTGTTTCTTTGAATTTCATGGCCGAGCGCGTTAAGGCGTGCATTCGTAATCCGAGGGTCGCGGGTTCGCGCCCGTGTCGCGCTAAAACATGCTCGCCCTCCCAGCCGTGGGGGTGTATAATGTGACGGTCAATCCCACTATTCGTTGGTAAAAGAGTAGCCCAATAGTTGGCGGTGGGTGGTGATGACTAGCTGCCTTCCCTCTAGTCTTACACTGCTAAATTAGGGACGGCTAGCACAGATAGCCCTCGAGTAGCTTTGTGCGAATTCCCCAAAAAAACAAAAAACAAACCTTTGAATTTCGCACAAAGCTAATCGAGGGCTTTCTGTACTACCCGTCCGTAATTTAGCAGTGCACGATTAGAGGGAAGGCAGCTAGTCATCACCACACACCACCAACTCTTGGGCTACTCTTTTACCAACGAATAGTGGGATTGACAGTCACATTATTACGCCCTCACGGCTGAAAGGGCGATCATGTTTGGCGCGACGGGGATGCGAACCCGCGACTCAATTAAAGCGCTACTCATTAAATTACAGAAAACGAATATTACTCATACGCAAATCACATGATTTTACTTAGTTACTAATAGTTACAAAATATTAATAAAAAAAACATAAAACCCAAAAGGTAGTATAATTAAAACCATCTGAAAGTACATTGTTAACTTTATGAGGTATTGTGTTTTGCTTAAACGCTTTAGTACACAAATTTATACTTAATAAAAATTATTTAAAAGACACGAATGGTTTATTTAATAACAAAATACTCGCATTAAATAACAGGGACAAACTATCTTGTTTATTTCAGGGTTACGTAATTGCTTTTCATTCTGTTTCATAAAATGTACAATATCGACGAAAAAAATCTGCCAAAACCAGTTCCAATATCCTGGTATGACTTGTTCCGTTACCTTGACATTTTGTTTATAGGAAGGATATTCTCGCTACAGGTGATTAATGTTTCATAATTATCCATCTTATTCTTTAGCCATTATAATTCTATGTATTACAAGCATCCTCTGCAGATGTATAGATGTTTTATGTCATAAACCAAAGTCAAAGTCCATTAAGACATTGAGAACATTTGTGCAATTGCATCTTAAGCAGCCATGGCTAGTTAAAAAAATGTTTTTGTTTTATTACGGTTTTGTGATAATCAACAAAAAAATGTTATTTTGTAAAAGTTAGTTCATTAGAAAAGAACATTGAAAATACTTTGAATTTTATTCAAATAACCTGCGTAATTCCTACGTTTTCGACTCGGCATGGCCAGGTCGTTAGGACACTCGACACGTAAGATGAATGTCGCGGGTTCGATCACCGTCACAACAGACAACCTCGCCCTTTCAGCCGTGGGAGCGTTATAATGTGACGATCAATCTCCCTAGTCGTTGGTAAAAGAGTAGCCCAAGAGGTGACAGTGGGTGGTGATGATTCCATGCCTTTCATATAGTTTTTCACTGCTAAATTAGCGACGGCTAGCGCAGCTAACTCTTGTGTGGATTCGCGCGAAATTCACACCAAATCTCTTGTTTTTATTTACAAGTTTAAATTACTTGTGTTTTATTCTTTGTGGATTGTATATAACATATAATTATTATTTGTATTAATACATTTTTACGATATTTGTACTGAGATTTATATTTCGATTTTGTTTATAATTACGTACTTTAGAAATTGAAAAAAATACGATAATTCGTGGGAGGTTGAACTTTAAATATTTATATATATGTTTAGTTAACTTTTATGCAGAGGTAACAGGCATATATTAACCAACAACCTCTGCTAGAAGTCTGTCGCATAAGTATTCTATTCTGAGAGAGATTCTGATATTTTGTTTCTGTTGAGGCCTGGCATGGCCGAGCGCGTTAAGGCGTGCACTCGTAATCCGAGGGTCGCGGGTTCGCGCCCGCGTCGCGCTAAACATGCTCGCCCTCCCAGCCGTGGGGGTGTATAATGTGACGGTCAATCCCACTATTCGTTTGTAAAAGAGTAGCCCAAGAGTTGGCGGTGGGTGGTGATGACTAGCTGCCTTCCCTCTAGTCTTACACTGCTAAATTAGGGACGGCTAGCACAGATAGCCCTCGAGTAGCTTTGTGCGAAATTCCAAAACAAACAAACAAACAAACAAAGTTTCTGTTGAATGTTTACTACCCAATTTGATAAACTGATATTTTTGTGAATGTAACGATATCGCTTATGTGTGCAAATTTTTCTAACGAGTTTCGCTTGTTATTTTTTATTATTCGGAATAATACTTCAAATTTTAGGCTACTTAACAAAATATAAAGAATTTATCAATGCAAGTTTCAAAACTTAACGGACGTTCTCTAATATAACGACTCACGAATGAATGTAACAGTCCCTTGCTTGTAAATTAGATTATCTTTCATCTAGAGAACTACCTCAAAATTGGCTTAGCTACTTGCTAACCAGTTAAGTATGTGACTAGTTCTCTCGTCGTTTGTTAACAAGTTAAGAAGATGACTAATTATCACGTCGTCTGCTAACCAGTCAAGTAGGTGACTTATTATCTCGTCGTCTGCTAACCAGTTAAGTAGGTCACTAATTATCTCGTCGTCTGCCAACGAGTCAGGTAGGTGACTAATTATCACGTCGTCTGTTAACCAGTCAAGTCGGTGACTTATTATCTCGTCGCCTGCTAACCAGTTAAGTTGGTGACTAATTACTCGTCCTCTGCTAACCAGTCAAGTAGGTGACTAATTATCTCGTCTTCTGCTAACCAGTCATATTGATGACTATTTTTCTCGCCGTTTACTTTACTCTAGATTTTTTATGAACATTAGTTGTTTTTCCCTAAACCTTGCGAAAATTCGAAACGTCATTAAAATTTACACCATAAGGAAATTTATAAGCGTTAAGTGATTTTATTACGTCACACTAAAATTCTCTATAACTAAATTCAAAAAGTGATTTTGTTTCAGTAAAGTAACGGTTAAGATTAAATTAGTAATTAATAAATTTGTACCAATAAATTTGACCTTGCACATTACAACATCTAAATAAAACAACCCTCTACCATCTCTTATTGCACGTGTTTTTGTTTGCTTGTTTTGGAATTTCGCACAAAGCTACTCGAGGGCTATCTGTGCTAGCCGTCCCTAATTTAGCAGTGTAAGACTAGAGGGAAGGCAGCTAGTCATCACCACCCACCGCCAACTCTTGGGCTACTCTTTTATCAACGAATAGTGGGATTGACCGTCACATTATAACGCCCCTACGGCTGGGAGGGCGAGCATGTTTGGCGCGACTCGGGCGCAAACCCGCGACCCTCAGATTACGAAGCGCACGCCTTAACGCGCTAGGCCATGCCAGGCCCTATTGCACGTGTTAAAATTTTAATATACCCTATTTGACGACGTACAAATTTACGCGGTATATAAGTCAACTCTCTATTTCCGATTTGAAAAAAATAAGTTCAGATTTTTATAGGCCTGTATATAAGTCTATCCGCATTTGATAATTATTCTTCTGTAAACGGCCCGGCATTACCAGTTGGTTAAGGCACTTCACTCGTAATCTGAAGGTCACGGGTTCGAATCTCCGTCGCACCAAACATGCTCGCTCTTTCACCCGTGGGGGCGTTATAATGTGATGGTCAACCCCACTGTTTGTTAGTAAAAAAGTAGCTCAAGAGTTGGCGGTGGGTGGTGATGACTAGTTACCTTCCCTCCAGTCTTACACTACTAAATTACGGATGGCTAGCGCAGATAGCTCTCGTGTAGCTATGTGCGGCATTAAAAACAAACAAACACTTTGTAAAAAAACTTCTATGTAAATATTCTCCTGCAAAAGAAAAAGTTTAAAGAACCCACAGTATCCATTGGGTATGGGCCCGACACGGCCAAGCGTGTAATGCGTGCGACTCGTAATCTGAGGGTCGTGGGTTCGTGCTCGAGTCGCGCCAAACATGCTCGCCCTCCCAGCCGTGGGGGCGTTATAATGTTTCAGTCAATCCCCTTTTTCGTTGGTAAAAGAGTAGCCCAAGAGTTGGCGGTGGGTGGTGATGACTAGCTGCCTTCCCTCTAGTCTTACATTTCTAAATTAAGGACGGCTAGCACAGAGAGCCCTCGAGTGGCTTTGTGCGAAATTCAAAAACAAACCGTTGCATATGAAGAACTAACTTTGAGACTCAGTTTCCATTCATTTTATAAACCAGTTTTTCATTCGTAAAGTCAAGGATTTTTATTATTTTCTTAGCTGTACATGCCTCATCACAGTTCGTTCTCTGCAGTTTGTTTGTTTGTTTGTTTTTCATTTCGAGGTAGCCGTCCCTAATTTAGAAGTGTAAAACTAAAGGGAAGGTAACTAGTCTTCACTACCCACCAACAAATTTTGGGCTACACTTTTACTAACGAATAGTCGGACTGACAGTCTCTTCATAACCCCTAACGGCTGAAAGGGCGAGCATGTTTGGTGTGACGAAGATTCGAACCAGCGACCCTTAGATTGAAAGTGAAACGCCCTAACCACCTGGCCATGCCGGGTCCTGCTCTCTGCAGTCGTAAGGAGTGTGAAAGTAAGCAAATTGAAAATGCCTTATCAGAATTGCCTAAATTCTTGTTGAAAATTTAATTTCCAAAGTTAGTGATGCGGTGAATGAATTGAGAATGAAATTTAAGGGTAAATATTTTGGTTTCAAACTTCGTTTTCTACATTGTCAAATATCTTTATACTACATGTGAGGAAAGCGAAATTTGTGCGACAAAAATCAAATGTCGGAGCTGAAATATATGTCAAAACTGATTTCGAAATTAAGCAGGATTAAATATGTGTCCGTTGAAACTTTCGGTTCTTCAAATAATCTGGAATTTCAACATCAGACGTGAACTGCCAGCAGTTACTATTTAAATCTTACCCTTGAACAACACGAGCACACGTGGCGTCTGTGACCGATAAGACTAGATCTAACGAAACCAGACAAAAAAAAAAAAAAAAAGACAGAGAGGGGGGGGATGAGAGAAAGAAAATAACCCGACCTTAGGAAACAGTCTGACATATTGGTTTTTAATTTGAAAATAAAATAAAATTATAAACTTGAAATAACATAGTATAATACACGAATAAATTTATTTCTCAAAATAGTTTATAACAGTTAAGCTTATTTTCGCAGATCTGAAAATTTCTTTTTTCTTTACGTTTGATTATTCTGGAACACTGAATATTTTAAAATTTTATCAGTATAAACCAAAAGAAACTTGAGAATGACGTCACAGAGTCTATCAGTTGTTACCTGAGCCGTTACTTGACACAGATATTCTTCAACTGATTGTCACCAAACGGAGCTAGTACTCTAAGAACGGTCCGGTATGGCCAAAGGGTTAAGGCACTCGGCTCTTAATCCGAGGGTTGCGGGTTCGAATTTCCATCACATGAAACATGCTCGTTCTATCAGCCTTGAGGGCGTTATAATTTGACAGTCATTTCAACTATTCGTGGGTAAAAGAGGAACCCAAGAGTTGTCTTACACTGCTAAATTAGGGGCGGCTAGCGTAAATAGCCCCCGAGTAGCTTTGCGCGAAATTCTAAATAAACAAACTCAGAATATCTCGAAGAGTAACCAAGAGATTTATCTCTCTTCTCTCTGTACCACTCCTGGGATCCACATATCTTCCTGGTGGGTATATTTACTAAATTTGTTAGTAATTCTTGATTAATTATCTATTTTCTTCGAACTTTAAATTCATTACTAGCACGATGTGAAACTCAAGTTTTCCTGGTTATCTTATGTTAAAATAAAAGACGTGAAAATTCTAAACGTCTGTCACCATACATTGGCAATACACACAGAATAACGTATATCAATTCTAGAATATGATATAAAGTATTTTAATAATTAGTTCATTAATCAGGCAGGTAAAGTTAGGAAAGATAGAATTTTGTTCTCTGTTCAATATTTTTTATACCATTCACAAAGAGTTTGTCAAACGTTAAAAGGGATTCTTTTTTTCCCTTCAGAAACAACCAGTACAGAAGAACTATAAGTTGTCGTGACAAAAGATAGAAATTCCGTGCAGTAGATAATTTTACCCAACTGATAGCAAGTTATAACAGTCTTATGTCGTTACCGCGTGCGTTTCAGTATCTTTTGTCGTTCTTCCATTATTTGCCAATAATGGGAACTTCTATTTTAAGAACTATGAGGCAATCTTTGCTGTCAATCTCTAGATCTCTCTATATACCTTCCAACCAGAATGAAATAAAAGTAAAAACAACACACAGCAAAGATTTTGGCTGCTTTCAAAGGTTCTAGATCACGTGACTAAGACTTGCTTGTCCTATAAACGCGAAGCTTACTTACAAAAGTCGAGTTTGCCAATATGTTCGCCAGACACTGAAAGGTGTTTTCTTGCTGTTTCCGTCTATCATATTCTTGTAATATCGTCGAATGGGCACGGAGCGCAATAGAGTTGATTTCTGAAACTTGTTTTCAGAGTGAAAGCAACTACCAGCTGCCAGTGCGCTTAGGAACTCGAAAGCGATTAACTGTCATTAATTTCAATAAATTTTTGTCACATGTGATAAAAATACAAATTGTTAGCAGGTTGTGTTAACGTTAGTTCCTACAAACGACATCAAACATATCGAATTAAATTGAAAAGCATAATTCATGTTCATCTGTTTCTCATTAAGACTCGGAAATGTCTTACACGCGAAACTGCAAAACTATAGTCACCACCAGTTCTTCTATTAAAATAAACACTTGTTCAAACATTTCATTATTTTCCCGATTTATTTTCAAGCGTTGGAGTTCATAGATTTTAGTACGTTAGCTTAATATTTTATAATTGTTTAAACAGTGAAATAAAATCTTCCAGATTTCCTTCTCTCAAAATACTTTTCAATTCTTTTAATACTATACTTCATCAAAATATTTGGTTGTTTAGACTAAAAATGTCATTCTAAATTACAACATTCAGTCGAAAAGCCTACATTTCTCTCAGCATGTGTGTCTTAAGAACAAGAAGTATGACTTAAAGATGCGAAACTAAAAACTAGATTTTAAGTTTAGACAAATTATTCTTCAATTTGTTTTGAAGCCTAACTTTTATTTCAAGAACAACTTACCAAAACTGGACAAACTTTCACCTATTGCTATCAGCAAGAATAGATATCGATTTTTGTCTTTCTAATCAATTTGTTGATTGAAATTCGATACAATATCTATACCTTTTAAATTCCAAAATAACACTGGTGAGAAATACTTTTTGTACTTCCAATGCTAAATCTAAATACCTAAATATTAAAACAATTATCAGATACTTTTGCACACAATTATGTACAAGCATTATAAACTCTAGAAACGAATGTACCTCATTAACATAAGTTTGAACGTATTATGAAACTCAGTATCTAGTACATGTTCATTTGCTTCAAATTCCACACATTAGTCATTAGTAGTGTGCAAACCCATTAAGAAAAATCAGTCAACCTACTTTTATTTCATGTAAAATAATATACTAATATATTTGGCCTGGCATGGGCAGGTGATTGAGGCACTCGACTGGTAATACGAGGGTCGCGGGCTCGAATACCCGTCACACCAAACGTACTCGCCCTTTCAGCCGTGGGGGCGTTATAAAGTTAGGTCAATCCCACTATTCGTTAGTAAAAGAGTAGTCCAGGTGGGTGGTGATGACTAGCTGCCTTCCCTCTTGTTTTACACTGCTAAATTAGGGACGGTTAGCGCAGATAACCTTTGTGCAGCTTTGCGCGAAATTCAAAACAAACCAAACTAATAGATTTATGGCAATAATAAAATAATCATTTTAGCAAATTATATATGATATATACTGTTACACAGATAACTGAAGCAGAAACAACTTAATAAGATAATTAAAAATTTAACTTTTACATTCATCATTTATCTGTCCATTTACTGAGCTATTCTGGAATATGCATATCTTAAAAGGTTAAACCTACGCATAGATATTATAAACTTTTACATTTAAAAAGAGATAATGTTATCATTCCGGAAAAAAAAAGCTACATTTTTATGACGAAACAGAAATATAAGATTTAGTGTAAAATTCTATATTGAACTTATGCTTTGTTCATGACAATAAGCAAATTCTAATATTAGCTTTACAAGCCCTGAGGTTCATTTCAAGTTTTAAAGAAATTATATTGAGATAATATTGAGATATATTGTTCACTATCTCAGATTACTGTATTTTTATCAGTTATAATTAACCATTCCAAACCCAAAGCACAAAAAAGTGTTAAATTTTTTTCATTAGTGAATGGAAAAATATAGATTCAAATTGCTATAATATATAGTTTTCGGCAGCAACAACCAAATAATAAAAAATTTACGTGCCATGATAATTGCGCTATATATATCTTATAGTCTGATCAACTGAAAAATAAAGATAGAAATACTGTCGTTCACTTAATCACTTTATTTATCAATTGAAATTGAGTAACTAAAAATATTTGCATAAAGTCACAGAGACACGATAATATTTTCTCTAGGGATCTTGAGTAACATTCCTTTTATATGTACGTTATTTATCTGATTATGCAGTTTCGCCAGTATTTCCATTTTAATTTTTGAACGTCTTGTTCTCACGTGGCATCCTTCGTTTCTATGCTTACTTTTATACATTATATGTTTTTGGCGGTTCACTAGTTTTTTTTATTTCCGCTATAACAAATGAGTAAAGTTGTTAAACAGCGTAAAAGCTAAAGATATTTTTTAAATGTCTAAAGAAATAGTCACCAAATTAACCAGGGCCAAAGGTGTTTTGGCAAAGCTAGACAATCTATAGACGTGTACTGCTTATTTCCAGTTAACATAAAAAAGTATCAGCTTCGTTTAGATTAATTGCTTTTGTTCTCTAGGGTATGCACGTTCTGTCAAGTTTGATTTTGAGCTACTGGAGGATACGGTCTCTGTAGTTTAAGATAAGACTCAGGCTAGCTTGTAAGAGACTGCGCTTAGCAGTTCCCCATGTGTCACATCTCCCGCCTGAGCCCTTGTTTAGCTGGAAATACAAATGTGATGTATGATTGGTTGTGGTTACTCAGTGCGCTTATCCTGTAAGTTTGGGAATACGATGTTAAATACACGCGTGCATTTACGTAATCACAACTATCTTTATTTAACCTATTTCTGTAACATTACACAATAATCTTGAATAAACTAGTTTAATATTAGTTGTATATAATGAATTAGTCTAAAATATTAATTGCATATAATCTAATTAGTCTAAAATATAAGTTATATATAATCTAATTGGTCTAAAATATTAATTGAATATAATCGAACTAGTGTAATATTACTTTTTTTTAATTTACTTTTAGAGTTAATGTGTATTGTTTTTTTTTTAAACATGGGAATGAATGATCTAAGAATGTTTACGATTTTTCTAACAACTACAGTTACATTTCTAAATAACTGCGAACAATAATTTTAACAGTTCCTCCCAAATGCAGTAAGATTTTCAAATATTATACAATTGGGTGCTACGGGTTTCAAGCATGTTAAGTTATATTTTGAAAAAAATAGGTTTATGTTTCTATGAACATCAGACTGTTTACTCATTTCTACTCCAAATTGTTTAACGTTAATGCTGTTTAATTTACACGTATTAACTTTACTCATCGTTCGAAAAATCTTCGAACTAGTACGTTAATTTCTTTAACTCTAAAATGAGTCAACGGGGAAGGAAACGTTAAAAGCTATCAGAACTTCTGAGTAAAAGATAAACAATGTAAATAATATGAGGACCATACTATATCTGCTATATTCAGTGCCGACGAGACCTTTCGTTCGATACCTTAGTTCATCAGACCGGCTGGGAAATGACATGTATAGTAGTGGTCAAGTCTGTTTATGTCATAAATTACTTGAACAAAACCTGTGTCGGTGTGAACTAGATCAATTGAAAGGTTTAGAGAAATATTTCCATAAACAGTTCCAAAATAAAGAAAACATCGTGACAGTGTCGGAGAACCGTGGTTGTTTTGCTTATCAAATAACCAAGACGGGATCTTATAATGTTTATAAACTGATCAACGCTCTAAAAATAGCCGCTGCTAAGAAACCAAATTCTTCTCTTAATGTGAGCTTCCCATAAAAAAAATGTTTAATATTTAAACACGAAAACTACTGTGACTTACGGCATGGAAAACAATGGTTAATATAAGCTGTAGCGGCAAATTATTAAATGTTTCTAATTAATAAGTTTAAGATAACATGAAACTCAAAGATATAAATACGGACACTATTAAATTTCAAAAATATACACTGCTTTTACTATGATTTGCTCATAATGATGGCTTTTAATACATGTAACTCACAATAATAAGATATTTATCTGTCTTTGAAAATGAAGTTCTGAGAGTTCTAAAATGTTTCCATAAAGTCAATTAAAATATAATATGTATCACTTTGTGTTTCGTGCATTTTTGTTTAATAGCATTTACGCAAAACATAAAAATATATGGCTTTTATGTGCTGAGTGGTTCTGGAAATGTTAATACCAAAAACACGCGCTCTGTCACAGAAATAAACTTAAATGTTGCATTATGAGACGAGATCGTTACACGCTAGCCAGTTAATTACTTTTTATTTAATAAATTTAATATTTTATTCATAACTGGTGTTGTAATTCACTGAATTTCAAAACAGACGTGAAATAACGGTCAAGAAATCTCCGTACTTAATTGTTACAGTAAAAACAGAAGAGAAAAGCGTTCATCAGCTCTGAGAAATAATGCGTATGTGACAGTAAATCACAATAAAACAGTCTCATTTAGATCACAGTTTTCTTAACCGGCCCACGCTCGGGCCATTTTATCTCAATGTGTTTCATAAAGGATACGTCTTTAGAAAACTATACACTGTTCTACAAACGACCACTATCTTTTTGGACTATAAATCTTACCAATAAAAGATGGGCCTGAATTAGCCTAGTGATTAGAGTACTTTGGTTGTGAAATTGCTGGTTCATAGTTCGCAGTAGCTGCCACAAAAAACACGCTCCGCACTCCGGAACCATGGATTCCCTGTATGAGTGACGGCCAAGTTCTACCTCTGGATTAAAGTAATCCAAAGATTTACAATAAGCACTGTTGCTTTCCTGCCTTCGACCTAATCTATCAACTTAAATTTATTGTGGGCTCTGCAGAAATAGTCCATCGGGTAACTTTAAGTAAATCTTCTGAAATAAACAAACAAAGCCCTTTTGGGGGGGGATTTTTAACACTGTGGTATTTAAATATTTTATTTTTTAAACAAGCATGAATTTATAAAAATTTCAAACCACTCGAATAAGCTTGCATAAGATTGTTTGTTTGCTCATCTCAGAGTTTTCACGCAGAGCTATGCAAGGGCCATGTGAGCAAAGAAGTCCCTAATTTTGAATCGATTAGAAGGGAATTAAAAGGAAAACAGTTAGCTAACAGGATCTTTCCTACAATTCTTGAAATGTTTGATTTGATGGAATACTAAGATTTTATGATCATCGTTGTAGCACAGTCATTAGCCCATTACTGCGGGAATTATTCTTCTGGTAAGGAGACGCGAACCATGAATCTTCAGTGTATATTCTCGTCATCCTAACACGCCCAATTCAGACTTTTAGATAAAAAAAAATATTTTGTAGGATAACAGTTGTTATGATGAAATATGAGGTGCTTGATTTGTTTAAGACACGCGGGTATATATACATATGTATATTCTCGTATGATTAATAAGCTACAAAGTTAGCTTTTCAAAACAAATCTCCGATTTTTTGACAGACTTTGATTGTGTAATTAAATAATTGGTTTTACTGTGTTTATGCTTATTAATAAAGCTGTAATCTAACTTTATATACAGATTCGAAGAATTTAGTCAAATTAATACGAATACTAGACTTTCCTAATGCAGTAATTAATTTGACTAATTACAAAATGAGTAATTGCCCTTACCTTTATAACAGGCTCAAAGCAGCCTTCTGTAGGGCGGTTGAAATAAACAAAAAAGTAAGGGCGTGTATCCGAGGGGCTTTCTTCGACGACCACGTAATGGTTGCCATGACAACAAAAGACAAATTCGGTATCTTGGTAACCAGCTCTGTACGTCACACCTGAGGAAGCAAATATATAATATAACATATCGAATATAATACTAGCATAATATTCACTAATGGTCGAATGGATTGTGAACATAGTTTATCTTAAGCCAAATGTACAGTCATTTTAATTTAAAGCATCGAAAGACGAATAAAGAAGTTCAATCACGATGAATCTAAATACGATTTGTTCCTTTTTTTTGTACAAAGATGGTGGACATGGCATGAGTGGCAAATAACACCTGACGTGCAGATGAGGTGAAGCGATTACATTCAGGTTTTATTTTCGATTTATAGTATCTTGCGAACTCGAAGCCTTCAGCACACGTTGTATCTTTACCAGTACACGTGCTCTTCGTATCCAAGAACCTGGTGAATCTTTACTTGAGCAACGCTGACTTTAGTGCTGATACAAAATGTTAAATCTGCCGGAGCAAAGAGACTCATTAGGTCTAACCTATGTGATTAAATAGTATTTCAAACACTTCGTTTCAATTACGAGTGAAACTAACCTAATTTTGAAGTGACAGGTTAAAAAGGAAGCAGTTTGTCAACACCACCAACTATCGAGCTACTCTTTACTGAAGAATGGTGTGATTGACTACCACATTAAAATGATCCCAAGGATGACAAAAAATAAGCATGTTCAAAGACGGGATTCAAACTCGTGAGCGTCAGACGGAGAGTCGAGTTGTACCTTAATCTCTAACCCAGACCATTCGTATTGTTCGGCTTCCACAGTAAAATGCTAAATGTCTCCGCCGGTACAGCCGTATGGCTACAAATTTACAACGCTAAAATTAGGGGTTAGATTCCCCTCGGGGGGCTCAGCAGATAGCCTGATGTGGCTTTGCTATCAGAAAAACATACATACACGGAATGCTATTTTGACACTTTATGACATTTCCCTCTGATTGAGGGAAAGTGTCATAAAGAAAGAACCACAGTCACCTATAACTTAACTCGTTAAATACTTGTTATATAGCAATGTATTAGTAATGACAAAAAAGTAGTGTCTTGAACACAGATAGATATACAAAACTCTAATGAAACTCATGGTTTAACGGAAGATATGCGTAAAAAGGGTAAACAAGATAGGTAAAGTAGCTTACATGGGATTTACATATAAGTATTGTGCGTATAGAATATGTATACTCACAAACAAGCACGCGTGCATACACAGCTCTTCATATATAAACCAATGGCGTTAAGGCGAGTAATATTATTACGCACTAAAGCATATGTTTATACACGAGTGGCTGTATTCCACGTCAGTATTACTGTAATTATCTATACGTGAAACAACCATCTTATGAGCGTCACCAGAAGATAACCAAGATATTTTCTGTTCCTTCTTAGAGAAAAACTTTCAGAACAACAATCTTTTTGAAGAAGACATTTAAACAGATACTTTTAAGACTTCTGAAACAGACTGTGGTGTAGTACCTCAACGTATATATATATATTTGTATGTGTGTTCTTGTATATATATATTTGTATGTGTGTTCTTGTATATATATTGCGCCTACATGTATCCGTGAATTTATATGAGACTGTTCAGTAACAGACGAGGCAAAGTGTGAAATGGTTGTGTTGATAAAAGAGAGATTATACACTGCAGGGTCTACTCATAGCAGTGAAAAAATCTGTTATGGTTGAAAAGGTCAGATTTATATGATGGGTGTTTACTGTAGCAGTGTCGTCAATTGCTGAGGTACTATTCTGTTGATAAAGGACAAAATTCTTCGATGCTGAATCTGGATTGTCATTATTGGCAACAGATAACGAAATTAATTTTTAAAAATTAAGAAAAATAAGAATGATACACGGAGGAAAGAAGACAGACATTAGAGTCTAGGTAAGAAAAACACGCGCACACTTAAAAATACTCCAAAAAGAAAACAAAACTATAAAATTTAATTTTAAAACCCTGTTCTTAAAGTTTAAAATTACAGTAAGAATATACACACCGTTGAAATGTCACGGACACGGCACTGATGTTATATAAAGATTTGTAATTCTAAATATAGTTATTTTAAATTAAAAGCCTGTTCTACTGATACATAGAAAAATCACTAAAACAATCGTGCATGCCATTGCACACCATTACATAATACCGGTTGTAAAGTTTAGTATGCAGTTAACATTTTCGTGGGGCCTGGCATGGCCGAGCGCGTTAAGGCGTGCACTCGTAATCCGAGGGTCGCGGGTTCGCGCCCGCGTCGCGCTAAACATGCTCGCCCTCCCAGCCGTGGGGGTGTATAATGTGACGGTCAATCCCACTATTCGTTAATAAGAGTAGCCCAAGAGTTGGCGGTGGGTGGTGATGACTAGCTGCCTTCCCTCTAGTCTTACACTGCAAAATTAGGGACGGCTAGCACAGATAGCCCTCGAGTAGCTTTGTGCGAATTTCAAAAAAAAAACAAAACATTTTCGTCAGTAATTCGTGGCATTCACAGCAGTGTGATGTAGAGAAAAGCAAAAGTTTTACTAGGAAATCAGTGCAGATTTTATATTGTTTTTTTTTATTTAATCTGTTAGACATCCAGATTATTCTGAAGACAATACTTTGTTGAGTTTTGTATTCTTCTTTTCTTTGGAGAGGGAGATTGTTCCCCATAATGATTATGATTACAATAAGAAAACATCCCTAAACTTTTAAAATCAGATTTTCCTGATGGCTTATCTAAAAACCTTGAAATCCATATGTTTCTGATCCTATTTAGGTAACGTTTATGTAGAAGAATTATTTTACAAAACACACACAATGATATATGTATATGTATAGAGAGCTATAAATAAAAAAATAGAGTAAATTTAAATGAAACTATATCGTGGCGTTAGTCTAAGATTAGCACATTTACGGGTATCGAAGATATAAAACCCAAATGTTGGCTAAACGTGACATTTAGCAGCAATTCTTGCTTGATCCAAATTCTACAACAGTAACAAATAAATTTGGCTCAAAACATTTTAATTTTAGGATCAAATGCCACCTAAGGTGTTCATAAAAACCTTTTTTATGTTTTCTCCTACTTGTGTTTGATATTAACCCACACTATTTCAATAAACCACTGACATATAAGAACAGTTTTCTAACCAAACCATCATGTTGTAACAGAATGAAACAAAGGCTCAGTTAGTAGTTCCATTTAATGAACAATGCTTACTGGAAACATATTGAACGAGTAAATGATGGTAAAATTAATTGACATTATTATTGTGACTTAGCTTCGAACAAATATGACTACTGAAAATATAATCAATTTTTCAAACAGTTTTTCTTCATTTGTCGCCACTCTCGATATGATTTAATAACTACTAATAGAGTAAATATTGAAAGTTGACGTATTACACGAGATTATATCTTCATATATTAAAAGTTTAACGTTCTTGCCTTTCCATAAAAAAAATAGAAATAAGTAGCTAGCAAAGTACATAACAATTTTCATCTTCAATAAACATAGAAATCATTACTTTTCCAACAAACTTCTATACACGACTAAATATATATAAATGTGTCTTACTGAACAAAAATAAAAACAGTTAGTGTTTTATTTTTATTGTCCAATCTAAAATTGTTTTAATAGTTAAATATATTATTTAAGCTCTATATCAAAACTTAAATATTCGAGATTGTTTGAAAAATATGTTATTTTAATTTTTATTCGCTTGTAAACTACAAGCTGTTGTTTTCGTTTGCTTTTTTAATGACAATTTTTGTAGTTAATTTAAGGTAAGCCTTCGTCATCTATACTGGCGACTGGGTTGTAAGACGTTTCAACATCTGTGTAACTGCTTTCATCTGTTTTAAACATGACCATCTGTACACTGGTAAGTGAAATAAGCCGTGTTATTTATTTATTATTGACCTACATCAGAGACTGCAGTTTGCTCCTGGTATTATGAGAGTGTCGGCCGCCTAGAAGATGTAATAGGCAACACCATAGCTCAGTTATTACAGTTAAGTTATAAGAGTTATTACAGTAACACATTTAGAAGTTTATGTATAAAGCATCCTAATTTACTGGTCTAATGATAAAATTAATACCGATTTATTTTGATTACTTATTACGTGTGTACATTCTGGACGTTATATATTTTGTTTAGTAAATGTCTGTTTCCAAGTTCAATAAAGATAAATAATCATAAATATTAAACTTAGAGAAACAAAAAAGCTTGAACCTGTATGAAAATATGTAGTCATTATTCAATAACTCATGTACAACTGGAAGTAGTGACATTATTTCGTATTTATATAATAACTGTATTCAGGCGTTCTATTATCATTTAGTGAAATACACATCAAAACGTCTAGACAAACAGCAACACGTATCACAATCTGAAATATCGGTTTCCTAAGTATTTACTTTTCTAAATACAACAGATGTTCAGAGCAGGTTGGATGTAGTGTAACAATAAAAGGATACAGTAATAAAACAATAATATATAACAATGACTTAAGCTATATTTTTCAATGTCCTTTATATTAATTTTATTATCACTGGTGACTAAAACATATGATGTATCTAACATATTTATTGCTATAAATATATTTTTCACTGAGAACGTGATTTATGGACCTAGGACTAAGCTGACCGCATCTCTTGGGATATTATATTCATCCCAGCTTAAAACATTAAAATAAACTGAACCGAAATGACAAAACATTACATATTTTGTTTTACCTTTCAATACATCTGATTAGAATGATATATTAAATTAGTTATATTCATTACTGGGTTAATTTTTAGTTCTGATTGTTTATTTGTTGTTAAGAGCAGCTCTACACAATGGGCTTTTAACCCCATGTATTATACGAGGACGTCCACCAGAGTAGCGTTTGGGATTAGACTTCTATTGTAGAGCTCTGATCCTCAGCAGTTCACTCTCAAAGATACAGGTCACAAGACTTTCAAATTGTCTACGTTGTGTTTCCACTGATTTCGAATGGTTATTTTTTATGCCTCTTGAATTCATCGTTTGTGACTGTTATGTCTCTCAAATAAATTATCCTAGAAACGTTACTAGGGTATCAAAACCCTATTCATAGCGTTATAAGTTTTCCAGTGCAATAGAGTCACTGAAGGTTTAATATGTGTAAGCAAGTTGCTATAATCATAAATTAACCGTAAAGTAAGTCTAATCTACAACATAACTTACATCTAGTGCGGCCCGACAGGTTGTTCAGGTACTCTACTCATAATCCGAGAGTCGCGGGTTCGAATCCCCCTCCCACCAAACATGTTTACCATTTTAGGCGTTGGGGTATTATAACGTTATGGTCAATCCCACTATTCGTTGGTAAAAGAGTACCTCAAGTGTCTTCCGCTGCTAAATGAGGGACAGCTAGTGCAGGTGACTCTCGTGTAGCTTTGCGTGAAATTAAAAAAAACTAGCAACACATCTAATGTGAAAAAGAGCAAACTTTTCTACGAAACCTATAAGCAAATGAAAGAATTCTGTGATACAAACAACTATTTTAAATATATTTGTGAAGAATTACAACATTTAATAAGGTTTATATGTTGTATATTACTGAAAAAAGCCGAACATTGCATATTAATCCTACAAATGTTCCAATAAATTTTGTGCAAATGAGCCTGGAATAAGCAGAACTACAATCCGCAGCAATTGCGCGTCAAAAGATTGCATTAGGCCACTACATCACAAAATATACACATTTCTTAATATTTCTTTTTACCTTTGGGGGAAAGAAAAGAAATATGAAATATTATAATTAAACAGTTGGTAACTCTACACCAAATAAAAAATCAGGCACAACCAAAGTTACTATAGGTTAAGTTAACAAGGACTTAAAAACTTGCATATATTCTACATCTAATTAATGGAGGGAAAAACAAACTTAAAGCTGTTATCTTTTCTCTACCTTCTACATTGAGGTATATTTCATGGCCATCTTGAATATTTGTTACTTTGAAAAATTATTATTGTTAAATTATTTACGCCAACTTGATGTAATCTGTGAAACAATTTGCTTACAACTGATTGCACATTTTACTTGCTGAGTACAACACATTAACATTAATTGACTTAGGATCTTTGTTGACTCAGTAACCTATCTGCTCTGAAATAAATCATCAAAGCTACAAAGAGAAAGAAAATTAAAATTATTATTTGCTTTGTGATAATGACATCTAATTTTTAAACGCTTGTATTAAATGTACAAGTTTAAAACTTGTCTAACTTTGACATCCTTAAAACTAAGTAACTATGTTGTTGTTGTTGTTTTGAATTAAGCACAAAGCTACACAATGGGCTATCTGTGCTCTGCCCACCACGGGTATCGAAACCCGGATTTTAGCGTGTAAGTCCGCAGACACACCGCTGAGCCACTGGGGGGCAAGTAACTATGAATCACTAGATTTTTGAAAAGAGTATTACACCATGTCTTGACACGAAATGTTAGCTTTAGAGTCTCTCTATTCTGAAATATTAAAAAACGAACTATTTTACATTTCATTATAAAAACGACAATTAGAAATTCCTCTACAGTGATAATGAAGAGATGACTTATAAGCGTTTATTTGCATTTATCAGGCAATTGGAGACAAAGGACTTCTTTCTAAAAACATTGTTACGCCCTCTGTTAAAACTAGCCTTCGGGTGTGGTTGACTGACGTTTCTCGGTGTTAAGTTATTCGCTTCAATGGCCCTGAACTTCAACTCTGATAAATATGTTCTGAAATCTGTGAGAAGTACTAACATTACTGGTTAAAATAAATTATATTTGTACATAATGGAATTATTAGTATTCTAAAAGCTTTATTCCTCAACTGATGTCCTTTTGACAATGATACAGATATTTAAAAAAGGAAAATCAGAAAATTTTCATATTTAAAGAAAAGGTAATAAGAGTAAAACATTTTCAAATAGCCATTACACGAAAATTAATTTGTCAGTTATATTCATGTTGTTTGTGTTACAAGTGACAATGTCTTAAATTGTGGTATCAGCAAGTAATTATTCGTGTTGTTTGTGTTACAAGTGACAATGTCTTAAATTGTGGTATCAGCAAGTAATTATTCGTGTTGTTTGTGTTACAAGTGACAATGTCTTAAATTGTGGTATCAGCAAGTAATTTAAACATGTGTGTGAATAAAAAAACACCGTAGCTTCTAGGAGACATCAAAACTATTTAATGCTACTAATTATTTGTAAATTTCTATCTTGATGGCATCATTTAAGAATAAATAGACCTGTCCCAGCAACAACAATAACTTCTAGTAATGTGTTTTTTTTTCTAATTTTTATTTAAATTAATAAGTTAAGCATTATTAACAATGTCATAAGAAAGGTCTTAAAATTTCCAAGGCAAACATTATCGAATAAGACATCGAACTCAACCAAAATAACCAAAGAAAAGGTGCATAATTTTGTCAACCGAGTAATTTTTACGCACTTAAGTTAATATTTGTTAACTGTTTTAATAACATCATAGTTTATGAGAAACTTACAGATCTATTAACTTCTAGCCATTTAACACTACAAAAACAACTATTAATTAATGTAAGCAATGGAAGAAGCATTTACTTAACCGACAGTTGATTGGACAATTTTTTGCATTGACGAAGTATTTACAAACCTTCGGCAGATTATTTAAGAGTATGGACAAACTGGCATAAATACGAAAATGTTTTAAGACTCGAATTGTTCCTTAATTTCTGTATTTTAACCTGATATAAAAACTTGAATTTTTACAGTTTTCCCTTCTTACAAAATAAAGAATTTATCTTCTTACTTATTAAACGTATGAAATGAAGTTAAGCCTAAATTTTTATTTGCAACAAAATACAAAAAGTCTGAAACAATACCGAAACGTATAATTGATCTTTAATATAGTAAAGAAAAAAAAAGCGAAATTTTGAAGTACATCGGAAATTTGCTTTAAATCCCACAATTTGTTTAAAGTATTTTCTAAATGTAAAAGCATGACAAAAATACAGCTTTCAACTAACATTCATAATACGTGCGAAACTAGGCCAGACGTAGACAAGCGGTTAAGGAGCTCGACTCTTAATCTGATAGGCGTGGGTTCGAATCTCCATCACACTAAACATGCTTACCCTTTCAGCCATGGGGGCATTATAAGGTGACGTTTAATCCCACTATTCGGTGGTAAAAGAGTAGTCCTTGAGTTGGCAGTGGATGATGAAGACTAACTGCCTTCCCTCTAGCCTAACACTGCTAAATTAGGGACAGCTAGTGCAGATAGCCCCCGTATAGCTTTGCGCGAATTTCAAAACAAACCAAACCAACATTAATACAGTAGAATTGTTTATTGGAGTCAGGATTACGAAAATATGACAAATGTGCACAAGCTGTTTGCAGTACTTAACACAGATTATAGATATTTGACTAACATGTACACCGTTAGTAAAAATACCAGTAGTTAAAACATGTTGAATAAATAACAAAACAATGTGTTAGTTTTCATAGACAATAATACAGTAAAGAAACGCTAAATCATTAAATTATTCTTTTCGTATATTCCACAGAAGAAAAAAGAATGATCGTGAAATAAGAGAAGAAACTTTAATGGTTAAATATTCGCTTTACAACAAATTGCAATCAAAACATTATGTCGCAGAAAATAAGGGAATAAAAACAGGGTTTAATATCCAGAAGGGCATAAAACAAAGTATTTGGATGAAAACTGTGTGTATTGTTATGTATTAGCAACAACCGATAACGAAAAATCCACAGAATAAAACTGAAATTGATTTCAAAAGTTAAGCCTCTTAAAACCATACACATTTACATTATATATAAAATAGGCAAAAAGAAACCGTCTGTGTGTTCAATTGTACTATATTGAAATGAAGACTTGAACCATGAACTAGTAGATAGAGCTCACGCTAGAGTGCGTGCGTTTAGATAGCATCATAGGGCTATTCTTTAGGTTTGGGAAGACTTAGTTCCTGTCACGAGTAAATAAAAACGATAAAAATTACCACTTTTATGTTTTCCTTACTCAGGTAATCCAAATCCATTAACTGAAGTTATGTGAATACCTTTAAGTTAAGAGAAGATAAACAAATGATAAAGTTTTAATTAATTTAATCAATTAAGACCATAATTTGTATTTAACAAAACCTATTAAAAGTTGTAATGGACTTTTGTTAAATAAATAGAAGTCAGAACGGTACGAGTACAACAAGTAATTTACTGTATTTTGTAAACTTATATTAAAACAGCTGCTACTAAGCTTTCAGAACAGCCTAAAGATTAATGTGTTAATTACACTACTTGTAGTCATTTCTGTATCCTATAACCCGGAATAATGCTTTGAAGTAAATCAAAGCCCATGATGCTTATGTATTTAAAATGCTAAATATCGAGTTTTCGATACCTGCGATATGCAAATCATAAATGACCTGTAATGTAGCTTTGACCTCAACAACAAAATAAACCAATAAACTGATGGTATAAGTTTTGTTATAATTATATTAAAACAAAATAAGCTAATATTATCGGGTAGATTAATAGTATAAAATACTGTACCTACAAAAGGTTGTGGAAAATCCATCAAGTAACCCATGTGTGCAAACTTCTTCTGAAACTTACACAATTTAAGCTATTGTATAATTTCCAACTATACATAGTTTATGGTTATCATTGCAATACGTTAATGGATATATGAGCTAAGGTCGTTAACAGTTATGGATTTTATTAACTTATTATTAGTTTAATGATAAGAAGTAGAATTTTTGAAATATCTTAGTGTATAATTATGAAATATTTGTATTTAAACTAATTTGTAAGAAGCCGCTTTATAAAGGAAAGATACCTTAGCAGTTTCCATATGTTACTGTCGCCAGGTCATTATTGTTTTCTATGTGAATTGTTAAATAAAAGACAACTTAGGTGTTACAAGTCCCTTGTTTTGTTTTTGTACATTACGGAAAATTTGTCTTTATCTAAAGCAACAAAAAGTGAACGTGAGCTTAATGTTACTCTTTCTTCTCCAATCTTCTTTAAACTTGTTTAATTTAGGAAACATTAGTATGTATAAGCGGTCCTTCCTTCCATCCCAAAGTGCTTTGAACAAAAAGCATACCTCTTCTGTGTCGAGTTTTCACATTCAGATATTTGTTTTAGGCACGCCTTAGTCGTAAAGACAGGGTTGTGAGAGGGAGTGTCCAAAACGCTCTGTGTTGACTCACTCAGAAGAACATCCCCAAAAGAATAATTACCTTCCGGACCACTCGAGCGTAAAAGTTTCATATTATTAAAACTTATACGTGCAAAAAAATAAAAATCATAGGCTTTAGGTTACGTCAATAAAAGAAAAAATAAGGAATAACAAGTTATTGAAATTTAAATTGTAAAAGCAATGACTCTCAGACGTCGCTGTTTTCTTTTTCGCAACTAACAATGGCCTAACATTGTTGTGAAAGGTAGAAAACTATCTCACACTTCATCAAAAACAGCTTAGATAGGTTTTCGAGCAATGAAAATGACTTTTCGAATGTCAGCAGTTTGTGTACGTGAGAAGAAATTGAAAAGCTTGTGAAAAAACTTTTCCACTAGAAGGCGAATCTTAACGGTGAGTGTAAAAAAGGTCAATGACATATAAACAGTGAAAATAATCTTCTCAGAGTTAAAAAAGTTAGTTGATAAACAGAAAAATAACAATCGTTTTTCGTTATGGAGAAGATAGCATCGGTTTTTGTTGTTTTTTTCCAAAGAGGCTATGGTAAGTGTATGGACTTACAACGCTGAAATCTGGCGTTCGATTCCCAACGAGTGACACAGCAGATAGTCCAGTGTGAATTCGCTATAAAACCCAAACAACCCTCACTGAGCATTACAACCTACTTTTTTTATAAGATAACTGTATTATGGTAAAAATAATTTAAGTTTTTCATTCAATTTTAATCTTAGAGTAGTAGAGTACATATACATGTTGTGTTCCCATATAGGGTACATATACATGTTGTGTTCCTGTGTAGGGTACATATACATGTTGTGTTCCTGTGTAGGGTACATATACATGTTGTGTTCCTGTGTAGGGTACATATACATGTTGTGTTCCTGTGTAGGGTACATATACATGTTGTGTTCCTGTGTAGGGTACATATACATGTGTGTTCCTATTCTTGTCGCATGCAATGTGTACATATTAATTAAAATTAAATTTAGTTCTAGTGATACTGAATGATTATTAAGACAGACAATGTAATATAACAAATATATATGTTTTTATTCAAAAGAATTTAAGCCCTTGAGGTAGCTTTGTTTATTATAGAATTTTAACCCAGAGCTATACAAAGGGCTGTCTGTTCATAACCATTTCTAATTCTCAACTGGAAGCACAGAAGAAAAGCAAGCTAGTTAAAGAAAAAAAACCTACCGCCAACCCTTGGGCTATTCTTGTTCGACCGAATAGTGGGACTTAACAGTAACTCTTACAATAAACTCAAGGATCCAAACTGATGTATTATTGTCAATAGGACGCGAATAATGAAGCCTTGGGTTCACAGCCTGAGCATTGACTAACCACAAGGTCCACAACAAAAAACTATCCCGAATATCTATTTACCTAAGAGCTATATTCTAATGAAAGCGTTTGGCATTACTTATGATATATGGTATTTCCAAATAGAATTACATCTTATGCAGCAAGCCTGCTTAACATCCAGGTTAAATTACCCACTGTTCGGTTATAGCTATCCTTAACTTAAAACTGCTGACAGGGGTGAGGATAATTACTTAGCAGCACTCGTCGTTCACAGGGCTAATATTACCTAAAGAGCAGAATTAATTGATACTTTTATGACGCTCAGTTGTAAGTGCATGCGAAGAATGTTCAACGGCATATCGCCAACTCATACGCAGCCCGTATCGTTAACCTCTAAAACACGCTAGTCTCCATAGTTTTTAATAAATGTAACGAGAAATATCAACTTTTACCAAAAACGTGATAAACAAATTACAACACAATATGTTTGTTTCAAACGGCAGACAAACTTTAAAATTAGATTCAATGGGGTAAAGACTTACCTCCCACAAAAAATAAACTTACAGTTTGTTAGATACCGTAATAACTTGAACAATTCTCCAAATAATTTAGAATCAAGTTTCCTAGTTTTTAATAAATTAAAAAAACAACAGCAGCTTTAGAATAACATCATGTAAATCACATTACCTGATCAAAAGTATTGAGAAATGGTGTGCACAAAACCAATACGTAAATACAATGTAATGAAAAGATATTTAAAACATGAAAACGTCTGTTTATTCTGTTCAAGGCATGTCAAGATCCGTTAGATTTGGCATTATACTGTTACTCTTAATGTGTCGTAGGAGGAGCAGATGAAAACAAAAATAATGTGCTTAATATTCTTGTTCGCATTATTTGTTTGTTTTTTGTACTTAAGCACAAAGCAACACAATGGAATATCCGTGCTCTTCCCACAAGAGTATCGAAACCCGGTTTCTAGCGTTTTAATTGTATATTTAATGTCAAACACTTTAATAAAACACGTTTTATATTCATTTGTCTGTTTTAAATGCTTCATTTGTTTGCTCCAGCTATGAAGTTCTTGTTACACTTATCACTACTTTAAGAAAAGATATCCGTACTTGAAATTTAAAAAAAGGAAAATCTCAAAACGTAAGCGTATGAATTGAACAAAATCTACTCACGACAAACCTGTTGTGATCTAATACAACAATTATTGTAATTACTAGCCAGTACAAAAAAAATCAGGATAATTATTAATATACGAATAACTCTTCCTAGACACTAATTACCACTACGTTTATATACTACTTTTCGGATGCTGAGAAGCTGTCTGAGGAAATATTAGTGGGAGAACAGAAGGCTCAGACTCGAACCTAGGTCTGCTTGATGGAAAAGCTGGTGTGCTATCCCTTCGAATCATTTAAATGTTCAGTTGCTACGAATGTTGCGCAAAGCTACACAAAGAATATATGTGCTAGCCGTACCTAAAGGCAGCAAATCATCACCTCCAACCACCAACTCTTAGACTACTCTTTGGCCAACGGATAATGTAATTGACCCTAACATTACAACGACGTCCCTATGGCTGAAAGGGTGAACATGTTTGGTGGGACGGGGATTCAAACCCACGACCATAGATTGCGAGTCGAGTGCTCTTACCCTCAGGCCACGACAATTTTTTTTTTTTTTTTATAAAGAGTTATCCATGATTTGCTGGCTCCTATGCCATGTGTACTTAATACGTTATCAGACAGGAGGATTTAGAATCCTTTACATCTATTTTCATTGTGTACAATTCCTGTCCCATTGTTGTAGTATTATTCTCTTTTAGTCTATAATCCTTCTCTATGACATGATGGTATTTGCACCGAAATCGGTTTTATGAGGTCTAAATTTTTATTTTTGTCCGTCGAATAGTTTTTGGCTTCACCAGAATTAAATCCACAAAACAACAAAGTTCAGACGCTTATTGACTGTTACCAAGGCAGTTTCAGGCATGCCAATTATCTGTTTTTAAGAGGACTAAATACAAATAGTACATGTAGACGTTATCGCTGATTTACCAGTTTCTTGACTTCTCTATATCTAAACGGTCAAATTTCTCCCTCCAAACTGCTCGTGCAAGATAATTATCGATATGAAAATGAATTAAAATTTAGATGTGACATAACAGATATATTTTTATATCAAACATCTGTAAGCAAAGTAAACAACAACGAAATTTATTTCGGGCCAATAAATACTTTTCATATACATTATGGAAATTATAAGTAGACCCTTACATATAAATTACGGAAATTATTAATAATAAACACTTACAAATAAATTACGGAAACTTACTGCTTCAATAAACACCTACAGATACATTACATAAACTTAATGTTCCAATAATCATCTACAGATACATTAAGGTAGCTTAATGTTCCAGTAAAAACCTACAGGTACGTCACTGGAATACATTTACAAAATACATAATACGACTTTTACGTCCAATAAACATTTTACGTTATTAAAAAAAAAACATTTACAAGATACATCATAGGAACTTTACGTCTAAAAAGCGCTTTACCAGTTCATTATGGAAACTTCATATTCAATAACCAGTTAACGGATACATCAGTGTAACTTGAGCCACGAATTATTCTACAGATATAGTGTTCTGACATCACAGTCTTCAAAGACAAATTAGTGCTTATTCATTATATTACAAAATATTTCCAAAAAGTGTTGCTTTGGGTGTGCCACTTCGTTAATGTTCCCAGTCTAGACAGTATCTGCTTTCTTATTGGTATTCCGGGACCAAGTGTTCAACTAGTTAACGTTGTCAACTTGACGACCCGACAGACAAGCTGTTGCTACATGCTTCTTACGACTCTGATTGGTCAGATAGCACGGATGATGATGAGGCCGTCGGGTCAAGAGCCTTTTTACAGTTTGTCTCAGTTTAGTCTTAAAAGGTGTGGCTTGAAATAGCATGTGCTCTTGACGTGTGTTTTGGTTATGTGTTATACATGTAATTTTACGGTGAGTTAATCCGTATAATACAGCATATGCTTAACTATTTTTGTTTATTCTACGACTTGTATGTTAATCTCGGCTGAATATACTTTGATTTGGATTATTTGTTTAAATTTGTGTTGATTAAAGCAGTTTTAACTGCAGCCACTAAACTCAAACCTTCATTAACCAAATTCGGCAGATATTCCGTTATTTTGCGGTGTTTTACACTTGGTCTACTGGTTTGCTGCACACATAACGTATTATGATTGAAGGCCTATTGGACATTCTAAACATACAGTGATTTACCTGAAAGCCCACTGGATATTGTCCACACGCGTGGTAATTAAAAGCTTACACAGATACAGTGTATTAAATAAAATACTGTCGAACCTTACACAGATACAGTGTATTAAATAAAATACTGTCGAACCTTATACAGATACGGTGTATTAAATAAAATACTGTCGAACCTTATACAGATACGGTGTATTAAATAAAATACTGTCGAACCTTATACAGATACGGTGTATTAAATAAAAGCTTATTGGATGGCAAGCAGAACCAGTTTCACTAAAAACTTACTAAATGTTACACAGATACAGTGTGCCTACTAAACACTACTAAAAGTTATACAGATATGATATACTGGCTGTAGGCAGATGAACTTTCACAAGTTACAATAATTTACTTCGATGCTTTCTTCGAAGACCACTGAAGGATCTGTAATTATGGCGTAATTCTTCACAACCTGATAACATTTTATAGATTAATGGTTATTATCGTTGTTGTTGTTTTGAATTAAGCACAAAGCTACACAGTGGGCTATCTGTGCTTTGCCCACCACGGGTATCGAAACCCGGATTTTAGCGTTGTAAGTCCGCAGACATACCGTTGAGCCACTTGGAAGCATAGATTAATGGAATGTTACCCTTTAGAACCACTGTGATGTGATAGTTTGCTTCAAGACTGACTGACTGAACGATCTAAAAATAGATTATATTTCTTCAAGACCGAATAAATGATTTACAGGTATGTAATCTGTTGTCTCAAGTGTACCTGAACATAATACAGACATTAAAAGTTTACCTTAAGTTCCTTCCATGTAAGTCAGGTTTATGTTTTGGCTCGACGACTACTTCAAATTATTCAGGTACAACATAATTTATAGTTGTAGACAACTATACATTTTATGCTGTGTCCGAACCCTCTGAATGTACATACAGATATTACGTTCAAATCATTTTGACGCAGCATAAAATCTTTAAATCTAAATTTTCACAGAAATTTTAATACATAAAATATTTGTGGGAAAGCTTGCTCTTTAAAACTATTTCTAAATGCTCAACAGAAAAGGTTTAATATTCATTGTTCTCTGAACGTTCAAATAGCATATGGGTGTTATTAAATGAATACTGTTGTTCTTTCTATAGTTTGTGGAATTTTGTTTCCTTGAAAACTTTCCAGACACAAACCTGCTATCATTTTTTCTTTAAAGTTGTTGTTGTTGTTGTTGTTGTTTTGAATCAAGCACAAAGCTACACAATGGACTATCTGTGCTCTGCCCACCACGGGTATCGAAACCCGGATTTTAGCGTGTAAGTCCACAGACATACCGCTGAGCCACTGGGGGGCATTCTTTAAAGCCAATAAATACTTTTCATATACATTACGGAAAATATCAATAAATACCCACAAATACATTACGAGAACTTACTGCTTCAATAAATTAATTAATCTCTTCAAGAACTGTTTTTGGTATTGGAAAACATTCTGAATGTCCCACACATAATATAGTTAAATCATTTTTCATTGCTCCAGAGAATGTTGTTTTTTGAGTTCTCAGATCGACCCGTATCGTTTACCTAATCTTAGAATATTCAACGGAAAGGTTGTGTTGGTAAAAACAAAACAAAACTGAAACTAAAGCATGTATATCGAAAGTTTTGTCTTACCACGAATACTTGAACTTTCTGGGTGTTCTGACTCCTTGTCGCCCCCCAGTGGCTCAGCGGTGTGTCTGCGGACTTACACGCTAAAATCCGGGTTTAGATACCCGTGGTGGGCAGAGCACAGATAGCCCATTGTGCTTAATTCAAAACAAACAAACAAACAGACTCCTTGTCACACAAAGGATTACACGTGGTCTGATCTCCTGCTAATTTTTCCTCTAACATTATGTGTTTACTTCTTTTCATTTCTGTTTATATTTCCTTGAATTATACATTGAATAATGTCTGTAAAACATGTACATATTACCTTCTCAAAGAACAAATACAGCTGATCAAACATCATTCTTGACGAAATCCGTGAGAAAACGTTGAGTTACGTAAGCTATTATAGTGCAAAGCAGATACTATTCAAAATCACCCTTTCTTTTTTGTATGACCCATTAAAGGCTAACCAAAGAATTCAACAAAATCTGGATATCTCTCTCTCAAAAGCATCCAAATAGTGAAGCTAAAACCCACATGAAGGGATAGCACACTTTCCGTTCTAACTAGAAGACCCAGGTTCGAATTCTGGATTTTTTCCACCAAATACAGTCCTTCTAGGTTTTTCTCTGAAAACAGATTTTTTTGTTTGCTTTTGAATTTCGCTTAAAGCTACACTAGGGCTGTCTGCCATCCCTAATTTTGAAGTGTAAGACTGGAGGAAAAGTAGCTAGTTGTCACCACCTACCGCCAACCCTTGGGTTACTCTTTTTATCGACGATTCGTCGGATTGACCGTCACATTATACGCCCCCATCGCTGAAAGGGCGAGTATGTTTGTTGTGACGGAGATTCGAACCTGTAACCCTCAGATTACGAGTCGAGTGCTCTAATCACCTGGCCATACCGTGCCCTAAAGATGAAAGTACGAAATATAGAGTAAAAATTGATTAGCAGCAATTGAGTAAATACGTAATTAATTAATAAGTTGACTTTCGTGCTGGTAGAAACTAACTATTATCATATAAAATAAAAGTATTTTTCGTTCAATGTTTAACTTACGCCTGGTATTTCTAAGCATTTTAAAGAAATAATTTTCATTGATATATGATAATTAATATTGTAATTTACATCATGACGTTTTATCATCTTGTACTGCACCTATGATTATACATATAGGTTTAATGTCTGATTATGAAACTTCAATTGAGATCGATATTATTTAATAACAACACCATCATATAAGAAATTCAACCATATGCATATGTGGTTTATTGGTTGGTTGATTTAGAGCATAGCCACATTTTTATTAATATACCTCCGTGATGTCACAGCCGTTCCATCATGGTACCCATGTACGTTATAAAGTATAACAAATACTTTAATTTTTATTATTATTCTTTATTTTTTTAATGTGTAAAACTCATGTTACACTTAATATTTCGTCACTTATTGAACGTTTTTTCGAAGGCTGAAACGACACTAACATCGAATAAGATAACTTATAGAATGTTTAATCAGAATGATCAGTGTGTGTTCGTTTGTTTTTGAATTTCGCGCAAAGCAACTCGAGAGCTATCTGCGCTAGCCGTCCATAATTTAACAGTGTAGAACTAGAGAGAAGGCAGCTAGTCATCACCGCCAACTCGTGGGCTACTTTTTTACCAACGAATAGTGGAATTGACCGTAATATTATAACTCCCACGGCTGATAGGACGAGCATGTATAGTGCGACGGGGATTCAGACCTGAGACCCTCAGATTACTGGTCGAGATCAGTGTGTGACTACAACTACAGTGAGCTTCAGTTGTTTTTGTTTATTTAACTAAATATATATTTCATGTGATAGCGTACTAGCTGCATAATACTATGAATCAGGGGCTTAAACACTTTATTTTTCTAAACATGCTGCACATTTTAGACGTCATAACAGTGAAAATCAGCCTCATTACTACGCGCAAAATCAAGCAAAAAAGAAGACGGGTGTTGCTGAACTGTTTAAAATTAAAGATAGTTTCGCTGAAGTTTAGGAATATCTGACGTGATTGCTTAGCCGAAGTTTCGACAAAGGTATCGCCCAGGTTAAAATTATCAAATAATGCCAGGGAGATTTCAATTATTACTTGCTATTCAGTCGAACGAACACTTTTGGCTTATAAAGCAACATCGTCATTTTGTGCCAGTAAAATAGTGATTTGTAGACATAAGATCCGAAAACACAGATACCTCTTTTCGAATCACGATTCGAGTGCCTTAACCACCTGGCCATGCCGGGCCTTCTTGTTAGTAATAAACACACAAAACACAATCACACATTTCTTTCACTATAGACAAGAACCTACTAAGAGTGTTATTTATATAGGGATTTAATAGTCCTAACTCTGAACTGTGTTTCTAAAATGTTTAATGCAATTACTTTGCTACATGGACTATGTGTGGTTTATAAACAATTCTTTTAATATTTTCCCAGACACATGACAGGACTGTTTAATCAGTCAAATACATTTTTTATCTATGATGCTTCAAATGTACTCAAGTTCTTTCTTGACTTTAGAATACTCTGTATGATGTATTAATCTTCAAATATTATCTTTTCACTAAGCAGAACATCTGAAGAACAATCAACTTAAAAACTACTTCCAACAAAATTTTAATCCGACGATAAACAAACATTCCAGTTTTGCCATATTCCCAAGTTGACGATAGACCTTTTTAATGCTTGTCAGGAGCTCCTGTCAGAGAATGAAGTTAACAGAATATGAATTTCTATGGAAAGATACTGGTGATAGTATGTGAAACAAACGTCTTTTAATGTATATGATAAGCAAGTTATATTAATATTTCGAATGTTCATTTCATTAACTGTGTTCATTAATTTAGTAACACAAATTATATATTTATTTTTTATTAAAAGAATTATTTTCCAATTTCAGTTTAATACGTAGATTCAGCACTAACCCAAATTTCCTAAGCTGGTGAGATATTATTGGAATACCGACCGAAAATCCCAAATAGCAAGGATCCCAAATTAACGAATCAATAATGCGTTACTATTATTGTAAGTAACAAGGGTATATTAAACCGTTATACATTCATTGTCAGGGGTATTAACATTAAGCTTTAGACATTATCATGTTAAAAATCGAGTTTCGATATCAGTGGAGAGCAGATCTAAGATAATCCATGTGTATTTTTACGCTTAACAACAAACAAAAAATCGTTTTTGGATTATTGTTTATTTGTCATCTATACAGGAAGTTTACTTCGATTAAATATTAATGGGCAATCTTATAGGTCCGTATGGATTTTAGAAAATTACCGTAGCCATCTGGATTGAGTGATCAACACATTGGAAGTTACACGGGAATTGTTTTTTTTAACGTGACAGATATATTGCCGCAGCTTAGGTAAAATGAACAAGAAGCAAGAATGAAACAGAAAAAGTTCCTGATAATTCAGGGGAAGAGAGAAAATGATAGTAAGAAAAGAAAGACGTGAGCATAATTTGTTTTAAAAAACAACAACCTGCAATTATATATGAATAAATGCTTTAATTCTCCCAGCATAGTAACTGTCAATAATTCAATCACATTATCCGAGTTATTCACTGTCCGAAACTTTGTTAAACCGTAATGGGTAAGACACAGATCTGTATATATGAAAAATGCGGAGGAAGGAAGAGGGGTAATGAGACAGCAACATTTATATTCTTACCATCAGTCTTTCGGTAAATCAGCGATAACTGTACGGACTTATAATCATGGACTCGATTCCCGCAGCGGACACGGCAGATATCCAAATGTGGATTTGTTTTAAAACAAACAACATTAGAATAGAAGTTCATTCTGTTGTTTACAGTGTTTGTATTAAATCATATTTACCTAATTTTAAAGCAACTACTTTACAAGGAGTATGAAAGGCTTTATTTAATTAATTTTAATTTAATTTTAGTAAAAGTTTAAACAGATTGTGCTTGTTATTCGATGATACTGTTTTTCCTTTTTTTCGATAGGCCCGGCATGGCCAGGTGAGTTAAGACGCTCGACTCGTAATTTGAGGGTTGCGGGTTTGATTCCCCCTCGCACCAAACATGCTCGCCATTTCAGCTGTGGAGGCGTTATAATGTGACGGTCAATCTCACTATTCGTTGGTAAAAGAGTAGCCTAAGAGTTGGCGGTGGATGGTGATAACTGTCTGCCTTCCCTCTAGTCTTACACTGCTAAATTAGGGACGGCTGGTGTAGATAGCCCTTGTGTAGTTTTGCGCAAAATTTAAAACAAACAAACAAACAAACAAATCAACCAGTGAGCTAGTAAATAATTGGCTACGTGTTTATTAACACAATAATCTACGTTTTCGTGTCCTCTCCTAAACTGCTTTGTCATCTGTTCTGGAATTGCAACTATTAATTAGAATTGACCAAGAGTTTCGTAAAGCATTTCTGAAAACTAAGAGCACACGTTGGTAAACAAAATAATAATAAAAGAATCTCAGCTTGAACGTGAATCGTTCCAATGTACTTAAGTAGCGAAGATGTAAGTGCGTAAAATAAAGTAAGGCACCCAACTGAAAATATTAATCCAATCAATACGGATTTGCAGAAAAAACGCTGTTGATCGTTTCGTGGTACTACTGTGCTTAAAAGCGAGTAAACACTTAGAAAAGTTGGAAGAAATAATACAATTTTTTTGCTCGTAATATCTAAAACATAAATCCGTGGGATGTAAAATGAATCTACTAAGGAAATAAGATTACACAAGACAGAGATTATGAAGGATTTCCACAAAACACGATCAATTCGCGTGCAGCAGATAGCATATGATTAACCAATCAGCGTAAAGCAGTGAAAAAGGAATGGCGACTGGTGAACATCTATAAATAAATATTTTCTTTTCGGTTTATTTACCATTACAAATAATTCTTAGTTCTTACAATTAAAATTAAACACTTGATTTTCAAAGAAACATCTGTGAAATTAATAAACGCGATTTTTTTTCTATTAAGACTGTTGTTAAGTCGTTTTGTCAAACGAGCTTACGAGTTTCGATGTTATAGTGTTTCACAATTCATATAATAGGATTACCTATTCAGTTCTAGAGATACAAACAGATACTGAAAAGCGAAATGCAATGTGATTTCGTGTTCACATTATGATATCCAGCTATACAACTTCTGATACACATTCGTTTCATCTACGGTCACAGAAAAACAAAACAAAAAATCTCTTATCAGCTAGTTTCGTATCTGTATTGTTTCGTATTATACTATATCCCGGACTAGCCCCAATTTATTATGTAATAAATTACAATTTCAGATAGCCAGAAATTTAACTTTGAATATAAAAGCTAATTAAATGTCGAAATGTATCAGATTTATAGTATTTGCAAACAAGATTGATACACATAATATTCTTTTTTTAACACAAATATATTTTAACATACAAACAACAATACAAGTTATAATAACGGTTATTACAAATAGTGACTTGTACACAAATGTTTTACAAACAATACTAAGTCTTATGTCTGGTCTAGAACCAAATATTTTATCGATGTTCAAGGAGATTGTGTTAATACACAAGTACAAATCACTTGACAGGAATAAGCCAGCTAGCTCTATTCATACTTGGCCTCATGCGGTTCAGAAGCTGACTTTTTACCGAGAAAAACATTTACTGTCTTCATAGAAATACTAACGTCCAACACCTAATTCATTGAAGTTAAACAGGTTGTAATATTCAAACTCTATAAACGTTCCTGGTCAAGTATCTGTAGTTTTCCAATTAATAAATGTTTGTCATGATAATCGCTTCCAAGGCTTATAATATATTGATTGTAGCATATCCATAATATGATATATAACTGTCTCTCGGAATGCTGATTTATATAAACTTTAAGGCGAGGTCCTTGAAAAATCAGTTGCAACATGTAAAACATATTTTGTTAATTCTTACAGTCGGGAATGTACAAATGTACAGAAGAGACGATGAACATTGAATGATACAAGTTACATGTATTTCTAGACACATATTAAACTAAAAGAAACATAGATATTAAAATAAATATATTATATTAAATCTGTTACAATATTATTACTACATTTTCAAAATTACAAAATTTATTATTTTGAATTAACCTGAAACTCACAGTTCTGTGCCAATATGTATATCGCTGTCTAATATTCATCTATCTATTTAACTCCTTTTCGATATATCCTTTTGTGTATTTTACTCTCATGTACCCGACCCTACGAGCAAAATAAATATTTTAAGTACATACTTCACCACCCACCGCCAACTTTTGGGCTGCTTTTTTTTACCCCGTTATAACTCTCTCATGGCTGATTGGGTTGCATATCTAGTCAAGGGATTCAAACCCGTGATTCGCAAGTTGCGAGTCGAACACCCTAGCAACAAGCTAAGCTCCTTTAAGGATGAAAACTGGTTTTCTTTCTGTTGACATTCAGTATGTTGTATATAAGTAATGTGTACTAAAAAATAAAACAATAAAGTATCGTTAAACTGAATGAACTTTTAAACCAGTTTAAGTATACGTGAAATTCTTCGTAAACATGAATGTTCAACATAATAATCACAAGTGACATAATGTTTAAATAAACATTATCATTTTTGTCATTTTAAATGTCGATAAAAGAAACTAATAATATTTTTTCGTTTTAATTTATTATTGTTTCGAGTCTTTCGTCCATCATAGTTTCATATATATATATATATATATCGTTTCAAAATTAGCCTTAGGTGCTTTTGTGTACATTTCAATTATTAGATTTTGCTCTACAGACAAAGAAAACATAGAAGAAATAATTTATCTCTGATAACACCTTTTCCCAAAAAGCTCATAATAAATAACAGTTCTACACAAAGTAAAATAATATTAATGAAAATAATTGGAAAATCGCAGGAGGATAAAAACATCAAACTTTAGTAAATATATATATATGTACATATAAGTTTGTTTTATTCAATACTGACTTAGCTTCGTAAATGCAGATAAATTAACTACAACCATTAAACACAGGTTTGATTAAAAGTAAAGATCTTGATTGGTTACTTGTATAAGTTATTCAGAATTGCAAGAAAATAAAATAAAAAAAATCCAGCAAACTTACTTCCTTCCAGGTGACGCTAGTTGAAGAATCACTCACAATTAAGACAACAGCTTAGCTTTGAAAAGTTGATAACCATTCGTGATGACGAGCTACTAAAGTGAAGTAAAAATGTATTCTTAACATGGCTGGTATGGTATCATTGTGCAAACATTATCCACAATTTACAGAAAAAAACCTAGTAAACACTATGCTAAACTCAAAATTCAAAGAACTAAACGATTTGCAGAAACAAAAAAATGAATTAATCTTATAGCAGCCGTCTTGAGAATTGGAAATTTGATAGCATTTATATGAAACGTGAAGAGACTTTAATTATAAAATCCTTGCTGTATTAAGGTTCGAATATCGAGTCCTGGACGTGGAATCGAGAACATTTTTCTAAACAAAATCCGAAAAGGAAATTGTCTCGCCTTAAGAACTTAAATAGTGTTCCAGAACACTGCCGAGATGTATATGTCGATTTCAGTTCTTAGAGTGAAAATAGTGAAGACTTGTGATTGATAGTGCTAAGTTTATTTGTTTTCTATTTCGCGCAAGGCTAAACGAGAGCTATCTGCGCTAGCCATTCCTACTTTAGCAGTGTAAGACTATAGGAGAGGCAGCTATTCATCACCACCCACCGCCAATTCTTAGACTACTCTTTTACCAAAGAATAGTGGAATTGATTGACACATTATAACGCCCCTCCCACAGCTGAAAGAGCGGATATATTTGGTGAGACGGGGATTGGAATTTGCGACCTTCAAATTGCGAGTCAAGCGCCCTAACCATTGGGGTGTACCATCCATGTCAAGCAAAATAAATATGAAAAATCTACTTGATTAAAAAGAACCCTAGAATGACGTATTGTGCAGATAATGCATTCTGTGCAGATTTGTGTTGATTTTATAACTGGAAACATTTTGAAGTGTGTTCGAGTCTGAAATAACTTTTAGTTTGTTGACTTTAATCAACCATGTCACGACATCCTTTTCACTTTTGAAGACAGGTAGTTCAGTATCGCCGCTCAGCGAGTTCCATTATGAACCATCCAGAAGAAGGAATGCAATATGAACATTAATCTGCTCCACACACATCAGATTACGTTCCAAGTAATCATTACGTTTCATCAGCAGTCTGCTGTCATGACATTCCAACTCGAAAATTGTGCTCAGAAACGCTAATAACGTCCTGGATTGTGCCGTGTAAAAATGTGCGAACTTATACAACCCAGCAGCAGCTACTCAGGGCCGAGCCTAAATCGAGAACTATTTACCCTTGGAACAATACTGCATTACAGATTTGACGGAACGACCCTTCACTGATAATATCCACCTGCACAAGCTCGTGAGTAAACTTCGTGCAGTCATTCACCTGTCATGTTGGACACGTTCGCTCAGGTGGCGATGGTAGATGGGTCGGAGAAAAATCCTCAACTTTGAACTTTGGCCGTGGGTGGGTGTGTGTGCGTATGGTGAGGGGGCGGCATGTTTGTTGCAGTACAAGCAACCAAGTGTCACTGTGACTTGTTAATAGCATAGCCTGAATTAGGATACCATAATTATGTTCTTCAGTTTATATCGAAAACTTCTTTCCAAGCTATTTTGATAAGTATCGCAATCAGACAAAACCTTGTCATACTGGTGTCTGTTTCACCCTTCCGTCCTTCACATTAAGATAAATTACAGGATATAAAACGCAATATAATTGACTGCATTGTTTAATACCAAAGAAATAAAAATTAACTGTAAAGATTTTGATAGCAGATGATGACTATTTCGAAGAAAAGATCTAGCATTGAATACATCGTATTTAATATTCAAAGTTAAGCGTTTTCAAAGTTATCTGATTTTATGCATACCAGTTATTGTTACTGTTCACTCAAATCCGAAATGGTTTGTTTGCTTGGAAGTTCGCGCAAAGCTACACGAGGGTTATCTGCGCTAGTCGTCTCTAATTTAGCAGTGTAAGGCTAGAGGGAAGCCAGTTTGTCATCACCACCTACCACTAACTTTTGGGCTACTTTTTACGAATGAGTAGTGAGATTGACCGTGACACAATAACGTCTTTACGGTTGCAAAAGCCACTACGTTCGTTAGGGCAAAGATTCTAACCTGCAACCCTCAGATTGTGTATCAAACACCCTGACCATCTAGACATGCCAAGCCCTAGATATTTTAGAAATTTAGAAGGAATTTAAAACGCTGGGAGGGAAAGTGCCAATGTACTTAAATCTTTTATTTGGAAAATTAATGAAGGAAAGGATCTTTTCTTAAAAGCATTTTGTGTAACTCTTTTAACAATGTTTTGCTACTTTAATTAAGTTAAATTACGTAATTAATTTACTATTGAAAAAATGCCGTAGTTATTTTATATTGTTTTATCATTTACTTGCAGTATCGAATAAATATCTCTTAAGTCAACAGAGCCTGTGAAAGTAACATTTAAAGTCTATTTTTTAACTCAGCCATAAGTCAAGCTATGGATCTACGTGTCCAGTTTTTGCGTTTTGTTACTGAAAAAAGTTGCAATCCGTAGTTTAGTGCCACGAATGCTTTAAAAATATGTCAGCAAAATCCAATTTTTCGGTCACATAAAAGTACTTCAACAATTAGCAGTGATTTTCTGTTGATTAGCTGCCTTCCATCAAAGAATGGTTGCCACAGTTAACTTTCGAGCAACTTCTTACGAATATCCTGAACAAACACTCTAAAACCTCCAGACCTAACAATTATACTATCGCAACAGATTTTACTGTGACTTTGTAAGGTTATCACAAAATTATTATTCGAACAAATGGCAAAGAAATGTAATATTAGGCAATCCTCACAACGTAGTTTACCAAGTTTTCCCCAAAAAGTAACGTTTCTGTTAAAAATTGTTTTATAAATATAATATTCACAATAAAAACTATGTAGATGCACTTTAACTTGTCTAACTAGCTGCCTTTCCATTAGCCAAACACTGGTAAATTAGGGACGGCGAGCGCAGATAGCCTTCATGTAGCTTTTCGTAAAATTTGAAACTAACCAAATTTAAATAACAATACCATTTTGTCTTGCAAATTTCCATGACATTTTTCTCAAAGTTTAATCTCATTTTGTTAAGAATATTTTATTTCTAAAAAATGCCATGTCTGGCCACAATGATTAAACAGCTGATGGTGTTATAAAGTCTGCATTTTTTGCTCACGAAATACCGATAAAGAACAACCTGGAACGTGAAATATTAATTTCCAATAGTTATCATTTGTTGTTTAGTGTCAGTTATACCCTCAATTTTTAAAAGAAATATGTATTACTACTATTTATGGTTCACGTCAAAAAGACGTGACTTTGTACCTTCAAAATAGAATATCGATGAAAGACAAATTTTGTTTCCTAATACTGCGAATTGTATAGTACAGATGATCAATGTAAAAACTTGCCTTGCTAGAGTATCCAGTTGAAGTCGAAAAAAGTCTGGTTTGTTTGATTTCAGATATTCGCACAAAACTACACAAGAGATACCTGCGATAGAAGAGCTTGATTTTTAACTTACAGACTAGAGGGAAGGCAACTTGTTAATACCATATACTCGGCCTTGTTCCATTGATTATGCCTTCTTTTATTCATTCTGCTAATTGTCCAATAATATATCTTTTTCCATCTGCTTACCTTCCCTCAGTCTCTGTGCTAATTCATTGACAACATCATTCAGATATTTTACAAGGTTGCTTAACCAGCCAAGTTGTACACTTTACCGTTGAATGAATGGTATGTGGCTTTGATTCTGAATATAGATCATTATCAAAGAGCCTTCAAGGGTCTCACCCAAGTTTTTTGGACAACACTTCCCTTTTCTTCTCGTATAGAAAACCTGATATTTATTTATACGGGTCGTGTGCTTCATATTATGCTCCAAGTTTTGATCGCTGACCATTCAAACACTAGGTATCAGGTTTTTCTCTTTGGCTCCTGCCTATACGTTCAGGTCTTTCTGGACTGCGTTATCAACTGCTGCAATCAGTGACAAGCTCTGCTCATATGGTTCATGAATTTGATTGAGTTGACTAGTCATGACCTTTCCCTTCATATATTGTGCCCAACTTACACTGTCTCTTAACTAAGTGCCATCTGCCTGGACCCATTCAAAGGTCCTTATATTTTTCTGTTCATCTTTCTTGGACTCAGTGACCCGTCATTTCGCCTATTTCAGCAATTGTATTATTGCTTCATTGTCCTTCCTTTCAATTCCTGATATAGTGTATGAGATGTGATTACATTTAGACTCGAGCTAACGTTTGGCTCAAACCAAGCCAAAACGATGTTGGCTTGGTTACTGTCGCTGTTTTTCTCGTGGCATCTTCATTCTCTGTGAGTTGATCCTTGCTGAATTTGTCTCTAATATACACAACTACATTCTATTATTCATTCTGGTCATAACTGTTGCCCTAATAGAATTGATGAGACTCATTTGTTGCATGGATGAAACATACTTCAGAAAGGTGAGAATTACATTTATTTCACTCTCGTATGATCAGTATGAGCTGACATTATCATGACATAAATTGTATAGTTCTTTTATAGACCTCCTCTGTCTGCGTATGTCAACGTGAAGACAGATGCCAATGCGAGATCCAATATTCACTTCTGACAGGCTTTGTGTGATTTTAGGATCATTTTTATCTGCAGGCAGACGCTTTTGCTGTCATCTTGTGCAAGTTGTTTGGAGCAATTACACAATAAGCGATGCAAACCTCGCTTTCCAGTACAGGATTAAACGAAAGTTTTTATGTGAAGCAGGAACTAATGTTAAAATTTTCAGATTTCCAATTATCAAATTTGAATTGACAACATCCAAGACTTCTAGATCTTACAGCTTCATTAACTAAATGTCTATATACACTCTGTTGTAGGCATTTTCAATTTAAAGGTATAATTTAATATCGTAGTGTTTTGAGAGTTAAGTAGTTAATATTGAATTTACATTTATATACACATACTTACTAACGCTTATTCAATACCTGAACACGTTTGTTTTTTTTTCAGTTAGCTAATGAACATACAATAGATAATAATTATGATTAAATTGTGTTTAGCATTTACTTCTAAGTTAAATGTTTTAAAAACCTGAAAGAAGTTATATTTAAATGAGCAGTGGCAGGACAAGTAATAAATCCATTGTCAGAGCTCTAACAACTATGTGCAGTTGTAATCAAAGACGGCAGTAAGAATACATGAGATTGTGGTCAGAGGTTAATAGGCATTAATGAAGACATACATAAGTAGTCAGAAATCGAAAATGTTCAATCCATTAAGTAAGAGGACGCAAAACTTGAACAACTAATTTATCTTGATAAATTCATTATCGCAACAGACAAACGGGGCATTGCTTTAATTAAGTAAAGATCAGATGAAGAACTTTACAAGGGAAGACATTAAAAATATTGTTAAAAAACCCAGAGACAACTTACCAGGAATTAATTATCGTCGCTAAATCCTCTTGAAGTTATAGGAAGCTGTCCAACATTGAAACGACAAAGAAACAAATTAAACGTTTTATGCTTTTCTTCGTGTATCACTTAATAATAAAAGAAAAATGTTTAATGCTGGAGATATATTGGAACATCATGTTAAATACAATGTTATCCTTAGTAAAAGTCTGTTTCTTGTGAATAGCTGAGTTTTACAACATGTTAATTGATTAAAGAGAAACAGGATAAACTGCAATAGTGTTTTTGATTCCATAATAGCAATATTATTTAAGTATGACTTTATTCAGAAGTCCCCCGCTGGTACAACAATAAGTCTACGGATTTGCAACGCTAAAATGAGGAATTCGATTCTCCTCAGTGGACTCAGCAGATAGCCCAAAGTGACTTTGCTATAACAAAACACACTTATGCAGAAACGTGTTATTATGCTTCATAAAAAAATACTTTAAATTTAAAAACACACCAGCAAAGTTGGGGTTACTAAAAATGGTCACGGAGCTTAATGAACAATTTGAAACAATGCAAGATTTTTTTTTTCACAAAATTATTTTTTATATTATGTTTTCAAAATACTGTTCCCTATTACTACGTGTTCTGAAACAAAGTTTTATACAAATTATTGAATAAAACACATTATGTAACTACGCATGAGCGTTAGTGAATCTTGTAGCCAACAGGTAAGAAAATGTTTGGTCGATATAATTGATGACGATAAATCATTATCGCACGTTTGCGAAACTAAACAGTAACAAAAGAACCACACAGCATAATGTACAACCTTTAAATGTATGTAATTTTTGCTTTATTTGCATGCATAAAACAAGTGTATAGTCTCTAACTTTATTAGATGAACAAAGGAAACGCATTACGCTAAACCAAAAGATTTTGCGCCAACTTTAAACCTCAGCTATACAGATCTTATACATTATAATATTTCACAAAATTGCCATTATAATAGATAATTAATGTAAAATTGACTCTGTTTAGAAAATTAAGAACAAAAAACAACTATTTATGTCCGGGTTTTCATTACACAACAAAATAAGAAACATAAGATTCATTCATTGTGTAACATAGTAATGAAATACAAAAATATTGATTTTCGACTTGGTTTAAAAAGAACGCTTTCCTCTTCTTCATTACGTATATAATTAAACAATTCATTTTTTAACTTTGTTTATGCTCAAATAATTTTATCTTTTAACTTCGTAAAAACTTTAGAAATTGTCATTGAATGTATACGTAACATAATCAAATAATATTGAGCTTTAAAATTTGCTATGTCATTTGTAGTATATATATAAATATATATACACACGTGAAACATTTCCATGAGTTACTAATTCAGTTACTATTATTCAGATAACAGCAATGATTAACCTTTTCATTCTACGCGCGATTTTCTGTGCAATTGTGAGCCAGCATAAAAACACAAGATTTACATTCAGTAATTCTGGGACATTGAGCTCTGGAAGCAAATACGTAAAAAAACAACAACTCATTTACAGATAACAAAAACAAAATAATGTCATTCGATATTCGTGTTCAATTATCTGCAAACTTTAACATATACCTCCTCTTATCACGATCTACAATGAATTTTTCTACAATGTTTATCCACGATCACGTGGTCGAACAACTGCAGAATGACGTATCCTACCATTTATGGTATGTTTACCAAGCTGCCAAGTAAAGCTTGTATTAACTCCACTAATTATACGTTTTGTTGCTACTCTGAAGAGAGACCTAGATCGTTTGTTTTTGTTTAAATCATCTTTTAAAAAACCTATATTGTGACCAACCTGTCAGTAACAGTTTCCGTGTATGTCACACCATTCGTGTTCCACATCAACGAGTTTTATAATTGTATGTAGCTAGTTTCATCGAATGTTATCAGTATAAGTAACTAAAGATGTCTACATTTGTTGAGCATAAGTAACGGGTTATATTTAATAAAACTGCCCAGATTACAAGAAAATATAATAAATAAAGAAATGATCTAAGAAGTAATAAATCCGATTTTCAAGTTTAAATAAAAGGTTTCAAATGACGGGACCTATTGTTTTTATTAATAGCAGAATACCGCAAACATTTTTTTTTCTAATTTACCAAAATTGAAAATTTTAGGCTTAGTATAATTTCGCACCAGAGGATTAAAGTATTTAATTAGTATTCGTCAAATGATAAACTTCATTTCCTTTTTGCCACAGCTATTCCACAATCACCAGTCTCTGTATTTCCAACAATATATTCCTAGCTACAGCTTTCCTAGCACTAACTAGTCGAATGATTTATTTAGGACAAAAAACACTAACTAGTCGAATCATGTACATAGGGCAAAAAACACTAACTAGTCGAATCATGTATACAGGACAAAAAACACTAACTTGTCGAATCATGTACATAGGGCAAAAAACACTAACTAGTCGAATCATGTATACAGGACAAAAAAAACTACTATGGAAATAGAAAGACGTTAAGCTAAAATATATGTTAACGAAATATTAGTCTGATGTCTTTATTCAAGTGAAAACTGCGGGAAATCCAACCCAGGACTTTTAGCGTTGTGAATCTGAAATATGTTTACACTTTTATAGCCTTCTAACTATGAATGGTTAAGATAATTTCAAAATGACATGATTGGTATTCATATTTTAGCGTATTATGTATCAAGAATGATTATACATAATTCAGTCAATTTATTACTTTAAGACATATTCCCACAATAATTGTTTGTTTGCTTTTGAATTTGTATTGTTTATTTAAGTCAAATGTTTATACTGTTTGTTCGTTTTTGAATTTTGCGCGAACCTACAGGAAGCTATTTGCGCTAACCGTCACCGTCACTAATTTAGCAGTGTAAGACTAGAGGAAGGTAGCTAGTCATCACCACCAACCGCCAACTCTTGGGCTACTCTTTTACCAACGAATAATGGGATTGACCGTCGCATTATATCTCTCCTACCCACTTGTCCTTCCAAGCCTACCACAGTAATAGCCGTGGAAATATAATAAAAACACTAAAAAACAAAGAATTTCTGGGTGTAATCGTTTTTTATTATTGAGTGGAAAACTGACAGAAAACAACTAGAAGATATAACCTCCTAACAGCTCTTAAGCTTCTATTGCTCAGCCGAATAGTATAATTTAATTATCACTCTTATAAGCGCTCGCACACACTCACTGTCCAAGCTGCTAACAGCGTTTTCGTGGTAATGGAATATGAACCATGAAGTCTCACATTCATAGTCCATAGTCCGAGTACGCTGACTTCAGTAAATTCAGGGTCACTCTCGATCCAGTGAAATGTAAGTGACAATTATTTTATCTATTCCTGAAAAGAAAGTAAAAACAATTATACACAATTATTTCTATACAGAGAGACACACACACTTCTGTTTTTCCCTTGTTTCTTATTTTCTTCTCCCAAAAATCTTTCAATTACCGCCATTTCTTCATTTTTCAGCAAATTTACTTAACCTACCATACATTTATACCTTGGTCTAATTACTCTAATGCACCCAGCTGTCTTATTCTTGTTTTTTATTTTGGTTTTTAAAAAGAATTTATTGGGTCAAGGGCGAATAATAAAACAATCCACAAATGTATATTTTGAGATCCTAGAAGTGCAGTCATATTTATAGCAATGAATAAGAAAATTCTCACAAGTTCTCACGCACCCAACACATTAAAAATAAGAGAGTTGGATTTACCCCTTTTATGGTTTTTTACTGGGGTCAAGAGACTTTTGTTTTTTAAACATAGCTCATTGTTCGTGAGATGCAGCCAACAAATGAATCACGGATGGTGACTAAGAATTATTATGGCAAGGGTGATATTTATATTTATTCAAATTCTGGATTAAGATTCTGTGATTGAGCTAAACAAAAAAAATGACTCGGGTTATATGGATAATAACAACGCAGTAGATTGTAGAATCATTGTTTTGTAAGAATTATTTTTCATCTGGTTGAAAAGAAAAAAACAGAATATTTCTAGGTGAACTGGTCAGCAACGAATTTTAGGTACACTTTATACATCATTCCTAATAGGTTTGTTTTGGAATTTCGCACAGAGCTACTCGAGGGCTATCTGTGCTAGCCATCCCTAATTTAGCAGTGTAAGACTAGAGAGAAGGCAGCTAGTCATCGTCACCCACCGCCAACATTTGGGCTAATTTTTTCCCAACGAACAGTGGGATTGACTGTTACATTATACGCCCCCACGGCTGAGAAGGCGAGAATGTTTATCGCGACGCGGGCGCGATTACGAGTCGCACGCCTTACGCGCTTGGCCATGCCGGGCCTCCTAATAGGAATCAAATGACCTCAACTCTACCACAAGGGCCTTCTCCACCATTACATAACCTTACCAAACTATATTACACACTTCCAGTCATTCATTCTCTATAATTTGTGCTGTAAACATTATTCAAACTATGTTTAACTGTTTGCATTTGTGTATAAGCGGTTTTTATACTAATTGTCTATTGCTACATTCGTCTTTTTGCAGTGTCTTATGCAACGTACAATTGTGGATAGTTAAATCCTGTCACTGATAAAATAGACTGTTGACTGGAACACAGTTATATTTCTGTTTCTCCTTATTGAATTTGCAATTATTGTTTTTATTTCCATCAGTCAACATATTCCTCTCAAATTACCATTAAATTCTGATGGAGGAGTGTCTGTTGACAGCCTGTCAAAGAAATACGTTTTCTTAATTATATTTATAACAACACCTGATCAGATAGGCATCTACTTTCATGTACTTTCACAATGAAGATACTTATTACGTGTTGTTTATCAGACCTAAAGTACCACGACAACCTTTTGATTTTGAGATTGCAAGACTCAAACACTCACCTGAATTACTATCAAGTAACCAATTAATCGCAGTTTTTGCAAATACAATAAATATTCTACAATTATGTCGGAATATGGAGTTGACTGACTTGAATAAAGTGGACGACCATTATGTATATTACTTTACTCGTCGAATTCCTAATATTTGCAAATTAAACATTTTCAACGCTCTGTTTAAACATTTTATTTCATGAAGTTAACAACTGAACAAAAATAATCGCCACTCCAATGTAAATGTTAACATTAGCAGCAGTTTCACCCCTTTTCTCGCCCTTTGACTTGATTTTTTTTTTATTCACCTGTTAATTTACGAGATTCTCAAGCTGTATGTAAATAATAACTTGATGTGTTGAGCATGAACGAGAAATTCCCACACCATGGTCCTCAGCTATTGAAGGTAATTGTTGTTCCTTTTTATAACAATGTAGACGATTGGACATGTTAAAGTGGGTGTTTGAAAAGGGGAGCTAACGATGGATAAAATTGTGATTTTGTTTTCTGTGGCTTTCACAGTAGATAATTTAAAAACGTTAGACAAAAGATGAAGATATGAATTTAATGCACAGTTAAACAGCGAATGTTATTGAAGCATGGACAGTCCCACCTCGATTACACGAGATTAGATCAGAATAATCATAAGCCCAGAAATATTCCACTTGTATGTCCTTCACATTAATAATTGTTCTTCCCACGGTCATAGCAATGAACTGAGAGAGACAACTGTTAAAATAACTGTGGACAAACTGAACAAAATAACTCTTAAGAGCTTCATGATGTAAAACACGTTGGTAAAATAACATTTGCGCTTTAATAACCTGCTATTGGTAACTAATGAAATAAGTTTAACATTCTGTAAATAGACAAAAAAATTTCTATGACTGTAAGCCATTATGTTCAATTTGCATTTTAAATAAGTTATTTATATCTTACTTTATCACGCAAGAGCACTAACTTAAAATATTTCTTTTAAATTTATTATATATATATGTGTGTATAAATAAACTGTCGCGCTTTTTTGCCAATATTTGATCATCATAAGATAATTTCATTTTTACTTTGCCTATACTTATAAAGTTTCTAAGTGAGATTTAAAGAGACTATTTCAAACGACCATCAACAACTAACTAAACATAAAGAGTTGCAATTTGAAGAACGAAAACAAAAACACTTTATTGGAACAACACAAAATAGTTATTTATGTATAAATATTATCCTACCGTTTACAACTGCAAATAGTCGTCTATGGTTTGGTTTGTTTTGAAAATTCGCGCAAAGCTACACGAGAGTTATCTGTGTTAGCAGTCTATAATTTACCAGTTTAAGACTAGAGGGAAATAGTTAGTCATCACCACGCCCCGCCAAATCTTGGGCTACTCTTTTACCAACAAATAGTGGGACGGACCGTTATACTATCCCATCCCACGGCTGAAAGGACAAGCATGTTTGGTGTGACGGGGATTCGAACCCGCGTCCCTCAGATTAAGAATCGAGTGCCTTAACCACCTAGTCATTCAAAAACCAACAAATACATATATATTACTGCATCACGACCAAGTTTCAACCACACGTAAAATTGGATACGAGATTTTGTATAGCATAATGGAACTAAAACTATTATTTCTGGATAAAAACTGTAAGTAATTTGTGTTCACTAAAACAACCTTTAGTTCAAGTAATAGTCAGAACATCTTTGCAAAATAATTACTAATAACTGACAATCAAGGAAATCTACCCCCACCATTCACGCTAGTTTCTTAGAAATTACATTAAATAAACACGATAAGAGAGTGAAAAAGAGTAAAAACAACCAAAAACAGCACATAGAAATTAGGTTTTAGTATTTTCTAGTATAAGTATGCACGATTTTTAGCGTTTAAGCACATGACTTATAAATAGATTTTAATAAGGCTGAATTTGTTTAAACTGATAACTATCACACACATGTATGTATGTATATACAATTACGAACACGATTTGAAGTCAAAATTTGTTCCGCTGTTGTTATTTCTTTATTTTTCTATTTAATGACGCTGAAATAAAAGGCAAGCAAATTTGTTTCCTATACGTACTAAAAAGAAAAATATACATATACTAAACAACATTTACGATCACGTAAGTTAAAAACGTTGGTATTGGTCATTAGTATGAATAGGTAAAAATGTCAACTCGTAGAAGAGATAGGTTCTTTTCTTTCTCGAAGAATGGATTCAGTTAATATACCCTCTAAGCTACAACGATAAGATGTGCTTCTTTACTTACTAAAAAGTATCTAAGATGTGCAAAATATATACCTTAACATACCATGATCTTCAAAAGAAAACAATTATTGACTGTGAATTGTCTTTTTTTTTTAAGAAAAGGATGCCATCTCATCAAGAAAAGTATGTTATGCTCATATTGCTACGATAATGTATGTACGTCACTATTAGGTTTACAGTACGTGTGTTTATTTATTATGTAAGATGTTTAATTATGTATTTTGCTTCTTTTTGTAGATGTTTAAAATACGTTATAAATTTGGTTTAAATTTCTTGCAAAGCTATACGATGACTATCTGTGCTAGCCGTCCCTAATTTAACAGCGTAAGGCTAGAGGTAAGCAGCTAGTCATCACCACTTACCGCCAACTCTTGGGCTATACTTTTACCAACGAATAGTGAAATTGACCGTTACCTTATAACGTCCCAACAGCTGAAAGGACTAGCTTGTTTGGTGTGACGAGGATTCGAACCGGCTACTCTCAGATTGCGAATCAAGCACCTAACCACCTGGCTATGCCGGGCTGGTTAATTTATTAATGGACGTGTAAGTAACCTGTAACTGAACAGTTATGCAAAAAAAAAGTATGCTACTTCTAGTTGAAGAAAAAAGTGTAGCACAACATAACATCACAGATAATGACAAGAGAAACGTCTGGATGATTAACTTTTTCAACCTATTTACAGAATCCTAATATATTTATGTAATAATCCTTGCATAAATTTTCAAACTATCATTTTAAACTTGGGAAAGTTATTTGTAATCCTGTATATTTTTATAATTGATAAATAGAAGTAAATAAATTTCTATATAAACTAAAAATTGCATTGAATTAAATGGTTTCTTTTGTGTTGAATTTTCGCGCAAAGCTACAAAATGGTTATCTGATCTAACCGTTCCGAATTCAGCAGTGTAAAACTAGAGGGAAGGCAGACAGTCATCACTACCCACTGCCAAACCTTGGTTTTGTCTGATTTGTTTTTAACGTCGCGTAAAGCTACACGAGAGCTATCTGTGCTAGCCGTCCGTAATTTAGCAGTGTAAGTGTGAAGGGAAGGCAACTAGTCATCACCACCCACCGCCAACTCTTGCACTACTCTTTCAAAAAATATTGGGATTGATCTTCAAAATATAACGCTCTCACAGCTGAAAGGGCGAGCATATTTGGTGCGACGATGATTCGAACCCGCGACCCTGAGATTACGAGTCGAGTGCATTAACCATCTGGCCATGCCGGGTCGCCAAATCTTGAGCTACTCTTTTACCAACGCTCTCACGGCTGAAAATCTAGTATATTTGGTATGACGGAGATTAGAACCTGTCAGATTGAGAATCAAGCGTTCAAACCGACTGGACATGCCAGACCCAAACTAAGGTTATATACAGTTTATATTAATTGTGGTTTATTGCATAACTTTATATAATTACCAAATCTTATTAACAGTAATGTTAATGTAAATGTCTGAGAGTTTTAATTCAGAGATACAAAGCAATAGAATCTAGTTAACTATTCAATTAAACAAATGCATAGTGGTTTCAAACGTTAAGAGTATCTATTTCTTAATCGTACAAAAAAAACTGAAACGAATTATTCCATGTACCAATAAAAATGCTTCTCTCGTAATAATACATAAACACCTTTATTATGTAGAAATTCATGTCCCGGATGTACCATCAAAATTTATATATATATCTTTTTATTGCACCGTGTATTTTAAAACCACTAACACAGACTAAATAGTAAGGTGTTATAAAACATTTTTTTTCGAAACACATTTGGAACTTTTAAACATTTATTGCTTTATACATAAAAAGTACTCAATATTAAAATCTTCAACCTTCCATTAAATTACACACTTCGCAACTTTTTCTTCAAGGTTCGCTGGACAATGTTTCCTTTTTTTACAATAGTTTCTAGCTCAGACCTGCGCAAAGGTGTCGTGAATATAACGCCTCTTGTTTAATTACATCAATATCATCAGGCAGCTCCCCCACACCATCTGTATCGTTATAAGGTTAGTTATCTTTAAACTAGTTTCGACTGGAAAATTTTTCTTCGTGTGACAAACTGCACGCTTGCCTCTCTCTCTCGTTTTTTTAAATATAAAAATCACTTTCATTCGACTGATAAGAAATTAACAGCATACAAAATACATACACACATCGTAATTTTGGCGGTATTAAATACTTGTGTATCTTGTAAAGAACTAAACATGGAAAATACTGTATAATATTGTGTTATCTGTCTTTTTAGAGATACATAAAATCGAAGAAGAGGTTATGGTAAAGGTGAAGGTTTGTTTGTTTTTTGAATTTCGCGCAAAGCTACACAAGAGCTTTTTGTGCTAGCCATCCTAATTTAGCAGTGTAAGACTAGAGGAAAGGCAGATAGTTATCACCACTAACCGCCAACTGTTGAGCTACTCTTTTACCAACGAATAGTGGGATTAACCGTCACTTTATAACACCCTTTCAGCCGTAGTCAAGGCACTCTACTCGCAACTATCAGATTACGAGTAAAGTGCCTTGACAACCTGGCCATGCCGGGTATGGGTGAAGGTTGGGAGTTTATTTAGTATAAATATTAAAGTGGACTTAAATTTAGGGTACCTGCCTTTCTAAAACTGGCTAGAAAACATCTGGATTTTGTCTGACAGATAGGTTATCCCCAACTAATTTAGGTGCTATAATCCCAGACATTATTCATTATGACAATAAGTTGTAAACATGGACCGATAACGGTAATACGATAAGTACAAACAGTACTCTGTAAAAGTGTTAGGATAAAGTCAAAATTATATTTTAGGCTACTTTCAAAGAACAATGGAAGGTAAATCAGAGGTAAAATATCAAATCTTATCAGTAGTCATGTTTAATACAACAGAAACTCGGTGTAAATGGTTGAGTTCAGCAAACAGTTTATATTTTATTTTTCCTTTAATAACTGCAGACAATCTTTCAGACCTTGTTACAAGTGTCTTTTGGGGTTTTACTCCAAATGTCTCTTATACATTCCCATAAAGTGTCTTCGAATTACATATATATGTAATGAAAATATGTTAATTTTTAAAGACAAGTATGGATTATAACCTAGCTAGCTGTTGTATTATAGAAAGTTTTAATTTTATAAAAATGATTTTCTTATAGCAAAGCCACATCGGGGTATCTGCTGAGTCCACCGAGGGAAATCGAACTCCTGATTTTAGCGTTGCAAATCCGTAGACTTACCTCTGTACCGGCGGGAGACAGGATTGAGGAAAAATGTATTTTGACCATGTTACCGTAGTTAGCTAGGTTATGTATGGATATTTTGAACATATTACCGTAGTTAGCTAGGTTATGTATGGATATTTTGACCATATTACCGCAGTTAGCTTGGTTATGTACGGATATTTTGACCATATTACCGCAGTTAGCTTGGTTATGTACGGATATTTTGACCATATTACCGCAGTTAGCTTGGTTATGTACGGATATTTTGACCATATTACCGTAGTTAGCTAGGTTATGTATGGATATTTTGACCATATTACTGCAGTTAGCTTGGTTATGTATGGATAGCGATCCATACTTGTCTTAATAAAATTAAAACATTCTTTTTTATTTTTTGTTGTTTCATTTTCATTAGTCCGGCATGGTCAGGTGAGTAAGGCGCTAAACTCGTAATTTGCGGGTTCGAATCCCCGTCACACCAATCATGCCTTGGGGGCGTTATAATGTACGGTCAATCCCACTATTCGTTGGTAAAAGAGTAGCCCAAGAGTTGGCAGTGGGTGGTGATGACTAGCTGTCTTCGCTCTAGTCTTACACTTCTAAATTAAGACGGCTAGCGCAGAACGCCCTCGTGTAGCTTTGCGTGAAATTCAAAACAAACCTAAACTTTTCACTAATTATATTTGTGTTTGTCAATGATACTAAGCGAGGAACGCACGTACAACGTATTCGATTTTATTAAGGTCTCTACCAACGTATCCTTAAATCTAATTATATACCCAAAGTAGCGCATTATTTGTGAAATATATAAATATATCTTACAATTCTGTATGGTAAAATAAAGGAATCACTGGGACTCCAAACAGAAAAATTTGTCTGGAAAAGTTACTTATTTTCGTACTTACGTACACAGAATTCATGATACAGTGAAGTTTTCAGTCACTACATAAATATGTACATTTCGATTTAGGTAGCTTTATAGGTACAATAAGCTTTAGTTTTGCTCAGACAATACTGAGTTGTAGTCATTGTTATTACTCAGACGTTTTAAAAGTGGTTTTAAAGAGGTGATTTTTATGGCCGCTCCACTGTGTTTCATCACAATAGTTACTATTAAATACTACTGTACTTAATGCTATATAAAGTATAAATAAATAATTATGGAAACATTGAGGTAAAAGGTGTAAATGATAAATGTTACGCAAATGCCAACTTTCATTGTGTGTTAATTAATTACTGCAGAGCACTATCACATCATGATAGCTCATATTGTGATTGGTTGTCACCCAATTAACAAAAAAGTACCAAAAATGTAGTGCCTTTACAATTACAGGTAACGAAACTATTCGAGAAGTAGTGGTAGTAAAAGTAACGTAAATACAGTCATGGCTCCCACTACTGAAGTATCCCATTACAAGTATGTAACAGCTTAACTATTGTCTATTAAAAAATACACCACGCGAAAAAGTGCTACAAAATTGTGTGTTTCAGTAAGACGTGTACGCAAGGCTCTCAAGACTGGACGTGAAAGTGGCAATGTTAGTTATGGAAGTGAGAAAAAAAAAGAAACCAAAACTCAATAAAAGTGATTTTAAGTGTCTCCAAGTATATACGTTATGAGGTGAATGACAGCCGAGTAAAGATCTTACCATTAAGTTTGCTGTAAACATAGGTGTGTGCGAGTATTACCTCGCGAACAGTAAGATACACATTAGCACAAAATAGCAAAAATATGCGTAGCGACTCGAAAGCTGCTACAAGTACAGATATGTTTTAATTCATCGTGCCATTCTCTAAAGTATACAACTCATAAGATGGTGATTCACCTTTTAGCAAATATGGATACAAAACATCCTGACAGTAAAGAGAAACTATCATAAGCAACGACTTAGCTTTCGAAAAGCTTCGAATAAACATTTTTTTATGAGGCTGTAAACATTAGGAATGTCAAAAGCAAATAAAGAAATAAGTTGAATTTTTAGAAGTTGCGCAAGACTCCGTTCCACAATATCTCCAAATCGTACGTTAGCAAACTATATGACAGCATGAAAACAAGGTACAACGCTCTATTAACAGCCAGTGTCTCTCACGCAAATTACTAGTACAATTATAAAACTTATTCTGTTTTTATATTGTCTGTCTTCTTCCATAAATGAATTCGACATTTATTTTCTTTAATAGTTGTTTGTGGCTTAAAATCAGAAGAAAAAAAATCACAAGTTTATCATCAGTAACAAAACTAAATAAAAAAGGGTGACATTATGTGAAAATATATGCAGAGTTTATCTGTAAAATTTTCTTTGATGTTTAAAATACAGAACAACATATTCTTATCTATCTTAATTTTTTCATTGATTCCAAATTATAATATAAGTGAAATTACTCGAAAAAATATTATTAATTATTGAAAATAAGAGAATTACAAAATTCACTTGGTCATGAGTTTTATCAGTAAATATTTGTGTCGTTAGGCTAAGAAATAGTAAACTTTGATTTAAAAAACTTATTTTCTATAACTGCAAATATATCACGATGACATTTGGAAGCTGAATATTGAGTAACCTATTGTTGGTGTTATCACTTACAAGGTTTCTTAATTGTCAACTGTTTCAACCCTATTCATAGTAAGTTTCTCAACCCCTAAGGCAGCATTGACAAGAAAGATGTTCGTCTGATTTTCCTATACGACTTCAAATTTGGATGAAAACACATTAAGGGAAGCAGTTGAGACAGACCCTTGCACAATAATACGTGATCTTGCATAAAAACTAGGCACAAGCAAATTAACCATTGCCAACCGCCTGAGTGCGATTGAAAAGACGAAAAAGTTAGATAAGTGGGTTCCGCATGAGCTGACTGAAGATCAACAAAATCGGCGTTATAAGACCTGTCATGGATGACACATTGCAAATTGAACAAATTGAGAATCGAGGTTCTGCCTCATCCACCTTATTCCCCAGACCTTTCCCCTACAGATTTTCATCTTTCCAAGCAGTTTGACAAGTTTTTGAACAACAAACGCTTTCAAGACCAGGCAGCTGCAGAAAAAGCTTTCAGGGAGTTCATTAACCATAAAAACTCTGGTTTCTACAACAGGGACATAAACATCATCGTTACACGTTAACAAACGTTTGTTGACGAAAATGATATTTACTTTGATTAAAGCATGTTTTACAACATTGGTTTATACTCTTCAAAACATCGCAGTTCAAAAACGACATCTATTTCTGGACAATCTAATATTTCGAAAACCATTAGGTGTCATTGTTAGTGAGTTCTACAATAATGGCCTTATATCTGTATGAATTTAAACAAATCATACTGTATAACTAACTCAATGGACAATCATATTCAAGGAAATAAAGATACAGTAAACATAATTCACAGTACACATTACGAATTTATAAAACCGATAGTTCTTTTTATAGTGGCCTGGCATGGCCGAGCGCGTTAAGGCGTGCACTCGTAATCCGACGGTCCCGGGTTCGCGCCCGCGTCGCGCTAAACATGCTCGCCCTCCCAGCCGTGGGGGCGTATAATGTGACGGTCAATCCCACTATTCGTTGGTAAAAGAGTAGCCCAAGAGTTGGCGGTGGGTGGTGATGACTAGCTGCCTTCCCTCTAGTCTTACACTGCTAAATTAGGGACGGCTAGCACAGATAGCCCTCGAGTAGCTTTGTGCGAAATTCCAAAACAAACAAACGAACTTTTTATACTTGGCTACACTGGAAGTTTAATGTTCTCTCCATACATCCATTCTCAATTTCTTTTCTCAAGATATTTCTTTAACTAATGCAAAGTTTTGAACTGAAAAGATAAATTTTACAAAACATTGACACATGGGATGGCTGAACTTAACAATAAATTTGTTGTAAAAATAGACATAATTTGATTTTTAGTCCCAAAATATTTAATTGAAAATGACTCGATATTATAATACAAAGCTCGCTACAAATTATTTTTGGGATAATCCTGAAAGAAATAAAAACTGGCAATACTATGTATGACAATTCCCAGTTTTAGGATCCCTGAATTAAATATTTTTCTAGTGTTATTTCTGCGAGGCAACCTTTAAAATCAGCACTTTCATTGTCCTGAAACAAATACATAATAACTAAGATTTTCAATTAAGAGAAGCAAAAAATATCCAGTTAATGACTCGAACAAAATAGCACGATTATCAACAGAAACAAAGATACAGCAGAAACAACATCCGTTGTTTCTAGTGAGAAATACTTTCAAACTGAGATGGATCTTGCTGTGAGTGTTCAAATTAGAAACACTCATGTGAGAAGTATTTTGTGACAATGAGAGTCTGACTAGAAGTACACGTGAGCAAAATCTTCAGTAAAAATGTGAGTCGGACTGGTGACGTTCATGTGTTGTGTCTGTAGTGGGAACATAAGCTGACTGGACTTGTGACACTCTTGTATTGTCTCTGGGTAAGAGTGAATGTTGGACAAGTTACAATCAGGTATTGGGTCAGAGTAGGAACTTTGAATCTGCAGTGACCAAAATTAAAACTTACTAACAAGTTATTGCCGTTGAAGGTCTTGAATAAGTTTGTTTAATTTGACTAAAGATAACACATAAATATATTTCACTCGTAATTGCTGTTTATATATGGAATCATTTGTTGAAACCACATTTAAATTGGTAAAAGTTTAGCAACAGTGCTATATTTTGTATTTAGTGTTTTTTTTCAAACTTAGAAAAAGATTTTAACACGCATGTTGAGATTATATTAGATTGGATACAGAATATTTTTATAAGATAAAAGAACCCAAAAGCCCCTAACTAGTGCTGCAGTGTTGCAGGAGGGTTGCAAACGTTGATCCTCTCGGTTAAAGTCGCAACACTTTGCTAGCCTGTATTTTCTATGAGTGTCATAGTTATCAAAACCTAAAACCACAATCCTTCTAGAGTATTTTGAAGTGCTGACGTATAAAAACAAACGTCATGAAGTACCAACTATAGAGCGCTAGAACATCATGATAAAGTACTGTTGCCATTATTGCTTTTAACCTAAACAAAAACGACATAAAGAACTAACAACAGAGTGCTAGTGAAACACGATAAAGCACTTGACGACTTGAAACACAAACGACTTGAAAACCAACCGTAGAGTGTTAGTAAAACAAGATAAAGCACTGTTGTTATTATTGTTTTTAACCTAAACACAAACGTCATGAAGAACCAACCACAGAGTGCTAGTTAAACACGATAAAGCACTGTTGCTTTAAGCGTTATTCACGATAATGTTAAAGAGACAGAAATTCAGATAATACTAAGCACTGGAAAGAAACATGAACCACGGTTTTAATAAGTTATTTTTTAGTTTTTTATGTAAAACAGACTTAAATTCGAACTCTTTGAATGTTTTACGCTTAAAAACAAAATCGTTTACCAGTACATCTGATACACCCCCTAATCCTTTTATCAGTCTACAAGCCCATCACGATTCTCCACGTTTGTTACTAAAACTGGCCATGAATTGTTTAAGTAGCTTAAAGCGTTTACTGAAGAGAAATGTGACACGAGAGCCCAAATTTCTATCCCTACCAACATAAGTGGGCTCTTATCTGGGCGTAGGCTGTGATAATACTTAAGAATAACATGCAGTTTACATAGTTGGTAATGCTGCCTCTCACTTAGACTATAATTTAATGCCTGTCGCCACAAATAACACACGAAAGAGACGAGAGAATATCTGTCTCCCTGAGTAATTATAATGCAAGTTAATATATCTTGGTATAAGGTAGCAGTTGTACCTATACTTTCTTCTAAGTAACATTCAAGTGAATCGAGCACAAGCGGATATATTCTTAATACAAATGATATCATGTGATGCTCTCTTTTCATCTTCGATCGTATAAGACTGTAAAAGTCCTGAAAGAACAAATATAGTGAATAATAATAAAAACGTTTTCATGTTGTAGGTGCCCCAGTGACTCAGCGGTATGCCTGCGGACTTACAACGCTAAAAACCGGGTTTCGATACTCGTGGTGGGCAGAGCACAGATAGCCCATTGTGTAGCTTTGTGCTTAATTCAAAACAAGAAATGTTCTAGGCACAAACAAAAATGTGCGGTCATATAGGCTTTGTTTTTATTTATATTTTCCCAGAAGAAATAACTAGAAATATAGATAAACACACTTCAAATCTCCGACGTGTTCATGAGGAAACAAGGAAAAAGGAATTTACATTATATGCAATTTTGACTATTAAAAAATCTATTTTATACACAGGTAAAAAAAAGCCAAAGTAAATAAGATTATACAATTACGACATTGTGACATAAAACATACGTAAAGACACTAATTGTTATTTCAATATAGAACGTAAAATAAGCAGAAACGGCGATCATTTGTTTTGATTTCCAACGATTTGTTTTATAGCAAACGGGATTTTGTGTCACATACATAAACATACAAACATTCAACCATGAAAGGATGTTTACATTGTCCATAAAATTGAGTATCATAACCCCAAAGTTCAAGCAACTTTGACACACGTCTTGGGCTAACATTTATATAAAAAACAAAACAAAAAAACGAGTTTATTGAAATTTCCAAATACTTTACAGTAACGAATTAGAAACTCCTATCTGTGATTCCACTGAACCCCAAGTATTTGTTTCTCAACAGAATATCGTAAGTTATTGCCAAGTATTTAAAATAAAAGAAAAAAATCATTAAGAGATCATATTTTTAGCCACAAAGTTTGAAACAATCTTAATGTAAGAAAACGAGCAGTTAAAATGTCCTCTAAAATCATAATGAAAGTAAATACTATCTACAATATAACTTTAATTTATTAAAAATAAAATGCAACAATTATTCCTTAAAGAGTGACAACAATTACTACAGGGTCTTCAGAAAGTCACTGTGCATTAACATATTTATTAACAGACATGTTTCAATATAGAATACAGGAGATAAATGTGAATGACAATTATAAACGATGTTGAAAATGACCCCTGTTGGCATCAATACATACCTGGATCCTTCTTATTTTGTTTCTAAACCCCGCTATTAGTTGCTGGCTTGAAATAGACTGAATAAAATATGATTACAAAACTGCACAGTGACTTACCGAACACCCTGTATAATATAATATAAACCAATACATGATTGTCTGGTTCGGTTAAATTATATACATAATTTCAATCAATCGTCATTTTCTTTCTTTTATAAATGGTGAATTACTTTAGGTATTGCAGTTTATTTCTCTGCCGAAGTGTATATTCTTGTTTGTTTGTTTGCTTTTTGGATTTCGCGCACAGCTACTCCAGGGCTATATGTGCTAGCCGTCCCTAATTTAGCAGCGTAACTCTAGAGGGAAGGCAGCTAGTCATTACCACCCACTGCCAACTCTTGGGCCACTCTTTTACCAACGAATAGTGGATTAATGGTAACATTATAACGCCCCCACGGCTGAAAGGACGAGCATGTTTGGTGTGACGCCAATTCGAGCACGCGCCCCTCGGATTACCAGTCAAGTGCCTTAAACACCTGGCCATGTCAGACCTTGAAAACTGATAAGTCCATTTACTTTACATAAAATTACTGTATATGATGTATATAGATTGAACAGGTAGTGAAATGTTTAAAAACAAAACATTAATTTGAAGGTTAAAAGGCAACAGGACCAAAATAAATTTTATAAAAGATATAAATACATAACTTAATTTATAGCAGTCTATCTTGCTTTATTAATAAACTGATTATTGATAATTATAATTGATAATAATATTGATTATTAAGCTCTTCAGTTTATTAAAAAGCTGCATTTTAATAGATTAAAGCTCTTGGTGCGTCAGCGCTAAAAATCGGGTTTTGATACCGTGTTGGACAGAGCACAGATTGCCCAGTCTGTCGCTTTGTACTTAACGATAAATGAACATTAATTGAAAACTCTATAAATGCCATATATCAAATACAGTAAAATCTTCATTTGCTAATACATCGTCAGACATTAAAGATGTAAGTCCGTTCGTAAAATCAACAAATATCAGAAATCCTGACGAAATACAAAAGCCGAATGTGTTAGTGCTAGAAATAAAATTCAATCAATATAAAACATAAAAAAACTGCAAATTATTAATAAAACATGACAATAAAGTTAGGTGTCATCACTTATATTGAAAATTCATTAATGGTGTATGTTGTGCACGACATAATAATTTGTATGCATTTCCTCAGCCTATTGTGCCATCAATTCTCATTGATTCAACACGTTCAATCACATCCTCACCCAGGAAATATTTCCGAAATTCATCACATCCGTTCTATACAAACACACTTTTTTATTCAGCCTCCACACTTACACTATTAATAGTTAACAATAAAGAGGGAAGCAGACTAAATATCCTCTTTCCTTTTGTTTTCGAACTCTCCGTTTACTGTTCATTCGAGTAGCCTCTACATAAATACACAAAACTTAAACCATGTTCAACGAAACGATTTATTTAACCTATGTAACATGGAACCTACCTGAGTGTTTCCAGTCGTACAACATCATCCAGAAAATTTCGAGATCGTTCGATACTGTCAGTAGTTGATGTTGGTTTATATACGTTTTGCAATGGAACCTGAACGCCTCGCTCTGGCAAATGTTTTGTCATGCACTTATACACCAGCATGTATTTGGCGGGAACTTATTTTGTCTTCTAAAAATCATGCTTTTCTTTTTTCTAATTTGTTGCAATTACTTTATTTGCTAAAATATCGTGCGATGCGTACTGCAAACTTTCCATCAGAACTTGTATAAGTCCAACCATAAAAAAATCTAGGCTGCGTGCGCCCTGGCAACTTAAAGTTCGCCTAAGTGGGCACTGTAAAGCACAAAATTCTGAAGGTTAAGAAGTTTACGGTGCTTATGAACCTAACAAACGAAGAGTTTAAATTAGTTGGTTTCTCGTCACGCGTGATTGCTGCGAGACTCGACTAGTGGCCAATCAGAGGAAAGAATAGAGTATGAATGGACCGCCTTGGGCTTAGTTTTTGTGAGTAGGTTCACATTGTTTTGATCTTATGAAATAAAGATTTTCAAGGTGATAAATGAGACACATCAGGAATCCGCTCACGTTATCACTTGGTGATCACACTAAAATTTTCTTCCATTTGATAATTAATAGCAAAATATGAATTCGAAGTTTCCATTAATAAGATGCTTACCTAAACAGCACACCCAATTCTGAAATTTAAGGCCCTCTCAACACCGTATTATTTTGTAACAGCGCGACATTCCTAGTGTAACAAACATCTAACAGCCTGTTGGTCACGGTATATTTTACTTAATATCAGCATTTTATTGCATTATTACGTGAAGGAATGTTAAAGGAAAATTACATTTCGAATTTGAATTGTATTTTGTCCCATAGTTTGTTAACATAAACAGTTTTCGAATAAAAGAATTACTACAAAGTTATCACACATTTTGTTGTTGTTTGTTATTACGCGTAAAGCTACACAAATGAATATCTGTGCTATGCCCACCAAGTGTATCAAAACCTGGCTTCTACTGGTATAAGTCTATGGACCACTCATCTTATCCAAAGCGATAGTAATCTCCTGGGCCCTCAGCGTTTTTTTCCGCACATAAACAATGGATTTTTTTTCTGCATATTCTTAGCACGATCATCAACAAGCAGGTTTGCATGGAAGAATATTAATCACTACTCTTTTTCTTTATAGTTTCTTAAAAACTAGTAATGTAGGTTAGAATGCCCATCTGTTATTTCACGTCTTTTTTTTATAAGTAGGTATGTGAGGCTTCAATTTTAAAGCCTTATGCTGTGTTTATCGTATTTTTCTAAAAGTGGTAAAACAACATTTTCTTGTATACTGGAAGCACATTTATGTAAACAAAAGCATTTAAACTAAACTGTCTTTTGCTTTCACAACTTGCCCCCAGTGCCAGCGGTATGTCTGAGGACTTACAACGCTAAAATCCGGGTTTCGATACCCATGGTGAGCAGAGCACAGATAGCTCATTGTGTAGCTTTGTGCTTAATTCAAAACAACAACACTGAAAAAAAAAATTATAAAAAGTGAACATTCTCTTAAAACAAATTTTTCTGGGAAATTCTGTGCGGGAAAAGTGTTCGGATTATGCTGATGTATCTAAAGTGTTTTTATATATCAAAGGTGGTATATATTATTTGATAAATAACAGCTTTTTATCTCAGTTTTAGTATATATTTAGAAATTACATCAATAAACATGTATTCAAAAACCCTACAGTTCAGTTCCAGTAAAGGTCATGATAAAGTTCGAGAGGAGAATAATTTTATTTAAAGTTGTGTTCTATCACAAAGAAATGGTTGTTGCACATACAGTAGTTATTCTTCTAATACCCAAAGTGTGAAATTTTAATGGATTTTTTTTGTGGTGTAATTCAATAGATGGCGTAGGAGTTTTGTTTATATTCATAGATAGTGACGTACACGCTATGTCCACTACAGTAAGATTATATTGGAAATATATGAAGTCCCCCACTAGTACAACGGTAAGTTTAGGGATTTACAACGCTAAAATGAGCGGTTCTATTTCCCCCAGTAAGCTTCGCAGATAGTCCGAGGTGGTTTTGCGATAAGAAAAACAGCAATAAATTACGAACCAATATTTAAAAAACAAGTGGAATAATAACAACGAAAATCAATAAACATTTCTTATAAAAATAAACAAATAAAATAATATTAAGTTTCTAAACATTATTAATCAGAGTTTTTAAAAGAATTATGAATTGAGTAGCGTGAGAAGTAGATCTTACCGATATCAGACATTATATAGCGAGAATATGAAGACTCAGTTTTATATATAAGACTAAGGAACGCTTTTCTGGACGCATTTTATTTTCGTTTTAATGATTAAGCAAATTAGTGACATGAACAAGAAATATGTGAATAAAAGTGAAAACATGGTTTAATTTTATAAAGAGAAATGATCTATTATGCCACGTATGTTTGTGATAAAGTTTTAGTTTAGTTGTTTTTTCTTAATTTCGCGCAAAACTATACGAGAACTATCTCCGCCAACCGTCCTTATTTAAACATTGAAAAAACTAGAGCGAAGGTAGCTAGTAAACACCATCGACCACCAACTCTTGGGCTACTCTTTTACCTAATAATAGTAGAATTAATCGTAACGTTATAATGCCCAAACAGGTGACAGTAAATTACGAGTTAAGTGCTCCTAACCTCCTGGCAATTTGACCCCTTAAATTAGGAACTAGGTTATTACAGCTTCAGGTCAGTAAATAAAAGGACAGTGGCTACCTTGTGTTTTAAATCTTTCTCCCGAAGTTTTAACGTCACTTCTATTAAAATAACGTTCTACAACGAATACCTAACCAGGACGGTCAATTCTGCTAAGAAATTATCTATAGCCTATTTGTTACATTTTACGTTATGAAAAATGTAACACTATGAAAAAAGAGAGTTCAAGTGTAGAAATGTGTTTCACACCAGTCAACATCACAAAGTAATGTTTCTATAGCTTACTGACGCCAACAATAAGCAGTCATCCCATTACAAGGGAAAATAATCATGTATTGGCGAAGGAATGCATATATGTAAAAATGTATACATACAGCATATAAAATAATTATATATATATATCTTAGGAAAATCAGTAAGAGTGGATATATACATATGTTAGTCGAGATATCCAACCACAATAAAATATTTATTTCGTTAGGCTCACTGTAAGAGACAGCTTGCGTTTTGTCGTTGACCGTGCAAGTTTGCTGAATACAGCCACCACTGTTCTCTAAGGCTGTATCAAGGAGGAAAATTTAAATAATGAGCAACACACGAAACGTTTGTCCGAAGTTGTTCAGTGTGATAAAAGTATCAAGAACACAAACAGCAAAATCACAAAACCAACATAAAATTACACATTAACCAAAGTTTGTCCCTCAAGAAGAAAGGTCCACCTTTCGAAACCGCTCCAGTTATAAGGTTTCTATTTCATTTTGATCAAGAATTCTTGAATCTACGTGTTTTTAGAGCACTAACGAAAGTTTACAATTTTTCAAGGTTAAAAAACACATTGTTCCTACACAATTAACCAAATATCCCGATTTTGTCTTTTGACTCCTATCAAATACGCGTGAGTATTTAAAAAATCTCCATAAAAATGTGTTGCTAAGTGACTGTCAGTTACATCATATATGATGAACGTAGTCACAAACATTTATCTTTAATATCGTTAATAATTATCACAGACCTCCCCCATCTCCTGGGCAAAGTACAAATGGCCCAGTGTGTAGCTTTGTCCTTTCAGACAGCTACCTTGTACTTGGCAAACTGGTGTGCGTATACGAAATTAGTTTTATTTTGAAAAGACTATTTATATTAAAATAAGATATTTTGTTCAAGTGATTACACGAATTTATGTGCAAACAGATGTTTCGAGTACAATTACAAGTTAGTAGTACCGAATTAAAGAAAAAGACTGGAAAAAACACATGTTAATTTAAAACATCTACAGACTTTCTCAGTTAAATTAACCTTAATTAATATGTTTTGTTTAATTTCGCGTAAAGCTGCACGAGGGTTATCAACGCTAGCCGTCTCTAATTAAGTAGTGCAAGGCTAGAGGGAAGGCAGCTAGTCACCACTACCCACCGCCAACTCCTGGGCTCCTCTTTTACCAACGAATAGTGAGATTGACTGTCACATATAACGCTCCCACGACTGAGACGGTGAGCATGTTTGGTGTGACGGCAATTCGAGCCCGCAAATAAATAAACAAATTATACACTCCGCAATTGACGACCAAATCCGATTATTTTTAACAAGAGTAGTCCAACTGTTAAAAGTGGATGGTGTTCACTAGATGCCTTAGCTATAATCTGTCACTCGCAGCTACACACAAATCCAACAAACATATAAACAAGTAATCTGTTCACCTGTGAAATAAAAAAGAAGATATCTGTTGAAATAGGATATACACGATTGAAGGAATATGCTGTCTTTCTGGTTCAACCTGTATTCGCGATTCTCATGTAAAAAATACAATTGCGTCATCCAAAACTGAGATCAACTGTTTATATTCACGTGTAGAAAGAGGTATTTGTCCTTAATGAAGCAGAGCAGGAAATGCAGAAAGTAAAATAAAACACATTATTACACCTGAACATTTCAAGTGATAAGTAAAAATCAATCGTCTCAGTTCTTCCAGTTCTCATGATACTAATAAATATACTTATGTAAAAAAAGTATAATAAAAATTAAGATGTTGGGGTCAGTAACTGACTACTTTTAGTCGAAAGGAATTGTAGCAAACTCTGCATCCACCCTAATAAAAATGCTGTTAAATTGAGCATTCGGAAAGGCAGCTTGTCATCACCACCAACTGCAAACTCTTTGAACAATGAATAGTGGGATTGTCTGTTACATTATAACTTCCCCATGGCTGAAAAGGCAAGCGTGTCTGGTATGACGGGGAGTCAAACCGGCGACATAAAAATATCGCGAGTTAAGTGCCCTAACCTCCTGGCCACATCTCAGCCTTTTCATTGTTCCAGTTGTACGGATAATCTTAAAACGTTAATTTTTAAACATTTCTCAAATTATTTTAATTAATAAAATAAAATATTCGAACAGGATTTAAATTGTAAGAAGGTTACAAAGTACTGTAATCGCCATATGTATTTTTATATGCTAATTGATGTGTTACCCGTGTATAATTACGGTTTATTTTTATATAATCCAATAATTACACACAACTTTTTTACTTCTAGAAACAATACACTTTTGTCAATAGTTTCAAGTCTGGACTCAACTTCATTCAAGTTAAGTTAATATAATAAAGAGTTGGTGATGGGTGATGCTTTCCATTTAGTCTATCACTGCTAAATTAGGGATGGCTAGTTCAGATAGCCCTCTTGAAGCTTTGAGCTGAATTCAAACAAATCTGTCCACCAGTGGAACAGAGACAAGTCTACAGCTCCAGAACGACAAACTCAGTTGTTTGATTCTTCTTGGTGAACACAGCTGATAGCCCGATGTGGCTTTGCTAAAACACACACAACATAAAAAAACTACATCGAAACTAAACTAGCTAAATGCAAAGTTTTATTTTCGATTTATTCAACGTTTGCTCTGTTTTGAATTATTTTTGAGCCATTAAAGTTCTCTAGTTACTTCTAAGAAAAATACATTAACTCATTAAGTTATGAAATATTTAATTTCACTTTAGTAAATTTGAATATTACATTTAACACTTTCTTTTCAAGACTTCTCAGTGAGCATTCGCAGCTAGTATGAAAAACTACAATTGACTAAAAACGTATCTTGTTTAAGCCTCACCAAAACGGCTGGGTAATTTTAATAGATTTTACCGCTAGTTATTAGATTATATTACTAATAAAGAGACATTTCGACAAGATAAAAATCAGAGCGTGTACAAGAAACTATAATTTATAATCAATTCTCTAACAAACGACTAAGTTCTCAATTTATTTTGAATTAGTCAACGAATTACATTAATGACCAAAGAGACAATACTGAAACATCCTGTAACTCGAGCGCTTTCGAAAATCAAACCTTTTTTCAATTTTTTTCGAATCCCTGTCACACCAAACAAGCTCGCCATCTCAGCTGTGGGAACGTTATAAGGTGAAGGTGAATTCCACTATTCGTTGGTAAAAGTGTAGCCCAAAAGTTGTCGGTGGGTGGTGATGACTAGCTGCGTTCCCTCTAGTCTTACACTGCTAAATTAGGGAAGGCTAGCACAGATAGCCCTCGTGTAGTAACAATCGTAGTAGAAAAAAATCGATGAAACAAAATCTCATATCTTTAAAAAGCAACTGTTTCAAGATCAAAAATTAATTATTGCTCCATGACGTCACTGACGCACGTCGTAAAAGAATAAGGTGAGAATCATTATACGTGTGATCAACCTGGTTGTAATGTTGACCAACAGGTTTAGTGCAGGTTTTTCGCGAAAACATTCAGCGACTTTACGACCTGTCTTTCCGACGCATAATTTCCCGTATTTGTTGCAAAGAATGTATTGTATAATAAAAGTGAGCGGTTAACTGACGGTGAGGTTGGACTTTGCATCTGATACGATTGTTCTGCAATGAACATGAGAATGAGTTACAGTCTCTCACAAGTTATACACTCTTGTATGTCGTTCTAATTATTCACATTCTTTGTGAAGGAAGTTTGAACATGTTTGTGTTTGATTGCCTGGTCCTTGTTTATATTGCGTACTTTACGTTATCGTTAATGTACAAAAGTATTCCAAATGGTTCGCAGAGATGTGAATTCATAATAGCACATATTTTAAATTGAATAAATACTATCTTAAATACGAGTAAGTCTCTTTATATATAGTTTTAAGTTTTCGAGAAGAAGCTTCGTTAAGAAAAAGTTAACTTTCTTAATTATCAGAAGAAACTTGGTGGTCAATTTATGTAAGATTTATCTAGCCCAAAGAAAAATTATTTATCAAAAAAAACAAATGAATTATAAAAATTAAGGATTAAGTCACCTAATGAGTTTCACCTGTTAATGGTGAATTCACTTCACTCATACAGTGGAATCCACTAGGAGAAGAAAAAAAATGTCACAGCTGGACGAATTAAATCAAAATATGTTTATACAGTTCAAACACTCTCTTTTTATCAGGTTCAATGGATGAATTTCGCGCAAAGCTCCACGACAACTATCTCCACCAGCCGTTCCCAATTTAGCAGTGTGAGACTAGATTTGGTTCGATTTGTTTGAAACTTCGCACAAAATTAAACGAGGGCTACCTACGCCACCCGTCCCTAATTTAGTAGTGTAAGACTAGAAGGAAGGCAGCTAGTTATCAACACCCGCCGTCATCTCTTGGGCTATTCTTTTACCAACGAATAATGGGATGGACCGTCACATTATAACTCCCGCACGGCTGAAAGGACGATCATGTTTGGTGCGACGGGAACTGAAACCCGCCACCCACAGATTACGAGTCGAGTGCTTTAACTTCCTGGCCATGCCTGGCCCCGTAAGACTAGAGAGAAGACAATTAATTAGTCACCATCACCCATCGCCAACTTTCATGCCACTTTTTTTTATTAACAAATAGTGGGATTGACCGTCATGTTATAAAACTCCCATGGCTGAAAAGGCAAGCATGTTTGATGGGACAGGGAATCGAGCCCGCAACCAGCCTCCCTACCCACTTGGCCACCCCGGACTCTATCAGGTTGAAGAAAATGTATGGAGCGAAAAGATACAATCAAGGAATTGCTTTTAAAATTTTACATCAGGTGAATGATGTATAGTGCTCAAGTTCAAATTTCGGTAAAATAAGTGGTATGTTTTGATGATATTCATTAATTTTCGTAAAAATAATAACCTTACCATGATTAATATCATTATTTTTAAATTGCTCTCAGATGTCAGTATGTTTGTGCAATTAATAATATTAAAAATAATTATTCTGTTTTGAGGTTAATCAAAGCTTCAAGGCCAAGCTTCGCATTTGGTAAGCCTGTTCAGATTGTGAAGCTGAGGATCATAGTTGGCAACCTATTGCCTCAGAAAAATATGGTCAGAGTTTTATAAACGTTGATGCGCTATAAAAGTGACAGCCAAATCTTGCTGTATGATCAAACATGAGAACTCATAGCTTGGGCGCTGGGTGCTACTGATTACCTGTCTTCACTTAGCCTAAAAGCTCAAAATTATGAACGGTTGTGTAACTTTGTCTAAATTCCGAAACAAACAAACAAAAATCTGTCTCGAAGCTGCAAAGTATCTCAGTAAAATAATTACATTCATTTTTGAAAAAAAGCCAATTGCACTGCGCACCTCCTGTGAGCCGATTGTTGAAACGAATTATTTCCTACGAATTCAATTATTATTGAATTACGAAACTTGTCACTAAATTTGAAGTAAGTTAATTTCCTTTGAATTAAATAAACGACATTAAAAAAATAGTCAAAATAGGCGTTCAGAAAATCAATTTAAGCTTGTGTGCAGATAATTACATCTTAAGATATACATTTTCTCTTTGCCTCTGGCGAAGATAAAAAGAGAAAGAAACGATTTCTCTGGCATTAAATGAACTGGGATGCTAACAAAATACTCGGAATGTAATAACATTATCAATGAAAACTCATAATCTGAGTGATTGTAAACTTGTGGCCATTCTCTAAAATGATTACACTGAACCCTAAAAATAAAGATGAGAGGGAGGAATTCTTGTGGACTGCTTGGTTTGTTTCGAATTTTGCGCAAAGCTACACAAAGAATATCTGCGCTGGTCTTCCCTAATTTAGCAGTGTAAGGCGAAAGGGAAAGTAACTAGTTATCACCACCCACTGCCGACTCTTGAAATACTTTTTTACCAACGAATAGTTGGATTGATAGCTAGATTACATCGCCTTCACGGCTGAAACATTATCTTTCCGAGTTTTTAATAAAGTTATACAGGTTTTAAATATATTTTATTTTAACAATTCAAGGTAAAAAAAAAGAAATAGGCCTAACCAAACTGTCTCGTAGTACTTATATTCGTTTCTCATTAACGTCGTTGATATTGATATATTTGTCTTCATAGTGAGACAGTAGACGTTTGTATCTGTTTCACTGATAAGAAAAAAAGACCCACAACAAATACAGTGAAGAAATATTTAAAACTTTTTGAATGATTTTACAAAGTAGATAAACTTACATGTTCATGACTTTATTCGTAAGCATCCCATTACCACAGACACACATAAAAACAACAACTCACCTTTCTCACTTTCAGATCATGATGAGTGTTATAATAAAGAAGGTCCAATCCCTCAAATCCATCATTGTAACCAAAGTGTTGACTAGCTACCTTTATTTTTTGTTGTTGTTGTTTTGAATTAAGCACAAAGCTACACAACGGGCTATCTGTGCTCTGCCCACCACGGGTATCGAAACCCGGATTTTAGCATGTAAGTCCGCAGACATACCGCTGAGCCACTGGGGAGCACTACCTTTCCTCTGGCCAATATTAAATCAAAAGTAGCTTTGTAATAATACCTGAAACAAGTAAGTTGATAAGAATGTGTAATTATTCTCAGTAAAATCAGATGTTCGATTCCCCTTGGTAAACAGAAAAGATAACTGATTTTAATGTGCTATAACAAAATGAATATATTTTCCCTTTCTTAAATTTACAAACTTTTACATTCCATCCTCACAACATTTTGTTGTTTTGAATCAAGCAACAGCTACACAATGGGTTATCAGTGCTCAGCCCATCACCAGTGTAGAAACCCCGATGTTAGTGATATAAGCTCGCAGACATGACGCTGTGCTACTAGGAGGTAAACAAAATAAATCTCCTCTTAGAACTATTATTAATACTAAGCTGTAAAGGCTTAAAAATAATTTAGGCAACTCCCGTATCGAAAAATGATTTTTAACTTTAAAAATTATACTTTAAGTATTGCAAATATGATATAATATAAATCACTTAAGTTTTATTGTTTGGGTATATTCCTCAAAGTGAAAATAAAAAATCGAAACTAAAGGGTACGTAGCTTTGTCTTATAGCAAAGCTACATGAGCCACTCTGCTGAGTCCACCGAAAAATAAAAGGGTGCGTGTGTTTGTCTTGTAGCAAAGTCACATGGTCTGCTGAGTCCACCGCGAAATAAAAGGAGGCTTTAAAAGTGGCTAGAATTTTTTCTGCAATTTGTTTATGCAACTCGAACGTCAAATACGAAGTCTAGTTTTAAGTTTTTAACAAGGAATAATAATCTAAAGAAATGTGTTTTTACAATTGTGTAATACATAAATATCGCAGGAATAATTACTTTATAAAAATTATATCTTTAAATTAGTCATTGTTAAATTTTTGTAATGGTAATTAACATACATTTTTTTCCAAAATATACACACTACTTTCCAAAATGGTTACATACAAGGAAAGCCACATGAAAAGTGTTAACTGAAATTACTAAAACTAAAAAACAAAACCGAACATTTTCATGTTCGAAATGAATTGTACCTTTCATAACCTCCAAGCAATTTTGAGATTAGAGACAATATAGATTTACCTTCTGTTTGGTTGTTTATTTGTTGTTTTAGCCTAAAGTAAAAACATAGATAATACGCTCTCAGACACCGGAATTCATGGTTATAAAGTCCATTGATCCAACGGGAAACAATGGGATACGTTGTGAATGTGGTGAAAATTATTATAAGCGTAATAACAGGTAATGGATAACTGAGAAAGAAATGGTAATTAATTATAACATGTTAAAGTTAAAATCGTACAAGTAGTCAATTTGATTGTTTGAGTAGTTTTGTTTAATAAAAAAATCATAATGGCAATTGTTTTAGCGTGTTGGGAGGAAATAACTGTGTAACGAGTAACATAAACTTAGTCAAATCACGAACGGGTTTGAATCCCAGTCACAACAAACATGCTCGCCATTTCAGTCGTGGGGGCCTTTTAATGTTACGGACAATCCCACTATTCGTTGATTAAAGAGTACATAAGAGTTGGCGGAAGGTGGTGATGACAAGCTGCCTTCCGTTTAGTGTGTCACTGCAAAAAGAGGGATGGCTAGCGCAGATAACCCTCGTGTAGCTTTGAGCGAAATTCATAACAAACCACCGCAAACTCACAACCGAGATTCCGAGCAAGAACCGACTATCCACCACCACGTGAGCTCAAGCGTGAAGAAATGGCCGTTGGTAAAGACACGATACCAATTTACAAAGTTTCGATCCTACAAGAGGAAAGGAGAGTGAGTAAATACACTAAACTACAAAAAACCTCACTATTATCTTTACTTAACGTTACAACTACCAAGCCAAACTACAAACCCGAACTCAGTGGCGTAAGGATACTGTTGTTTTTTTTTACATTTAATGAACGTGTGGTTTACAGCTAAACCCTCTGGTTTAATGTACGTTCCAAACCGGCTAACAAAGCAAACACGAAACTACTGTTCATAACAAATATATATATATAGACTGGACTTTAGAAGCGTAATTTAAGCGTCATCACAAAAGTTTAAAAATACGAAGGCTTTACTGATTGCATTTAGATATGACAAACATATAAAAGCTTAACAATTGTACGATCTAATGACGAACGAAACTGTTAAAATTTTGCAGTACGAAGCTTAAGAACAATTAATGTTGGAAAGAAAATATTACTTTAAATTTACCCATCATTACCTGATTCGTACATTTAAGTGTTTAAAATATGGTGATTTATTTCAGGAATGCTCTGGATTATTTTGTATAAGTATTTATATATAACATTACATATAATAGAAGAATAAACTGATAGATTCAAAAATATCAAGCTGAACAGTGAGGTATTCAAATCTATAGAGATAACTTGCAATATTAGAGGCTTATGGACTGTATTAACCACATACAGGTTGAATAGAAGAATTCATAGTGTTTTATCATAAAGGGTACATTTCTAAACGTTCCTTCCCAAGTTTCAAAAATCTATTTCCAACTACGTGCGTCATTACTTTAAATAGCTATAAATCACCTATTTAGCTGTACAACCGACTTATTAATAATAAATATTGTTTTTTTGGGAACGGTTTTATGTTTATGGGAATGTAACAGAGAAGTGTATAAGAAAATATTTTCATACAGTGTGGAATGGATCCAATGATAGTGGTTTAACACCTGCCACATGATCTAACTCAACATTTTTGTATTCATAAAGAAAAAAAAAGGTCGTTCCAAAGGGGATTGGGTTGTTTCAATTAGACAAAAATTCACTCCAGAAGGGTTTGGGTTCTTTCAATTAGACAAAAAGTCATTACAGAAGGGTTTGCGTTGTTTTAATGAAATAAAAAGTCATTACAGAAGGATTTGCGTTGTTTTAATGAAATAAAAAGTCATTCCAGAAGGGTTTGGGTTGTTTCAATCAAACAAAAAATCATTCCAGAAGTTTGTGCTCTTTCAATTAGACAAGAAAAAGTCCCTACAGCATGGTTCGGGCTGTTTCAATTAAACAAAAAGTCATTTTGAGTAACAGTAACATTACTTTCAGATGAAAAATATTATACATTCAGGTCATAGAGATTTGTTCATGACACAGATTTAGAATTTCCAAGACGATATTATTACTTGTACTTAATAGTATAGGAAAACAAGAGAATATGAATCAACTTGGAGTAACAAAACCATTTAGAGAGAGACGTGCAACAAACCATGTCACAGCCATTGTAAACAAAGTGCGGTGTTATGTAATAAATGAGAATAACACAAAATCATTGTCAAAAGCTGTCTACGTGTCGCACGTGATCGACAAGGATATGTTTTTCATCTGAAACAGCGACACAAGATGAGTGTAAATAAGCTACTTCTACGATATATCTTTTTATCTGTCGCATAAATAAAGAACCTAGAGAATTCAACGGGTACTTGTGTTGTTACATACGAAGATATACCGGTCCAGTCGTCAAAAGCAATGACTTTCAGTTTCCATATGACTAGACTTTCGAAAACGGTGTTGAGAAACCATTGTTCTTGTAAACAAGACTGCTTAATAGAAACAATTCAGGAAGTTTTGATGTGACCACCTTAATACGTACCTTTTGCAATGACAATGAGCTGCAGGTTTAGTGTCACTATGCACAGCAGTGAGATAGAGCACGACTGACGAGACAACATGGACTGTAACGATATGCTCAAAGCTTCATTTTTTTAACATAACGTTCTCAATCTCTATGTATATAGTGTACATGTCACAGCAAAATAACCATGAAACTGATTAATTTGCTTTGATCTCAATGTTTAAAAACTCCCAAAATATTTGCTTTTCAAAAATGTATTCTGTAATGTATAGAGTATTATCCGATTTTCATTGTCAAAACTCAACGCAATATTTCAAATAATGTAAGATGAGTAATCTAGCACGTAAAAAGTTTACGTAAACAATAAAGAGTAGGAAAATATTTTAATTTGGCTTCTTTTTGACGCATGTAAGGGCTTTTTGGTACCATATATTTATATATATATTTTATATCAGCTAACTGAAAACTTATCATTTTAAACAATTGTTACATAAAATTAACTGGTATGGCCTGGTGGTTAGGGCGCTTGACTCGTAATTCGAGGGTCACGAGTTCGAATCCCCGTCACACCAAACATGATCACCCTTTCAGCCGTGGGAGCGTTATAAAGCTACGGTCAATCCCACTATTCGTTAGTAATAGAGTAGCTCAGAGCTGAAGGTAGGTGGTAATGACTAGTTGACTTCCTTCTAGTCTTACACTGCTAAATTAGAAACGGCTAGCGCAGATAGCCCTTGTGTAGCTTTGCGCGAAATTCAAAAATAAACAAACAATTACGTTAAAATAGAAATCAGAACATGTTAATAATAATAAAGTTGGTCAAGTGAAAAATATTTTTAACCAAATATAATAAATATGGCATACAAAGAAAACAATATGCTGTTCCATAATGTTCTAACACATCAAAAACTGAATGCCACAAAAAGCATAGGAAAAAGTATGATACAATGGTGCAGAATGAGAAGACAATAATATTACATATTTATAAAGAGTTTATTTAGAGTTTACAGATATGTACGTATATTTAAATGAAACCTAAGATAAGTAAAATGTGAAGCGGCTTCAAAGTTTAAGTCTGATCTCGAAACTCCGATTGGCTTGACAAACGTCAAATTAGATGACTTAATCACAATCTGTTAAACTGGTTAGCGGCAGCTTTGTCCTTCCACGTGACTGCCAAGTCGACAACCTATTAAGATAAAAAAAAAAAAGTTTAGTTTGCTGGTCACTGGGTCCCAAGAGGCCAATGAAAAGAAGAAGACAACCTACTTGCGTATGTATCATCAAGCAGTATTATATGACATTACTAATGTAATTATTCTAAGTGCGCAGGGACGTATTATACGAAATAACCTAAAATTATAGACATAAATATTGTAACATTGTAGCAAGATATAAATTTTGAACATAACAGCAATTTTCTCAAAGGGTAACGTTATATTTACTATAAGTAACATATGGGGGCGAGGAACAGCTAGGACACTTTAAGACTATAAAAAATAGCTTGTCAATATGCTGCGAAATAATTAAGTGACCTGTAAACAACGAAGAGTATTTTCAAATATACCTATTACTTGTGTTTTGCTTATCTCGTTAAGAAGTGTGAAAATTGTAATAATTAGTTTTATTTTGTTGCAACATGTATTTTTACATTCGTTTATTTATTGTCTATAACTAGTAATTAAAATAATAATTTTTAAAACCAGATTACTTGTGTGTTTCTTTTTCTTTCATTCACCCTACTTCTTCGTAAAGGAATAACGCGAAATATAGCACAATATTAAGATGCAAAAAACTTGTGGATACACTTAAAATTTGTCAATAAAAGGTTATGAGTCAACTTACTACAACCAGGTAAATTTCGTAACAATTTTTTTATATTAATTTGTGTTTATATTACTTCCCAAATAACTTTTTCAGAAATTCATTAATTTGGTTGTGTTTTTTTAACTTTTTAACACTACTAGCCTTGGAGTACCAAACCTTGCTTGCACGTTAAGTAACTAAGTAAATACCACGGGGAAATTCCCATCAACTTCCGTGCCTATTATATCCTTGACCACCCTAGCTTGAAAGTAAGTGAACCTAACAATGAAAGAAACTGGTGTTTGGCACCCACGATCGCTCTCTCTACAATGACTTCACTTCAGTATTGAAAAAAAAAAACGATTTGAAAAAGAATCATTTATTGTGTTATACTTAAGATGAAAGCTGACTTAATTAGCACTCAATAGTAACTACATTTCCTTTATAAAAAATAACTAAGAATAATCATATAGATTTATATAAATAGCATGTATGTATCAAGGTGTTATGGAAATAAACGATAATAAGAAACATCCATTCATTAAAACAGGGAACATTTCATGCGAAACCGTAAATAATTTAGCTAGAATAATGATGCTGAAAACTATGAATGACAATTTTGTGAGATACTTTGTATTTACAAGTATACATCTCACAAAAATACTGTTGTATAACAATCTACATAATTTAAGAGAAATCGTCTTTCAGTACAATGTACCAAAGTTTAGATCTGTGATTCACGTTTTTTAACCAAAAGTAAAATAAGATAATAAATCACGCACCGTACACTGGGGCCGTGGATGCATTATAGAAATTACGATCAACTGCCATTAAAATTAGTTTAACGTATCCACACTTCAACGTATAGGTGGAGAAATTCTTATCAACATTCAGACATGTGCGCGAGAACTCCGACATGTAATAGATTAAGGGTGTATATTTTAAAGTATCTTGTGATTTTTAATAGAGGAGACAAACGCAAGTAGAAATGGCTAGAATTATTATATTTGTAAAATGAAACTAGAAGCTATACTAATATAAATAAATTGCGACGCCATGATGCTAAAATCATGGATTCGATTTCCCTCGGTGGATACAGCAGACAGTCCGATGTGACTTTGCTATACAATAACACACCATCTAAGGCGAAATATTGTAAATGTTCTTTTTACTCTAATATAGTTTGAACAAAAATTATGATAGATGCAATAAGGCACAAAGTTGATAAACCAAATACATTTTTTTTTCTGTCTATTAAATAGCATTGTTTAAATTTTTCGTCAATAGAGCATAAAACGTACATTAAATAAAAATTATGCTACAGCCATTATAAGTTAATAAACTTTAAACAAAATCAGTTAATTGAAACAATATGGAAAAACTGTTCTTGTTGTGTCTTTATAAACAAATACCGTTTAACAGTTTGACTTTCAAAATTAAGATATTAAGTTGTTTGTTTGTTTGTTTTTATATCTTGAACCACCAGAATATATTACCTTAGATGACTTACATAATACGTTCCTCAGTAGCCAATGGGTGTGTTTACACTATAATCTGTTATACATTAAATGTAAGCTCAGTCCGGAAGCTTCTAAAGAGAATAGTTTTGAACATATCTTTTCAAGACAAGTTTTCGTTTGCTAATTGATTTTTCAGTGAAATACAGAAAGTCTCCATACCAGTTAGTACTAAAGTCTACCCACTGGAAGTAAATTCTACATATATAAGTAAAGTCTTATTTTCAGCACCATTAATTAACCAAATGACAACCTTCTATATTTGTGTTATCACTTTTTATGCCTAGCCTGAAAATGAGATAAGAACAATTTCACTTGCGATTCAGTAGGGAAGATCGAAGTATCATGATAGTCAGCAGTGGGATGAGTGGACAGGAGCACTTTGAAAATAGCTACAGGCATAATACTCTTCGGGATTTACTCTACAGTATCTACCAGAGTGGTTCTGAACGGTTCTTGGATACCTTTATGTGTCATTTGGAGACTTCCAGTCTTCTTGTGCTTGGCCGTTAAGGTCGTGATGCGCTGACAGATTTCAGCTACCTTGTTATTTCAAATAACTTTTTTGCAGCTCCAATACTAAAAGAGTGCAGAAAATGCCTTCTTTTTAGTCAGTAAAAAAGTCCAAAAATTTTCAGTTAAAATTAGGGAAATTGCATTGATTAGTTTTGTTTGTTTTTATTTCGGTAAAAAGGTACCCACTGGTTTTTTTGGGCTTATTAAAATGTTCTCGCACAGGATATCATAATATTGTGATAAAAATACGTTATGAATTTATTAATAAATACGAAACACATGTTTGAAAAGAATGGCATGAAAGGAAAACAAAGAACAATCGTGTACTACATGATTAAACCGTCAATAGTAACCTACAAATAGAAGATATCTTCATCTCAATAGGATGGCACAAAAGGATGAAACAGTTTTATCATACAGTGCTCTAAGTTCATGCACTAGGACAGCATACCGAAAAAACACTTGTCAACAAAGTTCAGTGCTTCAAAAATGTTATTTCATATAATATTTATTTTATTTTTGACAATAACTTTTTTTTTAACAGAACCTAATTTAATTCAAAATACAACTGATATTTGTACTTGAAAGTAAAGTGGTATTTAACAAGAGCTGCGAAGTCATTACAATTAATTATATTGTAAGTAAGATGTATCTAAAACAAAAATTAGAGTATTGCGTGTGTAATTACAGTTATAGTTCTTAAAAATAATTGATTTTGTATTGGATTGGTCACATGTGATATTCTTCAGAAAGCATAAGTAATTTTAAATTGATTACGGATTGCCACAAATAAAATTTAATAACACTCAAAGAACGCCCTGGGAATGTGATCATAAGATTTTTTGTAACTTTTCTAGGGCGTTCTTTGAGTTTTATTAAAACTTAAATTATTTTTTCTTTGGATCAATTACTTAGTAACTGGAAAATTTCGAAGTAAATTTATCTGGAAGTAAGAAATAAATGTCACAAAATAAAAAATACAAACTAACATTTTGACACAAATCATTAATGTTAGCTAAAGAGCCAGTAAGAGATAAGGACTTTATCTCATGTTAGGTCCAGCATGGCCAGGTGATTAAGGCACTCGACTCGTAATTTGAAGGTCGCGGGTTCGAATCCACGTCACACCAAACATGCTCGCCCTATCAGCCATGGGAGAGTTATAATGTTTCGATCAATCCCATAATTCGTTGGTAAAAGAGTAGCCCAAAAGTTAGCTGTGGATGGCGATAACTAGTTTCACACCTCTAAAGTAGGGACACTTTTAAACACGTGATGAAGACACAGTGATAAGAGGGCCAGATAGGAGAGATATTGCTCTAATGTCACAGTCTGAGATATCGTAAGAATGCCATCGAAGTTTGGTAAGGGAAATTAATAAAATAACAAGTAGAATACTCAGAATCCTCCTGGATGTGAAATAGGGGCAAACCCCATTATGTCACTAACTGAGAGTCCTGAGTGAACTTGCTGATTTGGTTGAAAATTGTCAAAAGCTCTAGGCGTGAAGGCATAGTAGTCTCCAGAAACAGACTAAAGTAGGTACATTGACTCTCTTTGTAACTACCGAAGGACCCTAAAGGTACATGCTAGGTTTAGTGGCAGTCGCTTCAGAGAGTTGTTAGTTATAAGAGTATACTATATGTATTAATTATTGATTTATATACCAACCTAGCGGTTAATATAGCTTCGATTTTTCTAGTATATTGAAAGAAAAAAACACATTCTATATTATAAATCATGCGCAATATTTCTCATGTGCAATTCAAATTTCTGCTACACTACGAAACCTAAAGAAGTGAACACTGTCATTAGAACAGTTCTTCTATAGCGTTAGCACCAGTGCGAAGGAAAGAAAAAAGCTGACGTAGTTGAAGCGTTAAAAGTAGTCATAGAAGGAAAGTAGAAATACAGGCGCTCTATATTCTTAATTATTTCACACATGATGAGCATTAGAATGTTCATTAAAATCTAATAAAGCGCTTATTATTTTCTTACTTACTCGTTTTGTTGATCTTTAACCAGAAACTTGTGTTTCGGTAAATGCTGACTCATGTTTTATGCCTCTCAAATAAATCGTAGATTCGCGATTTTAATGTCAACTGCTCAAGTGAAAAATTTTGGCCTTTTTCCAACTTTAGTTGTACGCACGTATCAACACAATTCTTATTTCTCGTAAGTTTTCTGAACAGCATCGAACGAAATGTTCGTCTGTGAATTTAATAATTTAGCATGATTTAAAACAACTGGAACTTATATAGACTGGAGAAGAATATTTGTAACAACGTACGATTTAAAGTAAATATATATAAAAAAATATGTCAAACACCATATATCCGCTATATCCAGTGCCCACGAGACCTTTCCCTCAATACCTGAGCTAATTAAGCTGTTCAGGATACGAGACACAGTATTCACTGAGATTATTTATATTGTCAAATTACATGAACAACAGCCGTCACGGTGTGAGTTAGATGAAGTGTCAGGAGTAAGTCGGTGAATTATAAGTTAAGTTTATCTGAAAGTGAACTGATAGGGTTAAGATGGTTAAATGTAAGATTAGTTTGTCATGACTAAGATGGAACTTATAGGGTTAAGATGGTTAAATGTAAGATTAATTTGTCTGAGAGTGAGCTGTTAAGATTAAGTTGGTGAAAAGTAAGTAGTTGTCAAAACTGAGAGTGAACTGACAAGACTAAGCTAGTGAATTATAAGTTTAGTGAGAGTGAACTGATAAGGTTAAGATAGTTAAATGTGAGTTTAGTTTGTGTGAGAGTAAACTGATAAGGTTAAGATAGTTAAATATAAGTTTAGTTTGTGTGAGAGTGGACTAATAAGGTTAAGATAGTTAAATGTAAGTTTAGTTTGTGTGAGAGTGAACTGATAAGGTTAAGATAGTTAAATATAAGTTTAGTTTGTGTGAGAGTGAACTAATAAGGTTAAGATAGTTAAATATAAGTTTAATTTGTGTGAGAGTAAACTAATAAGGTTAAGATAGTTAAATATAAGTTTAGTTTGTGTGAGAGTGAACTGATAAGGCTAAGATAGTTAAATGTAAGTTTAGTTTGTGTGAGAGTAAACTGATAAGGTTAATATAGTTAAATGTAAGTTTAGTTTGTGTGAGAGTGAACTGATAAGGTTAAGATAGTTAAATGTAAGTTTAGTTTGTGTGAGAGTAAACTAATAAGGTTAAGATAGTTAAATATAAGTTTAGTTTGTGTGAGAGCAAACTAATAAGGTTAAGATAGTTAAATATAAGTTTAGTTTGTGTGAGAGTGAACTGATAAGGTTAAGATAGTTAAATGTAAGTTTAGTTTGTGTGAGAGTGAACTGATAAGGTTAAGATAGTTAAATGTAAGTTTAGTTTGTGTGAGAGTAAACTGATAAGGTTAAGATAGTTAAATGTGAGTTTAGTTTGTGTTAGAGTAAACTAATAAGGTTAAGATAGTTAAATATAAGTTTAGTTTGTGTGAGAGTGAACTGATAAGGTTAAGATAGTTAAATATAAGTTTAGTTTGTGTGAGAGTGAACTGATAAGGTTAAGATAGTTAAATATAAGTTTAGTTTGTGTGAGAGTGAACTGATAAGGTTAAGATAGTTAAATATAAGTTTAGTTTGTGTGAGAGTGAACTGTTAGGATGTTGGTCGGCTGCTGCACTGTCATTGCACCAAGTATACATATAAGAATTATGCTTCGATCGTATTAATGCAAAATTTATAATGTTGATACTAGTTTTTGTTGTTGATGCTAAAACTTAAACTTCCCAATATTAAAAGAAATATTCTCCAGAAAATTCACCTATAAGATTCCACAATAGTATGCGTTGTGTTTTTATTTTCTCTTGGTTGGTTACATATACAATGTAAAAGAAAACAACATAGCCTTAAGGTATAATTAAGCTACTTTAATTAATGTTACCATAATGACGTACCTATTAGTTTCCAAAACAGACAAGTATTTCATATATACTTACATAAGTAATTATGAAAAATTAGAAAAAACAATACGTAAATAATGTTTATCTATATAATATAGTTGTGTTATTACTATTAAGAATTACTGCAACGTGGTGAGAGTGGTTCATGTATGCAACATACTGTTGTTAGGTTCGTTTCATTCACGTTCATGTTAAAGTTAAATAAAATCCTGGAAATGTCAATATTTCCAATACTGAACTTAACGGAGATTTTAACAGAAACTGTAATCACATTAACTATTAGATCAAACTGTGTGTAGAGAATCCGAAATTTAATCGGATTTTCCTTAAGTTGCTTTCGCAACTAAAATTTTATGAGAATCAGGTGTTATAGTTCACTGCTATTATTATTTTAATTTAATAAACTCCATCCCCCATAACACTAAAAATAGGACTTCAATACCAATGGTAAGCAGAGCATATTTAACCCACTGTAATTTTGCGTTTAACAAAAATATGAAACAATTTTAATGAACAATTTGATGCTCTTCTTGGACGTATCTTAGATCGTAAATGTACAAATTTCAGTTTCCTTGTTCTTTACTAATCCTATTACACATCTTTGTTTACAACTTACATATTGCATTAACTAATACAACATATTATAGCCGTCACAAAATCTGAGCTCATAGCCTGTAGAGGAGGCAACTATTTAACGCCACCCATTGTTATATATTGTTTGTTGTTGAACCGCGTAGTGCAATTTCACCGTTTCGCATAGCGCATCCAGGATTTCAATCTGAATACCGAGTTTTGGTGCAAAGAAGCGCAAACCACGAACCCCCGGCTTCACAATTCTAGAACGCTAGCAACTAAACCACGGCCAGGCAAATATATTAGACAACAGTGGTGTAAATAAATATCATAGATCTGTTTAAAAACCAGAAATGAAATAAAAACATGCAAGCTCCTACACACGTCTGCAGTTAGAAACATACAATTCAATATATCAAGTCTTGCCACAACTTTCCTCGATAGAAAAGTTCATGTATTTTTTCATTGCACTACTTCCTTGGTTTATTTTGGTTCATGTTCTTTCATTTTCATTTAGACCTATTGATAATTTTAAGTAAATGAAATCACTTATAGCTTTAATAAGAAACCGTTTTTAATATCAGGGAAATAGATAACCTGGAATAGTTTTTAAGCCTGTTTTTCAAGCAAACTATTAATTATCGTTTCAGCATATTTGCAATAAGTCAGTGGACTTATAACGCAAAAAATCAGACTTCAATACCCGCGATAAATAGAGCATAAACAAACAGTTCATTGTATAGTTTAGTGCACTACAACAAACTCTCGATATTCTTCTGTCTCTTTTATTTTTTAAATCTATTTTCACTCAGAAAATACTTCTCTTTAACCTCTTATTTCATCGTTAAGACACACCTCAGATACTTAAACAGTTACATTTTTTCTATAAAAAATATGTTCTAACCGACTCGGTGAATAACAAAAAAAAATCATAGACATTAAACTAGCGTCTCGTGAAAGCGTCTTTTTTATCTTTTTATTTTCAGAAAACTACGAGGCTTGGAAATGTTTCACATTCCTTCTGGTGATGTGAAACTTAAAAAAAATCTTCTTCAGGAATTTCGATTTATCCGTGAAAACAATGCACAGCTTATATTAATACATATTGGAGCATTGCATAATAAATTACATTACATGAGTAAATCATTGCTTTAAGCAACACTTTGTTTAATACTGCTCGTAAATACCTTTCAGTACTCGTTACTTAAAGTCGTATAATAAATGTTCGGGCTAACCGGTATTGCACTACACTCCAAATTATCCTTTGAACAAAAAACACAAAATGGAAAAAAATACTAAATTTTTAACTAAATACAGAAACATTGGTTCGTAGAAACTTGAATTTGCAATTTCATCGAAACGTTATAGACAACATGCTAGCCAACTATCGTGTTACCAACATCCAAAAAGAAAAAGAAAATAAACATTTCCTTTCGAGGAAAAGGAAAACAACTAATTTTGACGCTACGCCAAAAGCAACAAAATAATGACTGAGCCAACACCTGCACTACCACAAAAGTTCCGAAAATACTTCCGTCAAGAGGAACTTCAAAGCCTAGATAGAAGACACCGGAAGTCGACTGTTTATTTTTATAAATACAGCTGCTCTCACCTGCACTATAATACTCCAACATGGTATTCTACATATGCACTAAACCACATTAAACAGTCTGTGAGGTGACGGAGAATCTTAGATTATTTGTGTAAATTTCTTTTTGTCTAAGCAACGCGGTCAAAGATGGCGTTTTGAATGAAATAACACATAAGAATGTATTATTTTTTGTAGCTATCTTTGATTGTTTGAAAGCCCAGTTCGAAATGAAGGCAGGGTAGCTACAAAACTAACACATTCTTACCAGTCGTAATGAGCAGACAGAATAGCTGTGAAGTTAACAGTCTGAAATTATAACTTGGAATGAACAGACAGAACAACTATGAAGTTAACAGATACAACTGTTCTGTCTGTTCATTACAACCGATAATTTCAGGCTGTTAACTTCACAACTGCCCTGTCTGTTCAATACAACTGTTTACTTCACAACTACCTACGTAAGAATCTAACAAAACACTCTTCTTCTATACACATAGTTTTTAAAACAAACTTTGATGACACAAGAAAATTAAGTTACAGAATACAAGAGCTTTAAAACCATCACCATAAATGAAGCAAAATTATGAAAATTTTAAAAAAATGAATGTATATGATATGTGTATATAATCTACATATACATTAGTATAATTAGTCATTCTGTATATGCGCAGCAAAATACATTTTAAATGTTACGTGTGTCTTAAATACTTTTATCGCACTTTCTCTTATATTTATGACATCTTTTAAAACGTCCATGATGGACCAGATGGTACTACTAGGTACGGCATCAGTCATTACTGACTTTAATTTAAAGGAATTGCTTCTTAATGTGCTTGAATGCTTCAGACTTCATTTATTCTGAGAAAACAAAGGATCTGTCATCTTTAATCTATGTAGATTCCATTAAGGAATGCTGGTCTAGAAAAATAGTTGATATAAGAAAACTGCTATACTTTGTGATGATGGCACCGATAAGTAGCTTTAGAAATTGATAGGTAATTTCTTTTATATAGAAGACAAGTTAGGAAAGTAATAATTAGCTGTCCTAGCAGAAAGACCAAACTTTATCCGCTATAACGTTGTAAGCAGATGCAATCTATTAAAGACTCAAAGTTAGTGCTTCCTGCCTTCTCAACCAAAACTCTGTTTAAAACAAATAGAAAAATGCTGAATATATATCCTAATGTTTTAGCACAACAGTACAACTGAGCTCAAAATTGTTAATTTATCACATTTCAAAAGTTTTATTCGGCCTGAACTATTTACTGTGTTTTTTTTTTCACATAAGACTTCTATTACATAAGAATTAGAATATAGATCTTAATTGTTTGTTTGTTTGTTTTGAATTAAGCACAAAGCTACACAATGGGCTATCTGTGCTCTGCCCACCACGGGTATCGAAACCCGGATTTTAGCGTGTAAGTCCGCAGACATACCGCTGAGCCACTGGGGGGCATAGATCTTAATTGAATGAGTATAATTATTCTTTTATGAAAAAGAGATCAAACAAACATATTAAGGTGTTTAAATAGTGTGTTATCTCCTCAAAAAACTTTAAGCACATGTGAAAACTATGTTCTCTCCTTAAAATACGTTTATTCGAACGTTATGAGCAAATTATAGTCAAGGATTTGTAACATTTAGCTATGTAATGGAAATATAATGTAAATTGTCTTTTACATGTTAAGAAAGGACGTAATAACCATTTGTGAATAAATTAAATGTTTATTGCACCTTATGAGAGAGATGATCCAAGTCTCATTCTACATTGTGACAACTTTTAATGACTCAACACTACAATGTCTATAGTAGAGCTCGGAGGCCAGTCTTTGACAACACGTATTTATAAGCGTTTCTCAGACCCTCCGTTGTATTTAAATCTCGCCTTCTTAAACCATGTTTAAAAAGAAGAAATGCTCCCTGGAGTTATATCGTGACACTGACAAGAATTTTCTCGAATGTATGGTTTGGTTTGTTTTGAATTTGGCACAAAGCCACACGAGGGCTATCTGCGCTAGCCGTCCTTAATTTAGCAATGTAAGAACAGAGGGAAGGCAGCTAGTCATCATCATCCACTGCCAACTCTTGAACTATTATTTTATTAATGAATAGTGGAATTGACCGTCATATTATAACGCCACAACGGCTGAGAGAGTATGTTTGGTGCGACAGGGATTCGAACCCTCGATCCTTAACACCTGGCCATGCTGGGCCCACAGTTCTGGATGATGAAACCAAACAAATAATAAAAAAGCTAGATATAGTCTAAATTAATTACGAATAGAAAAAAATGAAGCCACATAATTATTAACTGGCTAAATTAATTGAACTTATCTGAAATTCGACCTCTTCCAATGAGTTTACGTTTAAAGGTTCCTTTACCTTTGCACAAAAATCTTGTAAAATTACCAATGCTGATCAATATGTACTTTTTAGTTTCGATATTCCACTCAAGGAAACCATACTAATTATCTAAACTTGCCCTTAAGGATAATCAAGATAGCCTATTTCAAGATAAGTGAACTTTCAATTGATTTATAACGACACCTATCGACAAATTAGAGCTTTATCTGTGAAATGTGCTAAATGTAACAAAACCAGCGTATTTCTCCTATATAGACTGAAAACAGTGAATCTACAGCGTCAGCAAAGAACTGAGAAATCTTTGTTAAAGCTATTATGAGAGCCATCGATTTTAATACAAACCATATATTTCGGTCCTTAAGATATAAATCATAATATTTGCACGCTACGAAAAGTAGTTACTTACATATTATATACCGACGCCACATACGAAGCTAGAAATCAACTACAACAAACATTTTCTAAATTACTACACCTGTATTTTTTAAATATTGTTTCGGGTTTTATATACGTATTCCAGAAACAAGATGTTGCTAAAGGTTACAGTGGTCATCGATCTTTTAGACCATACAACCATCTTACATGGAATATAAATCAAGCCAAAGTAATACGAAGATAACGACATAATGGAACACCGTGACTTTGTTATCATTTATAGTGTCTATTATTAACTACTTTCTCTTCTTCTAGTAATTATCATATAAAAACCAAAGTCAGAAGTGCACCTTAAAAGAATAACTCATGAAAGCATTTTATCTGAAATAATACAACCAGTTGACCAAACAACAAGAAATATTCTTTTAATTCCTGATACAATGAAATAATATCGTATGATGTCATGCAACAAGTTTATTACGATTGCATCAAATTGTGGGAATTGTCAACAGTGAACAAAATAACATAAAGTTTAAGGACAACAATAGACCTGTTTGTCTGTCTAGGTTGCACCATCCATTAAACTAATCTTTAAAAAAATTAAATTCAGCCTTTATTAACTCAACATTTAACACGCATTTCCTTACATGTACTATGACCCAAAGGCTAAAATAAAATTGTATTAGACGAAGATCGCCTCTGTCTTGGCGAAATTTGTATTTTGTCTTCTAACCCTTCCTTCGTTACCACTAACTCGTAAAAGAAAAATGTAGATGATGGGAGAATTCTGTAAGTTCACCTACCAATCTCAAAATATTCAATCAAATTTCCGTGGACACAAATTCAGACATTAATAACAACCGTTCAAAACATTCAGAACATTGTGAAGTTGTTTAAACACGTAAATTATACATACATATGTATTTCGATAAGTGAATCAACTTAATGTTTTTACTTGAGGGCTTGATTGTTGTAAGCTCTTATATTAATTTTTTTTTTCAATTCAGATTCTTTATAGTATTTGTGTCTGGTGATTTCAGCCGGAAAAAGAATAATATTAGAAAGTGATAGATAAACTGTGTTACAAAATGTTTGTGAACGCGTTTGAATTGAATGTCCCGCAAGGCTAAACGAGAAATATCTGTGCTAGTTCTCCCTACTTTAGCAGTGTAAGACTAGAGGGAAGACAGCTAGTCACCACCACCCGCCACCAACTTTTGGGATACTATTTTACTAACGAATAGTGGAATTGCGCGTAACATTATAACGCCCCAACGACTGAAAGAGCGAGCATGTTTGGTGTGATGGGGATTTGAACCCCCAAATTACGAGTCGAACGCCATAACTCACCTGACCATGTCAAGCCTTATGAACACGTAAGATAAACATTAGAAACGCTGCAGAGGAAAGAGAGAAAGAGATAAGACGTTAAATTAATTAAAGAGGATCAATGAAGATTTTGGAAACTTAAGTAAATTGGTTACCCCTCCCTTGTTGGTTTTTAAATTATTGTCATATGATTAACCTATGTCACTTACAAAAGGCAAGCAATGCTCTCAGAATTTGTAAAATGTCACAAAGGCTTGATCGATGGTTAGAAGGGTGTGTGGCCGCTATATTATAAGAACTAGATTGTCAAACAGTATAGAGGCACACAGAAAAACATTTCAATGGACTGTCTTAAATCTTAAATATATTTTATGATACAGCAAAACTGTCGCACAGCAAAATATTTGGGATAACAAAGAGTTCAAACCACACCACAAGCTTAGAAAAAAGCATTTTCAGTGGTAAAGTGGAGAGGCTACGGTCATAAAAGGAAACTATCCTCGCCCAAACATCAGCCGTCGTGAAGAAACTGATATTATCTTCTAATACTGTTAACAATATAATAAGACGTTAACAAGAGCTTACGATCCTCCAGCCACGCCTCAAAATCAAAGGCAGTTTTCTTGATTAAGTAGAAAGAAAAAACTGGAGTCATAGCAGTCTCGCTAAACCACATAACTATCAAGTACCACATACATATATAGATATACCTACTTCTAACAGACTTGCGTGCCTTTTATCTTCTTAATCGTGTGATTGGAAATGTAACACTTTAAACATTGACCAGTTTATGGAAATCTGCACACGAAAACTAGGAAAACAAAAGCATCACATACGTTTATGCCACAGTGTCATTGTTAACAAGCATTGTTACAATTTTTCAGTACACGTATTTCGAACATTATTGGCGTTTCAAACTAAAAGTATAAATAACTCTCTATATGACTTTGTAAATGTATTATGTTGCTTGAGAATTATATGTAGCTTGTACGATTAATTCGGATGATATTACGTAATGTTTATACATAATTTTGTTTGTTTAGAATTAAGCACAAAGCATCTCAATGGGCTATCTGTGCTCTGCCCACCACAGGTATCGAAGCCCGGTTTTAAGTGTGTAAGTCCGCAGACATACCACTGTGCCACTGGGGGGCGTTTATACATAATATGTATACCCTTTACTTACCTTGTTTGTATTAGAACATGAATGTTAAAATCTCCAATCGTGAATAGAAATTTAAATTAGTAATACTAAAACTAATGACCAATGCTAAGGCTCGAATAGCATATAGTGAAAAAAAAATGAAGAATTACTATAGACTATGATAAATGAAACACAGAATCTAGTCTTTGAATTGTTTGTTTGTTTTGGAATTTCGCACAAAGCTACTCGAAGGCTATCTGTGCTAGCCGTCCCTAATTTAGCATTGTAAGATTAGACGGAAGGCAGCTAGTCATCACCACCCACCGCCAACTCTTGGGCTACTCTTTTACCAAAGAAAAGTGGGAATGAACGTCACATTATAACGCCCCCACGGCTGGGAGGGCGAGCATGTTTGGCGCGACTCGGGCGCGAACCCACGACCCTCAGATTACGAAGCACACGCCTTAAGCGCTGGGCCATACCAGGCCCCTAGTCTTTGAAATGTTATCTCATTATCGGTCGATCTTATATTTATTGTCGTTAAGTTAACGTTTAAATGTATTTTCAAAAAAACAATATTTAAGTTAGTTTTGCAAAATTCCAATTTACCAGTATATATATATATAGATATATATATTTTACAATAACAGCAACTTGGCTTACATCTTCTCAGGATCATAGGGTATGGTCTGTTGCATCTCAACATGTTCTTGCCTGGGATAAAGACAGAACAAATAAATAAAACAATCAAAGGCAGTTTTCTTAAGTTCACTTAACAGGAAAAATAACAGTAATATTTTCCACATCAATGAAACAATCCTCTAAAATTTTTTCTTCATTACAAGAAATAGGAAATAAAAGCAGGATAATCACCTAGGAGATGAAATTCTGCAATATCTAAACGTAAACCTCTAGCAAAAGGTTTTGTTTCTATCGCTCAAACGCAATATGAAAGATTTTTTGGTATTTAATCTCGTGATGGATGATCGGAGAAATTCCAAAGTAACCCGCAACTCGAGATACAGCAATCTAAGTTTCAGTATTTCCTCTTATAACAAATGCAACCAAACTGAGATTATCTGGTGATTTATGAATGAAAATACATATATTTAATACAACTGAAGCACACACACAAAGAGACAAGAAAGCAGTTTGTCTCTGAGGAAGAAAGGTCCACTTTTCGGAGGCGCTCGGGTTATAGGGTTTTTATTGATTTCAATTTCGATATATATGGCTGTAAAAAATGAGAAAGTCAACGGGGATTAAAGTAACTATTAATTTACGTAATGAAAATGCATTAACACCATTGGTGGTGTTTCTTTTTGAGATATATACAGTATAAGGTTCAAATTAAGTAAAAAATAATAAAGCATATTTCTCGTGAAAGACGGAAAACATTTGAAAAATAAAATATCAAAGTATTGTCAAGTATTATCAAAGTAATAACTGATTCGGGAATATAAAATAAGAAATATAATGAAAAGTACACTTTTACCATAGCGACTACACGAACACGTATCCATAAAGACAACAGTGCAGTGGCACTATGACTTGACACTATAGCGACTATACGAACATTTATCCTTAAAGATACCAGTACAGTGGTACTATGAGAAACCCAGAATAGATATTCGAAAAATGATCTTATTCTCAGAATCAAACCACCAGTAGCTTTTGTGTGGTTCGTAAGTGCATTTTAGCTGTAAAGGGCATCCTTATTCACATAATTTGACCCAACATGGCCGGATAATTTATGTGCTCGGTTCGCAATCAGAGGATCGCGGGTCCGAATCCCACGTCCCATCAAACATTCTCGCCCTTTCAACAGAGGGAGTGTTATAAAGTTACAGGCAATCACACTATTCTTCGTTAAAAGCCAAAGGATTGGAGGAATGTAGCGATGTCTACATGTCTTTCCTCCTGTCTTTCACTGCTAAATTAGGGATGACTAGCGCAAACAACCCTCGTGTAACTGTGTGCGAAATTAAAAAAATTAACTAACAGGATAAACGTTTATTGTTATTAGGTAAACCTAACCTTTTAATTAGACAAACTAATTGTACCAATTCCCCATAACAACACAAAATTTGCCCCTCTTCATGATGGACCACTCTGTATCCTTACAGTGGAAACGAATCACTCTTACTGCACTATCCCCGGACTTTACACACATTATCATCAGATCACGATTTGAAACTATTACTTAGTCCAAAATGTGTATTTATTGCATGCAAAACAAGCATGTATTTCTTGGAGTAACTAACTACTTCTACACAGTCTTTCTACTAAGATGTCCCAAACGGTTAAATCTGTGTCGTATATACAGTTTTTTATGACTTTCATTAAATGTCATCAAATTTCTTGTTTGGTGTTGATTCTCAATGCATCTCGATATGCGCTGTTCTTTTTCATATGGAAGGCTTGGCAAGGTCTTGTGTCAAGGCGCTCAAATCCCTATCTGATAGTTGCATGTTCGAATTCCCGTCACTGAACATTATCTCCTTTTCAACTGTAGGGGAGCTATAATGCAACGATCAATCCCATTATTTCTTGTCAAAAGAGCATCCTAAAATTTAGCGGCGGGTAGTGTTGACTAGCTAATTTTTCACTAGTCTTTCACTGCTCAATTAAACACGACTAGCGTACGTAGGTAACCCTCGTGTAGCTGTGCACAAAATTAAAAACCAGATATCGAAACCCGGTTTTTAGCGTTATGAGTCTTCAGGCTTACCGCTGAATCAATAGATGTTTGTGAGGGTACTGTAAACCTAACATGATAGAGGTATGTGAGGTCAATATAAATCTAACATGAAAGAGGTATGCAAGGTTACTATAAATATAACATGATAGAGGTATGTGAGGTTATTGTAAATCTAGCAGTACAGAGGTTTCTCTTGTGATTAACAGTCACACGTCCAGCAGATACATGTATGTAAATAAATCTGTTCGACAAAGCAAGTTTCAAAGTATTTTAACAGATGTTGAATAGAGATCCAACCTAAAAATAATGGAAATTTAGGGTTAGTTTGATTATTTACATTAAGTCTGTCTTTGTGATTTCATTATTTATTATATGGATCATCATAAGCGAAATCAACAAACAGGCTATTGGTTGTGTTACCGACAAAGCTGAGGTTGGAAGCTATGCCTGTCCGTCTAATAGATCGTTTTGATTATTAATACCCTTAGATTCGTGTTCTGTTATATTATTTAACTAGTGTATAAAAGGAGACTACCTATTAATGAGTAATTTATAATTAACTCAGAATTAAATTTTCAGACATTTATGAAAGCGAGTGTGCATGTTTTACAAGTTCTATATATGTAGATGGATATTTACGCAATAATGCAGTAATAAGTTACAATGGCAAATGTGTTCCATTTTAAAATAATTACAATATGCTAGGTACGTACATGTAAGACCACGTGTTTACGTTCACGTTGTTAGATAACACGTCTCTCCTAAGGATATAATTTTACAGAAATACTATAAAGAATCGTTCAGACAAGTTTTAAAGTATTCATAAATAAACATATTTAAGCACATATTTCTTCGAATTTTCACATTTAAACCGAATCTATAAAGTACAGTCAAGATTAATAAATCTAAACTTCTACAATATACTTTCACTTTTCCTATATCCTTAACATTTTTCCTAGGGTAAAACTTTACATAAATCCTTGTTCATGATGTTCTTACAGGAAAGCATTATATTTCTACAATATTTAAACACGCAATAAAGCAAATGTATTTTAAATGCATTCTTCTCATTTGTATAACTTTATCCGAAACACAATTAAATGTTTGTTTGTTTTTTGGAATTTCGCACTATCGAAGGTTATCTGTGCTAGCCGTCCCTAATTTAGCAGTGTAAGACTAGAGGGAAGGCAGCTAGTCATTACCACCCACCGCTAACTCTTGGGCTACTCTTTTACCAACGAAAAGTGAGATTGACCGTCACATTATAACGCCCCCACGGCTGGGAGGGAGAGCATGTTTGGCGCGACTCGGGCGCGAACCCGCGACCCTCAGATTACGAAGCGCACGCCTTAACGCGCTAGGCCATGCCGGGCTCACACAATTAAAACTAAGTTTATTCACTCTGTGTTAATTCTTCCTTCTTCCCTTTACCCATTTAATTTTGCGCAAAATACATTTGTATGACTTTATCCGAAACATAATTAAAACTAATTTTATTCACTGTTATTTTTTCCTCTTCCTTATCTAACCATTTAACGTTGCGCCAAAACAAATTTGTCATTTCATTCGAAACATAATTCAAACTAACTTTTTACTGTGATACTTGTGTCTTCTTATTTCTATCCACTTAAAATTGTCCCAGCATAAATTCATGACTTATTGTGGAAGCTGCCATTATCCTGTAACCACTTTTACAGCGTGTGTTATTCTTATTGTTGTCACAACTAAACAAGGTTGCCATTGTTGGTTATGCTGTCCGCAACAGTGCTCTTGAAGATGGCTCTGCCAGGCCTTTGATACAAACTGTTCATCGGACTTCACGTTCTTTAAAGCTGCTTTATGGAATATGTTTCCTTGGTGACATGTTGAATGCACTTCAAAGAAGGAACTTTCATTATTAAAAGCAACATTTAACCCATGTTAATTCATCTAATAACCATATTATTTGTGCTAATGTTTAAGCGTCACATTAAAATCACCTATTAAAGTACTTAGCGACAATTTATTCTTCACTCACTACATATCCCCTCATCTCTTACCTAAATGACATGTGGAATTTCACTATTTCCTATGAATAAACTAATTCCCAAAGTTGGTTGAAGTCAGTGTCTGAATCCTATAGGGGTAGTCTCTGACCATAATTCTGGCACTAATCGTTTACACTTCAGTTTTTTGCTCCTGTATCAATTCTAAACTGGACTGTGTTGTGTTATTTACTGTAGTACCTCATCCTCTCTTCTACAAAGAGTTTTTTGTAACCAGAAAATGATCTAGGAAATTCAAAACTTTGTTCTCAATTTATCAATGAAGATGTTAGTACCCACACCAGCTGTTCTGAGATACATTTTCATTTCAAGTGAGTTTGTCGTCATGAAGAAGTATTAGACATTAATGAGTTTTCTAACATTTATCTCTGTTTTAAATTATACTTCACATTCTGCATTGTAAACTGTTGCAGGTAAATCACTCCTGCCGTTTCGCTGCGATTCTTTCTTGAGCCTTTAATTGTTTATTTTTTCTGAAAATTCACTAATTCATCTTACCAAAGCAATCAGTATCTCACTCTCTATCTTTGGGGTTATTGATTGATTCAAATAGATCTCACGCGTGTGTCAACCTCGTTAATTACTTTAATTTAGATGCTACTATAAGTGACTTTACATCCTCATGGTACTTTAATAATGTGTTAATTGATTTCATTATCACTCGGCTTCCATGATATTACGCTTGTTTTTCTTATCACTTCTAATTCTTATCATTTTTCTCGTGAATTTTAACTATTTATCCTTATGACTACTAAGACATCACTTGTAGATGGACCATTGGTACCAATTATCTCTGAAGAATACTTTACTATCCAGTTGTTGTTGTTTTTTTTCCTTCTGACTCATTTAACTCTTTGAAAGTCTTGGATTCTCATCAGTCCTCTTCTGACTTGAGAACGTTGCATTATTATGTCTCATGTTGGCACTTTTGTTTGCTTTATTCGGGTTATAAATCCCACCAGAATTTCTGAAAATGAACAAATGTATAGAGTGGTTGACTATGCCTCTTCTCTGAAATGTTCTTAATGTGCGAGTTTCCTAAAATAGACTCCTTCTGCAGGTGTTTTCTACTTGGGCACTTTCCTGGACCACCATTGTTAGAAAAAGGGTCTAAATGACAGTATGTAGCTTACAAAGAAAATCTAAAACCTTTTGCTGTTCTGTACAAACGTTTTGAGGCCATAAAGACCCGTATTTGACCTAGAATCTATGTTTTCAACTATACCCTCTTTAAATTGTTGAAGTTATAAAGACTTTCCTTTTTATAGAAATTGTCATAAATCTCTAAATGTCGTACTTGTTGATTTTCTTGACCACTCTTTTTACTTTTCATTTCACATCTCGTCAGCGTTTTTTACAAATCGCATCCATTTACTATCTTCCTTTTTTCTTACATCGAGTACATGGCCTCCTAGGAGTCCAAAGTGTTCCTGCTCCTTCTAGATCTAGGGTACTGTATGTTCCATTACTGTCTCTTGCTTGACTCTGTTTAATTATTAACTTTAATAGGTAACCTTAAATGCCATTGTCCTTCGTAGCTTTACTTTGTAATCATCACCACCAATATCGATAGCATTTCAGTCTTTCTCTCAAGAGAATATATCACTCAGACCAACCATCAATAACGTGCTTTCTAAATAACCATATCTGTTACTCGTTTTCCGTAAGTTTCTCCTTCGATTTCTCATTCATGAAGTGAAATGACCAATAGGCTCGAGCACCATAACAAAGAGGAGTGTGTGTTTTCTCATAGCAAAGCCACATCAGGCTACCTGCTGAGACCACCAAGGGGAATCGAACCCCAGATTTTAGCGTTGTAAATCCGTAGAGTGTGTGTGTGTTTTCTTATAGCAAAGCCACATTGAGCTATCTGCTGAGCCCACCGATGGGAATCGAACCCCTGACTTTAGCGTTGCAAATCCGTAGACTTACCGTTGTACTAGCGGGGGCATAAATCCGTAGAAATATCTCTGTACTAGCGGGGGACGAAAACTATACCCTTAAGAGAGACTTGTTATCTAAAAACTTGAACGTAAACACGCTGGTATTGTTTAGGTGAAACAAAAGGAGAGAAATGTCAATAATATGGAAATTATTTTTTAGTAAATTATTAAATATTGTGGAAATTAATTGTTTTTTCTTATAAAATTGAAAAAATTAAAGTCTTAATGTAAAGAGAAATTGTAAATGAATGTAAAGTATATTTTATAAGCTAAATTGTTTAAGTATATTTTAATGTATTATTTGTATAGATATTATAGTTAATTCATGTATGTTGTCTGAAAAATGTGTATTTAATTCAGGTTACTCAGTTTCAGTTAGAAAATTGTATTTGAATATTCTTATAGATCTTCTGAAATACTGAAGTCATTAGTACGTATTTTTTCATAGCAAAGCGTTGTAAATCTATAGACATCCCCTTGTATTAGCGGGAAGCAACGTCATAAGAAGATAGAAAATAATATAGAAGAGTATAGCATTTCTATCATCTTTCAGTGACACAGCGATAGGTCTGAAAACTTACAAGGCTAGAACCCAGTTTTTGATACTCGTGGTATATTGCGTGGCTTTGTGTTTAATTACAAACAAATAAGTTTATAGGAAGAAACCTGTGTGTAATATACATATATATATACATATACATTTTATCGTACCAAAAGAAGATTTGCGTTAGATTTTCGGATGAAATGTCTTGAGAGGTTTTCAGAGAAATAATTCTTTTGTGATTTGGAGGTATATATGTATACAAACCAAGGAGCAACAGCGCATTTGTTTTATATTTCACGGGTTATTAAGACAGCTTACTACAGGATACATTTACAGCTTACTACAGGATACATTTTACAGGAACAGAAAACGGTAATTGTTCTTTATACAACATTGACTTAACTTCATTTATCCTACATATCTCATTACACAAGATTTTTTATTTGAGTACTGGTTTGAGAGTACTTAAGTAAAAACAGTTCGTAATTCACTAAGCCTACACGATATTCAGATCTCATTACTAATTGAAGTCCCTACCATTTATTGAGGGTTGTAATTAAAAAAATAACCCACATTTCACTTCTGATTTAACCTAATAATACAAACCTTCATGTACATTTCATGTGATTCTTATCCAAATTACGTTCAGCGATCCCTCTAATTTATTCAAGGCCTAGAGCTATTCCTACTCTTCACTTACTTTCTAATTACTCATAATTACAAAGGATAATTCGCTTTGTAAATGAATTTTATTTTGCAACTCATCATAATTCCGTTAAAATTAAAAGTGCCACAAGAGATTACTTACGTAATAATTATGAAAAAATACCGATTTACAGCTGGGGCTAGCTCTCGCTTTTGAAAAATAATATAAAGAAAACTATCTTTTTAAAAATACAAATGTGTTTTTTAAAAAAAGTAGCCTTAATGATTAATATTAGAAATGAAAAACATTATCACGATAAAAATATTGATCCTTTAACTAGTGGCCTGGCATGGCCGAGCGCGTTAAGGCGTGCACTCGTAATCCGAGGGTCGCGGGTTCGTGCCCGCGTCGCGCTAAACATGCTCGCCCTCCCAGCCGTGGGGGTGTATAATGTTACGGTCAATCCCACTATTCGTTGGTGAAAGAGTAGCCCAAGAGTTGGCGGTGGGTGGTGATGACTAGCTGCCTTCCCTCTAGTCTTACACTGCTAAATTAGGGACGGCTAGCACAGATAGCCCTCGAGTAGCTTTGTGCGAAATTCCAAAACAAACAAACAAACCTTTAACTAGTTTATTAAAACTAACGCATATTTATATTTTTTACTTATGAGGAATGAAATAAGAAGTGGAAAGCCCGACATGGCCAGAAGAGGGAAGTGATGACTAAGTGCCTTCTCTCTAGTCTTACACTGCTAAATTAGGGACAGCTAGCGCAGATAGCTTTCGTGTAGTTTTGCGCGAAATTCAAAACAAACAAAACCATAGAGTAGAAACTATCTGAATAAACAATATACTCTTCCTCTTTCGCAGGAAAAATAAAATGATAAATGGTATATTCATGTTTCCTTAAGTCAGTAAACAATGTTTTCAATATTAATCATATGGAAAAATATTATGTACAACTAACATCATTTCATTGCTATTTAGGTTTTAAATGTCAACCTACCTTTTATTTTATATAGTTTACCTCTATCTACATGTAAATAAAGTGTGTAATTTTGTGCTCTATGTCTGAAATTGGTTGCCCCTTACAGAGATAGATGTTTGTGATGTGAGCCTCCATCTGGTCGTATACTTTGTACTTTCACCTGAATCTATCTTGATATCCACTCTATAGGACTCATCTGACCAGTGGCACTAACACCAGTAAGGTACAGAAAGGCTACGGATGGCCTACTAAACTATTTAGCTCTAGTCACCTACAGGACGTTTGGCTAAAGTAGTAAATATATTCGTGGATGGTTGCGAGAATTAAATTAAACAAGTATATTAAATTGGAAATATGATATATGATATCCTATGATGAGTAGACTAGCTTAAAAATTCTTATAACTAAAGAGTGTAAATTTATATATTCACAACGACACAAACATCACAGAAAAGTAAGTTTTTTAGTGTGAGAGAAACTAAAAAACTGATTAAAAGTTTCTTCAGATAATGTAATGTTAGCCAAGTATTGAACAAAACTCTCTTTGATTTAGCTATCGTACAAATTTATTCATCTACCTCTGACGGTAGAGAAGAGGAAATCGAAAGCTTACTTGTGTTACCATCTGAAGTAAATACAATAATTTCTGATGATAATGAATAATTTTAGTACAAATGTATTATAAGTAGGAATTGAGAATCAATAGGTATTGGAGATGGATTAGTAGAGTATTGTGATGATAAGAGCTCAGTGATAAGCAACTCTTGAATCAGGAAAGTCATCATAGAATGATGGAAGAATTGTAAACGATCCAATTCAATACAATCTATTTATGAGAACATCCAGAAACTCAGTTACAATAGAGGGAACTGTGTCTCTGATGAATGAAAAAATAAGAATAAAACTGAAAACGCTGAACAGAGAGGCTTCAAACAAGGAAAAGGGAATTTAGAAGTACTTAGTAAAACTAACACAGCTGAGGACGTTGTAATATAGAATAAAACTCGATTTTTACTATGAATACGTGAAGATTTTTCGAACATGATTACTGGGGGCCAGTGTTGAAAATATTGGGAGGAAAATGAAAGTGTAAAAGCAAAATATGAATGGATTACGGTTATTATTACTGATCATTCTAAAGTTACTGGTAAAGCTGAAAAGATATATACTGGTTATCACTTATCACTGAGCCACGCGGAGGGGAACTTTAGTGTTCCCAAATGTGTCAGTCTTCATAGCTTACTGGATCTCAATATGGATCATCAAAAAATTACCATTATTATGTTTCCTGAAATGAATCAAAACCATGATAACGTGATTTACTTTAGAAACAAATATAAAAGCAAACTCTAATAACACTTGCAAAATTTTGTTATTTATCAAAGCATAACAAACCATTTTCAGAAAAGTGTTAATTCTGTTTTTCTTAGCGATTAAATATAGCAAATTTCACCTTTTGTTCTTTTACGTTTGAAAAGAGCACTGTATGTGAAAGGTTATACCCTCAGAAACAGTAATTTGTAATTGCTTTCTGAATCAGACAAGAGTATCTGAAATACCCTACTGCTTGCACAAAAATTGAACAAACCTGATCAGAATTGGTTTTCTCGATAACACTAAAGGCAGCAGAAAGAAACAGCATGCATCATCCAGCATCCATTTTTTAAAGAAAAAAATAGTAATCGCAAGATTACAGTTTCACTGTCATACTAGATGAATGGTTCACTTCCTAATCTTTGAGAATTAAATTTTTTTCTATTGTCAATTCTTACTGATAGATTCCAATTTTACCCTTATGAAGAATGTTTGTTGTAATTTTGTTTAACATTACACCTTTAACACACACAATGTTGTATGGATCAGTTGTCTTTGGTTTTATAAATAACATAAAATAACTTACAAATGTAGTGAATTTTCTGGAAATGTTAAATCCGTATCTTATAAAATGGCGTCGGTTGAACTAGAGATGAAGGTTATAGAGCTAACCAAATCATGTTGAAAACGTTTCATGCCATCAAATATTCCTCTATACTTTAAGTTGTGGGTGCTTCATATTGAAATCCTTTATAATAAATGTTGAGCTGTAGGGTGCTACAGACTGTCTTTCTATCTTAGGCTCAGTAATCCCAAATAATAGCATATAGCCTTTGTAGCTTTACCACGTGTAAAAAAACAAATTTGAAAAGAAAGGTATACAGATAACAAATAATTTACTAAAATGCATTCTGGAAACGTGGGTTTCACCTCGTATAAAAATTATATATATTACAAATGAAATAAAGTGGAATGTCTTCGAGTAAAGAAACCAGCAGTATGAATCTTTCATTTTGGACTTCTTTGGAAAACTAATTCTGTCTACATTATTCTTTGTTTGTTTGAATTTAAACAGAAACCTATGCTCTGTCCACCACGGGTATCGAAACGCAGTTTCTAGAGTTAGAAGCCTGCAGACATATCGCGGTGCCACTGGAGGGTGGCCCGGAATGGCCAGGTGGTTAAAGGACTTGACTCGTAATCTGAGGGTCGCGGGATCGAATCCCCGTCGCACCAAACATGCTCGCTCTTTCAGTTATGGGGGCGTTATAATGTGACGGTCAATTCCACTGTTCGTTGGTAAAAGAATAGCCCAAGAGTTGGCGGTGGGTGGTGATGACTAGCTGTCTTCCCTCTAGTCTCACACTGCTAAATTAGGGACGGCTAGCACAGATAGCCCTCGATTAGCTTTGCGCAAAATTCGAAAAACAAACAAAAACAAAGCCACTGGATGGTGAGAGAGAGGGTCATTATTCGTTGCACCAGTCATTTGTGTGAAAGATAACATTTATATTTGGACATTAAAAATTGTCCTTCACCAAAAAAAGATAATTTATGTTACTGAATATCCAGATTAAAAAATTAAATTTAAGTTCATTTATCTTTATTGTTGAGATATCATGAAAAACGTGAATGGAATTTATAAAGTAAAAACACTATTTAAATACTTATATTTCTGTTTCATTTTAGAGAAACTGTAACGTAAGAATTTACTACAACTTAATGTCCGTCATTAATTTTATTGTTCTTACTGTCTAATCACTCCCAAATGTTGATTAATATTAATTTACACACTACTTCTCAGAGCCATAGGAACAGTTATAAACCCTAACAGCTTTCTTTCAAATATTCGTCTTATAAAATTGGAGAGAAATGTACGTTAGATTCTCCACGGTTTGATGATGAATAATTAATGACAAAGCGTTATTTGAATATGATTTTTCAGCATTTACATCTGAGCCTAGTTACCCTCATTAACCCTGTTAACGTATTCACGTAAATCATCTGGTAGTGTCATTTAGACCTCTTAAAAGGTGGCATCGTAATCTCTAAAAATAATACAAAAATATATTGCATACACACATACCGTGTGGATCCTTAACGCTTCTCTTTTGAGAACGACGAAAGGAGAGAATATGTAATTGGAAAAAAAATATAATTTTATCCAATGCCAAAAAATTCTCTATTTCGAATAAAAAATGACGGTTTTGAAGAATAAAAAAAGAAATGGACTTAAGTTAGTTTAATTTGACACCAGCAATAAGAATGAAATATTAGAAATATAATTATATAAACAAATGAGTCTTTTAATATACTCTTAGGTTTTACCAAAATAATTGAAAATATTATTTACTTACTTACTTGTGCGCCCCCCAGTGGCACAACGGTATGTATGCGGACTTACACCGCTAGAATCCTGGTTTCGATACTCGTGGTCAGAACACAGATAACCTATTGTTCAGCTTTGTGCTTAATTCAAAACAACAAATCACTTGTGCGGATGCGTAGGAAGGAATATCTTCGTTGAAAAATGGTCACCACGGAAACTGACACAATATAAATTAAACTTGGATGTTTCGTGCACCTTTGTTTATTTATTAAAATATTCTTCAATTCGGAATCTCAGCTAGAAAATAAAATAATCACACTAATTATTCATAACTTTGAAACACTAAATACAATACTTGTATTCTATATATTATTAACGTACCATAATATTTTAATGGAATCTTCCACATATTTTTTAAGTGTCAACTCTACCGTACTATATGTAAAAACGGCTCGTTTGGGTTGAGAAAATATTTTACGTAGAGAAGCGAACAACGTTTCGACCTTCTTCGATCATCGTCAAGTTCACAAACATCAGGTTCTTAACCTCAAAATTACAATAACCGACACACAATTTAAAACAAAAATCCACCAAAAAATCACCCATACTGGACTATACATTCCTTGGGACTCAGCACATGAAACAAAACAAAAACTCAACATACTAAGAAACCAAATAAACACAGCCATAAAAATATGCTCACCAGATAAAATTAACGATCAATTAGACAAAATAAAACAATACTTCATCAACATCAGTAAGTTTCCTCCACAAACCGAAAAAAACATTATACGCAGACACCTAGACAGAAAGCAAAATCAACCAACAAAAGTAAATATATCTCACGAATCAAAAAATCACGAAACCATATACTGTTGTATACCATATATTCCTGACATCAGCAAACAAATAACCAACATTTGGCAAAAACTAGTAACAAAATATAACATTCCAATTAATACAAAATTTATTCAAAAGCCAGGCACAAAGCTGAGGTCTATACTATGTAAAAACTACATTGACAAACACCACACTAACATTATTTATAAAATACAATGTGATAACTGCCACGACTTCTATATTGGAGAAACAAGTTGAAAAATGGAAACCAGATTCAAAGAACATAAAAAGTCACCTTCACACGTTTTCGAACACTGCAAGTCAAATTAAAACAACATAACCATAGAAAACACCCAAATACTAAATAAACAAACGCAAAATAAAAGAAGCCTTATTTATACAACTCAAGCCCAAAATAAACCAATACAAAGGAACATCTTTATACCTATATTAAAATTAATATAATAAATATAATAATAAATAAATATAAAATTATATATTGAAACATCTTAGCACGCCCTCTACATTCCGACACTTAGTTACACAATCCCTTTCAAGCATGTGGTCAGCTTCCGGTCAGTTACCTTTTTCTTTCTTTGTGAACCTGACGATGACCGAAGAAGGTTGAAACGTTGTTGCTCACCTTCGTAAAATATTTTTTCAACCCAAACGAGCCGTTTTTACATAAATTTTGTCAGAACCAGCATTTGAATCCAATCCACAATAATATACTGGCTAGGAAAATTTTTTTTTTAACTTTTCTAAAGCCTTTATGTTCAAAAACTCCATGGAAGTCTAACTAATAAACAATATGTACATATTTAAATTATATAATTGCCTCAAACATTATTGAATATGTGATTGTGTTAAATTAAACCACGGCGCTTTATTTTGTGTGTGAGTCCTTGTTTTATAGATTCTTTTAACAAATGTTATTATCTATGGAACAGTAAGTTGTCTACTAACGTGCTTCTACAATCATTTATTGTGCTAACAATTATAAAATAAACATTAGAGATTATTCGACGTAAACCCATCACTTCACATTATGGCTTTAGAGCATTAATAAATGATTTAAGTAAATATAATACAAAAAGTTGCAAGAAAAAAAGGTTTCAAATACAGTTAATGTTAAGTCAAACATTGTGATCAGTTGTTCTAATACTTATTAACCTGAATATTGAATGAAATCCACGTCGATCGTAACCACATTAAAAATTTAGGTCCCATAAAAACGTTTTTCACATGACATATTGACGTAGTCATTTTAATTTCTTTGTTTAGTTCTAGACATTTTAATAACTGATAAATCGTTGTAACAGCCAATAACTCTTTTTATACTTAAAGCACAACAACAACGAAAAGTAATTCGGTGTGCATGGTATGAGCCAGGTTCACCTTATAATGCCTCAACGACTGAAAAGGTGAGCATGTTTGGTGTGACGAGAATTCGAACGCGCAAGCCCGAGATCACGAGTCGAGCGCCTTAACCACCTGGCCATGCTGAACCAAAGATAGGAGACTGTTACATTATCAAAGTTTATTAATAACTAGAAGAAATCGTAGGATTTTGGACCATCTATGCTCTGAATGTTAGTTCTCTCCATAAAGGAATAAAAAAATCGAAATTCTGCTACGATAAACATTTCCTCACACTATCACACCACCTACAACATAACCAAGTGCTGTATTATTTATGCTATGTACGTGTTTTAAATTCAGTACTATAAAGTAGTAAAAACAACCTTCAGACCACGGAAAATGATCTATTTTCCAACAGTTTGCGCTCTAAGATCCACTAGTTAACAGTTTGTGGAGCAGAGCAACGATTACTATATTAAAAGTTTGTGTTGGTTTTTTTTGTTAGTTTGTTTAACAAGATACAATTCCTCTTGGTACAAAACGTTTTTATTTTCTTACGTTAGTGGTTTCTAACAGCAGGTGTTTCTGAAAAATCGATAAAAAGAAGCCTTAGAAGAAAACGTTCTTGCTGCACAAGAGCCAAGTATTACATCACTTGGAAAGTGGGAGTGACTCTCTTTCTTTTACTAATTGTTTAGCAGTGCATTACACCCGAGGTGCACTCCTTAACAAAAACAGCTAAGTCAATATACAATATCAAAACAGTTTACTATTATTATTCATCCTAGATTACTATTTATTACGATGCAAGTGCGTAGTAACAAATGCGTAAAAGAGATTCGCATAGTTGTTTATCTATTTTTATTACTGTAATAAAACTCTATTTTCCCCCTCATCTTCGGAAATAGTACGTCACCAACGTGACATGTTTTAGGATGCAGTGTTTGTACACAGTGTCGCTTAATTCATGTTTCTTAAATAAAATACACACGAAAAACAAAGTTTTATTGTCATAACTATGAATCATTATATTCGTGGGAATCAGTTCTTTCTAGTTTAAGCAACTTGGCCCGGCATGGACAGGTGGGTTAAGGCGTTCGACTCGTAATCTGAGAGTCGCGGGTTCGACTCCCCCTCGCACTTAACATGCTCGCCATTTCAGCCGTGGGGGCGTTATAATGTTACGATCAATCCCACTATTTGTTGGTAAAAGAGTAGCCCAAGAGTTGGCGGTGGGTGGTGATGACCAGCTGCCTTCCCTCTAATCTTACGCTGCTAAATTACGGACGACTAGCGCAGATAGCCCTTGAGTAGCTTTGTGCGAAATTCAAAACCAAACCAAATTGAAACAAGTTAGTTCTTTCTTAACGATTTCGTAAAAAAGTCAAATTGCATACAGAATTTACAACTTACTCTATAATCATTCAGGTCGCCAAAATAGTGGAATGTAGTCAAGCTTACAATCTACCTTCAAAGCATGGCATAACTTCTGGAAAAACGAACAAAGAGATTCTGTTTATGGATTGCCATTAACTCACACATTTTTTTTTCCTTAACTGTAGGATAAAAGTGTCCTGAAACGAGAAGTATTGGTCCTTTTAAACCTATAATTACAATGAAATAACGTTCCTTTCTATCCTATATCTGTATGAATGACCAATATCAAAGGCGTGTGCCAATCCTGAAATAGATTTGATACACAACGTGGCTGTAACAAAGAAAGTAAAAGTCGTACAATGTAAAGGAATGTGGACTGTGTCCCTGGACGAATAGGGCTATAAACGTGCAACACCTGACGCACTAATATACGTTCCGCACATACATGGAACACTGATGTTAAATTTTATAACCCACGTTAAGCACTGTAGCAAGCCTTCCTGTAAAGTTGCTACCACACATGGAGCTCACATTCCTTATAGTTAAATGGCAAGTTAAATTCGACCTCAACGCATGCAATTAAGTGAAATAATTACATACTCTATTTGGAATAGAAAATTAAATTCAAGACCAATGTATTGCGATATACACTAATATACCCTTTAAAATACGTAACCCTAATTTATTAAGATTTTCACCAAGTTACAAATTGTATTTTGAGCCCATTAATAAATATAAAAATTGTGTAACAATTAAGTTATTTGTCATATCTATAGGATACCCACTTTTACAATGACTTGTTGATTGAGTTATAACTGGAAGTAGAATTTAGATGTCAAAATTATAGTGTATTATTATACTATATATTTTTGCTGTTTGAATATTATATAACTTTAAGATGTCGAATGACTATTTCTATTAAGATTTGCTAAATATTGTTACCTTATATATCTGTCTATAAATACTGTTTATTCCAGGCATTCGTAATTCACGACTTAACCAAAGTATTAGTCCACTGCTACTACAGCGGTTAAGTATGCGGATTTATAGCACTAAGATCAGCGATTCGATTCCCCTCGGTGGACTTCGAAGATGGCCTGATGTGAGTTTGCTTTCGGAAAACACACACACTAAAATATTAAATTGAAAATAATTTTAATGGCTCCCACCCCGTCCTTTTAGTTAATGTTCAACTGATTCTCAGTTATATATAATACTAATATAACAAAAATCTAAAACAAAACTTCATGACACATCTGCGAAAAAAAAGCCCTCTCAATAACACTGTTTGCTGTGTGACAGATTGATTTCCAGGGTGGGATTTGTTTGTTTGTTTTAAATTTCGCGCAAAGCTACTCGAGAGCTATCTGCGCTAGCCATCCCTAATTTAGCAGTGTAAGACTAAAGAAAGGGCAGGTAGTTATCACTACCCAGCGCCAACTCTTTTACCAACGAATAATGTAATTAAATGTTACGTTATAACGCACCACGGCTGAAAAAGTGAGCATGTTTGGTGCGACGGAGATTCATGAAAGGGCCTTCCAGAATACGATAGGCCTGGCATGGCCGAGCGCGATTAGGGATGCGCTCGTAATCTGAGGGTCGCGGGTTCGCATTCGAGTCGCGCTAAATATGCTTGCCCTCCCAGTCATGGGGGCGTTATAATGTGACGGTCAATCCCACTTTTCGTTGGTAAAAGAGTAGCCCAAGAGTTGGCGATGGGTGGTGATGACTAGCTGCCTTCCCACTACTAAATTAGGGACGGCTAGAACAGATAGCCCTCAAGTAGCTTTATGCGAAATTCAAAAACAAACAAACAAACAAACAAATCGTCCTCGGGCCCAGCATGGCCAAGAGTGTTAAAGCGTTTGACTCGTAATCCGAGGGTCGCAAGTCCGAATCCTGGTCGCACCAAACATGCTCGCCCTTTCAGGCGTTGAGGCGTTATAAAGTGACGGTCAATCCACTATTCGTTGGAAAAAGAGTAGCCCAAGAGTTGGAGGTGGGTGGTGATGACTAGCTGCTTTTCCTCTAGTCCTACACTGCTAAATTAGAGACGGCTAGCACAGATAGCCCTCGAGTAGCTTTGTGCGAAATTAAAAACAAACAAATAAATATCCCTCGGGCCAAGCACGGCCAAGAGTGTTAAGGCGTTCGACTCGTAATCCGAGGGTCGCAAGTCCGAATCCTGGTCGCACCAAACATGCTCGCCCTTTCAGGCGTTGAGGCGTTATAAAGTGACGGTCAATCCACTATTCGTTGGAAAAAGAGTAGCCCAAGAGTTGGAGGTGGGTGGTGATGACTAGCTGCTTTTCCTCTAGTCCTACACTGCTAAATTAGAGACGGCTAGCACAGATAGCCCTCGAGTAGCTTTGTGCGAAATTAAAAACAAACAAATAAATATCCCTCGGGCCAAGCATGGCCAAGAGTGTTAAGGCGTTCGACTTGTAATCCGAGGGTCGTGTGTTCGAATCCTGGTCGCCCCAAACATGCTTGCCCTTTCAGCCGTGGAGGCGTTATAAAGTGACGGTCAATCCCACAACTCGTTTGTAGAAGAGTAGCCCAAAAGTTGGCGCTGGGTGGTGATGACTAGCTGCCTTCACTCTAGTCTTACTTTGCGCGAAATTTAAAACAAACTTATCCTCCTCAAATATTCTTTCGTTATAATATCAAACAGAACCATTATCTTGGACAAATAATTAAAAAAATTGCTATTGGTGTATTGGTGAAACAATAATAAATAAAAGACTTAGATCATTAGAATTCTTGAAAGACACGCGAACTATGACATTCTATTATTATATTGATTCTTGCAGCAATTAAACAGGGAGAAAAATGGTCATCTACGTCAAAGACGTATTTAATTAAACGCACGATAAGCTGTATTACAATCATATCGATTTAGCCAACTTGTGTTTTCGTATCTCCCTTCTGCAGGTAAAATATAACATAAGAACTAATTACAATAATAACAAAGCTCTGTCGGTGAATCAGGAAGTTAAAAAACTTTATTAAAATACAATCCATTCCTTATGTACTCAGATCGTATATTTTTCATGTTAATCTGTGTTTTTTCTCTCGTGGCTAGTCTTTATTTCTCTTATCTTTTTCTGCCTCAGTTTTCTTTCATTTCTTTTTCTTCAAGATGCTCAAACTTGTTTCTATTTTACTCATTACCAAACATTTTCTTCTCGCTTCTGCAATTTACCTCTCTGAGGAAATGCCCGCTTTAGCTGCTCGCTAAGGCTGGTTAGGTTTCCAGAGTTCGAATCTGTCGCTTTTTCTTCAATAAGTGAATAATTGATCTGTTGTGAAAATTTATTCTACAGTCATTTCAAAGAAGAAAGAATAATTTTCCATCAAAGCTGGAAGTGCTCGCTAGGATGTTGTCTTTATTTGGTTCATTAATTCAAGTATGTTTGTTTGTTTTTGAATTTCGCACAAAGCTACTCGAGGGCTAACTGTGCTAGCCGTCCCTAATTTAGTAGTGGAAGACTGGAGAAAAGGCAAGTAGTTATCACTACCCACCGCCAACTGATGGGCTACTCTTTTGCCAACGAATAATGGAATTGACCTTCACTTTATAATGCTTCCACAGCTAGGAGGACGAGCATGTTTGGTGCTATCGGGATTCGAATCCGCAATCCTGGGATTAGGAGTCGAATGCCTTAACACGCTTGGCCATGCCGGGCCAAATTCATGTAATTACACAATTGTTTCAAAATGACCAACTACTTTGCAATATTTCATGGCTTCTAAACATTTTCGAAACTTAAAGTATAGGTAGTTTTTCAGTAACTTTGAAATAAACTCACGTTTTAACACGATCATCGAAACTTCACGGCAGCATTATTCAAGAATCAAACCATTGTTTAAAAAAATGATACTTAATGATAATAAAGTAATATTAGTGCAAATGTTATTCTAAGGTTAACCTTTCTAATTTGGCTCTAGATTGTTGTAATTAAAATATACAATTATTTAATGAACATAATTTGAAAATAATAATTTACCTGTGAATATTATCACTGGAATATTTCATAAGTGAACTCTATTTCGGAAATAAGTTTTACTTTCTACATTAGTGCCTCTGTGTATGATAAGCTTTATAACTTATATAATAAACATAGCTCCATACAAGCGGTAACGTTGTGGATAAAGTTCTTTGTGAAACTTTGTTCATAAACACAAACAGACAAATTTCTACTATTTTGGTAAATAACAAGAAAATAAATAAAAACAGCAATAACAATTAATTATTTTTAATTATCTGAGATTCGATACATTTAATTTGGTTTGTAGTCAGTTTGGACTAACAGATATGATCATACGATTGAGTGTAGAAGGTTTTATAACATATCTAATATTAGTTTTCTACTGTTTTCATAGCTAACTTTATTTAAACACAAAAGGAAACATTACCAAACACAATTGAATCTCAATACACTTGAGTAGCTCAAGGAGTATACTTGCTTTGCCTGTTCAAGTGCTTTAAGCTGTAAAAGTTTACATTTAAACAATAAAAAGAATTGTTGTCGAAAATATTTAAAACACTATATTTCTAACAGCAGTCCTTGTATTTGTAATACACCGAAGCTTTCCTATGATAACAGAAAAACAGATTAATTCATGAAAATTATCATTTTGTTTTTTTAACTATTTTTTAAATGCAGTTCTACTAAAACCTCACTGTTTGAAATGTTAAAAAGGTCTGGTCTTAACGATCACAGAATTAAATGTTATTCAACTAGTAAATTGTGATGGCACTTACTTTAAACTGGAACGTACAGCGCACAGAGTATGATGAAAAATTGTTGGTGATTTCAAACGCAAGAACTTTAATATGCCCTTGACTGACATGAAATCGGTAACATGTGTATACAGGTTTCAAACTAATTACTCAGGTGATAAATCAACTATGTTTTTTTATGTTAAAAGCTAATTTAAATCCATTTAATCAGTTCAGTACAAAAGCGAGATTTAGCTTCATTCGGATTTGTTGGTTTTATCCGTTCCGGAGCAAGTGGCTGATCTTCAAAGGAACAAAATGGATTAGTCTCCCCACAACAGCCAACTTTAACCTTCTACAAAAGAGTTGCCTTCATCAACTTTCTTCATAAACTCGTCAAATGAAATGCTAAGTAAACACGATTTACTGATTGACTGGAACTAAGCACAAATGCTCTATCAAAAGCTATCCATACTCTGCACATCACGGGTATCGAAACCAGGTTTCTAGCTGTGTGAGACCCAGATATACAGTTGTGCCACTGGGGACAGCACCATTCATTATCTTTAATCAAAACTCTAAGACTGTAATTACAGTACTTGTTCTAACACCTGCATGAGTTACTGAAAATAAGCACTTTCAAGGTTAATAAACTACAAAACCATTACTAAACCATATTTCTTGCTTCTAAGGTAAGATCTTGTAGATAATTCATACGTATTATTTACCACTAAGTTTGCCCGAGGTACTTTTTGTACGATATAAAATCACAGCTATAGGTTCAACATTATGAACATTATTTAGAAGCAGTACAGCATTGGAAAGAACGACCTAGGTCAGGGATGGCGAACGTTATTAACAGTGTGCGCCCAAATTGGGGATAATCTTTATAAATATTTCTCGCATGATTATGGTAATTTTTAGCAGCAAGTTATCACTTATTATTATTCTGAATTATTTTAAATGAAACAGCTTGAGGAGTTACGTGTTATTAATAACTATAGTAATTCACATTAAATAAAATTAATAAATTAGTAATAACAACAATGGACTTTTTAAAGGAAAAACAAACAGTCCTCTTGCTTATTTACGTTTATTCATTGTTTTACTATAAACAACAAAGTACTTTGTGAAATGATAAACTTTCGTTCATATTATGTAAGTCTAGCATGGCCAGGTAGTTAAGGCGATCGACTCAAAATCCGAGGGTCACAGGTTCGAATCTCCGTTACATCAAACATGCTCCACCTTTCAGCCGTGGGAACGTTATAATGTGACGGTCAATCACACTATTCCTTGGTAAAAGAGTAGCACAAGTGTCTGCGGAGGGTGGTGATGACTAGCTGCCTTCCCTCTAGTCTTACACTGCTAAATTAGGGACAGCTAGCGCAGATAGCTTTCGAGTAGCTTTGCGCTAATTTCAAAACAAACAAACTATATTATGTAACATAACAAAAATAAAAACTAATAAAATTAAAATAATTATATTTTACTGTTTGTAAGACTTGCTGCTGCACCAACGATGACAGATATTTTATGAGGCTTGAAATTGGTTGTTTTTAAGAGCTAAAAGTACAACACCAGTTTAATCAGTTAGTCTATTCCTATAATTACACTTCACAAAGTTCATTACTGAAAATAATGACTCACATATATACGTTAAAAAAATATTGTTAACACTGCCATTGCGACGTTTTCCAGAGTTTCAGAACATCACTTTCCGCATATTCCAGTCACTAACTTATATATTTAAATACATTCTTGTTCACCTCTTAAGTCGACAAATTTTTGCCTCCAAACTGAGCTGCTTTGTAAATCAATCAGTTTCATCTAAAAATTTTTCCAAGTCAATCCACTGCAACATTTCTAAATTCAGTTTGTCTAAAGTTACACTGTCTGCATACTTTATGAATTTTGCAGTTAATTCAAATAATCTGAACTTATTAAGTCCAAAAGAAAACTTTTCAAAAGTTGAATTAATTTTGCTTGAAAATTGCTTTTGCAATCTCCGAATTATATTTTCTCATAAATTTCAAGTTCTGCATGTGTTTGTTTTAGATTTGAGAATTATTTAAAAGTGCCACTCACTATAAACAAGGCGTTTAAAATTTTCAGTATGATTTCAAAAGATTTTATTTTATCATACATAACATCACGTGTTTCGTCAGATTCCTACAATTTCGTGTTCAAGTCCTTTAAATGTGTGGAGAAATCTGTAAAAACCACAAATTTTATTCAAACACTTAACATATCGTCTTATAATAGAACCTTCACTTAGCCAATGAACAATATTGTACATAAGTAATCCTGTGTGCACTGAATTCTGCTCTCTCAGTAAATTCTGAATTTTTTTTTATCAAAGCATGAGCAGAAAAAAAATGAACTACCTTGGTTACAATTTCTATCACTTTCTCAAGCTCCTTAAGACCCCCTTTTGCACACAAAGCCTCCTCGTATATAATACAATGAAAGCCTACCAGTGAATGTCCAACATATTTAGCAAATAGATTTAAAACACCTTCTTTTCTAATCGTGCTGGATGCACCGTCAGTTATCACGGAATGTACACTCTTGTGCAAATTAATTGAAACAACTGATCATTTTACAATATTTTCAGCATGGCGGCCGGTGTAGGCTTGCTGGACCCGCTGATTTCCTTTAATAGGCATTTTTTTTTCCACACAGACGGCGTCATTTGCTGTGTTTTGCAGTACGATCGGTCTATTTTTGGAATACATGACAAAATGTTTATGTTTTTGAATTTCGCGCAAAGCTACTCGAGGGCTATCTGCGCTAGCCGTCCGTAATATAGGATTGTAAGACTAGAGGAAAGGCAGCTAGTCACCACCACTCACAGCCGACTTTTGGGCTACTCTTAGTCCAACGAATAGTGGTACTGACCGTCACATTATAATGCCCCCATGACTGAAAGGGTAAACATGTTTGGTGCGACGGGTATGCGAACCCGCGACCCTTAGATTACGAGTCGCACGCCTTAACACGCATGACTATGTTGGGCCAAGTCGTTCCAGAATTGAAAAAAAGATTTCCAGATTGATCTGGCATTTTTCAGCAAGATCTGGCTCTGTCCCAAACATTTAAACTTGTGAAGAATTTTATGACTACAATACGAATAAAGGTGCTGGACTGGCCTGGAAACTCTTCGGACTTAGATCTTATTGAAAATCTTTGGACGATTTGTGAAGAAAGACTTCGGGGAAAAGACTACGAATGATTAGCTAATTGAGATGTGGCACCGCGATCCAAAAATTAATAAAGATTGCAGTAAACTCGTGGACTCGATGCCAAACCGGATTAATGATCTTCTGAAAAGTAAACGTGGTCATATCATGTATTAAGTTGTGACTAATTTTTGGATTCTCAGAAATAGAACGCAAAAAAATTGAAAAAAATCGTAATTTTCAGTCTCGTTTTAATTAATTTGCACAAGGGTGTATTTTCGAAAGGTCAACCTGTCGATTGTATAATTATCACATATTTCAGCTCCTGTGGTATGTTCAGGTAACGTTACCAAGTTAACCAGTTCTTCACAAATTTCATCACTCCTTCAAAATCGAGCAATAATGGCTAACCTGGTTGAGGATGTGACATCATTGCTCTCACCAAGACAAATGAAAAGGAATTTATATGAACCAATATCTTTTGTTAGCTGTTTTGTTATGTTGGTTCCCATCTTTAACATTCTACCTTTTACCATGTTTCTACTCACTGACAATTCCTTGAGGCGCTTAATAATTATTTCTTTTCCTAGAAAACCGCTAAAAAAGGAAAGGAGCATATTCTAGTTATGATTCTTTAAAACAACTCACTATCACTAAGTGGTTTTCGATGTTTCGATTTAAAACTAGCAGCAACTAAATTGGAACTACCTGAAACAAATTTCATCAAAACACTTGACTGCATGTTGTTGTTGCTAACTTCTCGAGAAATGTGTTCTTTTTGTTTTTGCTCACTCTTCTCACAAAGCCGTTTATGAACACTTTCATAATGCCACTTTACAGAGGAAGTCCTGCACACCACTGTCTCAAAACGTAAGATGTATTGTACTTTGTCACCTTCTTTGATCATGCTAGATCTTTCAGTCCACGATTCTTGAAAATCTCTGCTGAAGCTCCTTCCATTTGAATGTTTTTGGTTTTTTTCCCTGGTTGAGCTGACATTCTGACAAGCTGAGAAGGGTAAACGCAATTTTAAAAAATCTCACAAAAACTTCAATACGATAATTTAACTTACCGTAACATAACAGCAGGTGAAATTTATGTCATTCGTGTAAAAATAAATCTATAATTAACTAACTGATAAAAAATATACGCATGCCACGTAATTTTAACAATGTAATTCATATATTTATTGAAGAAAATAAACGTACATTTTCCTGTATTATTATTAAATATCCAGTTTTCACTCGCAAACAACAGAGGAGAAAAATATAAGTTAAACGATGCCAATACCAACGGTTTACTTTTATTTTTACACAAATATTGATGTGTGCATCAGGTCTCCGAGAAGTTCAAAACGTCTCATCCGATGTCACACGTTCCACAACCGCAAAGCTGGCGCCAAGAGGGAGTGAGACGTCTCCTGTGAACATTTTTCACTGTTCCCTGGCTGCAAGAATCATTTGTTACGTCATTTGGCAATAATCACGATCACTATATATATTTATTATGGGTTAGTGCAAGGGTTTAAAGAATTAAGAGAAGGCACTACTTGTCGCGCGCCTTTTTCGCGTGACATAGGTTTGCTATCATTGACCTTGGTCTTCAATAGCTAAAAGTACTAAAATCTTAGATTTTTTTTAAACTAGTCACTGACTACTTAAAGACGACTATGTCGAATAATAAAAACTAGAATTTTATGAAACATTTTTAACCGGCTTTTTTTTTTGCCTTCTTCTATATCCCAGAAAAGACAAAGTTGAATTTCGTAATATGTGTTTAAATTTGCGAAGCCTTATTTAAGTTTGTTGTTTTAATAAGCAGTCTCTATCTTCTTGGCTATTTGCCTGTAAGATTTATTCGTGTTCCAACACACATACACAAAAAATTCATTTAGTGAGTCATCTCAGCCAGATCCTTACCTTTTAAATTCGAGCCGGTTGAAACGACATAGGATACGCAGATATTTGCGTTTTATTGTACAGACTAACTAACTGCTACCTAAAACCTGTTTGTAACAGCAAATAAAATACTGTTTCCAGAAATTTTCAAATCGCAATCTTTTCTAAAACATTAGATACAGAAACTTTTGTCAATTTCATCTTTATGGTTGAATTTAAACTGATACAACAACAAACGTTGGTTTTAACTCACGGAAATAAAACACGTATTATTAACAAACCTGTCAAGAATATTCCTACCATAATACCATAAAAATAATTGATATACAAAATATATATACATATTTATATAAACTTCAATAGGTTTATGATAAAGGTATCTATAATACTTTCTACACATTATTAATATGACATGTTTCTAATAGCAAATTTTCCATGTTTTATATTTCAGAAACTAGATACTTATTCTATAGCTTGAAGGTTACAGGTTGAAATTTACTTATCTGATACATCGACAATTATCACGTTGTCCATAGTCTTCTCAGAGTAACGTCGAGGTTGTTCTTTTGTAGAAAGTAAAAGCCGTTAAGATTTTAATGCGAAATCCATGTGTTGTGTGTCTCATAATCGAGCCATTCATCACGTATGCTGAACGAACGCGCCATCATCTGACCTGAAGTACCAACACTGTAGCCCTACCTATTGTGACATTTTGCGACCATTGCAACATGATGACTAATATAATAAATATATTTATCCGAAAACCATTAGTGGTTTCGTCAGATACTCAGAATAATTAGTTTAAAAATTTAACGAAGTGTGTTTACATTTCGGCGGTCTGGCATGGTTAAGGGTACGAAACCCTATCACACCAAACATGCTCTTACTCGCCCTTCCAGTCGTGAAAGCGTTATAGTGCACGGTCAGTCTCACTCTTCGTTAGTAAAAGTTTGCTTATTTGTTTTTAGAATTTCGCGCAAAGCTACACGAGGGCTATCTGCGCTAGCCGTCCTTAATTTAGCAGTGTAAGACAAGAGGGAAGGCAACTAGTCATCACCCCCCCCCCACCAACTCTGGCTTCTCTTTTACCAACGAACAGTGAGATTGACCGTTACATTATAATGATCCCAGAGCTGAAAGGACGAGTGTGTTTGATATGATGAGGATTCGAACACACGAACCTCAGATTACAAGCCGAGCGACTTAACCACCTGGCCATGCCGGGCCAGATGGTAAAAGAGTAGCCCAAGAGTTGGCGAAGAGGGAGCATGATAACTAGCTGCTTTTCCTCTAGCCTTACACTAACAAATTAGGGACGGCTAGCGCAGATATCCCTCGTGCAGCTTTGCGCGAAATTAAAAACAAACACTTAGGGCTCGAATCAGAGTTCCAGTAAAACTCTGGATTTCTGAACTAACGGATCTGGTTTGAATCCATGAAGTACCAGTAACAATCAGTCTCTTACTGTGGTGGTGAATGGTGTGGCGCTGTTGAACGAATGTCTTCTCTGTGATGGGTAATTCAGTATTAGCGGCTATATCAGATAGCTTTAATATTTTTACTAAGAAACACGACAAGTGTATTAAGGCGTTCGACGTGTAATCCGAGGCTCGCGGGTTCGAATCCCGGTCGCACCAAATATGCTCGCCCTTTCAGCCGTGGGGGAGTTATAATGTTACGATCAATTCCACTATTCATTGGTAAAACAGCAGCTCAAGAGTTGGCGGTGGGTGGTAATGACTAGTTGCCTTCCCTCTAGCCTTACAATGCTAAATTAGGAACGACTAGCACAAATAGCCCTCAAGTAGCTTTGTGCGAAATTCAAAACAAACAAACTAAAAAACGCAAAATACAAGTTCATTGGTTTACCTTAAAACATTTTAGTTAATGCAAAACTTGGTAAGCTATGTACTATCGTTATATTAGTACCATTACTTTAAAGTTAGTAGTTAAAGTTGTAATAGTGTACTGTTCCGATGTTTGAGTTTGAGATCCATTCCTGTCTTTCACAATGGTTATACTTTATCCAAAACAGATAAATGTTTAACAGCTTAAAATGCATACTACTGATAAATCAGTAGTAATACTGATGTGTTAATAGAATGAATTATAACATTACATAGCACTTTAGCTATCGAGACTGAGATAGTGGAAACGTCTTTGTTTGCGGGTTTTTTTTCTGCAAAACTCTGTAAAAAGTTATAATATTAATATTATATACGAAAATCAGAAGTGTGTATCCGCCGATAAATTTCTTTATTTTTTTCTACTCCACCCTCAACTTGCTAAAACCAGTCGTCAGATACCCAAGGCTGACAAAAAATATTTCTCTGCTTCCCTTCGATTTGACTAGGTATGAAAGTGGAAGCGAAGGAAAAAATCCAGTGAAAAATCACTTTTAATCTGAATATCGCTTTCACAAAACTGGTAAAATCTAGACTACTAGTTGGATATCGATCTCATTCCGAAAATACTGAAGATTTTTAAATCAATAAATCGGATGGTAAAATGACATAAGTTAAAGCGAAACTTTCAAAATCTCTTAGTTTTAACAGAATGATTCAGTTATTTGCAATCAATCAAATGTACCGACTCATACAGTTCCCGCCTTATTAAAACAACTCTTTCTTGGTTTCACTTCACTCTTGATTCTACAGGGTGTTCTACTATCAAGGGCCTCCTGTGGTTCAGCTGTAATTTTGGTGCCTTTAAAACTAAAATTTGGGTTTTGATACCTGCAGGGGAACATCGCACTAATAGTTCATTGTATAGCTTCGCGCTTAACCACAAACAAAACTAAAAAATTGTTATCATAAATCTATTTTAATTTACATTGTAATATCTTTTAAGGCGTAGATAATTCCAAGTTTATTCTTAATATTTGTCTGGTTTATTTACTACGGTATTTAGGTTTCCGTTTTTCATTTGTTTGTGCGCAAGCAGACTCACTTCGTACACTGTGTTAAAATTTATGTTTATGATTTTTTAGCTTAAATTACAGTGTAAAAAAATGGTGATAAATTAAATTGAAAGAGTTGACATTTAAGGTGTTCTGGCCAAGAAATTAAACTCGAAGTAACATATTAGTTTATAAGCTCCAAATCTAAGTTAAGATTTAAAAATGAATAAATACCTAACAATGCTAAATTCAGGATTTAATATTCTGTGATAGACAACGTGAATAAAATCTTAGGGGAAGCTATGATCGCGAACAGTCTTTGAAAAACATTAGAGTGGGTTATAGACGCCCTCTAGTGATCTCAAATTTGTTGATTTTTGTCTACAAGGAAAAATCAAACAATTTTAGTTCAACCTAATCTGAAAATAAAACATGAATGTAATACTGAAAAAAAATATCTCAATTGTTTGATATAACTAAAACGGTACTTATAAGTTATATAAAAATGTCATATAAATTATGCTTGACTGCATATGAATTATCGGCATCTAACACTCGTACTGATACCCAAGTACACTATAAAAATTATTACTGCAACATCAACAATATATAACAAACAGCATGAAAATTATTGCCAGTTTGGTGTACGTAAAACAAATAAGCCTGGCATTAAATATATTTACCAAATTATAATTAGATTAATTAAGCACTTAATTTAGAAACTACTAAACAGTTACCATACATTGACACAAAAGTTTAAAATTATGTGTATTTTAAGAACTAAACAACCACAAGCTCAGGTTATTATGTAATGAATTTAATTAAACCTTGAGTAGTATATCAGAGGGAATATTTGTTACATGAAATCTTTATTATTATATAATAATAATACTCCTTGAGAGAGGGAATATTTGTTGCATGAAGTGTTTTTTATGTTATCTTGAGTAGTATGTCAGAGGGAATATTTGTTGCATGAAACATATGTCAACTTTTAGAGAAAAATGTATAAGATCAGAGGAGATATAAAACACGATGAATACATAAAAATATGATCATCTCAGAAACTCCATGATATCAATTAAAATAGATGTCAAAATCTTTGGATTCTTTTATTCCAGTTAAGCACATAGCTACACAAAGAGTTGTCTGTAATCTGCCCACGATGGGAATCTAAACGTGGTTTCTAGCGTTGTAAGTTTGCAGGCACACTGCTGTGTTACTGGCATCTTCAAAACAAAAAACAAGCATGCGAGTTCGACTATCGTTTGTTAAACAAATTATATTAAAGTTTTTTTGTTTTTTTTTATATTGAAATACAACAATTTTGTATCCGGGTGACGTTACTATACTGAGAAACATGTTACGATAGGGCTCCAAAATTTGAAGGAGGAGATAATGTGTTTTGGCAAGTGCTAAAACTTCTATCAATTAGCCATAGCTCCCCAGTGGCTCAGCGGTATGTCTGCGGACGTATCTCGCTAAAAACCGGGCTTCAATACCCGTAGTAGGCACAGCACAGATAGCCCATTGTGTAGCTTTGTGCCTAATTCAAAACAACAACAACAATTAACCATAATTGGTTGTTTTTCAATGTTCGTAATTAGGTACAATTTCACACATTAACTTGATAAAAATTGTCATATTCTATTCTCAAAGAGACAAGTGTTTGTCACTGTAACCACCAAAAAGATGTAATATAACTACGTATATACTACAAAAGTCGACCAATTCTTGCTCATCTATAAGTTAGATTCATTATTGTATAAAGTTGGTGAAGTAACTGAGACACAATAAACTAATATACATCCAGTTTTGAGTTTGTGAGAAGATGGAATATTAAACTTTCATTTACACTCATTATTAATACATCAAATGCACCCTAAGGGAAGAATATGGTTAGAATAGCGTTTGGTCAGCTAACGCAAAATACATTGTAGTTAGGATACGACATACAGAATACGACAAGTTGTTTACAGACCGTGATGACATAACTACTAGAAATCACATTGCCAGTTTTCATGCATTACAAAACATTCAAATGTATCTCGAAGCAAACAAGAGCTCTATTAATATAATGAAAGAAACGGAGAAAACAGTTAAAACACGTGTATATGATTCCATTCACAGGCACCTCAGTGCTTCCGGCTAATTAATGAAACACAAAGAAAAGGCTTGAGGAAAACCAAAATTAAACTGAATATAGAAACAGGAATACCGGCTGGCTATTTATAATGCTGATATGTCCTTATTCCTATGAGACGGGTGTTTCCGTTTTGTTTTTTGTATAATTTGTAAGTTTATATAATCGTATATCATACTGCAAAACAAAAATTCAAAAGTTACTGAATTTCAAATATAAAAAGTTTCAAATTGGAGAAAAAGTACTCATATAATTCTGGATACTTTTGTTCTCTTTCCTTGTTAAATATGTAAACCACAGACCATACATGATGCATCTCCCTTAAGTTTGACATAAATGATGCGAACTAAATTAGTCAGTAATAACAATTACATTGTGATAAACATAAGCGAATTTACCACTGTTTTAGTTTTTTGTAAGAACCTCAGATTAAAGGGGAAAAGTAACAATTCTAGAATAACGTTTTACTGCAAAATCAAATTCCTTATCTTTAAATAAACCATCTTATCTGTCATCAAAACATTCTTGGTGCTATTGTATCAACGGTTAGGTCATTGTAGCTACAGAACAAAAAATCAGAATAAAAATAAGTCAATTTAGTAATAACCGTGTTTCTTTAACCAAATTATAAGGCTTAACATTCCTAATTGTAATTAGTTCATATATTTAAATACCTCACATGGGATATTTAAGTACCAATATTATATTACAGGAAAATCTTAGAATAGTATTTACATTTAATTTTGAAATCTGCCCCCTTTTATAACCAAACACGTTTGAAGCATGCACCAGTAAGGTTGGCTGATTATTATTTAAAAATTCTATCCTTGTAGGAATCGTATTATTGTTTTCTTTCAGACTTGGATATTTTTATACATTTCAAAGTGTGTATGTTTTAATTAGTTCTATTGCTATTCCAACTTGGTCACAACAACCGAGCCAATATTGTACTCAAGCCTGTAATATAGTCAATCAAATTTCGAATTATTATTCTTATAAACTTTCTGCCTTTTCCTGGTCTGAAGTGTTTTAACAGCCACTTATTAACTGAGACACAAAGCGGTAAGTCAGAATACGAGTACTACAGTTTGAAGCTTTCTCACAACACTTTACACGTAAACACAAATGCATTTCTACTTAAGTATGTAAATATCATACTCTAACGTATTCCCGTTTATTTCCCAAACATAAGGATTTAGAAAAAGCTAATAAATTCATAGTAAGCGTACACTTATCTATAGTTAAGCCAAGTTAACAAAAATACCAAAGTAATGCCTTAATTTTTCTCCTAATGTATGTGTCTAAATATTTTACTTCACCTTTAAATAGCTAATTTTTGAAAAGTCATGAATATATACATAATTAATTGTTCATATGTTATCTCCTAAGCCTTTCAACAATAGACATACCGTTAAGCAAAAATTTATTTAAACACTGGTGTTAAAATATTGAAATTAATTAGCACGAATTTTGGTTATGGACTAATATTACACGTGTCTAAACATTTTCTTACAGCTTTACAACGTAAGTACTCACAATTAAAAGTTATTTTAAATACTTGTCATTAAATTAATGTTTTCACAAATAGTACGTTTAACCTTTATTTTTCTAGTCGTGATTTAAAGGTAATACTGAATAATAATAACATATCTATAATAATTTATTACAATAAGAATTATTTCTTGTCACTCTCTTCGATTTTTATCACAGCTATTAAAAAAATATTAAACTCAAATCTATATCCGACGCCATCTATTAGTTAGTTGACAAACCAATATTATAAGAAAACTATTTCTGTATTTTTACAGAACGTTAATTGTCCGTTGTTTCCAAACTATCTCTTTATTGTACGATTTTACATGGACATCTGGGTAGATATGTTGGAATTTCTTCTACTTTATCCCATTGTCTACGTAACCAACTAGCAACAGTGTCACTCAATACGTCTTATAACTATTTAATTTTCAAAATGTTAACTTAAAAAGCTATCAGCGATTGTTTTTAACTAGTTCTATTAGAATATTATACACAATATATCAACAATTTCATAAAATTCTTCCTTTTTAATCTTTCATGAAACACAGTAAAAGTCAAATACTTTTGTCGCAGCTGTCTTTAATGTTATTTCACATTTTCCAAAGTTGAAGAAACAAAATGACCATTTGGGAAAAAAAAATCCTTTCATTTTTTTTTTATAAAAATAACTAGAATACGTTTCGAAACATAAACTTCGGAGATAAAAGATAAAAGATGTAAAATATGACTGCTAGTTACGAGAAGAGCTGCCCCCCAGTGGCTCAGCGGTACGTCTACGGACTTACACGCTAAAATCCGGGTTTCGATACCCGTGGTGGGCAGAGCACAGATAGCCCATTGTGTAGCCTTGTGCTTAATTGAAAACAACAACAACCAGAAGAGCTGTATGTAGCCAGACAGTGTTATCATTTAACTGTTTTTGTTCAAATGTTAAAATAAAATACGTCATTTGTTCATACAGTTATATCAGTTGAAGCTTAGATATAAAGTACATTACAAAAAGTGTATAAATTTGTTTATTTTGAGCGTTTAAAAACTATTTTGAATGTTGCTCCCAGTTTAACCAAACAGCGTCTCTTTGATTATTAATCGTCATGACCTCATGAAAAAGGGATCAGAAATCTATCGTTGTTGTACTTCACTCTTTGACATTCTGACCTGGACTTGTTACGATGCAGGAAATAAAACCTTGTTGCTTAGCATTTGTTTCTAATAACTTATTATACGATAATGGTTAAAGGCAGATTAATGAGTTGGACAGACAACTTACGGTTTTGTTGACTCTATAATGAGTTACTGCTTCTTTCAAAACAATCCTTGTGACAAAACTTTAAGTCAGTTAATTGCTCAAGATGAGAGCGAAAATATAACGCTAAGATAAAAATATAATTCGTGTAGTTAATAAATGTGTTATATTAAAACCACTACGAATGATATTTTCATGGAATCCTCTGTTGTTGTTTTTTCTGTCAGAAGAAGATAGTCCTAGGTTGTTTTTAAAAATGTTAGAAGTTACAGGTAAAACTGTTGAAAAAAATATTAGAAAGAAGAGTTTGTATTATCTTGAGCCTGTCGGCCCGGCATGGCCAGATAGTTGAATCTCTGTCGCACCAAATATGTTTGCCCTTTCAGCCGTTGGGTCGTTATACTGTGCGTTCAATCTCATTAGTCATTGGTAAAAGCGTAGCCCAAGAGTTAGCTGTGGCTGGTGATGACTAGCTGCCTTCCCTCTAGTCTTACACTGCTAAATTAGGGACGGCTAGCACAGATAGCCCTCGTGTAGCTTTGCGCGAAATTCAAAAACAAACAAACAAACCCTTTGTAAAAACTTCTATGTAAATATTCTCCTGCAGAAGAAAAAGTTAGAAAAGCCCACAGTATTCATTGCGTATGAAGACGAACTAACTCTGAAACTCAGTGTTTCTTACATCTTATAAACCAGTCTTCTTTGCATGTGTGGAATACTTTATGCTAGCGATCATTATCTAATGTAAGGGCTAGTTTTCAAGCTTTACATTGCACTGCGAAAACAAATAACTTTAACGTGTGTTTTGCGATAATGCACTAACAAAGACATTTTCTTTCTCGTGCCCGATTGGCAACAGTTCCGGTGTTCAGTTAGGGAGCAGGTAAGGAAAATGGTGGAGGAGGTCTTCAGAATCATCCATCATTGTCGTGTGGCAGTTCACGTGAGGATATGAACAGATAGTTTACTTCCGCGACAGAGCTGAGCCTCCATTAAGAGAGAGGAAGATATTCCCGCGTAATAACGTTACGACAATCATAATACATTAGGCTGTTTCCTTATTATCAGAGACAGAATCAATATATACCTCAGTGCATTTCTCATCTCAATTTACTAGCACCTTATTAAGCCAAGAAGACTAATATATTCTAAGTGCCACATTTTCATTTCATGCTGTTGCCAATTTTATTTTTATCTGACGATTTGATACAAAAAAAAAAATGAAACAAAATATACTGATTATCTGTCGTTTGATAGTAGATTAGTTGGACTTCAGAATAATGTCTGATGAATTCTTCTGTCAATAAAATTTTTTTGGAAAAGTAATCTAATTTTATAGGTTTAAGGTCGGGCGTAGCCTCGTGATAAATGTACTTGTAATGAAAAAGAAAAACAATAGTCTCCATATTAGGGATATTGGTGCAACATAATAGTGACAGTTCAATGTTTCTATTCGATCACACAGGAATAGCTCAAAGATAGGTGATGGGTGCTGTTTACTACCTATCTACTCTCTATTACACATTGGCCTGGCATGGCCAAGCGCGTAAGGCGTGTGACTCGTAATCGTAAACATGCTCGCCCTCCAAGCCGTGGGGTTGTATAATGTTACAGTCAATCCCACTATTCGTTGGTAAAAGAGTAGCCCAAGAGTTGGCGGTGTGTGGTGATGACTAGCTGCGTTCCCTCTAGTCTTACACTGCTAAATTAGGGACGGCTAGCACAGATAGCCCTCGAGTAGCTTTGTGCGAAATTCCAAAACAAACAAACAAACTATTACACCAATTGAACATTAGAAACGATAATGCTCAGGTAGTCTCTCAGGTAACTTTGAACAAAAGTTGTGAAACAAAGTATAACTGTAATAACATTTACAATATTAATTTATATGTAAAATTAAAAACAAATTAAAGGAAGATTTTCTTATCTTGTAAATATTTACTTAAAACTCTGCACATTAACCCGTAACATACGCAAAATATACATGTCTTAGGTAGTCCTTCTGATCTAAAATGTTTTGTCTATTTCTAAGAAAAGAATAGGCCCGGCATGTCCAAGTGATAAGGGCGCTCGACTCATAACTGGAGGGTCGCAGGTTTGAATCACCGTAAAACCAAACAAGCTCTCTCTTTCTGCCCTTGAGGCGTTATATATACAGTGAATTCCAGTATTCTTTGGTAAAAGAGTGGCCCTTACATAACTACATTAGGGACAGCTGGGGCAGATAGTCTTCGTGTAGCTGTGCGCGAAATTCAGAAACACAAAAAAGGCAAATATAAAGTGATTAGATTAAGTTCGAGTTTAATTTTAGTCATATATAATAATTTTTTTGAAAACCATACCGAAAGGTTAATCTCTTATATACTTTAATAATTTATTTCAAAACGTAATTTTCATTTTTTATTCTGAGCTACTAATTTTCACGCATTATCCTCAAATTCTAGACAACTTCTTACTGCCTGGTGGCAAATCTGAGAGCATTTAACATTAAAAATCGGTTTTCGATACTAGCGGTAGGCACAGCACACATAGTCCATTCTGTAGGCAAACTCCTGAACCTTAAACATTTGCAACGCCAATTTTCATCGCAAAAAAAAGTTATTTATTTACGCGCAAAATTATACAATGGATTTTCTGTGCTCTGCCGCCTGCGAGTATAAAATCCATATTTTTAGCGTTATAAACCCGCTTACTTGCCACTGAGCCACCTGAAGAAGAACAGAAAATGGGTTAAATAAGTCGTACTAATAGGAACTTTGAATGAAAATAAAATAAAAGTTATCGTTTTTATTTTATTAATATAAACTTTCGAATTGTAGGCCCTTAACTCCGATGCACTTATCGATTCGAAGTTAATGGCCAGCAATTCGAACGTTTACATTAATAAACAAAAGTCACTTTTTACAGTTATTTAACATTCCTATTGGGTGCGACTTTGGCATCACACTGTATATTGAACTTCTGTTTGCTTTTGTTAAGCACAAAGCATCACAAAGACGTGTCAAAACCTGTTTTAGTGAAATAAACCCTTAGACTTATCACAGGGGGTTATATGTTGACGAATGGATGATAAACAATATTTAGCATTCACTACAGCTAATTCAGTTTTGAGAAACATAACAGAAGTACATTTTGACAGTTTTCTCAAACACTTACACGGTTTTAAAATAACAGCTAATGCTTGCCTACACTTTAAGATCATACTTAAAACTTTACACAGTACTTACAAATGTTCTCTTGTGTGAACAAACACTTGTCAACATTTACAAATATGTTCTGCCATTTCTCATTTCCAAATTCTAAACATTGTTTGCAATTTAGTTTCTTTGTTTACTCAGTGAGTCCAGTATACGTAAAACGTACACCAGTAACATGTAATAAAGGCCATTCAACCAGAGTACCAACTGGTTCTCTGAAATATTCATGGAAATTAGACCTTATTCAGTAAATAGTGTTGAAGTAAACTTATCTCAGGCATGTTTTATTTTAAGGGTTTAAAAACGAAGAACAGTTTGTTTTGTTCTACTCGAAGGCTATCTGCACTAGCCGTCCCTAATTTTGCAGTTTAAGACTAAAGGGAAGGCAGCTAGTCATCATCACTCACCGCCAACTATTGGGTTACTGTTTTCCAACGAATAGTGAGATTGACCGTCACATTATAACACCCCCACAGCTGAAAGGGCGAGCATGTTTGGTGCGACCAGGATTCGAACCCGCGACCCTCGGATTACTAGTCGAATGCCTTGATACGCTTGGCCATGCCGGGCCATGTTTTGAATTATATTAAAATTTGGATAGCAGTTGTCACTTCTCGGAAAGTTTCCGTAGACGATATAGAATGATAGAACTTGTACAATTCACCATAATTACATTCAATTTAATTTTATATATATTGTTTTTACAAACTGCAGTGCATAACAATAACGTTAGACTATTGATTAATACTGTTTATTGAATGTTACCAATTTGGGCTAATCAACTAAACCACTAAATCGTTATGGAAATGGACTTGCCATGCTTGTAACTGTAGAAATCATTTTTAATTTCTAATAAAAATTAAGATTCTAAAGAGAACGTGTCAAACACTATTTTTTTTTGTGGACGTCCATCTATACAACTTATATATATAAAATAAATGTTTAGTTATTTTATTTGCATATCATACAGAATAAAAATATATAATTCTTTTAAAATACAATTGTTTAGTCTATTTAAATGTAAATTGACTGAAATTATGTATCATGAACCACAATAGTGATCGTAAAAAAATCTGTTCAAAACTGTTGTTGTTGTTTTGAATTAAGCACAAAGCTACTCAATGGGCTATCTGTGCTCTGCCCACCACGGGTATCGAAACCCGGATTTTAGCGTGTAAGTCCGCAGGCATACCGCTGAGCTACTGGGAGGCTACTCAACACTCTAATAGAACATAAGGGCAAAACTCATCTTAAAAAGCAGACCTATTCTTGAAATAGCACCCAAAAACTTTCTTTTTAATAGTTACGACTACTCAAACATTAATCGTAAGCAAAATAATTTATTTCATAAGGTAGGAAATGAAAAATTAACGTTGTTATGAAAATTCTTGTTTCACTAGCTTACAGCATATTCGGATGGGTATTTTATACCCCAAATCATAGTATATGTGACCTACTTAAAAGTTAATTTTTGTGGTTAAAAATACATAATAGCTGTGATGTTGTCAGAGCGACTGTTTTTGTACTTATCGAGTGTTTGCATGAAACCTTAAATACAAAGATCCCAGACAACATAAAGCCTTAATTAAAGCCACGTTTTTTGATGTATTTGCTTAATATTAAAAAACTGCTTTTACACTAATAAAACTGTACACGCGCTTAGTGGGGGTTGGGTCTCTATACCTCCCTGTCCATTAACAAAACCAACATACAAGCTAATTATAAAATTATAATTTAAAATCTAAAAGTAATCGCAAAGTAAGTTAGAAAACAGACCTCAAGGTCTGCTGTTGAAAGTTTGCTCAAGTTAAACAAATCCCAAGACCCAGCATGACTAGTTGGTTAAGGTTCGCCCTTTCAACTGTGGTAGCTTACAATCTGACGGGTTGCCTTACTATTCATTGGTAAAATAGTAGCCCAAGAGTTAGCGGTGGGTGCCTTCCATCCAGTCTTACATTGTTAAATTAGAGACAACTAGTCCAGATAGCCCTTGAGTAGCTTTGTGTAAAAATCAAAGCAAACAAATCTATATTATAACTCCACTACAAAATTAATACAAGAGGTATCTACTTTAGTGTGAGATCGCATAGGAATTTCGCTGAAACTTAAAAGAGTACGTTTAAACTTTATTCGACTTGTCCAATTTTCACTATCAAGAATACTGTGTTTACCTAGTGTGCGCATTAGTTGGAAACTACAAACAAATCCCGCTTCTTCTCGCACAAAAATTGGAAACTGCCACATGGAAAGTTCCAGATTTGGCATCTGCGTGTTTACTTGAGTCGCTATTGTTAACCTTTACTCGAGTTTGCTGTCTCTACATTTCCTTTGAAATATATTTCAGATAGTTTTTTAATAGTGAATGATTACCATAATGGACTTCCTTAATCGGACGACAGTAGAATTTTTTTCTGCTGTTTTTTATACTTAGCTAAAATTGTGAGGACGAATTCAGTGTATATTACCACTGCATGTAGCAATATTTCTTATAGCTACATTAAAATATTTAGTGTTAAAGTAACATTTTAAACGTTGTCTATAATTGGAGATTTATAGTAAGTGTGCCGGTGTTGTCTATTTTGCATGTGTTGTTTGTGTTACTTTATTCTAGCAAATATATGTGCACACCAGACTAACAAGGTAAGATAATCACTGTATCTGCTTATCTATGTTGTATTACCTTAGAAGTATAACTGTTCCGTCCTGATGAGATTACTTTGTTACTGCTATTCTTTTGTTACATTGCGCTGATAGAACTCAATCATTAAGTCTGTAAAGATACAGGAATGACACAATCATTACCTTCAAGACTGTCCTTTCAAAACAACTAAGGCCCAGCATGGCCAGGTGGTTAAGGCGCATGACTCGTAATCCGAGGGTCGTGGGTAGGAATCCTCGTCACACCAAACATGCTCGCCCTTTCAGCCGTGGGGGCGTTATAATGTAACAGTCAATTCAACTATTCGTTGGTAAAAGATTAGCTCAGAAATTGGCGGTGGGTGGTGATGACTAGCTGCCTTCCCTCTAGTCTTACACTGCTGAATTAGAGACAGCTAGCACAGATAGCCTTTATGTAGCTTTGCGCGAAATTCAAAACAACTTTAAATTTTACTTTTGTAGCTACATACCAGCACATGTATTTATTATTTGTTGTATATTTTTGTTTTTTGGACTGCTTCAAAACATCTTCTATTCAGTAGAAATTAGTTTGAACATTCATAAAAGTGTATTTATGAAAAGGTAAAGTCCATGCAGCAGTAAACTGCTTAAAAACATATGGCAATCAAGTGAATGCACATCCACGTACATATTTTAAAACGTATTCTCCATAAATGTGCATAAAAATCGCAATAAACAAAATTTAAAATAGTATAGGAGTTTTGTTTGAATTTTGCGCAAAGGTACTCGAGGGCTATCTGCGCAATTTGCAATCTCAAAATGTAAATATTATGTCTAACAACTAGTGACATTAAAAAATGTAAACAAACAAAGCTAGAAATAATGTTGGCATTATATTCTCAAGCTATAAATATCTGTTTTAACTCCATTAAAATTGAAAACTACTGTAAACGCAGAGTCAAAATAGGTATTTCAAGTTGTTAGTTTCAACTCCATCTTCAATCACGATTCTAACAATTTTAATTTTTTGTTTTGAATGCAATGTGTCTTGCCTAGCTTTTTGGTCGAAGATTATGTTAAATTTAGCAGATCGTAGTTATAATTTACTCCAAGTATATTACTGTATAATTCATGAAATAGTTTGTTTTGGAATTTCGCACAAAGCTACTCAAGGGCTATCTGTGCTAGCCGTCCCTAATTTTGCAGTGTAAGACTAGAGGGAAGGCAGCTAGTCATCACCACCAACCGCCAACTCTTAGGCTACCAACGAATAGAGGGATTGACCGTCACATTATACGCCCCCACGGCTGGGAGGGCGGGCGCGAACCCGCGGATTACGAGTCGCACGACTTACGCGCTTGGCCATGCCAGGCCTCAAGTTAGTATAATACATCCATAGTAGGTGTTCAAGAGAGTATGATATATCCACAGTAGATGTTCAAGTTAATATGATACATCCATAAAATATTTTCAAAGATAGTATGATACATCCACAGTAGATGTTCAGGTTAGTAAGATGCAACTTAACTATGCCGTAGCAAAAGCGAATAAAACATAGCTCTTATAGTGTTTATTGGTCCTACGGAACTATTTTTGTGTAGATCTAAGTACATTTTGCTTTGTAATTACCCATAGATAAACTGAACTGTATTATTTCTAAAATATTTGTAACATTATACGTTAAGTTAAATACACCATAGACTTTTAGTAATCTGCGATCCGCTAACGTTTATCGCCTTTATCGTATTGGAAGTTACGCTTAGATTACTCTAAAAATATATTTACGTCTCACTGGCATTCAGAATATGGATATAAAAATGTTAGTAGCCAAACATAAAATCATAAACTAAACAAGTTTTGTGCGAATACAGTATTGACATGAAGAAAAACACCTGAAAAGTTGTTATTTTTTATTAATCTCCAACTTTTTAAAAATAGTTTACTTTTCAACAAAATACGATCAAATGGGTTACAATGTATGATGGGATGTAAATAAGCCACATGCCCGGGACTGAAACAGGAAATTGACATGTCTATTATCCAGCAGGAGAGTGTTCAATTGACCTTCTTCTCGTCAAACATGAACCCAAAATTAATCAACTGGTAAAATAACTAAAAAGAAACAGGACAGCTTCAAGTGTTGCAGAGATAAAACATCTATCTCAGTGGGTGGTAGAATCTTGTTCGTGGGCCAACTTGTGAGACATGTCTACGTACTGTCCAAGGACAGAAACAAATTTTTGTCTATTACTCCAACACGGGATAGTTTTATTTACTTTAAATCAGCAAATAATGTAAACGTCGTGCATAATACGATGTCACGACGGAAACATCAACATGAGATGAATGTGTTCTTATGTGCGAGGAATCGTCACCATTACGACTTAAGTACAGAGGTGATAGGTCATCATATAGAATTCCATCGATAAAACTACTATACATTGTGTTAATAAAGAGTGATTTGAGAATTAAATTAAATACGCAACGCTTCGTAATCTTGACTAATAATTCTTAATTATCACATCGTTTGTATTGCATTTACTATAATTAAAAGTCATGCCATTTGTTGATTTCGAGATCAGCAGAAGTTAACTGGAACTTTCGTGGGTAACAATATGTCTTTTTCTTGCTTATGTATCACTACCACATGTCAAAACTTAAGAATTATTTAAACCTAAAATTGCTTAGCAAGAAGTGGGCATTTAAAAAATAAAAAAAAATATTTCTCGAATTTGAACGTTTCATACGTTTCATGAGACAATGCAATTGAAATACATTTATTTGTTGTGAGAAATAACTATTTGTTGCATAATTATCATACACTATGCCCATGTTGAGAAGTGTAGAATCTTCATACGAAGAAAAGTGCAATATAATGTTCAAAAGTACGTATAAACAGCCACGATGAGACCTGAGATTATTGACAAAGGTTAACCTGAAAATGACTTAAAAAGATCGAAACGTTGTTTTCTGCTTCATTAGTAAAACTGTCAATACCCCTACTAACTGTCTTGAGATATTTTTTACTTCAAGTGGGTTTCTCGTTATCATGAGATTACACTGCACAACAATTTTTTTGAAAAGTTTTTGCTGATTGTGACAGGTACCTGGTGGGTATACACAAATATAGTTTTGGTTTTGCTTCTTCACGTAGGAACTCTGAGAAATAGACAGTTAACTGTTTTGCGGCAGTAAAGTATTTAATTGCGTTTATGTTTCTAATACGTTATCACGTTCAACATAATTAAAAGTGTTTTGCTCCTGATTTTCGTTTGTATTCAATGTCCAGTGCATCATGTTGCAATGTCCAACAGTAGTCATCAAGCATTGACAGATTCCAGTTGCCTTGATATCGTTTTTTCCATTGTAGCAAAAATGAAGATTTCGATGAAACGGTATATGACGGGCAAATTTTGATGTGATTTTCGTGATCAACAGCCAAAAATCTATAAGGAACACCCAACAGTGTTCAAGAAGCAAAAACTTTCTTGTGCAGTGTTATTACTGGTTTTATTGAATTTTTCAGCAAATTATGTGCACACACTATAAAGTTATTCGAAATTAGAAGTCAAAATAAAAGCATCCAACAATAGATAAAACCTAATTTTTCATATGAAGAACTAATCATGGAAATTACAAATTTCAACTTTATACTGTCAAAAAAATATGTTTCTTTATAGTACACAATAGTAACACGTGATAAAAAATCTAAACTGTAAAAAGACGTACTAACAAAAATTAAACCGCATAATTTATTAAATAAGACGATCCCCAATGGCTGAACGGTAAATGTAAGGACATACAACGTTAAAAGTGGTTTCGATACCTGTGGTGGACAGAGTGCAGAATGTCCACCGTGTAACTTTCTGTTTAACAACCACAAGCAAACAAGTCAACAAAAAAGTTGACGGCGAGCGTTAATGACTAGCTGCCTTCCCTTTTGTTTTACACTGCTAAATTAGGGACGGTTAGCGCAGATAACGTTCGTGTAGCTTTGTGCGAAATTCAAACCGAATCAGATTTAACGGAACACACAAGTCCATCTCTGGTACAACGGTAAGTCTACGGATTTACAACGCTAACATCTCTGGTCCGATGTGACTTTGCCATGAGAAAACAAACACATGAGTATATTTATATATGTAGTACAAAACAGAAAAGATTTAAAACTGTTAAGGATAATCACTTCAGATACAATACTAATTTTAGCCCATAAAATTACCACCAATGTTTCTAAAACATTTTGAATATATAAAAGAACGATACAAAAAAAAGTCCTAACTTTCGAAGCGGTTAGTAACGTTTACAGGCAAAAACATGTCCCACAAATGTAATCATATTACTTATAAATGTCGCAACATTAACGCCCAATTAAAAATGAAAATCAAAGTAAAATTACAAAACTTCTGTTGAAAATTAAATTAAAAGTAGAACACAGAAGTTTAATTATTGTTAACAGTTTAAATAATAATTACAAGAGAGAAAAACAAGTAGAGTCTATTAAGAGATGCAACACCAGAATTTAATTAAACATTCCTGGACTAAATACATGTACCTGGTTAACTTGATGTTAAAAGAGTCCATTGTATCAGCATACGTCATTCGCCGAACTGACTCAGATGATTAATTGCAAGTATCTTTAGAACATTATTTTTACTTTAAGTCAGACTATGTCAGCAAAACTCATTACCATAGAAAATCATATAAAATTCATAACTGATTTATTAACTGTCTAACAAGTTTTAACTAATTACAAGTTTCGAAAAGAGCAAACACAAAAGAAGCTAATTGCTGATGAAATAAAACACTTTTTGTTACAACTGGATAACTGCCATAAGTTAATCATATATATATACATGTGATCACATATGTATTTGGTAAGATTTAGTGGAATTATTTCGTAACTAAAGCCACATCAAAAGACCTCTGGTGAATCATCGGTAAGGTTGAACGATTTAACACAAAAAATTTGGGTTGGACACCAGCTGTGGGTACAGCCCAGAGAACATATTTTGTAGCTAATATTGATTAGATAATACGAAAATGTAATGACTCGTATTCCAAGAAGCAGGTAAAAATTAAAACGATGATTGAGATAAAATATTTGGCTATTAATTGCTTTCGGAATGAAGGGTCAAGACGATAAAGAGATAAGCCTAAGTGAAATTGACATTTCAAATGCAAAGAAAAACAACAACACTATCGGTGTTTATAAAGAATATTTTAGGTATTAGAAACACCAGAGTAGATTAAAATGAAAATTGAAAGTTGAACTTTAAATGCTTTAGATACATATATATGTAAAGGATTTAATTCAAGATGTTCTACAATCTAATTTTGTCAAAACAAAGATATGAATTATGTTCTAGTGATTATAAGAGACCCGCATCAAACAATAGGAATCGGGAAAGGCCTAAAATGATTAAACTACCCTAATCTAGAGCAATCATATGGCACAACATTTATAAAACCAGGATTCTCGAAAACACAGAAGGTCAAGACAGGAATGTCTATATATTTACATTTTTCAATAAATATCGATTAATGTAATCAAAATACTTTTACTTCGTAGTCAAGCAATAATTAACGCATATTAATACCTCTGGGACCATTACAAATATTGCGTTGAAGTGAAAAGTTTCGAAACTGGTATCCAAGTAAGTCTGTTGTTGTTCCGTAACAGGGCCTGGCATGGCCTCAAGGTTAGGGTACTCAACTTTATTTAGTTGTTTGATAAACATTGTTCAATAAATCCGTTTTATTTAGTGTTGTCTGATCGATATTCTTTGTAATTAATCATAAACCAACACAAGGGGCTATCTGTAATCTGTCTTTCACACACATCGAAACAAAGTATCTAGTGTTATAAATCCGCAAAATACCTCTGTGCCACTAGGGGCGTCAATATTGTTCTATAGAGCTATTTTATCTACCTGTTATTTAAATAAATGCTATTATATTAATAATGTTAATTTTGATTGCTGTGATTGAATATGAAAATGAAAATAACTAATTTCAGTTTCACTCTTTATGTTATAAGAATTATCTATACAATTACTTAATGTATTTGTTACAAGGATTATCTGTACAGTCACTTTCTGTTTAAGTTATAAATATTACCTGTACAGTTATTTAATGTTTATTTTTTAAAACAGTGGCCCAAGAATTAGTCTATGACTTCTAAATTAGGGACAGCTATGCACAAAATTCAGCAAACATTTTCATAATAATGGATTTAAACTTTTTTTTTAAATACATATATACTCAAAACAAATAATTCAGAAATACTTCAGTGATCTAAAATCCCACCAGATAAATTAACAAAAAGGAACACGTCCAGTGGCGCAAAACTACGTCTGCGGACTCACAATACTAAAATTCAGTTTTTGATACCTACAGAGGGCAGAACAGGTAATTAAAAAGATCCACAACAAGCAGGAAGATAGCATTGCATTCAATTGGATTAATCTAAAAGGTTTGAACATTTTCACTTTTCTGGGCAGTATTGGTCCGTGAACTGAGGCACAGATGAAGACATCATAATCCAGAATACTGAAGGATGGTCATACTTCCAACACCTTAAAGCCACTTTGGAGCTCAAAGGTTTTCATCATAAGAAACAAACACAGGATTTTCAATAACAACGTCAAGTCAGTCCTCCTATGCGGTACTGTTTGTTTTTTTTTGTTTGAAATTAAGCACAAAGTATACAATGTGCTATCTGTGCTCTGTTCAAAGAGGATCGAAACTCGGTTTCTAGCGTTGTGAGTCCACAAACATACCGCTATGCCACTGGGTGTATGTGGTTTTGAAACATGAAAAGTAAACATCACCACATAAAAGAGGTCCTGACTTTTACAGATAGATGTCAGCAAATTATGTGACTAGAAATCACCAGTAACAATTATCCCTGGTAAAGAACCAATCAAGATGCCAGCCATAATTTGAGGGTCGTGGGTTCGAATCCCCGTCACACCAAACATGCTTGCCCTTTCAGCAGTGGGGGCTTTATAGCTTGAAAGTCAATTACACTATTTATGAATTTAAAAACCTAGCATGTGGCGGTAAATCCAACTATTCGTTGGTAAAAGAGTAGCCCAAGAGTTGACTGTAGGTGGTGATGACAAGCTACCTTTTCTATTGTCTTACACTGCTAAATTAGGGACGGCTAGCGCAGATAGCCCTCGAGTAGCTTTGAGCGAAGTTCAAAACAAACCAAAACCAAACCAAGATGCAATCACCATCATAAAGAAAATGGGTTTGGATCAGAGATACCCTTGGGAAATCAGTATATATTTAAGTGGAACTCACAAGGCAAAAGAAAGGTTAACCGTCCGAAAAAGACTTGAAAAAGGTTGGTCGATGAATGGGAATGACCTGATGTTAGGTAAAGGGGGCACCACAACCGTATCCGATGGTCCATTCGGAGTTTCGAGGCTTAAGTCAAGCCAATTAGATTATTATTGTAGCACATTTTCATTAACTATTAAAAACATTAAATCATATTGTGCATCCAGTGGCTTCCAAAATTAATTCTATCTCTCATAAACCTTATATATCTAAATACGTATATTAATACTGTAATAATAGACTTTGTATTTATTATTCTGTTAGTTTATACAGCTACTGGAAAAAGTGTATTAACTCCCACAGGAAATTAAATAAGTTACTAACAGATTAATAAGTCACTTAATATGTATATATACATAAATGTTAACATTAACCAGAATCACAATCCTTTCTCAAACAGAGATCAAGCAAACGTTAGGGACAATTATTCAGCATTAAGAAATAAACAAAAAGAAATATGTAAACGTTGGTGTGGATTTGTGGTGTGTTATTGACCTGTAAACGTGCAATAGAATTCCTAGATTTTTTGAGTGCGCTTTAAGTAAAGATTAAGTAAGTGAGTTTGGGAAAGAAGTAGTATTACTCAGAACTATCTACTTATCTAACAGAAACTCTGTCACAAAGGCGTGCCTGATAAAGACTGGTCCATTCATCTTATTCAAAGTATTATACTGAGTAATACACACAGATGGTCCCTAATTTCCTACAGTACTGTTTGTTCAGGTGTTATAGGTTTGTACTTCAGGTGGTACAGGTTTGAGTAGCTCCATGGTGATTAAAGCTTTTGAAGTTGAAAGTAACGCGACTTACTTCGAGAAGCTATAACAAGACAAAGATCAAGGCGTTTAAAAGCTGAAAGTCCTCTAAGCCTAATCACGAACTGTACTTAGTACATTTATCTTCTATCCCACGTTTCTTATTATGCATGTGTAATTCTTAACATGCTTTACGGAATACTTTGTTGTATCATTATGGCACTGCATATATTATAACACAGTTGAATTCCATTTTCAGTGAGATTAAACTGAGTTTATTATAAAACCACCCAAGTTAATTTTCTCCAGTGGTTTAAAAAATTTGATTAAACTAAGAAAGATGGGTTAAGTCGAGCACAATTTAGTGAATTTAATATATTTAAGTAACAATACTAAGCACTCACAAATTTGTTTTGAACTTCGCGCAAAGCTACTCGAGGGCTATCTGCTCCCTAATTTAGCAGTGTAAGACTAGAGAGAAAACAGGTAGTCGTCACCACTCACCGCCAACTCTTGGGTTGCTCTTTTACCAACGAATAGTGGGATTAACAGTCACTTTATAACACTCCCATGGCCGAAAGGGCGAGCATGTTTGGTGTGACCGGGATTCGAACCCGTGACCCTCGGATTACGAGTCGAACGCCTTAACACACTTGCCCATGCCGGACCCTAAGCAATCACCAAAATATACAAAGTCTACAGTATACTGACACGGTTGGAGGAATCCAAGAGTACCAAATATGGTAGACTCAAGTTGCACAATAGTAAATCTGCAAACTAATAACTCTAGAAATCGGGTTTCTATACTCAAAGGAGGGGCAGCACAGATAGCTTTGTGCGTAACGACAAATAAACAAACCAGCTATTTACATTACTAAAGCTTTTCCAAATTACAATGGTTTTAACAATATATTACTTCCCAAATATATTTTATATGAATCAGAATATGAAGCAAGAAGCTACAACGTATCAAAGGTCAAATTAGTTGATAGCGCAGCAAATGAAAACTTTATACAGTACATATATATTAGTGTAAAGTGAAGAGCAGATACACAATACCTCCCAGTGGTATATCTGCGGACTTATATAACTAGAAACCGGATTTAAATACCTATGGTTGACACAGCACAGATAGCCCTTTACGTAGCTTTGTGCTGGATTCATTCGCAGCTAAACATGGGAAGAAAGTTTAGCAATACTGCGGTGCGAACCCTGGACTTCACGATAGCCAGTACTGTGCATATTCATTTTATTGGTTGTATGTTATACACGTACGAAACATCATCCAGCATTAAATACTGAGTAAAAGTTATTAACAGAAATATGAGAAAACTCTACATAATACATTACAATCTTAAACATTTGTTATACGAAAATAAATTTTAATGTCAACAACTAATCATACCTTGAGTAGAAAAAAATGGCGCTTATAATTTTTTTTCAAATTTTTGCAACGTCAGTTTTGTTATTTTAAAATGAAAAAATTATAACAAATGATGCCACGCGAGTCATTAAGACTTCAATGAATATACGTTCTTCCTTATGATTTGTTGTTTGGTCTTATATGTGTGAAATGCTAAGATAGCAAAATCGGTTTGATTTGATATAAGTGAGATAAAAAAATCATTCGAAAAAATCAAACCTCTCATAGCATTGCAAATCTAATTATATCCGTTATAAACTCTGCCTGTTTACATAATTGTATTTATTAGAACGTTGTATTTAATCACAAAAAAACTGTGTATCTGTTATAACTCAGAAATATTTGTGTCCACAGGTGGTAATGAGTCAAGTCTTTGGATGCTAAAATTCAGGGTTCAATTTACCTCAATGGACACAACAGATATCCTGATGTGATTTTGCTATAAGAAAACACAAAGAGAAAAGTTTGACCTCAGCGGTGAATTTCAATCAGTGGGGTTTATTGTATATATATATATTATTAAGTTATAATATTTATAACAAACAAACAGTAAAACGCTAAATATTTTAATTTTGCTGAAAACTAGCTTTTTTCTCTACTACATAGGTGACCTTTATGTGCATTAAAACTAGATTGAAGTGACAGAAGCCTGAAAATTATATTTGGAAAATTTGCCCCTAAAGAAAAAAGATTCACCTTTCGAAAGCGCTCAAATTATCAGGTTTCTATTTCACTTTTATAAAGACTTCTTGAACCTATATATTTTCAGAACATCATAGAAAGTTTGATTTCATTGTTATGTATATGTTGCTGTTGTTTGTTACACAAAAAGTCAGAATAAGTTCGGTTAACCGAGTAAAACCCCTACGTATTGTGTGTTGCTGGTTGACTTCCTTAGCTCCTTCCAGTAGTTCACGAGTAGAGACGGCCATGACTGAATTCTATGGATTATCTGCTTAGCCATTTACCCAGTGTGCACATAAAATGTTGCTTAGGTTGATATTATTAATACCAGTTTGAGTGATAGAATACAACTAGCTGTTCCATATCTTAAGCTCTGGTAAAACGTGTCGGTGCTTAATTGTAATTTTTCGTTCAGTTCATTACAAGATATAATTAAATAAAGCATTTTCTGTACTAATTACAAAAGAAACATAATATCATTTTAACTGTTAGTATAACTTTAAGTAGAGATAAGAAATAACACAAAATGAATATATACATACACACATAGATATAATTCTTTACCCGAGAGCTCTGGGACGGTGAACTGCTTTCCTTTAGGGCGTGTCTGACGATTAATCATGCGGTGTTAATATTGGCAGACGTATTTTCTTTCTACCATCATTATTCACAGAGTGATGACAACTGTGTTTAAAAAGTAAGTCTATGACGTAATTGTAGACTGCCATCCAAGATTATTTCTCCTTTATAAAGAGGGAGATAGCTTCACTCTTACATATACAGCTCAATAAGTTGATAAACACTTCACATAATCAATATATTTTGCATGTAGAAATAATTGAAGTGTTCTATAAATGACATTTAAGGTCCTCAGAAGTTTTCTATCAATGTAATTCATAATGAAACAACTTAAAACCTTTGTTTTCACTGACAATTTTATATATATGTACACAAGAAAAATTTCATTATAGAATACGAATGCTTCACAATGGTTTACAAGCGTCCTTTCCTTATAAAGATCTCACGTTTTAAAAAGTATTATAAGTCTTCATAAGTATGTTAGGTGTGCGTCAGTGCTTTCAAGAAGAGTTTTATTTTTCACTGCTAAACATATACAAATACCTGCATGTATATAAAGTATTTTGTATACGTTACATTGATTTGGTTTGTTTTGTATTTCGCGCAAGGCTACTCGAGAGCTATCTGCGCTAGACGTCCCTAATTTAGCAGTGTAAGGTTAGAAGGAAGGCAGCTAGTCATCACCACCCACCGCTAACTCTTGAGCTACTCTTTTAGCAACGAATAGTGGGACTGACCGTCACATTATAACGCCCCACGGCTGAAAGGGCGAGCATATTTCGTGTGACAGTGATTTGAGCCAGCGACCCTCAGATTACGAGTCGAGTACCTTAACCATCAGGTCATGCCAGGCAACGGAACGTAGAAATAAGTCTTTAATTTTTTTACAATTACTTTATAGTATTATATAAACCATCCTAGTTAAATGCTAACTCATATTTTATGGTATTATATATAAATATATACTATTCTGCCAAAACATTAACTCACTTTTTATAGTATAATTTGTTTGTTTGTTTGTTTTGGAAATTCGCACAAAGCTACTCGAGGGCTATCTGTGCTAGCCGTCCCTAATTTTGCAGTGTAAGACTAGAGGGAAGGCAGCTAGTCATCACCACCCACCGCAAACTCTTGGGCTACTCTTTTACCAACGAATAGTGGGATTGACCGTCACATTATACACCCCCACGGCTGGGAGGGCGAGCATGTTTAGCGCGAAGCGGGCGCGAACCCGCGACCCTTGGATTACGAGTGCACGCCTTAACCCGCTCGGCCAATTATAGTATAATATATACCTTCCAGGTTAAACATTAATCCTTCTGATAAATAATGATGCATACAATTTCTGAGATAAATCAGTATTTCTTGTAGGCAGTAAGAAAATTAAATTACAAGTTTGAATATGCAGTAATTTTACCAATTTTCCAATCCTGGTATCTCCCTGATAGTGTAAGTGTGACTGAAAGATCTGACAATAACCTAACATGACACTTAAAACACTAATTTGGTTATCATAAAGTCATGAATCCAGAAGTTACATTTCAATTATCATAGCTCTCTAAGAGTTAAAGCCTGAAATATTGTATATTAAACTACTGTGTTGCATTAGATGAGAAAAACATTCATTGTAAACCACAGTTCGTGTGTCAAAAATGTTCAATTACAAATATACAATCTTGTTCAATTCAGATCATTTTAAACACAATTTTAATAAAACAAAGGACTACAATGCTTTCGAGAACGTAAAATTCAGGTAAAGATAAAAAAATTATATGAAACACGTATTTTATGATAAACGATGTGACAGAGCTTGACTGTAGTTTAAAACATTCTCCTGTACACAAGAGAACAGTTAATAACTCAGTTGAAGTAAAGGAACTCACAAAATGCATTGAAACTATCTATCAAAAAAAATTTCTCGGACTTGTGACACAATTACCTGTCGTCCAACTGTCAGGAAAAACTAAATCAACTGTATTTTCTAAATTTAGCTTTTAACAAATAAAAGGATTCTCACGATAAGTGAATGTCAATTAATAGAGTAACAACGGAAAGTAACAACACATTTATAGGCAATAGAACTTAGAACCTTGGTTTGGTTGGAATTCCACACAAGGGCTAACCCCCCAGATAGAAGTGAAAGACTAGACGAAAGGCAGCTAATTATCATCACTCACTGTCAATTCATGGGCTACTTTCTTAAAAACGAATAGTGAAATCAACTGTCACATTATAAAATTACCATGGTTGTAAGGGCAACCATGCTTGGTGAAATGAGGAATTCAAACTCGCGACCCTAACCACTAGGCCCTGCCGAACGAATAAACAAGTGACGACTCAACACGAATCTTCTTTTTTGTTAAATAAAGAAACATACATTGAAGCTAATACTGAGTGAACAAAACTTAATATTAGGTTGTGGCAGGTTTTAGACAAATTTTGCTGTATAAGATTGCGGCATGGTAGAAAAAATACGGTATTTGTATTCTAACTGGGTTTATATGTAAAACGTGTGTTCAAAGTTTTTCTTCACTACTTTTTAAACGCATACATAAATAATAAAGTGGATCGTCTTATTTCTTTGATATTCGACAGTGTGGACTTTCAAGGTACACGCATTCTTTCATAGAATAGGATCTGTTGTCTGTACGATCACAAATTAAGGATACGAATTTAGTGGCTAAACCATCGACATCATGTTGTTCTTTATTTTCGAATACTGTGAAGGAAAAAGTGTACGGGAATTCCCAACTATGAGTGTCAGATATGTCTTTGCCACTTCGTTTGGTTGTAAGTTTCAGTAAGCAAGCTTGATGAAAAAAGTTGCGTCTACACTATCGTTTAACCAATAATAAATCATCTGTTATCTCAAAACCATTTAGTTTATTCTTACACGTTACTCAGATAAATATATCACATTTCCCTGGACTAACTTCCATAATATTACGAGTTATTCACACTTGTATAATAAAGCATCTTTTTAAATGTTTGTGGCGTTCCATTCACACACATGCTTTAAATGGTAACGTAAAAGTAAAATCAATTTACAATGAAAAACTAGTTTCAAAAACTTAAAAAAAGCGTGTCGACTATAAACGTGAGCTAACACGTGGCTATAATTACAATGGTTTGTATAGTATTAGCTAAAATTATTATACAACCTTTTGGTTGGCGTCGCTGTTGCTATTGTTAATTAAGCATGGAAAACTAACGTTTCCTTCAATTGCTCCTTATGTCCAACTAATCAATAATATTTTCATGTACAGTTTATTGCATTAAAATGTATCACGATATTTAAAAGTTTTTATTCGTCTACAGTAAATATATTTTAACATCTACCGTTTTGAAAGAAATAGGTGATTTAATTATGAATTTTGTTATCCGAAATTTCATCGAAATTTACCATGACCTTATATTACAACACTAACCATTGATAATATGATCCTAACTAAATGGTAATGTGATTATTTTATTTTACTTATACCTTTTACAAACACATGACATGAAATAAAATACATTTACTCTAAACTGCTGTTCATATGATAATCTCCTAGCCCGTACCAAACATGCCTGCTCTTTCAGCCGTGAGGATGTTATAATGTGACAGTCAATCTCATTATTCGTTGGTGAAAGAGTAGCCCAAAAGTTGGCGGTGAATGGTAATGACTAACTGTCTTCTCTCTAGTCTTACACTATTGAATTGGGAATGGCTATCGCTGGTAGCGTGAAATTCAAAACAAACAAACAAAATCTTTGGGGCTGTTAATTTACGATGTAAACATCGTATTGTTTAACTAATATAGATTAAACATTCAGTTATGAAGAAGTTAATCAATATAAGTATTGAGAGAGAATATATTCACTCAACAGCGTACGGTGTTGTACAATGATAGACAAGAACTTTCCAAGAAATTTATTACTGTCCAAATATGATTTAAATAGCACGTATCTTGCATGAGAGACCTTCTTCAGTTCAACACAGACTCAGTTTGATTAAGTATCATTGAAATGAGCTTGAAATGCTTTAGCCAGTTTTAAACTAATACTCCTTGACGACGGTCTATAAAGTAACAATGCACATTCCATGCTTCGCTACGCCCCGATCATTATCACATTAATATCATCATAGTAAGCATTATAAAAACACAATTTTCTAAAGATGCGTTTTTTTGTGACTGTTAATATATACCAAAGTTATGTGTTAAGTATTGAATAGCAAAAAGGTGGTCCGGCATGACCAGGTGGATTAAGGCGTTAGAGTCGTAATCTGAAGGTCGCGGGTTCAAATCCCGGTCGCACCAAACTTGCTCGCCCTTTCAGACGTGGAAGCATTATAATGTTACGGTCAATCCAACTATTCGTTGCTAAAGGAGTACCCCAAGAGTTGGCAATAGGTGGTGATGACTAGCTGCCTTCCCTCTAGTCTTACACTGCTAAATTAGGGACGGCTAACACAGATAATTCTCGAGGAGCTTTGTGCGAAATTCAAAAAACAAACAAACAAGCAAAAGGATACAATAACTTATTCTTAATGGTAAAGTTTTAATAGAAATATAACCCCCAAACACGCCATTAAATTTGAAGCCAATAATTAAAAGCGGAAGATCAAAGATGGCTAAAGAAAAGATGACGTAATGAACAGTTCACGTTCTTTATGATATTTGCATATACATGACGTACAAACATACCTGGAGAAGAATACAAAGAAAATCTATGTGTTGACTCAGTTACATATATCTACTAGTATGTAATTTTATCTCAAAACAATGGATATGTTTCATTTATGCCTAAGGGGCTAAACGTGGTCTAGTGCTTTAGCATACCCAGACCGTGGATCCAAGGTACCATAAGTCGAGATATCCTTGCCTTAAAAATGTCCTCCACACTTTGGGGTCTTAAGAGTGTGATTTAAAGGCGACTTTCGAACCATACTTTACGTTCAATCTTAAACTTGTAGGAAAATACGCGTATATAACTATCTCTATGTAAAGTTGTTTGATATTTAGAAAAAACAAACGGCTAAGACGTACAAGATGTTAAACTGATCTGTTGTACGTTGCGTCTTTCAAACAAACAATTATTCTTCTTTCTTCAAAGCTCGGTTCTTATATATGGATATATAACTGTATCGTAACATAAAATGAATTGAAAATTTACAAGGGAATGAACTGTCAAAATTACTGAAAGTTTCACAAGAACTCCCTTCAGCTCTTGAATTCTAATTACAGTCGATAAGGCTTTTGTTTAAATCCTGTATAATAATATGAAAAAGGCATCATATAGGTAACATAAAATAAAATAAAAAAGGTTTCAAATAGGGTTAGAAGTCTTCTACAGGTTCGTTACAAACTAACTGAGGGTACCCTTAAGGAAACCATTGTTATGTAGATATCATATAAATTTTATGTAAACAACAACCATGTCGAGAGTGTTATGTAAATGTTATGTAAACGACAATCATGTCATGTCGTGTTTGAATTTCCATATTTATATTATTGTTTCGAGGTTTAAACCAGTGAAATTTAAAATAACATTTTAGAATTAATTAAAATTCATTTAGAATTATTTATGTAAAAATTTCTAGAACTAGATAGATTAATCATTTGTATTGGCCTGGTGTCTGTGCTCTGGAATTATGGGAAGTTACGCGATTAGTATATGAACAGACGGCAATGCGAGGGAATGAAGTCATCCGTTTTTACTCGGATCAAGAAGTTTGTCTCGTTTGAGAAAGTTTAAACGTTTGTCGTGTGATTATTCAAATTGAATTTGTGAATAGAGCTAGATCAACTAAAGCGGTGAATTTATTTTATTGCGTCAATCTTTATAATTCAGTCGAATTACGGATTATACCGAAAGCCAACACATATTGGACTGTGAATTTTTTTGAAAATACCCATTCAAACTTCGTAAATTTCTCCGTGGGACTAAATTCCCCGTCTAGATTGGAACTTTGATTTCGGATTTGGACACTCATTCTGGATCATATTATTAAGCACATGCCAGTACCTTTTTGTATTATAAGTGGTTTTGAAGGTTGAAACTGGATATCTGTTATTGCTATTGGATAATTTATTTTGTGTCTTATCACATATAAGTAGATCATCGTAATAAAATTGTACAAGCTGCTATCTGTGTCTTTCTGTTGCGTTCAGTCCACATAAAAAACGTAACAACCATAAATGTGTAAAGAACGTTATTAAATAATATTCCTCTCTCTTTTTTATTCTGTTATTAACAATCTTATTAGATGGTATCCTGATTCATGGAACGTAACGACTGACTCATTCACGAGAACTACCTGCACTTTGACCCATTTAAACAATACTTGTGTCTTTAATTTCGAAGACAAGCTTCTGTTTTTTAAAAAAGCAAAAATATGCCTTATTTCTCTATTTCAGGGGCTTATCCTCTTCCTCGAGAAAAAACAAAATAGCCCTTTTAAACTGTCAGAGAGTTTCTATTTGTCATTCAAAAATTCGTAGTGATTGAGTTAACCAATTCTGAGTGATGACTGATAACCGCCTTAGTAAAAGGGGAGACTGTTATGGCTTTGTGGTTAGGGTACTAACTCGCAAGTTGTGGGTCTCGGAATTAAAACTCGTCACCGAAAATACTTGTCTTTTCAACTGTGAAATGTCATAATGTTATGGCCAATCCAATTATTTGTTGGTAAATAGTAGTTCCAGAATTGGAGTAGGAGCGCAAACGCAGACAGTCCAAAGAGAAATGTACTTTTAGAACACCCAAAAAATGGTGTAAGACGATAGTTTAAAATGGTTATCATAAGACAAGAAAGAAGTGTAGATAGATGAAGCTTAAAACTTACCATTTGCTTTCAGACTGTTCACAATAAATGAGGCTCAGATATTGCATGATAATGACAACTGTTAATATTTTGTCTGCTGTAAAAGTGCAAAAATCCGATGAAGAGGGATTGGTGGAACAGTTGGTTTTATTTGCAACGTGTTCTGGAGGAAAGCTGTAGTAGTTAGAGGATTAATTATATTAATGATGGTGTTCTAAAAACACGTAGGTCCAAGAAGTCTTGATAAAACTGAAACAGAAATCCTATAGCCCGAACGCTTTCGAAAGGTGGACCTTTCTTCTTCATGGGTAAACTGGGAGAATTGCAATAATGATATATTTATTGAAAGTTTTTTTTTAATTATATGTAATTATGAACCACAAAGTCACAGATCCACGAACAAGCTGATGCATTGATATGTTAGAAGATATATGTAAAAAAATACATCAATAATTGTACAATTAAAATGAACAAAATTGAATTTTACACACATTTTTCTGATAAGTAAAATGTTCAACACGAATATTGCTTAGAAAGACACATTGTTAGCAGGCAGAGAATGAAGAGTACGTCTTTGACACTCAATTACTCATTCATATCCTTATATTTTGAAGTAATTCACCTGAATATAAGTATGTACATGTGTGTTCTCTTTGTGAGACAACAGTAAGTTTACACACACACACACACACAACGCTAAGACCCGAGATTAGATTCTCCACGATGGATACAACAGACAGCCTGAGTGAATTTGCTCTAAAATAAATATATGAACGATCTGTGTGTGTATATGTGCTATAAGCAATTATTAGAATATCATATTGAGTAGCATCTGTACAATGTAAAGATACATTATTCAGTTATTTAAATAATGAATTAATATAAAGCAATATGTATCATTGTTTACAACCATGTTGTTCAGTGCAAATCCCCCAAAGATGTTCAAATCATGCTTGTTACAATGAAATATATATATATATAAGTTTTAGCTTTTATATTTAAATAATTTACTTTGTCGAACGCTTGAATTATGTTCGTTCATTTGTATAGGGGAAGAAAGTTTAAAAATATCAAAAGAATAGTGTGTAATGGACTACACAAAAATACGGTCTTGGAAAAGTCTAGCGAAAAATAAAAATTATTGACAATATTTCCTATGAAAGAACTACACAAAATATAAAACGAAACTAGCAGTCACATTTCTATTGAAATCAGGGTTGACAAGGTAATATATCATTAGAGATTCCACACAGAGGAAAATCACTCAACTTGAATAAAAACAAAATAAAAGAACTGCAAAACTCTTTTTGCTTTAAAAACAGATTCAGAGATAGAAGTATCAGAAGGAAAACGGGAATTGTTCGACATGTTAGGAAGTTTTGACGTGCTCATCGATCATCTATCATTGTGTTTTCATGAAAGGTTCTTTCTGATGATCTTTTCGTGTACTTCTGATATGACGTTTGGATCCTCCTGCTGAAGACGACGCAGACGCTGAGCCCTAAAAGAAACTTATCACGCACAACCAGCTGATGAATCCTAGGAAATTGAGCTGGTCAAACACACACAAACATAACGCCTACTTCCCATGATACCTGCTATGCGTGGGTCCCTTTCTGAAAGTCTTAATAAATTTACAAAGGATAGGTATCTCCAGGTGGTCAATGATAAATGTCTGTTTATCTCGTGTGTTTTTTTTTAATATCGGACAAAACTACAAGAGGTGTATCGATGCTAGCCGTCTCTAATTTAGAGTAGAGAGAGGGCAGCTAGCTAGTCATTACCACCAACTCTTAGGTTACTCTTTTACCAACGAACAATGGGATTGACCGATACATTATTACGCCATACGGCTGAAAGGTAGAATATGTTTGGTGCGATGGGGTTTTGATTTCGCGACCTTCGGATTACGAATTGAGTGCCTACCACCTAGCCATGCCGGGCCGTTAATTAAAATTGTTGAATCACTTGAAAGGCAGCTGGAAATGTATGCATTCTAGCTTGTTCAAATATACCTGTGGAAACATAAAACTCGAAATACTAGTAATTAGTCATAACAGTAAATAATATGAAAATGATGAGCTGAGCTAAAAAGTTTTGAATTTATGAAAATTTAGATTTAACGTGATCACTTTTCCTTTTAATGCAGAATTTTCAGACTTTAAATATTTTAAAATAATGTTATCTTTTATAACTACCCGGTTTATATTTCTAAAAAGTGCAAAAAATCAGACAAAACGAATTTCATGTTTTGGTTCATTTATTAGTCTTCAAAAGTCTTCAGACTTTTTAAATATTTTAAAATAATGTTATCTTTGATAACTACCCGGTTTATGTTTCTAGAAAGTGCGAAAAATCAGACAAAACGAATTTCATGTTTTGGTTCATTTATTAGTCTTCAAACGAGATATGTATTTTGTTTTGGAAATTCGCACAAAGCTACTCGAGGGCTATCTGTGCCAGCCGTCCCTAATTTTGCAGTGTAAGACTAGAGAGAAGGCAGCTAGTCATCACCACCCACCGCCAACTCTTGGGCTACTCTTTTACCAACGAATAGTGGGATTGACCCTCACATTATACACCCCCACGGCTGGGAGGGCGAGCATGTTAAGCGCGACGCAGGCGCGAACCCGCGACTCTCGGATTACGAGTGCGCGCCTTAACGCGCTCGGCCATGCCAGGCCCACGAGATATGTAAATAAACAGTCTTACAACCTCACTAATTCTGTTCCAATAGTAAGAAGTTCCCTGAATGTAAAATTCTTTAGCATTGAGGAAGCGGAGTGTATTTATATAACATATCATAAATCTTCAAACTTTCTTCCAATATTTTACTGAAACTTTTTTTTGATATATAATAGAAACCCCCTCTCGAATGCTTGTATGTGTATATTGAAAGTTCAGTTCAACGTGTCTGGCCCAGGTGGTTAAAGCACTCAACTCGTAATTCGAGGATTGGGAGTTCGAATCCCCGTCATACGATAAATGCTCGCCCTTTCAGCCGTGGATGCATTATTATGTGACGGTCAATCCCACTATTTGTTGGTAAAAGAGTAGTCCAAGAGTTGGCGGTGATGACTAGAAGCCTTTCCTCTAGTCTTACACTGCTAAGTTAGAAAAGGCAGCGCAGATAGCCCTCGTGTAGGTTTGCGCGAAATTCAAAAAAAGAAAAAAAATGAATGTGTCCAAGTCAGCATGCTTCACTATGAAATACACATAACCTATCACTTGTTTTATAAATTAGTATTTTTTATAACATAAGACTATAATCAGATATGTACTATTTCAGTAATCTTATAGGGATTTTTCGCGAGTCTTCTATCATTATAATGATAATGTCCTTTTAAATCGAAGGAACAGTGAAAATGCTGATCATTTGTTTCACTGTTATTTCCAAATAACGTTGTATTTAAATAGCCAATAACGTCTATTAAGCTGAGGATTCATCGTTGTCAGTGTTGTCTTAAACTTATGTTTCATTCATCTATAAAAGAACAATGAACATAGGTTGTGGAATTTTAAAAAATCCTTTTCCGTTCTTACATTATTGTATGTAAAGATGGCCTCTGTTTCCGATGTAATATTATGGCTTAGTTACATAGCATACTATATATATATATATATGTCTTTTAAATTATAGAGCATCTTAGTCTCGCTATGGGTTTAAATAATCGATTGAAAATACTTATGTTTATGATATAAAACTATGAGGAAATAAAGCGAAACAGGCTGAAAAATACAGTTCATGCTTTATATACCATCAAGAATGATACAGTTGAATTCTGAGACTTCGCTCCAGGAAAACTCTCTATGGAAAATCAATTCTCACTAAGATATTGCAAGGAACATCTACTGCTAAGGATTCGACGCTTCCTTAACTTCTTTATGTTCATAGGAGTTATTTATAGTAATAAAACGAGTCATTTTGAAATATGCCAGAAAAGGCACTCGCTATTTTATAAGCACCTTATTTGTTGTATAATATTTCTTCTTCATGTGCCACGAATCAAAAGATAAGTAACAGACATTACCTTGATGTGCAATGTTGTTCTTTCGCAGTCTGTTGATAATGTGAATATAAGATGTCACTGTTATTATTGCTCCCATAATCCTAGGAACGTATGTATAGCTATAAAAAAACAAAAAGCAAGCTAAACGTTAAAGATGTTTGTCCATAGCAAATATATGAAATTATGGTCGTACTGTATGTGAAAGTTTTTTTAAAATAATAATACACAACTTGTTGTATCAGAAATAAACCATTAGTTTCACGAGCGATATGTAAAGCGTCTATATATTTGGTTCGCGGTAAATTTCTTGCCATCCGACAGGAAATTCGTATGGCTGGAAAAGCACGCATTTTTTTTTTTCAAAAAGAAATATCAACCTAACGAGCTTGTTAAAAAGAAAAGATTAAAGAGCACAATCATTCGAAAAGAAAAACCTTCAAATCTCTCCTTGGAGAAAGAAAAACTCGTACAAAATCGCGATAAGAATAACACTCAAAACTCATCCTTAGTTAACGAAAAGAAATGCTATCATTTCCAAAGAAAAGTAATTTTTATGAAAAAAGAGAAAACTCCGATATAAAACACAAATGATTGTGATGCACCTAGACATATCCTTTGATTCTCCTTACAAGATAATAAACAAAAATATGAATTTGGCAAAGGTTTACAAGCTGAAATTCCCAAATGTTGTGTGTTTGGTTTTCTTAAAGAATGTCTTGTAATTCTGAGTTTACATCCAGTAGAAGATCTTGGGAATGTTTTTCAAGATGTGGTCTGAGATTGGCCTTCTCATCCTTTCAACAAACCTGTTACAAGAGAATGCGATTAAGGATGAGAGAAGAGATCCAAGAATCAATTATCTTGAAAGGCATTATATTTATTTCGTGGAAAACTCAATGATGAACCGAAGTAACATTATTTTATTTGATGACCAAAAGTTTGTTTCAAAGCATAACAAATATCACATATTACATATAAATGAATCATGCTTTATATAATAATATTTCTTTGTAATGATTCTTTTAATTGCTATTCATTTAACTGTTTATTATTGTCTAGTATTACATAAGTGATTTCCTATTCATCATTGACCATAAACTCATAATCTTCCAGAGCTGGGGATAAAATACTTTTGTCGCCACTGGCAATAAATTCCAGACGGCTTGAAATCTTCAGCGGGATATTTAGGTAGTGACTAGAGGGGGCTCAATCCTAGGACCCATGGTCGTAATGGAGCCCCGCTAATTATTTTATTCTATATAAAATTACATGGAATGTAGGGCCAACAAAAATTATTAGCTCCTGAACCCACAAAATCTTAATTCCGCCACTGGAAATCTTTGGGTGATTTTTCAAGATCTGAAGAAAATGGCCAATTACAAGAGCCCTTCATGACTAAAAGACAACTTGTGAAGAATCAAAGTGACACCAGATCAAGAAGCACCTGCTAGAACATTCGTGATCTGTCTCATCCCCTTTCGTGCAGTAATATGCAGAGGTCGTGACATCTAGCGAGATTCAGCATAATTATACTTTAACACATTTTCTGCGGGACTTTGCATACAAATCAACTTAATGATATATTCTTCTGAGATCACGTAAAAACAATGGAATGAATCAAGAATCAATTATCGCACAGTTATAAAGATAAACTACAATCATAAGGCAGCAGCTGCACTTGTGGTTTCAAATGAATTACGAGAACTTCTGGCCTACTATTCAGGACTGCTACACCAGTAGCTGTTGGTTACTCTCATGGAAGGCTCTATCTACAAAGTTGACACCTTCACTTTTGCTTATTCTAACAGAACTAAACACAATGGTGATTTAATGCATCCACTAGGATTATTTTCTATTAGTAATTTTTATCACTTGTCCAAATGCACAATTATTATTACAGTAACAGTTAGCAAACGTGATTATTAGAAGGATATAGTGAGAGAGACAGATACCATAGAGTGCATTTTAAAAACATACAGCTTAAGTATTTTTCTGTTATCTAATAAGATATTTAACAAATTAGCAATATTTTCAGATGGGTACATTTTTCTCCATCCCCTTGTAGATTTATAGCGAATAATATTTGTTAATTAGTTTTAACTTTGATATTATTAATAATTATAATTGAAACAAATAATAGTCATATGTATATAACAAAAACCTAGGAATTAAAAGTTCCTAAAAGAAGTTTTGGTTTTGATAACAGATTTTCCATACTACAGGTAAACAGATTTCACAAATAATATAATTTTTTTCTATCACTTAAGAATTATTTTACAAATTAGAAAAAAAACTCTTACTTACATCAAATTATTATTTTCTTTACGACAATGAATTTTTTTTATTACTATATTTGTTGTGTTTGGATTCTAGAACGATTGATAAGACTCTTACGTCGCAATTGGTCTAGAGAAATCTATAGTCACTGGTTGTAAACATTATAAGCATAACAAAATGTGACCCTATTTCAAACAAAATGATTCACTTACGTAAAACTACGTATTATGTTTCGTGAAAAATCTGAACGTAATGAAAAAATTGATATAATATTTCGATTCAGAATACAGGAATTACCGCAGAACATATAAAAATTTCGAGACAATAAAACCACCACAGGCCTGTGTAATCAAAACATTTGTCATGAAAAAAATGTTCAACCTAGAATAAAGTAATCGGCTATTGAAAGATGAAATATCCAAGTTATATAAAATGTCAACACCTATAAAGATGTAACGTAAAATCTAGAAAAAAAATAAATTTGTAAAATTGGAACTCTCTTTTTACATCAATATTGTAGTACCTTGGTCCAAACATCTACTATATTTTCTACAATAAATATAATTGTTACTGTACATTAATATTGCAGTACCTTGGTTGAAACATCTGTCACGGTTTTGTAAGCATCATTATTTGTCAATTTATAATGGTATTAGCACAATGTGCTTTCCTAGATAAGCTTTTATTGTAGACGTTGCGCATCGACTATGATTCTGTTCTACTCTCCGCCTTTAAATAAACTGTCATAGGTTGGTGGCCAACAATTCACACTTGGGTGCATCTACCTGTAAAGAACGCATATGTCCAAATTTGTTGATTCCTCTATTTGTGGTCCAACACCCATTTCAACGTTTTGGTTTTACTACCTTTTTATTCATTTGCTGTATACGATCTTTGATAATGTTGCGATGTGGTCAGATGTTTTTCTTTCTCGTGTTTTCATGCAAATACATTTAGAACAAAAAGTTAGAAAAATTATGTTACTTAAATCTGATGGTTCGTAAAATATTGTTTTAATTTACTGGATCTGACAAAAACTGTGAAGCGAAATTACAGTTAACCCGTAAATCATCACACACATTTCAGACTTTTATTTATCGTGTATTGTTTTGTTAGTGAACAGTTACACAATGGGCTACTTGCACTCTCTCCACTGCAATAGTTCGAAGCCTGCACCCTTTTATTTTGAGAGGGGCGGAAGTCAGTAAAATTATTGCCGATCCACTAAAAATTATAAACGCACGATTTTCAAATAACATTTCGAAGTGTCACGTTACATGTAAATTAAAGTCAATAAAATGAACGTTTGATTTCCCAATAATATTTGGAATTATCATGTTTGAGATTAAAGTAATTAATATTAATTTTATTAAGCCCAAATGTGCTTATTGGACAAATGAAAATCCCTCGATGGGTCAAAGGTGCGTTTACGGGTTTACAGCTAAATCCGCCAATCGATTCTTTGCGGTAGAAAGGAAGTCATGTAGCTTTACGGTAAAGAAAATCGAAGATGAAAAATAAAAATAAACAGTATAACATTACTAGAGTTACATCTATGAGACTAGAACACTTTTGAAATTTTTATAGCCTAAAACAATTAACGTTGTCTGCCAGATAAACAAAGGATTGGAACGTAATTTACATTTTTCGATAAGTTATTTTTGTGTAAAAAATGATACGACCAATACAAACGAGTACCAATAGAAACATAACTTATTGGTATAAGTGTATCACAATTTATCTTAATATCTCAGTAAAATAGATGCACAGTCAGCAGTTAATTCGACATACTGAAATGACACCTTCTTAACTAAAAACTTCCCATTTTCAACAAGTTTGTGATATAGATTCCCAGTTTGTTTTATCGGAACTCATTTCTACAAAATTTAAGCGATAAGGTATGAGTTTTGCCTAAAGCTACACAAGAGCTATCTGTACAAGCCGACCCTTGTAGACAGGGAAGAGACAGCTAGTCTTCATCACCCACCGCCAACTTTTTGGCTACTCTTTTACCCAAAAATAGCGAAATTCACCGTCATACTATAACGCTTCCACAGCTGAAAAGGCGAGAATGTTTGTTGGGGCGGAGATTGGAGCCCGTGACTATGGAACACTCTAGCCACCGACCACCACATTAAAGTGGTTCTGTAATACTTACACAAACTTTGAACTTCTCCGAGCTTGGTGTAGAATCACTAGAATCATTACAACTAACTATTGTATTATACAGGGTGTTCGGAAAGTTACTGTGCACTTATATATTTATTAACACATACATTTTTCAATATAGACTACAGGAGGTAAGTATGAATGACAATTATAAACAATATTTAAAGTATTGTTGGCATCAATACAGGCCTGGATCCTTCTTATTTTGTTTCTAAACACCGCTATTAGTTGCTGGCTTGAAATAGAGTGAATGAAATATGATTACAAAACTGCACAACGACTTTCCGAACACCCTGTAGAACTACTCGTTTTATCCGTCGTTTATAACAGGTTAAAATTCCTTCATCACTACAGATATTACTAAATGATGGTACGATATTATATGTTATTTAAATACGACTTTGTTTAAATGGTATAAGCGTATTAAGGCTTCGACTCCTTATCCAAGGGTCGCGGATTCGAATCCTGATCGCACCAAACATGCTCGCCCTTTCAGCCGTGGGGGAGTTATAGTGGACGATCAATCCCACAATTCGTTGGTAAAAGAGTAGTCCAAGAGTTGACGGTGGGTGGTGATGACTAGTTGCCTTCCCTCTAGTACTACACTGCTAAATTAGGGACAGCTAGCACCGATAGCCCTCGATTAGCTTTGCGCGAAATTCAAAACAAACAAACAACTAAACAGTATGAAAATCCAACCTTAAAAAACATACAGTAATTAAATATTAATGCGTCTGTCACACTGCTTGGCATTTCCTATATGGAGAATTACTAAATAATATGATATACGACAGGAAGTAATTTAAAAAAATAAATATATATTAAATTATTTGACGTACAAAAATGTAACAAACAGTGTCAGCATTTAGAAGATATAGACGTGATCGTAAAAGTATGTGTAAACCAAAATATATCTTTCGTGAGAAGAGAAATAGGCATAAATCAAAACATCATGAATACGAAGTAGCTGTTACATTAAACCATGCAATAAAAATTGTGGAAACAGCTTAGTTGACAGTCAGCTACATTGTCGTTTGAATTGCGTACTCCTGAACGTACATACACATTTTTCTTTTGATTTTTCATGTCTTTTTTTTTCATTTAAAATTATCTGATCAGTCTTCGGCTTTCTTCCTCCTTATCACTGTTGTATCTCCTTTCTCCACTGCAGTAAGTCACTCACACATTCTGCTTTATCTTTAGAAGAATGAAAAAAAACGACAATGAAATCATCAGGTTTAGTCCTAAGCGTACGCAAAGATTATTGTGACTGATTTACTATTATATATTTATTTTAATATCGATGTTTCTGTTAAACAAATGTATATTAAGAAATGCATGTAAGTTATACTGTTAGAATTTTCATTCCAAGAATATCCCTTTATTTAATGGTATCGAAAACTAAATAAATGCTTTCCAAAACCGCGAAAAGAAGGTATGTTGCTTAATAACGGGTTAGATTTAAAAAAACACAATGATCACTTGCAAAAATCGCTCATATACCCCAGACAACAGTAATAATCTTCATCTTTAAATGCGGTTAATAACCACTTTGAAACTGTCATCTGCATACATTAGATGAACTATGGAAAACACACAGGGAAAACTGATTTGCTTTGGGGGTGACAAAGAAGTCTATTATAATGGAGAGTACATTGCAGGTATTTTGTGAAAAGCATGATTGTGAGATATATCACAAAAAAAGATGTATTAGCTGCTCAAAGGCGGAGGTATCATGGATGCCAGCCACTCATTGTTGTCCGATAAGCGTTAATTTCCTGAAATCAGAAAACCTCCTGCAATGTTCTGTCACAACTTGAAGCACATTCCCGCCTATTCCTTAAATTTGTTAACGATTCTCCAGAGTAAAATTCAACATTATAATTGTTTACGAAAGCACTAGCGTACTGTTGGATCAACTGAAATTTCTAGACCCTCACTTTAACGTTTATCAGGGAAAGACAGCTCGCTACACTTTAAGTGAACACTACTGATATATATTTTAAAATTAGTTCGCTCATCGTGAACTGTCTATAAAACCAGATTGAAGACTCAATGTTGTTTGTAAGTTTGTAAAACTTTTGTATACAAATTATTATTTGTAATAACCATTATTGTAAATTATATTATTGTTTGCATTAAGAAAGAAAACTATGTGTATCAATATTTTTGACAAATATCATAAATTTGATGAATATTAACATTTGATTTACTTCAAATTTATCAAATTACAATCCAAGTCAATTTCAGGTTGTTACGAATCGTAATACGAAATAAAATAAATTCGAGGTTCGTCCGGGATAAATTACAATGCGTAACATGATATCAAAATATAAACTTTTGTCAAAAAAATATAGATTTCAAGAACTTTCACCTATGAAGTATTGTTTGGATGAGAAGAAAATATTGATGGCTTTACGCCAAAAAAAACACAAAACATTCAATCAGTAACAAATGAGTTTACTTAACTTCACTTATAGAAAATAAACATGAATCAGCGTTGATCATTTAAGCCATTTCTGACCATATGATTTTTTAAAAATAGATTACACGATTTATCGTACTATACTACTACATGCTTAAGGATAACGGCATACACTATTATGAGTTTACAATAATTTGTATATAGAAAATAATAACATGAAGACGAATGTGATTTAAACTCGTAAGGCATTACGTTACTATAGCGAACATTCCTGAAGGTACGGACATTGTTTTCATACATAAATATAGTGTGTTATTTTGCTTTACAAAGACGTTTAATAGGGATAAAGATATACACTATATTAAGCATATATATATATAATACACTGTCATCTTGGGATTTTTAAATTAACAAGCAATTGCTCTGTATTGTGGCATTTCGTAAAACCATCAAAGGTAACTGCCACAGACATGCGATAGTTTGAAAGAACTTAATGTAATACAGAGGCTGTAAAGTGTAATTCGTTTTGTGTCACTTGCTTTGCTATAGTGACTAAATGTCTAAGCCTGACCAGTTATTTTCTTCGTTTTTATGTTCTAAACCTAACGACTAAATAAAAAGTAGTTGTGTGCTCTATTATTTCTTCGAAATGTTTTACAGAACATCCAACACAATTACATTTGTAATCAAATCACTTCAGTCGCTATTTTTACCAGATGCTTTTAGTAGACTTCACCAAAGACATCATCATGTATTTCTTACTGTTTATTGCCCATATTCTTCAAGTAGGCACAGTGATAATTTAAAACATTAAATGTTCGGTAAATTTCTTTCATGTACTTAAACACCTGCTTTGAATAAATTAAAATTAAAACTCAAAACATTCTAAGAAATGTGAAACTTCAAATGTTTAAAACAACTGTTTTCGGTGAAATGATGGTATCGTAAAAGGGGATATTTTTAATGCATTTATATAAATAAGTTTGAGTTTATGGACAGCCTTCTGTGCTTTGGAAAAACCCATGATCTTATTACTCGACCGAAATGTTAGAGAAAAGGCTGGTGAACTTCACGTGAAACCTCAAAGAATAGATATCTTGAGTTGTTTACTTCCAATATTCATAAAAAAGTGTTTATTTTATCAAACTGATAATGAAAATAGCATTCAAAATATACAAAATTAACATGTCAATATATATCATAAAAACAAGTAATTAATTAAGAAATAATCATAAAATCCATTGTCACTGACTTAGACAATGGACAGTATCTCTGGTGAAAAAAACAACTACAAACACCATTCAAGTGAATAAATGAAAACAGCAATGTGTTTTTAACCTACTGACTCAAAACAAAAGTAATATAATAGAAAATTGTATCTCCTGTTACACTCAATTGCACAGGTTAACAGGGATTCGCCATTGTAATAATACAAATTTATACACAAGTTACACCAAAAGTTTAATGCAGAAAAAAAAAGTACTTACTTACCGAAGGTTTACTTTCCAGTCCAGACGCTGAGGTGAACTAGCGCCAAAAATAAAGTATTGTTAGAAGCTGAATATTGCGAGTTTAACATAAAGTCGTTGTTCCCAGAGATAAAGCTCCCGAATGGCTCAGCGGTATGTCCGCTGACTTACACGCTAAAAACCGGGTTTTGATACCCATGGTGGACAGAGCACAGGTAGCCCATTGTGTAGCTTTGTGCTTAATTCAAAACAACCCAGAGTTAAAACCAGAAAATAGTTTTCTGTTCCATGTTCTTAAGAGACAATATGTAAAGCGATATTTTATTTCGTATATGTCTATCCGTTTGTATTTTCAGAAAAGTTATATGGCCTGCTTTTTAAAATTATATAAACTAATGTTAATAAAACATCTGAGATATAAAAAAAATCTAATGTACCCTTCAGAAACAGACAACTTTATGTTTGGTTTAAAAGTTACTCCTTAATGAGGGGTATTTTTTTCTATCTTTGTACAATGAATAATTCTACAACCATTTACGTCACCAGAAACGTAAATGCCGTTTTAGTGAAGGTTAAAAATTAATGTATTACAAATATTTGATTTCCAACAATTAAGCCACGAAAACAACAGCTGTCGCAATTATATAGCAGACTACTATAAATAGGATACAACGATTATGATACAATTAATACAAATAAGAGAACTCATCCTGACATAGCCTAATGGGTACGGCATTCAACACGTAGCCTGTGGATCGCCAGTTTGAATCCTGTCATTATATATGTCTTTTCAGCCGTGGGGGGGTTATCACGTTACGGCTAATCCCATTTTTCATTACTAAAAGAGTAACTCAAAGTACGCTGTATCGACTTTTGTGTAGATATCTGTCTACCTAGTGGAAAATTCCAAACCTACAAAACTAGAGCCCACCGCCCCAGTGGCATATACAAACTTAAAACGTGGGAAAACGGATTTCGAAAGCCCTGGGGGTCAGAACACAAAGAGCCCATTGTGTAGCTTTGTGCTTAGTTCCAATAGAGGGAATATTGTGGTATAAAGAGGTGTTAACATTTCTATTCCATATATTACATTTATATTCTTGAATGAATGGCATAATGAAACTAACTATTCCTAAAATAAATACTATTATCAAAATAAATGAAGTTTAATTTATATTTCAACTTTCAATAATGTAATGTATTCTTTTTAACTTTCTCTTATTTAATATGCTAATAAGTTGTCCTAAGCAAACACGCATATTTTGTTCATCTTTTATAACTCCAACAGTAATCAAACAGCCATGATGTAAGTAATACATGTCTATGTGCGTATGTTTACTCCTACAAACTATTACATGTAATTTTAATTGCGCGACTTAATTTCATAACAAAATCCAATATGAGTTAAGCTCTGAAATGGTTTGGAAATTAACATACTGTCTGGTGTTTTCTACGTTACCTAAAATTACAAAGAAAAATAAACTTTCCATGGTATATTCCAGCTGTGTTAAAATTATAAATGACAAAAATATATTTTACCAAATTATTCTAAAAGCTCAGAATTGCCGAAATGTCACAAAAAATACCAAAGAATTCAGAAAAAAAAACATTTTAGAAATCAAAATATATACCCAAGAAGTTCTGTATTAAAAAAAATACTAATATAATATATGTAGTACATAACGGGATAATAATATACAGAGGAAAAGCGTAACATAAAAACATCATTTTGCTTGAATATCACGTTCCTACACTACGAAAAGTTCTGCTCAAATGTAGTTTCCGGTCCAAAAACTTGTATCATGCAATATGGGTTACACTCGTTTTCTCTCAGTATACAAGACTAACCAGACGAAATTACTTCGTTTCTCACTCCTTGCTTGAGACCTTCATTAAATGAAATGGTTGTAAGAAATCCTGGTAGTTTATTTTTATTATTTTAAACAAGTGAAGTGTGTCACATAGCGTAATTTTAGAGTAACAAAATATCAAGCTAAACAAGGGCGATCTGGGCACAGCCGTTTGTAATTTTAAGCAGAGAAATTACAATCATTTATTCAATTACACGGATCTAGCAAAATCTTCGTAAAAAAACAAACTTATCTATGTGTGTGTGAAGAACACAGATTGCTGATATATGGTTGTAAAAACTTATCTATGTGTGTGTGAAGAACACATGTTGCTGGCATACGGTTGTAAAAACAAATTTGCAATAATTTAGCAATTTTACAATAAAGATATTTTTATTCAGGAGGATTCGAACACTATCCATGTTTACACTGTTATGCATTTCTTTTCCACCTTTTTTCTTTTCACTATATACTTATGTGGACCAGTAGTTAAGAACCTAGACAACTCTTGGGCTACTCTTCTGTGACAAAATAGTAGGATTTGATTATCTCGTTATTTGTCTTGGGTAAAGAAGCGCGAAACATAAACTCTTTATATCACAAACTGGACATGTGAACCAGTAAAACACACTTGGCCTGAAAAATAAGTATCTACAAAGCTACCCGAGCTACGGCTATCTGAGCTAGACATTCCTAATTTTGAAATGATATATTATAGGAAGACAAAGAATCAACAGTACCCACCGTCACTTCTAGGAACATACTAGCTAAACAATAAGATCTGGTCGTCATTTTTATAACATGGCACGAATACTGGTAGCAACGTGGTATGAACTGCAAGTCCAAACTTTCAGCACTTTAGTCACATATACATGTAAAATAATAAGCCGTTAAATTTTTATTTCAAACTATATAATAATATATATTTAAAATATTTTTTATCTTCCGTTGACCAAAAGATTGATATATAATTTAAATAATAAGTATTATTATTTTTCGATATCTTTTTGAATTAATTCTTTTTTAATGACAGTCCCTGTTAATAATCAGAGTAATACCAGTCCCCGCTAATAATCAGAGTAATACCAGTCCCTGTTAATAATCAGAGTAATACCAGTCGCTGCTAATAATCAGAGTAATACCAGAGTCTGTTAATAATCAGTCGTACCATGTGTGTTAATAATCATAGTAATACCAGTCCCTGTTAATAACCAGAGTCATACCAAGTATATTAACAATCAGAGGTTGTAAAGAACAGAGCTCTTTCTTAAAACGACTGTGGAGCATCGCCACGGATAAACTGTCACAGCATCTTTTGATGAAGTCATGCTTATAAGTTTTCACAACTACCATAGATGAATTCGCGTTCATAAGTTGTTATAAATTCCATAGATGAAGTTAAGTTGAAGTAAATATATAAGATGCAATAATTTTCATAATGACCGGCACTTTCTCAAAGTTAAAATCGAACATATAACTAGAAAACAACGTTTCTCTGTCCACAATTAAAATTTATTTACTGAAGTTAACGGCCTCGATTTGCACATTTCGACGTTACTATGCCATCTTTAGGAATGATTTAAAAGACAAAGAATAAAATATTCATACATTTGTATCACGTTAGCCATTATTTACCTAACCTCTAGACGAGGTCACGTCATATATCAACACTTTGGCTGAAGATTCATCTGTGTTTAATACTACATAATTTATTCTTAAGATGTTTTATTTACAACAATTCTCGGATATTTTAACAGCCATACTATTAGATTCATTATGATTGTTTGTTACTTTCCTTGTACTTGTTCTACCGGGTCCGGCATAGCCAAGTGATTAAGGCATTGGACTCGTAACCTGAGGGTTGTGGGTTCGAATTCCTTTCAGCTGTAGAGGCGTTATGAAGTTTGGGGCCAATCTCACTATTCTTTGGTAAAAGAGTAGCCCAAGAGTTGGCGGTAGGTGGTGATGACTAGATGCCATCCTTCTAGTCTTACACTACTATATGAGGGACGGCTAGCGCAGATAGCCCTCGTATAGTTTTGCGTGAAATTTAAAACAAACCAAATGGAAACCTGTTCCACCCTTGGCGGACTTTTATTTTATTGTTATTTCCTAAATTACCTTCATGTTATAGTAACCTCTATTTCAGTTTCCTCTTAGTTTTGTCAACATAAATAACATCACATTCTTATCCAATTTTGTAAATTTCATCTAATCATTTAAATTCATTATGGCCCGCATTGGCTCCGTTGTAAGTATGAAAGTTCATAACACTAAAGTTCGGGTTTCGATGGCTGTGATTAACACCAACACAAAACTTCGTGTTATTTTTGATATTACCCAAAATGTAATTGTTCTCATTCGTATATTTGACAACATGATTCAATCTGGACTCAGCAGATAACCCGATGTGGCTTTGCTATGAAAATACAAAGACAAACAAAAAACGATGCAATCTATGTTCTTTCTTTAAAACATTGAATAACTGGCCTGTTAATCCTCGAATATAAGTTGTTTTTTTTTAGCTTTATCTTAAGCAGATGTTTGACATATAGTGTATAATTAATAGATTTATTAAAGGGTGCATTAACATTATTTGTTTCGAATAATTTATCAAATGATGTTCATTTAATTCATTTGTTAAATATATTTATATACTATATATTTTCAAAGCAGGAATGTTTTGTGATCTTGTTTGTGTGGTGACACGATAAACTGATATTTCTAAATTACTATATATATATTATATATACTTACCTATAACATCTAGAAAAATAAACTATTATTCTCTTCAGTTTCTTAGATAAACTTAATTTTTGACAGCTTTAACAAACATGTTTTAATTTGATACTGAAGAAATTTCTTATTTTAACGCGTGTCATTAAAACAATAACTACACGGTGGTCGCTAGAAAAGCGGAAAATTTGAGGGTCAGACTCCTCACAAGTTACCCTTCAAAACGCTACACGAGCTTGGATTTCTAGGTTAAGACGCTGCTCTGAAGTGCACGGACGACATTTTGAGCATCTATGAGTGTAATATAACATATGCCTTTAAAAAACTTTGTAAAAGTTATTCTTTGTAAAAATAAATAGCTGTTTGACAAATTTTCCGCTTTTCTAGCGACCACCCTGTATTAATATAACGTTTAGGCTTAACAACCATTATCTACAAATAACTTTTGATTAGAATGCTTTATTGCTTAAATGTGATTTTCGTGTTTTTAGATATGGTACTTATAATTTCATGTTTGTTTTTTTACTAACGGACTCTAAATAGGATCAAAAACAATATTATGCTATAGCATACATTATTCAATGAGAACTCATTCAATACATTCAGAACTAATAAAAAATCTGAATTTAACAGATGGAATGCAAACATTTTTTTTTCTTATTCTGTTTTCCTGAATGTCTAACATGTTACTCTATTACTTTGTTGTTTGTTTTGAATTTCGTGGAAAGCTACACGAGGACTATCCACGTTAGCTATCTCTAATTTAGCAAAATTTGGGTTATTATTTTACAACAAACAGTGGGATTGAACGTAACATTATAACGCCCCCACAGCTAAAAGTGTGAGTATGTTTGGTATGACGGGGATTCGAACCCGCGACCCTCATATTACGAATCGAGTGTCTTAACCACCTGGTCATACCAGGCCTTGTTTATTTGGAATTAAGCATAAAGCTACACAAAGGGCTATCTATGCTTTGCCCACCACAGTATTGAAACCTGGATTTTAGAGGTGTGAGTTCAGAGACATACCGCTGTACCAATGGAAGGCATGATTCCTTCACACATGCTATATATATATATATATTGATGATGATGACCTTGTGTACATCCTTTGTTTGACTGACGACTTGTATCTCATACTATTATTTACAGTCTTCCTACAGATGGATAGTAACTGTTTCCTGTCATGAAAATACGAATAAATCTTTCCACTTTAAATAAGCTTTGAAGTCATAACGTTTACTAACATCTGATGATTCTTTTTTTTTTTAAAAAAAAAAAGACTTTGGCAGTTCTAACACTTTTTTATATTTGTACCGGTTTTTATGTCACATTGCGCGTGTATCTGCACGCACCCTATTGGAACCATCAAAAAGACAAGTTTGTTTGTTTTTGAATTTCGCACACCCACCCATCGCCAATTCTTGGGCTACTCTTTTACAAACGAATAGTGGGAATGACCGTCACATTATAACGTCCCCACGGCTGGGAGGGCGAGCATGTTTGGCGCGACGCGGACGCGAACTCGCGAATTACGAGTCGTACGCCTTAACGCGCTTGGTCACGCCGGACCTAAAAAAGACAAAACTTTCTCCAAAACGAATTGAAGATAATGCGATTTCACTAAAGTGTTCTTTCACTTCTTATTGTTTCATACAGCATAAAAAATTGATTCGAAAGCGTAATACAAGTAAAGTAAAACTTCTCCTTAACTCTTGAAAAGTAATTGCGTACGACTATTTTACAATAAATATTAAAATGTTTGGTGAAGAAAATCATTCGCGAGCGAAGAATCATTTTAATTAGATGTGGTATTTTTGTCAGGTTTCACGAGATACAAATTTACAAAACACAATTTATTTCTATGCTCATCAAAAGGTCTCATTTACTCAATTTATAATGAGTATTTAAGCATTATGTTCTAATATTAACCTGTGTAAATTTTGTATATACACAAGACATACGCAGACACACAGAAACAAATGAATACTTATAAAAAGCAATTAACGTTACACAGAAATCATGTTTCTTTTGAAACAAGTTTTAATGCTTTATAGTTCGTTAAACATCAATGTATTAGTCTTTTAACTACGTTGTATGTAAAGAAATGTGAAGTATGTGTGTGAACAAATACCGAGCATCAAACAAATACATGTTTTAACAGATACGTGTTGAAAATGAACTGTCGAAATATATTGTAATTGCCCATACTTTAAAGGGACTTAAAATAGGAGCTTTATTATCTAAAAAAAAGACAAAGAAACATTTCCAGTTCAGAATATAAGCTGTTACTCACAGATAAAAAAGATATTTAACGAGAAAAGAGCATTCATTAAATTTATTTGTTGGTTTTTCAATTTCGCACAAAGTTACTCGAGGGCTATCTGTGCTAGCCGTCCCTAATTTAGCAAGGTAAGACAAGAGGCAGCTAGTCGTCACCACCCACCGCTGACTCTTGGGCTACTCTTTTACCAACGAATAATGGGATTGACCGTTACATTATAACATCCTTACGGCTGGGAGAGCGAGCATGTTTCGCGACGGGGATGCGAACCTGCGATCCTCAGATTACGAGTCGCACGCCTTAACACACTTGGTCATGCCCGGCCCCATTTATCAAATAGAAAACGAGTAAGAAAACGAGCAAGATATCGATTAGTAGAATTTGTACACTATTTCCAATACCTTGATATGTCTGCTAAGACTAAGACACTATAAATAAACATTACAACAAGTCATTAAGCTGAAAAAAGGTATTTCTTATTTTTGCTTTAACATAATTTTATAAAAAACACTGGTATCTTTGTCGAATATATAAATTCTAAGACAGCAAAATGCATAGTAAACCTTGAAGGTTTTTAAAGAGATTTTTCTAATTAAAATCCTCTGTTACAGTTACAAGTTGATTGTACCGGCTCCTTAACAAATATGATAACCTTTGCGCATGTCTTTCGTCATCAACGGACCACATTTCTTGTGTGGTTTTTGCATTTTTTTTTAAATTTCAAGCCTGTTTCTCGTCATCAATTGTTCACGCTAATAACTAGGCCATGAGGAAATGTACTAGGGCGTTACAAAAAAAGTGATGCTGTCATTTGTTGCATTAACTTATGGTCGATAATTATTTGATTCAATAAAAAAATTAAAATGTACCTTCTTTTATATTTCTGTTCTTCCTGTATTTGTAGTAAAGGTGTTATATATAAATAGTATTAGCTAAAAAAAGACTTCTAATATATCATCTGTGTCTTCGTACTTTTATTTGTGATAAAATGATAGAGGTTTGGGGATTATTTTTCTTTGGTTGAAGAACATAATTTCAGATTATTGCTTAATATTTCATTTTTATAAAAACAGTACCAGAAAGAAATGTTATCTTTGAAGTAAAGAACCACTAAATTACTTTCTTTCTGGACCCACGTGTTCTACATGGTTTTTGGATCTAAATTAATGGTATCATTTAAAGCAAAAACATACTTTTAGAAACACGTGTCACACACTACTTATAACACTTTGTCATTATAAACTCAAAAAAACAGAAAACACGTGTCTTAAATGGACTACCCAAAACATCTGTTTTAGAACCTCAAACAACGGAATTTCTACTCTGCTCATCTGAAAAGCCCAAAATCACAACATATAGTAAAATTGAAGTATATCTAACACTTTCATAATGGAAAAACTAAAACGTTATATTCAAGTCATCTAGGCTGAAAGCATTCTCTTACCAACGCTTGAATACAAAATTATCTCCCCTTAGCTCAAAGGAAAACGTTTTAATCCACTCTTTGCTTATCACTTCAGCTAATTACATTTCTTGACGCACCTGTTTTAGTTTGAATAATATGTATATTATATGTATAGAAAAACATTCTGCATTATTCCGAAATATGTTGTCCATTGCGAATGGTACGAGAACTTACCATTTTAATTGATAATCGCAGGACATGATATTTTTAAAAGTTGCCTTGCATATTAATCACAGAAATGAAACACTATCAAAAATAAATATATTTATAATTGTTTGACCAGTATTATTCGATAAGTCAGTATTATCCAGTTTTTCTTAATTAATACTTTTCTATAAATTGGCTTTATTTAAAGTTACACCACTTGGCCAAAAGTAAGTGGACACCCAACCATCACACCCATATGTACTTGTTGAACATCTCATTTCAAAACCATGGGCATTAATATGGCGTTGGTACCCCCTTTGCTGTTATAACAGCCTTCACTCTTCTGGAAAGGCTTTTCACTAGATTTTTGAACATGGTAGTGGAGATTCGCTCCTTTTCAGCCACAAGAACATAAGTGAGGTCGGGCGAGAAGATCTGGCTCTAAGTCAGCGTTCCAATTCATCCCAAAGGTGTTCGCTGGGGTTGAGGTCAGGGCTCTGTGCAGGCCAGTCAAGTTCTTCCACACCAACCTTGGCAAACCATGTCTTTATGAACCTCGCTTTGTGCACGAAGGCCTTCCCCGAACTGTTGCCACAAAGTTGGAAGCATACAATTCTCTAGAATGTCATTGTATGCTGTAGCATTAAGATTTTCCTTGAATGGAACTAAAGATTCTAGCCCAAACCATGAAAAACAACCCCATATATTATTCCTTCTTCACAAAACTTTACAGATGGCACTATACATTCGGGCAGGTACCGTTCTCCTGGTATCCACCAAATCCAGATTCGTTCGTCAGATTACCAAACAATGAAGCGTGATTCATCACTCCAGAGAAAGCGTTTCCACTACTTCAGAGTTCAATGGCAGTGTGCTTTACACCACTCCACCCGACCCTTGGCATTATGCATGGTGATCTTAGGCTTGTGCGCTGCTGCTCACATTTCATGAAGCTCCCAACGAACAGTTCTTGTGCTGATGTTGCTTTTAGAGGCAGTTTGGAACTCAGAAGTAAGTGTTGCAACTGTGGACAGACTATTTTTACGCGCTATGCGCTTCAGTACTCGGAGGTCTCGTTCTGTGAGCCTATCGCTTCTCTGGGTCACGAACTCGAATCTCTTTATCCAGCACGCTCGCCTTTGCAGTCACGAGAGTGTTTTAAGGTGAAGGTCAATCCCACTATTTTTCAGTAATAGAGTAGACCAAAAGCTGGCTGTGGGTGATATTAAAAAACTACCTTTTTATCCTTCTTTCATTTTTAAATTAGAGCATGAATAGCTTAGAGCGAAATTCAAAACCAAGCATGTTTATTTGCAAGCTTTAAAAACTGCATTTGAAAAACAGCAAAATTTGAAACATTTTTTTTATTATTTCGATGAGAAAATAATAAGTATTTTAAGAGAACGAGGGACACGTGACATAATTGTGCAATAAAAGAGTTCCTTAAAGTGGAGTACCAGAAAGACGCCTCAACAAACACGAAGTTAATTCAACATGTTGTAAGTGATTTCCATGGAAATGTACTTTCCTATTCAAATTTTTTCTATATTTTATTAGTTAAGTAAAGTGAAGAAAATGATATTTCTTTTTTAGGACTTAGTACTATGGCACGCCTAACCTACACAATTGGCTCGTGTACCTAACTGACGAGAGTGGATAAAGTTTATCTATCCTCTAACTTCTCATGTATATAATATAAAGAACTGATTAGTCTTTTCTTTTTTTACTCATCTTATTTCCTACGTTGACTAGCTATGTATAAAATGAAATTTTCTCCTTTTGGCTTCGTGTTTGTTTGTTTTCGATTTCTCACAATGTAAGACTAAAGGGAAAGCAGTTAGTCATCACCACCATAGCCAATTTTTGGGTTATTTTTTAAACAACGAATAGTGGGATTTACCGCCACATGCTGAGTTTTTTAATTCACGAAAATAGTCTTTAGATACCAGTCACATTTACAATATTAACAAAATATTTCTATTAAAATCGTTAATGTCGAGTACAAGAGAATACAGGACAAAAAGTGAATCTTGCTGAAGCTTTGTTGCACGAGTAATATTCCTAGTTCAAGTGGACAGTCATATTATAAAAATTGGTCGTTGACCAGTGACAATTGTTGTCTAAAATGAATGAGTTTCTCCAAGTTTTAAGGAAACTCTCCAACATACATGAATATTATGTGATTTGCCAAGTTTAAAAAATTCTCCATCACACATGGATATTACGTGATTCACCAAGTTTTAAGACAACTCTCCACCATACATATATATTATGTGAAGACGTTTATCATAATTGGTGAATTACATATAAATATATAAATCAAAACCTCTATTATTAATCAGAAAATCATCTGAAATATTATATGTTGTTGTTTTTTGTATTTACTCTCCATAAATGCTTTCACATTTGTGATGAATTATCAAACAAAATTATTTTTCAGTTAATTAGTAAATAAAATTATATTTATAAGAATTTACTTTATGATACTGATTATTCATAATTAAATCGGCTTGTTAAATTAGCTACATTATTTGCTTAGTTACGCACATGAGAGTCATCGATGAGATTCGAAAACTTATTACTCTGAAAATAAGCTTTCAATACTCGCGGTTGGAACAGGACAGATGACCGATTGCGTGTCTTTTCGCTTAGCAACAAAAGCATAGCCAGGTGGTTAAGGTACTCGACTCGCAATCAAAGAGTTGCGTTATAATATGATAGTAAATTCCACTATTCGTTGGTAAAAGAGAAGCCCAAAAGTTGGCGGTGGGTGGTGATGACTAGCTTCCCTCTAGCCTTACACTGCTAAATCTGGTACGGCTGGTGCAAACAGCCCTCATGTAGCTTTACGCGAATTTCAAGAACAAAGAAACAATAATAACAAAAAAAGAAATAAACGGTTCATTTTTATTAATGATCCACGTAGTTAGTTTGTTTTGATCAAATGTTATTAATATGTTTAATATATATTAAAATGTTATTTATTATTTGTACGGTGAAATCACCATCTTTCAATTTGTGGTTCTTAAATTACGGATTAAAGTTTATTAACAATAAAACTTTTAAAATTGGTATGAAAAATCAATGTTAAATTTTTATGTTGATGTTATTCATAATTACTTTGTTGAACGCATTAAAAGTTTAGATTCATATTTTTATTCAAGGAGATAATAATCGAAAGAATGTCAAGAACATCATAAAAACTGCACATCAAATTAAGCTGAGATCTTGATGACTGTACCAATCTATCAAGAACCAAGAGTTCTTACCATTAGATGTGGATCTTATTATCCTCCAAACACGCACGAAATCATTTTAAAAAATAAACAAAAAATCCATGTGCTAGTTGTAATCAAATACATGCTATGAGTAAAATATTAAAACTTTTAAAGCAGAAAATGAAAGGCGAGACGTAAAAAAATATTCCTGAAGTTTTATTATGGAAATTTGATCTTATCTTCTTCGAATCAACATCATAAACACCACGATCTTTTTCAATTACTCGTTCATACAAATAATATCATAGCAGGATTATTCAAAATAATCTAATACGTTAGAAGAACCGTTCTTGTTGGATTTATTGTATAATACACAAACACACACACATATATTACGAAGGCAGGGGAGGCAAACGAGATTCATTCTCGAAAACCACATTCTTACCCGCCTATAATGTTATAGATTTTAAAGTTTATGAGCTTTTCACAGTTGGAATGGAAGTTTTCAGGAAAATATGGAGGTTTCTTCACATTGTGGGAGTGTTTGAACGTTTTTTATCATTTTTTATGTGCCTTAATAGTCTTTGCTTCGTGCGTTCGGAAAGTTAAACTTATGGAAATGAAATTTTCAATCACCCGTCTCTATAGTAATAAACCTTTCAGCTATTCATCACATCCCCGCCCTTCGGGGAATGTGTATAGCTTTTGACGTCATCGTTTGATTAAAACTACACTTAAAAATCAAGTTGGGCAGGGAAAAAACGACAAGAAATATAACCTCAGCTTTTAACTATTCAGTACTTCTATACGTTTCCGGATCTGCCCTAAGCCCGTTTAAAAACCAAACGTCAATATTAGTTATTGTCGTTTAAATACACATTAGAATTGTGTCTTGTATTATTCCTCCCTCGATTGTTTTTTGGTCGAGTATTAGTTATTGTCGTTTACAGACATATGAAAATATACAATAACTACAATAATATTATTATTTCTAACCATTAAACTCGCGTCTCTCCCCTTCATTGGCTCTGTAGTAAGTCTTATAACCCTAAAAATAGGATTCCAGCACCCATTGTGCAGCTTTGTGCTTAACAGGGAAGAAACAAACAAGCTTATTTACGGTTAGGGCTGATCTTATGAGTAACTTCAACTTACCAGTTACTAAACAACTTTACTTGTTCAAAACGAGACGATTACAGATAAAGTATTTATTTTTCTTCGCTTTCCAATGCGACAGTTCATAAAATGTTGCTCCCTTTTGTAAACTTTGGTAACTATCACATTCACGCAGTAGTTCTATATATACAACTCGAGGTAAACAGTAACCATTCTGAAGTATATATTTGTATATATTGAAGTAAAATATTCGTACCATTTAATAAATGAGTATTATAACGGTTAATAATTATAATATATCTCATGGATTGCTTCCTAACACAGAAAAGCTTTTAAGGTAAAAAAAAAAAGGATATTCATATTGATATGATATAAGGGATACGATGCTGAATAATCAATTTTCAGATACTGACTTTACACAGCTGTCGACTTTTATTATTCATGCATGTTATTCGCGGTTGCCTATTCAACAAAGGTAAAACCATTTCCTATTGGTCGAGCAGCATGACATGTACGAGAGAAATTAGCACTCATTACAAACTCGCATTATAACCCTGGGCATCAATTTTCATTCGAGAATATGTCTTGGAAACTATAATTTAAAGCTTAAGGTATATAATAATGTAACTGAGCTTTGTGAAAAATACGCTCGCACGAAAAGCTAAATTGAAAAATAGTTAAATAATACGTTTATGTAAGAATATACATATATATCTCAAAGAAACGTTTAAACGTAGACACATGTTATATCAGAGTCTTAAACCAATATATAGACAAGTATCTAGATGAAAAATAATAAATGTATCATATAAGGAGAGAAAAATGTGAGAGCTAACTTCCATTCGTTCATCAAACTTCTTAGAAAGTTTGATTTTGTTTTTTAAATATCAGTGTTTTTAAAAGGAAAACCAATTATTTAGATCCCTACATTTTTTTCATTTTAATGAACCGTGTTGTACGTTCATAAAACGTGAATTATATTCCTGATGCTTAATAGAGAATTCCGACCCTAAGATGGAAACCCGATTAAAAAAATATTTTGCGTGATTGGCATTCTTTTGGAAATAATAGCTATTAAAATAATAAACCAAATAGTTTTTACTAAATATAACGAAACTAAAATTAGATGAAGCAAAGTTAGATTACTCACATTATCCAAGTTATTTTACCGTCTCTAGATAACATTCTTTATAAACCATATATTACTTTTTCACGAAGACATAAAACCTGATATTGAGTAACTTAATACAACATTAACGGCTGTCAAGAAAGAATGGATTTCAAGACAAATTTATTAATTAAATAAGAAAACAAATGTTGCAACATTAAATAGTCAGGGGAAAATGCATTTATTGCTACTTTTTAAGTGAAACAGATCGAAGTGTATTCTAACCAAAATAGTTTCTTTAATTTGAATTTTACACAAAGCTACACGAGGACTATGTGCGCTAGCCGATTCTAATTTAGCAATGTAAAATTACATGAAATGCAGCTAGTCATCACCCCCTACCGCCAACTTTTGTGCTGCTCTTTCTACCAACAAACAGTGGAATTAATCGTCACTGTATATTTCCCTCAGAGTTGAAAGGACGAGAATGTTTGATGGGACGGGAGTTCGGATCCCCAACTCTCAGATTGCGAGTCGAGCGTCCTAAAATATACTTAAAATAATTTAAGCTAATAAAATATACTTTCTCTTCCTTTATAATTTCTCTTAAGATTACCTTTTTTTTAACTATAAGCAAAACAGTTTATTTCGATAACCTTTAATAATGTAATTCGAACCCGTGCTTCTCAGATTGCAACTCAAGCATTCCTAGCCATTTGGCCTATCCAGGCCAAAAAATAAAGAGAACCAATTTTACACCGTTTATCTTTGCTAGCTATGCTAACTATATTTTGTGCTGCATATTACCTATATACAGATATGTATGTATGTGTGTATATATACATATATGTATGTATGTATTATATCATAGAAATCAAAGTACTTCTGATTAATATCAAACACACCAAAGGAGTCCAATATTTCCTGTATTCTTTCAGTGAAGTGGCTGAGACAAATCAGTGTCCTCTCACGGAAACGTATTGGTTTTGTGTTATATGGCCCTAAGCGAAACAGTGGCATGTCTACAGACTAACAACGTCAGAAGGTGAGTTTCAATTCCAAAGGTGGGCAGAGCACAGTTAGCTCATCGTGTGGTTCTGTGCCTTATTACAAACAAACAAAATTATGTTACCTGTAAAATGTTCATTATAATGTTGATGAGAGAGCTTAGGTTTATTTAAAATCATCTCACATTTTATGTTCATAGAATCATAATTACTAACGAGTTAAAGTGGTATACGTACGCCATTTTAACTTGTAAAACCATTTCTCACGCAAACAAAAATATATATATTGAAGGAATATCAAAGTTGTACATTAAACATTTTAACACACTAGTAGAAACCAAGAAACGAAACAAATTAAGTAACGTTGCTTTACTATATCCAGCAATAGGCCCGACATGGCCAAATGGGTTAAGGCGTTCGACTCGTAATCCGATAGTCGGGTTTGGATCCCCGTCCCTTCAAACATGCTCGTTCTTTCAGCCGTGAGAGCGTTATAATGTGACGTTTAATCCAATTATTCGTTGGTAAAAGAGTAGCCCAAGAGTTGGCGGTGGGTGGTGATGACTAGCTGCCTTCCCTCTAGTCTTACACTGCTAAATTAGGGAAGGCTAGCGCAGATAGCCCTCGTGCAGCCTCGAGCAAAATTCAAAAACAAACAGATTTCCAGCAGATGAAACAGATAAAATCTTGTAAAATGAAACAAAAAATATTAATAAAATAAGTGAATAAACATGTATTATGTGAATCGTAAAAATATTTACTTACAATACTAGCCTCGTCTATATGGCTATAGAGTCTATGTAGCTCTAACGAGATTGACTATACTGCTCAGGTCATAACGAACATTGAAGAGATTCTAGACTGAATGCTCCAAGGGGCAGAGTGGTATGTCTATACTCTCACAGCGCTAAAAGCCAGGATTTGATACTTCTGGTGGGCAGAGCACAAGTAGCCCAATGTATAAATTCTGCTTAATTCCAAAACAAACGAGCGAACTAGTCTGAATATTTCCTTTTACGCTACATATGCGTACAGACGGGGAGAAGAGTTTGTAACATAGGAATAACTTTCAATAGAACCAGATATTTCATGGTGTTTTCCGGAAACGTTCTCAAAAATTAACGACTTCGTTGGGACAAGTTTTATGTTCGAGAAAGTATGTTGACTGGTCTTTACAGTTGCTGTTTCGAAGTTCATGTATCCAGTGTTTAATATTATATGGTTAAAACCTAAGTTTTAGAAATAAACCATTAAGATGTACACAAGAACTAATAATAAAATGTTTTTCTACGACATAAACAAAAAAACTCTTATTCTACCATAAATCTCCATAAGAACACTGTGAAACCCTTCGTTAATTTCTTCTGTCATAAATCCCCATTAAGACACTGTGAGGCTGCTGATACACTGAAACCCTTTGTTAAATTGTTGTACAACAAATCCCCATTAAAACATTGTGAGAAAGTAGCCCAATGTATAAATTCTGCTTAATTCCAAAACAAACGAGGCTGCTGATACACTGAAACCCTTTGTTAAATTGTACAATAAATTCCCATTAGAACATTGTGAGGCTAGTGATACATTGAAACCTTTTGTTAATTTCTTCTACAATAAATCACCATTAGGTTCAGCATAGCCAGGTGGTTAAGGCACTCGACTCGTAATCTGAGGTTCGGAGAGTTCGAATCCCCATCATACCGAACATACTCCCCTTTCAGCCATTGGGGCTTCATAATATGACAATTAATTTCTTCTACAATAAATTTCCATTTGGACATTGTGAGGCCACTGATATATTGAAATTCTTTGTTAACTTCTTCTACCATAAATCCCAATTAGAACATTGTGAGGCTAGTGATACATTGAAACCTTTTGTTAATTTCTTCTACAATAAATCCCCATTAGGATATCGTTCGGCTAATGATACATTAAAACTTTGTTAATTTGTTCTTCCATAAATCCTTATTAGGACATTATGAGGCTGCTAACACAATAAAACCCTTTGTTAATTTGTTTTTAAAATCGTATTAAAAAAGCGACAAAGGAATCATTTTTAAACCTGTTCTTGTTTTTGAATATTACCTGATTTGTGGAAACGGTTTTTAATAATTTCTCTTAAAATAAAAACCATAGCTGGTTCAGAAAGGCTCAGGTACAAAAATTTGACAAAAATAACATCAAAACGTTTGTAATAGACAAAAGAAAATATGCATGAGTGTTTTATTCTAACAAAGAAATATCAAGCAATTTGCTTTATCCATCCATGAGCCCCCCAGTGGCTCAGCGGTATGTCTGCGGACTTCCACGCTAAAATCCGGGTTTCGAGACCCGTGGTGGGCAGATAGCCCATTGTGTAGCTTTGTGCTTAATTCAAAACAACAACAATCCATCCAGAATAATCAAGCCCCTGATTTGGGCAGTGTAAATCCTACCGAAAGACAAAAATAAAAACATCCAGTTATATGTGTTATTATCTGTTTGCTTCATGTTGCTGTTTTTGTTAATCATCACAACTGAAAAACTTGAATTCGAGTTTATAATTATAACATTTTGAGCCTGATAATAATTTCCATTAATAATTATAGTAAGTTTTAAACTTTTTTGAGGTTCAGCATAGCCAGGTGGTTAAGGCACTCGACTCGTAATCTGAGGGTCGGAGAATTCGAATCCCCATCACACCAAACATACTCGCCCTTTCAGCCGTTGGGGCTTTATAATATGACAATTAATCCCACTATTGGTTGGTAAAAGAGTAGCCCAAAAGTTGGCGGTGGGTGGTGATGACGAGCTACCTTTCTTCTAGTCTTAAACTGCTAAATTAGGGACAGCTAACACAGATAGACCTCGTGTGGTCTTGAGCGAAATTCAAGAAACAAACTTCTTTGACAGTACTAAGGAAGTACATATGCAGAAATAAAAGGATTAATTTTGTCATTTCGTGGTAAAACTTTTGAAAACTCTTTGCAAATTCAAATGAAGATTTCATTTTGTAATAAAAAAAAAATATGTTCGTTTGTGTGTGTGTGGAAATCAGACGTTCCTTCACTACATCATGTTGTCGAATTAATATGGCTGCTGAAAACGTCAGTGTTACTGAATCTTGTATATCTGATGTAACATTAAAATGTCCTTTGACTGTCGCATTGGAAAAATAGTTTTGAAAAAGATCCTTAATTAGCTTGTATAACATTCTGCATATAATTTTACACAGCCTTAAACGCCATAATCTATGTAATCATTTCACCAAAACTGTTAAATGCGGCCGCAAATAAGAAAAAATATTTTGAGCTCACTTCAAAATTCCTATGTACGCTATTTGATCTATTCGCCCTCAAGTGGCAAAACAGCATGTTTGTTGGGTTTTTTTTTTCGTGCAAAACTAGAGGGGCAGCTGGTCATCATTATCCACCGCCAATTCTTGGACTTCTCTTTTTATAACGAATAATGTAATTGACGGTTACATTACAATACCCCCCAGCTGAAAGGGTGAGCATGTTCAACGAGACGGGAACTCAAATCTTCGACTCTCATATAACGAGTCCAAAACCCTAACCACCTGTTTATGTCGGGATTACAGCAGAAAGTCTGTGGATTTCGAACGCTAGAATTCGAGTTTCGACACCCCTGGTGGGTAAGAGTACATATAGTCCCTTGCATATCTTTGTGCTTAACTATCTATAGTGTTTTATTTTTGGTTTTTATTACATTTGCTGCAGTTTCTTGTTCGTTGTTGTTTATTTCGTTCATTTCATGTATTTTTCGAATCCCTGTCACCGTATATGTCCACTGTTTTAGACATAGATGCATTATAAAGAGACGGTCAAGCCCACAGTTCGTAGTTAAAAGAACAGTCCAAGAGTTGGCGGTTGGTCCTGTTGAATATCTGCTTTCTGTCTAGTATATCACTATTAAGTTACGGACAGCTAGCGCAGATAAATCTCTTGTAGCTTTGCATTAAATTCAAAACGAATACAGAACCAAAAAACTCCTTTACTTAATTTTTTTTCGTTACCATCTAGAAGTTGCATTTTATTACCAATAAATATTTCAAAGTTTATACATATAAATTTCAGAGGCAATTACCTCCAGCACAGAAAACATTTCACCGACCCAACTTTTCGATCACATTTCTGAATCACACTGACAACATTTCAGTTAACCTAGAATTACTGTTTGTGTTCTTTAAATCACTTTCCACTATATCTTTGTCATTTCGATGAGTTTATTAGGCTAGAAAGATTACATGTTTCATATATTTCAAAATATCAATTGTCGGTCATCATTTTAACTAAACAACTACTTAAATTTTCACAACAACTTGATGTCACTTTTATTAATATTTTGTCTGTCGATTTATATCTCTTTTAGACCACTTTCAAAATGTCAAAATTTCGAATAACTGAAATGTTCCATAAGCTATTTCACTCAGCAGTTATGGTAAAAAATGTACAAAGTCGCCCAAACTTTTTCAAGAAAACATCTCGCATTAGCTACCCAATACTAATCATTTTTAATATTTTTCGAATGACGTTATATATCTTCATCATTAACTTCTGATCACAGTAACCAGCCTATGTACGTAATCATAAAAAATGGCCCTAAATGTTAATACAACTAACTTATAACTTTTTTAACTATAACTAATTCATTAATTCGGTGCATTATTTTAGCAATAATTCGGCCATAATGTACAAAAAACTATGTAGTATACGTACTTCTTCATAAGTATATAAATATTAATTTTTATTAATATGTAATTTGTCATATATGAAGCGTATTCTTGTCATTTTAGATTGTTTGTTTTGAATTTCGCGCAGAGCTACACATTATAACGACTCCACGGCTGTAAGGGCAAGTATGTTTGGTGTGACGGAGATTCGAACTCGCGACTTTCATATTACGAGTCGAGAACTTTAACCACCTGGCCATGGCGGACCGTCACGTTAGATATCATGAGTTATAGATTTAGTTATTCGCAGACATTTCTGGAATTAGTATCTTTTGATAATGTGCTGCCATCTAGTGGTCACTACTTGTCAGCTTTTAAGCAAAAGTACGAGGTAACGATGATCAATACACATAGTATCGACCTCGCTATAGAACAATGTCAAGTCTGCAATTTTGCGACACCAGAAAAAGGATTTCGATATTCATGGTGTGCGAACCACATATAGTTCATTGTCCACCTTTGTTGTTTAACTTCAAACAAGAAAAATATAATATGTTAAGTATTATAATTTCTCTCGGATATGTCTTCGATTTGTTATTTTACGTATTACGATTTCAAACAGCTGGAAATTTTTAACTTAGAAGTTAATTAGTTGTGGATATGTATTAAATTTATGCTACTTTCTTTCTTAACACAAATATATTTTAATATACAAAAAACAGAACGATAAAATTTATGAAAACTTGTTACAAATAGTTATTATAAATAATTATTTATATACGAAACGTTTACACACTCAAAAACAATATTCAAACTTCCATCTGGTCTCGAACTGAATATTCTATTAACGACGATCGAGGCCCACGAAGCACAGATTACTTTTATGTTGATACACAGATATACCGCACTAACTCTGTTCTTGTTTGGCCTAACGCGGGTTACGAGCTTACTTTTCATTGAGTAAAATAGATATTTAATATCCACGTAGAAATTAACGTTCGAAGTTAATTCACTGAAGTTAAACGGTTTTGAATGTTCGAAATCTTTTAACGTTCCTGGTCAAATTATGAAGTTTTCTGGTTAATAAGCGTTGATCACAGTTATAGTTTCCGAGATGTATAATTTATTGAACGTAGCTGACCACCAATATTTGTTTTGTAACAGTTTCTTTTATACTCAATAGACGAGATTCTCCAAAATTCACTTGGTAATAATATTCCAATATATTGTTGATTCTCACACTCGTAATAATATTCCAATATATTGTTGATTCTCACACTCGTAATAATATTCCAATATATTGTTGATTCTCACACTCGGGAATCTTTAGAGAACAGGAGGAACATGCATAATGTGTATTTAACACTATTTGTTACATGCATTAAACTGAAACAAACACAAGTATTAAAATAAATATATAACAGTAAATCCGTTGTAAATATCACAGTATGTGTTTAATGAATAAGGATTTGGAAGATCTACTTGTACGATTCGAAAAATTGCAAAAGATGTATGAGTAAAGATACAACTGATTTACCCAGCTCTTCTATAATATAATGATTTTAATTCGATTTGTTAGCAGTTAATCATAATGTTACACATTGGGTTGTCTGTGCTCTATCCAGCATGGTTACCAAAAACCAGGTTTCTAGACTTGTTGAGCCCGAAGACATACCCTTATGCCACTGGTTATAGGGTACGTTATACGTGTTTAGAAATTAACTCAGTACGTCGAGACAAATTACTTTAACAAGGTTACTTCCCATAAAACCGAAAGCACGCATTAAATATCAATAACTTTCCACTATATTATAACTTGTAATATTACATTTCTACCCTCAGGTATAATATATACGTACACCACTATTTATTACAAGACCACAGGGACCAATATACAAGCATTACCTGCAATATATTAAATATATAATTAATTTCCAATTTATTCTGAAGTCTGTGTAAGAACTTAAGGTCTGATCACACATAAATATTTAAATTCTGCGTCAGTTTGTGTATGGAATGGCACAAACATCTTATTCAACAGTTGAATGGAAAGTATCACTGAAAACTTTTATTTTTTAGTTATTATATGCACTGTTGGCCTCGTTTTCAGTCAGGAGTTTTTTCGACTTGGAGTACACTTTTCTTGCTACATAAAAGCTCTGCTCTGGATTTGAAGCTCGTTAGTGTCTGGATTTGATTAGGATGTGACTTTGAAGCTCATTGGTGCCTGGATTTGATTAGGATTTGGCTTTAAACTCGTTGATGTTCTGAATGTCCTCTTGCGTGACATCTTCCACTTCCATGAATACCATTGAAGGTCCCAGTATTACAAACGTTGCATAGTTCAGTTTTATATCGTTTGCCGATCAGAAACTCGTTAAAAGTATGTGAAACCCACACCGTTCTATTAACCCTGAACCTTCCGCAATTCAAAAGACATTAATGTTGACCCTTATAAGGTAGTTTGCAAGTTCAAGCAAGCTGTTTTATTCTTTTGTTATGAATTTTCTGTCATATAAATAAAACCTCATTTTTCACTTCTTTAATGCTACAAAATAAATGTCCAATGGCGTTTCTCTACGAATTCATTTAACACTTTATGTTATTTTAAAACACTGTTTAGTTTTCTTGTCGGTGTGATTATATCGCATTCCATTGTTGCTATTCATATACAATTTGCGAGGAAACCATTAGACTCAACATAGAAACAACTTTCACAGTAGAAAAAAAGAAGTTATCAAGGTTGTTACACGTTTTATCATTAAAATATAAACATGAATATTTTAAATATTAACTCTCCTTTAATGTTATTATACCTTCCTTAACTGTTTTCATATCAGCATTCATTTTCACAGCATAACTGAAAAATGTTCAGCAAAATACGTTTGATCAAAACAGGAAAACTTTGCAGGTACTTTGTTACAAAGGGTATCCAAATACCAAAAAATTGCAGATTCTTCATTATAAAGGGTATCCAAATACAGTGGCACCTCGGTTCTCGAATTTATTAATCCGTTCCAGAAGGCTGTTAGAAAACCGAATCAATTTTTCCCATAAGAAATACTGAAATTAAATTAATCTGTCACAGACCTCCAAAAATTACGCATCATGGAGCATTTTAAGTAAACTTATTGCCTATTTATACCTGTATAATAATACTTGCATGCATAAAGTCAACCACAAAAACTATAAACACATTCAAAAAACAATAAATGAAAATTTAACTGCACTTTACCTGTGCTGAGGAGATCTGATGGCGTAAGTGAAAGGTGGTGAGGAATGTGGAGAGTAGGAGGGTTATTATTGTTTGGAAAGGGAGTCACCTTCCACAAAAACATCAGGTAACTCTACTTCTGGGGTTCTTTCTCTTTTCTGTCTCTTTGCACCGCTACAACCTGCTTGAGACTCACTGGACCTATTTCTAACTAAAAACTTTTCTAATGAGGTTTGTTTTTGCCTGCGTTTTAAAATGTTTCCGAAGAAAGAACTGGCATTGTCATTGAAAATGTTTATGCTGCGGTTTGCTACAGCTTTATCAGGATAAGTTTTCCACAAAACTTTGTAACTATCCCCATTTTCCACACATTTCCTTGATTAGTGAACTAGGAACGTCCTCCCTTCCCTCCTCCTTATTTAAAGACACTTCCTCAGTTGCCTTCTGTTGCTGTTCCTTCTGAAGGTCTTGGAGTTCTTCCGTGGTGAGCTCAGTGTTGTGGTCTTCCACCAACTCCTCCACATTATTACCACTCATATTCAAGCCCATACACTTGCCTAGTGAGACAATATCCTCGACAGCAGGCTCAGCCTCAAAGCCTTCAATGTGTCTTTCTGATATTGATTCAGTCCGCAATTTTTTCCAAACTGAGTTCATAGTCCTCAAAGACACTTCCATCCAGGCTTTGTGTATGATCCTCAAGCAATGGAGGATATTAAAGTGATTTTTACAAAACTAAGGGTTAACTCTGTCGTTCGGGTCATCAGTCGGGTTATTTCGGTAGTTTGGGTCACGACAGCGTGGTTCGGGAACCGAGATTATGTTCGACAACAAACACATTTTTTTTCTCAAACAATATGTTCGGAAACCGAATTGTTCGAGAAAGGAGTCGTTCGAGAACCGAGGTACCACTGTACTAGAAAATTTTGCAGATACTTTTTTATAAAAGGTACCCAAATACTAGAAAATTTTGCAGATTCTTCGTTATGAAAGGGTATCCAAATATCATAACTGACTTCAGACTTTAATCAGTGCCAAGAAGAAACATAACTAAGAAAAATAGCAATATTTCTTTTGGTTTTACCTTCAGAACAAATAAAGTGAAAACAAACTTTTTCGTATATTATGCATATTTCTAGATAAATACATATGTGTTATAATAACATGCATTTTCTAACACGGACACCTCATATACTGTGACTTAATTGGTTAAATAACATTTAAGAATTAATTTAATTCTATTATTAAAAGTACACTAAAGTGTCCAGGTACAGCTCTTACTTACATACCCTTCCCCCTCTTAGTACAGTGGTAAGCCTATATATTTATAATGTTCAAACTAGAGGTTCGATTCCACTCAGTGGTAGATAGCTATATGCGGCTTTGCTATTTGAAAAAAACGCCCAAACAAACTTATTTATATCCATCTAACGCGAAAATCTTAACCCTCGTGTGTTATAAGATTGTTTGTTTTGAATTTCGCGCAAAGCTACTCGAGAGCTATTTACGCTAGCCGTCCCTAATTTTGCAGGGTAAGACTAGAGGGAAGGCAGCTAGTCATCACAACCCACCTCCAACTCTTGGGCTACTCTTTTACCAACGAAAAGTGGGATTGACCGTCACATAATAATGCCCCCACGGCTGAAAGGGCGAGCACGACCCTCGGATTACGAGTCAAACGCCTGAACACACTTGGCCATGCTGGATCCATGTTATAAGATAATTTAAGCATATCATAAAAAAATAACTCTATTAACTTTTAAACTTTTGAAAATACAGCGGTTTAAAGTACTTTGGTATTATGGCATGACCTACTCCATAAAGTTCAAAACTTACAACCCTAATAATGTCCATGAATATATTTCCTGAAATAAACGCATCAGGTAGCTTTATATAGCTATGCTCAAAACAAATACTCCATTAAATAAATAATTATACAACGCGTGTTTTCTTTACACTTAATTTACTTATCTGTACTAGTTATAACACTTAAAATAATTTTGAATATTGTTATTATTTCATTTCCACATTTATCAAGATTATTTCGCATTGTTAACTTGTATGTGAAGTTAGGACTAAACCAAATTTATTAAGGCAATTGAGTTTGATGAAATATTACTGATTTTGCGGTCAAAACATTGTTGAGATCAAATTACGAATCTTATGAATCAATATACTCTAATTATTATCTTATAAATCAATATATTCTAATTATTATCTTATAAATCAATATATTCTAATTATTATCTTATAAATCAATATATTTTAATTATTATCTTATGAACCAATATATTCTAATTATAATCTTATGAATCAATATATTCTAATTATCATGTGTTTTAGTTTTCCTATATCGTTGATTTATATAATTTACTTTCTTACGTATAATTAACTTTTTTCAGTTGCAAGTAATATTTTGTTCTGATCCATATAGTTAGAGTACGCTTACGAAATATTGCAATCCATCCACAGCGATATAAAACGATTTCATAAAACATTAAACAATGAACAGTAAAAGTTTTAATGTGTAGCAAAAGCATATAAAGTATACAGAGGTTAAATTTCAAGAAATTCTTGAAACGTTAGAACGCCATCTATTGACTATTGAGTAATATTAACTGATTTATGCTTCAAGCTTCGTTTTTGATAAGAAATAATATTAAGAGACACTTTTTCTGGATTAAGGTTAAATTTGAAAAATTTATTATTCATTTAAGTGACGAGAACTATTCTCTTAAATATGAACTGAGATGTCTGCTAGTCGAAACATCGATCAGTAGGATATTAGTCGATAAAAAAATCAGTACCGTAATAACACACTCATAAATAACACAATTCAAGCAATAAATATATTTACAGAATTATAATATAGTTTGAGGTTAGCTTAAACTATCCCCCTTTCGCAATGTTTCCGTTAATTATACTTCATCAGTTCTTTGTTACGGCAGAAAATAGACTCATTTAGATTTGAAATTATTATTTTAGTTTGAGAAAGGTTATGAAAAATCAGACTTGAAGCAAAGAGAATTTATGAATAAATCAACTGATATGACGAACTAATAACGAACATCAGGTGTGTTGAATATCATGATAATGTTTTACAAAACTATCTTGTTGTTTGGCATCCTTCTTTGGTATGCCACTACAAATTTACAATTAAGATATTAAATATCGTGTTTCGTTCTGTGATTTATCAACCAGGATTTAGCCTCCATAAGACGTTTTATCTAAGTGTAATGTAAAGACGTCTACAGTAAATCGTAATTTTGTATCATATTTTTAACTCCAAAGCTGCTTATATTGAATAAAACTCACCTTTCAACCCGTAAAACTTAGGAAATGTTTGTGGTTAAAAAAATTTTTCAGTATTTTAATTGTAGCTGCAGGTAGAATTCCAACATTATTTTCCTTCATTATAGATCTGTTTGTTTAGAATTAAACACAAAGCTACACAATGGGTTAGCGGTGCTCTGACCATCATGGCTATCAAAACCTTGTTTCTAGCCTTATGAGTTCGTAGACATAGTGTTGTACCATTTATAGTTTTTTTCTAATAGGGCAAACTAGTATTTCTTTTGAGAGGATTGTAAATACTTTCGTGTAATTTATTATTGGTAAAAAAAAATAAAGTAACCCACTTGCTATTTTGAAATTATCTCCTGCTCTATGACCTCGCACAAGAATCAACTACATCGTTTACAACTGTTTACAAGTCAAATAACTGTTGTGTAGCTCTAAATACCAACAATAATCGTACACTTGATAAAATACATCAATCTCAGTTTCATAGTAATAATTAATTCTCAACTTTTTAAATCAAAGATACTATGCATGGGAATACAAGAATTGCCAGTGGAGATGTTTGAGTCATTTTGAAAAATTAATAAAAACAAATGTGTAGGTTTTTGTTTTTTTTCGAGAATGTATGTGATTTGTATACATAATTTTGATAACTAGATTATCATGAAGAGATATTTGAAATTTAAAATAACTTACATAACAGACAAAAATGTGATAGCGTGCCTTTTTCAATGTGATATACTCGGCAATTTATTTATGATAGTTGTAAAAAAAACACGCAGTAGCCATAATAGTGATCCATTTCAGTTTGCTTGTTTTGTACTTTTAGTATAAAGTGATCTCTAATTTTGAAGGGTAAGCCAGAAAAAAACAGCTAACCAAGTATCTCTCGCCTACTTCTTAGATACCATTCTGTGACCGAATAATTTGTTTGTTTATTGTTTTGTTTTTCTTAATTTCGCGCAAAGCTACTCGAGGAAGGTCTACACTAGCCATCTCTAATTTATCTGTGTAAGAGTAGAGGGAAGGCAGCTGGTCATCACCACTCACAGCCAACTCTTGGGCTACTCTTTTACCAATAAAAAGTGGAATTGACCGTCATATTTATAACATCTCCACCATTGAAATGGCGAGCATCTTTGGTGCGATCGGGATTCGAACCCGCAACCTTCGGATTACGAATCGAACACCTTAACCCACCTAGTCATACCGTGCCGTGTGACGGAATAATGAAATATGCACACCATTCTACAGTCCTGGGGTGTGGGTTGTATATTCATATTAATGGGACGAGAAACATAAATTATTTGTACCAAATATTCTTAATTTTATGTAAAGCTACTCGAGAGCTATCTGTACTTAGCCGTCTCTGACTCAAGTCGAAGACGTCTTGTCAACGCCAACTGTCGTCAACACTTCGACTACTCTTTACCATCAACAAGTGAAATTAACCCTCACAGTATAACGATCCCACAGTTAGCAAGAATATCTGGTGGCGAGGCTTGAACCCTCGACTCTTAGCTTAAGAGTAAATTACAAGTCGAAAATCTTAGCCATGCCAGATTCTCAGTGCTACAAATATATTTAGTTGTATCATTTTCACTAGAGGGCAACACGTTGTTGTAAAATGAATATGGTTTCTGCTGTGCTCATCGATCCAGCAAAATCTGTAATTATTTAGCCAATAGAAGACGAGAAGATTCAGAGAAATTAGATTTAGTATCGCATTTTAAAACCAGTAAAAATACATTACACAGTTTCTTCTTAATGGAATTATGCACTTTGTAGCCTACAGAACAGCATATCATATGAACTCCAAAATGAGGAAATACAATTATTGGTTACTCTTAAATTTGGGTTTATTATTTTTTAAACCGAATACTTTTGGGTACCCTGCGGAAGTACCTATGATATGTTTAGTGAATGCTTTCTGACAAGCCAAACACATAACAAAATATTTCATATATAAACATGTTAAAATCGAAGTAACAAGAAAGATAATCATAGATGTAAGGATTTTTGTACTGGTGATATCATTTGTTCGTGTTAGTTCCTGTTTATTACATTCTGTCTGCCTAGATATATCTACTGCAAAATAAAATTTTGCAATAGAGTATACAAATAAGGTTAACTCCTTTATCACATCGTTTTGAATATGCTGATGTAATAATAGCGCGTCGCCACGGGTTCTGGTTGTGGTACCACCAATGGCATGTGTTATATACATGTGGCTAGTTCACGAAGAATTCTCAAGTGTCTGGCAGTTAGGACGCTCGACTCGCAATCCACAGATCGCGAAATGATAACCTACCATTATAAATGTTCGTTCTTTCGGCTATGATAACATTATAATATAACGGTCAATCCCAAAACGGTCAAAAGTTATCCAAGAACTTGTAGTTGGCGGAGCTGCTTTCCCACAGGTCTATCTCTTCAGAATTAAGTACATCTATCGTACATAGCCCTGTGCGCGAAATTCAATTAATTCATACAAACGTATGGCAAATACGCTTACTGTTACCGTTAATGTATTAGACAGGTTACTGATTCATAATCTTTAAAGTTTGTAGATTACGTTTAAATTTGTTTTTCAAATTAGAATTATGCGCTACAAATATGTATTTCACGTGCGTAAGAATTAAATAATATCAAATTATCACACTCAATTTAGGAATCGTGGAGAGAAGGGAAATGTTGTTTGCGTGTTAATTTCAAAATGTTTTTATACTTCGCTTTCAAGCTAGTGATTTATTGCATTTTCTCGTGTGGTTCCTAGTGCTAATATAATTCAGGTGTTTTATGTTTGTTTTGGAAAATCGCGCACATCTACACGAGAGCTATCTGTGCTAGCACTTCCTATTTTAAAAGCGTAAGAATAAAGAGAAGGTGGCTATTCATCACCTCCCACCGCCAACTTTTGGACTACTCTTTTACCAACGAATAGTGGGATTGGCTGGTACTTTATAACGCCCTCACGGCTAAAAGAGCAAGAACAGGATGTTTCGTGATTTAAACTGGATATGTTTTCCTTAAATGATGGAACTACTATGTAAAGAAAAGTGAGGGTCTTGTTAAATCCTATAAATGGATTTGAATGTTTTAAGGTAACAGAAATTTATGCTACTGTGGATTCATGCTGCATTATATTCATTGGATCGAATGATATTTAATTGTATTTGTAAGTAAAAATAATCCTTTTACGAGACAAAACCTTTTTCTTATCTATAACGCATCAATCATGTACAAATCTGACATTTCTCACATAGCTTTAGTCTATTTTTTACAACATTTTTTCTCTCTCTCTCCTGTAGTTATTTCCTTCAATGAATTCTTCTGAATTTCACAGTATTCTAAAACTAAAGGATTTCTTTTGGCTATCCGATTTGTATTGAATTGACTGTGAAATGGACCGAAACTACCTATTATAAAAACACTTGTAGAAGTATGTTAGTGACTACCCAATCTATAATAACAAATGTTCCTGTTTTTTTCTCGAGTATGGAAAGAGTGCCGTGAATACCAGTAAATCTAATCGTATTTTCACTTACTTAGTCTCACGTTCTAAATATCGTATCTTATTCAATCTTCAAATGAATTTTTATTTTCAGTTTTTCTTTTTCTTGTATTTTTTTTCGTCTGTTTTATCTCCTAGCACGTGCTTTTAATTCTAACCATCAGATAAGACTTTGAGTAATCTGCTATCTGTCTTCTTCTAACAACACTTATTTCTAGTTTATCTTACTATTTTGATACTAAATGCCAATCTGTATCTTGAATCTTTTACCATTACCATCTTTAACAGTATGTTTTGCATCTCAATCTGCCTTGGAGATGTCTGAGCTAAAGCTGAAAGATACAGTTCCAGCAGTAATACATTCTGTTCCTTTATTTGATGTTTTACTAATATAGTAAAATGAACTGGAAGTACTCGAATTCGTAAAGATATAATTTATAGATAGATGATCAGAAATTAATATCAGTTACTGGTATTAGTGTTAGAAAACATATCAAACTAATTTCATTTACATAAAAAAACAAATTAAAATTTAATATACATTCCTTTCATTCAACTTATTTACACTTATGAATACTCATGCGCAAGAAAATGTTATAATATTTTTAGCGTAATAACTTTTAATAGAAGGTCAGTATCACTGTGATAATAGAGAACCTAATTTCTACCGTCGTTAAGCCCGCAGACAGATCGCTGTGCAAATTGAGGACAGTGGGCGAGATGTGAAAAAAAAATTAAAATATCAAGCACAGTGCAAAAATCATGTAAACAAAACTTTATGTGCACTTTATACACATTGTTAAACAATAAATAAACTAACTACAGAAACATTTGATAAAGTTGATAGAGTAAAAAACATATATAAAACCACAAATTTGTCTCTCTGGCTGACTGGCTAACATTGTTAGAAAGGCATAGCTTCCTCTAGCCTTCACCTTATGCAAAGCCAAATGCACATAACAGAACTACGCTACCTTAGCTAAACGCGTTTTTCTTTGTTTTAGTTACAACCAAGCAATACTCTATAACTATTAGCTATGCAATATTCTATACTATATAGTATATTCTATGATTACAAGCAAGCTTTGTGAGTAGTCACGTAACGATCCGGCCTCATATTACAATAGAGTGCAAGATTGCTTATTCACACACACTAAATGATTAACTTGCAATTAGATTCTACAAAACGTGAATTACCTAGATTCTTTAGACCTATGTTCTAACTTTGAACTAACCATTAAAAGTTTTCAGTTCTACACATTTAACACGAGGGTTCTGTGTTCGACAAAGCAATTCTATCATAGCATGGCCCAGCATGGGTCAAGGCGTTTGATTCCTAATCTGAGGATCGCGAGTTCAAATCCTTGTCACACCAAACACGCTCGCCGTTACAGCCGTGGGAGCGTTATAATGTAAGGGTAAACCCCACTATTCATTGATAAAAGAGTGGCCCAATAGTTGGCAGTGGGTGGTAATAATTAGCTGCCTTCCCTCTAGTCTTACACTGCTAAATTACGGACGGTTAGCACAGATAGTCCTCGAGTAGCTTTGTGCGAAATTCAAAAACAAACAAACTATCATAGCACAATAGGTGATCAAGACGTGAGTTTCCCCTCGGTGAACCCAGCAGATAGCCAAATGCAGCTTCCTATAAGAAAACACAGACACGTGTTTCCTACGTAAAGAAGAACCTTCGTAGTGCTCGAGTGTCCTGAACTGAAAACAAGAATGACAAGTTGAATAATTTATATTTGCAACGTTTTCAAACTGAATGTGATCTACTGACACCCGAAGTTATACTTGAAACAATGCGATTTTTAAAATATGATTTTCGAGGAACCAAAAGGAGAGAAAAGAAGAATACGTTATGTTTATAACCTAGATAAATCTTTGTCCCAGTGAAAAGAGTATTACTGAAAGAAGATTGGTAACATTCTTGTAGCATATATATTTCTCAACAAGTGGGTTTTCTCGACAGCACTGATTATTATTTCATTTCGGCGATTGTACGAGAAGTGTAAATCTTTGTTTTTTTCTCAGTGTATTTATACTTACCTGTTACCATCATGTCCGAACTAGCATACCGTACACCACTATTAACAGTACATGCTCACACGATCATTAAGAAACTAAGAAATTTAAACCAAAGAATTATCAATAGAAGAAATGACATCTATTTCATTCAACAATGTAGAAAGAAGCAACTAACCCCTAATTTTATAAAGGTAAAACTTAAAACAAAATTAATAAATACACAAACATTATCCAAAATTTACGGAAAAAAACTACTTAAACCCATGTTGAACACATAATACAAAAAATTCATGACTTACAAAAACAAAAAAATGAACCTAGACCATCAACTGGCATGCTGCATTAAACCAGAGATTTACGGACTTATACTGTGAAACATAAACCAAATCAATACTAAGAACGACAGAGACAAAAGATCTGCCACAACAAAAAACGAGAAAAACTAAGATGCAAACAACAGAAAAGACACCAAACACGACAAACCGTTGACTAACCTCATAATTAACAGATCCGACCGACAATTAAACAGAGACGAGATACATCTACTTAACAAAGGACTCAACTTCACAATAGCACCTAGGTACATTCCAACCATAGAAATAAAAACATGTTTAGAAGATCTAGCCAGGAGACTTGTGATACTTTCTACAGAAAACAAAAACAAGGAAACAACCAAAAACAACCAACAGAAATAAGACAACTTAGATAATTTTATTGACATTCAACAGCCAAACTTCCCAGATAAAATTAAAAATTTATATTTTCTAGAAACACCTAAAAACAACATCTTAAATGATTTTTTCAAAAGATTTCTCACAAAACCATCAGCATAATTTCACAAAACAGAAATCTAAAAAACAATCTTACAAAAAGAGACATTAATCCCATTAAAAACTTAAAATAAGACAAAAACATAAAAATTCTAAAAGCAGATAAAGGTAACGCTATAATCATAATAAACACAAACGATTACATTCAAAAATGAAGAGCATCCTATAATACAGGAACGAATTTAAACCAATACACACAAATCCAACAAAGACACACGAGACGCAACTAAACAAATTACTACTAAAAATGAAGAAAGCCAACACAATTTCACAAATACTTTATTCCAACCTTCGTAAAACCGACTCACGCACACCACAAAGATATGGCATCCCCAAACCTTATAAACCAGATTGTTCATTATGACAAATAATGTCCACATATGAATCGTTTAATTACAATCTTGGTAAATACATAGCATGGGCATTCTCCAAACATGTAACATCAGCCAGCTCATTCATCAAAGACTCCTTTAATTTCAAGTCTAATCTGAATACACTTAATCATTAAGCCTTGATGGCCAGTTTCCAATCACTGAAGCCTGCAAGATAGACTTAGAACTCCATATCCGAGACCCTATCCCAACTGTAGACATTCCCAGCAACCAATTAGCAACCCTCATAGAATTTACCACGATGAAGACAAACTCCATGTTCAACAACCACAATTATACACAAACAACTGGCCTAATCATGGGCAACCCAGTATCACCAGTTCAAGCCAATATTTTTATAACACAAGTTGAAACACAAGCAATTAACACAGCATTACATCAACCACTATACTGGTACAGATATGTAGATGACACGGTTGCGGAATTCAGATATACAGAACACACACTTAAGTTTTTCAATCACATTAACTCTATACATCCCAACATTAACTTCACATGTGAACAAGAAGAAAGCAATCAAATATCATTTCTTAACCTCAAAATTACAAGAACCGATACACAATTTAAACAGAAATCCACCGAAAAAATAACCCACACTGGACTATAGATTCCTTGGAACTCAGCATATGAAACAAAACAAAAACTCAACATACTAAGAAACCAAATGAACACAGCCATAAAATTCTGCTCACCAGATAAAATTAACGATGAATTAGACAAAATAAAACAATACTTCATCAACATCAATAAGTTTCCTCCACAAACCGTAGAAAACATTATATGCACACACCTAGACAGAGAGCAAAATCAACCAACAAAAGTAAATATATCTCACGAATCAAAAAATCACGAAACCATACACTCCTGCATACCATATATTCCCGACATCAGCAGACAAATAACCTACATTTCGCAAAAACTAGTAACAAAATATGACATTCCAGTTAATACCAAATTTATTCAAAAACCAGGCACAAAACTGAGGTTTATACTATGTAAAAACTACACTGACAAACACCACACAAACATTATTTATAAAATACAATGTGATAACTGTCACGACTTCTATATTGGAGAAACAAGTAGAAAAATGGAAACCAGATTCAAAGAACATAAAAAAGTTACCTTCACACGTTTTCGAACACTGTAAGTCAAATAAACACAACATAACCATAGAAAACAACCAAATACTAAATAAATAAACAAACGCAAAATTAAAGAAGCCTTACTTATACAACAACTTAAACCCAAAATAAACCAATATAAAGGAACGCCTTTATACTTGTATTAAATATATTAAAATAAATAATATAAAATTATATATTCAAACGTCTAACACCGCCCTCAACATTCCGACACTCAGTTACACAAACCCTTCCAAACATGTGGTCAGCTTCTGGTCAGTTACCTTTTCCTTTCTTTGTGAACCTGACGATGACCGAAGAAGGTCGAAACATTGTTCGCTCTTTTACGTAAAATATTGTCTCAACCCAAAAGAGCCGTTTTTGCATATATATATATATATATATCTACAAGTGAGTTTTCTCGACATCACTGAAAAATGGTAACGTTAGAAAATGTAATGCTGAAATTACAAAACACGTCTTAGCCGTTAATCCACCTAAAGAAAGGGTTACCACTCCAGTTAGATGGAAGAATAACTTTAGCGAAGATGTTGTTAGAACCCAAGAAATGTCAAGAGATAGCTTTAAGAAGAGTTATGAAAAAGATAGGGCTAGAATATAATCATTCTCAAAACGTAGTATCAAAACAAAACTATGAGACATGTGTAAAAAAATTAAATAAAATATTACCAAGTAGGAATGAAAGCATTAAAAGTAAGGATACAAAATAGCAATGGGTGGGTAACAAAACAACACTTGGTGGTTTTTGACACAGTGCAACCTCAGAGAGTGTGTGGACATCGTTCCGCCCATTCCTACTTCGTGTTTTACTTTGAACTTTGATCCAATTGAAGACTTGAATTGCGATTTATCAGTAACTAATAATTTCTAAATACTCAAACAAATTTCAAGTCTTGCTGCATATATTTTTTTTTACCGTTTTTTCGCGATACTTCTTAAATTTTTGTCATGAATGCGTATGTATTCAACAGAAAATTATGAGATTAAAAGGAGATTTACTTAAATCTAATTCATTTTCAATAATTCTCTTATATTACATTTTTTTTTCTATAATTCATTAAGGGTAAACTCAGTGAAGTAATTCCTATAAGGCTGGTCGAATCTAAAACCAATGAGTTGTACTTCTTTCACTTTTCATCAAAGTTAAAATGTGAAAACCATAAAATTAATCAAATATATTTTATTCCAGGGTCAGAAATGATTTGTTCTAACATGGTATTAAATATTTCACAAAAGACAGCATTGAGCTTATATCTCCAGACCATATAAAAATAATGCATTTGATTTGTAAGGACAATTTTTCACAGTTTGTACAAAAATAAAATGTGTTAATTATTTAAGGTACGTTTTGAACAAAAGCAAAATAAATTAATGATTGTATAGTGAAATGAAAAAAGACTAAATCATTTAATACACAGTATTCTTTTTAGCGGAAAGGTTTAGTAAGAGCAGAATCCACTTAACCAATGGCCCGAAAAGTAAGATAACACTTTGCTTAACTCATGGTCTGAGAAGTAAGAGAGATCTCTGCTTAATCCATGACCTAAGAAGAGCGTAACTGGAAACAGAATGTAGAAAGCTTAAAATTTTTTTAGTTGTACTTTAATCTGAAGAAAAAGAAGGGATGAAAGGTTTGTGTTTCCCTGGTAATTGTTATAATTACAATACCATGAACTATAAAATATATAAACTTATTATAAATTCTCATAATTGTTTCATCTACTAACTCCTGTAACGGATCGACAAGAAAGTATTATAAAGAGAAAAACGATCCATTGAAAACTGAATATCCTTTTAGATATGTGAAATTTACTTTTCGAACGTTAGTTTCCAAAAAATACTCCCCTTCTCCACACCGGTGGCTCATACTTAAGTTTGAAAGATTATAACACAAACCACTAGGTTTCGATACCTGCAGTGAGTACAAAACACAGTTCATCGTGCTTGATAACAAACAAACAACAACTCCAATACACTTGTCCAATTAGGCACTTTGACTTTATTAATAAATTTATGTCTCATTATTTGGATTTTCAACAAAATATTGTAAAGTGTATTGATACTGTAGCTCTTTCTACAAACAGAATGACGAAAAACAACAACTAATAAATCATGTCATGCTCTGTTGTAAACTTCAGAGTACGTAAATTTTCTTGCAATGAATGGCATGCATTATTTTCACCGACGTCACAACAGTACAAATTGCAACGTTAAGCTTACCTTGTGTGACATCATTTTAGTGTATACTGGCTGATAGACAGCACACTATTGTATTATGGTGCGAGTAATTAAAAGAAAATACTAAACACATACATATACAATGAATTATTAATACAATTTTTATGCAAAATACCACGAGACTGATTTACGTGGACAATAAATTAATTTCATAAATTAGAATATTTTTAGCTGATACTTAGTGTCGTTATATAAATTATAGAACTACTACGAAAGAAATTGTTATACTTATATTTTTTTAACTATAACATTTCAACCCAAAATGTCAAAGCTGTTACCACTACATCTTTAACATCGTAAAAATGCTTTTTCATTATGACTGCTATGAGCAATGAAGCCTATAAAAATTTCACTTAGCACACTTGAGTTAATTCAATACACGACTCTATCATGTGAAATCAATTTAACAAATCAAACGAGTATATTTTTATATGTAACTCATAATCTATGAATAAATAAAACATCTTGCAAATTTGCCCTGAAGAACAATGGTCCACTTTTCGAAAGTGCTCGGGTTGCAGGATTTTTATCCATTTCTTCCGAGAATTCTTAAACCCCTGCGTGTTTTTTTAACATAATGGGCCCGGCATGGCCAAGCGTATTAAGACGTGCGTCTCGTGATCTGAGGGTCGCGAGTTTTCGCCCGAGTCGCGCTGAACATGCTCGCCCCCCTAGTCGTGAGGGCGTTATATTGTTACCGTCAATCCCACTATTCGTTGGTAAAAGACTAGCCCAAGAGTTGGCGGTGGGTGGAGATGACTAGCTGCCTTCCCTCTAGTCTTACACTGCTAGATTATGGACGGCTAGCACAAATAGCCCTCGAGTAGCTTTGTGCGAAATCCAAAAACAAACAAAACAAAAATTTAACATAATGAATAAATAAAATATCTTATTGATAAATAAAAATTTAATAGCCAGGTTATTTGTATCATCAATTTAAGTAATACAATTTTAGTCGTACACACTCAGTTGTTAATATAATAAATATTCATGTTGTTTGTAAAAGAAAAAATTGAAAAATTATTAGGCGCGAAATGTATAAAATCTACACTTTTGTAATAAAGAAATGATAAAACAGTTGTAATATAAATCACTAGATGACGCCCCTACCATACCCTGAGTAAAATAGTATTTTCTAGCAGTATATACATATTATAAATATTGGTTTGTTGTTAAAATGCAAATTTATGCAACAAGCTATCCGTGTTCTGTCTACCTCAGGTGTCAAAACACAATATTTAAGCATTACAAGCATTCAGACTTATCTTTTTAGTGCAAAGCCACATGAATATTTTGCATGCACTTTGTTCAGCGCGAAAAATACATCCTTGAATTCAAGCATTAAGTCAAGAACTCTATAAATTGGTAAATATAAAATAGTATGTTCTGTAACATAACACGATAAAGGAATACACTATAAAAATACTCACTATCCTAGTGTTCTCTCTAATGTCAATGACTTTATTTTGATTAATTATCAAACTAACTGCTAATTTTCACATTTCTCTCCCAATCCACAGCAGTTGAAAGAACTTACCCGAATAAACCATTTTAACATTTCAGTGTAAATTTATTAGAGCTTTCATTTATGTGCGAACTTGTTTGAGTCCGAACAAAACAGAAATAACTAATTTAAATAAGAAATAACTGAAATTCGGTACAAAGAAATAGTTAGTTTCTGGTATTTGTTTAACCCTTATATGTTTGAAAAACGTTTCTGTAAAACATGACCACGATTTATTTCAAAGTTACCTTTTTAATTTTTAATAATTGATATTTTTCAGCCGATGAGATACATTATGCGAAACATGGACAATAGATCAAACCCCCCTTTAAGTTCAGTTATAACTAACCCCAGATGACCAAATGAAGTGCAATATGTTTGGAGCATCCAACATCTCTTAACCTAAAATTGGGTTTAACTGTTTTTGTTAAAACGCTACACAACTGAAAATGAAGTGCGTATTCAGTGATATATGAACCTTGGACCTTTCGATCAGTACGATAAGCGCTAAGGCCACACTCCGTCCATCATATAAAACATCAGAAGTATTTCTTAAGTGACTACTCGAATTATCTAGGATGAAGTTTCGATTTAACGGATTTTTATAGTATGGTTTGAGTGTCTCAATTTAATATCCTTGAAAGTTACTACATAAATATAGAAACTAAAGTTACATTTCTACTAAAATCCATCGGTCTGATTCCTCTTCATTTTTGTGATTTTCTTGAATGACCGTTATTGAATTATACGGCAATTCATTTATTTCTAAAACTAGCTGAACGGAACATTTATAAATATATGATTACTTAAAGGCTATCTCAGGACATGAAAAGTTGTTTTCTTTATATGTAACTGTAAAACACACCCATAAAAGCTGCAAAATACAAAATGTAAAACTGTATCTCCACATCGACCCGACAAACTTTCATGCCAGATTCGGTGAAGAATCATCAATAGGAGGCAAATTAGAGACAAAATAAAACACGTGAAAACGCTAATAAAAACAGCAAAACACAAAATGCAAAACTCAAAATTTGTATGCACTCCTGCATGAATCCATTGAACCTGCATACCAAGTTTGATGAAGATCCGTTCACATTCTGCAAAGTAGTTACGTGTAGATACAACAGACTGTTCTGTTATATTAACCTAGATGCAAAATAATATTTCAAAGGACATACTTAATATCTTTTGCACAATAACATATCTTTAGAAGCCTATCGCTACGAACAAACTATTTTATTCTAGTCCGTATTTTATGTTAGTTATGAATTAAATATCAAAAATACGGAAAGAATAAAACTCTAATTCACACAAAGATAACAGAAATATTTTTCTGCCATGAGTGAAGTATTGACGCTAATAAAATCTTTCATATATTTTACTAATTACTGAGGCTCGGCATGGCCAAGTGGTTAGGATGATTGATATGTAATGTGAGGTTTGCAAGTTCGATTCACCGTCACACCAAACATACTCACCCTTCCGGCAGTGGAAGCTTTATGAGGTGACTGTCAATCCCACTATTTGTTTTCAAAAGAGTACCGCAAGAGAAGGCGGAGGGTGGTATGACTAGCTACTTTCCCTCTAGTCTTACACTGCTAAAGTATGAGCGGTTAGCGCAAATATTCCTTGTGTAGCTTTGTGAGAAATTCAAAAACAAATACTAATTATTGTTAGGTGGAATGGAAAAATCGGAGCTAAATTCTAATACTATTCGGGTTTCTTATTGAAATTGATAGCTTGCTACAAAATTCGTTAGGCATTTGTAGAGTGTAATTATTACTAGAAAACACAAAGATTCTGAGTGATGATGCTAGTCTGTATCAAATTCTAAATTTTAATTTAGTAACAAAAACTACTGTTTATTTATACAAATCATTACCGCTAGGTAGCGCTAGTGTTTATAAAATAAAATTTGTTATATATGCCAACTATTACTAACACGTAGTGCTAGTGTTTGTTAAAAGATATTTAGAACTTTAAAGCTTTAACGAAATTCAACATTTCCCACTGATATGTGTAGCATGTTTTTACCTGGTAATTAACAGGTAAGATTCTTATGTTATCAATAAATATTACAAAACAACATACAGACCAGAGTCTGCTGTGAATCCGATTAGCAATACATTATCCCAATACTTGATATCCGTATCACACAACTCAGTATGTACTAATCAGCGTTACGTCTCTTATTCTGTAGTTTATCACTAATTCTTCAGTATTAGTAAAAATATGTTTTTAATTACGTAATAAGATAATCGAATTTTCATACTGTGCTAGTGTGTTGTTGCCAACACTACTTTGATGATTCTAAAAATGATTTGAAATTCATCTTCTAAAACGAAACATTTCGAGCAGAAACAATATTGTAAAATATAATTAGTCTAAGGACTTCTTTCATATCTCGTATAACGATTTAATATAAATCATAAATGTCTAAATTAACCGCAAAAGACAAAAAAAGGCAATTCTTTGAGAGCGTGTTACTCGATCAACTAATGTGGATTTAATGATGGAATGTTTCAGTTCACTTGATGAAAATAACAGATACTTTTCATGGGTGAAATAATTAAAGTGCAATTAATTTTGAAAAGGAAGAATCATTAAAAGGAAAATGATCTTTGGTGGTAAATTGGTTTTCTTATTTATTCTTAAGTTCATAAAACAGAAACCAATTTTCAAAAACAATTACGAAACTGGAATGTGTGTGTATATATATATATACCCTCAGATTACGAGTCGCACGCCTTAACACGCTTGGTCTTGCCGGGCCCATTTCTTCTAGGTCTATTAAATTAATTATTAACTATTAAATTAAGGACGGCTAGCGCAGATAGCCCTCGTGTAGCTTTACGCGAGATAAAACAAACAAACGTGAAGTAAAAAGTATATTTAAACCAATGGTCAAGTGTTGATTAATATAAAATTCGTATTTATATGGAACAGGTGCTATCATTTGGTAAGCTTTATTTGGGCAATTTAAGTCATTGATTCAGCTTAGTCTGCATTTTTAAAATGTACATTCATTCTTCAAACATCACTTAACTTATTAATATTTTAACTGATTGTGAGAAAGACATTCCACCACGCATTCTCTTGATGACTTTACATTTAGTTGATTACGTTGGTTTGAATATGCAGATCCTTAATGTGGTATTAAAAATGCAGTGTAACTGGATAACATCGTTAGGAAAAATCAAATATCTTGAAAGCAACAAAAATAAAATTTTTCTATAGTTTAGAGATCAGTTATTTTTAAATGCAACACCACGACTGATAGATGTACACCACTATACTTCATTTATACTGTTCTGTGTTTTCAAATTCATTAACAAATATTCTAAATCATGAACAAACAACAACAGTATAATTGTTGTTTTTTTCAAAATGCTAAATCAATGTATGCAAGTAAGCATTAGTATACAGTATATGTGAAGTTCATTACATTATAACGTACGATAAGATATAATAGGCAGAATTTTCTTATGCAGTTTTGGTTCTATGTTCAATGGTCATTTGACTTATGCAACTTAGCTTAGTTTTTGTTTTATCTATAATTTTAAAAGTTCATATTTAAATGTAATGAGCTACCATACAAAATCAAGCAACAATAAAAGTAATAATATTTTATTAAAATTACGCAGAATGGAGACAGTGAAAATACACCATTAAAGATAGCAGTAACTAGTAGTGACATCTATTATCGTATAGAAAATATTCTGACATCACTTTGGTTGGTTACATTGCTGACTACATGAAGAGTCATTTAGGTTTTAGAAAGGCTGTAATGTTTTAAAAATAATAAAAAAAGAAAGTAAACACGGAGCTAATCCTATAAAATAAGTGGTTTAGACTTATTCACACTAGACTTACTGTCATCAAACCACTTTTTTCTTTCTAACAAGGGTAATAGAGCGTCTCCATTTCGTAATATACAGTTCAAAGAAAACATTATTCTGAAAGACTAGAAAAGTTTAAATGCATGAATGTGCACTAAAGCCTGAAACCTTAATTTCTTTTAAATGTCACGCTAAAATTTTAAAATGCTTACCAGGCCATTATTTAAAATAATCTGTTACTTATCAAAACATTTTCTTGTTTTTATCTTCTTTCTATTCACTTAAAGTAATTTAATTTACAAACTTACACTCTAATATGTTTATCGTGGCATCTATATTCAACAAAGAGTGATATACGTTGTTTTTATCCCCCACCATATCGTAAAATAATTAATTTTCTTAAACGTTTTACTACTTACCCTAAAGTAATACCTATATTTGCATTCTAAAGAAGGGTCATACAGGTATTAATACTTTAATTTAAATAAACTACAGAACAACGCTTCAACGTTTTAGATCATCTTCTGTAACTTATTTTGATTAAAATTTTAATACCCTTAAAAGTCGTCTTTTGAATACATTTTTACTTCAAGTGGCTTTTTAATCATTTTGATTCATGTATTTTTTTATCAGAGCAATTTCTAACTTTACTTTTAATGTATTTTTGTTCGTAGAAGTTGTTGTTGTTTTGAATTAAGCACAAAGCTACACCAATAGCCTATCTATGCTCTGCTTACCACGAGTATCGAAACCCGTTTTTTAGCGTTGGAAGTCCGCAGACATACCGCTGTGCCACTAAGGGGTTTCTGCGCGTATCTTTGATCAGATATTTATCGGAAGTCCTCTTTTCTGGGACTTCGGTATTTGCTAAAGTATTTTTATATGTCCTTATCCTCTATCTCTATTCATTAACCAAACAAAAAGACATACATGTTCGATTATACACATTACCTATTACATATTAAGAACAAAGACATGGGTGTTGTGTGGTTTAAACACCTTAATACAAACGTGAGCTTTCAATCTTGTCAGAAGGAGATAATTCAGATATTTTAATTTAAATGTGCACTGTATATCATGGCTTTTCTAACTGTAACTTTAGCTATCGCATGTTAAGAGGTTGTTATTAGTATATGAATTTTAGAGTAAAACTTAATTCAGAAAACAGTAAAGTATTTCTAAGTATTCCATAAATCCGACGCTCTATTCAAGTAGAGACTATGTTACCCCAGCTACAAGAATGAAATGAAAAAAAAAATTAAGGTCAGTATCCAAATATCAAAGTTTTAAGTGTATGTTCTACTAGATTAAAAACTACTGAAATCAAAACAGCTGCGTAAGGTTTATTTGTTTGTTTGTTTTTATTTCGTGGAAAGCTATACGAGGGTTATCTTTGCTAGCCGTCCTTGAGTTAGCAGTGTAAGACTAGAGGGAAGGAAGCTAGTCATTTCCATTCACCGCCAAATCTTGGACTACTCTTTGACCAACGAATGGTTGGATTGACCGTCAAACTATAATGCCCTCATGAGTGAAAGAGCGAGCATGTTTGATGTGACAGTAATTCGAGCCATCGACCCTCAAAGTACGACTCGAGCGCCCTAATCACGTGGCCATGCCGGGCCAGCTTCTTATTTATTTAGAATTAAGCACAAAGCTACACTATGGGCTATTTGTGATCTGCCCACCATGGGTATCGAAATCCGGTTTCTAGAAGTGCGAGTCCAAAGACATACCCCTGTGCCACTGGGGATACCCGCTCTTTAAGAAAAGCTAATATCCCATGCAACAGCAGACGTAATTTTGACGTATCAGGATACAACAAAAAACAAAAGAAGGTGTTGTAAACCTAAAAAAAATACTGATAGCTTTTTTAAATCAAAACTTTGAGTGGTCTAAAACAAGCCCGATTAACTCTGAAACTTAGCGTCACCCAGATAACTCTAAATACGATTTTATATAAAATGCTGTCGCGTATTATATATATATATATATATATATATCCTTATTCGAATACCACCTCGAAATAGTTGAAGATAAAATATTTCAGTGTCCCCAATAACACGTGATATTCCATTACACTTGCTATCTATAATGAGTACATTTCAAAAGATTGTGAGTAAACACTCATTGTAAATTAATTACAGATTTCTACACATTTTATTGAAACGAAACATGGTTCACAAAATGACAAAAAAAAATTAGCAAAAAAAACTAAATATTGGGAAAATTATCCTATTTCTTATTTTAAATAAATATATATAGTTAATGTGAATAAATGTGTATAACAATAAGTATATATACAACCAAAAATAAGCCGAAATACAAATAAATTAAAAAAACAAAAAATGTTGCACTTATAACTTGTTCACATGTTTGAATGTGGTAGGGGAATAGGTTATTTAGCCACCAGTAATAAATACTGCAATAATAGATACAAATTAAATCAAGGTGTATTTTAATTTTTTATTTAAGACGAAATCAATTTTTTTTAAAGTAATGTATGTTATAAATTAATATTTTCAAACAAACGAATGTGTTGCGAACAATGGAGACCATGAGTTTTATTGTCTTCAAAATACAAATTTAGCAGGAAGAATAGTTAAACTTTTGGTGGCACAAAACAGTATCAATAACAATCAGAAATCAAACATTTCATGCTATATTTCAACTTTTTAAGGTATTTTCAGACTGTTATAAGCCTTCCTGTTTTTGTACCTTTCCTATTTTTGTAGCTTCACTTTGCACGAGTGGATCAGGTTCTTTGCAATAACAAAATGCCGGATTGTTTATACAACGCAATTTTCCAAAGAAATGAACAAAGACGTTTACTCTTTTAACTAAGTCACCTAGAAATAACGTCATGACGAGCACGCGATGAACACAGAACGTTTGGAATAAATTTCTGGTTCCACTCGCGTCTTCTGTTGCTGAAACTAGTTTAAAAATACTAAATGAATCATATATGAATTATTCAGTTTATTCTTACATTTAAAAAGCAAGCAAAGTGGAAATACTTCAACTGACAGCGAAACATTACAAGGTACCAAGTTACTATATTATGTGTATATGCGTTACAGCCACAAATATTCAAGTACAAGCCAATGACTGTGGCATTAATATGACACGATCCAAGGGTGCAATAGCAGCAAGAACGCGCTTTTACTTCTGGAAAATTTCCAGTTTTAGCTGTTGACATAATTGGCTAATTGCCTTTATTAGATTATGTGTATGCAGTGTACAGATTTTAATGCTAGCTCAATAGACAGTTTAGCTTTCTTTTGTTCTTTTAACTGTATACGTACATGTTTGTGATCGTCACTCGACAAAAAACATAAAATTGTGCACGTGACGTCCTTGACAGGAATGATAAACATGCTCGCCCTCCCAGCCGCGGGGCCGTTATAATGTTCAATCCCACTATTCCTTGGTAAAAGAGTAGCCCAAGAGTTGGCGGTGGGTGGTGATGACTAGCTGCCTTCCCTCTAGTCTTACACTGCTAAATTAAGGACGGCTAGCACAGATAGCACTCGAGTAGCTTTGTGCGAAATTCCAAAAACAAACAAGCTTTGTGCGAAATTCCCAAACAAAAAAACAAACAAATAGTCCTCCACTGGGACCGCGGTAAGTCTACGGATTTGCAACGCTAAAAATCATGGCTTCAATTCCTCTCGGTGGACAAAGCAGATAGCCCAAAGTGGCTTTTCTATAGGAAAAACTCACACACACACCCTTCAGGGTTATAATTTTTTATTTGCGTTTCAAACAAATATCTTTTCGTTTTCAGTGTTTGAAACACAATATTGTGAGTCTGAACGTTTCTTCAGAAACCTTTGCTCCCCCCCTAGTGACACAACGGTATGTCTGAGGAGTTACAACACTGCAATCCGAGTTTCGATGCCCGTTGTGGGCAGAGCACAGATAGTTCATTATGAATCTTTGTGCTTAATTACAAAAAAACAAAGCTTTATCGTAGCAATGTTGTTCTTTTTTAAAGGCAAAAAAAATAGACAAAAAGTAAAACTTTTCTTATGAATATTTAAAATGCGTGAAATCTGAATTCATTCTAATTTTTAACAAATCTGAATTATATTAGGACTAAAAGATATCATTGTTTCTTTTTGTTGTTGCTATTTCACACTTAGTTCTAAACCGTAGAGTCAAATATTGTTGTTGTGTGAGTAAAATATAAGAAATTCCAAGTCACACAAGTCAGATAAAGAACAACATAAACTATAGAAAATTACAAAAAAATAAAAATATCTACCAGAAAGAGCCTTTGATCATTGGTTATCATGTTGAATTTGAGCTTGAAATCAAACGTGAAGCCCAAATTATGAACCAAAAAACACTTATGCAAAAGTTGTGAAACGGTTACAAAATGTTAGTACATGTAATATCTATACTTATTTCCTCGTACTGTCTCTTACATCTGTGGTCAAATAAATTAACTGATCGCTTCGTCACGTCTAACTGTTGCTTTAAACACTGTTGGCCAAAATCTTAAGGCCAATGAACATAAAGAAAAAACATGCATTTTGTATTGTTAAACTCAACCACTTATTCGAGTAGAACTTCGAAAGATGAAAATAAGAAAAGGAAAAATAAAAAACGTTTTTAGCATTTAATAGAGAAAATGCAAACACTATGAAATTAGCCTTAACACAAGCTGGTCAAAAGTTTAAGACTATACCAAAAAAAATCCTAAACAGGGTAGGAAACGCCCAACAAGAGGTCTCAGTAGTGAGTTGCACGGCCATCATTGCGAATAACTTCGCTTTCGCATTGTCGATATAAGCGTTTGCAGAATACTGGCTAAAATGTTACTCCAAGTGGTGAAGATGGCTTCACGAAAATGATGCACTGTTTGGAATTGACGTCCATTTCTATAGATTTCCCTTGCCTTCCATCCCCAAACATTTTTAATGGAATTCAGTTTTCGCGAGCACACCGGATAGTCCAAAAGAATCACGTCATTCGCCATGAAAAAGTCCTTTGTCCTGGGGACATTATGGATTGCAGCGTGTCCTGCTGACAGGACAACACATCAAAACACATCATTTCCACACAAGCGAGAGGCTTCAGTAAATATGGATACTCTCTCCAATATACCAATATAGCCAGCCGCTGTTTGACGCCCCTGTATAACCTGAAGCTCCATTGTTCAATGGAAGGAGAAAACACCCCAAATCATGATGGAACTTCCTCCGCTGTATCGTGTAGCAAATGTCTCCGGTGAGATATCCTTATCGTGCCAATAACGTCGGAAGTCATCTGAACCATCCAGATTAAATTTTTTATCATCAGAGAACAAAACTTTTTCTACGTCCCATGATTGGTGCTTTTCAGCAAAGTTTAGCCGAGATGTTTGGTGGTGTGGAAGGAGGCGTGGCCTTTAAAGACGTTTACGGTTTTCAAGGCCTTTCTCTTGCAGATGTCGTCTTACTGTTCTTGAGCTGCATTCTACGTCCGTAAGGGCCTTAATCTGGTTCGACGATCGGTTGGTGCCTCGCCGGACAAGCAGTCGAATTCTCCTGCTCAACGATGGCAAATTTTTCTTGACCCAACCACTTGAAATTCTCGTTCCGTATCCCTCACGGTCTTTTGAGAAATTCTCAACAGCAGTTTCACTACGCTCAATCTCACCAGCGATGGCACGTTGAGAGAGACCTTGCTTTTATAGCTCGACAGTTCTGCCACGTTCAAACTCTGTCAACTTATTAGCCTTTGCCATGTTTTTACCTAATGTAACATAGATGTTGACAACGCTAATGCCTGAACATAAATGACTAAATTTCGTTACATGTTTACCCATTAACGCTTCATTTCAGTGTGGTCTTAAACTTTTGACCAGCTAGTATTTAAGCTAATTTCACAGTGTTCACATTTTCCTTATTAAATGCTAAAAAAGTTTTTTATTTTTATTTTCCTTTTTATTATTTTCATCTTTCGAAGCTCGACTCAAATAAGTGGTTAAGTCTAACAACGCAAAATGCTTATTTATTTCTTTATGCTCATTGGCCTCGAGATTTTGGCCAGCAGTGTATTTCATACCTTCGTAGAGTACGAACTATTTTCTCAGTGAATCCTTATTAATGTAAAAATGGCCGAGCGCGTTAAGGCGTGCACTCGTAATCCGAGGGTCGCGGGTTCGCGCCCGCGTCGCGCTAAACATGCTCACCCTCCCAGCCGTGGGGGTGTATAATGTGACGGTCAATCCCACTATTCGTTGGTAAAAGAGCAGCCCAATAGTTGGCGGTGGGTGGTGATGACTAGCTGCCTTACCTCTAGTCTTACACTGCTAAATTAGGGACGGCTAGCACAGATAGCCCTCGAGTAGCTTTGTGCGAAATTCCAAAAAACAAACAATTAATGTAAAAAAAACAACCTACTAAAACCTTAATAGTAAGACGTTCTGGTACGTTTTGTTTGAAATTACTTTGTGTGGATGACATGTATTCTATTTACCCACCATAATTAATACAATAATTTACTTCTCTAGCCACAAAACAATTCTAAAATATAAGATATATAGAATTATTTAAATTTAAAGGATAAAACTTAAAGCTACTGATTCATCTAGATTTAGTGTTTTTATCTGTTTTTTTTCATAAACAATTTAATATAATAGTAAAATGTATTTGAAAAAGAAGTTTACCTAATATTTTAAACTGAAAACAAATACGTTGACAAGTGAATTTGTTGGCTATCAGTCACTTCAGTTGCTCACTTTTCCATTAAGGCACCATTACAAATACAAATTCCTTGACAGATTAAACTACTTTTAACACTGTAAAAAATTTATTTTCGACATTTACCTCTGTTTTTGTTTTCTAACATTAAACATCTTTCCAAGTAACATGGATATTCTGCCTTAAATGTACCTTCATAGTCAAATCATTTAGAAGTCCAGTCTGCGTAACGTACAAGCATATTAAAAAATAAATGTTCGCCTGCTTAACTGAGACGTTTTTAAGTGATGTCTTATAAACATTTTTGTTTCTATTTGTTGAATTTATTTCTCAAAATAACTCATAATAAAGCATTTTAGCAATCATTAAAGAATGAAAACAACATGAAAATGTAGTTGTGATATAATTAGAATCAAAATAAAATCTTAAATAAGAACAGAAATTATTCTTCTGTCATCTGAATATCAGTTAGGTGTTGCATCACTTTTTTCTCGTGAGCACATTTCACGTGGTTCACTTGTTATTTTTATCCACTTCTCATCGTGAGAATAAAGAAGGTATTGAACTTTGATTAAAAAATACTTTAAGTTGTTTTGAATAGGTTTGTATAAAGTCATGTAGGCCAGTATAAAATCACCTTCCACAACTAATTAGGTAAGAAGGAAAAGTATCACGCTTTACCGATACAGAAACAAAAGCGAAAACAGTGCGTTTGAAGATGTCGCGAGCGTTCTAGTCCTGAAGCCAATTAGGTGTTCGATGTGTTGTCGTGTCGTTGATTTCGCTTCTCATTCTATTTCCTTACAATTAGTTTCATTTTCTGATTCTTGACAAACAATTTAGTAAGAGCGTGAAGTGAAAACAAAAATTTATCCTGTAAATCATTATGGTTACATCGTAATAATGTGTGAAATATACCATAATATTGAAGAAGGAAACAACCTTGAAACAAACAAGAATGTACAATTACGTATTTACTCATTTCTTAATGTTTGATTTATAATGTGTGTAAAAAAAATATTTCTTTTATGGTTATTTAATCTTCATAGCTGTAACTTTAGTAATTAATAATAATAATACAAACTACAACGTGATGTTTTGCGTATTAACTGGCTAATTGTATAATCAGTTTAATGTTTACGATAAGCTAAACTAAAAATAAAAAATTGACCACTTTGCAAAATTCATATTTGAATTGTATCGTGTTTATGCTGGAAAATAACGAATTAAGATATATAGACTATAGACCTGGTTCTAAATATTATTTTGCTTACATTTAAAAACAGTATAACTAAACAAACTGTACTCTTATCACACTCTCATGATTTGTGCTCTTGGGTGCACTTAATAATAACAATAGACTTGAACCAAGCATTCACTTCTTGAAATTTAAGGCTAGAGCGAACTCACCCAATAAAACTTTGTTTATACGTAATAACACTGTTACAGCTAAACAATACCTGGTAATGTTATAGTGAAATAACAGGATTAGGTCTTTTATATTTTTAACACACTTTTGTCTGGCCCCTTAGGAATTTTCGTAGACTGTGTGTATAATAATATTATTCCAACCATACGATGTTTGTCATATAAACTGCCAACGATGAGTTTCGCTCATTTTCAAGGTCATCACACCTGTAGTATTAAAACATACAATAGGTTTAATATTAATATTTAGTGACAAGAATAATTCATTGTAATCACCCTTCGCTACCTTGAAAAAAGCATTCACACCGTAGCCACTGTTACTTCAACAAATAACTCATAAATAGTGTTACGTTCTCAATTGTGTTTCTTATGTTCCAACTGGGTTGACGAGCTCTAAGCTGAGAAAAAACATCATCGGCAAGATAACATTGGTAAAATATTTATAATATACACAACTAGAAATATAATTATGTCACCTGAATACTAAACTAGAACAGAGACTAATACATATGTGTGTATATATATATAACATAACCATAAACACATACAAATGTATTTATACACAACAGTAACGGTGCCTTTGAAGAATCACTATATTTTGAATTACTTCAACATTCTAGAATGAAATCAAGCAAAATTTGCCGAGTGTGGTTACCTGATATTAATAAATATACTCGTAATTGTGAACTTTCGCACTAACTCCTTCAATAAACACCATAATTGCGTTACGTCTGGTACTAACGCTCTCGAAAAGATATTAAGGGAAAACTAGGAAAAGTAAACTGGAACAAAACTTACTTTTCTTTTTACTTAGTTCCAAGTGAATGGCTGGGACAAGTCTACAAGCTCACCGGCTAGGAACTGTCGACGCCTTTAACAAGTCAGAGCAAAGGAAGATTCCTCTTTCTGTTGCTTACTCTCTTTACACGACAGGAATTGCTTTTGTTTGGCGTTTCGATGCATGTCAGTCGGTTACTTTGGGCTAGGACATCCATGACACGAGCAAATTAATTCGCCTCTCTTTCTCTCTGTGACTAAAAGATGGACGTAAAGAGGGTATTTAAGAGTAGAATAGTGCATGGGTTAGTATCAAAAATTTCTGTACAGTGTAAACAGACACACTTGCGAGATAGCATTTCTTCTGTCCAAACACGTTAAAAAAACAAACACGAAAATAATATAGAGAGTCATAACATCGTTTAGATATTTTATCAGAATGTATTTATCAAGGGCCGTTGGGGTAAGTCTGCACTTGTCATTTTGATGATCCAGTGATATGCATTATATATTTATTGTGTATGAAATTAAACTAGCAGTTTGATGTCCTGCAAAGAAATTGTGAGAGAACTTATTCTTAAAGTAAACAGAGCCGATGGTTGTATTAAATTATAGATCCCAACCTAGAAGTAGCCAAAATATCTTAAGTCACTTACCTTTGTTTTCTATATATGTAGCAACATTGAGGTTTTGTCGCAGAAACTGTTGATGATCCAGTTTATAAGAAGCTTGACGACTATTTATGAAGCATCATAAAAGTTTGTTATTATATCTATCTCTTCCATTTGTTGAAACTTAAAACGACATTTTGAGTGGATTATCTTACTAAAAACGTATTTTTTATGACAGTCCTATTTTTTACCAAATGTTTTACAATGATTTATTAAAATAAGATATGTTTGTGAGCTGCTATTCTTTCATTTCAACTGTACAGGTCCATGTTGGCCTATGTGTCCTGTTGGTTTCTTCGGCCATTGCTGAGGATGTCAGAGAAAAGAAAACGAAGGAAACTGTTGCTGATCTCGCGCCAGAAAAAGCACAATCAGTAGATCTGCAAGTTGCCGAAACTGGTTATGGTGGAGGGTACGGGAAAAACCACAAATCTGGTCATGGTTACGGGCATTATGAAGGTGACTACCGTCACGGTGGAAAAGATTATAAGAGTCACGATGATTATGGAGGTAAGCACAAGTACAACAAGGGAGGATATTATTATGATAAGTATGGTAATGACAAACATGGATATTATGGACATGGCGGAAAGCATGGGAAAAAGTACGGTAGCGACCAATATGGCGGCAGCGGAAAGAGAGGAGGCCATCATGGAGATGACTATTATAAAGCATATGGACATAAAAAACATGGTAACAAGAACGTGTACCACAAGGAAGAATACAAAGATGACAAATCATATTATGACAATTTCCACGACAAAGACTATGGAAAGAAGTATAAAGACCATCATGATTACTATGACCACCATGCTGGAAAACTCTATAAAAATTATGATAAGAAGAAATATCATGGTGGAAATAAATATGGTGATGAATACCACAAATATGGAAAGGGAGGGTATGATAACTATTATGGCAAAGATTACAAGGATGGAGGTAAATACTACAAGGATGGACATGGATATAAGAGTGGTGGAGGTGACTACAAAAAAGGTGGCTATGGAGGCTATAATAATCACGGTGGTGGCGGATACGGAGGACACAGCGGTGGTCATAGAGGATACGGTGGCGGTGGTTATGGAGGACATGGAGGGGGAGGTTATGGAGGATATGGCAAAGGATATGGGAAGTAATAATAATTATGGCTACGCTAGCAGCTGAAATTTCTTGACCTCTTTTGGTGACGATAGCAAAAAACTCTTATTCTAAGGTCTAGTTTATCCTTCTTCTTAACTGAGAACTTGTACCAGAACAACTCAGTTTCAGCATATTTATGTAAACATGTATATAAATATACATAAGGAGTTTCCCTGGTGAAGTACGAACAATCTTGAAACAATATGACTTAAAACTAAACATTCGAAGTATTGTTTTATATAAGACGTGATGGTAATACTCATAATGGTCTTACATAATTATCTATTATCTAACTTATTTTAATATACTGCCATCAAGGTATGGCATTATTAATGTTACAATTTTAAAAACCTCAGCCAGAAATATTACAGAAGATTGTTTAAAATGCAACAAAAACAGTAAACACCAAATATTGTGAATCACCTGTTGTTCCGTGAAATGAAATAGTTTAATTATCTGTTTCCAACATCTTTGCCTCGTTTGTACTCGAAACAAATTTAAATTATTACCTTGCGTCTGTCCAGTACCAATCTATTTTATTAATATACTGTCCATGCTCGTCATTGGTTGAATGGTGTAACAACGGTAATTTAGGAGTAAATATTGTAACTTCTCATGAAGAACTATTAATATAGTTTTGAGAAAACAGTTTTCTCTAGTTCTCATCACGTGAAATTATGAAAAACCTTAATTCAGTTGCAAGACACTATTTTGAGTATGTTTTCAGATGATTAAACAAAAGATGGATGGATATTCGGAGAAATAAGTCTAATTTCATAGTTCTCGCCGTTCACACATCAACGGAATATAACTGTATCAACTAAAACCTATGGTAACTATTTATTACAGGCACATTTTTTTGTTTTGCAGCAAACAAAATGCATTACTCAAGTGTTAAAATGAATGTATTTAAATATGTATCAAATAAATATATTATTATATAACAACTGTTTTATACATTATTTATACATATGCATACACATACACGTATATAAATATATATATATATATATATGTATATTCGTTATCGTATATCAATATTATCGATGCTTACTTTGGTAAATAGCATTAAAGGCAAAATTGATACAAAACTACATAAGATTCCAATCCCAAAAATATTTTATTGGTTGTTGATTCTAAGAATTTATTGGCGAAAGCAAACAAAATATATAATAGAATATTAACCACGTCAGTAAATGTAATTAATATATATATACTAATGAAACTTTTCTTTTTATGCCAGTAACACGTTAACTGTACAAAGTTTCGTAACAAATTACAAAAAGTTATCATAAACTTTTAAAACACTTACGACAGAAACTGAAATTCGCTGAAGTTAATTTTAATGCAGTAAAACACTTTTGAGAATATCCTAATGTTGCTGTCATTTTTATTCGTTGCTTTTCATAAATTTTGAAAGAATGCTTATTTAAAATAAAGTTATAATATATTCAGTTATGAGACCACAAACAATGATGTTAAGCCTATCATGGCCAGGTGCTTAAGGTACTCCACTCGTAATCCGAGAGTCGCAGGTTCGAATCTTAGCCACACCAAACATGCTCGCCCTTTCAGCCGTGGGGGTGTTAAAAGTTGACCGTCAATTCCATTATTTGTTGATAAAAGGTAGCCCAAGAGTTAGCGAGGGGGGGCTGTGATGACAAGCTGCCTTCCCTCTTGTCTTACACTACTAAATTAAGGACAGATAGCGCATATAGCCATTGAGTAGCACTGTGTGAAATTCAAAAACAAAACCAACACTGATGTTATCAAACAACAGTCAATTTGTGTATGAAAGATAGCTTTGGTGTAAAAGTTAACCGCCCTTATATTGAGTAAAATAAGTAAAACCACATAAACAAATAAATAACTATTTATGAAACTCGAAACTAGCATTTTTACCAAATAATCACATCAAAATACTTCAATTTACTCACTTGGACTTTAACATCTTAAAATAAATAAAACGACGAAACAAATAAGAATGATTAAACAATCCAAAGTTCTATTAAAATTTTTAATGTAAATGTGTTTTAATTTACTAATTCCTATGTATGAATCATCCAAAAATCTTCAAAATTTGCAACTTAACTACTTAAAGTAGATTCACTGACAAAACAAAGATTCGTGGCTTGTATTAATAAAGTATGAACACGAATATAGACAGTAGTTATATATTACACACTTAAACTTCATAAATGTGCAAAGCTCCACGATGGCTATCTGCGCTAGCCGTCTCTAATTTTACAGTGTTAGACTAGACGGAAGACAGCTGGTTATCACCACCCACCCCCAACTCTTGAGCTACTTGGGATTAACCGTCATATTATAACGCCCCCTGGCTGAAAGAGCAAGCATGTTTTGTGGGTCTGGGATTCGAACCTGGGACCCCACATTACGAGCCGAGTGCCATAACCATCTGACCACGCCAAGCCTGGAACTGACCACTGAGCTGGAAAATTACATGCGTAAATTAAAAAGGGTTTATCGGCGTAATTGTGGATGTAACTAATTCATACTTGGAATCGAACTCTGGAATTTACTGTTTTAACCCCTTCAATTTAATGCTGCTCCATTGGGAAACTATACTCTGAAAACACTCTCTATGTCAGATAAGTTAATAATATAAATACTGCTTTTTTTTACATTCACACTACTAATTAACCTTTCAACTGCGGTTGACATAACATGCACGCAACATGTTGAGCGAAAACATAAATATATATATGAAAAAAATGCTTTACTTTCCAGGAGTGAGTTTTGTTGTGGAATATTTCTTTAAATTTCTGTAATATTGCATTTGGATATTTCACAATAAGAACATATTTTCTACTTATGATGAGTTATTGAGTTAAATTAAAAAAGAGGAGCTACTTATATAAATGTACATACATATATTGTTAAAGTGAAAAGATGTTTTAATGTTTATTCTTCCATTTTTTAATGTGTAACATTATTTATATTTTTGCGTCAATTATAGCAACGTTTGAATATTTCTTATCGAATTTTTCTGTTTATATTTCCTTATAAATTTACTTTCTAAATTCACTATTTATAAGTATTTCTTAGTGTCTTTATTTTTTATATTCACTATTTATAAGTATTTCTTAGTATCTTTATTTTTATATTCACTATTTATAAGTATTTCTTGGTGTCTTTATTTTTATATTCACTATTTATAAGTATTTCTTAGTATCTTTACAACGGTAAATTTCGTTTACTTGGTTATAAACATAAACTTTAAAAAATTAACAGTTTTAAACATTTAGACTTTAGTAGTTTATAGACAATGTTGCTAATAGTAATAAATATATCATAAGATAATACTATCAAAAACTCCGTTGAAACTACCAAACAACTGTGATTTGTACCTTTTAACCCTCTGACCTCTCCTCGTTGTTGCTAAACCTGATACATTGTTAATACATTTCGGTTTAAGATATCTACAAGTCAGTGTTTAATCCCAACCTGCACGAATAATAATAATAAAACTGTTGAAATAAGTAATAAGCAGTGGCACCAGGTATAAAATACTTGGAAAGGTTTAGTCTTCCAAACTGGAAAAAAAGAAATACTTCATCTCCGACAGTCCAAGGGGCAACCCCCTTGAATACCCGTTGTGGACAAACCAACAGCCACTCCAAATAAAATGTCTCTTGAAAAACACTTGTTATTCCCAAAAATGCTGTACAGTCTATATGACAGAATACTCAGGAGCCCCCTATAGTGATAAAATGCTTTCAAATTCTGAAAATGCTTATTACAGCACTTTATAGCTAACACAATGGATAATTTATATTTCCAGCTGCGTTCAGCTTTAGACTCCGTGCGGATTTGTTCAGTCAGTGTATATTTTCTTTTCTTCTTTGTTGTGAAGCACAATACTACACGATAAGTTGTGTTCTGCACTCTACGAATATCGAACCAGATATCTAACATTATAAACCAATTTACATACCTATGAGCCACTCATTGCATGCATTTTAACCTACGAATTATTGAATATTCTTCTTACTGTGGTTATACATGATACGATAATTCAACTATTGTTTAAAAGAAATTTAATCTAAACTCCTGATTGAGGTTTCAGTTAATCTGTTTCATTTTGGTTATTTTCCCTGTGCAATGATGCTTGATATTACCATGCACACACCTGAAAAGATTAACATTTTTATAATATCCGTGTATTATTGATTTTTAGAAGTTTTGTTATAGTAAAATCAACAATTTAAATAACTAGATACCAGTATAGTTTCCTAATTCGAGAAGTCACATAACAGAAACTGTATCTCTAAATCATCCATAGGCATAAGCATACCTCTCACATTAAAATTTCTAACACTAAAACAAACAACCCCCCTGTTGGATTAGCGGTAAATCTAATGGCCTATAACACTAAAGATCAGTTTTAGATATCCGTAATGGACCATCCCGGTCGCGCCAAACATGCTCGCCCTTTCAGCCGTGGGGGTGTTACAACGCGACGGTCAATCCCACTATTCGGTGGGTGCTGATGATTAGCTGCCTTCCCTCTAGTCTTACACTGCAAAATTAGAGACGACTAGCACAGATAGCTTTCGAGTTGCTTTGTGCGAAATTCAAAAAAACAAACAAACAGAACAAACAAACCGTAATGGACACAACACGAATAGCCTATTGTACAGATTTGTATTCAACAAAATCCAACAAATATATACGGATATCACAAATACAAATGACAGAGGAGTTAGAATCAGTTAATTCCAATGGAGGGAATAGAGAAGGCTTCTGACACGTGCAAAAACATTTTTGCATATAGAGGTCAGCATTGAAGAAAAATACAAATGAGAATTTTGTTTGTTTGTTCAGAATTAAGCTCGAAATTATACAAAGGGTTATTTGGACTCTGCCAACCCTGGATATTGAAACCCGGTTTCTAGTAGTGGAAGTTCACAGACATACCACTGTGTCACAGAGGGCATAAATAAGAGACATTAGAATAAGCAAATTCCAGTGGAGAGGATAGAGAAGATTTGTGTCATGCATAATAATAAAACATTTTTTTGCGCAGAGAGGGCAACACTAAACGAGGATAGCTGTTCATATGAGTGGAGGTAATGTATTGTATCGGAAATACAGGTGGACGTGATAAAATATTAATTCTCTTGCGTGAATTTCAGAAGCAAAATTGGTTATATGACAATTTTAAAGATGAAATAATTTATATGCGTATTGTGAATCAGCTTTCTGAGATGACATAAAAACAAACAAATTAACATTTTGTCCGTCTGTAAATTATTTTTCCCAAGTCTATTGCAACAGCAATGGATATTCATCCACGTTCTCAAAAGGCATGGCCAAGTGGTTAGGACGCTCAACTCGTAATCTAAGGGGCGTGGGTTCAAATATTCGTTACATAAAACACGCTCGCCCTTTCAGCCGTAGGAGCGTTATATGACAATCAATCCCACTATTCGTTAGTAAAAGAATAGTCCAAAAATTGGCGGTGGGTGGTGATGACTAGCTGTCTTTCCTCTAGCATTACATTGCTCCATTAGGGTCGGGTAGCACAAATAGCTTTGCACAAAAATTCAAAAGAATCAAACAAACATACACAATGTTAAAAATAACATAAATAACTCGTATGTTATCTTTCTTTAATCTCCATATCACTATCATCAGAAGACGGATCATGACAGTCAAAATTTTCTCACGTTGCATAAAGCGTCGCGCCCTCCCTTTTGAATTCTTATATCTGTATTGAAATATAACCCAACGAAATAAAAGTTTTTCTTGGAAAATAAGAAGGAATCTTCAACAGCCGCGGCAGTTTAAGTTATTTTAAGCGAGATTGGAGTATATTACTCTACGAGACTTTTTTTTTTCCTTTTTATCAACTATATTTTGTACACCAGTGTTATGTAAATGTCGTGTAAATGTTTTGTAGGCGACAACATGTCGTGTTGTGTTTAAATTTTCATTTATTATTTATATTTCTATATTTATATTATTATTTCAAAGTTTAAACAATAAAATACGTTGTTATTCATTTAAAATAACATTTAGAATTTTCTAGAATTAAGTAGACCAATCATGTGTATGTAAATGAAATGTTGGCGGCCTCGTGTCTAGACGAAAAGTCTCGTGCAAGAACGGACATGCGCGGATTGCTCTGGAGTTCTGTAGAAGTTTCGCGGTGGTTCGAGAAGTCTATGCCTACAATATATAAACAGACGAAGATGCGAGGAAGAAAGGAGAGTCAGACATTAGTTTTATTCAAAAGAAGAGAGTCAGTCATTCGTTTGAGAAGATTTAAGTGTTTGCTGTGATTTGTGACTGAAGTTAAACCTACAGAAGCTGTGATTTTATTTCGTCAATCTCTACGATTCTTTCGAATTAGTGGTTATACTGAAAGTCAACACGAGTGGAACTATTTACGGGAAACGGGAAAAATTGGGGACGACAAGTTTATGACGTTAATCGGAGGCAACGTGAAAAGAACTTCGTCGAATTTATTGAACTGTAAATTTTTTCTGAACTTCTTCATTTAAGCTTCGGAATTTCTTCGTGGGACCAAATTCACTACCTAGACTAGAATTTGAGACTTTCATTTTAGATCATTATATTAGATACAGGCCAGTACCATTTTGTATTGTGATTAATTTTGAAGGTTGAAACTAGTACCATTTTGTTTTGTAATTAATTTTGAAGGTTTAAACTTAATATCTGTCATTGTTTTTATATAATTAATGTTATATCTGTTACATATATAATAGTTTGTTGTAATAAATTATACAAGCTGTTATCTGTGTTTTTCTGTTGCGTTTAGTCTACGAAAAACATAAAAAAACGTAACAACCAGTAATACCAGGCGTGGGACGCGATTATACCCGATTCAACTTTATTACTCACTATGATCTTTACCAATCTATCCTAAAATTTAAATTAATCTATGTGACCTTCGGCATGGTCAAATACATTAATTGTAGGGGTTTGACTTTCTGAGTCCTAAACCCTGATTAGATCTGAAATCTGTAATAGATGACGGAGCAATGAGCTAAACGTTTGTGTGTGAAAAATTCAGAACCATTCCATGAGCCGTTTTGCTGCAACTAACAAAACTGTTATTCTCTTGCATTACAGAAAGGTAAAGAAAGGTGACAATCATTATTTGAAGTAAGAAATAAGTCATTGCGTTAGTTAATTATAATATATCTTTATAAATTGAATTGAAGGCATAAATATAATATAAACTTTCAGTCTTTTTATAACCGGATCAAAATGTTCCATTTTTCTTCTGAAACGGAAATTGCAAAAAATATTAAACGTGCTAAATTATAATCATCTAAAGTAAAAAGTAAATGTATAATTTCCTGGTTTTTAGTCTTCATTATTAAACTCACTTAAATTCATCATGTTTTATAAATATTAATAAATAGCTTATGGTCATTATATGAGAAATTTTATATCATGGGCCTTCTAAAAACGATAGTAATTCATCATACAAATAAAAAGACGTTGAGTGATATTCTCTGATGAACTACTGAATGATAATTTGAATTTTTAATGGTTTAGCTACGAGAGGACAAAACACTCTTTCCCCGCTAATACAGAGGTAAGTCTATGGCTTTACGACGCTAAAATCAGAAATTCGATTCCCCTCAGTGGACTCCGCAGATAACCCGATGTGACTTTGGTATTAAAAAAAAACACACAAAGCTTTCTAATATGGAATAAAGTCAATCACTCCAACAGTTCGTTTTTATGCAAATTAAGCATACCTGATAGGCTAATGTGTGATCTCAAATTCAAAATAATTTATTTTTCAGTTCACGCTCGTAAATGAACATTTTTTTTTTACAATTCTTTACACTTCACTGGTGAACATGAATCATCATAATAGTCAAGATAAAGTGATACCAATGTTGCTTAAATGAAATAATAGTGTGAATAAGACACTATAGTATTCCCTATCTTCCCAAAATAAACCTGTTTGCTTGTCATATTTACTATTAGCCTGACTATATTCTACAACGTTACGTAGATGACACTGATATTCAGTAAATATCTTGTTCAGTCCAATTCGGTTTTTTTGTTCTTCAACGGAGGTGTTGATTAATTTAACACGACAGGTTGAGCTTATCAGCCTTTTAGGCTGGAAGCGGAACCAATTGCACCAACATGTGGCAAAACAAAGTTGTAGGGTACGGCTCCGTAAGATGTCAAAGGTGGTGCGCCCTTATTTTATCATATTTCTCTTATCGACGTATGCTATAAGGTGTTCTAAAATAATGAATTTTAATTTCGTTCCAAATTATTCCTAAAAGAATGTCCACCCGTTTATTGCTGAAAGGTAAATAGAGATTTCTCTATAAAACAAAATTACTCCAAGACATTGGCCAACTGGATACGTTGAGGGCACTGTTGTTTGTGAGCTGTTTCGTATCTTTCTGTGAGCCGAATGAACCGTTTTCCCCGATCTTTACTCGAATTATTTACTAAACATTATATGTATATGATATAAATTATTCATGTCTGGGGAGCTTGCAAAAGCGCTACATAAAACGAGTGCGAACCATTTTACAGCGCTTGAATTTCATCCTTAACTTTCCTTATACTGATGGTAATTGCTTTAATTTCATATAATATTCTTTTCAAAAAATAATAACAATTTCCAGTATTCCGAATGGAAGAAAAACGTTTGAAATATTTATTCACTTAACGGTTCTCTTAAATATTCCTAAATTTCTTTTTACTTACATTTTTATGAGAAAGCAAAAACAATAATAAAATTTACGTCTTTTAAGCAGTTATTCCATTTATGAAATTAAATTCACATGTCTTAGAATAATTTATTAATACTGTTCTTTATTCTACGGACTAACTTCAAAATAACGCAATAAGAGAAGGCTTAGATTGTTTTGAATTTCGCGCACGATCCTCGGATTATGAGACGAGTGTCTTTATCACCTGGCTTTGCAGGGCCGGCCTAAGTTGGTAGTTTAAAGCAAGCAAATTGTGGTTGTGTCCACAGATCTAGTCTTACACTGCTAAATTAAAGACAGCTAGCGCAGGTAGTCTTCCTTGTAACATTGTGCAAAATTTCAAACAAACAAAACAAACACATCAAAAAAGTTTGGGATTATGGTTGAAATTATCGTTAACAGTGAGAGTGTCTCATTGATAAAACCGTGCATTATAATTCTCTATATTGCTTCTCTTCGACACAGTGGCAAGTCTGCTGACTTAAAATGTTAGAAACCAGGTTTAGATAACTGTGGTGGCAGAGCACAAATAACTAATGGTGTCTCTTTGTGTTCAACTAAAAACAAGCAATTATTGACAAGTAAAAATGAATAACAAAAATTATATTTAATTAACTACACCAATAGCCAGGTAGATTCAGTGGATGTTTTTTTTCTCTATATATATATATACATATCTTAGCCTTGTTTGAAGTTATTATTTCGTGTGTTTACATCATTCTGTTTAACAATATTTATTTATACCCTTGTTTTGTCTTAACTATCCTAACCCAATTTACTTTCCGTATGAATTCTGAAATTTTAATTTTATAACCCTAATTGAAAGTCAGGTTGTTATGTAAATGTTGTGTAAACGACAACCATGTCGAGAGTGTTATGTAAATGTCATTTAAATATCATGTATATGTTATGTAAATATCATGTAATGTCGTGTTTGAATTCCCATATCTATTATTTATATTTTCGAGGTTTAAACCAGTTAAATTTAAAATAACATTTTAGAATTAATTAAAATTCATTTAGAATTATTCATATAGAAATTTTTAAAACTAGGTAGATTGATCACTTGTATTGGCCTGGTGTTTGTACTGTGGAATTCTGGGAAGTTACGCGATATAGTATATAAACAGACGGCGATGCGAGGGAAGTGAGTCATCCATTTTTACTCGGATCAAGAAGTTTGTTTCGTTTGAGAAAGTTTAAACTGAATTTGTGAATAAAGTTAGATCGACTAAAGCAGTGAAATTTTTATTCCGTTAATCTTTACAATTCAATCGGATTACGGATTATACCGAAAGTCAATACGAATTGGACTGTGAATTTGTTTTTGAAAATACTCATTCAAACTTCGAAAATTTCTCCGTGGGACTAAATTCCCCGCCTAGATTGGAACTTTGGATTTCGGATTTGGTCACTCATTCTGGATCATATTGTTAAGCACAGGCCAGTACCTTTTTGTATTATAAGTGGTTTTGAAGGTTGAAACTGGATATCTGTTATTGATATTGGATAATTTATTTTGTGTCTATCACATAAGTAGATCATTATAATAAATTTTACAAGCTGCCATCTGTGTCTTTCTGTTGCGTTCAGTCCACATAAAAAACGTAACACAGGTAGACCAGTAATATTCTGTATGGAAACTGATCAAAACACTTCCTTGTTGTCATGGAGAACTGCTACATGTATTTATGACAACTTTGAGATCATTTCATTAACTTTCATCCTTTACACTTTTCTCTCACACCTTCTTCACTCCTAAAAAAGTAACTCTACCTTTTACTTGGCTCGGCATGGCCAGATGGTTAAGGCACTTGACTCGTAATCCAAAGGTCACGGTTCGAATTACCATCATACCAAACATGTTTGCCCTTTCAGCCATGAGGGCGTTATAATATGACGGTTAATCCCATAATTCGTTCGTAAAAGAGTAGCTCAAGAGTTGGTAGTTGGTGGTGATGACTAGCTGCCTTCCCTCTTGTCTTACACCGCTAAATTAGTGACGGCTAGTGCAGATAGCTCTCGTGTAGCTTTGCGCGAAATTAAAAAAACAAACAAACCTTCTGCTTTTGGGGGTTTCTGTTTTGTGGCTCACTGATTTTAGTCGTACGTTATTTCTCAGCATCATAATTAAGTACATCTGATATTTATAGCATGAGAGTAATCCAGCTTTCGTAGAATTCCTGCAGTTTAAAATGTGCTATAAAATAAATATGTAACTTCATTCTACAATGATTTCACAATAACTGTGGATGTGAAATTATGAAATGATCCAGTATCATCCGACATTAACAAAACTTTGGTGATGATATTCTTTGAAGTGTACATTTTAATAAATATAAATGGAACAAAAATTAGGCTAGTTTATATGCTATGAAACAATAAATGAATGCGTGTCGCTAAGCAGCGACTGTTTCAAAATCAATGATAATTCTCACTGTAAACGATGTACCCGATACTACAACTGATCACAGGGTAGTACAGGTTCTCTCCGTTGTTGCATCCTTTGGTTAAATTCTACGACTCGTAGCTTTAACCCCCTTATTCTGTCAACCATAATATATCGGTGACTAATACTTGTTATTTTTTCTTAGCTCAATACATGAAGCGTCGCAAACAATTAATTAAACTTTGGCTGCAATAAACACTAAGTAATATTGGAGCCATTGTTTTGAAGAGGGACATCTTTTCTTATTAAATACCATTATTAATTAATGCATTATATCCGTTAATTTCTAAGTTATACTCTACGACTAAATGTTGAATTTTGTTTGATGCCTTTTCATCTGTGAGAAGAGAGTGTTATAAACTATAATGCGACAATCACTCCTACCATTTGTTGATAAAAATGACCCAAGTAGATCAATTTAAAATAATAAAGATAGCCCTCGAATGAGCTGTGCAAGAAATTTTTCAGTTTCATTATAAGCGTTTTCATAGAGTCGGCATCTAGTGATGACGTTTAAAATTATAACACACAAGGGAAAGGTGATTTCTCACAATTTTCAACAGAAGCGACAGTTAAAGTAAAATAACAATTTTATATACACACACACACACACACATATATATATAGTAATGTTTGTCTCGTTATCGTATCAATTAAGATATGACTTATTTCAATATTATTTAGATATACTAGAAATTAAATAGATTACCTCAATATATATATATATATATATATACAAAAAGTTTAGTGTAGAGACATTCATTGAAATATTTTCATTCCCAAGAGTGCCTAGCATAGTCAGGTGATTAAGGCGCTCGACTTATCATCTGAGAGTCATGGGTACGAATCCCCGTTACATCAAACATGCGTGCTGTTTCAGCCGTGGGGGCGTTAGAACATGACGATCAAGACCACTATTCATTGGTAAACGAGTAGCCCAAGAGTTGGCGGTGGGTGGTGATGACTAGCTGCCTTCCCTCTAATCTTACACTGTTAAATTAGGAACAGGTAGCACAGCCTCTTGTAGCTTTGCATAAAATTAAAAAAAAAACAATCGAACCTGATGTCGTCTAGTGTCAGATAGCATTAGATATGAAGCACAAATACATCTTAATGGTGGGTGTAATCCTATCAGTATCATAAAGTTATGTAGATAAAAAATATCATTTTTTAAATAATTTATTATTGAATATTCTACAAGTATATTCGACAGCTTAGGGAGGTTTGAGTTATTAAAGGTGTGGCGAGTATCGTATCATGGATTTGAGATACGACACAATCTCTGCATCTACACGAGACTGCAAAGTTTTAGTAAATATTAAACTTTTTAAAAGTCAATTATTTTAAAAAGGAATATGAGTACTGAATACCACATGTTGTCTTCATTGCTTTTATCAAAAATATTTCATGCAAAGTAATACAAGTTAACAGTAACAGAATAGATGGACAGATATTAACTTTATATTTTATTTCTCTTACCAGCTTCCATTTAATTAATCAAACCTGAGAATTTAAAAAGCACTGTAAAATATGAAGTACTTATATAAGAAAATATAAGGTAATATTGTTTGTTTGTTTCGGAATTTCGCGCAAAGCTACACGAGAGCTATCTGCGCAAGCCGTTCATAATTTAGCAGTGTAAGACTAGAGGGAAGGCTAGTCATCACTATCCACCACCAACTCTTGGGCTTCTTTTTTACCAACGAATAATGGGATTGACCGTCACATTACAACACCCCACGACTGAAAGGGTGAGCATGTTTGGTGCGACCGTGACTCAAAATCGTGTCCCTCAAATTACGAGTCGAACGCCTTAACCCACCTGGCTATGCCGGGTCAATATAGGTAATAAATTATAGTAATTTATTTATATATTTCATATATTTTTATATATTTGTTATATAATATACATATTTTATAATTATATATATGTTTAAATATAATAATTTAGTAACAATAGTAAAGTACGAAAATTAAGAAATTGCAACGCTGAGAAACCTCTACATCTAAATATGTATCGTATCGACTACTATGATGAGATACGTACTTCTAGTTATACCATATAAATGTCAATATCTACTTGCTCTAAAAATTGGCCTGATACTAATTATTGGATGATTTTAGCTTATAGAGTTTAGCACCATTTAACCAGCAAACAGAGAAGTGTACTCAATTACAGATGATATAAATTTTAAGATTTTTTTCTACTAAAATATCTCTGTTGTTGCTAGCTGAATTTCTTACGCAATTTAGTATATTCCAAGTTATGTTTTTAACATAATTCATATATATACTTAATTCATGTTGATCTGTGGTTGTTTTTCTAACGTTGAGTAGAATGTCATATAAACTTGATGTCTGTTTACTGAAATCGGATGAGTTGATGGAGTAGTTACATTTCTTTTTAATACAGAATTTGTTTCATTATTTGGTCTCTCTTCTTTCTTTATATATTTACAATTAAATATGTGATGGCAACACAATCATCTTCTAACTGAGAGCTCGTTTTCGAATATTTTAAAGTGTAGTTTTTTCCAGGAAATAAAGAATAATAAGAAATAAACTGAACGCAGGTACAAACAACATCACATTCGTTTTTTCAGTGTTTGATAATAAAAATAGTGTTGTAGTGCTTAGTGTTACAGTGTTCTCTTATTCGACTGCAAAGACTTATGGCGGTTGATCCAATATATCCCTGATTACACATCGGACACCACTCTTATACCACTTCTTTGTATTTAAAGTTAAAGAACCCTTTTAGCCTAGACTATTTTTAAGACATACTTTGACCAGACTTTTGAATATATCTGTCTTATAATTTTCTTCTTAAATTTGTATGAAGTAATGACTAAATAAGGTATAACTAAACTAGAAGCTCTCTTTGGGACATCTAATATCACAACGAATGAGGTGTTTAATTTCGTTGTGTGTGTGTGGTTTATTCTACTTGGGAACAATGGTGGAAAATAACTTTTTCTAAGCAGTTGTTTAACGTTCTCATCTTCTGCTTCAAAAAGAGTTACATTTTATGGCAATTTAAACGTTCTTTAGAGTTAAGTTTTAATCACATTTTCTTTAAAATATTGAAGAAAAATCTAGTAAAAATTTTGCTATACACTGTTTGGCAGAATAGCTTTTTGAATAAAACATTACTGACTCCTTACATGTGCACTATCTAATAAATGACATCTTGTTTATGTGAAAAACATCAGAAGAAAGTCATAATTTAGGGTTAGCTATGGGTCAGGGATACGTTTACAGATTTCCAACGTTAAACAGCAACAAGACCCAATGTCAGCACTTTCTAAAAATCCTTTTCCACCTTGGTTCAGTGGTAAACGCTTATAACGCCATAAAATCATGTTTTGATACCATCGTTTGGTAGAACACAAATAGCTTATTATGTAGATGTATACTTAAAATTCTGTAAAATGCGATTCTAAGTATTGCTCGTTTCTTGAGGTTGGTATATGTTAATGTGTTTATATTTATTTTATTTTACTTCGAGAACCATTTTAGTTTTTCCAGTGTTGTACAATACTTAATACTGCTTACTTCTCCATTAAAGTAAGTGTCATGTATTCTAAGAATGTTGAGATATGAAGTGTTTCTGCAAATACCCTTTTAATCTCTGACTGTTTGTTCTTCTTATTTTTCCAATGTATATTTAAGTTTTACGTGGTCTGCCTGCTAGAAAAATTCACTGACAATTTGCATGTCTCGAGTCCAAATCTCTTTATCAAACACAGTTACCATTTTAGCTATATGGGCATTATAATGTATCGATCAATCTCACTATTCGATTACAGTAATCAATAATTGAAAATGGCCGATGTTGACTATTACTTCTATATTAAAAACAGCTATAGAAGATAGACATTTAGTAGGACTGATCGAAATTCCACAAACAAACAAAAACAATATCGATTTACACAGTTACTTGGTTATTAAATGTGAATGCTATGGAGATGTCAGTTAGAGGTTCTTATGCGAAACGTTTGTAAATAAATAAAACTTTAAAAAACATTTGGATAAAGAAATATCTTGAAATATCCATTTTAGAAGTTGCAAAATGTCCGCCAAAGTAAAAAAATAAAATGTCTTACATAGTATATGTAATACCAGATTAAATAAACATTTATAGATAAAATTGTAGACAAATGAGTGAAAAAAACAAAAAAACAGTAAAGATTGTTTTAGAAATATTGCGTTGAAGCCAACAGATGGTGCCACGCAAAAACAATTCAAAACTGCTGGAAATGAGCATAAAAACCTTTTCAATTCGATGGGCCTGGCATGGCCAAGCGCGTCAAGGCCCTCGTAATCCGAGGATCGCGGGTTCGCATCCCCGTCGCGCCAAACATGCTCGCCCTTTCAGCCTTGAGTGCGTAATAATGTTGCGGTCAATCCCACAATTCGTTGGTAAAAGAGTAGTCCAAGAGTTGGTGGTGGGTGGTGATGACTAGCTGCCTTCCCTCTAGTCTTACACTGCTAAATTAGGGACGGCTAGCACAGATAGCTCTCGAGTAGCTTTGTGCGAAATTCAAAAAACAAACAAAACAATCCAATAGGAATTATTTTGCCCCAGTAGTATAAAAAATTAAAACGAGTTAAAATCAAATAAAACACAAGAAAGCAAATTAAGCTTTATATACCAGAGGCAAATCAGCTTTTGCATTCTAGAACAAATGATTAACAGAGCACAAACATAAATATTACATCGCTCAAAAATATTTAAAAACAGACATAAATGTTTAAAGATAATAACTTTAATTTTCGAAATCCTGGAGTACTATATGCTAATAAAGTTTAACATTCTTTTCTCCTGTAACTGAAAATTCATTGGAGTAGTAAATCAGTACAAGAAATTTGTAATGCCGAAATTGTTCTGAAACATTAAACCAAAAAGTCAAGTGCGAACCTCAACCATTAAGGCCAAAATTCAATTACGAGTCTTCTTCTCGAATATAATCCATAAACACAAAATGAGCTGAAGTTATTGATTCACGTAATGAAAATAAAAATTCACCAGTTTTGCTACTCAGAAGTATAATATTTCGGAGACTGCAGGTTAGATCGTGTTATTGTCACTGGAAGTTTAAAAGTTTAATTGTACACAGCTATGTACATGAAAACCTTACAGACAGAAGACAAGTATCATTCCAAGAATTTAAATATCAAATCGACGCAAAGTATTTCCAGAAATAAGTGTAGAGATATAAAACAAGTTCGAATTTCAAATTGAAGACGATTGTAATAAAATGGTGTACATGAAGATGTTGCAACAAAAATATTAACATTTAGCTCATGAACATATTTAAACAATTAAACTTTGAAAATGATACCAATAATTGGAGAGATCAAAGGGACATTCTGGTAAGAACAGAATAAATAAATATTAAGTGTTTTCTAGAAACGTGGTTGTAAGACTTTTAGAAAAAGAGAACAAGTATAAACAGATAAATACGGTGATGATATATGATGTTTGGATGTGTTTTCTTGCATGACTGAGAAATATTGACAAAATTAATGGTATTATGAAGAAGGAAGGGCATCATAAAATCGTGGTACGTCACGGAATACCCAATGGATGACATTTAAATGACTGTCTTTTGGTTTCTTATGAGAGACGTTTGGAATAGATACGAACGTAAGGCAGACATCCCAATGTTAATTCAACAGCAGTTTCGCAGCACTAGATAAAACGTATTTTTGAAACTTACGGTAACTTTGGAGGAATGTACAGCAAAAATAAAACAAAACATTTCTTGGTATAGTTAGAATTTAAAAAAACTTAATGACAATTAATATTAGTCCGTAATAAATGTATCGTGTGTAATATTTTGATACCGACAACAAGTGTAATAATACTATTATTGTATAACCTTTACTGGAATGTAAGCTTTCACACCTTGAGTTCAGACATGTGACCGGTATTAAATATTTTTTTGGAAAAATGATATTTGGTATCTAGAATCTATTTACAACCAATAATTTATTTCATCCATTTTGTTTACAGTTCCTAAAAACTATTATTACTGAAAAACTTCAGCACAGATCACACTTAAGACTAAAAAATACAACTAATGAAACGTCGTATATCTAAAAATAGTTATTTTGTAGTACAGTATAGTGTAATTCCTTCTGGAAAGGGCCTAGCATGGCTAGGTGGTCAAGGCACTCAACTCGTAATCTGAGGACTGCGTGTTCGAATCCCTGTCACACCAAACATGCTCGCCCTTTCACCCGGAGATGATATGATGTAACATTTAATCCCACTATTCGTTGGTGAAAGAGCAGCCCAAAAATTGGCGGTGAGTGGTGATGACTAGCTGCCTTCTCTCTAGTCTTACACTGCTAAATTAGGGACGGCTAGCGTCGATAGCACTCGTGCAGCTTCAAGCGAAATTTTAAATAAACCAAAACTTAACTCTGTGTAAAGCAAAATGCTTACTTATCAAATATTAATGCATTTCACAGCTTACTCTCTTTCATTTTACATTTTCTTTTATTAATATACTCACCATCAAGTTGCCATTACTCGTTGTTTGTGACTATTTTATGAATATTACATGAGTTTCTTTAATTATTTCTATTACTTTATCTATTCTCAAGTTCAATTAAGAAATTGAATCTCTAAACTATGTGTGTTTTTAATAGGATATTTCACAGAAATGTGTCAATACCAGAAATCAAGAATCTATACCCGTAGTAAAAAAAAGCTGTGTAGCTTTGTCCCCAGATTTTAAACAAATAAAAATAGTTTCTAAGTACAATTTTACCACTGGTGACCTTGCAATCAGCTTTAATCTTTATACGCAAAAGACTGAGGACTTATAGCCAAAGGCAGTTTGACCCAGCATGGCCAGGTGGTAAAGGCACTCGACTCGTAATCCGAGGATCGCTGGTTCGAATTCCCGTCACACCAAACATGCTCGCCCTTTCAGCCGAGGGTGCGTTGTAATGTCACTGTCAATCCCATTATTCGTTAGTAAAAGAGTAGCCCAAGAGCTGGCGGTGGGTGGTGATAACTAGATGCTTTCCCTCTAGTCTTACACTACTAAATTAGAATTGGCTAACGCAGATACTCCTTGTGTAGCTTTGCGCAAAATACAAATCGAAGGTAGTTAATTGTGTAACTTCACGCATGAAGAAAACAAATAGAATTTGTTTATATATTTTTTTATGTACTGACACCTACTATAATTAATAAGTGAGGATGTATTTCGTGAAAAAAAGAAACTGGTTTTATATCCTGGTGTATTGACATTTAATGTGATTGATAAGTATCGCGGTATTTCAATAAAAGCAACCCAATTAATGAAGTTTCAGAATAGTTACCCTAATACATAGAGGTAAGCAGCAAACAAACATCATATTATTAAAACTACACTTTTTTCTACTGTAATTACATAATTATTTAGCAGTTTTCTATTGCATACGTTTCCACAGTTTAATATCCCAGTTTAAACTTTCACTTCGATTATTAATGTGTGACAAGATGTAAACTTCAGTTATTTTTTAACTGTTTACATCTCTTAAGTCACCTGCATAGGCCGTATTTAATCATCAATACTGCATTCTTTCTTAACAGCAAATAATGTTTAGCGAACTTGCTAATGGCTGTGATTTAGTACAAAAACTCATAAATCTCAAGGCTATATATTCACCAGACTTTCAGCCTACAGGGAACATTTCACGACACCTACCGATTACAGTAAACATTTGTATGGTTTACAGCTACGACTACCTTATAAAAGAGAAATACATCCGGTTGTATCTAGAGGTTATGCGGTTGCGGAGTAAGTTACATTTAAACTGATCACATTCGTGGAACTTTCTTAGTAATAAATCGATTTTAACAAATATAGAAGCTTATCGTGAGTCAGCGGCTGATGTACGGTTTGCGTCCCGTTACCACCCTAAAAAAAAGAGCTTTCTGCATTTTGAGGTTACGGATTAGACAACAGTTTGCAATAAATGCTGTTTCAATGTAGATTGTGTTGTTAGTTGTGTACTCAAACATTTTATTTGTTGCTGTTTTTTTAATGCATAGTTACGCAAAAATGTTTGGTTTGGTTTGTTTCTAATTTCGGCCACAGCTACAAAAGAGCTATTTGAGCTAGCCATCCCTAATTTTGTAGTGTAAGACAAGAATGAAGGCAGCTAGTCATCACTACACACCGTTAACTCTTGGACTACTCTTTTACCAACGAATAGTGAGATTGACCGTCACATTATAATACTCTCACGGCTGAAAATGCGAGTATGTTCGGTGTGACGGGGATACGAACCAATGACACTCAGATTACCAGCCGAGTGCCTTAATCACATAGCCATGCCGGGGCAAATTCTGTAGTACGTAGTACTGTTTCAATTATATTCATGCTTTCACCTTGAATCGCTAAGATGAGCTTTTTGTACAAGACTAGTCATTTATTTAATTTTGCCTTCTTTTAACTTTTTAACACCTTTTTTTGCTTGTATACAACTCAATAGGCAAAATGCATGGTCCTGTATATGACTCTTTCAGCCTCAGGAGGACACATAAGAGGATTCCGTGTAATAAAAATTTGACATCACCCGTAAAGTTATATATTGAGGCAGCATAAATAGTATGTTTTCGTGAAATGAAAAGGAGAAATTGCTACAGTAACTAAGAACAACATAACACTAACTCATGGACTATGTACAGCGATTCTAAATTACGCAGCCACATAGAAATTTTCAATGCACGCATGTATGGACATACCTAGAGTCACTAGCTTTTTAAAGCTTATCCCAAACCTTTCATACAATAATTTTACATTTTATTTGTAAACTCTTCACTACCACATAACATAAATGAAGAAAAACCATTAAAAAGGATCATAAGTTGACAAGGACTTCTAACTATTGGTTCAAATCAAGGTAGTTAAAACTTTTTGCATACTTCTTCGTGAATTTCCACGGGTATTTCACTAGATGTGGACGTCATAACAACTTTAGCAAACCGCATAGAGTGAAACTTAATTTCTAGATAAATGGAAACACAACAATTATTTCGATTATCCAAAGTGAATCAAGCCCAAAACAAATTACAGTTACTATATTTATGTCTTCCGAAAAAAGTATTTTAATATCTTTTGAATGTATTTTTTCTGCATATTTCACAAAACCGTTGCATGTTTAGGGTTCTATAATTCACACATATAGCAATGTTTAAGATTAATTTTCACATTTTAACATTTAAACAGTTACGTACTATGGTCATACATTTTTAGTACAAAATAATATTCGATGCATTTAAAATTACATCATACTATAGTTTTCACTTTGTTTTGTTAATCCTGTGACTTCAGTTAAAATAAATATTTAAAAATCTGTTTCATCACTTTTATCCAGTTTTTGTTTCTTTAATAAAATTCGAGAAGTGATAACGTCTATAACATTTATTTACGTTTTCTATCTCCCTCTGTGTCTTTTACAAATTTTGATAAATCTAATATTATCACCCTGTAAACTTACTAGTATAGCAAAATTATTTTGAATAGAGATATTGAGGTTTACTTACCATAAATTCTAATAATTTAATATGCTTATGTTCATTCAGTACTTTGATCTTTTCTTTGTGTGCCAACATATTCCATAGTAGCATTATCGTAATATGGCGCATACGTCAACAATAATACGAATGTCCTTCTTGCTCATACTTTTTACTTGCAGTCATAATATTTCACCGTCATATTTATTCTTATTTATATCGTCTTAAAAACAGTTCGCGTAGCAGGGTTTTTAAGTTACAGAAGATTATGATGCATCTGATATATGAAAACTTGAATTCTAAAGTCTTAACAGAAAGTGATATTTTATTTCGTAATTCAATAAACTGAAAGTAATATTTTAATCGGTAATTCAATTCACTGTATTACGTGTTACATTTCATATAGTTATGTAAAACAAGATTGTTTAATGAAATAAGTCATCAGTGTATATTTTGTTTCACAATTAAAGAAATATATACAAAAAACTCATATCAATATTCTAATTCATGTGAGTATTGAAAGCAAAATTGTGGCTTAAAAAAGGAATATTTCGAAAGTTAATTGTGTTTTATTGTTGTTTTTTATTAATGTATCATTAGATACAAAACGAATCCAATATTTATATTTTAACCTTAGTTCTGTTCTATTTATTTTATGATAGGATAAGGTTTTTTTCTTTCTCAAAATTTGTTTTAAAAATCAGTCTGAATGGATGAATCGTAAATTATTAAATCATAAAGTACATTGATCAACAGATCGAACAACTAGTTTATTTACAACTTCCGGTAATAAAATATTTTATGTGATAAAAATGTTTAGTCGTTTTATCAAACGTTTAATTTTTTTTTATTTTGATAGACGAATGGAGAAGTAGAAAAACAAACACATCCAGAAGTTGAAGTGTCATATACTTGTTCGATAAGAACCATTAGGTTTTCTTTTCTTTGCATTTTTTCTTATCATTTTCCAGAGCTGTAGTTGGTTTTTCCTTCCGCATGGAAGAGCACCCCAACTTTAACGTGTAACGAAGTAATCATACACCATAACCACCAAAGACTCAATCAGGGTTTCCCTGAGGCTGAGAAGCGTCATCTGTTGACGTCCAATAAAATCCCCTGGTCATTTAACACAACGAAACTGAAAGGAATGTTAGATGGTTTACGTCTACTAATGTGCGTGTTGAAGTTCGAGATGATCTATATTGCATGTATGTGCTCATATTTAACTTTGCTTCTCGTGCCGTTTCATATGCTTAGAAGATCTATTTTACGTCTTATCACAGGCGGTCTATTAAAGAAAATCGTTTTACGTCTTATCGTAAGCGCTGTATTAGGAAAAATCGTTTAAAATAAAGTATGATAGGTCAAAAGGACACATGGGACATTATAAGTTAAGGATGCTGAAACTATAAAAATATGGTCAGTATATCTAACTGTCATTCTACAGTTTCACTAGTGATGAAAAAACTATATGACGTTTGAAATTATAATTACCTAAAAGTTGGAAATCTGATTTAATTACTCACTTTCAGAATTCACGAAATACAGTAACCCCAGGAGCACCGGAAGCAAATTTACATAGGTAGAAAATAGAACCATAATAAAAATGTCACGAAAGCAATAGATAAAGCGCCTTTTATGCATTCGCTTTGAATGTTAATATTACGAGGAGTATGTTTCGCAATACTTTAATCCTACTCATACAACGACTGGGTTTTGTGTGTTCGTGTGTTTGTGAGCTTATGATAAAACTTTTAAGGTTACTCGCTGCTCTCCGTAATTTTGAATTGTTGAACAAATAGAAGACATCCGTCTGGCAGCACCCACCGACAACTCTAGTGCTAATCTTTACCAGAGAATAGTGTAGTTGGATTAATCGTAACCTCATAACACCCTCACGGCTGAAAATGCGAGATGTCTGACTCTTGGATTCGATCCGTGATCAGCAGATTGAGACTTAAGCGGCCCAACCACGTTATTCCAAACCATTATACAAAGCAAGATTTAGAACAAAAAAAGTGTAAGAACTAGATTATTCAAAAGAAAAATATTCCACAGGCCTAGTCGATTCCAGCGCTCTATAACTTTCATTTATTTTTTCAACTACGTTAACTCTATACTCCCCATCAAGTTCATCTGTAATTAGTGAAAAAATATAACCAAATAGCATTTCTCAACCTCAAAACCACAAATCAAAAAAGAAATCCACCGAAAAATCACTGGACTATACATTCCCTAGGATTCAGCACGTGAAACAAAACCAAAACTTAACATATTAAGAAACCAAATAAACACAGCCACAAAACTATACTCACTTAATAAAATTAACAATGAAAACCTATAGATGTTGTGTCTATTCCGTGAACATATAAAAACTGAGCACACCAAACATGCTCACACTTTCAGCCATGAGGGCGCTATAAAGTGTTGGTCAATCCAACTATTCGTTGGTAAAAAAGTACCCCAAGAATTCGCGGTGGGTGGTGATGACTAGAAAACTTCCCTTTCGTCTTACACCGCTAAACTAGGGACGTGTAGCTTTGCGCGAAATAAAAAACAAACCAAAAATTGAGCAAATAATATTGAAAAAAATTCAAATTTAATGAACAGTAGGATCTGTATACAGATCACAAAGTATGGATTGAAAACACTTTTAAAAGCTATGCATCTAGCATTGCTTGTTTGTGTACTTTTTCTTGCTGCATTTATTTCGTTTTGGATATTTCTTAAGCGATTCTATTAAAAACAAACGATTCCTACTTTTTGATGCCCCCCACAAGTACAGCGATATGTCTATGAATTTACAACGCTAAAATTAGAGGTCTGATTCCCCTCGGTGGGTTCAGCAAATAGCCCGATGTGGCTTTGCAATAAGACAGCACACACAAACACACCTACTTTCTGTTAATGTTTTCTTATTTATATTTATACAATAATACTTTGTGTTTAAACGTATCTATTTTTCATTTTAAGCAAAAACTTTATCAACAGGTCATATAGATATTTTCTAAAAACAACTCAGCCGTTTTTTTAGAACATTTGAATACTGCCTTTTTAAGAATTTCTGATTGCTGCTTCCAGTTGAATGCCCGTTAAACAAACAAAGATTGAATTAAGTCTATAATTCGTTATTTTTGCCTTCAGCTGGATGCCCTTTAATCAATACAAAGATTCAGTTCACTTAAACACAAACGTATTTTATTAAAAGACGAAATCTGACATTATCACAAAATCTGTAAGTTGAATTTACCTCACTGGAAAATCCTATTACTAGATATATTTATGTTTCATTTATAAATGGTAATTATTCTATTAAGAGGTAGAAAGATTATATGAAGTTAAAAAAAATTCATGTATTACGTATGTTTTGCACACATTTATATGTATATGTGTATGTGTGTGTGTTAGTCTGATAAAATCGTTAAAAACGAAAGAGCCCAAAGTAGTTATTTAACAACATCAGTGACAAAGCAAGAAAAATAGCTTTTCTTTCCAGAAACGGAAATACCATCGTTTAGTAATTATGACAACTTTTACGATATTCAAAAATCATGAACGAAATTAGCAAAACAATCCATTTAAGTTCATGCAGAATGGAAACTTCATTTTGGTGGAGAACTTATATGGTAAATTTTAGGTTTTAAATGTTCGTACGATAATATACAAGGTTATCAAAATACAAAAAGAAACATTTTTCTAAGTATGATTTATCTAGTTAATGCACTGTGGACTTGAAAAAATTGATAATGTATATGAAAAAAACTTCAAGAGCAACACGCAATTCGTTTATGATAAAAAATAGTTCTGCAAAAATATATTAACATTCTCTGAGAAATTTCTCCGTTCCGAAACATCAAACTAAGTAATTTTATAATCAAATACCTAAATTGTCTTAATATATCCTTCTGTTTTGTTTTGTGTTTCGACGTTTGCATGTTTCATTTTATTCAGTGAATGATTGAAAAATATGCGAATACTATAATATTCTAGTTTTCATTTTAAGACACTTTAATACTTTTCCCATCCATCTTGAACACCTAAAATATTACTATGTAGAAAATCTTACTTACTCTCCTTAAAGGAAATGACCATATATCCTATTTTTATATATTTACAGAACCAATTTAAACACTGGTCGTTTACTCGAGAAGGGCTGCTGTTATTTCGTGACCATGGGATATCAGGCTTATGTTGTCTGCAACCAGAAAATAACTTACAATGACTAAGACCCCAATGTTCATTTAATTTTTCTATTATTGTGCCTTTTGTAGACAGGATAGTAAAGCCCCTCTAGCGGCTCAGCAACAAATCTGAAAGTTGTAATGTAAAAAACCGTGTTTTGATACCCGTGGTTGACACAACATAGATAACATGTATAGCTTTTACTTAATTACAGAAACCAAAATACTAGACGTACAAAAGTATTTCTATTTGATACATACAAAATTGTCATAGTTTCTCCTGAAACAAAATATCGGTACATGTCTTTTAATACATCACGTGAAAGTTATCAACTACTGCACCTTCATCTTTATATCCAATTTTTCTTGAAATGCTCTTAAAATGATAAAAGAATCATCAAATTTGTGTAGTAACATATTACGTATTTTTATTTGCTTTCTTGCTTATGAACATACTTAAATCATATTTTTTATATTTTGTTTATAACTCATAACAATATAATATATTAAAATAACTTAAAATCTTACGATAAAGCAAAGACACCCTCAATAAATATATCTAAATATGTATTTTCCAACTCTTTATCGGGATTCAAACAAAGTCTATATAGTAATAACACTGGAAATTTTCCACTCAGTGTTATACGTTTTTATTCAACTTGACTTCTGAAATTAACCAACGCACTTTCCTTGTCTTTCTTTTTAATTATTGAGTTGGAAAACCTGTATTTACTTATGTGTATTTATATGCATTCCCTCTTTTCTATTCTTGTTTTGTGTTTCTTCTTTGGACTGAACAAAGCCTAGTGATTGGTTTGTTTGTTTTTTTTAATTTCGCGCAAAGCTACTCGATGGCTCTCTGCGCCAGCCGTCCCTAATTTAGCAGTGTAAGACTAGAGGGAAGGCAGCTAGTCATCACCACCCACCGCCAACTCCTGGGCTACTCGTTTATCAACGAATAGTGGGATCGACCGTAACATTATAACGCCCCCACGGCTGAAAGGGCGAGCATGTTTGGTGTGACAGAGATTTGAACCCGCGACCCTCAGATTACGAGTCGCACGCCTTAACCCGCCTTGCCATGCCGAGCCGCCTAGTGATTGGAATGTAAGTCTATAAACTGGAGTGTTCATGGCTCGAACCTTCTTACTGCATTGTAGGCCGTGAGAATGTTATACAAGTGACGGTCAAATATAACTACTTGATCAGAACAACCAAGAAGATGGTGGTGTGTGCTGTTGACTATTTGTCTCTAGTTTATCAATTCAAAATTAGGAATAAATAGTGTAAATAGTTCTTTGTGCTGTTTTGCGCGATATGAAAAACAAACAGATTATTTGTTCATTCGTACTTTTGTGTTTTTCTTATAACAAAGCCACATCGGTCTATCTGCTGAGCCCACCGAGAGGAATCGAACCGTTGATTTTAGCGTTAAAAATCCGTAGACACAGCGCTGTACTAGCGGGTGGTGAGTCGTACTTGTATGTGGATTTTCATCTAGAATGTCATATTTATTCCTAATTATATGTATTCAGAAACAAATCATCCAAATATGTTTTGTTTTTTTAGTTCTGAAATATAATAATTTCACTTTAGTATCCAATTAAAACGCTCATTATTAGCCCTTCCACCTGCAGTAACATTTCAAATCCATAATTTTTTGGTTGGTAGACTTGTGGTGCCCTTATCGTTTTTTCTCTCACGCTCAAAAATAAGAAAATGAAAACAAAAACAACGCAGAGAAAAATCTGTGGTTGCTTCAACTGAAGTATAGTGCGGGTAAAACTCAACTGATCTAATCCATTAGGCTAGATTAAGGTTGGATCCAGATCTTTGCCGTTTGGGTGGCTCCCACCTTTTTCCACCCCCAGAATAAGAGAAAGCATCAATAACTTGAAGTTGTCAGATGGAAGATCTAAATGGTTGCAGGCGGAGCAAGATGTTTTCCCTGGCAGTAAGACTTATGATGAAGAATAGTAGTAAATTTAATCTGCAGTGAAAGAACTGGTCAGGGTAATAACTTAGTCTTACAGACTCTTCTCTCCTTTAAGTAAAGATGGATGATGCATGTCCTAGAAATTGTTTGTTTTGTTTATATCTTTTGCTCGACATACAATAAAGAAAACACGAAAAGAAACTTTAAAGCCATCAGCCAAAAACTTTATAACTTTTTTATAAGTTCGAAGTTGCTGCTTTCATGGAGATCAAAGCACATTTAATCGATTCTCTTATATTTCACACCGTTCTATACTTTGATTAATGTACATAAATTATCTCGGATAGAGATTCCTCTCTGCAATGCAGAGTCCATAGCTGTATCTCCAGTTGATTTATATAGATGATGTTTCTTTTTGGCCTCCTATGAGATACGTAAACGCTACTTTTAAGTAGACTCAGTCCTCTCAATAATAAAGTGTCTCTTGCTTTCCCTCTCTCTTATTCGGTCAGTGTAAAGTATATCCACGTGGAAACTCGTGCTGACGTGTCACGTTAGTGAGTCGCGATATCAAAACATTTACGATCGTTCCTATACCGCAGAGAGTAAACGCTACCTATAATATGCAGCTACTTGTGTCTTCGTCTGCGACTATAAACTAGAAGTCATCTGATAGGACCGCTGTAAGCTTACGAATTTACAACACTAAAATTCAAGGTTCGATTCCCTGCAATGGAAGCAGCAAATAGCCCAATGTGGCTTAGATCTTGAACAAGCGAACCATTTTCTTTAGTCATTCGACCTTAATTCCATTTAGTTTGAGGTCGGTCGGAATTTTTGTTAGCCAAGAATTTTTACACAAGGGTGGCTAGCCTATTCAGGAACTAGAACAAATAGGTTAGGTTACATGGATTCGAACTCAATATCCTTTAATAATCTAAGCATCAGGTCATTCCAGATCCCCAAACCAGAATACCTTTTATTTAAGATTATCTAACAATCGAAACAACGCACTTCATCTATAACTTAATATGGGGATTTAAGTACCCCAATCTCTAAGTTTCGGTTTTCGGTTTTGAATTTCGTTCAAAGCTACACGAGGGCAATCTGCGTTAGCCGTCCCTAATTTAGCAGTTAAGATTTTTTAAAAAAGCAGTTAATCGTTACCACCCATCGCCAACTCTTGGGCTGCTCCTTTACCAACGAATAGTGAGATTGACCGTTACATTAACTGCCCCACGGCTGAAAGGGCGAGCATGTTTGGTGTCACGGGGGCTCGAACATGCAACCCTCAGATTACGAGTCGACTGCCTTAATCACCCGGCCACGCCGGGCCCTAATTTCCAAGTACTTATATAAGTAGTATTACTGAAAACTGTTTTTATCGTATAACAAATTAACATTACCATAATATCAAAATTTACAGAATCCTAGCAATGAATCCACAATTAAGAAGAACGAGATTTATTGTTTACGAATAAAATATGAAATCTATAACAAATAATTTCAAGTATGCGTTTTCTTTATAGCATGTAAAAGCTACAAACATAAAAATGTTTTATCAATCCGTTTATACAAAAAGCTAATATGATATTTGAAATCGGTCTGTACCACAAGTGAAGTATGTACGTTTACTCCAAATACAATGAATTTTTGCTACATTAAACGTCATTCTTTGAAATATTTCACTTATTGTAATCTCTATTTCATGCAAAAGTATGCCTTGGAAAAGAACTGAAGTATTTGTTTGTTTGTTTCAATATCGCGCAAAGCTATCTGCGTTATCCGTCCCTAATTTAGCAATGTAAGACTAGAGGGAAGGCAGCTAATCATCACCACCCACCGCCATCTCTTGGGCTACTATTTTACCAACGAATAGTGGGATTGATCGTTACATTATAACGCCCCCACGGCTGAAAAGGCATGTTTGGTGCGACAGAGATGTGAACCCGCGACCCTCAGATTAGGAGTTCTACGCCTTAACCCACCTGGCCATGCAGGGCCACGAACTGAAGTAACACGAATAATACATCACATCTATACATCAACAAGTAGCACATTAAAATGCTAATAAGCGAAATGGGGAAACAATTTTGATACAAAATTCGCTACCTAAAAGAATCCTATATCTGGATAAGTAAAAAAAATATTGATACATTTGTTTTGGCTTTTAATTTATCATGTAACAAAAAGAAGCTGTAGAAAAAACAAACAGATATACAAGCCTTTTACTATGACTTAAAGACATTTCCAGAGCTTGTGACTCAATCATTACATTCATATTGTTGCAAAAGAAAACACTGTAGAGTATTGTAATGTTCCAATGAATTATTGAGGAAGTATTTAAAATATCATTTTCATGAAAATTCTGACCCATCCTTGTATAGATATAGTTACCGCCTACCTTATACCAATTCTCGTCTGGCTAGGAAAGCGATCACAGTTGATCTAAAATAACTGGGTTTTAAAAAAAACAGCAAAAAATTAGCCCAAGCTTAAAGGACTCAGTTTCGTGTTATCACACCTTCTGACTTATAAATAAACGATACTATTTCTCCTTTACATTCTCTATCAAAATTGAATTTGTTCGCACTAACACACACACTGATATAAAGACAGTGTGTTACGCTATATTAAAAATGCTTTTAATACTCCAACACACAGCCAAAGATGATCGGAATGTAAGACCGCATTCTGACATAATTTGTAATGTCATGATTGGTAAGATGCAACCGAAATTTGATCGCTTTTGTGAAAGATATGTAGGAGCCCTATCAGAAGCGGCCCGGCATTGCCAGCTGATTAAGACACTCGACTCATAATCTGAAGGTCGCAGGTTCGAATCCCCGTCGCACCAAATATGCTTGCCCTTTTAGCGGTGGGGGCGTTATAACGTGACAGTCAATCCCACTGTTGGCGGTGGGTGATGATAATTAACTGCTTTCACTCTAGTCTTACACTACCAACCCTCGTGTAGCTTTGCGCGAAATTCAAACCAAACAAACCAAACCTATAAGAAGCTAAATATTTATACATTAATATCATAGCAATGCGTTCAGATTGAAGATTTATTATGTATTAGTATTGAAATACGAATGAAAATGAGTGAACTTAGGACACCAGGACAATATAGAATGAAACCTCAACAAATCGTACCCTAGCGTAAGCAAAGTGCAGCATCTAATTGGTAATAATCCACGAATTCAAAGGTCAAAAGTAAAAGCTATGTGCCTTAGACAAAAGTACGCAATCACGAAAGATCTACATCTGGAAACATAACACAAAATACGTGTCCGCAAGTTGATCTCACATCTCCGTTGAACTCTGTCGTATTTCAAGCAACTGATTATGAAACAGACATTCATGCTGTTCCACATGAAGAAATAGCCTTCAAATTGCGGGCGCAGCACCTATGGATTGCTATGTGATTGAACTATGCTTCAAACTCGCTTTAAAGCAAATCAATCAACCTCCACATGCAGATATTCAATCATCAATGATGTGTATTTGAGCAAGAAGTTTTGGCTTTGGTACACTCTCCAGTGCCACAGCGGTATATCTACGAATTTACAACGCTTGAAGCCGGGTTTCCATAACCGTGATGGGCAGAACACAGGTAGCCCATTATGTTGTTCTATGCTTAACTTCAAACAAACAAGAATTCACGGAACAATTCCATCTTAAGTGTAGAATCATTTAACCTGAACTTACTACAGCATAATGGTTTCAAAACATCAATGCAATGGTGAAATATCTTCAAAAAACTGGTTTTTTACACAAAGATACATAGTAATTTATCATTCATGAAATACATAGAAAAACGTTTTAATTTTTTTAAACTATTAACGATCACGTTTAAACACACCTTCAATCCCCTAAAATGTAAATACAATTCTGATTTGATAAAACAAACATTTAACACACTATTATATCGCATGGAAAACTTTGATTTAAATTACGTATATTTTCGGAGTAATGCTTACATACAACGACATCGGTTCCGTTTCACTAACAGATTATATTGTCAGAAAAAAGTTTTCTGTTACTCTCAGTCTACGTTAAAAAGCATTTTATTTCCCTTCAAAACATCCAAAACTTTACGTAAGTGTATAAATACGAAAGTATGATAAAAGTCAAAAGAAATCTACGAAGTAAGAAAGAGTTCTTAATTCTTTGAGCTTGTTAAGACTAGTGACGTGGTTCATAGTTATTATATTTTGACATGAAGTTTGGAGCAAAAAGACCGATTCCTTCACATTTCAGATGTCGTGCTTAAAAAATAGCATTTTGCCTGACTCAGTTACTTTTTAATCTATCAATGAAATAGATTATATGTCGTCTGTGATATCATTCTTGCTGACAACCAATTCTATAACGATATGAACTGCCATACGATTAAAAGATAACATCAACTAAAAATATTAGCGGTCCAGCATGGCCAGGTGGTTAAGGCACTCCACTCGTAATCCGAGAGCCGCGGTTTCGAATCTCCGCCACATCAAAAATGCTCGCCCTTTTAGCCTAGGGGCGTTATAATGTACGGCCAATCCCACTACTCGTTGGTAAAAAAGAAGCCCAAGAATTGGCAGTGGGTGGTGATGACTAACTGCCTTCCCTCTATTCTTACACTTCTAAATTGGAGACGGTTAGTGCAGATAGCCCTCGTGTAGCTTTGTTCGAAATTCGAAATATGTAGCTTTTTCTATTTTCATAAAAGGAGGTATTAAAGATATTAGAGGTATTAAATGATGTTTAGAAACTCCCAAGCGTTACGTCTACCAAATGATATTTAGAAATTATCTGATGGATAACACAGAACAATGATAATTTTACTCTTTCACTTAAGTTAACATCTACCGCATTAATTACGCTTTAAACTAATCAAAGTGACATAATCGACTCTTTAAAACAATATATATATATCTTTATCATCCAAATCCTGAGAAATTACAATTGTTGAGGAAATCCCCACTAGCTATATAAAACAAGGGGCCAAAAGGGAAATTAAATGATATTTAGTATAATTGAAAGTTTCTGGAGCAGTTGAACAAAGTTGAACAGGAATAGGTGAATCTGAGAACCTTACCAAACACTCGTGTACGTCACCAGCTTTTGCATTTAACAACGGATCTCCCACTGAAACAATGGAATATGTCACCATGCGTGAAGTATTCAATAGTAAAACAAAAACAGAAAAGCTGCAATTTCATGTCCAGGAAGCATACAAAAAATACATCACCACTATATCGTGTGGGAAGTTATTTTTAATATATTTTAAAGACTTCTTACACGTCTAAGCATATTTTAGTGCAAGATTTATTTTGTTGCTGTTTGACCATTATTGGATAAGGTGTTCTTCTCTAATCGGCAGTACACTTATCGCGTAAACTGGAAGCACCTACAACATTTTATATAGTAAAAGAATGTTATGTAAGCCTCATCGTTATGAATCAGTTACCCTAGTATATTTTAATGAAAATATATATATTAGTTTTTTAAATCTCACTGGATACTGAATGAATGAACCAAACAATTTTGAGGTAAAAGTGGACAGTTAAGGCAGATTTTATATTACAACTGACTCCATGCTTAGGCTCAATATATGACACCTTTAAGAATCAATAACAATACAACTACTACAACAAATCATTTCGTACCTCTCTAATTGTACCTTTTAATTACTTCTTTCACAATGTCACAACTTGTGCATAAGCGAGTACAGATGTTAAAAATATATAATATAAATAATAAAATGAAGTAAAAACAAGTGTTTCAACACATACTACCTACAGAACTCCAAGTTTTAGCGTGTGTTTTCGTGTAGCAAAGCCACATTGAGTTATAAGCTGAGCCCACCGAGAAGAATCGAACCCCTGATTTTAGAGTTATAAATCTATAGACGTACCGCTGTACTAGCGGGGGGCAGGTTTTAGCATAATGCATTAAACAAAAAGTTTTCACACAAAATAATCTTGGTCCTTTACAGCACTAAACTTTTAAACACATAATCACGTTATAACATCAACAACAAAAATTTTTTCAATATCTCTCTCACAGTTTCTCGAACCTAGTTTTTAAGTGACATAAATCAGACCCATTGTTCTCCTGGTCGACTGTTCTTGAAATGTTCACAACGAACTACACGAATGTTACAGTTATTATCATCAAAATCTCCAGTTCTATTTCTATATTTTTCTCTTCCCGATATTCTTGATGTGTCAACTAATTCCTTTATTTTCCTTTAATATGTCTTTAGTTTTATTTCTTTAACGTCTTCTTTATTGACGTATCTGTGAGAATTGTGGATATTCTTAATTTACCCTCTCTTTTTCTTGATGTAGCTTTGGTCCAGCTTTCGGAGTTTGATTTGAATTTCGCGCAAAACTACACGAAAGCTATCTGCGCTAGTCGTTTCTAACTTTACAGTGTAAGACTAGAGGGAAGGCAGCTAATCATCACCACCCATTGCCAAATCTTTAAATACTCTTTTACCAACAAATAGTGGGATTGACCGTAACATTACAACGCCCCCACAGAGTAGGAGTCGAGTACCTTAACCACCTGGCCGTGCTGGGTCAGCTTTTGGAGATGGTCTCTTATTAATGACAAAATGAATCTTGTGACAGTGACCGTTTCATACGAAAGAATTATTTGATCTGGGATTGACTGATCCAGGGTAAGTTTCTTCTGAAATACTACCAACTAGTTAATTAGTTAACACTGCATCATAACCATGATTAGAGTGTTCCGTGATGTCTCATGGAACAAAGTCACTGTTTTTCAAAACATTCCTGTTAAAAGAAACGATTCCAGTGCACAAAACCCTGAAATGATATATTTAGGCAAAGTATGTATCAAGACTTAAAAGACTATAACAAAAAATGTAGTGTACTGGCATCGTTTTGACTAGGTTTGCAACATCCAGGTGTCGCAAAAGATGTTCACAGTTATACTGAAAGGGACAAATTTTACCCTATCTAAAATTTGTAATTTTTGTGACCTGTGAGGGGTTAAAGAAAGAAAAACAACTCCTTCTTTGTAAAAATCAATCACCTCTACAGATAACCGCAAATCGTTATTTTCTAACAATAGGATAACTTATTGTTCTTGACTTGGTTTAAAATGTTTCGTAAAATTCTTACTCGAAGTAATGAATTTTCTTCTCCATATATCCATCCTGAGTCATTAGTAGTTACAGTACAGCTTGGTGGGCTGTCTCTAGTGGAGTATTTTAGAAACTTTTCCAACTTAAAAAGAAGAGACACTGTTCTCTATGGCATTAATGGCGATACTGCTTGTCACTAGCACACCTTTTTCCTAAGACAAAACACCTGAGAACTCTAGACAAGTTATCAAAGTGCTCATTCAAAGTTAAGTTGTTGAAGCTTGTTGTACGCACTGATCTTTTTTCTCGTTGTTTCCTTATTATTGCTATTCCCGTGGAGTAAAAGATTTTTAATCCAAGAGATATAATAAACTTCCACACTTCGTTTGGAGAAAGTCAGTAATGTAAGTTAGTATCTCTAAGTAAATAATCGACTAACCCTTTTTCCATTCCTTCCGAGAAAACTCAAATATGTGAATTATAATTATCTGTGAGGTGAGACCACTATTTCTGATTAGTTATATTCAGTTAGTTTCTTTCAGCAACGCTGAAAACCAGCATGGCAAGTGCCAAAATCTCTTACTATTTCTTTAACAGACTTGCCTTTGCGCATTACAATCCTTGATGTTGTTTCCATTTTGTCTTGTTTCTTTCGTCTGCTGAATGTTAATTTTCACGTCGTACACTAGAAACAACTTACACTCCAAGTTATCATTTCTACTAGTAACGTAGAAACAACTAACACACTAATTACACTAAACAACAAAGTTTTTGCTTCTTGAACACTGTTGGGTGTTCCTTATGGATATTTGGCTACTGATTACGAAAATCACTTCCAAATTTGCCCATCGCGTACCGTTTCATCGAAATCTTCAGTTTTGTCATGTATTTTCTTATATTTGAGTCCAAAAAATTTTCGTTTCTGTAAGAGACCTATAAACAATGTTTTGTCACTCAAGATTCATTTCCTCCACTCACACTTGGACTTCTTCCCCGCAAATCTCGGTTATGTCAGTAACAAACACGGTGAAAGGTTTCACCAGGATACTGCTACAATGGAAATATAATATCAAGACAACTGGAATCCTTCAACGCTTGCTGACTACTGTCGGCGGCCCGGCATGGCCAAGCGCGTAAGGCGCGCGACTCGTAATCCGAGGATCGCGGGTTCGCGCCCGCGTCGCACAAAACATGCTCGCACTCCCAGCCGTGAGGGAGTTATAATGTGATAGTCAATCCCACTTTTCGTTGGTAAAAGAGTAGCCCAAGAGTTAGCGGTGGGTGGTGATGACTACCTGCCTTCCCTCTAATCTTACACTGTTAAATTAGGGACGGCTAGCGCAGATAGCCCTCGAGTAGCTTTGTGCAAAATTCCAAAACAAACAAACAAACAAGACTACTGTTGGACACTGTAACGTGATGCACCGGACATTGAATACAAACCAAAATCAGGAGCAAAACACTTTTAACTATGTTGAACTTAATAGCGTATTAGAAACATAAACCCAATTAAATACGTTATTGCCGGTAAACAGTTAGCTGTCTGTTTCTCAGAGTTCCTACGTGATGAAGCAAAACCAAAACTATATTTGTGTATACCCACCATGTACCTGTCACAATCAGCAAAAACTTTTCAGGAAGCAAAAATTTCAAAAAATTGTTGTGCTGTGTTATAGGTAAGCAGATCTGTCAACATATCACATTCATCTTCTTTGACCAATAAAAATGACATTTTTAACTGTGTTAGATATTAAGACTATGTTCGCCAATAGTCAGTTAATGGCTTCTACTTATACTTCTTTACATAATAAATATGCATACTGTGTTGTTAGGTTTAAAATACTTCTACAAAACGTCTGACTTTATGGTGGTAAATTCAAAGAAAAATTAATAATACGCTCTCCACTTATTTTCAAAATAATATACAGTAAAACCTGTCTAAGCCGGAAACTGCAATAGAGTAAAAACCTGTACAAGCCGGAAATATCAAAATTTTGCAGTATTATCTTAAGAATTCTCTTATAAATGGCCCTCTATATAGCGGAACATGGGTAACGCGGAAGGAAAAATCTTTCACCTCATCTATCAACAAGTAGGACAAGAATCTGAGTAAGGAGGAAAAAATGTTTTTGATTTGAATGTTAATTTATTTAATTAATAATTTCTTTAAATATTAATAAATTCTTGTTTGATTAATAATTTGTTTAAATATTAATAAATTCTCAGACATTTTGTTACAGTAAGTGTTGGTTAAATATATTCTGTTCTTTTTTCTGCCATCATTATTCTTGCAGTTAAATTAAACAAAAGAATTGAACAAGACAATGGGAATATTCTACTTTTCCTATATAATGCAACTTGTCTCCCAAAAGTTCAACTTTCAAATGTTCGTTTTGTCTTTCTACCTCCACGTACAACATCAGTTCTACAGCCACGAGGTAATGGAATTGAAATTCAGAAAATTAATGCTTCAGCATATTATTGCAAACATGGACGCCTCTAAGAGAGCATATGAAATGATCATGAAAATTAACGTGTCAAATGCAGTTGCATTTTTAAGTCATTCAATCAAATGCGTAATAAAGTGCTTTCGAAACTGTCAATTTATTCTTGATAATGGCGGAAATTGTGGAGAAGTTGTTTGTTGAGACGATTCCAGTGAAACTCTGATTGAGAAGATGATTCTGTGAACACGGAAAGTTTTGTGAACATTGACAAGAATGTTTCAACAGAAACTGATTTAAAATCTATGGTACAATCACAAGATGGTAATAGTGAAAGATTCAACTGAGCAAAATGGAAAAAGATAGCGAAGAAATAGATATTCCCACTTCATCTAGGTGTTAAGTTATATTAACGCTATCAGATTGTATGCAAAAATGAAGGGGGAAAACGAACTTCATCAAAAGGCCGTAGAATTAGCGTTCTCTTTTAACCGCAAGAGAACGCCCATTAAAAAAAAAAGAAAGTTGAAATTAGACACTTTCTTGAAATAAGTTTAATATTTTGTTTACTTATGTAAATTTTGAATGTTTTTGTTTGTTCTTATTCTAATAAATATAGCATAAAACAGAATAATAACTTTACTCACAAACGTCTTACTTCCCTTGTCAAGAGTCAAGCAAGTATAACATTCCGCTCCAAAAGTATATATAATTGAGGTAATGCATGTTCATCACTATATCTGAGCGGGAAAATATGCCTAAGCCGGAAATTTTACTCGGTCCCGTGATATTCCGCCTTAGACAGATTTTCCTATATATATATATTCGAAATAGTTCAACTTATGTACAATAAGTTCTTTACATTACAGATAACATAGTGATATCATAAATAATATGTGGTTCTCTTCTTGTTGTCAAAAGTCCACTTAAATCTATTCAATTACTTACGAATTTCAGTTGGCAAGCCTAACTACTTTTCCCTATTTGTATCGAACTAGTATTCTATGTATAATTCGTTTATAATTTTGACTCGAGTTACCGTGGTCGCATAACGAATGCTCTTCCAGTAATCATTAGATCTTCTTTCTTCAAAATATCTCCTGTTCTTTTTGTCCAAGTCCACTCAGACTGATTCAATTACTTTAGAACCACGCGATTTAATGGAACACCTTCTTTATTTCTCTTTTTCTACTGTTAGTCTTACTCTAGAATATTAAACATAAGGGCTATTTTAATCATTAGGACTGTTACGTCTACCAACGCTACCTTCACGTTGCTATTTGACCGCCACTTTGCACTCTTCTGCTATTTCCCGCTCTTTGTATATTAATTATATGTGTATTCCTAAATCGTCTGTTCGAGTTACTCTCTACATCAACGAGTTACAAACATAACTTACAGTAATTGTCTGCTTTTCACTCTCTTATAATTTAAAAAACAACAACAACTAAACAATTATACAATATTTATTCACAAAATAAACTAAATAATAATATATATACCAAACAGTCCTTTATATCATGACAAACTGTCTAAGATTGAAATAAGGAGATAAAAGAGACATTCGTCCAGGATCTGAGAAAATATGTAATAATTTCTTAAATTTCCAATTTAGAGAAAAAAAAACAAAATATGGATCTAATTTCCTGCATATATCAGATCTTAAAAATATTAAACATAATTTTTAATAGTTTGTTTAAAGAATAGTTTCTTTTGTAAATAAAGCATATGAAAACTGGTGGTAACACCAGCTAATTCCCGTGATTAAAATGTCAATAAATGACTCAAGCGCTTTATAAATGGAACAACTGCATACCGCTGCTGGTAAGATCAGGCATAATAGTTACAATTATTTCTGGTCGTTCTATTATTAATATAGTACTTGGTTTTTCAAAATTTTCTATGAGCAGTAATCTTAAAAGCTAGGCAGTGTGCTTCCGTCTCCAATTCCAGATTTACACATTAACTACTGGGTACGCCCATTACTTGTAGAGCAGTGTGTAGTATTATTGTGTATTTATCATGTAGTGTGGCAACAGCTAGTTCTAGTGTTCTGTATCTTGCCGCATTGATTGCATTTCAAATTTTTTATGGTTTCAATGTTTATAAGTTAAAAGCACGAAATTGTTCTGTAAACTGTCTTAATGTCCACAAAAATATAAAGATAAATGGCTTTCAAATTCATACATGATCTGTACATGATATACTTTGATGTATGAAACTGTGTGAATCAAAAGTCAGTGTACATCTTTCCATTTCTACTAATTTTCTAGTTCAGCAGTTCAATTTCTCTGCTAAAACGTAATTGTGAAATAACAGGAAAATGCAAGTTGTTGTTTTATAAGTATTTTATGTGTTTCAAGAAGATAACGACAAGTTGATAATAAATTTGACAACAGATCACAATGAGACGTTTAGTCTTCATTACAGTATTCTTTATTGACACAATATTAATATTGAAAAGAACATAAACATATTCAAGTTGCGCTTTATTTGTCGTTGTGTACCACTGATGAAATCTTTGACTCTAAACCACAGCTCTTCAGACGGTGTGTATTAAAGCCCTGTCTTAGCTGAAACACTTTTATGTTACTCGCTTAAATGCAATAGTTACATTGAGGTTATGAAAGAGGTTGAACTTCTTTTGAAATCCACTTTGTAGAAGCACCATGGATCACAACGTGGCACTTTTTTTCTTTTGCAATCAGAAGAACAGAAACACAAATGGCACCAATTCTCAAAACGTAGAACGTCGTACCAGTCCATTCTGCCACATTTTAACCTCTACTTAAAAACATGAAATCTAAGTCTCATCCAAAAACGCGGAAGTGATTTAAGCCAAGTTAAAAGAATGGAGCAACATTGCCAAACTTTTTCTCGATTGATAGAATTTCCATAATTCTTTAAAATCCTGAAATGCCTTTGGAATTTAAAACTGTAGCCAAGTTTTCTCCAAATGTTTCTTGTTTGATTTACATACTTTTATATGTGTATATTTACATCGTTTCCTCTTTTATATTGTTTGGCATTTTTATCACTTTATTAGACTGACCTCTTCAATCTTTCTTATTAGTTTGTGGACATGTGAAATACGTTGACCAAATGTAGTTAAACTTTACGATTCGATATCTGTTAACATATACACCATACCAAACAATATATATCACTAATTTTGAATTTGTATATACTAAACGATAAAAGGCTCCGAAAATATTTTTAGAACTTAGAGTATTGGCTGTTATTGTTGATTTTATTATTATCTTTCAATTTAATAATTTTATCACTTTATTTCACCCTTGATCACAGACTGAAATACTCATGACAGTAATTTTCTCTTTTTTGAAAAAATAAAACGTTTGTTTGATCTTCATTAGATTCTGAGAGGGTCAAGTATTAAGTATATCTTTTCCTTTCTCCGTTGGCCCCGCATGTCCAGGTGGTTAGGACGCTAGACTCGTAATATGAGGGTTACAACAAACATGCTCGCCCTTTCAGCCGTGGGGGCGTTTTAGTGTGACGATCACTTCTACTATTCGTTAGTAAAAGAGTTATTCAAGCATTGGCGGTGGGTGGTGATGGCTAGCTGCCTTTTCTCTAGTCTTACACTACTAAATTTGGGATGGCTAGCGCAGATATCCCTCGCGTAGCTTTGCACGAAATTCAAAACAAAAAACCTTTCTCTGACAGTGTTAAATTAATAGAGCTGTTAAATTTTAAAAGTCACTTAAGTGACACTTCTGCATTTATATAATATTGCTTTCATAATTACAGTAACCTTATCAGGGCTACATCCATTATGTTCAACGTTGAGCACTTACACTCACATTACTCCATTTGGAATGTAGACAGTCTTAAGTTGCACAAATAATCTATAGAGTCCGCTGCTTCTTCGTTTGATAATATACTTAACATGTATTTAATGTTAATACCCAAATAATACATAATGAATACACCACACAAATAATCTGGGTAAGTTTAGTAGTGAGTGATTGAATGCTGTATGGGAGACGAAATTAGACTCATCTCCATTATGTATGATATAGCTATTTATTGAAAGTACCAATTCGTTTTTGTTTCAATTTTTCTGGACGTAAGCGAACCACCTATTTTGGGGTCTTTACAATGGTAGTATGTTTGCAGAATTGTGTAGAAAAACTGAACTTGCTGTACGCGGAATTTTTTTTTTTTTTTTTTTTTGTAGTGAGGACTGAATTTTGCATACATTGTAAGATTATTTACTTTGCTTTTAAAATTATTCCGATTTTCATGGCCAAACGACTTTTATTTATAAGCTATTGTTCCACGTAGCATGTAAAAAAAAAACAGAAACAAAATTTAGAAATAGTTGTCTGTCAAACAGTTAGGACAATATCAGATGTGGAAAAACCAAACACCTAAAATTTGGTATGTTCATATATAAGGAGTTGTTCAGGAGAATAATGCAGATTCAGATTTTAAACATATTTACAAATTTAGGAGAAAATTGTCACGTTTTTATATTAAGTTCAGTTTGTTTTTAATTTCGCACAAAACTACATGAGAGCTATCTGTGCTAACCTTTACTACTTTAGAAGTGTAAGACTAGAGGGAAGATAGCTACTCAACACCACCCACCGCCAACTCTTGGACTACTCTTTTACGAACGAATAGTGGGACTGACCGTCACGTTATAACGTCCCATGGCTGAAAGGGCGAGCATGTTTTGTGTGACAAGAATTCGAACCCGCGACCCTCGGCTTACAAGTCAAATGCCTTAACCAACTTCTACATTAAGAGTTCTAAGTTTATATATCAAGGTTCTTATGCAATTGGAATCAAAAGGTTTTAGAGAATTGATGCGTAAAAATCATTAACTAAAAAATTAACTTTTAATATACGTGGTCTTAAGATTTTAATGTCAACAGTATAATTGTTTGTCCACGATATGTTTAGTAAAAATATTTTTGTATTAAAATATAATTTGTTTTATTGAATTTTGTATTTGATATCAAAATATGTCAGTTTAGTAGTTCAAATATTATTTTTACATTATAACGTTGGGATTTTGAAAACATTTTTCCAAGTAAAGCTTTAATAAATGATGTCAAATTTTACAAAAAAAATTTCAAGTAAAAAATCATATGAATGTTTCTCGTGCGTCACGAACTTATTTCTTCCTCTACTACATTTTATCGTCATTTTGCACATATATTTAATGTGTGACATTCGTGTAATAAAACATCTACAAATCAAAATTTCATGTCCAATATTCGTAAAGGGCCCTGACAGATCATTAAATATATTGCTACGTGAATTAGTTAAGAAATGACATGCTTTGAAAACACGAGTTCACGTGCTTTATGATTGTATGAGGTAGCAGTGACATACTCTTTGTCACAAAACTTAAATGATACGTTCGACTGTGTGGTTACAGTATGTGACTCGCATACGGACATTGTCAGCTAGTTTAGCTGCAGCACTAACGTTGACAAAATAAGGTTAATATGGAAGTTCTATCGATTGAAACACGGTGTCAAAAACAGCAAATAAAAAGTAGCAAATGACTGCATGTAGTAATGCAAGAGAAAATTACCACAACTTCAAAATAACACACCAGAAATATTTTAAAAGGAGCTTTTATCACTATATCACAAAGTTTGTAATAATAATGTTTGTATTCGTCCGCTTTTTTTGTACTTCAAGTGTTTCCTACTTCCTGTGGGCAGAACAAATATCATTAAAATGTATTAATGCGTGTTTTAGCAAACCACTTTGCCAACAGAAATTTTAAAATGTAAGAAAGTTAAGAATAATACCCATTTTACTAAATATTTTACGAGACTCATGAATCTAGGAAATAAAAATGGAAAGTCTCAACTTACTTTGATTAATATTCCATCGCATATTTATTTTTATTTTTTTTCTCACTTGAAAAAAAAAAGTACCTAATACTAATGTTTGTTATGTTAGCTGCTTGGCAACCACTCTCATCCAAAACACATAAAATTGAATCTGTTTCTGAAAATAAAAACTATATTGACTTAACGCAATTACTAGGTTATATAAAAGTTGCTTTATGATTATTTTTTGATTACTTATCATATTAATTTCTATCACTAGTCACAAGCCAGACAGCTTCAGGAATAACTAGTTTCACGAACATCGGATTTAAAATTTTAAATAAAATAATTTAGGGAAATGTGATTTAAAAATATAGCTGCAATGCAGTCATTCAAGACTTTCATTACATATGTTAGGTTTAACGAGCTTGTTTGTTCTCATAAAAAAGTCCTTTAACATTTATTAATGTAATATATTACAGTTGAAACAAAACACAATAAGTTTATTGTTTCAAATCTTTCACAGATCCTTTTTTATTTTATTTTTTACTTTAAAATGAGAAACCAATGTTTATAAATTAAATTTTTATTGATACAGATTGTAGGAAAAACGAATTAAATATTTAATTATGTTTTGATTTATCTAGGTCATCTTCTTTATTAATAATATACCTAATCTGACAAACCCTGATGCAGATAAAAAGTAGTTCAGACATAAGTTTTCATATATCAAATTTAAATTCATATCTAAATCATAAAACAACCTGGGTCAAAAGTTAATCGTCAGACAACATTGTCATTCTAAAGGAATGTTGCTGCCCAGGTAAATCAGATAAGTTGGATGCTAAAGCTATTATTTAATTTATAGTTTATATAAATCGTATTTTACTCTTTACATCTGAGAAGATTGACAAATAGTGCCATATAGTCAATAATAACTATCAACTAAACAAGAAACAAAACTGCCTACATTCTTTTAAAATACTGTGTATAACTGACTAGGACTAACCATGGACTGACATCAACATGTAAGGCAGCACATAGAACAGCGGATGATGATATACAAACAGAATTTCTTAGCTGCTACTGTTAACTCTGAAATAAGTTTGTGAGAAATTCCTTATAAACCAGGTTAGGCATCAATATTTGCGTGAAGATATTCTGCGACTCTCCCACGGTTCATTACTTAATCTTATTAAGCAGAAAGTCATCAATAAAACTTATATTCGACACATCAACAGAAGACAGGTTTGAATTATACATGTATGTAAAAGTTGTCTTAACTATATGACACTTTAATCTGAATCAGCGAAACCCGATAATTTATTATATCATAGTACGTCAATCAATAACCTTTTATACAAAGCTAAGATCACTCTAAACCTTAATTTTCTGTTCAAGCATCAAAATATCTTCCGTAAGTAATCTATCATAAAAAAACTACTATTCTTTCAACACAACATCAGTATACGTAAATAATTAAATTAACATTACTACGTGTATTCCCTGTAACATTTTGATAAGTATCCTTGTGACAAGATTAGAAGCTAACACAGCAAGTAGATAAAAAGTTTCATTGGTTTACTTATCAGTCATATAATTTAAAAGCTGAAGGATCCATTTCTGGAGTTTTATTTTGTGAATGATTGATTGGCAGGTATTAATGTTTAAATAATACATTAAGACGTCATGTAACTATGCTTAACAAGAAAATAAAAACGTAACTGGATGAATTGCAATGGTATAAATATTTTGTGTGATGCTTTAATTATGTAATGCTCTTTGTTCATACAACCGAAGTATGCAGAAATAATATTCATCCAGCTGAAAACAAAAGCAATGTGCCTTATATCAATGAAGCTGCATAACATAAGCTATTTGAAAACGCCAGTAAAGACGTAAAATAATGTAAACAGGAGAAAAAGTAATTTAAAAAAGTTAATATATGACGATTGCCGAACGCGTGGATAACTCTGGAATTAACCAAAATAAGATTCGCTTAATTTTATACTGCTTTATGAAAGGTCGGTCTCAGATTTTAACATTAGAAATACGAAGAGTAAAAAAAATGTATTTAACACACATGTGAACTGAAACTTTCTTTGAAACCTCTCATGCATAAATCTTTAAGGTATATTACATAAACTCTTAATGTATTTAGAATGGATGTAAGTTAATACCTTACATAAAGTAACTGGAAATCTGGTATCTCAGGATACTGAGCAATAAAACTGAAAATTATATGAGTAAAAACGACTGATATGGGTAAAGAAAGCACTATGTCATATCCCTCCTTACAGAAGTCTCAACCACTGAAGCTTGCAAGATAGCCTTAGAACTCTATATCCGAGACCCTAACCCATCAGTTGACATTCCCAGCAACCAACTAGCAACCCTCATAGAATTTACCACGATGAAGACAAACTTCATGTTCAACAACCACAACTATATACAAACAAATGGCCTAATTATGGGCAACCCAGTATTACCAGTTCTAGCCAATATTTTTATGACACAAGTTGAAACACAAGTAATTAACAGAATTACATCCACCACTATACTGATACAGATATGTAGACGACACAATTGCGAAATTTACATCTACAGAACACACACTTAATTTTTTCAATCACATTAACTCTATACGTCCCAACATTAACGTCACATGTGAACAGGAAGAAAGAAATCAAATATCATTTCTTAACCTCAAAATTATAAGAACCGACACACAATTCAAAACCAAAATCCACCGAAAAATCACCCATACTGGACTATACATTCCTTGGGACTCAGCACATGAAACAAAACAAAAACTCAACATACTAAGAAACCAGATAAACACAGCCATAAAACTATGCTCACCAGATAAAATTAACGATGAATTAGACAAAATAAAACAATACTTCATCAACATCAATAAGTTTCCTCCACAAACAGTAGAAAACATTATACGCACACACCCAGACAAAAAGTAAAATCAACTAACAAAAATAAATTTATCTCACGAATTTAAAATTTACAAAACCATATACTGCTGCATACCATATATTCCCAAAAACAGCGGAAAAAATAACCAGCATTTGGCAAAAACATGTAATCAACTATTCGTCAGTTATCTCTCTATTTGGGGTTTGACATGGCCAAGCGCGTAAGGCGTGTGACTCGTAGTCCGAGGGTCGCAGGTTCGCGCCCGCGTCGCGCTAAACATGCTCTTCCTCCCAGCCGTGGGGACGTATAACGTAACGGTCAATCCCACTGTTCGTTGGTAAAAGAGTAGCCCAAGAGTTAGCGGTGAGTGGTGATGACTAGCTGCCTTCCCTCTAGCCTTAGCTTACTAAATTAGGGACGGCTAGCACAGATAGCCCTCGAATAGCTTTGTGCAAAATTCCCAAACAAACAAACCTCTTTCTTTCTTTTTGAACCTGCCGATGACCGAAGAAGGTGAAAACGTTGTTTGTTCCTCTACATAGTGCTTTCTCTACTCATACCAGTCGTTTTTAAATATATAATTTTCTTTACAAGTGGGTTCTTTCGTCATTACGAAAGTAGAACTGATTAATCTGTTACAACTGAAACTGAAAACCACACAAAAGGATGATCTATATTGAACTGTCTCTTTTACTTTTGACCCCTACAAGCTCAGAAGTGTGTCTTTGGGTTTATGACTCTAGAAATTGGGTTTGGTCATCATGATATGTGAAACGTAAATGACCACTGTGTAGCTTTCCGATTAAGAGCCACAAGCAACGTATTAGGTTCTTTACGATGTCTTAAGATCCATATATTTCTTTCCTTTATTGTACTGGCCACAATGTATTCCTTCTTTCCTTATTACTTGAGTGCATTCTATCGCAAGAAAATATTCCATTAATTAACATATTTACGTATTTAGTTTAGTAAAGTTTCATATTTAGTTAATATTACATTATTATGTTACAATATAATTCATTCTTGTATATTCACTCTGGCTGAAACCACTGAAGCTTGTTGGCATATAACATTAGTAATTTGGGGTTCGATACTCAGGGTGATCATGTTGCAGATATCCTATTGTGTAATTTTAAGCTTAAAAACAAACGAATTCATGTTGATATGCTTTATCATTAAATACAGATACCTTCTTAATACACTGGTTTTGCACATTCACGGAACATTAATATTTTTTCTTGCACATTCGTATAATCTTAATATGATGTATCTTTCCTCATTTACACTGTCTTAATATAATCTTAAAATAATTCTTTCCAAATACTTTTCAATATCCCGGTAGATGAGCAAAAAGTTTACAAATTTACAACGCTAAAATTCAAAGCAGTGAATTGAACTCGGAAATATAGCATTTTAAATTCGGGGTTCGATTCACCGCGGTAGACAGAGTAAAAGAGCAACAAAAAGATACGTTATCTGTTCGACTAATTTAGTGGCTTAAAATACTCATCTTTATTCAATCTCAACATCTATATAATTAAAAAAGTGACGTGACTACGTGCGTGGTCGCCCCCAGTGGCTCAGCGGTATGTCTGCGGATTAAATGCAAAAATCCGGGTTTCGATACCCGTGGTGGGAAGAGCACAGATAGCCCATTGTGTAGCTTTGTGCTTAATTCAAAACAACAACAACAACGTGCGTGGTAAATCTTTTGAAATTAATTAAGCCATGAAATAATTAGATTCGGGAAAAAACAGATAATGTCATCATATTCATATGTGAACGTGTTGTGTGAATAGTACGATGTACTGTCAAGAGAAAAATACTTTGAAAGTGGACTTGTCATCCCTCAGAGCACCGTCTGAGAAAGCGGTGTTTATGTTTTAAGGTTTGTTTTGTTAATTTTTTCGTTTGTTTATTGCCGATAAAGTCGCCCTGAGATGTGGAAACAAAAATCACCGAATTTTATTATTTGCACTTACATTCAGGTTTTGAACCCGTCGCTAGATCGGGTGTCTTTAAAAAGACAGTCGATTAATTTGTCATTTTTGATCAGATTATTCAGTGTGTTTTCTTTGGTGTTTGACGAATACTACGTGCTGTGGAATAGGTTTAACTTCACAATCATTAAATTTGTCAGAACTCTACTTACCTAACCTGAGACCACACTTAAGTGTTTTAATTACTTTAGATACGCAGCACTGTCCCTAAATTTTATAAACTTTGTGCATTTAAGTACAAATTACCACAACCCCAAATACATCTTTCGTACGCAAAACACAAGCATTCTTTTGCACAAAGTTCGGCCCGCGATGTCCAAGGGGAAAATCAAAATAGAAAGTTAGCGCCTGCGCGAAGATTAAGCACGATACAAAAATATGCATTAGATTAGATACTGGATTATTCCATATTTGTGTCGAGCAATAAAGAAAATTTAATAAGCATATCTCGTTAATGTATAGACATTTAATCATTGGCGCAGTGACGTAAAATTTTTGTAATTACGAAATCATACGCGTTCCAATCGTTCTTCGAGATTTGCTTACGAGCTCTATTTTGATATTATTTCGTAACAAAAACGGCAGCTAATCGTAAAAAAAGTTGACCACAAAAAAACGGCAGTTTCATGATGATTGGAGTGCGCAATCCTATTTTGTTCAACAACAGAAGAACGTGATTTGTCTGCTGTGTCATTCGACAGCAGCAGTGGCGAAGGTATCCAATATAAAGCGTCATCATGAGTCGAATCATAAAGATTTCCACAACGTTGTCAGTGATGAACGAACAGTTCGAATTGAATCTCTGTGACGGTCGCTGAATCACCAGCAGAACGTTTTCTCAAAACAGTCAGTATATTTACGTTCAGCATGTGAAATCAGTTACGATATTTCGTTGATGACAACAAAATCTGGCCGACCGTTCACTAATGGTGATTTTGTCAAGCAACGTATGATTACTGCATCGAAAAAGTTGTGTCTGGAAGCAGTTTGCAAGCTAAGGCTGTGGCTTTGAATCGTGTGACAGCTCAACAAAGAATATCGCACCTCTCAGCAGACATGACAAGGCAGCTTACAAATGAAGCAGCAAACTTTGTCTACTTCTCTTTGGCAGCAGACAAGTTGACTGACATTAGTTCAACAGCAGAGCTACTAGTTTGTGTTGATATTTGATATCACAGAGAAACTAATCGGTATGGGTTCCATGAAGGGTCAGACAACTGGGTCTGCTGTGTTCGAGGAGACAGTATGACTGTGTAGTATTGTTTCATTGGATTTTAAAAAACTGGTGAGTGTGACAACTGATGGAGCACCAGCCATGACCAAAGAAAGTAGTGTGCTGGTATCACTGTTGATGAAGCATCGAGGAAAGCAGAACAGACAATTGGTGAAGTTGCACTTTATTGTTCACCAACAGAACCTGTGCAGTAAAGAACTTGGTTTTCAGGCATTGATGGCATTAGTGACAAAAATTATTAATCTCATCAAATCAGGAAGGCTCAAACACCGTCAGTTTCGAAGTATTCTTGAAGAAATTGATTCAGACTATGGTGACCTTGAGTATCAGTGTAAAGTATACTGGCTGAATCTAGTGAAGATGCTCGGAAGATTCTGGAAGCTGGTTGATGAGGTGATAGAATTCTTCAGAAGCAAGAACAATGAGACAAAAGTGATTTTCCATGACTGATCCAGCATGGCAAGATGATTTGACGCTACAGAAGAATCAGGACATTGTCACACATGTTTATGTTGGGAAGCTAGATACCTTGATTCAGCCCTTCAACTCACGGTTTCATTACTTTGATCAATACAGACTCCTGATGAAGACTACTTTTTCTGATCTGTTCAGTGTGTCAGTGGATTACTTTTCAGTAGAATATCAGCTCGAACTTACTGATCTCCAGACACCTGATGAACTGCATGCTATTTACCAAGAAAACAGTTTGCTTGACTGCTACAAAATGTTACCTGATACATTTGCTTATCTGAAAGAGAATGCACTTGTCCACACCAGCATGTTTGGCAGCACTTACTGCTGGGAAAAGGCTTTTTCGCATAAGAAACTTAACACTTCCAATCAGCTAACTGATGATTATCTGTAAACAGTTTTGCGTTTTTCAACATGAAACATCAATCCGGACATTTCTAAACTCGTAGATAACATGCAGCACCATCCATCGCACTGACTTTGTGAGAGTTGACGTATCATAACATTTCTTAAAATAATACGCAAACTCTTTGATGACATCGTTATTTGTGTGTTTTTAAATGTGATGTCCATCTTGTGTGAAACAACTGTGGGACGATTTTAATCTTCACTTTTTGTGGCCCCCATCGATTACAAGAAGTCTGTTCGTGGCCCCTGACTCAAAAAGTTTGTGCACCACTGCAAATCTAGTGGTTTATCATTGGACATTTATTCGGTCTTTCTATAGTTCATTCATCCACCCCCTCTCTACCGCGGTTTAGCAATAAGTCTGATGGCTTATAACGCTAAAATCCCAGTTTTGATACTTTATGTGGATTGTATATGCCTTTTCAAAGCTACACGGAGATTACCTGATCTAGCAGTCTCTAATTTAGCTGTGAAAGACTACATGAAAAACAACTCACTAACTCTGAAGCTATTCTTTTACCAACAAATAGTTGGATTGAGTGTTACACCATAGCGGTTCCACTGCTAAAACATCGAGAATGTTTGGTTGGACGGGATTCAAACCCGCGGCCCTCAGATTACAAGTCGAGCGCCCTAACCACCTAGCTATGCCAAATCACTTTTGAATGAAAAATCTTAGGTATTTATAGAGTTTTAATCTTACAAAATTAGGGATGACTGATACAGCTATTCGTTGATTAGCTTTAAACGAATATCCAGAGTAGTCAACCACCCAAGCCTACTTATATCGTCCAAATTTGGTTTATTCTTTTTTTTATTAATGTCTCTTAATATAGACCTGGCATGGCCAGGTGGTTTAAGGAACTCGACTCGTAATTTGAGGGTCGTGGGTTCGCAATCCCGTCGCACCAAACATGCTCGCCCTTTCAACCGTGTGGGCTTTATGATGTGACGATAAATCCCATTATTCGTTAGTAAAATAGTATTCCAAGAGTTGGCGGTGGATGGTGATGACTAACTCCCTTCTCTCTTGTCTTACACGGCTAGCGCAGATAGCCCTTGAGTAGCTTTACTCGAAATTCCATAAGCAAACAAACAAACTCCTAATATAATTTATTTGTCAAAATTTACTCCCATTAAATATAAACTCAGTTATATCAAACTTTATTTTGCATATTTATTTCGTTATGTATGTTTTAGCGCAAAGCCACACAGCAGTTTATCCACAATCTGTCCATTGCATCTCAACGTACTTTATGAACAATTTATTCAGACATTTCACACATCTTAGTATACTTTGCCCTTTCATATTTTACGTCTTTTAAAATTTTTCTATGTTACAAAATTAAACTAATTTACATTAATTTATTTCTTTTTTGATGTTTTCTCTCCCACCCCTCAGTAACTTAGTAATATTTCTACAGACTTACAACGCTATAAACCAGGTTTTGACTTTGATATCCGAGGTGGCCAGAATGGTTTCTTTTTTGTTTTTTTTTAATTTTGCGCAAAGCTACACGAGGGCTACCTGCGCTAGCCGTCCCTAATTTTGCAGTATAAGACTAGAGAGAAAAAATTTTATTTTTTTTTGTTTTTTTTTAATTTCGCACTAAGTGATAGCCGTCCCTAATTTAGTACTGTAAGACTAGAGGAAAGGTAGCTAGTCATCACCACCCACCTCCAAATCATAGACTACTCTTTTACTAATGAATAGTGGGATTGATCGTAACATTATAACGCCCTTATGACTAAAAGGGCGAGCATCTTTTGTATGACAGGGATTCAAACCCGGAACCTTTAGATTAAGAGTCGAGCGTCTTAACCACGTGACCATGCCGGACCATGCACGAATGCCTCTATTTATAGCATTGTGCTGAACTACAAACGAACATCCAATCCATTATGGGTTTTTTTTCCATTTTCGTAATAAAGCTTCTTTAACTTAACTTTCTCCTCAACAACAATAGTTTTCTAACATTTCCCACTTTTATTTTTAGTCATATTTCTAAAGTTAGTTTCACTTGAATAATTCTAGTAAATTATAATTGATTTTGTAGCATTACTTTATGTGTTTTCATAATAAATTTCGTCATGATATTATCCGTTTTTATTAGTTCGTTAGAGTGTTCACGTGTATTTATTTATTGTCAAGGCAAATGTTTCGGTTTGTTTCTTTGTTTGTTTTGTTGTTAATTACAGAGCTACAAAATGGGCTGCCTGTTCTCTGTCTGACGCGGGTGTCTAAACCTAAACTCATTTTTTAGTATTAGAAGCCCTCACTGAGAGACTGTTGTTGTTTTGTTGTTGTTTTGAATTAAGCACAAAGCTACACAATGGGCTATCTGTGCTCTGCCCACCACGGATATCGAAACCCGAATTTTAGCGTGTAAGTCCGCAGACATACCGCTGAGCCACTGGGGGGCCACTGAGAGGCGCTTCAATGCTTCAAATTAATAATCGTTTCTAGTGCATGATATCTGATAAACGTTTCAATTAAATTAAAGTCTTAAACCATGACTTACATTAAGAATTTAATGGTAATTTAACCAATAAATACAATCTGTGTAGGTCTTTGTACAATGCTTCATATCATTCCGATCAAAAGTGTCTTTAGCAGGTGAAACATATTATATTACTTAATGTTTTCTTTATCCTTTCTATGCATTAATTTCCTTCGACGTATATATTTATTCAATCATTGAACTATGGCTTTGGCGAATATTTGGAAAGAAATATCATTCTTCCCTTTTCCGAACGACTGAACTCTCTGATACATATAGTATGCATTTGGATTCAAAAAAATTATATTTTCATTATGTCAGAAAACGGCATGTAACCAGTTGTTATGTAGAAACTTGAATGACTTGACATCTCGAAAAAGCCTCTTTCAAACATTTTGTTTGGAATACCAAATGTACTATGCTACAATTCATTGACGGTTTAGTGGATAATATTCAATTTATTTTCAATTCGAAATGAACAAAATCTCGGATTTATATAATAGTAACATTTCAGCATTTGTAAATCTACAAAGCCAAAGCGTTAAATGTTTCTAAAATGCGCAAACCTAACTTCTACTCATGGAAATTGAATTATAACGTGTAGTTTGCTCAAGATTATAAAAGGGCTTTAAGATATATTTTGAATAAAATTTTACCTTCGGTTTTTTATTGTTGTTGTTGTTTTTGCTTTTTGCAAGTAACTTTTTGAAATCTTTTCAAGTGTTGAAAGCAATAAACATTATCCTATATATAATATTTGTCGAAATGTTGCAATTTTTAAGCCTATTGAAAAGGAAACAAAAAGACGACAAAAAGGAAACATTTCAAGAAAGCGATTTTATAACAACCTTAGAATAAAATCCACATTTCCGTATATTTGTTTGATATGGCGTTAAAGTTACCTGCAAAAATAATAGCCCCTGCCAAAAAAAAAATACATATTATGGTATAGACGTTTGTTCACGTAAAGGCAAGACTGGAATTTTTGTTTATTTATTTAACAAAAGCAAAAAAGTAATTTTCCAACAAAATGAAAATATCTTTTAAGTAAGAAACACATTGTAAAGACAAACAAGTGCAGTTCATTACAGTTCAGATTTTTTTTTCGCGAAACAATCTTGTTTCGTGAGTCGTCTTCAAATTGGCTTTGTTTGTTTTTCTTATTCCAAAGGAATAACTTCAGCACAATACTGCACAACAGAGAGATTTTGAAGGTAAAATTGCAGAGAAGGGCTAGATTTAAATCCTTGCAATTTTATTCAATAGATTAACTGCCAAAAGAGTTTTGAAGCTTTCTAGAATATCGAGAGATTACGTTGGCTTTAATGACATTCTTGTTTTATTTAGTATTCTAAAGTTAATGGTCTGTGTCTTTACGAACTTCCTTATCTTCCAGCCATGAAATTGATTAAAAATCCGCTAGTTTGAAAACCCCACTAATATTACATACAGTACAGCAATACGGTATGAGAAACGTTCATACGGGAATTTTTGTAACATGTAACTAAACACGTGCAAACTGATGAGCAATTTCCAAAATATGTTAATAGATACTTAAGATAGAAAGTTTTATTTACTAAGACTAATCAATATACTCAGTGTTAAACGAATTTTTAGTAAACAAACGAGAGGGAGAAAATTTTGTAAACTATTTTTAGTCTTCGGACTTTCGATACCCGTGATTGGCAGAGAAAAGACATCTCATTGTTTAACTTTGTGCTTAACAATTATTCATCCCCACCTACAGCCAACTTCTGGACTATTCTTTTGCCAACGAATAGTGGTATTGACCACTACATTATAATGCCCCCACGGCTGAAAGAGCGAGCATGTTTGGTGTGAACGGGATTTGAATCCGCGACCCTCGGATTACGAGCCAAACGTCTTAGCACACTTCGCCATGCCGGGCCAATAGGATTTTGACAAATAAATCTTGTGTAAAATAATATTATACAAAAATTAATGTGTCGTGGGAAGATATTTAAAAAAATTTTATTTTGAACTAAATAAAAGTAAATAAATTTGAACTTTTATTCGACTTCACAGTGGAATAAAAACTTAGAAACATTTTAATGAAACATATCCAACAGTAAATTTATATTCTAGGTGTCTACGTGTTTATTTAAGAGAAAATTAAATGTAGGATGTCCAAGGCAGTTCAGATGGTATTCTATGTTTGCTGCTAATAAGAAGTTACGATGAAAATAAATAAAATATATATTTAAGCTGCTCGTATTTTCTATTTAATACAAATAATTATGTTTTATTATTATGATAAGTTACTTAAGATGTCACTAAACTAAATGAAAGTGTTGCTTTACTTAACCAGTATTTCATCTTATTATAAGCACGTGCTTTAAAATTAATTTTCCAAGTGATGCAATGCCTTTTATTAAATCTCCGCAAAACATATATATATATTACAATAGCTTTATCGCATCAATAATACTTAACACTGTAATTTTTGACACAAAGGAGGAAAATTATCTTTGACCAATGTATCTATATGTATGTTCTTATTTCTGAAATTATACATTTAAGATATAACCATATCTAATATTTTTCCTACTTTTGCATTACCTATTTGACCAGGCATAGTCAGGTGATTAAGTCGCTCGGCTCCTACTCCAAGGGTAGCAGGTTTGAATCCACGTCACACCAAACAGGCTCACGCTTTCAACCGTGGTGGCGTTATAATCCGACGATCAATCCCACTATTCGTAGGTAAAAAAGTAGCCCAAGAGTTGGCGGTGGGTGGTCATGACAATGTTTGCATTGTTTTGAATTTCGCGCAAAGCTACACAAGGATATCTATCATCTCAAATTTTGCAGTGTAATACAAGAAAAAATGTAGCTGGTCATAACCACCCACCGCCAACTCTTGGGCTACTCTTTTATCAACGAATAGTGGGATTGAACGTCACATTATAACGCCACCACGACTGAAAGAGCGAGCATCTTTGGTGCGACGGGAATTCGAACGCGCGACCTTCAGATTACGAGACGAACGCCTTAAACCACTTGGTCGTGCCGGGCCTAGTGATGACTGGATGCCTTCTATCTAGTCTTACATTGCTAAATTAGGAACGGCTAGCGCAGATAGCTTTCGTGTAGCTTTACGCGAAATTGAAATAAACAAATATAACTTATTCTATACTAAAAATTAAGACGCTTATTTTTATTTATGGGCCTGGCATGGCCAAGCGAGTAAGGCGTGTGACTCGTAATCCGAGGGTCGCGGGTTTGCGCAAGCGTCGCGCTAAACATGCTCGCCCTCCCAGCCGTGGGGGTGTATAATGTGACTGTCAATCCCACTATTCGTTGGTAAAAGAGTAGCCCAAGAGTTGGCGGTGGGTGGTGATGACTAGCTGCCTTCCCACTAGTCTTACACTGCTAAATTAGGGACGGCTAGCACAGATAGCCCTCGAGTAGCTTTGTGCAAAATTCCAAAACAAACAAGTCTTTATTAATTAAGATAGTAATTAACCTCCATTTTTCTCCCTTTTCTGCAACAAACAACATTTCTTTATTCCTGAAGAAAGTCGTTTTTCTGCAAATTAAAACAAAATTGTATAATTGTTTTGGCAAATTATTGTAAGTGTGCATACAAAATGAAAACTTCTTTACTTTTTAAAGATATAAAAATTATTTTAGAAAGAAAAAAATTTTTTTTCGAAAAGAATTTCTTGTTTGTATATTTCACATCACGTTTGTTCTTTCTAATTATATTTTTTTCAGATTAGCTGTTAAAACATAAATAATAACATAAGATATTTAAAATTCTAAATGCTTCATATCATTTCTTGATTTAAGATATGATATATTTTTAAACATATACTTAGAACACCAAATATGTTTGATAGAAGGAAGTATGTCTTAAAACTTTTAAAATGGATCAAATATAAAAATTACGAGAGGACAATTATATACGTTTCTCCATGTCAATATTCCTTGGTCTATGCGTGTCGTTTTTTTATCATATCTATATCTCTACACATGGCCCGGCATGGCGAGATGGTTTAAATACTCGACTCTTAATCTGAGGGCTCCGGGTTAAAATCCACATCACACCAAACACGCCCGTCCTTTCAGCCGTGAGGGCGTTATAATGTTGCGATCAATCCTACTATTCTTTGATAAAATGGTAGTCCAAGAATTGACGGTGGCTGGTAATAACTAGCTGCCTTTCTTTTAAATCTTACGTTGCCAACTTAGGAACGACTGGCTCTGATATCCTTTGTGCAGCTTTGCGTGAAATTCAATAAACAAAATAACATCACTTCAGATACTCAAGTCACCTTTATTTGTAACTCTTAGCTACTTATAATTTATAATCTATTTTTTTGTGTTCTTATATCCTTTAATGTTCTAGAATTATTCATGTAAGGATGTTTTAAAATATTTCCATATTATCGTTATATGTTTTTTATTTGTGCTAAATATCTCCTCCTATATATTGACTTGGTTCCTTACTGCATATCCTCCGCTGAGACAGCGGTAAGTCTACTGGTTTAAAACGCTAAAATCAGTGATTCGATTCTCCTTAGTAGTCCCATGTAGCTCTGCTTTGTTTGTTTGTTTGTCTTGGTATTATGCACAAAGCTACAAAAGGGCTATCTGTGCTCTGCTCGCTACGGCTACTGAAACCCGGTTTCTAACAGGTATACCACTGTGCCATTTGGGGGCATGGCTTTGATATAAGAAAACAACAAACACACTCCATACCACATTTTTTCGTACTTTATGAATTTATCTACTTACTATTTTACAGGCGTAATTTTTTCTTGCGTCAGTCCTAGCGAGATAGGAAATTATTATAACTTTTGTTTTTGTTTTTGGAATTTCGCACAAAGCTACTCGAGGGCTATCTGTGCTAGCCGTCCCTAATTTAGCAGTGTAAGACTAGAGGGAAGGCAGCTAGTCATCACCACCCACCGCCAACTCTTTTACCAACGAATAGTGAGATTGACCGTAACATTATACACCCCCACGGCTGGGAGGGCGAGCATGTTTAGCGCGACTCGGGCGCGAACCCGCGACCCTCGGATTACGAGTGCACGCCTTAACGCGCTCGGCCATGCCAGGCCTATTATTATAACAACATCTGGTTATTTCCGAATATCTTTTTCATGTACTCATAAATTAAAATATGAATTAGTACTTTAGAGTATCACTTTTGTTGTTGTTTTGAATTAAGCACAAAGCTACACAATGGGCTATCTGTACTCTGCCCATCACGGGTATCGAAACCCGGATTTTAGCGTGTAAGTCCGCAGACATACCGCTGAGCCACTGGAGGGGGCGTATCACTTTTAAATTCATTCAGTCATCGTCTGGTTAATATAACACTTTTTTAATTTCTGAGTATTTCTAATATCTTAATATAACCATTTCTTAAAGTCGAACGAAAAAGATTAGATGTTGAACACCTTTGAAGGTTTTATTGGTTTGTTGTTTCTTACTGTGTTTCAGATGGAATTTTATTTTATGTTGTATATTAGCACTCGTGTGTTGCGGTATAAAATGTTAATAACAATCTGAAATTAAGAGCAAATTCATTTGTTTGTTTCACAAAAGTGTTTATAGTATCACGTGCATCCTTCACCTTTTCTAGATGCACTCACATGATATTAGACCAACGAGTTCTGCCGTATGTAACAGTCGCTGCTAACAATATATGTTTAGCTTGAATTCAGTTGAAGTCTGTACTTGAGGGTAAGGCACCAGGCTCGTGCACCCTCGCTACGACGTTTAGATTGAGTGAGACCATGGAATGAAACAGTCTCTCTCGTGTCTCTGCTTTCCATGTACTGATATTCTGTTTCGTAACAAATCACTTGAGGGTTTACAGCTTACGACAGTTTAAAACCCACTTAACTCCCAACCCAATGTATTTATGAGCAGTTATTATATCGTCTTCAAATTAGTAGTAGTTTTGCAGTTGTAAACAATGTTAATTACTTCGTTTTTATGGATAATAGCTTTTATTGGATTGTTGTCCACTAAATGTAAGTACGATTTCTTTGGGGGGTTAACGTAATCTATGTCTAATTGTAGGTTATACTTCTGCAATTTTCACATAAATATTGCTTGCAACCAGTTGAGAATCATAAGACTAAAACTATTGCTAGTTTTTATTGTCATGTTTCATCACACGTATTAGGCATTAGACAGCCAAAGTGTCTTCTATGTATGTAATCTCTAGAAATTATGATTAATATTTCTGTTAGTTAGGTAGTGTTGATGTGCTTCTAATTTCCATTATTAATAGTTATTAATATAAATATTTTTCGTATTTTTAAAGGATATTTTACGAATTTGAACAAGAAAAATTTACTGTTACAATACGTTCATTATATTCGTAACAAAATAATTTAATTATAGTTATGTTATATTCCACACGATCACGTATTTTATAATTACGATTATTTTGTTATGAGTAATAACTGGACGAGAAAAATAATAATTAACTGTCTTGTTTACTAAAGTAAACAACCTGTGTCCGTATTTGTTGAGATGAAGACATTAAAACACTTTCACATGTTGTGTGTATTTATGTGTACATACACGGCTTCACTTTGAACACTAACAGGATTACTTGTGACAAAATCTGCATGAAAGAGTCGCCTGCAGGCGAATTTTTTAGCAAAAGGTATTTGCAATGATAAGAAGTCTGAGAGAAATATTCGTAATTGAAAACTGTTACGGCAAAAACTTAGAACACAGGAATCGTTGTTTCTTCCGATAAATTTGGGCCTTTTATTCTAGATTTACGTTGATGTCGTTGTTTCACTCAATTCCTTTAGTCATAATGCAGTAAAACTCCCACAGATGAGTTTCTCGGTATGATATTTTTATTTTACTTTAGCGGGAAATTTGGGTTCTTGAAAATACCTCTTAGCCTATAAGAAAAGTAAACAAATTAAAACGATCTAAATCAAAGTTATGATATTTTATTGAGATATATTTCATTCCTTCAGTTTTATTTATGACTTTCACTGGTTTTCTTTACCCAAACCGAATTATTTTATTGGATTTACTATAGTGAATATTTTCTTATCAGGGGAACCGTTACAGTAAAAGATTCGACATGTGACTGTTCTTTCCTAAGATGAAAATTTATTGTGAAACAGCATGCTGATGTGGTGAGAAATGGACATTTGTCAATCCTTAACCCCGTGGTACCGTTACAATAACGCACAGAACTAACGGTCTTATATTCGGATAACGTATGACGTTTTAATGATTTTTTTTCTTGCTATTTCAAACTAAATATCTTCTGTTTGTGGTTTAAGCATACTTCTTAAACAAAAACGAAGCACGAACTAGTGGAATTATCAATATGTATTTCAATATATGTAAAAACTATACATCTATTTGAAAATCCAGTATCAACCAGATAAGTCACATTTTATAAAATATCAAGTATATGATATTGATTAATGTTAAGAGCCATATTTAATTTTTCTCTCCTTTTATCTTTTTTTCTTATTGTAATGTTTTCTTTATTTGCTTAGTTACGCTCTGCTTCACCTAATCACATCTTAATATTTTTTGTGTTCATCACCGTATAATTGTTTTTCTTATATTCCTTGAAAACCTTTTTCGATTTTACTAATTTCCTGCAATCCACTTCTCCGTTTTTTATTTTAATCTGTTTCAAACTTCTATTTTTGCTGATTTCATCGTAACATTTTATTTTTCTTTCTGTCAATTCAGAATTTACGTTTTTGTTCCTTTTTACATAATTTTATTTCATGGTTTTCTATGTTTATCTCTCTCTCTCTTTCTTTTCGGCCCGGTATGACCAGGTGGGTTATGGCGTTCGACTCATTATCTGAGGGTTGCGGGTTCAAATCCCCGTCACACCAACCATGCTCGCCCTTTCAGCCGTGAGGCAGTTATGATATGACAGTCAATCCCACTATTCGTTGGTAAAAGAGTAGCTCAAGAGTTGGCGGTGGGTGGTGATGACTAGCTGTCTTACGGACTAAATTACGGACGGATAGCGCAGATAGCTCTTGAATAGGTTTGCGTGAAATTCAAAAACAAACAAACTCTTTCTTTTTATACGGATTAAAACAAAATATATAAAATCATTATTTCTCTTACACTTCCTCTGTCTTTTTTCAGCCTCACGCTTAATAAATAAATTGTTCAGAAATAGGTATGATTTTATTTACTTTTCTTCTTAAAAATATATTATTAGGGTATAAGCATATGTTACAAGCTGGAATCTTATATCAAACAAACAACGACAATTGACGCATAAAATAAGTTTCAAAGACTAGAAGCCACCTAACGACTTAAACCTAAAAGTTTCTGAAAAAAAATATAAAACCTTCTCTACATAAAACGAGTTACAATAGATAAATAACATGTGATAGTTGAGAATGATTTACTGATTCTTCATTCTGCAAACGTCACTGAACGTCTTCACTTTTCTCCTTTTTATGAGCGATATTTCACTTACTTGCCTATCTTCATAAAGAACAGGCTTTACATCTGTATGGATATATTTACAAAATATGAAAGTTTAAAGAAATAGACTCTAGAGCTTTCGAAAAGGATAGCAAAGAGAATAGTTAAGTTCAAATATCGGTACGAAACAAACAGAACAAAATAAATTTGTATAAAATAGTTTACACAAATTTATTAAAATAAAGCTACGATATTTAACTATGAATCAAATTAATGTATTATCAGTTCTGATAGAAATAGATTCTAGTTTTCGATGAGTAGAACAAATAGATGAATATGTTTACTATTAGTTGTCAAATAATGTAATGTTTTGTTGTTTAATTAAACAATAGAAAAGATAACTGCTGACCTGATTTATCTAACAATTAAAAGGGATCGTAAATATGCTTGTGTAATATAGCATATTTCTTTGTAGTTAACATTATCATTTGCGACATGAATATGTGTAGCTAAAAATGAATTTTAAGACCTTTGTTATTCTAATTTGCTATATTATTTTTAGGTAAAAAAGAAGTAATTTTTCGAATTTAGAATGAATTAAAGATTTAAAATTTTTAAGACGAAGTATATTGTTTTATTTTATAGAGTAAAACTCTTAAAATAAAAAGAACATAGTATTGTTTCAGGTTCATCAGAAATATAACTAAAACACTAAATTACGGACCTGAAGAGAAACAAAACAGTTCTTTCCTAAATGATGCAATTTCACCAAGCACAGACGGTTTGGAATATCACTCATAAAAAAAATTAAAGTTCTAGTTTTAACTTCCAACCGTAGCATAGAACTTATTTTAAAGAAAACGTTTAAAAGTCTTCGGAAATTATATAAATTTTTAGGGTTACTGAATAATGAGCTTTTGTTATGAGTAGGAGAATGAGAAAACAACAAATTTTATAAACAATGCTTAGATTTCAAACACAAAAGGTTGAATGAAAAAAACTAGGTTTGAGATAAAACAAAGTCAGACAAGATGAAGCTTATAAAAATATATTTAACTTATTTATACTGACTACGTTAGACAGGATAACAGATTGAAAAGCAGACTTAGAAGATAAGTGCAACAATATAGGTTTAATAAAGACAGATATGGACAAAGAATAATAATTGTTCAAAGAGGCAGAGATATATGTCAGAAGAAACGACATAAAAGACTCAATAAATCAGAGTCTGATGCCTTGTGGTACACGTTAATAGATCTGAAAGACAACGCTAAACGTCATGTGAGACAAGTTAAAGATTCAGATAGACAGGTTTTAAATGAAATAGGATAAGGATGCGGAAAAACAAAGATGGTTGTCAGTTGGAACCGCGTAGAAGTTCAGAGAGGCAAATCGAGACATCAGTTTCAATTATACGACATGTTTTTTTAAAATAACGTAAATTAAATATTTGCTGATAATAATTACGAGTTCGGTGTGAAAAGAAGAAAAGTTTAAGATCTAATTAAACAAGATAACTTTTCAGACAATTTCATACCAAATGAGACAAGGATTCGGAGAAAAGAGATTGTTCAGATGAGACAAAAAATAGTGGTTATTCTAAAATTGTCTTTCTCTTCTTCAGTCTTCTTTTGTGATAAACTCTAATCAAAGTGAGGTCTGTTTGTGTTATGTTCTGTATGAAAATATGATATTCAACCATGCAATATCATTGCTTACAGTTAGTCTGATTATCGGTCTAAAGTGTAATAATAACACAGTGGTAAGATAGAGTGTGGAATAACAAAAAAAATATGTATCACAAATTATGTTACAAATGCATAACGTAGACTTATAGTATGTCTAACACCGTTGTGAACGACGAAATCTTGGTTCGAAGTGCACCAATAAAACTATTAAAAAAAATGTATAATCACAGATGGATAATGGAAGACTTTTAATTAAAGACGTGATAAACGTTAGAGGTTTCAGAATAAAATTGCAAATAATTCTAATTTAACCCTTAGTTTTTAACCCCGAGACCCACAGTGTGATAACTATAGTTAAAAGTTGTCTTATTCTCAATGTAGAAAACAAAAAATTTTTTAGCAAAGAAACGCGAGTTTGTACAAGACCGAAAGGTTGCTTGGTAGGAAGGAAACAACAGTGTACAATGTAGAGACATATCAAAACGAAGGTAATGACGCTGTACAAGACAAGGTGATGGATTAGTTAGAAACAGGAATGTATCATAAAAAATTGAGAGGGCTCTGACACAGAAACATCAAAGTGGGAGGTGTGAACGCAATGAAACAAGCTATATATCGTTTTGAGACAATAAATAACAATAATACCAATTAAGATATCATCTAGGTGTGTTATAATTTGCTACAGTACCAGAGGGTTGAGTTTTGTGTGTTTTTTTGTACAGCAGCAGAAAAGTAAATGACATTCCAGAATCATACAAAACTGTCAGGAAAGTGTCTTATTTTTTTCACACACCATAGATTGTTTTGTATTTAATTTCGCGCAAAGCTACTAGAGGGCGAAATGCGCTAGCCGTCCCTAATATAGTATTGTAAGACTAAAGGGAAAGCAGCTGGTCATTACCACTCTCTGCTACCTCTTTTTACCAACAAATAGTGAGATTGACCATCACGACGGTTAAAATGGTGAGCTGGTTTGATGTGACGAGGATTCGAACTCATATCACGAGTCGAGTGCCTTAACCACATAACCATATTGGGCCAACGCCGTAGAATAGAAATAATTGCTTTTCCTGGTCTACACACTAACTCTTAAAGAACAAACTGGAGCTCCATTAGAAACAGTTATCATGATGAGGTGAATACGTTAAATGAGATATATGAGTATATTTTAAGTAAAAATAACCTGAAATTTAATTTTAGCTCATAAACTACGGCCACATAAAAATTCATAGATTGTTTCCAAATCTATTACTTTAAAGAAATACTGTGTATAGAAGAGTGGGTAAAATGACTTATAATTAAGTAATAAATCTAAACAAAATAAATGGGATATTTAAAAAATGTCAAAATAACTTATAAGTTAATGTTTTATTTTTCATACACTAAAAGACTTTACAGATTCAAGTTATTACAGAATTTAATATTAAAACTTGGATTCCTCAACTATATAAAAACAATACAAAATAACTAATAATCTTATTCAAACAGTGTAAATAAAACTTTAAAATTGAAGAGGGCGTTCTTTTGCCCTCTTTACAAAAATGTCTTCTTTATTACATCTTTATGTGACTCCTTGAAACTTTTATGTACGTTAGCGTAGCCGGTCAATATATTTGATTGCGGTTTGGCGTGTTTCGCTAATTAGAACGTGGCAGAAGAATCCAGTGTTTCAAACTCATATGTATGCACGTCACTTGTAAGAGTGCAACGTTCGAAGAATGTCAAATGAATTCACCCTTTGGGGTGTTAAGTTCACGCTGGAAATGTCCCCTTTGTTAAAGAAACATGACGTGCACAAACATGCTTAAAACTACTTTTTTACGTCGAATCATTAAAACTTATAGATTACAAAACTTAGATTAGTGAACAAGTATCCCGGTGTTTTTTTCCCCTTTTTGGTATTATTTTAAAAAGAATTTTTACACACGTCTTTCTACTGATAAGTGATGTTTAGAAATAGCAAAATGCAAAAAAGTTGTTCCTTTGTAAGTTTGAAAAATTGACCTGCTCATTTTACGAAACCTTTAATAAATTATGTACTATATTTAATAAATGTGTTTAGAAAAAGGGTTAAACTTTCTGCATTGTAAGAAATAACAAATTTTAATTTTAAATTTTCAAACCTATCATTTGTCATATCTTTAGATAATTGTATTATTCAAGTGCAGTGTCCTAAACTTTCTTGAAATATAATATACTTTTATATACCTTTTTTATATCATTAGAAATCTTTGCGTATCCTTCACAAATAATAACAGCTTATAATTCTGAATAGGCCCGGCAAGGCCAGGTGGTTAAAACGCTCGACTTGTATCTGAGAGTCACGGATCGAATCTTCGTCACACCAAACATACTCGCCCTTTCAGCTGTGGGGGCGTCATAAGTATCAGTCAATCCCACTATTCGTTGGTAAAAGAGTAGTACAAGAATTGGCGGCGGGTAGTGATGACTAGCTGCCATCCCCCTAGTCTTACACTGTAAAATTAGGAATGGCTAGTGCAGATAGTTCTCGTGTTGTTTTCGCGAAATTCAAAAACAAACAGAATGCTGAATAATAGCGTGGAAATGTTGAAGTTCAAAGTTTATAGCATTATTTAGACTAATATACTTCGAACTGTACATATAAATATTCTTAGCTTTCTTTTAATTGTCATACATAAAAATTAATATTTTATACAGCGTTCAAACATTGACTGGGAAGTTAATATTTTTAAAGCGTTTTAGATTGTTATATGGTCAGATCAGAGAAACCTTGGATTCAAGTATGACAATTTTTTGTCTGGAACTACTGGTGAGGAAGGAAGTCGATCAGTAGTGTCCGCCCCACAATGGTTTTGTTCAAGTTTTTATACCGAATAACAGAATTAATACACACGTTTATAATACGACCACATCTGAAAATACGGAACATGTTCGGCGCCATTACGTCTTGAGTCTTGGACTCTTCTATCCTTAGCTAAAGCACACTGAAAAGGCCACGCCCGGCTCAAACGTTTAAGCAGAAATTCACTATTTGTTAAAAACTGTTGATGGATTTGAACAATATGCTCGTATCTTAAATATTTATTTACTACTTCATATTCAGTTTCCTTCCACAAGCCATTGTTTCGTCACATTCTCGACTAAATGTACCTTATACACTTACCACTGGCTTTTTTTTATTAGCCCTTATCGGCAACCCTCATAACCGCTTAACTTAGACAACACATGAAATCGCAAGTGAAATTTAAGCTACGTATTCAAGATTTATTACTTTTTTTAATAACATAAGCATTTGTTTTAGATATAATAGCATTAGTAATGATTGGGTCGACACTATAATCTACATCACCAAGAAAACATTTTCTAGTACTCAAATTTTGCTTGTTTTTGAATTTCACGCAAAGCTACACGAGGGCTATCTGCGCTTGCCGTCCCTAATATAGCAGTGTAAGACCAGAGGGAAGGTAGCTAGTCATTACTATCCACCGCCAACTCTTAGGCTACTCCATTACCAACGAATTGTGGGAATGATTGCTACATTATAACGCTCCCACGGCTGAAAAGCGAGCATATTTAGTGCGACGGGGATTCGAACTCGCCACCCTCAGATTATGAGTCGAACCCCTTAATCCACCTGGACATACCGTGCCTAAATTTTGCTTATCACGTGATTATCATACAACAAGTCAGTGAACAGAATCCCAAACGAAAACTTAATTTCAATAACCTATATAAGAAATATATTAACGTATTTTCATCCCTCAAAATCGACTTTTTGAATTTTATTTAATTAGTTTCTGTTTCTACTGGCTAAGCCTACCTTCCTTACAGTAACATATTAAAGAAATCAAACTATAAAACAAGGAAAACGGACATGAAAACTGTTATAACTACATATTGTAAAGAAGCAATTAAAGAAATAAATAGTTTCATAACACTGGCAGCGCTAATGATCAGACCATATGGAAATCTTCACAGTATAGTTCCTGCAGCCCAGTATCGCGTTTGTGTAAAAGTAAACATTAATTACTAGGATACTTTCTGCGTATAGATACCGGGTAGGGGGTTTGTTATGAATTTAGCGCAAAGCTACACAAGAGCCATTAGTGCTAGCCATCATTTATCCCTGTTAGACTAAATGGAAGGCAGTTATTAGTCACTACACACCGTTAACTCTTGGGTTACTCCTTTACTAACGAATAATGGGATTGAATGTCACCTTATAATACCTACAGGGTTGAAAAGGTGAGCATGTTTGGAGTGACAGAGATTTGAACCCGTACCTTTCAGACTGCGATTCGATCACCTTAACCACTTGGCCATCTATAGATACAGAGATGTGTGAACAGCTTAAGACTGTACATTTCAAGCAACCTAATTTGGTTTTGGTGTTCTAGATGAAATCCTGAAATATATATTTAAAGTAGAAAGTTTGTGTGCTTCATTAAAAACATTCATGAGGCACATTTGCTTGTGTAACATTCAGTCTTCAAGGTAGATTCATTGAATTTTTTTTCCTCTGTATACTCTGTTTAATACTTCTAATAGCTCATTCACTTACTTTTGACATAGAACATTTAAACGTAGTCAACCTCCTAAAATGTTGCTCTAATTTAGTTTTGAAAGAAATGGGAGGTTTTCATCTTATAACAGAGAATCGAGCATGCTTAACTTGCGATCTGATGGCATTCCAGAGCCTGCTATATTAAGGTATACTTATTAAGAGAGTTTATATAATGGAAAACAAAACATGAAACCAAATCTTTCCTACAGAACCACAGTATAATGTCTTCATCGTGGTGAATTCTATGAGGGTCACTGGGAATTCTTTGCTATAAGAAAACGCACACACCTACAGTAATGAAGAAAAATTTTAAAATATGTTATTTTTAATGTAATCAATAGAGGGAAAATCTTCTCTACGAATGTGTTGTCTTTTCAGATATGTTTCTTATAAACATAACAATAATATGATAACTATCATATTTAGGCCACACAGTTTGAAAATAAAAATATTATAATAATTTGTTGAATATATATACATATATAAGTAGAAACATTACCATTTGCACTATTTTTACGTATTTTTTCATCCACAAATATTTACACAGTAATTTCAAAGTAATTTGTAAGTTACTTCAGGCTTTCATTTTCTATGCGTAAAGAATATTAATGGTGTCTTATAATTAAAAAAAGAGTAGTTTTATGCCATCATCTATAAGTTCTTCTCAAGAGCTTGTTATGAATTATTGAGTTGAAAAAGTTAAAGAGTCGCTAAACTAAAATAATAATAATAACACCGTTCTTCTTCAAAACAGAAAAACTAATAAGTTATTCTTGCTGGAAGGACTTTTCTCCATCAGGGATAAAATCATTCAAGGTCTACGTTTTGAGGACCTCATGATTATTGTTTACAACACGTTTTCTAAGGGGGTTTTTTCCTAGTTTCCGACGTTACAATAATATTTATCTGGCATTAGAAGTTCATCATTCTCTATCTGTTTATTTCTTTTCTTATTTCGAGCTTCGCACAAATTAAATGAAATTGAAAAATATTGTATGAGCTCGATCCTTGTGGTTAGCGTTCCGAGCCAAAGACAAAAGGGATCAGAGTTCGAGCCTGGTGCCGCTAAACACGCTTAATCACTTGTGTTATGCAGTTTAAAATGCTAGACATAATCCTGTAATCAGTGGTCCAAAATTAGAATGGCTATGCATGAAACTTAAATAAGGAAGGGGGTCTTAGATTTGGCCTCTTAGCAGGTACGTATAAGGTAGCATCCATGTTTAAAATTCCACTGACTTTGTGTAATCTAGAACAAAGAGTTGTAAATTATGATGGTATCGATACATCTGGTCTGTTGGCAGTTTATCAAGAGTTTTTTTTTCAAGGATCTATAACTTGTACAAAAATAAATAGCTAGAACGCAAAGAGGTTTTAGATCGAAACAGCATTGCACGATTCCATTATTTCGTTGTTTTATCATGTTCGAAATGTCTACCTCTTTCCCGTGATTTGGTGATGTAGAAGTAAACGACAATGAAAGAAAAACGCAGAATAGACAAAGAGCGTAACGAGGTTAGATTCTATTCTTCAAACTTTAAGAATGTTTGTAAAAAACTACAAAATGCCATAAAAGCTAAGACCATAGAATACAAGAGGACGAGATGAATGAATAGAACAAATGATGAACAGGTAAAATTTGTAAAAAAAAAAACCTGAAGATACAAGAAAAATTAATATAAACTGATGAGAAGTGAAAATGTGAAAATCATGGCAAGAAAAGTTTTTTTTTGTTATAGATACTGAGCTGATGAACCTACAATAAACTTTTTTTTACTGTATAAACGCCTTCTTTGAGCCCAAATCATCTACCCTGCAACTCTGTACGACAACAAGTAGTATTTTAATGAATACTTTGAAACAAAGACACGTTCTAGTTAATACACGCTTGAGTATTTTATGTTGTGTAGAAAAGTAAAAAAAATGGAAAAACATTATAACAAGATAAAAATGAATTAGCCTTGGAATGTCAATACAAAAGAAGAAAGGAACGGTTTTTGATGGAGATAGGAAAATGTTGGTAATTCATTAAGCAACATGGCGAAATATAATAGAAAAGAAAAACATTAATAAACAGTTTCGTTGAATATATCATTGAGGTTCTGAGAGCAACGATGGTGCGAAGTGGTAACTGTGAAAACAAGGGTTACTGTAAACAATGGAAATAGAGTGAAAAATATAGAGCACAGTAAAGTATGGTCATCTAAGCTTAGCGCTCAGTCAGTAAAAGACTCAGACTAAAATGGAATTGTTTTGGAGAAGTATCACGTACGTGTTTAATGTGTGAGATTGGTAAGAGTGGGGAAATATCACACACAGTTATTTTCTTACGTCATATTCCACTACAGGTGAAGATTCCGGTATGGTATTTAGTATTTACAACTTAAACAGTACTATATGTAAAACCTTGGTAATGACCAGGTCAAAGCTTTCTCATGAAGCCAGTTCCCTACACGACCAAATTTAATATAATAGCGGGGTTGGCCATAATTTGAATAGCACGCCAACAGCTGAAAGTACGAATTGTTTTCATAAATGCATCACGAATTAGGAGTTTGGATTTGCCGAACCGCATCCCCGCACGGAGACCTCTAGTTCATGCTCATTTCCTAATTGCTAGTCCCCACCGTCGCCTATTGGCACAGAGGTATGTCTGCGAATATAAAATGCTAGATACCGTGTTTCGATACCCGTGGAGGGCAAAGTATAGATAGCTTATTGTGTAGTTTTGCGCTTAACTTCGAACAAGGAAGCCCAACTGCTAGAAATGTAAGTAGTCAAATTTGTTTAAAAAAGACAGTTTCTTGAGAAATATGTATGCATAATCAGTTTTTGGATGTGCTTACAATTCTAGGAAATGCGACGAGGTGAAATTTATTTTGAGATATTAATTAAATATGTAAGGTTGTACCAGCATATAGCCCCAAAAATTGTGTTTTTATTGTAACATAAGGGTTTGCTTAAGAGCTTAACGTTTCTACTTTTAAGTAAACATATGACTTAAAAAGTTTCGATTTTCGCTCTTTATTTTTGTAATGCTGTAAACGATAATAACATTGAAACAATAACATTATACATTGAAATAATCAAAAACAAAAACTTTGCCCCTTTTTATTTTTTGCCACACGTATGTTTTCCATCTTAGACTAATGCCCACAATCCTCTTAAGGACATACATCTAAATTATTGTTATTAGTTTTTATGTTGTTTTATTTATACAAAATTGGTAAACTTGGTCAACTGTAAACGATTTCAAGACTGCAGTATGTGCATATGTGTGAAGTGCAGACATGGTTGAATTAAACCACTTCACATTCCCTAAATTTTATTACATTATTTACTTTAGTTTTACTTCTTCGGTGTTTTTTTGCTCCTTGAATATACGAATTTTGAGTGAGTAGTTTAGAGAATCCAATACTGAATTAGAAATAATGTTCTTTTCAATGAGAAAAGAAATATTTTCTATTCTCGACCAATAGACAAGATAAGTAAATTTTCTTCTGATTTTTTACCCCTAGATGATTTATAAGTTTCTCTGCATTGCAACTAAATTAAGTGATGTTAAATCGTATAATTCGTTGGTGTGATAAAAATTCTAAAAGTCTCCACATTTGTTCGTGAAGTTAACTATCAAATAACTTATTTAACGTTGGGAACGTTCAATAACAGGAAAACATGTGCCAATATATGTGAGAACAGACTACTCTTAAAGAGGTGTAGCGTAATAAAGCATTCTGTTTATTTATGACCCAATTATGAAGCACACTCTAATGAGTTCATCATCCATTATTTCCAAGATCACAAGTTTACGAACTTCTTACAAGCAATATATTAAACGTGACTGAAATATAAGACGTAGTTACATTAATAAGAACAAACTATAACCAAGACATATGAGCTTTTTAATGGTATTTGTTGTTTTTTTCAAATAACCACAATATGCTGAAAACTTAAAGTGACTTTCCAGTGGAGATAATATACAAAGTAGATGTTTGTAGATCGTCGGTTACATTATTGCCGTAGTAAAGATGGCCCAGACGTTATCTACAAAACATTACCTGTTTATTTGCTAATGGACTTGTTCTTTATATTTTCACAATGTAGAAAAGTATTTTAAGTAGAAGGACAGCAAGCTTTATTTGTGGGGTGCAGTGCACGAAAAGCACTCCTTGGAGCACGACGCTACCTTCTGCACTTATCTAACATCCATTATCCACGGAACCATTTATGTCTTTACAGAGAGATACATGTTATACTTTAATACAAGAAGCGGGATATGCCCTTCAGTCATTCAACGCATTTTAGCTGTAGGCATACAAGTCATCTAGTAATACTTTCCGATATAATATTGTTCTAATACGACACCGCGGAGAATAACCAATTTGAATTCGTCATACAGCAGGTACAATATAACCCCAATTCGAATAATAATAACTTATTATCTTAATATATTTTTAGCAGCGGGAAGGCAAGCGAGTTTACTAATTTGCCTTGCTTTCTCTCTGTCTACTTTTCTACTCATTTAATTAATTTAATTATATTACTAACTCTTATCGATTTTATTTTTCCTATTTTTTTCTCGTGAAGTCGAACTGTCTTCATAATCAACAACTGAGACGTTACAATTGTTTCGATCCCAGTTTTGTCTTTGTTAACCAATCGATTTAACTCTTCTGTCTTCCTCTGAATCAATACGATAAACGTCTATAACTATTTGTTCATTTTTTTTTCTATCCTTATTTCTTTATTTTCCTATCTGTGTCGATTTTTACATTTATTTATCGAACTAACTTTCTTTGTAGGTTACTAGACAGAACAAGTAAGACAAAGTGAGAAATATTGTAGATTTATCAATTTGTGTCCTATCTACATTCATTGAGACTTCAATAATAATGCTGCTTTCTGGACATTTATAACGTCTTTCTATTATACATTTTATTGTTGTTTTCCTTAATGTCAACTATTTTAAATGTCGTTTGTCATGGATATAAGCAGTAACAAAAACTTCATTATCACGATTGACGAGACAAAAAGAGCTGAGTCAGTTTAATTTGTCTTTTTGGAGTACTATATGGCAAGTTTCTCTTACGACCTTTCTCATCACTAAATATTTTTAAAACTTTGGTAAAAATTGAATTTCTGAGACGCTTGTTAATCACTAAACTCTCTAAATAAACTGAACAGTTAGTTAAAACAAGTTATTGGACATCTCACCTGCTTCGCAGTTAACAGTTATTTTTTTCTGGAGCGGAAAAATGCTTGAGATTAAGGAAGACAACGTTACAACTAGAACTGCAAAATTCTAAAAGACTTCATGAGGTTTTAAGTGAGTAGTTTGTTAGTCGTGGTCGAGACATTTGTCTGGGCTTGTCTGTTTGTTTTTGAACTTCGCGTAATGTTACACGAAAGTTATCTGCGTCTGTCATCCCTAAGTTAGCAGTTTAAGACTAAGAGAAAGGCAGCTAGTTATCACCACCCACCGCCAACTCGTGAGTTACTCTTTTACCAACGAATAGTGGGATTGTCCGTAACATTATAACGCCCCACTCCTGAAATGTCAGGCACGTTTGGTGTGATGGGAATTCGAACTCAAGACCCTCAGATTACGAATCTAGTGCCCTAGTTACCTGGCCATGCCGGGCTTATTTGTCTGGATAAAAGAGTATTTAGGGAAATATTTTTCCCTGATTACTTCTAAATCTTTCTGGATTTTTTAAGATTGTATATCTAAATGAAGTTTTGTAGAGAAACAATTTCAGAATGTTTCGTATAAAACTACATAAAAGACCATCAGTACATAGCCGTTTCTAACTTTGAACTGATAGATTGGAGGAAAGAGAGTTAAACAACAGCTTTATCAAAGTTTTTAATAGCTGGAATGACTCAGCTACATAAAAGTAGTTTAGCAGAATGAAGAAAAATAACGTCGAAGCTTACCTTTGAAATTTAGATGTTTTTTTTATCTACAATAATTTGACCATTTATCCAAGTAAGTCTAACAACATTCGATGATTACAATAATTTCAAAGATTTTACAGACAAAGGAGGAGAGGGGTATTTCCCTATCGACAAATATTTAGATGTCATCGATAATTAACTCTGTGATAGCATTATTTCTAGTATTATGCTCAATATCTTTATCACTGTATATTATCAAATATGTTGAACTATTTGAGTACTAGTGTTTATATCTAAAACTGGGTGTGCAACCAGTGGTGTCAGATTGCCGCCATTGGTACTGGAGCATCTCTAATCATGTGACTTGAGCAGTTAGAAATTCAACAATTCTTCCCGTGTGTTCTCGTATATTTTTTTCACATAAAACAAACTGTCAATTATTTGCCAGCCCCCGTGGTATGACGACTATGGCAATGACTTATTTGAGACCTAGACTTTATCGTGGTATTAAATTTAATGGAAGTCGAGGCCTCAGAAAAACCCATTACGAAACTGTAAGTTAGAACATGTCAGAAGTAGACGTGGAAAATAGTTTCTAAGTTTTAATGTCATTCATATAGCATTGCATAATATAAAAATATAGCTTCAGAATATCGATGACAAAATTGTAGAGAATATTTTATTTACATTTAATTTTCTAGGTATGTACAAATACAAAATTAATTAACAAATATCGAAATACTCCCACTAAGGGAAGTTGAGGTTGTTTGTAAACATTTATTTATACAACTAAAAAGGATTATTAATATTAAAAACTTATATATTATTAAAATTTGTTTTATTATCTCTAGTCTGATATTAAGTTTTAGTCAGATGCATTTAAAATGTAATTAAATTATTTAATTAAAATTTAAATGTAATTCACTAAAACGTCGTGACATACGCAATTTAACCTGTTCGCATGATGACGGTTAATCACGTACGCACCTACCTAACGTGCAGTCAGTCAACCAGGAACATTCACGTTCTCTTCCAGAGCGTGCAAGTCATCAATTTCTATATTTCACTGCGAGATTTGCTCATCAACTAAATTATGAACTCAAAACTACCATATCAAACATTTATAATTTGTAAAAAGTGAAACTTAAAACACCAAAGAATGTATTTAATCGACATTCCAAAGTGTGTTTATTATAGCATAGCCACATCGGGCTATCTGCTCAGCCCACCGAGAAGAATCGAACCCCTGATTTTAGCGTTGTAATTCGGAAACGTACCGCTGTATTAGCGTGGGAAGATATTCCAAACATGGAGTATGTCATAACATTATTCTCAACATATGAAATACAACAAACCAGTACCGCCATTATTGACAGCCCGGTACCGACTACAAATTCTGATCTAAAAAGCTTTTACCTCTACTCACACGTACACGACTAAACTAGTTTAATCATGCTAGTAAACCAAACACGGATAAATTCTATAACTCTGTTTAGCCTCATCATTAAAAAACAGAGATTTTCAAACCATATTCTTAACCATAAACTTTATTCACCAAGAAGTTTCTTCTGTTTCTCACTCGTTTAGAATTACACACCCAAAATATCACAAAGTAAGACAATATGGCCCAGCATTGCCAAGCGTGTTAAGGCGTGTGACTCGTAATTTGAGGGTCGGGGGTTCGCATCCCCGTCGCGCCAAACATGCTTGCCCTATCAGCCGTGGGGGCGTTATAATGTGACGGTCAATCCCACAATTCGTTGGTAAAAGAGTAGCTCAAGAGTTGATGGCGGATGGTGATGACCAGCTGCCTTTCCTTTAGTCTTACACTGCTAAATTAGGGACGGCTAACACAAATGGCCTTCGAGTAGCTTTGCGCGAAGTTCAGAAACAAACAAACATTTTATTTTCTCAAAGGTCGTACGGTTATTGTTTACAAATGAAAATTTATCAATGAATAAATTCGCTGATTTAGTTTGTAATGCTTCACTAGTGTTGTACTTCAAATTACAGTGAATCTAGTCTTTTTAAAGATAAGTTGATTACTTAACAGCATCATGGTTTACATATTATTGTTTTTCTAAGGCTGTTTTGTGCATCTCTTAATAGAAAACAAAATCATGAAAAGTCTTATTTTCAAAACTTTTAAACAAAATAATTACATTTGAGACATATGTTATATTTATGTTGTTTATTTGATTGAAAATTTAAATCGAAAGAGCAGTAACTAACTGAAAAAATATATATATAGTTACAAAAATAGAATTAATTAAATGATCATAAGTAAACTTAAATGAAGCAATAATCAAATACCGTTACTATCTGTTTAGAAGTGTCTGTAATTTACAATGCTTTTATAGAAGGATTACATATGTTTAGCACAACAGTTTTAAATGAAACACGAGTGATTCAACAGCATCATTTCAGCGTAGTTACTACTACTAATATTTTTTGCCCTAATGAATCCATAAAGATAAAACTTTAAGTATGTTTTAGTTGGTTGTATCGGTTAAAAACAATACCCGTGTTATGCGTTATTTTAATGCTTGTTTTAAAAGCATACACTTTGAGTAAACATTAATGGACCAAAAAACACCAGCATGTGAGTAATTTTTTATAGTAAAACCACATTGGGCTATCTACTAAACCCACATCGAACCCCTGAATTTAGCATTATATATCCGTAGAGGGGCAACACATACATAAAAAGTCTTAAAGCTATACAATTTTTATAAATAATTCTAAAATAGTTAATTAATACACGCCATTACTTTGTGTCTGGGATTGTATGTCATTTATTCAAATTTTAATAATGTGATATATGTTTTTAGAAAGGTACATTTTTATTTGAATACTTGAATATATACATTAGCCATACATAGATTCCACGGTTATTGAGTTGAACCATTTGAAACACGACATGAATTTGAACTAACGTTGAAGTGTATATTTTGGAATTCTTTCTCAGGTAAGTGATTACAAGATAGTTCATGAAATAGTCCATGGGTAAAATACCACACATATAGTAAATAAGTAATCAAACAATAACAAAGATAGTTTTCAGTGAATAGTTTCGTAATAGCAAGATAAATCTTATACGTGTGAGTTATTTAAAATAATCCTGCGCTATATTGTTTGTTAATTTGAAATTTGTGCAAAGCTACACAAGGGCTATCTGCGTTAGTCGTCCCTAATTAAGCAGCGTAAGGCTAGAGGGAAGGCAGCTAGTCATCATCAACCACAGCCAACTCTTAAGCTACTCTTTTACTAATGAATAGGGGATTAAACTTCGCTTTATGACGCCTCCACGGCTGAAAGGGGAGCGTGTTTGGTGTGATAGGGATTCGAATCTGCGATCCTCAGATTGCGAGTCGAGCGCTCTACTCACCTGGTCATGCTGGGCCTTTGCGATAAATAATCACTGATTTATCAATTACAACGGTAAGTCTGAGGAGAGATAAAACAAAAGCCTCACTGAACTGTGTGTTTTGAGGTGGAAAACGTCGATTAATATGTTATCGAGATACATTTTATTTTGTAAATGAAACAATTCTGTGTTACTAGATAAACTTTGGAAGTATACCAAAAAATAAAAAAGCCCAAACGTGTTAAAGTCTTAAAGAAAACAACAGTGACAAATGCCTGACTTTAGGTTGCGTGATAAACAGAACCATTAACTTAACTTATATTACATCACTATATTTTCAGACTATAAGGCGGAAATAGTTAAGAACTTAAGGTATGGTGCAGAGATTAAGCATATTCTATTTGAAAACTCAACACGTAGCTACAGTTCATGCCACTACGTTCTATAATGTTGTGTATGATGAACGAGCATTTCTGACAATAACCTCGAGTTCTATCTTTCATTATAGAAGACTCATTCATATATTGTGTAATATTCGAAAAAAATATTTCTTCTTGCTTGCTTTTCATAATCAATCCATGTAGCATACGGAAACGATAGTTTTCCAAAGTCCATTTTAACTGATTTATCACACAAAAATCGAAAGGTGACATGTTTAGATATCTTCGTATGAATTAACGTGAGTACCCATTACATTCTTTAGTTGCTAGAGTTATATGACACTGAAAGTATACGTGGAAATAACTTGTATCGCTTTTCCAGAAAATGTCCTTCTTGATGATGTTATGTGCTGGTGCCTTGGACACGTGGACATTTTTCTTGTCACTGACGTTTGTGTTCGTAGAATCTTACTTTTTAAAAGACGTTGCACTTCAATTTTTACGGCTGCGGAACTGTTTGTTGCAGATCATTTTCTTTATGGGCTTGATACCTCAAGTTGATCCATATTATTTTGTTGTTCAATGAATTTAAAGACAGAGTATATTTTCGTCTTGAAAACTCAAACTTCTCAAACTCAACACATCTTTACGATTTTACTATATGAATAGATTTATTTGAAATGACTGGTACATACTTTTCCCAAAAGCTATCCGTTTTCAGCGACATTACACTACGTTCGAAATGCCATACAAAGTAAAATGTTAGTTCATACATATGCATTTCCGTTACAGCTTTGCATGGGATTTTGTTTGCCTAGTTGCAGTTAGGATTCATATTTTATTATCCAATTTTTACGATTGTGTTGCAGACTGAAAATACATATAGGTTTTCACTAAATGTCTTATAAAACCCAAATAAGGTGGTTTTATCCAAGAAGTTCGCATTTTTTCAGCCTAATTAGTTCGAGACCATGAACTGCCGTGTTTATTTTTAATCAATTATTTCACTAGGACATCAAGCATTTTGGGAGTATTACATGTGCAGCTAGATTTTAAAAAAGTTAAACCATAACTTTGTATAAAAGTAAGAAGATTAACATAATGCTTTAAAGTCACTGAATATAGCAAGTATGACTTTATCTCTCGAGATATGGGTCAGAAGCCGTAAGGATGAATATAACAACTTTAACTAATGTATTTAACTGAATCCGCCAGAAGATGATATTTGTTATTTTGTGATGTCAAGTACTATTATACGTATATATGAATATAGTTTCTGAGCTATGTTACTGAATGTCCTCTGCTGGGACAGCAATAAGCCTACGGATTTACAATGCTAAAATCAGGCGTTTGATTCGGCTCGGTGGACTCAGCAGATAGCCCGATGTGGCTTTGCTTTTAAAAAAAAAGCACTCATTGTTACTGAAACTATAGGTGATTATGAGTATAGTCATGCAAATCTGACCCCAAAATATTTTGATTGAAGTGTCACGTTTGTAGGGGCAATAAGACTTAATAATGCAATTTCTTATTTAAAATCTGGACTGACTAGTTCTGCTTAAAGAAGCATTTCGTGAGAGTATTTTGAATATGGCTACTCTTTAGTAAAGATTTAGAAATAGTCTGACATAAACACTGTGAGGGTTATGTTTATCTTCGACCTTCATTTAAGGCACAGCAAGGTGGTTAAGGCGCCTGACTCACAATCTGAGGGGGTCGCAGTTTCTAATTCTCCGTTTTACCAAATATGCTCGCCCTTTCAGCCGTCGGGGCGTTATAATGTGACGGCCAATCACTTTATTCATAGGTAAAACAGTAGCCCAGGAGTTGGCAGTGGATGTTGATGACTAGCTGCCTTCCCTCTAATCTTACACTGATTCATTAATGATGAGTGACGCAGTTAGCTCTCGTGTAGCTTTGCTCCAATTTTAAAACCAAACCTCTATTTCAAAATATTTAATTATTTATTACATTTTCAGTTGAAATACTCTCGGACCGTTCGCCCAACACTCCTGAAATGAAATAATTTTTTCTACTCTTAAACACAACAAATTGTACTTAAACACACACATATGAAAAGTGTAATTACAAAAACATTAACCACCTGATAACACTCCACAGTTGCGCTACCATTTCTGTTAGATTAGTAGCGACTAGCTTACTGCTCTGCTGATAACTTGTATGGTAACATTTTACCTTTATCCTTGTGTTTAAAAGAAAATAAACCTAACAATAGAAAAGGCGGAAACACATTAGGGAGAAAAAAAGTTTCTTCAAAAACTCATGATGAATTCTGGTAAAAGCAACTATATTTGAAGCCACCATTTGAAATAATGGGATAGCAATGCCAGGCGTGGCCGTGGCTTGCTTCATTACTTCCATGAGAACACCCAGTTTTGTAATCTACTTTGTTGTAGAAATGTATTCCAGAAACAGACGTGTAGGACTAATATGTTCACATTTAAAACTATTTTATAAAAACGTTTAAAGCACACTGTATGTAACCACGCATGTTGTATATTAAACTAATGTATAGAAAGATCCCAGCTTTGTAATAATTTTACGAAGAGGTGTTTCAAAAATTACTTTTACACGTCGGAACATTTTTTCAAATTACGTTTGTATAAGTACATAGAGAAGAAAATTCTGTATGAATAGTCTGTATTCATCAATCAGTAATAAAATTGAATAGGCATTATATAATTATTCTACACACTTGATTATTGTGGTTGTAAGCAAAGAAGCAACATACCATAACCTGATACCAGATTCGATTAATTGCCCAGTTTCCTATAAGTCAACTACAGTTATGGAATTTAAGTACACTGTGAACATTGCTTTCATATATCATGTTTCGTATGAATTGAGCCAGTATAACGTAGTAGTTTGTAAATACGTTTTAGTCGTTGCAGCAAAGTCTGAACTTTAAACAAATATTCAATTTATATTACATATCACTAAAAATAATACTTCCGTTCCAGTAATCTATGATTTGAAAGATTAAGAAAATGAAATACATTAGTGTAATGAAAGTAGGTAAATCATCACAATGCATTATTTATAAGCTACAACTGAACATCGTCATGCTGGAAAGAGAAATTGAATTGCTACATATTCATTGTAAACAAGACTTGATTTAATACCTATTATCTGCAAAAAATTCAAAGACGCTCTTTAGTTTTTCGATAAATTCTGCCTGCTTTTTAATCTGATACAGGAAATATTGTCAAAAAATTGTCTCTAACAGTCTAAACGTAAAGCAACGTTACAATATTATGGAATATATTTCGTGTTTTTTTTGCTTGAAACAATTTTAAAGTTGTGTGTGTTCTTTTTTTCATTTCGTAACTCACTGAACTATGATGCAATTACGTTACCGGAACTAAAATCTATATTACTCTGTGGCATATAGAACATCGCTAAGTAATCTAATACAAAATGTAGAATTCTGTATGGAACTAAATCGGCAATTCAAAATCGTATTCGGTAACGGTTCAGTTAAGAATCTGTATATAAGCAAGAGAAATATATATGTGTATATATAAAACAGGATGGAAAATACTTAATATAAAACAGATCATTTGGTGAAGCAATCACTTAAAGAAATACGGAAAACAAATAAAATAAGTATTGTCAAGATATCCTTGTAACTTTCTGTATTCCTGATTTGTGGTTATAATTACATCAGATCTCGTCTTTTGATCTTTTTGACTGAATATATTACATATACGTGATGCTGAGCTGTGTTTTTAATTAGTTTCTTTTGAGAAATGACACTGATAGAAATTCATCAGAGGAATGCGTGATTTATTCCTTTTTCCAAGATTAACTGAAAAAAAAATATGTAACGTATCAACATATCAACTTATGAGTTCTTAAGGTGAAAGTTAATTTGTAACGTACGTTTGGTTGGTTGCTTGAATCTAAGCATAAAGCTATACAATAGGGGATCTGTGCTCTGACCACCACGGATAGTGAAATCCGGTTTCGAGCAGTGCAAGTCCGCAGACATACCTCTGTGCCACTGGGGAGAAAAGTAACATAGAATCACGTATTTTAAGTACACTAGCAAGGACATTTACTATTATACTTCATGTCATTTAAAATACAAAACAGACTAGTCATGTAATGTTCCGGATGATTTTTGAATCCTATAAATGCGGGATATATGGATAAAGGGTGCCATAGGGGACTATAGTTATCAGTAGCGTATTTTTTAATGGATATACAAAGACACGTTTATCATGAGAATCCATCAACATTGGCAACTGAGGGAGATTATGTCTGCCACAATTAGCAGTCGCTGACTTTAAGATTAAATAGCAGTAAAATAAATAGTAACCACAACTCTTAAATTAAAGAGCTATACTCTAATGTAAATCGTATGTATTAAACCTAATTACATTAACTTGACTCATCTTAGTTTATGAATTAAAGTAAAATGTATGAGCAAATGTTCGAAAATCATGTGAATTTTCAAAATCAGGTTTTAAGGTTGTACTTAGTACATTTTTAACAGTTTTTAGGCAGTCAAATCAACATTTGTTATCCATAATTCTTCTTTACTGAATCTGGCTGGAGATATTGTGGTACACTAGTTGTAAAACGAATTTCAATAATATGAAGAAAAATATCACTGTGTAAGTTAAAATTAAATTTTAATGTAAGTTAGATCGATTGACTCGATTCTATGTTTGAAACGTAGAAAATAAAATGTACTAGTTACAATTTGCGCTTTTAAAATGTTCTATTCCCCCCACTTTGAAATAGTAACTCGATGTGTAAGCAAATCATAATGTACGAAATGTTAACGGCTTTTGAAATACATTATAAAATGACCCTCATTTAAAAAAAAGTAATAGAAAAAAACTTTAACTCTGGATGCATTATGCCAAATATGTAGAAATGACAATATCTATATGTACAAACAAAAACGTTAAAAGACGTTAAGCATGTTAATGTTAAAATAATATCTTTTCTTGTCTCACTTATTTATTTCGTACTTCCACAGATACAAAAGGCCAACCATGGAGGACCTTCAGAGAAAACTACGATCACACAAAAATCCCTAGCTTGTGTAGACGAAGCGCTGAAAAACTACAGCCTCTGATGTCTCACGAGCTCGGTGCTCTTAGACAATTTCTACACATTTCTAAAGCAAAGAAAACGAAACCGAAACTTACATCAGCATCGCTCACATGGAACATAGATGAAGCTTTAAAACTGCTACACTTTCTCTGTGGATTTCAGTTAAAAGTGGAAACCGAGGTTATATTTCCTTTTTCCCTTTCCTCTTTGAAGAGATTCCGGCGAGAAGTCAAAGAAGAAACAAAAACAGCTGTTAGTAGTCAAACCATAGTTTTGACTTGTCCCGTTAACGAAAGAAATGCCAAAAACGTCGTGTGGAGCAAAGGTGAAACTCCATTTTTTTACAGTTTTACCCGCTCGCCAGGTGGTTAAGGCATTGGACTCGTAATCTGAGGGTGGCGAGTTTGAATCCCCGTCGCACTAAAACAGGCTCGCCTTCTCAACCGTAGGACGTTATAATATTACGGCCAATCTCAGTATTCTTTGATAAAAGAGCAGCCCATAAGTTGGCAGTGGATGGTGATGACTAGCTGTCTTCCCTCTAGTCTTGCACTACTAAATTAAGGATTGCTAACACAGAAAGCCCTCGTGTAGCTTTTCGCGAAATTCAAAACAAAGAGTTTTACCGAAATAAGTTTTTACGTTTAGATAATGACTGTACATTTCTTTGTTTGTTATTCCGTCGAAAAGTCAAAGCACTTCACAGGTTGATGGGCTAATTTTTTTACCAACATTTTCATTGACAAGCTCAATAAGCTAAAAGTAAATAAGAAGTGAAGTAAAGTTATATAAAACTTGAAAGCTAGTAACTTCTGTATTTAGATTAGTAGATTCGGTGGATGAAAAAGGAAATACCATTTCATTACATTCCCTCAACTCATAACAGCAGCTTTAGCAAAGGCACGTTTGGTGAGCTTATAAAGTTTTGTTCATAGATTAGTATACTGACAAGGTCATGTTAGCAGTTGTAAGCTGTGCTGAAGGAAACCTGTTAATCTCAGATGGTTGGGCCGTGCATGACCAGATGGTTAGAGTACTTGACTCGTAATCTGAGGTTTGCGGGTTCGAATCTCTGTCACACCAAACGTGCTCGCCCTTTCAGCCATGGGGGCGTTATAATGTGACGGTCAATCCCACTATCCGTTGGTAAAAGAGTAACTCAAAAATTGACAGTGAATGGTGCTGACTAGCTGTATTCCTTCTAGTCTTAAACTGCTAAATTAGGAACAGCTAGCGCAGGTAATCCTCGAGTAGCTTTGTGTGAAATTCATGAACAAATAAATAAGCAAACTACTAAGTCTTCTCCAGTGGGACAGCCGTAGGCCTTAGGATTTACAATGTCAAAATCAGGAATTAGATTTTTCCTCAGTAGACACAGCAGACAGCCTAACCATGCTTTGATTTACGAAAACACACGCATCCTACTAATTATTAAGATGTAGTTGGGTAAGTTTAACACAATTTGTTGTAAAAACGAAATGCTAATTGCTGTTGTTTTGTTTAGCCAATAATCATTAAGAATGTTGCAATATATTTTAATTCTTACTGCAAAGTACTTGGGGAAAATGTTTTGAACTGAAACACACGTGGGATTCGTATTTTTAAATTCTTATCTGATATTAAGTTTATGACTGATTTTTATATTTAAACTTAGATCAAGCAGTTTCGTAGAAAAATACGAACATTAAATCATTAATCAGTGTATTTTGTGGAGAAATGAAAAAAAAATAAACAATCTTAAGGCATACATGTTTTAAAGAAGACATGATTTTGAGTTAACATTTTTGTCTTAAAAAATACTAAAATCTAAGGCACTTAGAATAATTTGTTTGTTTGTTGTTATGCCCAAAGCTATACAAAGAGTTACCTGTGTTCTGCCTACCATAGGTACAGAAACCCGGTATCTAGAAATACAAGTCCTCATACATACAACTGTGCCGGCAAATAATTCGCTGAACACCGTGTCATTTTATTCGCAATATTAAAGATTTGGACTAATTTTCAGTTAAACGGTGTCTTAAAGGAAGTTAAAAATTGTATTTTTCATAGACGCCAAATAACAATTAGTTCCTCGTTAATTAATTAATAGCAGTTTAAAAAAAACGTATTATATCCTTCAACTTGTGACATAAAAATATATTTTAAGAACAACCTTCCCGTACTGTCCACTAGAATAAAAAATGCAATAAACAGGGCCCTTTTGTTGTAAGCAACAACATTATATACAGGTTTGAAGTCTTTATCTGTTGAGATCATGTGCGTATCTATGGTTTAAACAGATTTTCTTGCTGTTAAAAAGAAACGAGTTGTTTCCCCGTCGAGTATAAGTCATCAAATGATTTTCGTGCTTTAAGTTGCTTATTACTTTCTTCTTGTATCATGGGAAATATATATATATATATTTATACCAGCATAAGATTTCTTCAACAAATAATAAACAAGCAACTTTGATCTATATGGAATTGGAAAACTCTATATCTAGGTTTGGTTTTACTTGTTTGTGTCTATACTAAATGTATGAGAAGTCAGGACTAAAAAAAAAACAAAAAAACACGTTTCTCTGATTCCCTTGTCTTGATTCACCAGTAACTGCATTTTTAAATTTCTGAATCTTGGCTGAGAAAAAAATAACCCATGAAGACATAAGGAAAAAATAAAACATTATTATAAAGATGGCCTATCCAATTTCTAGACCGGATGGTAAGAAATAAAAACAAAAAGTCGTGTTTATGTATCGAGGGAACTGAAAGAAAAACAGTACAGAAAGTATAATACTGTAAAATAAATCCAAAAAATAACGAATTTCAAAAAAGAAGAGCAATCATTATCAGAAATGTTACTTATTACATTCAATAGAAGATATATGTATATATATATAATAGTGTAATTGAGAAGGCATACATACATCAAAACTTTTATATATATATTTACACACACACATATGTGCATACACCTGTGTAACTTGTTCCGGAGTCTGTCTGTCGATAGCAAAAAAAAAGCGTAATCTTTCATGGCAAAAAATCTACAAAATTGAACCTGATTACATAACCTACTGCACAAAAGCAATTACCATACTTCAATGAATAATAATTGTGAATAAAGAATAATTTACATAATAATAACATCGGCTGGTTTTCTGAAATGAATTTTTTAGAGATGAACTTAAGTCGAATGAAAATTACTTTTTCTAGTCTTATCCAGCTACAAAGATAGAGATGTCCGTGGATGTTTCTTGTTGCACTATTTTCTTTTACTGCAATTTTAGTTGAAGTCTGAACCATAAGGTCTGAAAGGAAGTTTAACCATTGCTAATGATGCGAACGTGAAACTTTACCATCATTTTCGAACCTTCATCAGACTCTGGACTACATTTACATACAGTAAATCACGTTTCTTGGATAACTATTTTTCCACAAAAGGTAAATGTTTGTAAATGAACGGATGAAACATGACACTTCTCTGACAATGAATAAAAGCATGAAATAACCAGACCATATACTGGCTGAAAATATAGTTGTAATAAAATACAGTAGTACGTAGAATATTCATTCATTAGGCTTAACATCCGAAAATAGCAACTAAAGTTTTTTAAATATTCCTTGTAATTAGTCTAATTACGAATTGAATTTATAATCAAAGATGTGTAAAAATAGCACTTCCTCTATATCTTTGTTGTTTTTTTGTTTTGTTTTTGTTTCTTTTTGCCACAAATTCCTACTCTAGTACCTATTCGTTTAATATCAGAATTCATCGATTAGAATTGACCTTTAGTAGTCAAAATTCAATTGCTAGTACTAGGCCTAATAACTTTCTTTTATTTCACCAGATTCAACTTTTTTCCACTACAAAATAGTGGCGTATTATTGTTTTTATGTTTGTTATGAGAATAATGTTAACTTATTTTTACTTTTATTATTTCAGACAGTTTCGCTTTGCCTATCAACGCTAGACAGAGTTTCCTGAAGAATGGAAGTTTGCTCATACAAGAAGTAACAAAACATAGCGACGAAGGAACATATAAGTGTCTCTACCATGACAATCGTCTTAGATCAAGAAATCATGTAGTTATTCTACGAGTGATCGGTATATATATATATATATATTATTTCTCAACAAACTTAACTTTTGTTGACATATCTTGCATATTGGCTAACGTCTGCAGATTTATGAATTTCACGGTTTTAATATCCTACACGTAAATAATAAAAAAAGACCAAGTAATATACGCAATTGCAGTTAGGTATTTTCGTGTTTTTATTAAGAACTAGATTTTAAGAGTGAAAAGATAGCATCATCAGACGATGACAGTATTTTGTAACCCACGAAAATAAATATTTTGTTTTAAGAAGCTTTTCACGTGGTATTTAGAAAACTCTTCTTTAAATGTTCGTTACACGTTATTTTTAAAGTTTTTTAGGTTCAGTTTTAAATTTCGTAAAATAATATTAACTTCAGTTAAAACATTTCAAAATATTATTGACACGTCTTTTTTCAGATTTACTTCAGTTGTAGAGCTGTTAAGAAGCATGCTTTATAACTAAGCTATTTCTATAAAGTAAATCTATAAGACATTTTGTATTTCAAGTTTTAGAAACCAACTGTTCCTACTTTCTATGCCTAAAAATAATATCTCATTTCAAGGTTTAACAAAGAAACAACTACCTTTGTGTCTAGAATAATATTTATCTTTATTTGCTTGCTTACTGTCATCCTACGTTTAATGAAACTTGGTGTCACATTCCTAATACATCTTTGTAACAACAAATAACCTTTTCAAAGATTTTTCCCAGTGTTTTATTCAATCTTAAATCTGTTTCAACTCAATAAACATGTCATCATTAATTGTATTTGTCAACATTAATTATGTTTGTCGTTGTTGTTCCAGAACCTCCATCTGTCTCTCCCTTCCAGTTCCCCTCAGATGCTGTTGTGGGGATGAGGATCAGAATAATGTGCTCCGTCATTCTTGGAGATCCTCCATTTCACTTCTCTTGGCTAAAAGATGGAGTCATTCTCTCTGCCAGTTACGGCCTAAGCGTACAGTATTTTCAAGATTACAGCATTCTTTCGACAACAAATTTAGTCCCGAAAAACTCGGGGAACTACACTTGTAGTGTTAGCAATGGTGCAGGGACTGCGAGTAATAGCGCCCTTTTAGTGGTGAATGGTAAGTCCGTTTACATAATTACGAAATAAGGGAACAAAATAAATGGCAAAAATGCCACTAACGAGCTGAGCTGTGGAGGGGAAAAAAAGGCTTCCCCTCGCAAAACATTTTATGCTCTGTTCGAAAGATAATGATAATAAATATACACTTCAATTTTAAGTTTTATATCACAAGAGTAACATCATAAAACTGCACGACAAGAAAGTCACTTACTTATCACTAAATCAACTTGGAAAAGTCAACGAATTTTGTTAGTTCACGTGTCAAACAGAACATTAATTAAACACTGAATATATAGCAATATAATTCAGTTATTCCGATAGTGGGCGCAACTAAAATGTAGCTACCAAAGAATTGTAAACAAATATTATCAGACGTGCAATATTCTTAGGTTGTCGTAACTTCTCTAAGTGTAGCATGCAGGACCTTCAAAATAATTTGATAATTCGGTATATCCGTATAAGGAAACAATGCCTTCATTTGCTTTGTCCCTGACTTATAAGAGATAAAGACTGGACACATGTTTGTAAACAATCATAAACTTTATTAAAGCGAAGTCAAGTTTACGTCAACGTTTAAACAAATGCTTATGTGTTCGACTGCAGCAAAATAAACTTTTCTGTCTTCTCTCACAGATGATAAAGATAAGCCAACTTTAACTTAAAGCTATGAATAAAACAAACAAAAAATGTAGTCCAGTAAGATTTCTAAAGTCCACAATCTAGGGGCCCGGCATGGTAGGTTGGTTAAGGCACTCGACTCGTAATCTGAGTGTCGCAGGTTCGAATACCTGTCACACCAAACTTGCTCACCCTTTCAACCGTGGGGGATGTTATAACGTGATGTTCAATTGCACTATTCGTTGACAAAAGAGTAGCCCAAGAGTTGACGGTGGGTGATGATGACTATCTGCCTTCCCTCTAGTCTTACACTGCTAAATTAGGAGCGGCCAGCACAGGTAGTCCTTGAGTAGCTTTGCGCGAAATTCAAAACCAAACCAAACCAAAATCTAGTAAAATATATGTACATTTTATCTTGAACATCACAAAATATACAAAGATGTCTCTCTCCAGGCAAACTCGTTATCAATATGACAGAAGGCCACTATTATGTCCAAAAGAGATGTAATATTCTTGGCCAATCACAGGATTCGCCAGCAAAGTAGATCACTGTCTCAGTCTATAGAACTTTTTTATGTTACGACATAATTTCCTCTAATGAAGAACATATATGATGTCCTTCTAGTTTACCCAGTTCTGTTAGTAACTAAAACAAGAGAAACTTACCAATTACTTTGGTCGATTACATATATGAAGAACAAAACCTGAAATGTGCTAAAACTTGAAAAAAGTCTAGTTACTAAGGAGATGGGAAACATAACCTTCCACATATCTAGCAGCTTGAGGATGAAGGAAATTCATGGTAATACATATGGAGAATATATTGATCTAGTTAGCGGGCACAGTGCTTATGGATTTCTGTGCAACTGGACTGTTTAATAGGCACTGGGTAACCGTCATCTGCGTACAATACATGGTTTATGGAAAGCACGTGAGCTTAAAAAATGACACTATTACAATGAACCAATAAAAACTACATGTATGTTCTTCAGATAGAGTACAACTGGATGTGGCGACATGGACGTTAACGACGTGTTGAAGCTTTTAACTCATTCTAATACAACGTACTCAACCTCTGTATTATGAATAAAATAACTAACACCGCAATACGTGTTTTTTACCACCGCACAGTATAAGCATATGTTTCTTGATAAGAAAAAATCTCTTATTAGTAAAACGGATGTTGTTTTACATATCCATAGCTTTTAAACTTCCATCGCAGACTTCAAAAAATATATTTTCTTGGATGTTTGTACCGTGTAAATAATTATCCTTCTCTGCTTTTCTTGCTTATATTTTCCGCATATTAAAGTATAATGTTAGCTAAGTAAAAGTTAATTTAGGTGGTTTTATTAGCCTTCGTTCAGAGTTATTGTTAGTAAAAGAACGCCATATTTGAAGAAAAAACTTAAGCAAACTAATGAGAGAAATATTATCGGAAAAAGAAAGCCCTTTTTTTTAAATATAACCTAATGAGGGTTACATTTTGAGACTAATAATACAATCTAAGAATTGCCTAAATCAAAAGGCAAAAGTAAACACACAGAAATGACTATTATACTATGCGCAGGATTACTGTATGAAATTGGTTGAAACCCAACACTTGTTTTCCTAATGAGAAATATTGACATTCACCATGTCGTCTACCTGGAATGAGAGACAGAAGCCTTATTTGCTTTGTATCTAAGCTGCGACAGATGGCGTACTTCCCAAAATTACTATTATTGTTGGTGTACTAAAAATTTATTTAAGTACGAATGACATCCTGAAGGGCCTTTTTGATCTCGTACACTTCGGGTGTCTGAGAAATTATTGGATTTGTAGTAGCATGCAAGAATGTTGAAAAGAAAAACACAAATAAGATCACTTCTCATTGCTTAAAACCTCAATAATAACATTATTCAAATCATTATAAACTAAGTTAAACATTAAAGTTTTCAGTCAAAGGTTTCAGTACAAATGTTTATCTTTTTTTATTTATTCGTTCTTATCGGGACAAGGAAATTATTTACCATGAAAAAAAGACAGCACACGCACACTCCCCCCCCAATAAAATCTTGAGTTTTAGAACCTTGGAATCCAATAATTTACAGTACTGTGAAAGTGTAAGGACAAGGAAATATTATGTCATTTTTTAAACTTCATGAAGGCAATTCTTCAATACCATTACAAAATGTAAATTTTAACATTATGGTAATAGTTCACTGATTCCTGTTGACAACTGAATGAGCCAGGGTAATTTACTTATGATTCTATAAAATTCTTCTGTACTTATATAAAGGGTATGAAGTAAAGTTTTTATTTGATGTAGCATATTGCTCAACTTCTTGGGTCTGAAATACCTCTCGTGGTATCCCATGTAGTATTGATAGAAGCTAAAATATGGTACCGGTATATCTGGAAAAAAATCAGTTTAATAGCACTCCATAAATAAGCCTTGGTAAAAAACAATTTTTAACACTATATATTAAGTTTTGTTATCATTCCACAGCCAATAAAACATATAGTGCTGTCAGTAGAGCAGAGAGATTGCATAAAACTTTTACGTGAGGCTAAGTTGGACGCTCCTTCAAATTGCTTCAAACTTGAAATGCTCCTCAAACACTGTCAAGCATACCCTAATTTGGGAGACCGAGACAAGTAACTTTGAAAATAGGAAAGGAAGAGGCAGAACACTTAAACTTAATGATACTGATGTTAAGTATGTACGTTTACGTAGCTTTAGGGACATAAGGAAGACTGTCACAAATCTCAAGCATGAAATAAATGACCATTTACCAAACAATCTATCTCTAATGTTCTATTTAGTTACAAAATCTGTACAAGTTGTTGGGAGTTGAGCCTTATCTCTTCTGAATACGTCTTTTGGAAGAGCCAATGACTTACATAATCTATAGATTAGGAAATATCGTCCTAAAGCCTTTTGATTGAATGTATGATATAACAATATTCTTGTTGTTCTTGTTATTTGAAGACGTATTTAAAAAAGAAAAACATTATATTTCAATAGACTATCAAAGTCGTCACGAGAAATAGAAGTTTACTAGTTGGCGATAAATATAAACGTATTTGTGAAAAAACACACACTTTATTTTTGTTAGTTTACTCGTGTTTGCCTGTTTTTCTTTTGTCGTATGGGGTCGATTCAGTTTTCGATTAACATTTCTAAACCTGCGTCTTGAATTGACTTTAACTTTTCTATTGAACATCGGTGTGTATGAATACAGCAATCACCACGGAATACATTATACATTACTTGGGTAAAGCATTGGAATTCATATTAACAGCGTAAATCACTCAGAAGTACAATGCTAAATCATAAACGTTATCCTTGTAAATCACCATGGTGCACGATACTGGCTTACGCTTGAACATCCTGAAACACGTGGATCACTGATTAGAGTAGTTTAAAATACATTAGTGTCGAACATCGGACTTTTGGATTGCAGTGGAGAGTCCCGAAACCTGTTATATGTATAGATTATTTGGGTACAAGGCAGTTGGTTTCATGGTAAAGCATTATGAAGCTTAACCCACACAATACATTTCGGTTTATTTAACCTCTTCAGTTGACTTAATCTACTTCTGACTGAAATCTTATTAAAGTTCTCTTTAATTAGTCTGCGTGTTGAATAGTGATAATCATACCGATTTATAACCCTCAAATCAAGGGTTCAATTTCTCTTGGTGGACACAGTAGATATCTTGTGATTGTTTTGATATAAAAACATTACATACTTCCATTAAACGATTTAAAAGTTTAAAGCCTTGAAAAAAAACATTGTTTTTAAAAGAAATTAATTATTTTTCGTGTTGATATTCTAGAATATGTTGTAATGGTAATTCCCATTAATCTTAACATTTGGAAATATTTTTTGTGTAGCTATATATTGTTTAGTGTTTAGTTCTGTTTTCGAAAAAAAATCTAACCTATAAACAATAGGGAATCCTCAGTAGCCACGGTATTCGAAATTCATTCAGGCTGGATTAGAGAAAATTAGTCTGTAAGATCTTTTTTTTACTTTTTATTTGCTATGTTTTGGTGTGCCAGCAACACCAGTTGTACACATGTATACCTGAGTAAGTTTTATTACTTACAAACAAGAATAAAGAAAATTAATCTGTCAGACTTCGGGTATAGTTAAATACAGCAACTGAAAGCGTTTGACCTCTTGAGTTCAAAGCTGTAATTAGATCTGAAATTAGTCAAGAGATGACAGAGCTATGATTTAAAAGTTCTTACTTAAAAAACTAAAATAAAAACTCACAGACGCAGCTGAAAACTAAAAATAACTTGATTTTGATTAAATTTTTCAGAAATTTTTGAAACGTACATTTTTATCTTATTCAAAAAGCAGTTTTAAAACGTCATATGATTTTTAAAAAAACAACAAAACTAGTTTCCACTTCATTTTGTTAACAATGTGTTTAATAACTTTGAAAAAAGTTAATACATTCATTCATCTAGTACCAAATGTTCCACGTTGTGCTTTTGCTACCAAAATCTAACCACATGTATAAGCTCAATAAAAAGTAAATGAACTGAAAAGACTAATGGAAAGAGAAGTTAACCACAAATTAATTTTAAAATTGTTTTTTAATAGCTTAAAATTGATTTCCATTGAAGTCAGTATTTAGTTTCTCACGTCGTACGCAAACCTTCCTCACTATAAAAAGGGTTATATTGGCTCAAATATTCGAATACTTGACACGTGGATTAAGGAACGCTCGAATAGAACAGGTGACATGCTTGTGCTCTCATTTTTACAAGACTACACATGGAAGTATGGTATTCCTGTTTTAAATCATTGGGTCAGTTGGCTGTGAAAAATGCTTAGGGTTAAAGAAGCTTTATTCAACAATAATTTGAAACTAGAGCTTAAATTAAACCAAAAGTTAGCACTGTTTAGACGCAAGCTATGAGTAAAAATTGTTTATATTGGATCAAGCACAGCTGAATTGATTCATTAAATTAAAAAAAACCACTAAACTTGAACTAAACCATTATTCTCTAAGGGCTAACATATGAGTCGGTCTGCTCTAGTTTTGTACTTTGGGAGAATATCGAGATGATCTAGTGTCTGAGGGTGGTAACAGCTGTGGTTGTTGTTTTGAATTAAACACAAAGCTACACAATGGGCTATCTGTGCTCTGCCCACCACGGGTATCGAAACCCGGATTTTAGCGTGCAAGTCCGCAGACATACCGCTGAGCCACTGGGGGGCAACAGCTGTCGTGAAAAAAACAATTGTAAAAGTTGTTTTTGTGATGGTAACTGATTTTTTATGTTTATGTATACTTTATTTCAAGTTTTTAATGTTGTTTGTGTTTTCTACTTATGAATTTATATATGTTCAATGAAGGACTTAAGACTAATATGATAAACATTTACTGTATCAAATTTCTTAAATAAACTGGAACAATCTCGAAAATATCTGAAAATTAATAACTTCAAAATGTTTTTTTTTCCTTTCACTTTCGGTATATTACACTTTTTCATATGATCTATTTTTTCGTACGGATGTTAAATGAATTTAAATTTCGCGCTAAACTTCACGAGTGCTATCTGCGCTAGCCGTCCATAATTTTGCAGTGTGTAACTAGAGGGAAGGCAGCTAGTCTTCACTACCCACTGCCAACTCTTGAGCTACTCTTTTACCAACGAATAATGGGATTGGCTGTCCCATTATAACGCACCCAATGCTGAAAGGGCAAGCATGTTTGTTGTAACAAGGATACGAGCCCGCGACCCTCAGAAAAAGTGCTATCAGTGTGAATGTTTTTTTCGATTTTATGGTAATGTTACTAAATCTGGTATGAATAATTCACTATGTAGTTTATTCTATCATTAATTTTAATATTCTTTATTAATTTTGTATTTCTTAAAAATAAAACGATATTTCAAGTCCTTCAAGTACAATCTCAGAGTGAAAAGTTATTCGTTTCCTAAAAGAAAATGTAAATTTTATAAACTTTATAGTCTTAAATAATTCAACTGAAAAGAACTGTAATAAGATATCAGAATTAGCTTTGCATTCATAGATGCTTCAGACATATTACTTTGGTCTAAACTATAATGTCTAAAAGCAAATAGAAAACACAAAAATCTCTAGTATGGAGCAACCCAAGATAGTATGTGTTAAGGGAGCTTGAATAATGATTAGAATAGCAATCTCAAATTTTACTTCTTTTCTACTGAGTAAGTATTATGTAATATCTCACGTGACCGCAGTGTTGACCAACGACATTTGAGAAACATGCGTTATAAGGGTAGCATTCAAGAAGTAACGCCTGTGAATTCAGCCTGAATCAGTCTTCTTCAGAAATTACATGTAAAGATGCTGTAACACAGAAAGTTACAATACTGGCTTATTACATGTAAAGATGCTGTAACACAGAAAGTTACAATACTGGCTTATTCTTCAATAGATGCACTAACTATAATCAAAACTAAAATATCAACAGTCTGGAAGACTTTATTTTTGTTTTTCAAATCAACATGAAAATATAACAAGTATTTATCACATATTTTTGATTATTTTAATTAATTATTTCAATAATTAATGATAAATAAAAGAATCTCAAACGTTTAATATCCATTCGTTCCTTCTGTTAAAGACTCTTGAATTACACATTTCTAATGATATCAAACCAACCAGAAAAGTATAGTAAAAGTTGATACTGAAAGTTGAATCCATAATATATGTTACACCAACATTATTGTTATTCCTAACATTATTCTTCGCTGTCTCTGCTTTAGATATTAATTAATCACGGTAATTAAGGAAAATGTATTTATCACACTGACACACATATATGTATATATCAAGTATACGGGCTTTCACCTTATGATTAATTTTAATTTATATAAGCTAATTAATAGGCCCGTTTATTTTATGAATTACGTCATAGACAATATTAACATTTAGACGTAAGTGATGAGTTAAAGTTCCTAATGTTACAATAACTTCATCAAAATTCACACTAATGAACTTTCAGCCTTAATATTAATCAATTCATTTCTATATTCGATTTTTGTAGGATTGCAGTTAGCTTATAATAAATTAGGGAAGTTTAAATTTATCAAAGCTTTAAAAATACAAGCTGCAAGGATTTGTTTGTTCCGATATTCGCGCAAAGTTACCCAAAATCTATTTGCGTGAGCCGTCCCTGGTAACCTGGAGGGAACTTTCTTTTTTTTAATAACATCTACCGTCAGCTTTTGAGCTGCTGTAATTGGATAATGTGATTTGTCTGTCACTATTATATTTCCCTAACAGCCTTAAAAGATGGATTACGACTTTTTTCTTATTTTATGCAGCAACGAGATGCGAACTGTAACCACTAGGTCCACGCGCAGACACACTTACCAATAGAAAGAAGTGAAGTATTTATCATTTATGCTATTACAAAACATTATGTGTTGCTAAACGTAGCTATTTAAACATGAATATTTTTAATTGTTTATTGTTTTAGCCTAAATTACTGGTGCGTCATTTCATAATTATGACGCTACTACGTGGCACAACGGTATGTCTGCTGACTTACACCGCTAGAAACCAGGTTTTGACACTGGTGATGCATAGAGAACGGATAGAACATCGTGCAGCTTTGTGCTTAACTCCAAACAACCAGACTATAATTATTAGTCTGACATTATCTTTTTCAGCGCCCCCTAGCTGGATCGTGGAACCACAAAATATGGAAGTTGTTCTTGGAAGATCAATTAGAATCGACTGCAGTGCTGATGGTCTACCGAAACCTAAAATAGCATGGAAAAAATCCGAAAGTGAGTTTTTATGTTATTGTACAAAGTATATCTAATTTATAGCGCATTTTAATGTCGTTTTCTAAAAATGAAAGTTATTGCATTAATATTTACTTCAGATTAATAATTTATATTAGATTAATAACAATCTTAATATCAAAATAATTGGAGCATTAGTTATGTTATTAACTAAAATTTTCTCAATAATTTATTATAATAATTGAACCTTTCAGAGAAGTCACGTGAATAACACGAGATCACGTTGTTGTTAAGTAATTATCCATTTGTAAAATATAATAAAATTCATGGATTGTTAATATTTTCCTAATGATAACTAGTCAGGTATCACACTGCAACAGCCGTTTTAGAGAAAAATAACAAGAGAAGTACTGAAAAAATATCATTTAGGAACCAATAATTTAAAAAAGTTCGATTTGTTTTCTAAAACCCTCATAACGTAAATTTTAAGACAAAATGTCTATCTATAAATATTTATTTTTAATATGATATTTTTATAATAGATAAATTTACCCCCAGTGGCTCAGCGGTATGTCTGCGGACTTACACGCTAAAATCCGGGTTTCGATACCCGTGGTAGGCACAGCACAGATAGCCCATTGTATAGCTTTGTGCTTAATTCAAAAACAACAACAACATAATAAATAAATTTAATAAAATTTGCATAACTAACTTTAAATTATTGTTTTTCTTCAAGTAAAAATTTTAAACTGAAAAGACGGTTTCTTTTCGAAATTATTATTCTAAGCTAAACATTTCATTCTCTTTAATCGAGTAAAAAACTGTCACAAACGTTTTACAAAAGTGCACTATACTATTGGAGTAAAAGCTTTTAGCTACTCTTATTTTTACCACTGGTTTTGTTCTCCTTTTCTATGTCTCTTTCAACTCATAAAACATGTATCATATACTGAACGCTCATAACCATATCATGGTATTACTACTACTACAAACATAATTACTATATTTTATTGTTTACGTATTGTTTTATTAAATCGAGTTACGTGTGTATAACAGTTATGTCCACGTTAGTTTGTTTGTCTGATCGCGTAAACTAGCAACCAGCCGAAGTATTGTTATTTTAATATCTTGTTTAATTTGTTTGAGTTTTTTAAAATGAAACAAAGGAGGCAAAAAAGATACGTTCAGTATAAATGATTCTATGGATCATTTTAATCAAAACATCGATTTTCCTCTTTCCAGATTATACGATTCCTTAGCTTAATAATCTTTTTAATGTAAATATATATTCGCTAACTTACATCATTAACTGTGTAAATGTATATTTGCTATTAAACTCTCCGAATTTCTGAATTTAAATCGAAGTACTTTGCAATTTAGGTGTGTTGCTAACATTTACTTTCACGCATCTGATTTTGATATCACCTCTAATTTAACAAAACTAACTAAACAGTATGCTATAAAAGTAATGAAATTACGCGTTAATTTATAGCTCTAAAGTTTAACCCTTTACTTATTTGATACGTTCAAGTTTCGTAATTTAATAGTCGACTTATGAATTGCTATTGGCTCTATGAATTATGTAAAATATTTATTATAATGTACAATATTTGAAAGAAAGATCAAGATGTTTTCCCAGTTGACTTGAAATAAATATAATATAGGCTTTACGATCATTTAGGCACAATACATAGTTATGTTATTAAGAATCTAAATTCGATCAAAAATCTTACATTGATAATTTAAACTTGGAATCGTGTACCGTAGAGAGAAATATGAGGAATCGTGGAACTTGCGTTCAACTTGCCTTTGAAATTTGGATATTTCTGAAAATACGCACGAATTAGGCTACTATATTAGTAATTGATGAAAAATACAACAATTATTCTGTCGCTAGCGATGGAAAGCATAACAAATAGTTTGGAACAACGAGTCGTATTTGTTCAGGTGTATCATGAAAATAACCACAATAACGAAGCGGTACTCCGACCATACCACAGAAAGTCCAAGGAAGTCCAGGATTTGAGCCATTGACAACTCTTTCTCTTTGTATAATGATTAAAACGTACTTAATGAGAGTAACCCGTAACCAATGCTTTCCAATACATCAGTGGACACTATTGCTACACATCATTAAAACACCTTCTGTTGCAACTACAGTACAATCATTTCATTGGATGTGTCATATCAAACTAATTTGCTATGAAAAGCTTTGTATTATAATTTATTTCATACGAGTCTCCGGTTTATTACGTTACGTTTTTCAAAGTATTACGATTTCAAATAGCCGGAAATATGAATTGAGAACTTTATTGAATGTTGGTATGTAGCAAATGTATGTTATTTGCCAACAAGACTGATACACACAATTTTAACACAAATACATTTTACTATACAAACAACAATACAATTTACAACAATGGTTATTACAGATAATGATTTATATACGAGAGTTTTACAAGCTTACACATAATACTGAATCTTATATCTGGTCTGGAACTGAATATTTTATAGACTGTTCACGGAGAGTGAATTAATTCTATGTTGATACGCAGGTACACTTCACTTGGCGGGAATGCTAGCTTGCTCTATTTTTGTCTGGCCTCACATAAGTTTTTCAAAGATGAAGCTAAAAATATTTGGTAAAAATACTAACGTCTGAAAATAATTTTCTGAAGTTGAACGGTTTGTATTGTTCGAAATACAAAAACGTTCCTGGTTAGATACGGTTTGTATTGTTCGAAATACAAAAACGTTCCTGGTTAGATATCTGTAGTTTTCCGATTAATAAGTATGTTTATCACAATTGTAGCTTCCAATGTTCATTGACTGTAGCGACCCAAAAATATTAAATTATCTCTCCACGTGTTGCGTTGATTACCTTTTATAAATTTGCTTTCTACCGATATTTTACATACACACATCGTAAATTGTTGATTCTTACACTCAAGAATCTTCTAAAAACTTACAGAACAGGTGGGACTCTCGCAATACACGTTTAATAATATAAGCTGCAAACATTTCTACAAACATATTTAACCAAAACGAGCATGAACGTTAAAAATAAATATACATTAATAAATTCACTACTGATGCCCTTTATACATTCCTTTAAGTCACTCAAAGCTTTCAAGAGCTTAAAGTACACGATATAAACCCTGATAAACATTTGAATTGGAGTCCTTGATACCTGTGGCACGTAATAACATTTGTTCATGGTGCATAAACCCATCTCACTATTCATAGACATCTTGTACCCCCAATACTAAATAAAAACCTTATAACTCGAGTACTTTCGAAAGGTGAACCTTTCTTCTTCAGGGTCAAAGATTCCTAGTTTGCGCCTGAAACTTTTATGGATTTCTATCAATACTTTTTGAACCTAAGTATTTTATAACATCATGATAATATCCATAATACTATCATCTGGATGAATAACATTCCACAGGTTATGGAAGTAAAAAATATCTTTGTATTCCCCAGAGGTAAAATTTGTTCTACTTTGAAGAACAAACATCCTATTTGCTTGACGATATACATAATTATTAAAGAAAATTACTGAAGGTGCTTGAACACTCTCTTTGTACTACAACTCCAATAGCATGAATGTGTCTAAGATGTCATGTAAGACGACACCCAATCCCTGATCTAGTACCTGGGCTCTCAACTGCCATTTTTCCATTATGTGTATTCATCTATACTCCTATGATTACTGGTTATGGAGCTTTCTGAAGATGTGAGAATCCTTTCATAAGCCAGTGACCATTCCTTACCGTGATATGTTTGAGCAATTTTTAGTGAGATGTGACGTAATGCAATATCTAATACTGTTGTCAGAATGGTCCTATGAATTAACAATGATGGTGACAACGTTAAATAGTCGTTATAGTGTCACCATTGGCGCCATTTCCAAATCCAATGGAAAACACTTTCCCGCACTAACTATATAGTAGCTCTGTATAGTTGAGCATATAAATACCAGCATATTTAGTAAATACATTTTCTAATAAATATATTTTATAGTATTGTATTTAGAACTTATAGTAAGTAGCAAAGGAAATTATTTTGTGATATATTATGCATTGTCGTATTTCGTGTTCACCTTTATTCAAAAGCTACAGAGTTAATAATACATTTTTGTCTAACTTATTTTTGAACTTAAACTTTTGTGCCTGTTTCAGGTAATGAACCCGCAGATTATACTCCTATTTACAACAGTCATAAGCACACCCTTTATCCTAACGGCTCACTTCTTATTCATTCCGCTGGCAAAGGCGAAGAAGGATATTACGTTTGTGAAGCCAGGAATGGATATGGAACAAATTTGAATAAACTGATTAACCTCACTGTGAATCGTAGGTATAACTTATGAGGTACAATGACATATAGATCAGTGACTTAATAAAACAGTAGATATGGAACAAACCCGAATATATTGATTAACCTTACTGTGAACCGTAGACATAGCTTACGAAATGCAATGATATATAAATATAAGTTAGTGACTTAATAAATCACATAAAAGTATCACACTTGGATTTTTAACTTCACAATAAAATTAGAATAAAATGATGCACAAACTTGCAACGCCTCGAATATTTATTCAAAGACAAAATTTATATTAACCGACTTCCCCCCGGTGGCTCAACATTAAGCCAGTGGACTCATAAAGCTACAAATTAAGTTACAATAAACGCGGTTGACAGACCATAAGATGTCCATTATTAATCTTTGCGCTTTACAACAAGCAAAGAAAAAATCTGATTAAAACTAAATACTCTGACTGACACAGAACTTTGATCTTGACAACGATCAAAATTGATTTAAATGTACAAGACAAAGTATTTAGTATTATTAATACGTTGAAATAACGAAATAATTAAGAGTGTGTTCACTGTCAGTTCTTTCGTCTTAAATAACAGAAACAGCTGATCCCACTGGATTAACGTTTACGACAAATGAAACAGTGATGAAAAGTTCTTTTCGTACACTTTTTGTCAAACTGTTTTTTTAATAGTTTAAAACGTCAGGATGATACAGTTAAGTTTGCTTATTTGTAACTTGTGTTGCCATATTTTATACTCATTTTAGAGTAATGTTCTTTGTTTTTATTCTTAAGAATAAGTTAAGATATGTTTTATTGTTGCACCGTTGTGTAGCTTTGTGTTTCACAATGAACAATCCTTTCGCTGTTGTTAACGTTGTTTTTAATTTTATTTATAGAACATGTTTCAATTCAGTATGGGTATGGATTTCTGCGAAATATGAATTCATTGTTATAATCTGGTATTTAGACTAAAATAGAAAAAGAACGCTTGAAAAAAAAATTATAATTATTTTTTCGTTGAAAAACAATAAAATAAAAGTCGTAGGTGGAAGAAACACCTATATATACAATTTCATAAAAATTAGAAAAAATATTATCGTGTGCTTTCAGGTGTGTAGGGTCGTCTTATGAGTTTAAATAAATGTTAGTAATCTCGGTATGTGCTGAATGTGTTAAAGATAATGGTGAACAGTGAATAATTAAAAATATCTATTTTTTCCAAGCAAATAAAGTCGAAAAAAAAACAGATTCTGCGGTGAAGGCTTGATATGGCCTGGTAGTTAAGACTTTCGACTCTCAATTTACTGGTGGCGGGACTGAAATTCATCCCAAACATGCTTGTCCTTTCAGCATTAAAACGTGAAGGTTATTTTCGAGATACGTTAGTAAACAGTAGCCCAAGAGATAACAGTCGATGATGTTGGCTAAGTGACTTCTTTCTAAACTATTTCTTGTTGTGTTTGAAAACGGTTTCTTATTATACAAATACACGTTAGAGAAAATAATCCAACTTCAGTCTGAAAAGGAACTCGGGAAATTGTATATTCGTACTACCTAAATTTCTTTTTTCACAGTTTCTGAGATAATCCTAATGCAGCATTTAGCCAAGCGGCCATATTAAAAATTTCAAGCGAATATATATTTATATATATTCGAACATACGTGTACATCTCTCTCATGTCCTTCGTGAAAACTTTAATCAATTTCTATCTCGGTCTCTCGTAACACTAATCTATTTCACTCTCTGTGTCTCTGTGAAAATTATGTACGCGACTTACACTGAAACTGTGTACGTACTTACTTAGAAACTTATTTTTACAGAACCGCCCATATTTAACGTCAAGTTCAGATCTTACTCCGTACAAAAAGGACAGTCAGTGGATATTCCTTGTGTTGTGGCAGGAGATCAACCAATAAAGTTTACCTGGTTAAAGGACGGCCTCATCTTGACCAACAGCTCAAAATATCTGTAAGTTATGCTTGTATATTTCACGTATTGTATTTCTATTAGCTGGTAGAGTGTTCGAAAATCTTGTCACAATATTTATTACATGTATATGAAATATAAATTACGTTGTTACATGAATTTACATATAATGCATTCGACTATTTGATTTTTCAATTTGTTCTTAGTTATTTGGAAACAGTAATAATTAACTTTCAGCTGACCAGCAATTTTTTACTATACCAGTTGTGCGAAAATGTAACTGTTATTTAAAGCTGTGAGAGATATTCTTTGTATGAACTTATAAAACATAATTTTACTTATGTAAATACAATAATAAATTATCAATGTTTATGAGCTCATCAGTGCATATCGTTTAAAATATACCACATATTTTACAGTTTTCTCCCTCAAAGAGAAATATTTAGAATGATTCTAACTTTGCTTTAATGTTGTAAACCTATACGTAGTATTCTTTGATGGGGGTTTTTTTGGCCAATAATTCATGAAAAACTTTATAGAAAAAGTAATCCAACTTTTAAACTCTCTTCTATCTAGCAAAACCAATCATACACTTTGAGACTTTATATAATAACTAGTGGATGACGTTTCATCAGGCCTAGTTTTGAATTCGAATAACATGAACACACATATATAGTTCATTTAAACATTTTTTTCCCTTTGATTCAGCTAGGCTTAAACGTTTTAACAAATATTGAATCTTCTGTACCAAGCTGATTTAATAGAGGATTTATTATCCAACATAAAAATGTGTTTCACCTTAGGAAATAAAGTCAGAAAATGAATGGAAAACACGATTTAGTACACCTTAAAAATGTGGATAAAATTTTAAAATATTAAAAAAGTCTATAAATAGATATATACATGTGTGTGCGTGCGTGCGCGAATTTCTTTTTTTCACAATTTCTAGAATCTCAGTATCAGAAGTACCACAATCGAGTCATGTGGAGATTAGAAGAACTACCAGGAATGATTCGGGAACTTATTTGTGTCAAACTCGCAATAAATACGGAAAGGATGAGATGACGATCCATTTATTGATTCAAGGTAAATAATATACACATGAAACTAGTTTAGGCGTATTAGTGACTAATAATAATTTGTACCTATAAATTTTATTTTTACATAGAACTGTTAGCACTGTCATAAGGCTCAGTTTAAAAAAAAACAGCAATTAGTTTTCTATATAAAGACTGCAAAAGGGAAGGGGACTGGTTTGGTTTGAATTTCGCCTGAACAGAGATATCTTTGTATATTTTGTGATGCATAATATAAAATTTACAGATATTTTACGAGATTTTAATTTTTTTTTAATTTCGCGCAAAGCTACTCGAGAGCTATCCGCGCTGGCCGTACCTAATTTTGTAGTGTGTAACTAGTGGGAAGGCAGCTAGTCATCAACACCCACCGCTAACTCTTGGGCTACTCTTTTGCCAACGAGTTGTGGGATTGACCGTTACATTATAACGCCCACACAGCTGAAAAGACGAGCATGATTACTGCGACGGGGCTTTGAACCCACTACCCTCAGATTACGAGCGGAGTGCTTTAACCACCTGGCTATGCCGGACCTATATGAAGAAAGAGAGTAATTATTTTCAGTCAGATGTAGGTAAAGATAAATTTATCATTATCATGATAATGCTTGCCTGTTATTATATATGAAGAGGATTGCAACTTTAACTGTAATTACAGAGCAATACGTGGATATACAAGACAGAGCGAAAGAGAATCTGTTGTATCTGTAAGTTCTTACCCCTGTAGGCCCGGCACGGCTAGATGTTTAAGGCACTTGACTCTTATTCTAAGGGTCTCGGGTTCGAATCCCCGTCACAACAAACATGCTCGCCCTTTCTGCCTGGGAGGCGGTTATAATGTTATGGTCAATTCTACTATTTGTTGGTAAAAAATAGCCCAAGAGTTGGCGGTGAGTGGTGATGACTAGCTGCCTTCCCTCTAGTCTTGCACTGCTAAATTAGGAATGGCTAGCGCAGATAACCTTTGAATAGCTTTGCGCGAAATTCAAAAACAAAATTCTTCAAGCATGTTAAATGCAGTGAATGACAGTAAAACACCAGCATTGTTTCCAAGTTTCAGCACGGCTAAAACTAAAAAAAAAAAGAAAACGTATTTTAAAATTAAGCAATAAAAACGAACATTAATTATCGCTTTACGTAAGAAAAAAAATGAAATGTACTCCACTCATAAGCTTATGTTTAGAAAAGTACGGATCAAAGGATATTACTGTTCCATTCGATGTTCAAAGACAAACAAACAAGAGAAATGAATGTTGAAAAATACGTTAAGATGGAATGGTAGTGCAGGTTAAAGATTTTCAAAATCAAAGAGATTCCAAACTTCCGGGAACTAAATACAAAAATATAAGCTATGCATGAAATTGCAAAAGTTTAAACAAAAAAAACAACAACTGATGTTTTACGTATTAATGTGGTTTCCAGTTAAAACTACAGATCTCCACAACTGGAAAACATGTTTTATGTAAGCCAGTATTGCTGTTGTTTGTTTTCTGCGGACACATGAGCCTCAGATGTTTAAGCAGTAATGTGTGACAAAACAATCAAACACTGAGCAACTCCTTATGGAGTATAGAAATGTATAGAAATGTGCGTTTTTTTTTCATGCACAAATAGGAATGACACTCAAAATCAAATAATGGTACAAGATTTGTGTCACAAAGTCTAGGTTCTTTATACAATAACGAGTGGACTACGTTTAATCGGGTCTGGTTTTAATTGGAGTAAAATAACGACCCAAAATTAGATGCTTTGCTGAGAAAAGGTATTTAAAAACGATGAGTAGAGAAATGTCAATGACATACAGGTTAGAAAGCTACAATCCTATAATTTCGATGGTAAGTGCGTGTGTGTGTTTTAATATTGTAAAGCCATATCGAGCTGTCTGCTGAGTCCACCAAGGGGAATAGAACACTTGATTTTAGGGTTGTAAGTCCGTAGACTTACCACTGCACTAGCGGGGAACTTTGTGGTACTCCAATTAAAAATGGGCAGTAGTGCTTTTAAGTATTGTATATTATTTAAAAAGGAAAACTAATTAATGTCAAGCGAAAAATAGGATAAAAAGTGTTCATGGTTTCCGAGTATTATATGTGATGACTTACTGAACATTGCTAATTAAATGTGTTTTTGTACTAAATGAACTTCTTAAGTATAATATATTGTCGCAATAATACATATATTACACATATTCTGAAAAAATAAATTAACTCTAAACTCCCACATGAAAATATGAATGTTGAAACCTTATTTGTAACTGTATTACATACTTGTGCTGTTATACAGAATTGACCACAGGTGAAACTTTACTTTGATGTAATCTCATATCCGTATTCAAATAACTGAAAATGTTGCAGTTGACAATACGTTTTTGCTGTTCACTACAGCAAACTCGACATGACTTAGCCAAGCTCTATATGCAACATATTTTGTTGTTATTGTTCAAGAAAAAGGATACATTTACCACAGAATCGCATGGAACTAACTATTGATCTCTTATTCTACTTTGTAAAATTACTTGCGGTTCGCGAACAGTCAGTTTCTAGAAGTTATTAGTTTAATGTTTCTGTTTGGAAGTTTTAGCACTCTCAGTTCCACAACAATATGTCTGCGGACTAACAACGCTAGGAATTGAGTTTCGATACTCATAGTGGGAAGAGCATTGATAGTCCATTGTGTAACTTTGTGATTAACTTTAACAAATACATTTTTCTAACGCAAGTTTGCGTAGTTAGACTATTTTTTTATTATTATTTAGAATTTTTTCCCCTTTTTCCATAATGTCCTTGTTCGAATACTTATAATAATGATATTTTGTTTGAAAAGAACAAAACATTCTTTGCTTGTAATCTTGGTTTTCAAACGACTTTCATCATTTTTCTGGTCGTTTCTGATCCGAGAAACGGTCTGCGCTAGAAAAAAGACTAATGAGTGCTCTGCGTTAAAAATTTAGTTTTTCTTTATGAAAATCCTTTATGAATAAACTTACTCTCAAACGATTATCTAGACATTACTGTGAATGGCAGTTGATTTTAAACATGAGTGACAACAGCTGTAAAATAAATGTTATTACTTTACATAAGGGAAATAAATTTAAATGTATATTTCTCAAAATCTAGTGTTTCCAAAACCACTGTTCGTAAATATTTTTGTCGGTCAGTAGTTTAGTTCCAATACATCTAAACAGTAGACTCTTCATTCTTTATCACTAAATTAAAAATGCAATTTTAAAAAACTCCATACTCGACTTGCCATGAATGTGTGTGTTTTCTTATAGCAAAGCCACAAAGGGCTATCTGCTCAGCCCACCGAAGTGGATCGAACCCCTAATTTTAGCATTGTAAATCCGAAGACATACCGCTGTACTAGCGAAGGGTCTTGCCACATATAAACAGATTATATTCAATGAAGGACCATGTATGGCTATGTAGCTTGACTCGTAATCTGAGGGTCGCAGGTTCGAATCCCCGTCACACCAAACATGCTCGCTTTTTCAGCTGTAGGGGCTTTATAATGTAACGGTCAATCTTACTATTCGTTGGTAAAAGAATAGCCCAAGAGTAGGCGGATAATGGTGATGGCTAGCTGCCTTCTCTCTAGTTTTACACTGCTAAATTAGGAGCGGCTAGCGCAGATAGCCGTCATGCAGCTTTTGCAAAATTATACGCGAAAACAAAGAGACAAACAATGAAAAGGAAAATGCATATTAGAAAACATCAGGGGGTAACTAAAACGATCAAAGGAAGCAGATAAAAATATCAACAAAAATGTAAACTAAAATATAAAATATCTTTATTTTTACCATAAATTAACTTTGTAACTTTAAAAATGTTAATGTCCAAATGTAACTTTATAAAGCTGAATTGACACACACACACAACTATATATTGTATATATAGTTATTTGCAAATAACACACCTGTGTGTACAGAATCATATAAAGTTTGCACTGTCCTCCACGAAGTCATCACGTATTTCACTTTGTACGTAGCTTATAAAGCAATTAAGACAATTAAACTACTTGTATATTTACGCCAACGTTAACTATTATAAACTAGGTGTATCCAACGGGTCTAAATAGTTCTGAAACAGATAATCAAAAAATATAGAATGTAAATATCTGTGAGAGATCATTGGATCTAAAAGTTTATTTTTAATATGTTCGTAACTTGCATTTCCGGTTCTTCAGATTGCTTAAAATTATTGATTTTTTTTTTTAAGAAAATGAAATATTTAATTACAATATTTTAAAATAAAATACATGCAATATATTTACCAACCTACTTTATCATATAATTATGATCTGTCTTATTTTTATGTTACGTAACATTGATTCTGGATAATCATACTCAATATATTTATTTTAAAAACTGGGTTATATTTATGCAGTAGATCGTTTAAATTAATTTTTATTGTTATACAACAGTTTCAAAACGTGTGTATATAAAATCACTTTGATATTACTAAGTCTTGAATTTGCTAAATAACTTCACAAAATGCCCTAAATTTTAACTTGAAATTTTGCTGAGAAATTTTTATTTAAACTTTTTGGTTATATAAAGAAATTAAACTTTAAAGGCATATTTTATATTGTGAAAGCGTTAATCGAAAGAAACATCGAGGGATTTTACAATGAATTCAACTGTTTATGCATTTATATTTTCTAAAGACAGTTTTAGATGTGCACAGTTAGCGTTGTTTCTTACTAAAGGAGCAATTTGTTTATGTAATTGGAACATTTATTACCGCCAGTGTGACAGACTGCGTAAGTCTTGCCCTTCTGTGAACCTAAACAAAACTTTTACAATTGCCATAACTCTAATCTACGTCGCAATGAATGATAAATACATTCTTCACGACCAATTAACCTGTACTTTACTGTCACAGACTTATTTGTTTTTGTTTATCCCAGAATACGATTACCCATACTCCAACAGCATAAGATATCTTTTGTTCAGTTAGGTGTTTCTCTCTCCAGCGTTTCTACATTAAATGTTTATTATTTACGTATTGCATAACTCGTTTCGCTTAGTTTATTTATGTATATATAAAAATACTTAGACGAACCTAGTGGAAATCTTAAAACTATTTCAATATATCGTTACGTGCGTAGGATGAAAAATAAAATAACGTGTTTAAACCATTTCAACAGATTCACTACGAATCTTAGAGTCAAACCAAGCATTTCACGTGTGCCAACTGCAATTTGAACTAGGTTTTGTTGTTAAAAAACCACATCAAAGGCTTTAGAACTTTTTCTTTTTAGAAGTAAGGAATCATTCATAACACTGTTTTGGCAGAGGCACCTGGACCGCCATTCAACATAACCATAACCAATGTGACTGGAAGAACGATATCTCTGCTGTGGACGGAACCATACACCGGCAACAGCGACATCTCTCGGTATCTAATAAACTATCAAAAGGAACTTCCTGGTAAGTTTTTTTTGTGTGTCTGTATTCTTGGAGTTATCTCGTTTATATAAATCTGCTCTTTCTTTGATCGCTTATTTGAATCTATAAGCTCACTTAATCTCTTTTAAACGTAATACTTGGCGATGCATCTGAAGCACATAACACTAAATATCGAGTACAGCATAAATAACTCATTATGTCGCTTTGCGCTTAATAACAAACAAACGGTCTAACGTAATGACATAGGTTATGTTCGAAATCAAGATGGCGACTTACTCTTCCATCCAATTTAACGTAAAAAAAGAAATTCTTTCGGAAGTGGTGTGCGATTTCCAATCTGAAGGTTGCGGGTTCGAATACCCGTTCCACCCAACATGCCCGTCCTTTCAGCCGTGGGGAAATCATTATTTAACGTGTTACAATCAATCCCGCTATTCATTAGTAAAATAGTAGCCCATGAGTTGGTGGTGGGTGGTGATGACTAGCTGCCTTCTCTTTTGTCTTACACTGCTAAATTAGGGACGGTTAGCGCAGATAGCCATCATGTAGGTTTGCGCGAAATTCAAGAACAAACAAACAAATATAAAATTAATAATAGCAGTAATAAATTGAAAGCATAGAAAGGAACAAACAACAGAAGTTACTTGTAAGATATCATGGTAACGATTATTGAAGACATGTTATGTTTAAAGTTTCCATTTCAAGTTGAATGTCATTCTAAAATAATAATGCCATCTTGTAAGTTAATAATTAAGTTACTCTTGTCAACATTCTGAGAATAAAATAATTAAATATTCTTGAGTAATGAACTTAATTTATTTGTCAAAGTGAAGGTATTATGAACGTAAAAGTTAGTTTTAATTTTAACTTCAGACAAACCAGAGTTATTTGGTTGAATTTTGTTACCCTGACAGGTTACAATTTAATGAAATCTCACGGGATGTTCAGAAAAGTAAGTCGAACTGAATGTATTGTAGTTTTAATAATGGTACTTTGATGTGGCTGATTTATTGCTTGAAATTAAGTAAAATGCTACACAACGGGCGATCTGTTCTCTGCCCACCAAGGGTATCCAGACCCCGTTTCTAGCGGTGTGAGTCAACATACATGTCGCTGTACGCCTAGGGAGGACTTTGTTATAATTTAAAAAAAACAAAAAAAACATCCCCTCGTATTTAAAAGTTTTATTCAACCGTGGTTAAGGTCAATAAACATTTAATTCTGAAATAAATGATCACTATAATCTTATATTAATCTCATACTTAATGAAAGGATAGTAGAAAAAATACACACTACACTTACTGTACAAAAATGTAAAGCGTGGCGACCGAAGAAAATTCTGATAATCTGAAATAGGTTCAATAAGCTATCACTTGTTTTCATTTAATGTATTTATAATAAGAATGTTTTATATTTCAGCACAACCGTCGAGAGTATCATGAAAAGAACTTTAAAAATGCACTTTGTCGCTTGAAGGCATTAATATGAAACACTGCACAAGTTTCATACTGCTGTATAAACGGCTAAACAATAGGCTTTTAAACATTGTAACATCTCATTACTAAGTTATACTTTCCTACTATGTACACGTTTACATTTCAAGATTTGAACAAAAAAAGGGAAAATAAAAGACTTGTTACTTTAAATCAGATTTTACTACACAGTTCTTTACCATAACTGTTAGTAAATTCAACTGATTGGTGTAGTAACACATATTTCTGCAAAATTTCATAAATTTGACAAAAAATGCACACAATGAAATTGAATAGCAAATAATATTATAATAGTGTCATCTCCCAAACGGCTCAGCGATAAGACTGAAAGCTTATAACTAAAAAAAAATCGAGTTTCGATACTCGTGGGGGGCACATCACAGACAGCCAGTTTTATAGTTTTTTATCAAGTGGACTAATTTAATTATTTAAATGGCCATAATTACTCGTATCGCTTTTCTACCTATGAAAGTTATTTAAACTGATATAATATTACGTATTTAAGTATATTTCATTTACGAATAAATAACAAATACAATTATTGTACGCAGATGGAAAAGCCCCCTAGGAAAACGGTAAGTCTTCGGATTTACAACGCTAAACTCGGGGATTCAATTCCTCTAGTTGAACACAGCACATAGTTTGATGTGGGTTTGTTATAAAAAAAAAACAGTTGTTGTTTTAAATTAAGCACAAAGCTACACAATGGGCTATCTGTGCTCTGTCCACCACGGGTATCGAAACCCGGATTTTAGCGTGTAAGTCCGCAGACATACCGCTGAGCCACTGGGGGCGATAAGAAAACAAACAAATAAACACACACAGGTAAATGGAAAAATAAAAGCTTAGACGGAAAAGGACAAAGAAACCATAGAAACAAAACTGTGATTTGAACTTCTATTATCCTAATCACATTTTACATAGTATTTCTAACTGACGTCCCCAGGGGAGACAGGGATAATCTTATGGACTTACAATATTAATATCTGGGGCTCGACTTCTCGTGATTTTAACAGAAAGTAACCCAATGTTGCTTTGCTATAAAAGAAACAAGTAAATTCTAACTGATAAAATAACGCCGTTTAACATTTCTAAAGTTATTTTAATATTCTAGGTCAACAACAAATATTAATGATGAACATCACCGTTGGTGGTTCCCAGCGTGATGTTGTCCTCAGTGGTTTGGAACCTGCCAGTTCATATTTAATAAGCGTCACTGCTGAAAACGCTGTCGGTTGGGGTAGCCAGAGTGAATGGGTATCAACCAAGACGCAGCCAGAAGGTGAGATAAGTTACTTTAAAAAACAAGCAGTATTCTTGAATGACAATAATTTTTTTTCTGTTTTAAACCACTTTCGTGATGAAAAAAAGTTTTATTGTTCGAAGAATCCATAACCCATAAAACACACCAACGGTTATCAGCAAAAGTGGTATTTAATACATCGATAGTGTAAATTATAAGCGATTCAAATGATGCAAAATTTAGAAAAATTCCAATATTTTTAGCGACACTCAGAGAAGTTTGTACCTTCTTCTTTTGCAACAAATTCCTCGAACATATCTCAAAGCAATTCTATTATTGAAACACTCCAAAATAAAGTCAACTTACCAACATCGTACATAGACATATAGATAGTCTAATTATGATATAAAAAAAAATTATTTTATTTTCACCAAAAGTAAAACTGAAAATATAACCTATGACGTAGAGGTCTAGCATATTGTTGATTCGCTGTACGTTCTACAGTGAACTGCAGTTTTGTCTATTCATTATTCGTCAATAGAGCTTGGGTGAGCAAAGCAAAAAAAAACGCAGTTAGGCCTCATTATTTATAATAATTGTATGCGTAAAATATTAACGGGATTTCTAAATCTTTTTTTTTATTAAGCGTTGAAAAAAACACATATTAAAACTCTATAAGTTCGAGATGAATACCTTACACACAAGTTCTTAAAAGTAGATATTTTATTATAATATTTCATGCGAAACACCAATTTTCTTTTTCTGGATCAAGTTTTCTATTAGTATTTTCGACACTCTTTGTTTTTGGCTTGAACAGTTTAAGAAAAAAAAGTGCTTTTTGATAAGAGATGCATTAATATATTCAATAATTTATATTTATCACACTAATAGGTTAATTTGTTACATTTCTTAGCACCAAGTGGTCCGCCAACCGAAGTCATGGTACAAGCAACGGGCCCAAACTCGTTAAAAGTGGTTTGGAAGGTAAAAATAACAATAATAATATCATCACAGAACTGTCAATGTTATTATAACAGTTAGTTATTCTACTACTGTTGTCGATGTTATTTTAATAGTAAGTTATTCTATTATACTGTACGAGTTTAGAGAACAAAAACACTGCTTGCATCACCAGTAAATTCACCGACTACAAAAATGTCTGGTATGTTGGTGGTTAAAGCGCTTGACTCGCAATCTCTGTATTGCAAGTTCAAATCTCCTTTCAACTACAGGAGCGTTATAATGTGACTGTCAATCCCACTCTTCATTGGTAAGAGAGTATTCCAAGAATTTGCAATGAATAGTATTGTATAGATACCTTCATTCTAGCCTATAACTTCTAAATTACGAACGACTAACACAAATAGCCTTCATATGGCTTAGTGCGAAATTAAAAAAACAACAATAAATAAACAAAACTACAAAAATTTTAAAGTGCAATTTTCAGCCTGAATGGCACCTTATGTGCACGTGGGCTAAACGATCGGATCAGAAAAAAAGGAAATAATAAAATCAGGCGGGGTTATTAAATGTTTGGTACCATATATTCATTCTATGTTTAGGTGTCTGCTCATCTATTATATTGCACGAGGGCTATTCATCAAATGGAGAGGAGTGGCAGGTGTTGTTATGTACCTACGTGACTGTTAGAAGACGCTGCCATACTCTTTCTATTTAACTGTTTTGTCAAAGGTTCTCATGAGTTAGTTTAAGAACAGAAAGGACAGAACATATACTCAATATCTATTAGCTTTCTGATCAAAGGTAGCTTCTAACATATATCAAAACTAAATATCAACCCGATAGAAACAGCAGTTAATAAAACATTGTTGTGACGTCCTCACTCATAAAGAATAGAAAGCATTTTTTATTATTTAGGAGCCCTCGCTACTAACGGTATTTTTGGCCATTATCCCAATATTTTACACTGTCCGAACACCTTAGGAAATCTGAGTTAACCCAAATCTATACACGAAACTAGGAATGCGAAGTAATAACTATAGTAAAAAAATGATAATAATAAGCTTGAAAGAAAAAGAAACAAATGTGTTAAACATTTTGACCAATATCATTGATAAAAACAACATTAAAGAACGAATAAATATATCTTACAAGACATAAAGCTAAATTGTATTTGTTTCATTTACAGTCGTAGGCTTAATTTTTCTAACAACTATTATCTGTTAAAGCAAAACTTTGCACAATCCACTCTAACAGTTACGTGACAAATGAAATATTTATTAAATGGCTCCGACGGTGTAACATTACACTAACCTGCCAACTAAAGACAAATTACAACGACACATGTCACTGTTCAGCTGTAGAGTCGGGTAGGATTGATAGTTCAGAAACAAACGCATGTCTATAAAGATATGAAATATTAAATAATAGTAAACTGTAAATTAAATTAAAGAATAAGTAGTTCAAAAATAGTGATACTCCAATTAATGTATAACCAAGGCAAACGCAACAAAAAGAAAAGTAATATACTGAACATATTATGAAGCACGTCTAACACAACTAAACTGACCTTAACCAACACGTGTCACTTTATAAAACACGTGGATTTGAAAAGTTTGAGCAATAACTAGAGTGAAATCCCAAGTGGTAGCCAAAACGTAAACGCTCTAAGATTTGAGAATATTCATTGATAACAATAACGTTTTGAAATAGAAGTAATAGATATAATAAATAAGACAATTAAATTAACTAGCTAAGCCAAACGTAACTTAACTAAATACGTAATGTTACATTATGTACGAAAGCCATCTTTAAAATGTATCGAATCGTTCTTCCCTTAAAAAATCTATACAATATTAACGTGTAGATTGGAAAGTTTTAAATATATCTATATATTATGGGAAGAAAGTTGTTGAACTTTTCGCAAAATTCAATAAATCTGTTGTTCAAATTGTAGAGGAAGAAACTTCGTTTGTGAAAACTGACTTTACGAACTCTGTTCATGAAATTTTGTAATTTTTAGCGCATTCTATCACGTCTAAACAGTTGTGAGCAAAAATGATACATGGTTGGAGCTTCCCGAACTGAAAAAATATGTTTAATTGGAAACATCGAACTTGAAACATAACGTTTCATTTCACGTGTTCTGTCTTCAGTTGAATATCTTTTGTTTTTTAGGATGAGTTTTGGTGAATCACTTTAATTGACTGTACGAAAAAACTGATAATTAGTTACAACAGCATCAATAATATATTTATAATTGCAACTTATGTACAAATCTTTATGGAGTTACTGATTATGGTAATGTATGGATTAATGTCAGTTCTTTTTTATATATATTACAGTATTCGTTTAAATCCTCTTCAGTGTATTTCAGACTATTACATATTAAAACTGGTAAATCCTTAGATACAGCTTTAGACACTAATAATAACCCGTATTAGTACGGTGTTTTACGTAATTTGGGGATTGAAAATAAGATAGGTATTACATTATCAGACTTTACAGAATATGCGCCAAAGTCTGATAAAAGTGTAATGTGCTTCTGTACAATACTTTTCTTAACATTTTTAGTATATTTATGTACCTCCTTGTTTGAAGGTTTTAACGTATTTATATACTTCCTTACGTGGAAGTTTTAACGTGTTTACACAACTCTTTACCTAAACATTTTAACGTATTTATATACTTCATTACCTGGAGGTTTAACGTATTTGAATACTTGCCCTACCTAAAGGTTTTAACGTGTTTAAATATCCTCCTATACAAAGGTTTTAAAGTGTTTATTAATCTGCTTATTTGAAAGTTTTAACCTTTTTATGCATCTCCTTATTTAGAGGTTTTACTATATTTATGTACCTCTTTGGCTGAAAATTTTAATGGTTTATATTAAGTCCTAGTCCTCTACTTAGAGTTGTAACAATTTCATTAAGAAATGAAAATAATTTGTTAAGTGCTTCAGAAGCGGGAGGAATGACGTATCTCCTATGTTAATAATCTAATTATTCAGTAACTTGTAAGTTACTCATAATATGTGCATTGTTGGTAATAGTGAAATTATTAATAATACAAAGCACTTAGGGACCGTGTGCCTTCAATTCTATTTAATCTGTTTATAAATAACTAGCTGAAGTACCCTGAATAGAAGTTATGTAAATTCATGAACAATGAAAGGTTATCTTAGGACATGCAAAGTTGTTTCCTTTACATATAATTTTAAATAACCCGAAACATCCATAAGAACAGCAAAACACAATATGTGAAACCGTAAATTTGAATGTATTTCCTCATGGTCCCAACAAACTATTATGCCAAATTTGGTAAAGATCCGTCAACAGAGGAGAAGTAGTGGTTAAAAAAAAACACTCTCTAAATCCGCAACATGAAAAATTGAAAATTTGTATTTTCCCGTGCAACTAGTAAGCCTCCATACAAAATTTGATGAAGATCCATCCGCACCCTGTGAAGTATTTACATGGACATACATCAAATAGTACTATCATATTTATATGTATTTGCTTATGATGTGTTCATGACGTCATATCTGCACACTAAGAAAGGAGAAAATTAAAGTTCTCCGTGACGGGAAACGGAGGTGAAATCAATAGTCATGACGTCATGGTTACCGATGGATACGTAGTCAATAGAAAAATAAATATAAGGAGATGTATGATATTTGCGTTCATAGGATAGAATGTTGTGTATTCCTTTAATGTTGTCTCGGCATGGTCAGCCAGGTGGATAAGGCACTAGAATCGTAATCGGAGGATCACGGATTTGAATCCCCGTTGCATCCAACATCTTCATCCTTTTAGCCATGGGCGCATTATAAAGTGATGGCCAATCCCACTATTCGTTGATAAAAAGTAGCCCCGGAGTTGGCGGTGGGTATTGTTGATTAGCTGCCTTCCCTCTAGTCTTGCACTGCTAAATTAGGAACGGCTGGCGCAGATAGCCCTCCAGTAGCTTTGTGCGAAATTCAAAACAAACCAAACCTTATCTTCATCACAGTAGATAAAAGTAAGAAAAAAATGAAATTTTTATTTAAATGGAAACGAAAAACTGGAATAAAGTTTCTACTTTGAATAAAATAAAATACGTAATCTTGTTGTTGTTATGTATATCACCTTATAAAAAGCATTTTTCACGTTGTACAGTAAAAAATAAAACGGTGATAATTTTCACATCAAAAATAGCAACAATAAATTAAAATCTGTTTCTTTGGATTCCTGTTTTAAACGCAAAGCTACACAATGGACTATTTGTAACTGTAGCGGTAACTGTGTTTTTAGGCCAATAAGCCTTTAAACTTACTGCTAAAACACTAGAAGAATAAATTCCAAATATCGTTTGGTCAATTGTGTGAATGTGTGTACATCGTACATTTACTGATACTAAAATGTTTTCTATTAAAACATTTTCATTTATAAAAAATATTTTGCTTACATATTCTTTCCTCCCAGTGGCACAACAGTATATTTGTAGACACACACGGCTCGAAACCGGGTTTCAATACCTGTGATGAGCAAAGCACAGATAGCCCATTGTGTAGCTTTGTGCTTGATTCCAAACAAACAGATATATTATTTTATCGTTGAAAAATATAATGAGGAACTCTGAGTCTCATTTCTGGCAGTTGACGTTTCATATTTGAACTTGTTGGAAATTAAGCTTTTCATTATGCCATTAATTGTACAGATAATTGCAGTCATTCTGTTTAAATTCATTGGTTTCTCCAATGTATATTATAGACTAACAAGTACCTTGAGTCATTCAATATATATATATATATATATATATGTTGCTGTTCTGTAGTTCATTTGTAAGTGGAAGGATATTATTACAGTAAGTAATTTTATATCTCTCCATTGTATCACACGATTACTTTTCACCTAGCCTTTAATCACGCTTAACTAACCTTTCAACGTCGATCTTTCTTCTTTTTTTTAATACCCTCCAGCCTCCTCGAAATGATCATTGGAATGGAAGGATTATCGGTTATTACATCGGCTATAAGCCAGTTGACGAAAAGACGTACGTTTATAAAACAATCCATGCGAAGAACGAGACAGTACAAGAAAAGTTCCACTTGACTAATCTCAAGAGATCAACAGTCTATTATATCACAATCCATGCTTTCAACAGCAAAGGACCAGGTCCCAGATCTGACGAAGTACAAGTCAAGACATTAGATGATGGTAGCAAAGAAACTATTTATACTAGTCCTTTCCATATATAAGACAAATATATATTTATAGCTCTCGTACTGTTCCTTAACACATACCAAACTCACATATATCCTCATCAAGTTGCTAAAATATTGATTAAGATACCTAAGTTTGTGCATTTAGATGTTTCTTCCCTACCTTTGTTAATCCTTTTGTGGTTGTTTTGTTTTTACCATTACTTTTACAATGAAACGTTTCCCATATTTTGCCCATGCGTAATCGTTTTACATTGCAAATTTCATGTTATTGTCGATCAGATGAATTATAGCACGAATATTTCATAAATCAGCATTCACTAAACTTGCGTATTTGCTACTTTCCCTCTACGGTAGTTTTAACGTATATATTATAGGACCTCTGGAGGTGGTGGTAAAATGATAAAATTCGATTATGTTTAAGAAACGAAAGGGTGTTATTTTCGAATCATTACAAATGTGCGCAATTAATCTATTCTAATGTACAGGGTGTTCGAAAAGTCACTGTGCACATATATTTATTAACATACATGTTTCAATATAGAATACAGAAGGTAAGTAAAAATGATAATTATAAACAATGTTAAAAGTGACCCTCGTTGGCATCAATACAGGCCTAGATCCTTCTTATTTTGTTTCTAAACACCGCTATCAGTTGCTGGCTTGAAATAGACTGAATGAATGCTGTTGTAACTTCTTTCAAAACTGCACAGTGACTTTCCTAATGCCCTGTATAATCACACAATCTATATATGAAAAGTCCACTGACCCCCATGACTTAGTTACCAAAGTATTGTTTATTGCTTATTTCAAGTCAAACGTAAAGGAACTAAGTCAAAAAAATTTGATGCAGATGACTCTATTAAAAACAACATTTTTGTGCTTATTACACTTTTAGAATGTTATTGTATATTGTACATTACAACAGTGAACATTGTTTCGTTTTCAAAGTCCTCTTTCTCTTGGTTTGATGCCTAAACTCTGAATATGGCAAAAAAATGTGGTTACAAGTTTTTAAAACTATCACATGATCATTTATAAAATTCACTAGACAATTTCAAAACCGTAAAACTGATATCTTACTATCAAAACATAATCTAAATGCCTTTTTTTCTTTAATTTTATATTATTCATAATTCATGCCACTATGTTTGCAAATAAAACGGTATTGTAGTGTACTTGCGTTGGAAAATTGCCCGGACATCTTTGTTTTGAAAGGTAGTGTACACCTTGTTCTATTCTGTTTTTGTATGTTTTTTTATTGTGAATTGTAAATAACAGATAAAAGTGAACGATATTTTATAAACTACATAAAATATTTTGGTTTGTTTGTATCCGTAGAACGAAATAAGCATATAAAGAAATACTAAAAGGGCTAAAATTACCTAATTAAGATAGTGTTTGTTAAGACGTCTCTTCATATATTCCGCTTTTGGAAATGTTAGAGCCCAAGTAGGTTTTTTTTTTTTTTTTTTTACAATCACACAGTTGCCTATTTGCCATTATGTTTAATAGCTCAGAAGATAAATAATATCGAATTATTTGGTTTTGAACTAACATCTGTAGTTTTTTGGAACACAATGAAACCTTAAAATAAACTGTTTTCACTGTATTTTTCGTTTGTTTTAAGAAATTAAAAAATATTGTTTATTAATGTGGAATTGTCTTTCAGTTCCTCCAAGTGCTCCTCATTTGATGTCATTGTCATCGACGAATTCTTCAATCACCCTTCAGTGGTCTCAACGTACAACATTTGGTAGCAACGTAGTAGGTGAGAACTCACAATTTTCTTGGTAACATCTCCCCTTCTGTTCAGTTACAGTAAACCTGCATGGGTTAGATATGGTGCTGAAAGTTTAGACTGGAAATTTGTTTAACATTGCTCATGCTGCAACGCTGGATAAAATTTCACTGTAATGGCATTACTTTACCACATTGTTCCAGAGATATGTGAAGGATTTTTGAGTGAGGTGGCAGCCCAGCATAAACATGTAGCTTTAGGTGTTCCTACCTAATATTTTAGGTGTTTTACGTGAATTTCAATCGATTTACAGAATGTCATGAAAAGCTTCATCCAATTTGCAAATGTTTTTTCTTCCTTATTGATATGTTTATCAATATATATATACATAACAGCTGTGATTAAAGTAAAAGAGCAAATTATCATTACCAGGTCTGTTATGAAACCTCACATACGGATGCGACAGAAATAAAAGTTACCACAATGATAAAAGTGATATTTTTTTACAAATTCAAACTGATGAGTATTAGATTAATCATAGTACAGCCATATTTAGTAAAAGTTAGAATTGACCTGTACACCAGTTGATGTTATTTGAAATTGGTCCTAAACCACAAGTGGGGGATCGTACTTATAAAATACGAACCATTATGTAGTTTATTGAATATTATTATAAAGCAACCTCTTATTTGGCATATTCAAACGTGTATTTTATTTTGTTTTGGTACATATCAAAATTAAAACTTGTCTTTTCTTAGCTAGCTTCTAGAGTCAACACAAATCAAGCAGTTTAAAATGATTTTTTTAAATAAAAGAAATATTTAATGGATAAGTTTTACAAAAAATTAATTTCCATTATTTTATTAACGTGGAAAAAGAATCTAGTGGTTATAAACCGTTGTTATTTCCCATAACTATCTTTTAGTATGCGTTCGACAATCGACAAAAGAGATTTCTTGACTTATTTGGTTTAAGTAAATAATAAGACAGGATTTTTACTTGTAATATTTCATTTGTTGTGTGTTACTATCATGTTGTTGTTTTAACCATGTATTTTGGTATGATCGTGTATTTAACCTTTAATATTACCTTAAAAGGATTAAACTAATTGTGTAGAAATAACCACTAGTGTAATAACTGTAAAAGGCATCCAAAACGTTTGGAGCCATAGTAACATCAGAGAATTTTGCAGAATGTCTCACATGGCGTCGTTATCATTCTAAATAAGTTTGGATTATCAGCGAAATTATTTCGACCTCCTCACGCTTTGACAGCGCCATAATCATTCACTCATACAAAATTAAGAAAAGCTGCAAATTACCTATGTTTCCAGACCTGTTGGGCACTCTGTAGATTGACAGTATTATGAAAGTCAGTACTTTAGAATCAGTGATAACCAAATAAGCAAGGAATACCTAACGAACAAGTAGAGTATCAAAGGATACCCTTCAAAAAAAGAACTTTGCAGGATGAAAAGAAACTCCAGTTTCTACTCACCCCTGATTAGTGAAAAACATGCACCTAAAATTTACAGAGCATATTTCATCCTAAAGCCAAGGACTTCAAACCCACAAAAAAGACTACATTGGATCCTCAATAGCTTTTCATTTTCGATATTTTTGTGATTTTGATGAGCATTATGAGTTACTTATAAATATCGTAAATAGTTCACATGTTACACCTTAGAAATGCGAGATAGTTATTAATATCAAATTATTCACACATATTTACACATTTAATATTCCCACCAGTGGCACAGCGGTGTATCTGTGGGCTTGCACAGCTAGAAACTGGGTTTTAGTGCGCAGAGCAGAAATAATCCACTGTCTACCCTTATACTTAATTCCAAACAATCAACCAAAACTCCTTAGAAATGTGAAATAGTTATTAGTGTAAATTATTCGCACATATATTTTCATTATACATGTGAGATAGTTATCAATTTTAAATTATTCACACGTATTTTGGCCCAACATGGCCAGGTAGTTAAGGCACTCGACTAGTAATCTGAGGGTCGCAGGTTCGAATTCCCGTCACACCAAACATGCTCGTTCTTTCAGCCGTAAGAATGTGATAACGTGACAGTCAATCTCACTATTCGTTGGTGAAAAAGTAGACTAAGAGTTGGCGGTGGATGGTGATGATTGGCTGCTTTCCCCCTAGTCTTACAGTTCTGAATTATGGAGTGCTAGCGCCCTCGAGTAGCTTTGTGCGAAATTCCAAAACAAAACCAACGAATAGTGTGATCGACCATCACATAATAACGCCTCCACGACTGACAGGGCGAACATGTTTGGCGCGACGGGGATGCAAACCCACAACCTTCAGATTACGAATCGCACACCTTAACACGCTTGGCCATGTTGTGCCCATGGTTGAATCAAGGAGCATCACATTTACAGTTCTTTATGTTATCTACCAGGGCGCATTCGTCCATTTGGAAATATTTCTCGTTTGTTTTTATTTATTCTCATCCAATATTTTGTTTATTTTTCTCTTTTTTTTCTTTCCTTTTTTGTGGGGGAGGCACTGCAATAACATTAGATCTGCTGGTGGTATTTACATATTTTCAGTTGTTCGTTAGTTTTTACATAAGGAATACATTTCTCGTGTATCATTTATTTGAAGTTCCTTCATATGTTTGAGCTACGTTCAGTTAGAATTTGGTTTTATTGTAATGAGTTATATGTGGTCTTTACGCTACTAGTACCGAAACTGGATTTTTAGCGTCATAAGCCTGCAAACATACTACTGAACCATTGGAAAGCTTTAATTTGGAAATCGGTATAAGCACCTGTCAATATATTTCATTGTGTCAATCTTTTTATAGGACTTTTTTCATACTATTCTAAATTTTTGGTTCGTAATGCTCTTTCCCCCCAGACATGCCCTCTTTTTTGCGAGCACTATCCCTTTTCGTTGGTATTATTACACAGGGTTTATTAGCTGCCAGTGATTGCTCTTTTTTCGGATTTTGGATCACTGTGTGAGCCATTGTTGTCATTGGTACTCTACTAAGTATGATTTTAACATTAAAAGCTAGATGAACATTGAAACCAGTAACAGTTCACTTACAAAAATCAACAACAAATAATATCAAAGATATCATTTTATAACAACCTCCATGACACGACAAGATTGAAGAAAACGCGAATAAACTGAGATGAGAAACTTCAAGCTGAAATTCTATTTAATCTGTTAACTAAAAACATTGTATAACCCCTTGAGCAAAAAAAGGCTTAAGCAGTCTTCATCTTAACGTATGATAGAATACATGGCTCTTCATTATTTCAATCTTACGATGTCAGATATAACTATTATGGTGCTAACATTGTTGCTAAAGCTGGCAAAGCATGATCAGAACTAATTATGGATATATTTAATCAATATATGTATATACGTAAAGAAACTACTTTTCAAAAACTAAATAAATGTACGGATGGCTAATATCAATTCTTCAAACACAATTCAGACAAGATTGAATAGATGGCTTTTGTCATTCCTCATTACATAATGCCATTCATTCTTACCCAGCATGGCCAGGTGGTTAAGGCACTAGACTTGTAGTCCGAGGGTTGGGAATTCGAATCCCAGTCACATCAAACAAGTTTATCCTTTCAGCTGTGGGGGCGTTATGATGTGAAGTTGATAAAAGAGTATCCCAAGAATTAGCAGTTGGTGGTGATGACTAGCTTCCTTCCCTTTAGTCTTACGCTGGTAAATTAGGGACAACTAGCGCAAATAGCCCTCATGTAGCTTTGGGCGCAATTTAAAACAAACAAATCAAACTATTCTTTCTATCTTGTTTTCATTGTTTTTGAAGGATTGGTATTAGCAAACCCTACATTTACTTTCTTTTTCAAAAGTTTTCTTTAGTTGTTTGTTTGTTCTTTTTAATGCAGTAATTCAATACATATAGAAAGGTTGTGTTTATAACTAACTTCTAAATACACTTGTAATACTTATCGTACTCAAAGTATTTATTTATTTAATCTTCAGACTACACGCTTCACTACCGAAAGGAAAACGAACACTCAGGGTGGACGGTAGTCCCCATAGCAACCGATCAAGAACAGTATACGCAAACGAACCTTCATTGCGGCACAACCTATCAGTTTTTTATGACGTCACACAACACTGTTGGAAGAAGCGAACCAAGTAATAAGCTTATTATCAGGACAGCAGGAATGGGTAAACTAATTTTCAGTCTATCAGTGAAGAGAGAGTTTCTCTTCTTTGTCAATACAATAATGAAAGTAATGAAAACTTATCTTGTGAAATCATTCTACAAAACTCCTTTTGATACGAGACATAAATAAAGCTTAGTATCTCATTTCTGTACATTGCTCTTCTTATTAAAAAAACAAAAACTTTACGTATTTACTCTGTCTTGGATCTTAGGTTACGAACTAGTTAATTTATGCATCCATCACATGTTCGTGCTTTGACGTTAGCTCAAAATTTTATAACTAAAATATCTTTCTTTAACAGATGTAATTGTTTTTACATCAACTTTTAATAGAAATCTTGTTTACCATTTCTTGATTTGCTCCTTGTAAATATTTGTAACCGAGGCATTGTTTTATAAAAATAGCAGCCCTTTTATTAATTACACTAGCCGATTATCCGCAGCGCCAATACATTAAATCCGCGTGTGACGTGTTTATGACATCATATCTGTATCATGAGAATGGAAAAAAAAGGTTCTCCATGAAGAGACACGTAGACGCAGTGGGAAAATCGTGGCCCCTATTACAAATCTACATGCACAGAGAATAAAAATTTTGTAAAATTGGAGATTGTACATTGCATAATAAAAACGTTTTTCCAGTATCATATAAGCAAGAGTTTCATTATAGTATTATATAGTGTTTTGTTTTGCTATTTAAGCCCCTGTGTCACCAGCCCGAGAAGATTTCATCACAGTCAATGTAACTGAAGCTTCTCTGGATTTCTCTAAGTGGAAAAATGGCGGCTGTCTTATGACTTCTTATACCATCAAGTTAAGAGAGAAGTTCCACAGTCGCTGGAAGACTCTGCTAGATAATCTCCAGTTTAAAGCAAAGCCACCTTTTCAGCTCTTGGCTCTTTCTCCGGATACTTGGTACGAACTCCTAATCACTGTACAAAATTCAGCAGGAACCACAGAAGCTATGTACGACTTTAGAACACGAGGTAAAAGTGTTAGATTTAGTTTTCATTAACTTAATATATAGTTAAATTTGACAGTACATTGCTATTCTCACCCCCTCCACATCAAAAAATACCTTAATTACACGAATGATAATTAACCAAATGCGTATAAAATATATTACTGATACAACATTGAAGTCTTGAAAACAATGAAATGCAGATGACTGTTAAAATATCACGTAAAATAGTTACATATTTTCAGAATTAATGACATGAAACCTTTTTGCTTATAATTCAGTAACGAAAGGTATAGCACTTGGTATAAGCTTAAAATGACCAAAATTCCAAGCGAATAAACTGAATAATTAGTTAAGTTCTTTTTCACATTTACAAAATTTAAATCACCCGAAATTCGCACGAAAAGGGGGGAAAATCCAACGACCTGACATCGTTGTGATGTAGTTATATGATAAACAAATACAGTTTCAATTAACAAATGATCCTTCTTCTCTCACAAACTTGTTGTTACGCCTTGTTTTAATACACCTCTACCAAGTGGTAAGCCTGTAGGTTTTATAATTCTCCCGCCACATATAAATTTATACTTAAATTTATTTTGTGTCATTCCCGTGTTAATTAATAAAGATTTTCCTTTAAAAAACAAACAGTTGAATCATAAACAGATAGGAACCTTCTAATAAACTAAGCACAAGGTTAAATTTTCTTAATTGCTCTTGTTTATATCAATGTAATTTCTAATGTAATTCTTAATCCACTTTGTCGTTAAAAAGGTAAGAATAAGCTAGATGTCTTGCACGGAACTTTGCTTATCTTGAAAATTTCTCAGTTAGTATATAAATTAAAGGTGCAAAACTTTGATATTTAAAACTTTAGAATCAAAGAACCTACCATGTTTTTATGGTTACAATTAGTATCGTGTGTGTTACCTGTTATTTCTTGATCGTTGTGTAACTTTTCTTTTACTTTCTGTATTTAGACCTTTTTGATTTTTCACCTTATAACTTTTGATTATCGGAGGCTTTATAATAGTTATTTAGCTGTTCATAAACCTTATAGGAAAAAGAAGACTTTTTGACTTTATTTTTGTGTAGAAATTATTTCTCGTGAAACAATGAAGGAACCGAAAGATCGTACCACCTACTTCATTATCGATTTGGAAATACTCATACCTATTACTGTCTCCAGTTTCGTTGTTTTGGTTGTGATCATTGTTGGATGTGTATTGTGTATTCGAGAGCCACGATCAGTTCATCGTGAGAACGGTGAGGCAACAAAACTTAATAACTACAAATTATGCTTGTTACAAAAAAAATTTTGCTTTATTTAGACAGAAATGTAAACAACGTGTGCCTTATTCTTCACTTAGCTAAAAAAAGCGCTTTTTTGTTTGTTTGGAATTAAGCACAAAGCTACACAATAGGCTATCTGTGTTCTGCCCACTACGAGTATCGAAACGTGGGATCTAGCATTGTAAATTTTCAGACATACCGCTGTGCCACTAGAGGATTGAACTTAACTTACAGGTTTAGTCGTTCTGTAAATATTATGTAACTTCCAATTATTTTTATCAAAATCTTCATAAGTTTGTGGATCAAAAAAAATTTAAGTTTAGTTTTTCAGACATTTAAATAGTACATTTCCTATCAGCAGAGTTTAAATGACCTTCAAACGGCACAGCAGTATGTCTGTTGACTCACACTACTAGAAACTGGGTTTCGACACTCGTGGTGGGCAGAGCACCAATAGCTTATTGTTTAGCTATCTGCTTAATTGCGAACAAACAAGACTTGAAAGGTTCTCGTCTCTCAGTTTAATTTCAACAGTTTTTTAGGTTTCTCTAAAAATATAATAGAACTTTAATAATGAAATGTATCTACCTTTGTCGTAAATCTTATTAAACTATTACAAATTTTTAAAGCAGAGAAAAAACGAGTGGGTTTATTCTTACAAAAACTATTGTGACAGATTTTACACTAAAATGTGACTGTTTCACTGAATGTGAGTTGGAAAAATTCAGCATTGCCATGATATACTAGTTACATTTTAAAACTTGAAATCAAGACTATTTGTGAAAAATCTTACTGATCACTAGTAACTGATGAGCATTTTTTTTAACTAGATGATCACAAGATGAAACAAAAAATGACAGAACATCCTTTAATGTTATACCGTTAAACTTTGGTAACACTATGCAACACAAATTTTGTTTATGGATAATATGTAATTTTTCTTAATTGCTTCTGTTGTAAAAGTACAGAAAATGGCCATTATTCTCTTCAACTTTGCTTTTGTGACCTGAATAATGAAATTTAGAAATTAACCTATTTTCTATGTAATAACGGACAAATTTGAACATTTTCATTTACATAAGGTCTGAATAAAACAACATATGAATCAAGATTTACTTGTATTTATACTAAAGCTATACAAAAATGAGCAAAAATGTTTAGAAGTGAGTAGTTTTCCGAGATTTGGATTATAATGTAAATAACTTTCACGTATCAGCCCCTATATATAGTCTCCCATCATGTTTCTGTTATACACTCCTTAGTAGCGGCGTTCAAAGTCTAATATTTTTGGTGGAAGTGCTCGCCTTGCTCCTCTGGGTATGCTCCCGTGTTCTTCTTGAATTTATCAAGATGAGCGTCAAGGATATGAACTTTCGAATGACATCCTGCAGCCCATTTTACAGTAGTTCTTCATCAGAGCCTCAACCAGTTCCACATAATTTTCGGCCTTGTGATTGCCCAAGAAGCCCCGAACCACTGCGACAAAGCTGCTCCAAACTTTTTTTTTTCCTTCCTACTGAGCTTCCTGGGGAATTCTGTGCACTCCAAGTTCTTCTTTATTTCTGATCCAATAAAGGCACCAGCTTTGACCTTTGCCTCAGACAGCTTAGGGAAGAAGTCTCAAAGGTACTTGAAGGCTGCAGACTCCTTATCAAGAGCTGTAAGGAATTGTTTCATAAGACCCAATTTTATGTGCAATGGTGGGAACAACATCTTCTGGAGGTCCACAAATGGCTCACACTTGACTTTATGGCTTCCCACAGAGAACTCGGTCCGTTGTGACCAGTGCTTCCTGTTGCAGTGCTCTTCGATATCCCTGCTGTCCCAAAGGCAAAGGTAACAGGGAAACTTGGTAAAGAATCCTTGGAGATCCATTAGAAATGCCACCATTTTGAAATCTCCTATAACATCCCAAAATACTCATCATACTTCAAGGCAGATGCTGTCACAGAGTACTTTTTTGCTCTTGTCGTGATAAATTGGCCACATACAGAGCAGAATGCATATGGAGAATGCTTGCACCTTCTTGCAGTCATCTTTGATAAAATCAGATAGGTGTATGTGTTTACTTAGGCAGCTAGAACTAAACTAAACTGGAAATGGTGAATAAGTTCTAAGTTTTACAACATTCTAGAAAGTTTTCGAAAATTCTTGTAAGTTCGAGAAAATTCTCTATCAGCTAATCAGAACTGAATCTACCTGGAATGTTCTGGAAAATGAGTAAATTTGAAAATTTCATTATCCAGGTCACAAAATCAAAGGTTTGAAGAGAAAAATAGGTCTTTTTCATTTACTTTAGGCATAAGCAATTAGGAAATAAAACTTTCTGACCAGGAACAAGAAAAAGTAATTTTTTTTATATATATAGTATGGTTATTCGAATGAAAATCCAAGCTGTAACTGAATAAAAATGCTAGTAGCTTCAGTATGTTTCTGTTTGAATGAAAGTCCTGGCTAGTAATTTATTAATAATACTTAGCTAGCCTTCATACTGACTTAGCCTACTGCTAACTAATATGTAACATACCAGGATGCTGTACTTCTCTTAACATACCGTACAGTAATTGAGCCTTTCAAATGGTAACTTTAGCTAGAACACTGGACAACCTCTACAATGAGTATTTGAAAATATATATCTGAATAAAAGTTACACTCAGTCAATTTCAAATTTTAAGTCATAGCAAAGCTACATTGGGCATTGAGATAATTGAAAGTTTACGTAAATACGGTTGATCTCGATGTAGAATTTGTTACCTAATGTGCTTCACAGAAAAGTTTACCTCATTGAATTTCAGAGTATATTTCAGAGAATTAAAAAATATAAATGTATTTATGTGTACAAATGAAAAATGCTTCATATTTATGGTATATTTGGGAAAATTAAATGATGTATTAAAACTAGGAGAACAACTTCTCTGGGTGTACATGGAAAAAATGATATTTCATTTCAGTTTCAAGTTTACGCAACACTTGTTTCTTAAATTTGAATATCAAATCTTAAAGATAAGCTTTTCTGACAACATTTTACTTAATTATATTGTTTATTAATCTTGATATCAGTGTTATAAAAGTTGCTTTAATTATACATATTTCTTTTCATTTTAAAACATTTAAAAAAAGGCTAAAAATATTATTTAGACCACCTTGTATTTTCAAAATTAAAGAAACACATACGGTTTGGAGGAGAACAGTTCAGTCAACATACGTTGACATCATGTTATTTTTGTTGTATAAGTTTTTGAAGAAACAAAAACTCACAGTAGTTCTTGATATAAGGCCCGGCAAGGCCTCGCGCGTTAAGGCGTGCGCTTCGTTATCTGAGGGTCGCGGGTTCGCGCCCGAGTCGCGCCAAACATACTCGCCCTCCCAGCTGTGGGGCGTTATAATGTGACGGTCAATCCCACTTTTCGTTGGTAAAAGAGTAGCTTAAGAATTGGCCTTGGGTAGTGATGACTAGCTGCCTTCCCTCTAGTCTTACACTGCTAAATTAGGGACGGCTAGCACAGATAGCCCTCGAGTAGCTTTGTGCGAAATTCAAAAACAAAACAAAAACAAGTTCTCGATATTAGTATCAAAAGTGTTTAAAATGAAACTCATGTCGGTCAAAGCAAGTATCGAAATAAATTTTGGTACTTTTAACAGAAACCCAAATATATGGGAAGACCACACAAAATGTAATACAAATGAAGGATATTGGAAACTCATCTCCATTAGACTACGTATCAAGTGAAGACGGAACCCAGCGTTCATCGCCCTATTCTCAATCAACGAATCATTGCCCAGCGATGTTTGTTTCACGGCCAGGTAGAGATGTGAGCTCACGTCTATATTTTTTAAAACCAGAGTTTTACACTATACTTTAGAAAAACTTATTTTATTAAGAAACTATTTTTCTACATAGATTTGTCTCCAGTTTTCATACTTTTTAAACTTTCCTTCTACTTGGGGTAAAATACCCCAAATGTCTATTAACTGCCTTGAAAAGTACAGTTAACGTATTAGAGTCAAGTGTATCTACCATGATAACTGCAAGTTTGTGACAAATTCTATGAATCTCATATGAGGTGTTAAAAATGTCCTCCAGTGGCTCAGCGGTATGTCTGCGGACATACAACGCTAAAATCCGGGTTTCGATAACCGTGGTGGGCAGAGCACAGATAGCCCGTTGTGTAGCTTTGTGCTTAATTCAAAAACACAAGTGTTAAGAATAGTAACTTAAAAAGATCGATAATGATAAGGCTAATGTTAAAGTGACTTTCTCTGAGTATATTTTCCCCAACTTCATAACGAATTTGTTTTTTCCTGAAATAACTAACTTCACACAAAATATATTAAAATACGGATACCTTTGAATTTATTTCTTTCAGAGGAGGAACTCCACCCATATGCAACTCCCTATGACACTTTACCAGTCCCGCCTTCTAGCGAAAACCAACACCAGCCAGGAGCATCCACTATCCGCACTCTCACAAGGAAGGAAAGAGACGTGCGAATCCATAATGTCTACAGCAAGCAGGTAAACAATAAATGTTTAAAACGTCTTTAGTCTTGGATTCAAACAATGGAGAATAAATTGCGGCATGTAGCCTATATATGTAAAAATGAATCACAAACAATATTAATGTAACCGGTTTTACCTATTAGGGAAATACCGTTTCAATTTATTGCAATTAAAAAATGTTAATGCGGCGAACCTGGATTGCAAATAAATTAAGAAATTATGCCAAAGCTTTTTTTGTTTTTAATACTGTTGTTTTTTAGCACGTCATAACTTCAAAAATTGGACTGATGGTGAGCCTTCAGTAAACTGAAACTGCCAGCACTTTAGAATTAAAAATGTTTTGAATTCTAGTTCAGACCTAACAAATAAACTAACACAGAAACCAAAACATTGGCACCGTCTATTTATTCCAAGAGGATTCAATCCATAAACTTACGCCAATGTAATATGTTGTACATATAAGCACACACGCGCGAGCGAATATATATATATATACAGGGTGTCCCAGAAGTCGCGCACCATACGTACATATAATAATGTCAAAGGATTAGCACTGCAACCCTCAACAAAGTAAAAGACAGTTTTATAAAGAGAATTGATGAATGTATCAAAGCAGAGGGTGAACAGTTTGAGCATCTGTTATGATTATTATCAATAAAATTGTTATTCATATGTATTAACATAAAAATTTATATGGTGCGCGACTTCTGGGACACCCTGTATATATAAATTCGCACAAAAATAACTAAAATTGTACATAACCGAATCAACAATCTGAAAATACATGTTTTTATCGAAGGCTATATTACAACCAAACTATTTAAGTTTAGATTACATTTTAAAATAAATTCTAATAAGTAGCTAAATAGCACTTTGAACTATTTATCTCTCTAGCTGACTTTAAAATACAATTTATACGTTTATGCAGAGATAAAGCGTACTGGTGGCTCAGCGGCATATGTCTGGACTCACACTACTAGAAACCGGGTTTCAATACCCGTGGTAGGCAGATAACAGAAGTCCATTGTCTAGCTAATGGCATGGCATGGCCGAGCGCGTTAAGGCATGCGCTCGTAATCTGAGAGTCGCGGGTTCTCATTCGAGTCGCTTAAACATGCTCGTCCTCCCAGCCGTGGGGGCGTTATAATGTGACGGTTGATCCCACTTTTCGTTGGTAAAACAGTAGCCTAAGAGTTAGCGGTGGATGGTAATGACTAGCTGTCTTTCCTCTAGTCTTACACTTTGTGCGAAATTCCAAAAACAAACAAACCATTGTCTAGCTTTGTGCTTAATTCCAACCAAACCAGCTATTACGCTGAGGTCTTATAAGATTAAAAAAATCGAGTTTCATTACATGCTTTGTACAGAGTACAAATAACCTAATTTTTAAACCAAAAAAAAAGTTATTGAAAATTGTATTAGAAACCTCGGTTGTTGTTGTTTTTATTGCAAACGCTACTTTAATTTTCGCTAGATATAGATTCTTGTTTTAACCTCACATTGTCGTGTTCATCCTGCATCTGCAGACTTATATCACTTAAATCCAGTCTTCGATACCCGTGGTGGGTGAAGCACAGCTAACCTTTTATATAGCTTTGTGAATAACAAACATGTTCTAATAGAATCTGAAAGTGAAGTATTATATGAATAATTTAGTTAAATCTACTAATTCGAACTCGGATGGGATTCTCTTTTGTGTTTAATTTAAAGCAAGTCAATGACAACAGATACAATTAAAAGCGAATTTATCATCTTAACATATGAAATTTCGTAGACTTTTATATTTGACAGTAGCACCAGTCTTGAAAAAATTTGAAATGCCTAGAGGATATTTTCTATTTCCTCCTACTTATGGATTGACCAAACGATTTAAGTAACAAATGCACTCTTGAAGAATTGATTCTATTGTAAGATGTATGTATTACTTTTATTCGGATCTTCATCTGCTTAAGAACTCTCCATAATTAGAGAAAATTGATGGCCATCGTCTTTTAAACACGTTGACTTGTTTGTTTGTCTTGTTCAATAAAAGAAATGCTTTTTTGTGCTGTTGTAAATGTTTTGACCTTCTTCGGTCATCGTCAGGTATTTTGGTAAGCCTGACGACGACCGAAGAAGGTCGAAACATTGTTCGCTCCTCTACATAGTGCTTTCTTTATCTATACCAGCCGTTTTTACATATATAATTTCCTCTACTAGTGGGTTTTCTCGTCATCACGGAAATTCTAATAAATATTAATTTCTTTACCAAGTACACCGAAGTTTTCCATTAGCTTTTATGTTATAACAAACTGTCACTGTTCCCCAGACAATGGATAACATGACTTTAATTTCCAAAATAAATCTACGCGGTTAAAAGAGCTTATTTTAACAGCTAGATATTTGCAAAGTTATGAAAAAATGTGGGGTGTCACGCATCATGCTGACATATTGTGCAACAGAAAAATGTTGTTAGATTAATTGCCTAATATACTATTCTTTAGTCAAGAAATACAGCTTCAATTGGATGTTATGTACGGTCCGCATACCCAAAGCAAATATATCATAGGAGCTATAGGAATATATGAAATGTTTGAGGCTTGTATTTGTGCATAAAGAGCTGAACAAAGCTATAATAAGACAATAAATGTTACAATAAGTAATTGAAGAAGTGAAAGTTGAGGTACAAATATTGGATTTGCTTTTGGTACGTGTCTATGACATTGGTGCGACATAGCTTTAAATGGATTTGTTTTTATTGTTCTTGTATACGACCCAATCCAACAAATTACAACTTGTAGCAGTCATACAACATACACACAAAAAACATTGAATATGTTGAGGAATTAAGACTGTATCTCACCAAAGTCTTTACTGCACTATTTTCCAAATCAAAGGGTTGTCGCTGATATCTCTTAACATACTTTCTTCCAGTGATACAAGCTTCAGTGGCATTACACTACACCAATAATTCAACTGCTGGTGTTTATAGCCAAGTAAATGTATTTTAATGTTAAATGTTATACTTGGTCTTATAACGGATTTACTGTTGTACATTTATCTCAATATCGACGTTTGTTTCAGTTTGATGCATGTGACATATATTGTTAGATGTATATTGCTCAAGTCTCACCTATTTTATAAATTTGTTGATCCTCAAGGGTAAGAATCAACATGTTTTATATTGTTGCCTACTGTATTTTCGAAAAATTCGCCTTAAAGTTTATAAATAAACACGCCGAAAGACAGCTATATATAATATTGTTGCTCTGCTACAGTTAGTAAACTATAAGCCTCGAAAGCTGTAATTGTGATTATCGCTTATTAATAGGAAAACTCTATAATATACTAACCTTTCTAGATTTCGGACACTACAAACCATTCGACATCACATAATTAACTTCGGACGTTAGTATTCCTTGTTTATTTTGTTTGTTTTGGAATTTCGCACAAAGCTACTCGAGAGCTATCTGTGCTAGCCGTCCCTAATTTAGCAGTGTAAGACTAGAGGGAAGGCAGCTAGTCATCACCACCCACCTCCAACTCTTAGGCTACTTTTTTACCAACAAAGAGTGGGATTGACCGTCACATTATACACCCCCACGGCTGGGAGGGCAAGCATGTTTAGCGCGACGTGGGCGCGAACCCGCGACCCTCGGATTGCGAGTTGCACGCCTTACGCGCTTGGCCATGCCAAGCCCGTTAATATTTCTACGAGGACATTATATATCTACCTTCGTCTGTAAAAGTAAGCTTGCAAACCGCGTTAAGCCAAACATGAACAGAGCTAGCTAGTATTCCCGTCAAATGAGGAATATCTGTGTATCAATATAGAAGTAATTTGTGACTCCTGCATCTAGACCATCGATAAAATATCCAGTTTCACACTAGACAGAAGACTGAATATTGTTTGTGAATTTGTAATTTTTTTGTACATAAATAACTATTTGTAACAACCGTTATTATAAATTCTAGTTTTTTGTTGTCGTTCATATATTGGAATATATTTGTGTTAATACAGATTGTGTGTTTCAATCTTGATGGCAAATAACATACATTTAATACGTATCGATATTTAATTAACTTGTAAACCCAAGTTCAATTTTCAAGTTATTTGAAATCACAATACGTAACATAATAAATCAGATAAATTATAATACATTACTGCCTGTATCAGTCTGAACATGTATTAGTATTTACTGCAATAAACGGAACAAATATTGATCTAAGTTTTATGAATTATAGCTGAAAAGTCTCATGATAACTAAATTCCACCTACTGTAATTCTAGCCTACTAGGCCCTGAGCTGAATAAGCGTTCGCATTAGCCATATAGAAGCAAATTATTATCCCTTCTTGATATTTTGTTTTTCATCATACTTTAAAAGTCCTATTTAAATGGAAGAACAATATTTTGGGCGACTTTTACGTGTACTCTACAGTGCCCGAAACTCCTAAGGCGACCCCTGATCTTACCGTATCCAAAGAAGAACCAGTGTATTATGCAGACTCTCTTGGTTTCGAATATAATATTAACAGTCATATTTGTTATACAACTAAAACGATATTTACATGTGAGAATAAGTTGTTTCTTGTTGCTTTTTTTTAATAAGAGTATAATTTCCACCTATATGTAAAACTAAAAAAAAAAATTACTTATCGAGTGTTTTGCTTATAACAAAGCCACAACGGGCTATCTGCTGCGTTCACCGAGGGGAACAGAGCCCTTAATTTTAGCGTTGTAAATCCAAAAAATTTTCACTATACCAGCGGAGAACTTTACTTCCTAATAAAAATGGTTTTATTTTGTATAGTAAAATTTTTTCCAAAGCATCGGTTTCGCAAGGAAATTCGTGAATAATTAATACTAAAGTTTTTGTTTTTTTAAATCTGGTTATTATTAAGTATAAAGCTACACAAGGATATATTTGTAACGTATTAACCACAGATATCTAAACCTGGTTCTTAGCGTTACAGTCCTTCAATCTTTTCGCTGAGTCACAATATTAAAGAACTTTTGTGATACACTGGAATGTGTTTCAACGTATTTATTTACAATGTATTGTTTTCGTATACAGTTTATATACGTTAGCCCCTCAGTGGCACAGGACCATGTCTGTGAACTTACAACGCGAGAAACCAGGTTTCGATACCCGTGGTAAACAAAATACAGATACCTATCTGTGCAGCATTGCGCTTAACTTCAAAGAAATAAAACATCCAGGTTAAATACGTTTTTTTTTATGTACTCTATTATTATGGTCAAACAGGTCTATTTCTTATGTCAATCATTACTCACGTTTATGGCACTTATTATACAAGTGCATATTATACGTTAATCTATGTTAAAATATATTATACTGTATTTATAATCGTGAAATATCTATAAAACAACTCTGCTCTCCTGGGTCGATTATCCATTCTAATTCTGTCAGTCTTGAGATTTGATTAAGCTGTTTGGTTTGTACACTAAGTTCGTATGTTTCTGAAATATTTAGTCATTTAAATAAGTATTTGGTATTCTACAATAAATATTCTGTCGAATTACTAACAAGCATCATTCATACCAGATGGGTAACAGTAAACTTAATCCCATAATGCATCATTTGTTGACCACTTTCCTATTCTCTTTGCTTTAATTTTCATTAATTATTGCCTCACAATTAAATCACTTTGTCACAAAAATACATTAAGTGCAATGCTATCGTAATCAATAAACATTTATTTTGTGGCTACTGATATAACCACTGAAAGCTCTGACAAAATGTTTAAGTATTTTAGTTAATAGTTAAAATGTATCAAAAATATTAGGTTGTCAAAAATAAATATCGTTTTTGAGCTGCGAAGTTTGAAAGAGTATAAACCAGTGTTGTAAACCATGCTTTAATCAAAGTAAGCATCATTTGCTTCAACAAACTTTTGCTAAAGTGTAACGATGACCTTCTGCTGAAGAAATCAGTTTCTATGGTCAATAAACTCCCAGCTGCCTGGTTTTAAAAGCGTTTATTGTTAAAAAACTTGTCAAAGTGCTTGAAAAAAATGAAAATCTGTGAGGAAAAGGTTTGAGAAATAAGGTGGATGAGACAGAACCTCGATTCTCAATTTGCGGAGCGTCTTCCACGACAGGTCTCATAACGCCAATTTTGTTGATCTTTTCAATCGCACTCAGGCAATGGTTGATTTGCTTAGGCTTAGCTTTTCTGCAAGCTCAAGTACTGTTGTGTGATGGTCTGTCTCAGCTGCGTCCCTTAATGTGTTTTCATATGAGGATGGCTTCTTTCCACGACTTTAGTGGTCTTCAAGACTTTAATCTCCATATCGAAACATTTAAAACCAACACCAAATTGTACGTTTAATAACAGATCCATGGCCGAGCCCCCCAGTGGCTCAGCGGTATGTCTGCAGACTTATAACGCTAAAACCCGGATTACGATATCAGTGGTGGACAAAGCACAGATAGCCTATTGTGTAGCTTTGTGCTTAATTCAAGACAACAATAATCCATAGCTGAATATCTGGTCGATGTTCTGTATAGTTTCGGTATCTCTTCGTCCAACTTTGAAATCAGAGAGGAAAATTAGACAAAGTCCTTGTTTTTGTTGCTTTGTGGGATGCAAAACATACTCTGGGTAGAGTATGTACACCTAGTAGGCGACAAACGGTAAATTAAACCAACTAACCACAGATAAGTTACTCAATATTCAACTTCTGTCATCGTGAGAATTCCGACATTTATTTCTGGACAACCTGATATTCATTAGATTAGAGTAAATTGGGTCAAACGACAAAAGATTTTTCTAACCTTAAAAAAATGTTTTAATGTTTATGTTTCAATTAATTACCATTTCTTTCAGGATGACTCAGCGAGAGCGGCCTTATGAATCACCAGTGATAACTACTGCTCCAAGTCCTTTCGGTATTATCAAACAGTGGAATCAATAAATTACCTTACAATTCTATGAATTTAAATTTAAAAACATAACTGTTTTTAAACAAAAATTCACAAACTTGTATTATTTACAATACATAAGAAATAACACAAATATTTCTCGCTGGTCTAAACCAAAATCTCAAATCAAAAGTGAAAAATTAAAACCTGACAGTTTTTTTAAAGATGTATCAAGTAAAATGCGAGTACAGTGAATATTTTTTTCAATCACATACGTAACTTTACTATAATTTTCTTACGTCATTTTTAATATGCAAAAATCTTTTTTTGAAACAAATAAGAACCTTTTTAAATAACAGCAGGAAATCACTTATTTCAACATTAAAAAGGTATCTTTAAATATCAATTTTTTTTTGTAATCTAATTGTAATACAATGAAATGTGAGGATTTTTGTTATATAAAATGAAAGTGCAAATTGTATCCACAAACCTCAAAATAAAAAAATACAATGTTAACATATCAATTTTCTTTTCAATATTGTAGAAATATAACTTAATGCATGAATGTTTTAACTATTTAAAAGTTAGCCGGTACTGTTGTTGTTTTCGATTAAGCACAAAGCTACACAATGGACTATCTGTGCTCTGCCCACCACAGGTATCGAAACCCGAATTTTAGCGTGTAAGTCCGCAAACATACCGCTGAGCCACGGGGGTGCTAGCCGGTACTGTCAAAATTTAAGTATCAGCAAGTTTTACTTTCTAAATCTGACGTAAAACTCGCAATATATGTATTACATTTGGCTGCTATGGGAAAAATCCAATACTCTAACTGGATCCATTACTTATACTTTAAATTTCTATATTAAATTTTATGCAAATAAAGAGCAACAAGATAAAACAAACTATTTCTTCTAAGTAAAGTTTTTCTGCCTTGCATCAATCTATGTGATTGGCTCAAAAATAGTTCATATTTAACGTATGGATGGTGTTAGTGCACTAGAATCAGAATTGAAGGGCAGAAAAATCGAAACCTGGTGCCAAAAATACTTGTCCTTTCAGCCATAGGAGCATATAACGTTATGATTAATTTCACTATTCATTAGTAAACTGGCAAAACAGTTGGCAGTGGGTGCTGCTTATTGTCTTCCCTTTCGTTAGCAGTTCAAAATATGGGATGGAATCACATAACTTTAATAGCATGACCATGAATAAATAAACTACTTTAAATTATTTTAGACATTTTTGCATAGTTACACATGCACTATCCTAGCTTGTGTGAAATAACAGACTAGAGTAACTGTATCTAGTTTATACCACACACTAGCAACTCATGGGCTATTCTTATCTTGCTGAATAGTTAAAATTTGACCGGATTCTTGTAGTGAACACGTGATTACAAAGTGTGTAGTGCATTTTTTGGCAAAGGGACACGAATCCTCTCATTTAATAAATTAAACAGTGCATATGCACAAGTAAAATATTAAAAGCAAACATATAATGCAGAATTGTTGCACAAAAATAAGCTTATCAAAAACGGGTCACAGCCGTAAAAACTTTTTTTTAAAAACTGTGTCCTATTTTTAATGAAGCTTAATTACTGTATAACAATTCAATAAATGCTCGTCTTCAGTATTTTTAACCCTCAAATTCACTTTCCAGGCAAAGTAACTACGAGTTCGATGCCTTGTCATCTTTGAATGTCTCTATAAATGCAACACACTTTTTACAATTCTGATGTTTTATTTACTTTTTCCCCTCGTATAAAACAAAAAACTGAGATCATTTTTTGTTGATTATGATTTTCACTACATGGGTGAATATTCCTGATTAAGAAAAAAAAATATTTAAACATGAAACTTCAGATATTTATGAATTTATACAATATTCAATTAAAAACTTTATAAAACTTGTTGTAAGACTCATTCTCATTCACGTGCTGATTTGATGTTGTAAATAATTTTATCTGTAAAATAAGAAAGCCTCAAAATCTCATTATATGAATTCCCCTCAGAATTCGTTATTACTGTATTTATGGCAAAACTACAATGATTACTTGCAGCCTGTCCCTAATTTTAAACTACTAATCAGACAGCTAGTACTGCCCTACCACACATGTTTATGGATTTACTATTATTTTTATATTTCACCCACAGTTAAAAAAAAATATAAAAAAAAATAAAAAAATTGTGGTATTATACTGATTAGAGCCTCACTCACCACCTCGAAGATCCAGAGTTCCATTTCAAGTTCAATTAGAACTTGCCATTAGTGGATTGATTATTACTAAAATATGCAATCATATCAAGCTATTTATTTAAACTTAACACTTAATCTAATAAAGTTGTATTCTGTATAAAAGATTTACATTTTGGTTATAGCTTTAAATTATGGTGAGCAATATTCTAATTATATATGTATATAATAATGGAAATAATCATAAAAATACAAATGATTGTCGTACAGAAATCACAACCATTAACCTCATCAAGGTGATGTATTTATTTAAGACAGAATATTATCCCATAATATAACATAAGAACAGCACACTAACTTGTCAGTTAAGGTTATTCACATAAACCTACCCATGCTTGTGTTGCTGCTTCATGCAAAATTGCACAATGCTTACCTGCACTAGCCACCTTTAATTTTGAACTGATAGACCCTAACCATTAAGCCACACCCAATTCGTGACATCCTGAGGATCTATGGTATTTATTTATTTTAACTTTTGTTTTCTCATATATTTTATATCCTATAATTTTCATAGTATTCTGCATTACTGTCAAATCATCTTCTTTGAAAAGATGGGCTTTTACACAGAGACTGGTATTGAAGAGTCTTGTATGTCTACTGTATTATCGGGTTCTAAAATTTGTCAAATCTTTCAATTTCTCCAGTATATGGAGAACTCCAATATATGGGATAAACAAGAACAATAAGTAACTAATTAATAATTAATTACATTAATACATAGACTACTAATTGTAACAACATATTACTGAGTTCCAATAACATAAATTAAACCACCTGTTTCATTTTAAATCTCTTTTTAAACTCAAGCCTGTTTTCTCCTATAACTTCACTTATGGAATTCCTAAACTATTATTCCTCTCCCCCCAAAAAATATTTTTTATATTTAATTTTCAAAAATCAATGTATAGTTCTATGTTAAATTCAGATTAAATACAATTTGATTAGCTTTGAAAACAGGTTTTCTCCTAACAGAAGTGTTTAAAATTGAAAGTAAAACCCAGTTTGTACATTGAGAAACAGGATAATGGTTTCTAACTAAAAGTGCACTAACATGATGTCCACAATTATATATGCTTGTTTTTAGCTGGTTTTCTAAAGACTATCATTCCAAAATAGAAATCTAAATATATTTACATTAAACTCTCATCCTTTCTTCTTACAGCATAACTATGTACATATATCCATTTCAGTTACTAAAGCAATATAAGGACAGTATTGATATTACATAGTATTACACATGTAGATATTGGACCTGTTGTTATGGATTTGATTAAAATAAGTGAATAAACTATATACCTAGGAAATTGTATGCAAGTCAATATATTTTTAGTTATTAACTATTTTATGCGAAAGCTAACATATAATACTAACAAAATAAATTTTCTTTTACTTATCATAAAAATAAAATTTCTATATGCAACACAAGAAACTTAATAATTCAGAATAATGTTTTGAAATTACTAGTTTATTAATTTTGGTCACAAAAACTTAACATTCAGTAATAAATGCTTAGTATTACATTTTAAAACTTATTTTGTTAGTAAGCATGTGATTTATTGTTATATGATTTGTTGTATTGCCTGAAACAACACTTTTTACAGCAACTGAACTTTCAACTGTAATATTTTGTTTTTATTTTTACTCATTCGACTGCTCTCTGATAATCTAAAGCTCAGTATTTTGCAAGATTCAATTCAACAATTAGCTCCAAAAACACAAGTCTCACTCAATACAAAATGCAATACCAGTTTATGTATTTTTAAAAGAAACTAACATACAATTGTTGCATTTTTGAACATTTATACACAGATGAAGGAAAACCTAGTTTTACTTATACTCACAAATGAAAATGAAACAACACGCACAACGCATTATCAATGACTTGCTTGACTTCAGCTCAAACTGAAGCTTTTAGGTGGATTGTATAAATATGTGAAAAAGTACACAAAGGTTATTACATAAAAATGTCAGATGTTCAAACATCTTCTGAATAAATCACGAGACTTAAAAATGATAACATAATAAAATGAAAATCCTGATGTTAAAAAGCAGTGTAGTTACTTCCACCAATCATACCTCCACCTATGAAAAAAAGAAATTAGGAATGATTAAAGTATTTTGTGCTTTTTTTCACTATCTCAATTAAAAGGCCTAAGAATTAAGATATAAACAAATACACATCCACAATATAAAACCAACCAATTACAGATGTCTTCAAGCATTCTTTTATATAACTGTTTCATACAACTTCACAAATGCCACCTATTAAAATATTAAGAACATCTGTTATGTCAGAGCTTATTACTGAGGCTAACCTTACCTCATATTTCTTTCATAAAGATAAAAACATTGTGTAATTGCTCATTTATTCTTTTAAACTTAATATAAAATTCTTACCTCCAAACCTTCCCATGCCACTGCCACCACCACCACCTGGGCCCACCTGACCACCCATACCTCCACCAAATCCACCTTTACTTCCATACCTTCCTCCAGGACTAGAACCTCTAAATCCTCCATAACCCATCTGGTTACCTCTACCACCACCACCAAAACCTTGACCTACTCCCATGCCACCCATAACGTTGTTGCCAAAGCCACCAGGACCACCTGCCATTGGTTCAGGAGTTGAATTTAAAAATAGCTCTATGTAACGGTGTTCTAAACAAAAAATAGATAAACATGAATTAATTTTTTTACTTACTATAATTATGTTTCACACATGATGCAGGAATTATATTATTTGATCACTTCATACAGTTAACTCTAAAAACTCAGAGAGAAGAATGCCATAGTAAAAAATGAATCAAATTCAGTATATCTTCTGAAATTTATTAACTTAATGCCACCAGCACACCTTTCAAACCCATAATCTGTTTCTTACTTCTTATGAAACTATTATTCTGGTAGTCTTATTCTTTTTACAGTATTTTTGTAACATTATAATTAAATTTTAACATTAACTGTAACACACTCAATAAAAAGTGCAAAAAATACTGTCAGTTTTTCAAACTTACACCTCATGACAAATCTATGCTCTTTTATTTTACCATAACCAGTTTATTACTATGAATATTATTAAGAAAAAGACAGTTTATAAAATTATACTTTTCACTATAATGTTTAGAATAAAATACAATTTTCTAACATAATTACAAAAACAGACTTAATATAAAATTTTCAATCATAAAAATACTAAAATATGACAAATATATCGAAATAACAATCATCTACAGCTGTGTTCCAGTCTCACAATATGTTTAAATAATCCAGGTCAATGATAGAATGTTTCAAACCTTTTTTTGTTCTGGAAGATAAAATATATTGAATTATTTAAAAAACATGCATTTACATGACCATTTAGTAAAAATCCTCAAATTAAACAGGTAACACATTCTCAGTTCATAAATTCTTACCCATTCTTGCTTTATCTTTGCTCATTGCTTTAACTGCCTCTTCATGAGTAGCAAATTCCACATCAGCTTCTCCTGATGGTCTTCCTCGCTTGTCATACAGTATCTGAACCTCAATGGGCAACAGAGGTCTGAAAAACTAGAGAAGTTTCTTCTTCACAAATTGCTCTCTACTAAGAAACTATATTGATTCAACATACATATAGTTATCTTTCATAAAAAAAGATACCACAATAATGTTCTTAGCCCTTACTCTAACCCAGACTTTGCATTTACGCCACATTCTGAATATTCAAACCATATTTTTTCACTCAAGAGTGCAAATCTGAATATTCTCTGCATATATAAAAATGAGAGACCTCAACTAACACTTCAAAACTACAATGAATAAAACTTCTGATATTGTTACAGTAATTCAAAGCATGCTACAAATGCTGATGCAATATCATGTACAAAAACAGATGTAAGAAAGAACACACACTAGGCACAAATAACCATGCCAACCAATCACTGTCACACACATAATTAGATACAAGTTATGACAAAGTTTCATTAATACTATATGGCACATACAGCATAATGCTGACATGCAGTACAAACACACCTTCACCACATTTTAATTAACATGACATTTGTATTTTCCAAAGTAAGTTTTAAACTCTTTTTATTATTGTTATGCTTGTTCAAGATGTATGTTTCATGCACTGAATACAGAAGATGGAAATAAAAATACAAGTATTAATGAAGCAGAGAACAATGTTTTGACCTCCTTTTGTCATATGTGCTTTGTTGTTATCAATAAAAGTGTCAATACCCACACCAGCACTCCTGACATACATTTTAACTTCAAGTGGGGTCCTCTTATTATTTCTGTTCCCAGTTTAGAACAATAACAGCTGTAATTATGCAGAAGAACAAGTTTTTTAAAAAAAATATGAAAAAGCAAAATATGTATGAAAGAAAAACACAAACATTAAAATAATACTTTGTGTTCATTCATATTTTCGATTCACAAATTACTCATTTTAATGTGTTGCATGTTAATATTGGTTTTGTCAACTACTTTTTTAGTTTTAATACTGTCTTAGTACATAAAACATTTATTACATATTATTCTGTTCTGGGGGAACAATCAAGTTCCTTAATTTGTATATACTGTTTGCAAGTGATGCAGATAAAAACAACTATATATATTCATTATCAGATTTAATTAACATGCTTTTTCTTTCTTAAGTTTCTATCATCAGGACTGACAAAAAGAATCTCTCTCCATACACATACATACGTAATACCATTTTAACAATAACTATTAATTATAAAGTATTTTGAAATAAACCTTGTAACCCATTTCCATAAAAGCTTAAAATTTACTTTTACCAGACAAAGTAATATTAGACTTACATCAACAATATCTTGTTGTATGGCTCTGAATGGTAAGCCACGCATGTGAACAAAATGCCCTGAAGGACCATAGTCATTACTGCCACTAAACCTGCGTCCATCAAATCCACTGTCACTGCTAAATCTGCTACCAAATCCACCTATACAATCCATAGGTTCCATACTTCTTCCTGCAAAGTTTAAGAGAAATGAACTTGCAAAAAAACTTGTTTGGAAATAATTGCATATTTTCAACTTATGTACACAGTCAGTTCATTAAATATTTACAACTGAATACTTTCTAATTAACAATGGTTGTCTGAAATTTTCTCTTCCATACACTAATTCAGAAATAGTCACCAACTTAAAAGACAACCAATAAGGAGTTACACTTTTCTGCCAAACTCACAAAAAAATTATAAATGTATAATCTTTGTAAAAAAAAATTGCCAAATTATGAATCGTGTAATACAGTACATGCACATTTTGAGGACTCTTCTAAGTAAAACATATGAAGTTGAGTGACATAAAACTGTATCCTTCCACAATGCTATGAACAGAATGTTTCATTCTCCCATTAAAAATGAAGTGGATGGCAAAAATGAATAGATAGCATGGTGTTGAAAGTGAAAAAATGTTAGTGATAAATAAGAAAATAAAGCAATAGACATCCACCTACAAAATGAGAAGATATGCTTCACTACAATTCTTGTAGGCCTACGTTATTTAGAACTCTGATAATTTACAACAGAAGAATGCACATTACTCTCACAGTGAGGAAATTTAGTTTGAATATTAGCAAGCTAAGCTAATTTATAGTTTATTCCTTGTGTTTTCATGACACAAATAAGATGTTAGCTGCAATAATACATTTGGCATCTGTAATGGATTTATTATTTTAATATCTGTGCTTGTTCCAGTTAAATATATATTTATAGAAATGTACATAATTTATATTGTTAAATATGTATTGTGCAAGTCCCACCTGTTCTCTAAATTTGTTTTAGAGTTTCAAACAATATATGTTTTACATTGTTCCCTACTGAACTTTCAAGAATTTCACCTTAAAGTTTATAAATCAACATGCTGGGAGACAGTTATATATAATATTGCTGATTGCTACAGTCAGAAAACTATAAGCCTCTGTAATTGTGATTAATGTTTATTCATTGGAAGATTATAGATATTTGACCAAAAATATTCATAGATTTTGAACATTGCAGCCTATTTAACTTCAATGAATTACCTTCAGACATTAATATTTCTACAAGGACATTAATTATGTTCATTAGTAAAAAGTTAGCTTGTAAGTAGCATAAGGGCAGACAAGAATAGACAGCTAGCTCGCTTAACAAAGTGTAACATTAACTCAGAATTAATTCACTCATCCTGAACCATCAATAAAATATTCTGTTTCAGACCAGATAGAAGACTGAAAACTGTTTGTGAATTTGTAAAATTAACCTCTTTGTGCTTCCTCAAATTCATTGTAGGTTTGACACTAGTAACTTTTAATGTTTGTATATCTTCATGAAATTTGGCAGTCTTTTAATAAAAATTATGCTTTTCATATGCAAAAAAAATCATTCTTTTGAGTATTTTCAATAAACTAAATTATATCTGTCCTTAAATATAAAGTATTTTTAACAGTCAATGTGCTATGTAATTTCCACATTAACATTAAAAATTCTTTTTTTCATCTCAAAAATCTTAAATTTCATGTGTTTATTTTTGTTTTTATCAATTATAGATAACACTGAATGCTACTTTTTTAAAATAATAATGGCAGCAGTGCATCAAATTTCTGTTTTGTTAAACAATGCAGCAAAAAACAGAAAATAACAACATGCAAAAAAACACACATTTTCCTCTATGAATCATAATTTTTCTGACTTTCTAACTATGTATCAAGAACTGTTACAAGTTCATCCAAGCCGTTGTGATTTTTATGAAGTTTCATCTTGAGTTTCAAAAAAGAGGAGCTGGGTTTTTCAGAAGAATCTTCAACTTTATTGGATTGAAAAGGAAAAGGTATAGGATTTTGCTGAGATGGCAATAATTTCTTTTCATGAAAAGTGCTTTTATGTATTAAAATGTAATCATCAGAAGGAACAGCTGCTTCCCGTAGTGTTTCAACTTTCTTTTCATCCAAGTAAGTTTTTAGATCATCACTTGCACAGCATTTAAATTCTTCATTTAGAAAAAAATTGTCTTAGTTTGTTGAAACTGCTTTTCTAAATGGTAAAAAAAATTACTTAATAAACTTGAATATAAGACACTAGAACATTGTGACATATAATAAAGGATACCTGTGCTAATAAAGTAGAAGCAATCTCTTCCCAGGTAACAACAGTTAAGTTTGTAACTTGAAATAAGTTTTATATTGAATTGAATTTATACATAGACTTACAAATAATAATAATAGTAGTAGTTGCAAAATGAACTTATTTAGATTGTAAATATGAGTCAATATTAAGGTATCTGTTATTACACAATGTTATTCACAAAACTTAACTTTGGATTTTGCAAATAGAACCATTACAAAAATCACACAAAAACAGTTTCTAAGTTTATTTGCAGCAACTAATTTGACAGATGTTGTTATTACTGCATGACCACTACTCTTTGTCAACCTTAAAAGCCACTCCAAAAGAAGAAGCACCTTATATCTAATATATGTAAAACAGTAATTTTCTACCAAAACATTTTTAAACAAACCAGTACTTCCTGAACAAAAGTATTTAGGAGCATCAACATTTTCACAGAATAATAAAATAATGACAAATTCTTCAGTTCATACTATAATAATAATAATAATAATAAACTAACATTACCTCCTCTGCCTGGTAATCCTCCATAGCTATTTCCAAAATCCCCATAGTTGTCATCATCTATGAATCCTTCAGAATTATTAAAACATTATTAGAGTTTCATATAAGCAATTTTATTAATATTTAAATTAACTACATATACATCAATTAATTTTTATACCAGAAAAACTAATGTCATTACAAATACTTTATTTTACTTCAAACAGAAAGATAATAAATATAAATGTTATCTTTTTCAAAAAAAAAGTAACTAAATCCTGATACTGACTTTTTACTACTGACCTCTAAAACTACGAGAGCCTCTACTTAGCCCAAAACGACTACCAAGACCACTAAACCTATCATTTCTGTCATAGGGGCTAGGCCTAGCTGACATGAGTGTTCTCATTTTGGGATGACCCATTCCTACTACAGTCTTTACTTCCTGAAGGCTGCTCTTGAATATTTCTATGTACCTAATAAAAGTAGAATTATAATTACTACTGTTCTGTTATCAACAAAGGTAATACACAAAGGAAATTTTATAATTAGATGCACCAATACTGCTAGAAATATACATATATAAAAAGTCTGGTCAAAAAGTTCTAAGACTTCTTTTGTTACAAGTACCAGGAGAGAGGCAGAGAGCTTCACTGAAATGTGTGCAAAGCAGATATAGTAATCTACCTCATGAACATGCCACTTCTCTAAACCTTATACTCGTGTTCAAAGAAAGATATATCTCTTGCCCCTGTTGTAATAAAAATGGACAGAAAAGAAGAGCAACGTGTTTACATCAAGTTTTGTACAAAAAATGGTAAAGGAGGAACAGAAATCCTCAAAATGTTAAGAACTGCCTTTGGTGATCACTGCTTAAGTAACGCTGCCATTTATCAGTAAGTATCGTGCTTCTAAGATGGCCGGGAATCTGTCAAAGACGACCCACGTTCTGGGCAACCGTTAGACAGGCCTTTTATAAAGAGGTCTCAACTTGCTTGAGGGAGAAAGAATAAACTGCCATGAGCTGTTGGAGATTATTCACTGGATTCTTCATCATGTCAACACACCTTTACATGCTGCAGTGTCTATTCAAGATTTTTTGGCATAAAAAAAAAAACATTCCTGAGATACCTGCCCCCCATATTCTCCCCATTACTCCATGTAATTTTTTTTTGTTTCCAAAAATCATAATTAAGTTGAAAGGAAAGAGATTTGATAACATCCATAATAATATGAATGTAGAACTTAGTCACATAACAGCTGAAGACTTCCAACACTTCCGAAAATGACAGGAACATTGGAATAAGTGTGCATCAGCTGGGGTAGATTACTTGCAAGAAGATAGCATATAAAACTGATGTACATTACTCTTCGGAATAAGAGTGAAGTCTGAAAACATTTTAATCACACCTTCTATATATATACACATTTATATTTCTGTTCAGTCTATTCCCCTTTTTATTTATACACTCTCAGATTAAAATAATAAGTTACATAAATATCACAAGAATAAAAATCAAAGCTGGTATTGATTAACAATTAGATTACTGTTGTAAAGTATAGTATAACATATAATATATACTAACATGGGAAAAGTAATTCAACTTATATTTAAAATCAGTTGAAAAAAACAAATGAGCTGATACACAATACTCAAATAAGAAATATTTTACCAATCGCTGTGTACAGAAAGTTTGAAACAACAGCACTTCTAAATTGTATGCAAGTTTACAAAATCTACTTTTATTTTTAAAATTTGTAAACTAAATTATGTTATATTTAAAGACAACTATTAAATATTTTTCAAATAAATTAAAACATATGATTTAATTTTTATATGTATATAAAAATAAAAAATAACTAATTTTTAAGATTTATCTTAAACAAAATTAATCTCTTCTTTCAAATACCAACACCAAATACAACATATCAGTCATTCTTTCTTAATTTATTACATTTCATTATCAACACTATGTTTTTCCTACTTTTCCACAAAACACAATAAAACTGTAATTCTTCTAAAATTATAAAGTACAGTACAAAAATTGAGATGTTATCAAACACACATACAAATCATTTTGTTATTAAAGTTAAAATGCTAAAATATTCTGAAAAAGTTTCTGCTGAACTGTTACTAATAGTACAGAAATTACTCCTTGAGTATATGTTTTATACACTTTGCTATACTGAAATCTACTATCATTTTTATACCTAAATGTCTCAAAAAGAACAAAAAACACCTTTACCTTACAACAAATGATTTAGAATGTAATACTATGATAACTGACATACTTAATATTATATACAACACAATATCTAATATAAAAACTACTCTAATGGCCAGAGTTATTTTTATCCATGTCATACTGGGTAGCTTTATTAATCACTGTTGTTTAAAACCTAACTTGAATACAAGAGTATCTAACTGCATCTATCAATTAACAAGTTCTAATTCAATCACTGATAATTCAATACATTCTTCTTTTGGAATTCGTAACTGTTTATATGAATTCAGCAAACAATTTCTGCACTCATCCATTTGTCTGAAGATCAAATCTTTACCAATTCCTTACTTACTTGTTACTGATTCAATACAGGTGATATCAGCTAGCCTTTTTTTTGTACAATGAAAAATAATTTTATTTTTTATTACTTCAAACTCGCTGCTTTGTATATTCTACCTTTAAAACAAGAAAAACTTACTTATAAGTGATAAAAAGAAATTAACAAGACTGAACACAGCTATTTTTATTAACCCTCAAACAGCAAGAATGTTGAAGGTGGCTACATCAACTGATGATGGCTGTCATTTTTACGTTGATTTGGTCTTGAATTTTTTGTCAATTTTAAATGGAATAATAAAACAACAGTTAATAAAAAATTTAAATATAAAATCAATTTACACTATTTATTGATTATGACAGTTAACTGTAAAATAATTTGATGACTCATATTTTTATAGAATTTTATATTTATGTTTATCCTAATCAACAAATGTATCTAAAAAAAGTGGCTATTTAATTATTTCTAACTGTAATCATGACATGTCTTAAAACATTACTTTTATCAGTAACAGTAAAACGTATTTCAATTATCTAATTATTTATTCGATCACAAAAGATAAGTTTGGGATTACTGCATATTTTAAAAATAAAGCACCATGTGAACAATGGTATTTAGTCAACACTTGTGATTCCATTTGCTAAGTATTAAATGTCAAGATTATCTTTTTAAAAAATTGTGACAAAATTATTTTAACAGAAATACATGTAGTTGTTTGTAAAATGAACAAATGGTGACCTTCAGAAGAATAAGATTAACAATATGTTACAGTAATGCAGTAGTTGAAAAAAGATATCAAGGTGTGCGTGTGTTTTTCCTGTAGCAAAACCACATCAGGTTATCTGCTGAGCCCACCAAGGGAAATCAAACCCCTGATTTTAGCATTGTAAATCCGTAGATTTACTGCTGCACTAGTGAAGGGCATAGCCATGAAGCAAGCACACCTGTATTATGCTTGTACGTGTGTGAAGCGTGGGGTGTAATAATTAACGAGCACATCAATTTATTAACCAAGCTCTACTCAAAAATACAATAAAGAGCAATCACTACAGTAAAACAACAAATTATCAATTATAGGTATTTTTGTATTTCAATGAGAGAAAGGCTGTTGTGTTGTTATAGTTTATGTACTTTAAATAAATTTAGATGCAACATTTTATTCCAAACTGTTGTAAAAATGCAATTTTCAACTTCTCAGTCAAATAACAGTGCACTGCTTATTATTTAAGTTAATACTTTAGAAATCTCACTTAAAATAAATGTAAATTTTATATTATTACTACATATACATAAAAATGTTCATAAGAGGATGAAAAAATGATTGTCGTCATTTATTAAGTCTTTTGTGATTTCATTTAATTTACATACCATAATGATAACCATTTAGCAATGAAACATGTTACCAAATAATAAAATCATGCCACATATTATGCATAAAGCTGGAAAAAATGAAATATTGCTTTGCATGGCCTTACCTATTCAAACATTGACAACAACTGTAAAGTTGGATTGATTTTTTTTTCTTTTATATGTGTTTCATCACATCACTCTCTGTTTAAAAATGAAAAAGTACACAATATTCCTTTTCAGTTTTTAACACACTGGCTGCCATAATGTTATAAATTTGTTATTACAGCTGTGCCATTAGCATTATAAAGCAATAAGACTTGTGTAATTTTATTTTATGGTCTTATATGACAATATTTGACTTCCCTAAACTGTTAGTATATATATATTTATACAGTGACCTGCCAGCAGATTACACAGCACAGTAATAATATATTTCCAGTGTGCCACACAACCCACCAGTTGGTCACACCAAAATTCACCATGTATTTTCTATAGCAATTTCAATAATTCAGTTTTTTCTCTTTTTAGATAACAACGTCTAACTGAATTATAAATGAATATGCAAAAAAGCCTCATTTACATCTAACTAATTTTATGGGTTATAATCTCAACAAGGTTCATAAAGTTATGTGCCACCTAACCCTGATTCTAATAAATCCACTATGTCAGATGATCATAGTCAACTGGAATTTCGTAGTCAAAGTGGCAATACTGACAATGAAAATGATGATGCTACACTCATAAGCAATGCTTAGCACGAAGTAGATGGAACACATTGCAAAAGTTTTCCTTTCACTGGCATCCCAAACATACCAGGAATAAAAACTTTTCAATAACAATCCCTTAAGCCAATAGATGTATTTAATATGATGGTTACAAAAGATTTATATTATTTACTTATTCATCTGACAAATGCCAATGCTGAAAAGTGGCTTCTGAACCAATTATGTTGAAGATTATGTAAAAGAGTGGAAGGAGACAGATGTTGCAGAAATTAAGAAATTTCTGGGGATAGTAATGTTTAGGAGACTTGTACAGTATCCAAAATTTTCACTTTATTAAAGAAAAATTCTATAAAAATAGTTTTGTTCTCAAGATTGGGGCAAAATAAATTTCAAATATTACTGAGATTCACACACTTTAGTGATGAACTGCCTGCTGAAAGTGATGAATTGGCCAGAGTTGAAGATTTGGTTGGATTGCTTAAAACAAATTTCACTGCAGGTAATATTTCAGGGAAAATATTGGCAGATGATGAATCTCTAATTCCCTAGCACAGTTGCTTCATATTCAGACAGTATAATCCAGATATAGTAAATGAGTATTGTGTGAAGATATACAAGTTGTGGTCCAAGTGGCTACACGTATACTATCTGTGTGCACATCAGGAAAGGAGTTTCTGAACAATGAGGCAAACCAACTGTGGAATTAATAGGTAGTACTCAAGTAGTGGTAGGTCTTGCAGAACAATACTTAAAGAAAAAAAGAACTATCACTACAGATAATTATTACACTTCTGTCTCTCTGGCAAAAGTGCTACTTGGACAGCAAACACATCTTCTTGGAACTCTTTGCAAAAATCAAAAGGGAAATCCAAAAGTTATAACAACAACAAAGCTGAAAAAGGTGTAATCATAGGCCATAAAGACAATGATGGAATAGTTGTAGCAAAATGGAAATACAAGCATGGCTTAAAGATAATAAGTAATAGAAAGAAAAACAGCAACAATGAAGAAATAGTGAAGTCAGAAATGATAATTGCTTAAAATTCTGCAAAACAGGGTACAGATGTTTTAGATCAAATGACAAGCTACTTCTCACCTCTGAGATAAACCAATCAATGGTTCCATAAAGTTGCATTTGAGTTTATTCTAAACACTTCTGTTGCAAATGCACTAATAATTTGTAAAGTTCAAAAAATGGATGAGCAAATTGCAAAATTCAGACAATTTACCATTGAAGCCTTATATCACGAACAAGTTCCCCAACACAAAGATTCTTTCACTAAACACAAACTGAAAAAATATGAAAGGATAATAGAAATAGAAGAATACATAATCAATGTAGGAAAGCTAGTCAGAATGGAAAACTAAAGTTGGCAGGGTCAAGTCAATGAAAAAATGTAAGAAAGTGAATATCTGTTGTGATACATGTGAAGAGAATCCTCCTTTTTGCTTAGAATGCTTTGTAAATAAACACTATAAATATTTTTTGATTGCATAACAAATAAATTTGTCTTTCTATGTAAAATTTAACTTTTTTTCACATTTTTCATATAGAAATCCTCATATATTTTTTATAATTGTCTTTTTCACAGAAAAATTCATTCTTATTTACCATACCATAAAAGTATTTTATTTCAATGAATTTCTGGCTTTTTTTATAGGAAAAATAAACCTTCACATTCATTATTCTTTGTTTTTTTCTATTCAAAAGATATAATGAAATATTATAAAGGTAAAAGATGAGACATTCCTGATGTGCCATATGGTATTGGAAATGACTTTATGCTACATACCAAGGAAAAAATTACAATTGAAATTAATAAGTAGTGTAGTTCCACAAGTGGGTCACATGGCAGCCATCGTGTTAAGAACTGAAATAACACAACACACTGAGCAGGAATGAAACTTGCACAAAAATATACTCTAAACAACTATTTAATAATATTTATAACATTACATTAATTGTTTTCACTTTATCTACAAGAAATATTATCTATGACTAGAATTGTAAATGCTTTTAATAGAAACAAAAATTATATATATATAACTGTATGAAACACCTGTTAATACAATAGTTGGAAAAAAAACCCTTTGATAAAACAGTTTTCAAGAACTTGATACACTTGTCAAAGATGAGCACAGCTTATTATTAAAACTGCTAAAATCTATTTGTAACATGCAAAAAATAAAAGCAGAAAACATTGTAAGAAAATAATTAACAATACTTACATCACAGAAAAATAAAAAATGTTACATATCCACACCCAGCTCCCATGGTAGCCAAAGTACATGAATGTTGAATATAATAAAACACCCTTCACTGAAGAACATAACACACCCACCAACTTCATAAAAATTTTTTAAGAATTAACAAAAAATGAGAGCCCAGATGACGGGCATGAAAACACCGCCTGGAAGCCCTTTTTCCCACCTGTGCCCAATTTTTTCCTTGTGTTTCCCCATCGCCTTTTCAGCTATATCCCGAGAAGCAAACTGCACATAAGCCTCCCCCGTGCTCCTCCCCTGGATGTCTGTTGGTAGTGTGATTCCATTCGGAACAATCTCCAACCCTTCAGTTGAAATCCAACCCAACAAAAACAAGATACATAAAACGTCCCAGGTGGTAAAAACTGACAATCTCACATAAAAACTATCAAAAACAAAGATGTGATCAAGCTGTCAATTCTCTTTCTTTATGAGATCAACTGCTTTGGAAACTGAAATTAAAATTTCAGAGCCTCTAATTTTACTTTCACTAAATTTTCACCCATTATACTAAGTAAACCACAGTTGTTATAATACAATGTAATGTACTGAAATTAATCATTTTTCATAACTCAAAAGAATAAACAGAAAATCTAGAACAATGATCAATTTTTGTGAATGTGTATAGCAAACTTTTAAAAATATAGCACAATACTCAGTGTGAAAAATCAACTTTATAATTAGCTCTGCAGAAATGTTTAAACTTTGACAAACATACCAGTCAAGTTTTCCCTTTTACTTTAAGAGAATGAAAAAAAGCAAAAAGTAACTTTCATCAACATTGTTAAAGGTCACTCAAATATCAAAACTTTTCAAATAACATACTTCATATCATATTGCAAATAAATATTTTAAATTATGTGCAGATTTAACCCTAAGCCCACCACAAATTAAATATCTATCACAAAGAAGACACCAATTAAAAGTTTTCTAAAAGTACTAAACCTTATTATTCCTCACAAAGCAGTTTTCTTGTATAATTAAACACTCAAGTCAAAGTTTTCATACTTCAAAAAATGGTAATAAATGACAAGATTACATAGTTATACAACTGTCCAAAAGTATAAATTAACATTATCTGGTTTTCCTACTTTTTATAATTAACTACTTATTTCATTAGAAATACATGAATTTATTTATTATACTTACTGCACTTACTATGTAAAGAGCAAAGCTTAACTCAGCATCAACAATAAAAAAAAATAAACAATAGGTAACAATTTTGTTAAAGATCCTTAACAAATTTTAAAATACATACAACCAGATTTCTACCTAAACCCAAATATTAAGTTCTGATAATTAAACACGAGGAAAATTTAAATACACCTTAATACATGAATTCACTCATGCAGCATACCAAGGAAGAAGTTGCCAATACACTATATAAAAACATTTCCTCCAATCCACCAACTGCAAAGTGAAAAATATCTAAGAGAACAATAATCTTCTATGATACTTTAATCAACTTTAGGGTTTCTGTAAAATCAATGAAATGTGCCATAATGCAAACAATTAAACATAACAGCTACATTAGAAAAAAACTAAGCCTAGAGGTAGCAATGAAAATACCAAATATAACTGTGGCTTTCAAAGTCATGTTTCTGCATTTCATATTTTAGTCAGTTTATATCTCAAAAGTAATAATGTAATATGTTCTAACGACTTATAACAAAGTTAACTAAAATATTTTTCACAGCTGCCAATAAAATGTAACACTACACAATTTGGGGGGATTATTTTTTGCCATCATATCAGCAAAAAAATCAATCATTTTCATCATCAAAATTAGCATTATGTGTTCAGTAGAAACATCTAATGAATAAAGCATAAACACCAAAATCATAGCTCTTTCATTTTTCTTCCTTCCTAATATGTCAATTTCTGCTACACAATAAACACACAATTTACATACACTTTATAAATATGCAATGAGACAGATTTTACACAAAAGACTACAAGCCACCACTTATATCCTTTATGGAGACAAATTTTAAGCTGTAACTTTTACCATTTAGCCTCACATGATTTTCATATATAAAACTAACATCATATTGGGTACTCACCCAAATAAAACCTCAAGAAACAATTACTGAAAAATTAGTGAATTGATCTGTTTCTTCTGTTTATTTCATTTTCAATCTAATTCTGTATTTTTGGTGATTCTCTTCTTGACAACTTTTTAATGTGCTGGATCCAACATGTTCTATCATTAACTACTGTCACATATATATATAACATATGTTATATACTAGCATATAACATACTGGTATAACATGGGGTTTTAACAAAAATCAAACTATCTCTCCATCTTCCTGTTTTCTTGGTAAATACCATGCAGTTCATCAGGTGTCTGAAGATCAGTAAGTTCGAGTTGATATTCTGCTGAAAAGTCATCCACTGACACACTGAACGGATCAGCAAAAAGTTTCATCAACAATCTGTATTGATCAAAGTCATGAAACCGTGAGTTGAAGGACTGAATCAAGGTATCTAGCTTCCCAACATAAACATGTGTGTCAATGTCCTGATTCTTCTGTAGCGTCAAATCATCTTGCCATGCTGGATCAGTCATGGAAAATCACTTTTGTATCATTGTTCTTGCTTCTGAAGAATTCTATCACCTCATCATTCAACTCCCAGAATCTTCCAAGCATCTTCACTATGTTCAGCCAGTATACTTTACACTGATACACAACATCACCATAGTCTGAATCAAATTCTTCAAGAATACTTCAAAACTGACGGTGGTTGAGCCCTCCTGATTTGATGAGATTAATAATTTTCGTCACTAACGGCATCAATGCCTGAAAACCAAGTTCTTTACTGCACAGGTTCTGTTGGTGAATAATACAGTGCAACTTCACCAATTGTCTGTTCTGCTTTCCTCGATGCTTCATCAACAGTGATACCAGCCCACTACTTTCTCTGGTCATGGCTGGTGCTGAACCATTTGTCACACTTACCAGTTTTGTAAAATCCAATGAAACACAACCACACAGTCATACTGTCTCCTCATACAAAGCAGACCCAGTTGTCTGACCCTTCATGGAACCCATACCGATTAGTTCCTCTGTGATATCAAATGATTATGACACACTACAAACAAAATCTAGTAACTGTGCTGTTGAACTAATGTCGGTCGACTTGTCTGCTGCTTTATTTGTAAGCAGCTTTGTCATGTCTGGTGAGAGGTGCAATATTCTTTGTTGAACTGTCATATGATTCAAAGTCACAGCCTTAGCTTGCAAACTGCTTCCAGACACAACTTTTCCGATGCAGTAATCATACATTGCTTAACAAAATCACCATCAGTAAATGGTCGGCCAGATTTTGCTATCATCAAAAAAATATCACAACTGATCTCACATGCTGCACCTGAATCTGCTGACTGCTTTGAGATAATATTTTGCTGATGATTCAGTGACCGCCGCAGAGATTCAATACAAGCTGTTCGTTTATCACCGACAACATTGTGGAAATCTTTATGCTTGGACTCATAATGACGCTTTATATTGGATACCTTCGCCATTGCTACAGTCAAATGACACAGTTGACAAATCACGTTCATCTATTGTTGAACAAAATAGTATTACGCAGTCCAATCATCATGAAACTGCCTTTTTTTGTCGTCAACTTTTCTTTTACAATTAGCTGCCATTTTTGTTATAAAATAATATCAAAATAGGGTTCATAAGTAAATCTCGAAGAACTACTTGAACATGTAAGATCTCATAATTATGGAAATATTACGTCATTGCACCAATGATTAAATGGCTATGCATTAATGAAATCTGCTTATTAAATTTTCTTTATTGCTGGACACAAATACGAAACCATCCAGTATTTAATCTAATGCATATTCTTCTTTTGCATTTACTCTTTGTGCAGGCACGAACTCTCTATGTTTGACCTTCCAGCCAGACATTACGGGCCAGGCGGTGACTCGTTGAAGGCCGGATTTACCCTGTAGGCCAGACTTTTTGCACCACTGATTTAAATTCTTAAAACAATAGTGCATTTTCCTCATGGGATTATATTTTAACTATTTCCTTACAATTAAATTTCTCTTATTAGACTATTTGCTTGACCATTTTCTTATTAATAACTTCTAAAACATTTTAAAAGATATTTTAATATACTTCCAAACACACTAAACTGAATTATCATCATACTGCACTGTTTCAAAGGCAGTTGTGTTCTCAGGTCTGTATGTTGCTTATAAGTGAAACTAATAGTAACATTTTTTGTTCTGTAGACATTTTGCAGTTTCACTGTATATTGCAGGTCCTGTCAATGATTTACCAATAAAAAAGTAATGGCCAAATTTTTTCAATGTAACTGTGCATTTCAGAGTTTTCTTTGTTAAAAAGAAATCAGTTATTGTTTTGTTAACAAATTATGATAACTGCAGTTAACTCTAAAACTGTTTCAAACTGGTTAAATTTGGAGAGGCAAACCTACAAGGATAAGCCTATTCTATGACGAGCATTAATTTGGGTTATTTTATGCGAGCAAGTACAGATATAAAATAAAGGAGACAAAAAAAAACACCACCACCAGCCACAAAAATGGATAACTTTATTTTATTAAGTGGTGACAATTACACTGTAAAATTTAACATGTAATATTATTTTATTTATAGTGTTATGTTGTTCATACATTGTTTATCACAGTAACGGGGCACCTCCCTCTATCCCAACAGAAGAGAATGAAATTTTCTTGGAAGATAATGACCTTGGTTGTATTAAGATAGTACAAAACACCAGCTTATTTATGATTAACAAATTAACTGACCACATGCTGTAAAACAATTTTAACCTGGTGAATTTAATCTAGTCCAAATATCTTGGTTGTATGCTTCTGAACTCAGCAACAGTAAACAAACTTACACATCTATAAAATAGGTTGTCTAGAACTGTATATATACATTTACACTGATACTGGTATTTGAATTTTTAGATTTAAAAAAAACAAAAAAAACTCAATGAATACAATATTAAAGTATATGTAATGATACTGCATGAATGTTACTATCAAATAAAGATAATGCACAAAGGTTTGCCAATATTTAAATACAAATACTAATGATCAAAATTTGTATATTTATATAAGGGCACTTAAATGAATAGATTCAAAGCAATAAAACTGGTACTGTATGATAGTTACCAACAAATTAGAGGATAAGGCACAATTGTTTGCTTATAATTAAGCATCTGTTATAATATTTGGGAAATAAATAAAACCGATAACCTTTAACTTTCATTTATTTAATTCTAAGTAGCCAAGTTCCCAACACTGGCTACAAACTGTAAAAGGTGGCACAGGCATATGATATATGATCTTGAGATCCCGCACCTAATTTTTGTATCATTATTACATTTGTAACACATAAGGCATGCAAAATGTGATTAAATCTGGTAGATGGTATATCTCTACTTTTAAAGATGTCTGAAAATTCATGTGTTATAATTTGTAATCAAATATCATTTCTGAAGATGATGTACTTGTTACTGTTTTAGTGGTCTGATTTTATTAGTTAACATAAATATATTTATCATATATTTAGAAGAGTTGTTTCCAAGCTTTTCTCTGCATAATTTAAAGTTAATTAAGTTGCTCTGAATTTCCTAATGTGTTTAAACACAAACAAAGGTAAAAAAAATTACATTTTGAGACAGTAAAACAGTACTAAAATGACAAGAGCACAAATTTCTAAATTTGTATTTACTTGCTGGTAGGCATAGGGTTAAACCTATATTCAAGTAATTAACTGATCTTTTGAATCATAAACAAACAGTCAAGTTTCTACAATGCTCCAGATAAGATATCTACTTGCATAAACATGCACTGTTTTACATAAAATGCATTTCAAATAAAATAAAAAAACTGAATATCTAATATGCATACTATACACCAGAAAGGATATCATTCAATTATATGTATTTGCTAGTTGGAAGTAAGAAACAAAGCATCAAAGATCATTCTCACCTGATCAAAAAATACACAGTGATTTGTGGGAGTTGATTTAAAGCTCTTTACATCAATATCCTACAAAGTGTTTGCATTCCATTCCACCACTATATGGAGGCCTGCTGTATTTCTTTGGTTTGCTCTCCAAAACAGTACTGAATAGCTGCGATTTTGGTAAAATTATAGCCTACTGCACAAGTAGTAGTGAATCAAACAATAGATTAAGCCTCTAATTCATTCACAAATTCATTGTTTTATAGAAATTACAAATTTTAGTTAGGTAAAGACAAAAAGTCATAAATGAGTTACACAGTAATTACACGTAGTTCAGGATTATATTTAAACTGAAAACTTTACCAGTTTTATTTCATCTACTGATATTAGCAAAATGTTAATGCATTAAATTTATGCTGTAACTGCCTTAAATTCTCTTTAATAGGAATATAATTCAAAAATAAGAAGAACAGCCTATTAAACACAACAAAACAGGACCAAAATGTGAGGCATTGGAAAATACAAAAAAGTAACTAAGCCTCAAAATAATATACAAGTTTTCAGAATTGAGTTTTCATTTTTGGCATTGCAATTTATTACGATGAGGAAAATACTCATTATGTCAAAAGCTTATCTGGAGCACTGTTGTTATACAGTTGTGTTCAAAAAATAAAATAAAAATTATAACAAATTAATTCCAATTATTATATTACAAGTTGGAATTTTTTTTTAAGTCATGGATTTTCATACTTTCATTTAAAATGTAATTTTTATTGCATTTCATTTAAACACTCACAACTGTCATGTCAATAACTGATCACATGAGAAATAAATAATTGCAAATCTTTTTTACTGAAATGAGAAGACACTTTTCTTCAATAGAATAAACATCTGTATAACACTCTTTAGTGTACCTGCAAAAAACTGTGCAAGCTCTTCTTTCGAACACCCGAATGGAAGTCCTCGGAGTCTCACACAGCCATCATTTAAAGCATCCTGTTGATGGGCCCCAGTCCGTTTTATAACCCAGTCCATTTCACTTCTCTTGGATCTGAAAACTTTAAGATATTTTCACAAAAGTGATGACAGATGAGAAACATTTTAACATTCCAAAAATACAAAAAAGCATAAAACATGTCATTTAAAAATTAAGTTACATTTTCTTTGCGAAAATTTATAAAATATGTATGAAAGTTTAATATTTAACAGTGTGGTTCACCATGGCAGTTCTGCAACTTTACAATAAAAGTCAAACTGTAGACTATAAAGAATCGTACTGGCCATAATAACTCTTCCATGAAATCAAGCACATTTATCTTCTTTACATCTGTGGGGAATTTTATTTCATTTTTGGTGTGACACAGTAATCTAATTTAAATAGCAAAAATAATGAAAATGCAGAAATGTACTATACCTGAGAAAACTTAAGAAAATTAACAGAAATAAGATATTTTCATGAGCATTTTCCTAACCTTGTACATTTCTCAGAAATGCAGCATGAACTTAAATTAATTTCCGTGTTCCTTCGGGATAGATGCTTGAATGAGCAATTTAACAAGGTATAAAACTTAAATGGATATGCTTAAAACAACAGGTGGGCTGGTTAGGCCTGTAAAATAGTTTTCAGAATAAAGGTACATCTTAAAAGATGAGAATTAGTCACAAAGGTTAGTTAATAAATTATTTTGCAAAATTCAGAGTATTCAATAAATTTAGGTAGTTAAGACTAAACTTGACCAACTGTGACCAAGGGTGAAAAGAAATTGATAAAATTAAAGAATTTTTAAAAAGTTAAAACATATCAAGTTAAATAATAACTGTAAAGCCTGTTAGATTTAAAGATAAATACAGTAGATTCAAGAATAAGCCTAACTGCTATTATTCTAAATTTAGGACTAATATAAGATACAAGTTTAAAGCTCTAGCTGAAATAAAAATATTTGTACATTAGTATTTAGAAATACTGAAAGTTTGTTACATTTGTAGAACACTGATAAAAAAAAAAAGCATTACAAGTTATTTAATAGTTGTAGACACTTGAAAGAAAAGTTGGGTGGCCCTTTATATAATGGATGAACTTAAACTGTTGGATTTATAACAGACATACAAAACAGTATTAAATGCATTGAACCTATCAGGGGTTTTAAGGACAGAAAGTTTTTCAAACTTGTCATAGTTAATCTGATTGTATGGTTAACATAAATGGTAAGTTGTAGAGTAAAATCTGGACTGTAACTAATACAAATATTTATGTGATAATTATTGAGAATTTTAACTCTAAACATATTGACTTGAGATTGCATGGAGCCAGATAATGAGGGAAAGAGATTTCTTTTTAAAATGAATAAGGAAGGTTTTTTCTACACAAATGAAAAGAGCCAATTGGGAGGCTTTAATTTTAAATTACTAACCACTAATGAATGATATATAATTTCAAGACATAAGACAAGGAAACCTTAGCAAAGGTTACTGATCATTGCATAATTAGTTTTGATGAATTAACCTTATTTTGTGTGTGAAAATATATATATGTAAAAAATGGCTGGTTTGGGTTGAGAAAATTTTTATATAGAGGAGCAAACAACGTTCAGACCTTCTTCAGTCATCGTCACATTCACAAAGAAAGAAGGTAACTGACCGATAGCTGACCACATGTTTAAAGGAAGTTGTGTAACTAAGTGTATGAATGTAGAGGGCGTACTTAGATGTTTGATTATATTTATTAATATAGGTATAAAGGTTTTCCTTTTTAGTGGTTTACTTTGGGTTTGAGTGCAGATCTTTTTGTCCCTGTCATTCGTAGTGTTGATTTGGTTTATGTTTCACAGTATAAGTCCGTAAATCTCTGGTTTAATGCAGCATGTCAGTTGATGGTCTAAGTTCATTTTTTGTTTGTCATGTAGTTCTTTGTATTTCATGTAAAGCAATACAAAGGAACACCTTAAATATAATCAAACATCTAAGCATGCCCTCTAAATTCCTACACTCAGTTACACAACCACCTTCAAACATGTGGTCAGCTATCAGTCAGTTTGTCAGTTTCTTGGTGAACCTGATAGTGACTAAAGAAGGTCAAAATGTTGTTTGCTCCTTAACATAAAATTTTCTTAACCCAAACCAGCCATTTTTACATATATATTTTTCTCTACAAGTGGGTTTTCTCATCATCACTGATTGCTTTGTGTGTGTCTGTCTGTATGGGAGGTTAAATTGCATGTCACAACCTTTCTACCATTACATGTAAAATTGAATTAACAACCTTTATTATTGTTTTATAATTCAAATGTTAATATTTAAATAAATTCTTCATTTTCACTTCTTCACTCTTTTCCTTATACGATCCTAGTTTAGCATAGCTTATATACTTAAGATAAAGACAGTGCTAAGCCACAACTCATACTCATAGTTTCCAATACTCTTGCTTTATTAAGACAAACAAAAAAGTCAAATTCATGTCCTTTGCCTCTATCACATCCCATCTATAAAAATTTCTTTTATTATCTTTCTAACATTGTTATTAGCAATGTTTATAATCAACACAAAGAGCAAATTTTGCATTATGTCAATCACACGGCCATTTGTTTTGATTTAACAATAAAATTCAATAATTTGCCCTCCTAAATGATATGGTGTGGACCTAAGATATTGATCCAAGTAGTTATGAAAGTTTGTGTTCTAAATTGCATATATGATATAAATAAGAATTAATTTAAGCACCCTGACATCTTTACAACAAAGTTTATATTATCTTGTCTTTCTTACTGTAAAAAGACAAGAACACAGAAGTACCATTTTTTGTCTCTATTATTCTAAAAGTAACTACAATGTAAAAGTAGAAACTTATTACACACAAAAATATAAATAAATTATACACAATTAGTGCACACCAACTTTTCTTGTCCATGATACAACCCCATACTGTATTTCTTGTAAGTTGTAGTATGCTCTCACTACTAGTTAGACACAGTTCAAAAAACACAGATAATAAATGTTAATCAAAACTGAAAAACTGTTAGGAGTCTGAAGTTATTTATGATAAAAATTGTAATTGTTTGTTAAAATTTGAAGTATTAAAAAAATGTTATGCTATAGAATACAAGAAATAAGGAATAAAGGTTTACAGACACAACTAAAAAGGTTCAAAGAATGGTTATGATAATTCTATGGATAGGAATATTACCTAACAGGAGTAAGTTTTCTTATTTTCTAATGATAAAAGTCACAGGCGGTCTCACTTAAGCTTACAAACTTTTACAAGTGTTCAACAGGATAAAAAGCCTCTAATTTATTATGTTATATTTTAAAGATAGCAGGAGGACAAAAATAAGTTTAAAATTTTGCAAAAAGTGGATTAAGCACTATCTAATCTCGTGGTCAATCAAATTTGACTGAACCTGTAACTAAAACATAACCATGAAACAATACATACTATAACTGTGAATGTATACCATGTGCAATTTCACAGGATTTTACACACTTTTAGTAAACATTACAAGTTTGTTGCACACACAAAAATTGAATTTTTGAATAAAGTATTTTTCTAACAAGTTGTCCATGAATTTACAAAATGTTAACTATGTCAAACTGAGTGAAAGGTGATTTCCATGAAAGTAATGTTCCTGACTTAGCATTTACCTTAACTGTATCAGTCCATCTGTAGTCAGGAACATACTTCATGGAGACTACTTTTCCACATTATGCTGGCTATCCACAAAACAACGACTTTCAAATATCCATTTCATAATACAAAAAACAGACACTAAAACTACAATAACATACCTGGCTTTCCAACTAAGCTATAAATAGGCTACAACTTCCATTACTACTCAAAGCAGTGACTTCATTCAGTACACAATATTTTATTGAAACATCCCATTTTTGACTTCCAAAAAATTAAAAAATAGGAACCTAAGACAGTGATGCATTGAATTTTGCTATTTGTTATAAACACTTGATTGATCTATCTTTAACAGCAAGTATGTGATACAAATTAGTCACAATGAAATTTTTAAAAAAGTCTGTACAAAAAACACAAGGACATTCTTTTATGTAAAAGACATCCATACAATTTTGAAAATATTTTTACACACCACATAAGCTTTACTGGAAACATAACAGGCTTCATATGGTATCCACTGTGAATGATACTGTCTTATTTGCCACACAAATGAATTAGTGAAACAGTGTGAAACATTTCTTCAATTTTGTATGCAGATTTTTTACCATGGACTTTTCTTCCTTATTTGTTTCATCACTTTATAAGAAAAGTGTTTGTTTCTAATGAGCTACTTGCAAAGCAAACTGTACTTTAACATTGACAATAAAATTGTTCATGTTTATGGTAAACTATAGTTACAACCCTGCATTTAGTAATAGTTTTTTTCATAACTGTGACTAGGAATATAATTTTTCTACAAGACTAAAATTGCTCATAGTTAGTTCCAAGAGTTAATAATCTAATAAAGTGGTAACATTTTTTCTTACCCTCTATATATCTATGTCCCATATGTTCATTATGTCTCTCTAATGCTATTTTCACATCACTGTCACCATATACTTCAATATAAGCTTCTCCGCTTGGCCTTCCTTCTCGAGACAGAGTTGTATGTATACCTTCTTCTCCTCCACAAATCTTCACATCTTGAAAAATTCAAAAAACACTTATACTGTAAAAATTAATACCTTTTATAAAAGGGAACACTGAAAGTGAATAATTGTATTAGATCTTTGGCATAAATGTAGTTCAATGGTGACACTTCATGTCTCTGTTTGCTACATTAAAAACAGACAACAAAACAAAACCAGTGAAACTCTCAATATAAAGCCCACTAAAACACAATCCAAACTTGTTATTCCTAAATAATCCACTTTTTCTGTAAATGACTAAGTACAGTTACCAGAGGTGAAGATGACTTTGCATGCAATCACAAGTGGCAACAAACACTCACTGGCAAAAATCTAGTCAATAACTAAGTAGGCCACTATGTTTGAGCCTTTCTTCTTTTTTTAACCAAACCTTTCTGTGATTTGCATGCACAAATTAATTTGCATATGTAAATCACTTGGGTACTTAGTGATATATTATGACAAAGAAACAATAAGAAAACACTCTCTAATATTATAAATATTTGTATGTGACCAGAATCTGTTTATATCAATACTATGTCCAATAATCTGCAATTTCTTACAGCTGTAAAATATTTTAAAATCAGTTTTCTTGCTTTCAGCAACAATTAAAATCTATTACTACACTGTTCAGTACATTTTTGTAGATGGAACATTTCTGCTATGCTTAAGCATACATTTCAGCATTCCACCATGAGAAGCAAAAAAAAAAGAAGAAGAATTGTATTGCACTTTTTTTTTACCAAGTGCACCAGTGGTTAAACAATATTTTTAGTTACTTCTGTCAAAATACAACTTCCTAAATATACACATATATTTCACAACCAAATTAATAAGTATCTCATGGAACAAACTTAAAACTTATCATTGCAAGGCTACATAAATCTCTTCCATCAAATATCTAATAAAATATTATACCCACAATAATACAAAATAAAAGGCAAATACCTGAAAAGAAATTCATTATCTCTTCTTTGGTTGCTGACCACGGAAGACCACGAACTCGAAGAACATATCCTTCATCATCTTCACTGGACATTTTGAGTAAGTTTCCTAACATAATTTTAATAAAATTGAATGATACTTCATCAATGGAGATTCCAAATGATTACTACATGTTCTAGGTCAATCAAGTTTTTATAAAAACACATTTTAAAGAGATAATGGCCATATTATTGTGTACTTTAAAGAGAAAAAATACTTAGAATATTGACGAAGATATAACTTAATAAAACTGAATCAAAATAACCTCTCTCTCTCTCTCCCTGGTGTTTGGGTATACATATTTGTATACCCAGGAGAGTCAGGTACACTGGACCTCTTCCTCCTTCCATTACTTTGTTAGAGTGGCCTGATTAGTATATTACAAGTAAATACTGAATGGCTGGAGTAATGTCATAACTTTAGTCTGGTCTTGTTCAGGGCAATGTCCATTTATATTGTTCTTTCATATTTTTTTAATAAGTCTAGAATGTAGGTGGCCTGTTTCATTTTAGTTCTATTTAATTATTACTATTATTATTATTTTAAATAATTTTATCTTAAAGATCTGATGTACAAATTTAACAGGAAAAGGTGTTTAGGTCTCTCTATCATATATGCAATATCTGTTTAGTTCGCATAACAAATAATTTTTTTGCAAATTATGAAAATATTTTATTGTATTATGTAGAAGTCTATCTGGTTTTTGTATTTGAGTAATTGTCCATGAACTTTGAGGTAGTGGTTTTAAATACTCTGTATGCTGATATGATTAGTGTATTCTGTAATGTTTGGAATTTGGTTTGTATTTGTTTTTCACTTACACTGATCCATGCAGGAGCTGCATAGTCTATTACAGGTATAATGTATTACAGATCTTGTGTATTTTAATTATGTTTTCTGGTGTTGTTCTGTAGTTTCTACCAGTTAGACTCCTAGCATAGTTTATTCTTTGCCAAATTTTAGTTTTTATGTTATTTACATGTTTTATTCATGTGAGTTTCGAATCGTATGTTAAACCTAAAAATATTGCAGATGCAGCAGTTTGAAGAAACTTTCCATTCATGTAGATCTGAGGTTGAACTTTTTGATGTTTTGAAAATATTACTAATTGTGTCTTTGCTGTATTTATTTTAATTATACATTTTTCACAATATTCACATAATCAATTTAGTTGTGGTTATAAGTTAGTGGCTGCTATTTCCAGTGTATGGGCACTTTTCAAAAATGCTACATCATCAGTGAACTGTCATGCTTATCCATGGGTTTGGGTCTATAAGTGGCATATTATTTACATACCTGATGTCACTGAGGGACGCCAGCTTCTGGAGTGAAGAACTCAGAAAAAGTTCCCTCTACGTTTATTCTACATTTTCTATTTTCCAAAAAGTTGAATAACCAGTGAATAATTTCACGCAGTAGTCCCACTTCACACATACAGAACCAAAGACCATTGTGCCATACAGTGTCGAATGCTTTCTTGATACCAAATAAGAAAGTGACAGTGCATTATTTATTTTTTATTAAAGCCATTTATTATTGTTTCAGTTAATCTAATTAAGTAATCTGTTGTTTGTCTATATTTTCTAAATCCATTTTGTTCTTCTGGTAATTTTGAATTAATCTCCAAAAATATGGAGAGTCTATTGCTTATTATTCTTTCAAGAATTTTGCATACACAGCTGGTCAGGCTGATCGGTCGATAACTTTGGTTTATTGGCTGATTTTCCATCTTTGTAGAACATTAAAATATTAGCTTGCTTCCAAGAAACTGGGAAGTATCCAGAGTATAGAGATAAATCAAATATGGCTAATTGGTGGTCATATAATTTTGGAGTGCCTTTTTTGAGAAGCATTATTTGTATTCCATCATCATCATCACACTCAACACCTCATAAATCTATAAATATTTTATTAAAATTTGTGTGTATAGCAGAATTATTGTATTTACTACAGACTTTTCAATATCTGCAGTTACACACTTAGTAAATTCAGTCATAGCAACACAGTTTCACTTTTACATGGCGATTACACACTGTTTAAAATTGTCAGGTCCATAGTTAAGGATTAACCAGAAGTCAGTGAATTTCTACCACTTCATCACCAGAAAATATGTATCAAGAGAACTTTGGATTGGTTTGAAAATGCTTTACTAACCATGGCAGATGTACTTTTTTCAGTTTATTTCAAATTTCAGCTAATCTTATTCTCCTAAACTGTTCAGGTGTATTACATTTGTAGTACAAGTCATAAATGAAAATGTCACTGTCACTCAAGTTGTATGGCTGGTAATATTTTATCAGTCTCTAAAGCTATCCAATCAGTGTGCTATTGCTAGCAGTACAGCAAACAGGATTTAAGGTTGTATCTAAAAAAAATAGTGAATACAAGTCTTTAGTAAAGATGTTATAATTTTATTGTACAGGTTATTTTTTTAGGCCACATTTGGAATACTGTGTTCAGTCTTAAGCTATTTACCTTAGGAAAGACACTGAATTGTTGAAAAGCTCAGATAAGGGTTATAAGAATGGAGACTGTCATATAACAAAAGAATGAAATGTCTTGCATTGTTTTATCTTGAATAATGAAAAGTGACAGGGGGATTTTCCAAAGGTATTTAAAACTGTAACAAGAATTGACAGTCATGACACATCATATTTTTATAATACTCAACAGTGACAACAGTAAAACTATGGAACACAAATATAAATTTTTGCAAAGTAGGAGTCATCTTTGTCTAAGACGTTGTTTAGAATTAAGCACAAAGCTGCACAATGGGTTATCTGTGCTCTGCCCACCACGGGTATCGAAACCCGGATTTTAGCGTGCAAGTCCGCAGACATACCGCTGACCCACTGGGGGGCTTGTCTAAGACAATTTTACTTTTTTGAAAGGGTTGTTGGCATTTGGAATATGTTTCCTTCAAATGTTGATGAGACAGTACATTTAAGTGAGTTTAAGCAAAAGTTTGGTAAGTATATGAATAATGAGGGCTGGCTTTAACATTTTTTAAAATTTATTTATTAATATATATATATATAGTTTTAGTGTAGAGGATGGAACAGCCAAGATGGGCCAATAGGTACAGGCTGTCCCAAAACATTCTGAGTTGGCAGTGTTTTATCAACAAACCAAGAAGTCTGAAACTCTTGTTTGTTTTTTATTTTTACACAAAGCTACACGAGGGCTATCTGCACTAGCCTTTCCTAATTTAGCAGTATAAGACGAGGAAGATGGCAGCTAGTCATCACCACCCACTGCCAACTTTTGAACTACTCTTTTACCAACAAATAGTGAGATTGACTGTTACATTATAATGCCCCCAAAGTTGAAATGGTGAGCATGTTTGGTGCAATGAAGATTTGGACCCACGACCCTCAGATGTCAAGTGCCTCAACTACCTGACCATGCCAAGTCTGAGTCTTGAACCTTAATATTAAATATTTCATGTTATTTCAAGGAGCCTTTTGTGTGAAAGTCACAATTGCAAATACACATATCCCATAAACAAAATACCAAATTATTATACATCAAACAGGTGAAAAATGTTTACAGGATTATTACACACTGAATTTGCACTGTTTATTCCAAAAGAACATACTCTCATTAGTTATAAATCCACTATAAGGCTGCCATGATTACTATCTATTTCTCAGGAATGTTGAAAAAATGAATGCACGAATGTTTACACACAAAAAAGCATGTGAGTGTGTATTTGACCAATAAGATTCAATGATAACCAAACATTCTCTTCATGCTTTACACTGATTCAAATGTTTTTTTGAACACACAAAAACAACTTTAAAATAATTAATAACCACTTTTTACTCACTGAATTTAAAAAAAAATCATACAATAAACTGCATGATCCATACTGGGTCATTTCAGGTCAAATTATCCAGGTGACCCCCACAGAATGCCTTGAAAAAATTCACATGTGCTCATGTACTTCCCTGGCTGATGATTGTCATTGCTATCATTAGACTCTATTTGAGCTGCTGCAGCATCACTTTCACTGCTACTACCAACAGTTACAACTGTATACACATCATCATCTGATAGCCTTCTCATATACAGCTTGTTGGTAGAGTGAGGAATAAAGCTATGATGTGACCTAATACCTGCCACAGTTTTGCATTTTTAATAGCACTCAAGTAAATCAAACTTTACACAATTCTGCAGGATTCATTCCTGACTGACAAGAAAGAACTGAATCTCCTGAATGTGGTTCTTTGCCCAATGGTACATATCAGACACACTTAAAATTTGATAGTTTATTATTTTTCACAACCTTGATTTTTTATCATATTCAGAGATGTAAGAATACATGGTAAAGGCTGATTAGAATACTTCAATGGGATTCATAAATTATTTCAAAATTGTATGGATATATCTGCACACAGTAACACACCTAAAGTTTTTTTTGTCACGTAAACAATGTATGGTCAGAAGATACTTTAAGAAATTATAACTCAAAAAGTAGGTTGAACACCATCCCATTTTTTTTTTGTAGATCATATTCAGAGATGTAAGAATATATGGTGAAAATCTGAAAAGGCTGAATAACTGGTGACATGGTCAAACTGTGGCCTGAAATAGGGCTATTTTTAGCTATATCATAAAAAGTTGCATGCAATTAATTTTTTTTACAGGAGATCTAATAGACTTTTAATGACAACAATAGCTGATTTATAAACTGGTATGTTATGAGAAATTTAAAAACAAAATTCAGCTTTGTATCATATTAAGTCTTAAAGCTATGGCTTATTAAATAAACCAATGTTATTATTTTGGGTTGTAAGGTGATTTTACATCCTCGCTATGAAAATCCTAAGAGAGATAAACTTGGTTTGAGGTCATTTTTGAATTCTGTGAGATTAATTCAGTCAATGCAGCAAATTTCAGCCTTCTACCACTATTACTCTTGCAGCTTTAAGCAGCCAAATTCACCCAAAAATGAATTTGCCAAAAATAAAAAAAAAAAATTTAATTTTACAGCGTTGAAAATCAGAAACTATTACACATATTGATCTAATCTTTGGGAATTTTTCATCATATAAGTAGATGAGCACATGTGAATTTTTCAAGGCATTCTGAAGAGGTCACATGGAAAAAGTTTCCAAAATCTGGATGATTTGACACGTGCATTTTGAAAATTATATAGTTATTTTCATTCGGGCTGTATTTTATCTCATATTTCATGTAATACCTGATTATCAATAACATTGATGTAGTGCAAAAGTACAATTTACAGTTATAATTATTAATTTTTTAATTATTAAATAAATAATTCATACTGCAATGTAAATTTATAATTGCTGTAATGTGGAAACCAATGGTGTATAATTTTTTTCACTATTTAAAAATCAACGAAACACCCTACTATAACTATTATAACTAATACTATTAGGTAGTAGAACTAGTACTAGTTTTTTACTTTCGAGTGTTATTTTCAAATTAAATCAATCTCACCTACAAGGGCCAAACAAATTCAATTATAACACATTATCAGTTATTCAACCGAGACAAAATTGTGCCACATTACTTATCGCACGAAGAAGTTACCGATTCAACTTGCTTCAGTAGTAGTAGTAGTAGCATGACGAAGTATCCCCACGTTAGCTTGAATTATGCTAGTTAGGCCTAGAGTGTTACCAATGTTATTCTTAGGCCTAAGGTTAATGATTTTAAAACATAAACTTGGAACTGTAACGATGGAAATTAGCAAACTAACTTTCAAAGCAAAAAAATTAAACAATCGTTGCAATACACAAATTTAAATTACTCATAGAAATATATTAAAAACAATTACATGACTTACAAAATTTCAATACTTCACTCGAGTCTCAAGACACCAAATAACAGAATCAACGTACCATTGGTTAAGCTGCTTATTAGAATTATTTATCATTGTTTCACCCAGTGATCAACCAAAAATAGTTTTATCTTACTTTTATTTCCTACCTACAGTGATATTCTTATACGCTGAACTTCGTTCTCATAACACGATTTAATTGTAAAGAAGTAATTTATTACCAGGCTAAAGATCATAAATAAAAAATTGTTTAAACACAACAGAAGCTATTTTTCATTTCGCGTTATAAAAACAGATATACTAATACCAAAAACAAAGTTATTGTTTAAAATTAACTATATTATACTGTGCTTTAAATAATAAACTATTATGTCTTCGTTATATATTAAACCATTTTGGTTTGTTTGTTTGTTTGTTTTGGAATTTCGCACAAATCTACTCGAGGGCTATCTGTGCTAGCCGTCCCTAATTTAGCAGTGTAAGACTAGAGGGAAGGCATCTAGTCATCACCACCCACCGCCAACTCTTGGGCTACTCTTTTACCAACGAAAAGTGGGATTGACCGTCACATTATACACCCCCACGGCTGGGAGGGCGAGCATGTTTAGCGCGACGCGGGCGCGAACCCGCGACCCTCGGATTACGAGTGCACGCCTTAACGCGCTCGGCCAAAACCATTTTGGTGTAATTGTTATCTTACTTTTGAAAAGTAATTTAAGAAATACCTTTACCACTTGCTAAAATCATTCAGGCGAATTTTGAAACAAAAGTAGATTTTACTGTTAATATCATATTGTGTTCTTTGTAAGGTAAAAGTACAAAACAAAAATTCTTACTTTCAATAACTATTTCAATTTTAAAAATATTGTATTATGTCTGGTTTATTTGTTTGTTTGAATTTCGCGCAAAGCTACACGCTAGTGATCCCTAATTTTGTAGTGTAAATCTTGAGGGAAGGTAGCTAGTCATCACCACCCACCGCCAACTCTTGGACTACTCTTTTACCAACGAATAATGGGATTGACCGTAACATTATGACGCCCTTACGGCTAAAAAGGCGAGCATGTTTGGTGTGACGGAGATTCGAATCCGCGACCCTCTCATTACGAGTCGAGTGCTTTAACCACCTAGCCTTGTATTACGTCAACTTACGCCTTCATCAAAATGTGATATCTACGTATACATGCCCCAGGACAAATATGATAATATTTATGAGCAGGGGCTCGGCATGGCCAAGCGTGTTAAGGCATGCGACTAGTAATCTGAGGGTCGTGGGTTCGCATCCCGGTCGCGCCAAACATGCTTGCCCTTTCAGCCGTGAAGGCGTTATAACGTGTCGGTCAATTCCACTACTCGTTGATAAAAGAGTAGCCCAAGAGTTGGCGGTGGGTGGTGATGACTAGCTGTCTTCCCTCTTGTCTCACACTGCTAATTTAGGGACGGCTAGCACAGATAGCCCTCGAGTAGCTTTGTGCGAAATTCAAAAATAAATTAAGAGCAGAAAAATATTAATTAACTTGTACATCATATTTACAATCACATTATGTGCTTTTTAATTATTAAGCAATATTGCGTAATGCACATAAATATCTCTTCTTTAAATAAATAAACAATATATGCAGCACTAACTTGCTTCCCATCGGTCCATTTTCTGTCTTCATTTAATCTCTACAGAGTCTAATATTAGCTATTGCAGTTAGTAGCGTGATGAAGTCACCCCGCTAGTATATCGGTAAGTCTATGGATTTACAACGCTAAAATCAGGGTTTTGATTCCCCTGGGTGGGCTCATCAGATAGCTCAATGTAGCTTTGCTCTAAGAAAACATAGCTTGATGAAGAACAATAGCATAAGGAAAACATCTGTAAAAACCACGTTTTTCTTTCACAGCCTTTTCAAGAGCGACTTTATACTTTGACTTTTTCTCGAAATTCAAGTAGGAGACTGCTTATAAAGAAGTTATATAAACCAAAACTGAGTAAAATAAATTTTAAAAGAGCTTGTTCTGTAAATTATTTGTTTGTAGTTAAGCGCAAAACTACAAAATTTGTTATTTGTGCTGTGTCCACCACAAGTATTGAAATTCGGTCTTTAGCGCCGTAGAGTTTTCAAACAAATCTGGAGCTTATTGTCGTTTCCATTTTAGAATAATGTACCAAAAGTATTTTCCAGTTAGCATCTGATAAGGTTAGTGATAAAGAAATAACGGTACGCGCAACTAGTCCAATATTGTTATTGTGGTCATTTGGTTTCATTATTTTCTAGGCTTAGATTAGAGCCTCAGACCTCTCCCACAAATAAAACTATGCCATTATACACAACAGCTGTGTTTTTGTAAGTTTTTATTTTACCAAATCCAGATTCTTAATTTCTATGCTTAAAGTGATTGTTGGAGCTAATAAGCCTTTCTACTTAAATATTCACAGAAAAACAAAATGATATGTCACACTATCCAATCAGAAAATGAATTCAAGTACACTATACCCTAATCACAGTCTACAATACTTCGACTAATCGACATGTTCCAAATAACGTATACAGTGGGAAAGTCCCTTACTGAAAAACCAAATCACACACGCGCGTTGTGTGAGTAAATTATACGTCTTTTACCTGCTTTATTGTACAGTTTTAATTTTTTTTAACTTAGTAGTTTCCACTTTGCAATGGGAATGACAGGTCCTACAGTAAATGTTAGAAGGTACTGAGAAACAATACCGTGCTTGGATTGGAACTGTGATATCCTGAAAATGACGTTGACTAAATTTGACAGCTAATCAACTAGGTGATGCTGTTAGCTGGTCAAAGAAAGCGGGTTTAGCTATTTCAATAAGGCAAACTTTCTTTGACTAGTTTATATTAATAGATTATCAAGATAGGAATTGTTTAAAAAAAACAATGTGTTTAATTCTTGAGAGATTAGTCCTAAAAGAAAGAAAATTCTGGAAATAAACAAAGGTTAATGAAAATTACTGACATTTATTTACAAAGGTACGTACCATGTCCCCCAGGGGCTCAGCGGTATGTTTGAGGACTTACTCGCTAAAATCCCGGTTTCGATACCCGTGATGGGCAGAGCACAGATAGCTCATTGTGTAGCTTTGTGCTTAATTCAAAACAACAACAAGGTACGTACAATGTGTTTTTATTTATTAGCTGTGAGAAATATTTTGTTTATTAATTTAAATTTCTTCATATTCGTTACTTTATTCGTAAAGGAACGTAGTCCAGTCATCTATTACAAAATACTCCCCTAATTTTTAAATCAAAAGTGGTGTCATTCGCAAGTTAACTTATCTGATACTTCTAGAGAATTTATTTTACCTGAAAATTACCATATATGTATCTCGTGATGACGAGAAACCAACTTGAAGTAAAAGTGTATCTCAAAACGGCTGGTATAGATAGGTATTACAACTTTTGTTAAAATAGAAAACAACGTTTCGTTCTTCTAAGATTATCTTCAGGTCAATCTAAGATGGTCTAAACGTTTTAAAACCTATACCAGCCGTTTTGAGATACATATATGTATCTGCGTTATCCCTTCGGTTGGGCTCTCCTCACCAAAAGATGGGTATAGGACCAGAGCCAAAGTGATACAATATTTTAGCCATTACTGTATTCAGCCTTCACCTAACTATAAAAATTAATATGCTTTTACTACCTTTTAACATCCGATTAGCAAGGATGTTATAAATATATGAAGAACATTTGCATAAAAATTTAGAAAAATGACTTGAAGGTAACCAAATAAAAGCATATTATACTAGTTATGTAAGAGTGAAATTAATAGCTGTTGCAGTTAAGTTAACCATATGATGTAAAACATACAAACTGCTTACTTCTCAGTTGGTATCTGGTTGAGACTTGTATTAATAATCACAGAGATAATTACTGCGTATTTACTATATGACCTAAAAGTTCCGCTACTACAATACGAACACACACTTTCCTGGTTTAAGTTGTCAAGTCTAAATTTCTGTTGTGTTGAAATATTATTCCAAAGGTAATGGTATGAAAGTTCAACGAAAATGCCATCCATACAGACAAAGCATATTTCACAATGCAACTACCTTAATACAAATTTGACCAGTATCTTCAAAATGCTACGATGTATAATTCATAAGATCTTTCCTGAATATTGACTCAAGTTCAACCGGAAAACAATTACAGATCTAAACCATCAGGTGCTTTCCAGTCTATCCAGACATACACTGCTAGCCAAAATCTTAAGGTCAATGAGCATAAAGAATAAATATGCATTTTGCGTTGTCAGACTCAATCACGTATTTGAGTAGAGCTTCGAAAGATAAAAAAAGGAAAGGTAAAAAAAAACAAAAGCCTTTTAGCATTTAATAAGGAAAATGTGAACACTATGAAACTAGCCCAAATACTAGCTGGTTAAAAGTTTAAGACCATACCAAAAAGAAGTTCTGAACATGGTAGGAAATTTCCAACAAGATATCTCAGTAGTGAGTTGCATGGATGTCATTGTAAATAACTGCAAACATTCGCTTTGACATGGTCGATATAAGTGTTTGCAGAAGGCTGGCTGGAATGTTATTCCAAGTGGTAAAGATGGCTTCACGAAGATCGTGCACGTTCGGAATTGACGTCCATTTCTATAAACTTCCCTTGCCATCCACCCCCAAACATTTTCAATAAGGTTCAATTCGGACGAACACATTATTCGCCATAAAAAAGTCCTTTATCCGGCGGGCATTGTGGATTGCAGTGTTGTTCTGTTAAAAGATCCAATCTTTTCCACACAAGTGAGGCCTTCAATCAATGAGGATACTCTCTCCAACATGCCAACGTAGCCAGTTGCTGTTTGACGCCCCTGTACAACCTGAAGCTTCATTGCTCCATGGAAGGAGAAAACACCCCAGATCATCATAGATCCTCCTCCACTGTATCGTGTAGAAAATGTCTCCGGTGGGATATCCTTATCGTGCCAGTAACGTTGGAAGCCATCCGGACCATCCAGGTTAAATTTTTTTCTCATCAAAGAAAAAAACCTCCCTCTACTTTTCTACGTCCCATGTTTGGTGTTTCTCAGCAAAGTTAACCGAGCTGTTTCGTGGTGTGGCCTTTGAAGACGTTTACGGCTTTTATAGCCTTTCTCTCGTAGATGCCGTCTTATTGTTCTTGAGCTGCATTCTGACAGGAGATGTCAGTGGGAGTTGTTGACAATGCTAATGCTTAAACACAAATCACTAAATTTTGTTACGTGTGTACCGATTAACGCTTCGTTTCAATATGGTCTTACACTTTTGACCAGCTAGTATTTAGGCTGATTTCACAGTGTTCACACTGTCTCTATTAAATGCGAAAAAAGTTTTTCATTTTTATTTTTCCTTTTCTTATTTACATCTTTCGAAGCTCTACTCAAATAAGAGGTTGAGACTAACAACGCAAAATACATAGTTTTGTCTTTATGTTCATTAGCCTTAAGATTTTGGCCTGCAGTGTATGTCCATTTGTGGCAAAAGAAATGCACTGATGCATATTTTACAATCACCTCCATGATAAAGCACGAGCATAACCTTAACATTCCATCACTCTTGCGCCCCAGTGGCTTAGCGGTATGTCTGCGGACTTACACGCTAAAATCCGGGTTTCGATACCCGTGGTGGGCAGAGTAAAGATAGCCCATTGTGTAGCTTTGTGCTTAATTCTAAACAACAACAACAACCGTCATTCTTCTTTTATAGATCACTAATTATGTAAAAATTTCTATCAAAATAACTGATAAAATTATACAATAATGACAATTAATAATAAATATTCTTAATTTTGAGTGAGAGCCGAACTGCAAAAACTTTGTCCTAGATAATCATTTACAAGTGGTGTTTTGAGCCGTAAACTTTAGAACACCAGAAGAGTTTGGGTCCGTTTAATGATATTACTTACCATGGAATCAAAACTGTCAGGTGTAAAATTTTTGAAACCTGGTGTTGACAGTTACCAATGTATTTATTAGTATTTAAGAAATTTAATGTAATCTATTAATATAGTTAAAACTATAATTGAGTAAAATACACATTGAATTATTTAATTCTTATATTGTAAATTACTATAGATTAAAAGACACAACATGCAAACTTCTATCTAAATTTGTACCTGGCAGGTTCTAGCTTGATGTCTACAGAACAACAGCACAGCTTTTATAAATGTATGAATGTTTTCATACTTGTTCTACTTTTATCAAACTCAATCCATTTGAAAGTGCCGTTGCTAAAGAAAGTATTTCCAACGGCTAACCTTAAGAGAAGGAACTTATAAAGGGTTTGTTTGTTTAAGAGCCAAGCTACATTGAGCTCTCTGCTATATACAGGGGAGGGAATCAAATATAGAATTTTATGATTTTAAGTCAATAAACATTTTGGTTTCAAAGGGGACAGATTAGAGGAAGGATGATTTAATAAAAGTTAGTAGAGAGTTCAAAGAAAGTCAAATATCTTAGATGTAGTTTTAAATCTCTATCGTACATAAATACTTATATTAACTTTGGAGTTTGTAAGGTGAGAATAAAGCAAGTTAATGATATTCTATGGAAACTGTACTAATTATGTGAAATATAAAAGTCAGCAAGGACATCACGAAAACAAATGATACTGCTTAACTTATAATAGACTTGAATAAAATGATACCTTTGGAAGGTAGAATGGTTGCCACCTCTCAGTGACAAAGCAGTATTTTTGCAGACTCACACCGCTAAAAATCGGATTTCGATACCTTTGGTGGGCAGAACACAGAGAGCTCATTGTGTAGCTTTGTGTTTAATTCCAAAGAAACACACAAAAAAGGAATGGTTATGTTTGTGTTTGATTGTATGAGCCAAAGATGTGAAAATTTAATTATTTTTTGTAATAATTCTTGTTTATTATTCTATGAAAATAAATGAAACTATCATTATTATACACTCTAGTTAATTAAAACAGATTGTACTTAGTACAAAAACAAAAAGTACCGTATGCAACCTTTTTTAAAATCCGTCATATCGAACTGAAGTGACTTTGTTGATGTGGTGATTTTGAATTAAGCGCAAAGCTACACAATGGGCTAATCTGGGTGTTAGCATTGTACGCAGATGTATCGCTGTACCACTGGGGTCTACTAAAATAAGTTTGTCCAATAGCTAGCTAGTTTTGGAAGGGATGGGAAAACGGGGAGTTTTAAGAAAACAAACCAAAAGTGGCTAGCTCTTATACATTGAACGACAAATTAAGTATACTTAGTAAAGGATTTGAGGAAATACAGTGGTAACACAAATAGTTTTAAATATCTTTGATGCTATAAAGATTTAGGGTTATATCGGAGTGTATAAAGTTAGAGTAAAGACAGTAATATGTTAATTATGGGATTTACACTGAACCAATACGGGGCATTTTGACTTCGTATAATCATGATGAAGTTAAACAAATTATAACTGCGAAAGTTAAGTCTTTAAACCTGTGTTGGTATTTTCAGATATTTCTTATTTCCACACAAGAATTAAATCATTGTCATAGATTCCGGCCCGGCATAGCCAGGCCTTTTGCTCGCCTTTTCAGCCGTTGGAGCGTTATAATGTGACGGCCAATCTCACTATTCTTTGGTAATAAGAGTAGCCTAAGAGTTGGCGATGGGTGGTGATGACTAGCTGCTTTCCCTCTAGTCTTAGACTGCTAAATTATGGACGGCTAGTACAGATAGCTCTCGAGTAGCTTTGTGCGAAATTCAAAAACAAACGGCCTGGCATGGCCGAGCGCGTTAAGGCGTGCACTCGTAATCCGAGGGTCGCGGGTTCGCGCCCCCTTCGCGCTAAATATGCTCGCCCTCCCAGCCGTGGGGGTGTATAATGTGACGGTCAATCCCACTATTCGTTTGTAAAAGAGTAGCCCAAGAGTTGGCGGTGGGTGGTGATGACTAGCTGCCTTCCCTCTAGTCTTACACTGCAAAATTAGGGACGGCTAGCACAGATAGCCCTCGAGTAGCTTTGTGCGAAATTCCAAAAACAAACAAACAAAACAAAAACAAACAATTCATGGATCCCCTATAACAGTATATACTACTCTAATCGTTAGAATTATTATTTTAAAGTCAAGAGGTTAAGACTTCCAGAAAGTATTGGGTAGTTGAGTCCGCTGATAACAGGAGACTCGCTAAAGAAATCAGGAATGTATAGCTTGAATGTTTTTAATGGATATGAAAGAATGAGCAATGTTAGTAAAAGTAATACAATTTTTATTATTAAATTAAGTCCAAGAAATAAAATGCAGTGTACATATTTACACCCATAAACAGATATATGCTTCTGTTAGATCGAAATTAATTGCGCAACTTTTTTTTTCTTGTGGGAAATACTTCTGTTGAAATAAACAGGGTTTCAATGAGGTGTTAAACTTGACGTTTTCCATGTATACGTAAAGAGAATAAAGAAAGCATGCCTGAACTTTACGGGTAAACGTTTTTATACAGTTCACAGCATCACCTCATGACCTTTCTTACTCATAGCATTGGACAACGAGAAAGAGAGGTAAATTCGCATATATAATAATAAAATTAAAAGCATTAATTTATTACTTATTAAACAGTTTTGTATATTAACCTTGAAAAAGCTGCAAAGGTGAAACGTTGATCTAAATAAAAATATATATTATCTTATATTTATATCGAGTGTAAAGCTCGTTTTCTAACTTTTATCAAAATGTGTAAATTCCTCCGGTATACACTAAACAATTTTAAACATAATTGAAAATATTACATCTGTTTGATAAAAAGGCATGCTCAATATTGCGAATTCAATTGCATACACATTTCACTAAGATGTGAGTTTACAAAGTTGTTGAAATAACAAATGAAAGAAGAAAGGTGGCCACAGTAATAACAATAATAATTAATGTCATAATTTACTTGCGAAAAGAATTGAAAAAGGCCGTTCAACAGTAAGGATATGCTTTGTTCGAGTTATATGAAACTTTGATTTGTTTTGAATTTCGCGCAAAGTTACACGAGGGCTATGTGCGCTAGCCGTCCGTAATTTGGTAGTGTAAGACTAGTCATCACTATCCACCGCCAACTCTTGGGCTTCTTTTTTACCAACGGATAATGGGATTGACCGTTATATTATAACCCCCCACGACTGAAAGGGCGAGCATGTTTGGTGCGACCGTGATTCGAAATCGTGCCCCTCAAATTATGAGTCAAACGCCTTAACCCACCTGGCCATGCCGGGTCAATACAGGTAATAAATTACAGTAATTTATTAATATATTTCATATATTTGTTATATAATATACATACTTTATTAAAAATATATACGTTTTAATATAATAATTTAGTAATAATAGTAAAGTGCGAAAATTAAGAAATTGCAAGGCTGAAAAACCTCTATATCTAAATACGTACGATATACTGCTAAATTAAGGACGGCTAGCTCTCGACTAGGTTTGGGCGAAATTCAAAACAAACCAAACAGATGTTATTATTGTATTAACTTTCACGATAATCATAGTCATTATATTTACGTATTTCCCCATTTTGCATTAAAGAATAAAGGTTTTGTTTGTAGCAGTAACATTTGATTATACAATATTACGGGACTAGTAATTTTGTTTTTAATTTTTCCTTGCTGACAAATAGAACTGGTATTTAAAACTGGGAATTGATTAGATAAGGCAACCAATCAGTAAAGCCAACACCTATGGTGCTACTTTTGACCTACTCGTAGATTTCACTAGTACGAATTATAACTTCGACTTCCACAGAGCTGAGAGTGCGAAAACTCGAACCTTGGGCCAATTGATTTCAAACCCTAGCAATACGTTAACACGATAGGCCACACTAAACTTCTAACAGACAGGCTCCTCCCAGTGGCTCAGAGGTATGTCTGCGGACTTGTACGCTAAATCCGGGTTTCGATACCCATGGTGGACAGAGCACATATAGCCCATTGTGTAGCTTTGTGCTTAATTAAAAAAATAATCTAACAGACAGATGGAGAAAAGTACCCGTATTTAAGCATAAAGTGTTTTAAGATAATCGAATTGCATTTAAAATTTATGACATTTAAGTTTTACGGTACTATACATCTTTGATTACAAATCACCTTTTTAAGATATTAATAATTACCGAAATAACTAATATAAATTGTTTATAAAAACATCTAACAGAATGTTGCAACCTTAAATGTGTTTTACAGAGCTATCTGAGCTAAGTAACGACTTGTATATCTTTGTTATTTGTTATTTTGAATTAAGCACAAAGCTACACAATGGGCTATCTGTGCTCTGCCCACCACGGGTATCGAAACCCGGATTTTAGCGTGTAAGTCCGCAGACATACCGCTGAGCCACTGGGGGGCGACTTGTATATCAAAAAAGCCTTTAATTTGGTCTGCCGTTTGCGAAAAATATCAGCATATAACAATGTGAAAATTGTTTAAGTGAACTTTATGTACCTGAAAAATAACTAAGTAACAGACATCTATATTATGAGTAACAAAAAGGAATAGAAAACCGATATTATAAAACATTTATTAATTGTAAGAAAATCACACATTTCGAAGACGATCAGTATTCATTCTCAAGGGCCTGAAGGTGTCTTTTGCAGCGATGACCCACATTACAACTAATCGATAAAACGTGGTTTGAGGTACGACTACTAGCTGTTAGAAATTCCTGCTAAAATAAAACTGAGTGTTGAATATATGAATATTATTCAATGGTATGATATATTAGTAACTCGTAAGAAAAACTGAATCGAAATTTTTTTTATAATTTTCATTGCCCTTTGTTATAAATACAAGTGTATTTTTAAAGGTTTTTCTGCTTCAGCAATACAACAAAGTATATATAATTATGATAAAGATTTCTGTGTATAATTTCTAGTAGGATTGTGGGTTTATATTAAACAATGTGGTTTTCATCATTTTTCTTTTGTTTCATACATATGCATTTCCTAAATCTTGTGTTAATTTATCACTAATACTTTGAACGCAAGAAACAACAAAGTATGGAAACAAATAAATAGTTTTAGTGTGTAAGTGTGTGTGTGAGATGGATTTTTTAAAAATCATAAATCATTTATAATCGTTTGCATGGAAAAAAAAAGGGTTTTGTGCAAACTATTTCTAACTTCACTGTAATCTTAGTTCTTTAAAATCAATTATAATAGAAACCAAACAAGTTTCAGTGAACAAAGACCTTATTGTACACAATTTATATATCTAACACAAACAAAGAACAGGAACAAATGACTATGAAAGTTTAACACCTCCTATAAATTAATACAAAAAAAATAACAAGAAACAGCTATACATTTGTTATTTTTAATGAGATAAAACACAAAAATACTTTTATGTGCATAACTAATTTGTCTTTTTTCTCTATAGCAGTCATTATCTCAATACCGAGGTTATGTTTTTGGTGTAAAGAATATGACAATGTAAAGTAAATGTCACACTAGTAATAATTGTTCTACTAGTCAGTTTTTTCTCATTGATATTTAGGTATAACATATGAATAGATACAGATTAGTTACATCATGGAATGGTCATACCCATAAGTAGATTTTTTATAACAAACTCCAAGATCTTATCTGTGCACATCAGTAAAAATTATAATTTCAAGAAAGAAAAAAAGGATAACAAATTTATCATCTTAAGAATCATTTTACTTACTGCAAGTGAACAAAAAATACATTTTTTACAACAACTGTTTTGAATATATATATATATATATTTCTATTTACTTATATTATTAATATCACAAAAATTTTAAAGTAAGACATCGTCTTTAATAAGTATTAAGTTGTTTTTCTATTTGGGGATTACTTAAACCATTGGAGATGTTCTATTTATTTTCAATCCAAATATCAGATTTAAGTGTTTATAACATGAATAAAGAAGGGGAAAAAATATCGATAACAATCTTAAGGAACATGGTCATAAAATAGTTTCTTTAAAATGCCAACAAAACTGTGCATGTATTCTGTGACAACCCACCATATACTGCATCTTAGAATAAAATTATATCAATTTATTGTTTGGGAGTATTTTTTGTCAAATGCAATTAATGTCTTAAGATATTTTTATGCCTTTTTTTTACTTTTAACAAAATATTAGATAATCAGTGATGTCGAGAAACCCACTTGTTGAGAAATTTATATGCAAAAATGGCTCATTTGGGCTGAGAAATTTTTTTTTTTTTATGAATAGATGGATACTAAATGAATACTAAATAAAGAAACAAACATAAACAAACGCAAAATTAAAGAAGCCTTACTTATACAACAACTTAAACCCAAAATAAACCAATATAAAGGAACGCCTTTAAACCTATATCAATGTAATAAAATAAATAAAATTATGTATTCAAACATCTAACACTGCCCTCTACATTCCGAGACTCAATTACACAACCCCCTTTCAAACATGTGGTCAGCTTCCGGTCAATTACCTCTTTCTTTGTGAACCTGATGATGACCGAAGAAGGTGGAAACATTGTTCGCTCTTTTATGTAAAATATTTTCTCAACCCAAACGAGCCGTTTTTGCATATAAAAATATTAGATAATCCCCATTTATATTTCATACCTTTGTATTGTATCTTAATTGTATAGAAGTATTTAATTAAATCACTAGGATCCACCAGCATGCTATAAAAATAATTATGAAATTTGATTAAATACCTGAAAAACAAACAACAACAAAAAATACTACTGTTACCAGGTGGGGCTACTTGGGTAGCCTTTAAAATGGGCTCAGTTATAAAACATACAAAAAATGAATGCAGAACTTAATCAACATAAAGTTAATAAAGAAGGAGTAGCTAAAGTGACTTAGGAAACTAAAGAGAGACAGCAAACTAATACAACTAGCAATATACTAAAAATGTACAACAGTGAAATGTATGAAGGAGAAAAATAACAACAGTTGTGTTATCAGTTAAAAACTAAAAAATCACTACTCCTACAAAATATTGCACTGAATATTTTTCCAGGAGGCATAATATTGTTAAGCTTAACTAAATAAATCTAAATAAATAAAACTAAATAAATAAATTGTTTACTTTTTCGTTCTTTATCATTTAAACAATCATTAATTAAAACAGTTGTTACATTTTAAGAGAACATAGAACAGTGAAGTATTTATTTGATTTAGTCTTATGGATTATTTTTATCAATAGAAAAATAAATATGGAAAATACTCAATTCATAACACCACAAAGCAAACACTATATACGAAAAATGAAACAAATACAAAAAAACTGTTTAAACAGATCTTTAAAAAAATCTATAGTTTTAACACCTTATAAATAGACTGACGAAATATTTAATGCAGATACCTGTACATTTATAAACTTTCTCATTTCTTAAGCCTTGAAACTATCTTACCTACTTATAGTTCTATAATGAAAAATGTCAGTGTTTATTATCAAGTTCAGTTAATGGTCAAAGGTATAACAGAATACTGGGAAATCATATATAATGCCAATCTATTTGTTAACCAAATTAAAAGCAATTAAAATTTCTCATTATTTCAGTACCAATGATTGCAAAGTTAGACTGAGTTGAAACAACTATAAATGTAAATTGACAACCTTATTTAGTACAAGGTTCTAAACATTCTTTAGCATATTCAATATGGCCATAAAAACACAAACAGAACATATTGTACATTAAAAAATCCTTTATCGTCTACAATATTTCATGCAATTATAACTGACTATATTTACTGTCTTATTATACAAGGAATTTTTCATTCCCAAACATCATCTCCAACTGGTACAGTGGTTTACACATTTCATAACACATCTTTGAAAATTTTTATTCACCTACAATACTTAATAGCATTGAATGTACATTTTTACTCTCTCATTCATACAGACATTCAAATGGAACAATATAACTGTGATACATAATAAACAATGTTTCTTCTATCTTTACAATGTATCCAAATACACTTAGAACTATCCTTGTTACTTAGAAAAACATGTAAAGCTTTTGCTGTGATTTTGATATAATAAACTAATAAATAGGTCATAATTTGCAGTTAAATATACCAATTAGTGGGCTATAACACATATTTAAATGCATCTGAACACATCACTTACGTAGTAAAGGTTCATTTATTTTTTCATTACTTTTCTTAATACACATATGCAGAGATCTTGACCACACAAAATAAGAATTAATACTCATGCAACCTTGGCTGTTTAAAAATACAATAATTATTTCTTTAACACAATATTTTCATAATCGTTCAGTATGTCTTTATTATTCAACCTTTATGTTTCACTACTGCACTTTGTCAAATCTAGTTATGAGAAATACATTTGTTTGATTTTAAATCTACACTAAGACATGAAAATCACACAGATATACAATACTGTAGCTGTAACATAAATATTTTACATGAAGATTGACAAAAACCTTGGAGAAAATGCCTATATTTAACTTTTAAATATTTTTAACCAGATATTCAGTTTTATTCACAAGAAAATATAATGAAGACAGCTGAGAACATTAAAAGTACAGACAATCAATAAATTCTTGATTTTCCATATTACTGGAATATTGGGATTATACAGAGAAGAAAATATATGAAATATGTAAAGCAAATTCACTCTTGTAAGTTTTCCATAAAATGTAAGGTATTGGCTTCTGCACTGACATTGCTTTCTTGACGTATAACCTCAACCCCTTTGAGAAGTCGTACACAGGACTCAGTGCTTTGGAGAACTCTTGAGTAGGAGCAGGTGGGAAAAAGTTCTTGGATCACACATATCTTCAAAACATATAGGATGAGCCAATGGATGACCATATTGGGGCCACTGTAAACTGGCCATTAGCTTGTCCACAAAGCTGACAAATGACAAATTGGAAGGACTACCTTGACTCTCCTTTATTTAGGGGAAGTTTTAATGGAAGAGGAACCTACCCCTGAGCGGTGAAAGTGAACATTTTGCCATTTTCCATCTACTTTACGCCAAACTCTGGTTTCTTTCGTTTGCTCAGTATAGACAGTCCCTGACCTGTAACCAACAGAAGTGTCAACTGTGAATGTTTATAAATTAAAATAGGTTTTGAGGTTCACAAGGGTTATATTAGTAGAAAAAATTTCAAACAAGTCCTCAATAATCTATTGAAAATTTATAATTATAGTTTCTATACTAAATTAACACTTGTTGTTTACCATGTTTAATAATTATTTTACAGAACTAATTAATGGCTTAAAATTTATTGATCACGTTTATTAGTCACTTGAGCTGCAGATTTAATTTAACATAGAATTTTAATTCCAAAATGATTTCTGAATGAAACCTTTATCAATGTAAAATAGATAAAACTGTACGAGCGCTGTTCAAAAAATATGCGGACTGACGTCATAAAACAAAATGTACTTTATTTAGAAGTTATAGGTCTGGGATCCCTTCAAAGTACTCTCCTTCCCAACGCACACACTTATCCCAACGGTGTTTCCACTTGTTGAAACAGTCCTGGTAAGCTTCTTTTGTAATGTCCTCCAGCTCCTTCATCGTATTTGCATTAATCTTGGGAATCGTCTCAAATCTTCTTCCTTTCAAGGGTCTTTTGAGTTTGGGGAACAAGAAAAAATCGCAAGGAGCAAGGTCAGGTGAGTAGGGTGGGTGGGGAAGAACAGTGATCGAGTGTTTGGCCAAAAACTCACGAATTCTGAGGCACAAATTTCGCAGCAACGCGGTGCATCTTCAATTTTTCGGTCAAAATCTCGTAACAAGATCCAACTGATATCCCACACTCTTTAGCAAGCTCCCTGAAAGTCAGACGTCGATTTGCCTGCACCAGGGTGTTGATTTTGTCGACGTGTGGGTCGTCAGTTGACAAGGAAGGACGTCCAGGACGCTCATCATCTTCAATGGACTGTCAACCATCCTTAAAACGTTCCTGCCACTTAAAACATGCTGAACGCTTCATAGCAACATCACCGTGTTAAGCATAGCAAAAGTTTCAGTCGCAGATTTTCCAAGTTTAACACAAAATTTCACAGCAAGTCGTTGCTCCTTCAGGTCATTCATTCTGAAATCCGCCGAACGAAAAAATCGCACTTCACTTTAAACCGCGTAGCTAATACACAAATGAAGATATCTGCAATCGGGAAATGGTGTCTAATCACCTGATCTGTGCGAACCTAACGACACCAAGCAGATTTTTCTGGAACCAACTGGAGTCGCGCAATTCAAACAGTCCGCGTATTTTTTGAACAGGCCTCGTATGTTTGATAAATATCAAGAAATACTTTGAAACATACAAAACTAATATTGCAAAATCTTAAGGCAGGTGTCTTTTAGTGGAAAAGGTATATCGTAAATATCTCAAAATATATTGGAACAATATGCTTATAAATTTTCTTCCTAAATTTACATATAAGCAGAAATATATTGCATTCAACTAAAATTGTATTTATGATGAAACATGCAAAGACATATTTTCATTTTTTTAATGGATCAAAATGTTAAGAAACAGTTTTCACTTAGGATGTCACCCCCAGACCTTTAACTCCCAACACCATATGGTACTAGTGTCTTATAAACTGAAGTTGTAGATACAGTATGAAATGAAAACTTCGTGATTTTTACAGTTGTTCAAGTGACACTGACTACAGCCACACATCAGTCTCTTTCATAGTCTGTAAAAAAGTTTTAAGACATCTAAATTATAGAATATTTGCTGGAGTATCCGTCTGTTGAATGGGTGAAATAAAAAGTTAGGAAATTGTGCAACTATTTTTGTGTTTTTTCTTCACATAATATGTACATTAATATTAAAAATGAAATAAAAATACATGAAGGTATCAGTACTGAAAAGAATGATATGCTGTTCTAACAATAGTTGTCACATGGTTCACTCTATCATTGTGTTTGGTTGTGCTGATTTTGTAGTTTTTTTAAATAAAATTAAAAGTTACTTAGAGCAACATTGAAAAAAAAATACAAGAGTGATGTTAGGATTACTACAAAAGTAAGGAATGAAATGTAAATAAATGAGTTGAACTGCTTTTAAACGAAGCAAATGGAATAAACCAGTATCGACTAATCAAAGGGCAAGCTCCAGGATATGGACATATCTCTGCTCCATGTTACAGTTACAATGTAATTATTTTCCATTCATAAATTTGAGTAGGGTACAATATAACTATGTCAAGTAAGTTTCAATCAAACTGTACCTGGATGATTTACATATTGCTGAAATTTACCAGAGCTACACCTAGTTTTCTTGCTCAGACTGATGTTCTTTTAGAATCTTAACCCATTTTCTTTTGTATTTTTGCTGCTTTTTCTATCTGGTGATATAAGAACTTGAATTTATCAACTAACAAGGATTTCAAGCACTCCACATAGTACTTATATACACTCTGGCAACTTATGTTGAGTTGTCCTACACAAGATCTAATAAGAGTGTAATCTTATATCCAAAGACCTGCTGGTCCATTAACATTACATATATGTATTTGATCTCGGTTCACAAATTTACAAAGCATTCACTTAATGGTTGGTACATGAAATTCAGCCAAACCATCAGACTGAAGATGATAATGTGAAGTATGAATCTTACCCACACCTCTTATCTTACATATCTTGACACACAGTTGGCTGTTACAGTTAGCTTCTTGATTGGTGTGGATACCATTTAGTGCTCTAAAGCAAGTTAGCTAACATGAAGTGATTACCATCAGGATGTAATAATTACTCTGACTGCTTATGTGAAAGGATCTGGCAATAACCAGAGCAATTCTTGGGGATGCAGAACTTACAACTCACTCATGGAATTTTCACTAATGTGGATGGTTCTGTCCAAGCTTTACAGGAAGTATATTGTTTGTAACATTGTTCTACACCCTTGCATTAAACAATGCAAATAATGGAATTATAATAATATTGTATATATATACATTTCTACAATCCACAGATCATATGCATAATGTAGTTATCATTTTATGGTTTTACTCAAATTAAAAGAAAGGTTCATGATGTGTTTTATCTCACTACTTCTTACCATTGTATATTTCTTTCAAGGCAGTGACTTTTTAATTAGTGTCAGCACTTTTCTAGTGGCTGGAACTTAAATATTCTGCAAAAAGTTAATTTTTCAATCCTGTTTTCTCAAGCTATATGTTACTGTATTGATGGTATCTTTACCTAAGACAAGTTAAAATTACGTTCAAATTGGTGTAAATCATTATTGTTTCTCTTACTGTAGTGAGAAGGCTTCTGGTTTATCCCAGGATACATGTGAGCCATGATGGCAATTCATGTAATTGCTGTGACTGCAACCATGTTTGTGAAAGCTGAGTTGGTAAACTTCGTCTGCTCACTGTAACTAATCTGTGGCTGATTGTGAATTCATTATTCAATAGGAGTGTCTATTGTGCTGAATAATTATTTCTACAGCTAACTGTACTGATTCCTCTATTGGTCTCAGCAAATACATGGTTGGCCACATTTATTTATTTTTGTAGCTCTCCACCTCTATGCCTTCAAGTTGAGCTAATGTTATCTAAATTGACTGATGAATCAGACATATAGAGCATAAAGTTCTAGAAATCTGTGTAGTGCAGGGAAACACTCAATATTCAGAGGACATCTCTGAGTTAATCAAAGTTCCTCTGATCTCATCCTCAGCTCAGCTAGCTCTCTTCTTCTCTGCTAAAGGTCTTTTTATGGTGCACAGACATCTGTTGGATAATATTTTACAACAAGCCCAAGAGGCAAAATAATTCAGAGGAATCAAAGAAACAAGCCAGTTATCTCTTTTACAATAATTAGATCTTGGCTGATGACACCAAAATGTGTTTGACTGATATTATCTATGATAATTCAAGGACAAATCTAACTCAAAGTCACTCAATAACCACAAAAAATAAGTCTCATGAATCTAATATACAAAAGAAGGGCAAATGTAGCATGTAGCTATTTGTTGCAGGTTAAATAAATGTGATGCAGTAAAAAATGGGCCCAGCATGGCCAAGTGGTTAAGACATTCTACTCACAATTTGAATCCCTGTCACACCAAACATAACTGTCCTTTCAGTCATTAGAGCATTATAATGCGATGGTCAATCCAAGTATTCATTGGTAAAAGAGTAGCTCAAGAGTTGGTGGTGGGTGGTGATGACGAGCTGCTTTCCCTCTTGTCTCACACTGCTAAATTAAGGATGGCTTGCACAAATAACGCACATGCAACAAGGGATTGTGACAAGACAGAAACAATGAATTAAAACCTATACTAAATATCTTATACATTCCAACTCTTACGTTATCAAAAACAAGACAATCTTTGAAAGTTTCCAAAAGATAAACAGATCAATACCTTGTTCAACCAGTAGATACATATGGAGTTCCTAATTCAAATTCCAAAGCCTCCAGCATCTATTGTAAGAGATCCCACGTGGTTTGACCACACTAACCTCAGAGTTAATCTATAAGTATTCTTACGTGCTTGGTTGACAATGATGGCATAATTATAACTTAACAAAATTGTGAAGATATATAACATGTATGAAGTCAATATAACAAAACACTAAATATACAAATGCATGCATTATCTCAAGGGTAAATATCAATTTCATATATTCAAGTAATGTGTATGAGAGAACTAACTGTCTATGGGGATGAACATGCATGTCATTGGGTCTTCGGATCGTTCTCCAATCCGAACCAAACCACATTTGTTTGGAATGGCATAAAACTCAAATATTGTTAGGATTTAGATTCAAAAAATGAAACTGAGTTAGCTGTGGCTACAGGGGTTTAAAGTAAAACACCAAGGATGTTTGTGCTTAGCAATTTTATTTCATAAAATAGCAGTTTCATAAAAGAGAAAATGGTATATAAAATAAAAATATAATATACAAGTCAGTTTTTAAAGAACAAGGATAAAAAACAAATGGAATCAAACAAGGAGTATGATCCATAAAAAGCTAAACACATATCAGGTTAGAGACTGTCACAGTTGCTAATGGAACTGTTCAATGCCAAAGGATTTTTCCTCGTTTTTGAAAAAAAAAATTAAAAATTAAATAGTATTAAAAAGGTTAATGACCCATAAAATGAAAAACAGAGTATCTTGATTGTATCTTCACTGTCTGTGAAACTGGTAAACAAAGATATACTGCAAGAAAAACTATACATAAAATGTTGGTGTCATTGGTTGTTGTATTAAAGTAGGATTTAGTCAATTGTAACTTGAGTGTCACAGTGCTCACACATTAGCATGTTTTTCTTCTGTAACAGGGAAATAATACGTGAGTAAACAATGGTTGAGGCAAAGCCTTGTGTGAATAACTTCCTTTGTTCACAATGCAAAATTGACAGATAATGACTGATAACAGGTTTACTCTGGAAGAGCCTCTTCATACATTTTTCACCCCATATTGTTTGTTATCTGACATGAAGCTTTATCCTAATGACATACATATACTGTTTAAGCAATGACAGAGTGCCACTAGTGGTGAATAATTTGTTGAAAAATCTCTGACTAGAAATTCAAATTAAGATGCCTTCTTTTCACAAAATCTAACTGAAGACATAGTTCATTAACGTGATTTAAAGTATAGGAACCTCTGTCTAAACATTCCATCAAGCAAAATATTATGGTACTTGGAACTCACAGTTTGAAATGTTTATGAAAGTTTTTTTCTACATGGTCATAATAATCAAAACATATTTTCAATTAAGAGTACATAAATATAAAACCAATACATAATAAAGTAAAAGATAAAAATGTTTCCAATGTGCAGATTCACCAGAGTTCATTATTTTCACATTTAGAATAATCACATTTTTATCTGCAGGGAGATAGTCTACTTATGAGAGACTATAATTGCATCTTTATGAAAAGCAAATCCGACCTGATCAAGACTCGAACCCAGGACTCTAAGATTACTGATTGGTGTTTCAATTAACTGAGTTACCAGGGCTTCAAGTCTGAAACTCATGCAGATCATTCACTATCCTGGCCATCACATGCTTTATTGTACATACCATATATGATGTTAACCACTTACTTATTCACACACTGTGTAAGGAGTACATAGGCAATACAAGCACTGTCCTCACCGAGTAGATGAACTGTAGGATTGAGAACTGTTGTATTTATATGCTTGCAATTTCTTCCTGAAACTTCAAAATAAAAAAAAACCATTAATATAGTGATTTCATATCCACTACGAAAGTTATTTAGTGTGGTAATTTCAAAAACCCCTGTGCTATTACAAATATGGACGAGATAAAATAAAATAAGGCAAGACTGACATCAAGGGCAGAAATCACTTCAATAAGCATTTAAAACTGATATATTCCACCTAAACCAAGGCAAAAGTAAATCATCTAAGCTATACAAAAATAAGTGGATTCCTGGGCAACTGTAAATTGTGTTATAACAAATTTTGTTTTTGCCTTTACTAAAAATCTGTGAAAAAAATTCAGGATACTAAAACAAATGAAAAAGATAAAACTGGTACAGTTACTTGAGTTCTTAATTGTTATTTAACAAATCATGTTTTATTTCAGATTTCTTTTGATCAAAATAATATCTTTAAATATTATTATAATTTCCAAATTAGATTTAAATGCAATAATGTATACAATGATGGAAAGTTGCAAGTTATTTTTCTATTACAAGTTACAATAACTAAATATATTCATATATATTTCTCAAAAACAAACTGTTCATCACAGTATGTGTTTCCAGGATTAAACCTAAGATTATTTAAACAAAACACCTGTACTAATATGTAAGCTGGAATACAGAGTTAAACCTTGTTTGGCTTCAGAATGAAAGACAGTGTACTGCTATTAACTATCTATTTTTAATACAATAAATAAAATTAATTTTGGCATGGTTTACAAAAAGTATTTTGCTTTGCTCATTTAAAAAAATTCTTGAATAAATCAATGAAATGAAAACTTCAGTTTTTGACTGTTAAAACTTTATTATACAAATGGTTTGGTCATATATTTGGATAAGAAAGGACATGGTATCAAATTACGCTTAACATATCAATTTTAATTATTGCAAAAACAAAGCTTCACTTGCAACATTTTGAATCTTGGAATTTGAAAGTCTATATCCAACAAACACTTAAGACCTGTTAATATTCATCACTTAAACTGAGCTGAGTTACGGTTTAAAACTTATATATTTATACATTAAAAGTATTCCAATGTTCATTAAAAGGAATTAAAAATGACACTTAAGTATTTCTGTAATAAAGAACAACACAAATTACTCATTTACCACTATTGAAGTAAAATTTATGAAAATCCACTCCTTCAACTAAATTACCCAAGGCTTCAGGTTCAAAGGCTGTTATTTGGGGATCACAGTATTTCCTGAAAAAATAAAATGAAACTGAATATTTTACCTCTACCAACAAAATCACACCAACCTATTATTACATCTTGACTGGTATTTATTATAAAATTGAAAAATACTGTAAATTACTATCCCATAAAAAATAAAATTGTTAAATTAACTTCTGTTTTGTAAATATATTTGGATAAAATAATATTAAAAGGCAATTACACGACTAAGCAAAAAATACTCCTACTAAAACATATTTCTTAACTTGATTTTTAAAATATATTTTTTAACATACAAATCCAAAACTAAAAAAAATAATAGCAATTTGGAGTATTCTGTTTGATTATACAGATCTTAGATAGTAGTAAAACTTGAAACATTTCAAATTTTTCTTGACATTTTTGATAGACTATATAACATTTCAACAAAGGTGGAATATATTCAGCTGATATATTGTTGACAGTAAATAATTTATCAAATTGAACCCAGTTGTTTTAATGTGAATGCAGATAATAACTGTCACCAAGAATTTCCAGTCAAAATATATTATTTCTTACGTGTAACTTTCAAAATCCCCGTTGTTTGTGGCCTCGATAAGCAGCTCTGTCATTCTTATGATTTCTGACTTGTGTGCTTCAAAGACAATGTTTGAAAACAATCAGTTATTTGTATAACCACCTGAAAATACCACAATTACATGATAATAGGAATAATTATGTTTATAATTATGATAAATTTACATAAACAACAACAGTAATATGGTGGTTAATAGTTTAAAATTTCACTTTTACCCAACAAGTTATCCATAACAATGTTGAAAGGAAATATAATACTTAAATATATTCGACTTAAAGAATGATATTGCTTATGGTTTAAACTTCATCTTGTAAATATAAGAATTACATTATTCTGTACATAACAGGGGTACAGGAAATGTATTCAGCCTTGAAACAGTTACATAGAATGAAGATGATACATATTTATCTGAGAGGACACATAACCAAATTTCATAAACCCGAGGTGTCATTACATTTGTATACAGTAAAAAACAACTGAAAAATCAAGGGCTCATAAATGAAAAACGTGTATAATACCACGATCCTTAAAGTATTTCAGGCGAGATGCAATCACAAGAATTTCAATCTGGTCTTCCATTACTTGCAAATAAAGATATACTACTTAAGATGTGATAACTAACAGAAACTATTTTTTGAAAGTGACATCACACATGCATCTTGTAATATGGAAGACTGGTAGTAACAATATAGAATTCTCTTTTCCAGCAATAAATAATAGATTATTGTTGCTGAGTTTTGTAGTTTCACGTCGTTATGACATTCTCATATACAAGTGAGATGCAAAATTACTTTTCAATGTCTGTTTGATTTGATAATTCCATTCCAATAAGGTTATGCCCCTGGTCTTATGTTATGTTAACATGTTTAATGTTTTAGTGACATAACTTTGATGCCTAAATTCTCTGATATGATAAAAAACTTTATAAATGCCTCCTATGAAACTGCTTTACAGATTTCTCTTTATTTTATCATAAAACACAAAATAAAGTTGTGGGTTTCACAAATAAAACCATGCTTGGTTGTCAGTTTAAAGGAAATCCTTCATTTGTATATCCAACAAGAAGTACTTGAATACAAAGACAAACAGTACAAAGATATTGCAACAAAAATGCAGAAAAGTCATATAGATAAATATACACTTTGAATATTTACAATACACACACTAAATAGAATAAGGTTGATTAAGAAAATAACATAATACTTACGATCAATCGAACCAACCTTATTAATCCTTATGGCTAAAGGAACAAAGAAAGACAAGTAAGTAAGGACACTAACAGCTATCTACAAAGAGGAAGTAGGAAAAATTTAAAAACAAAAGATACTTCATAATTTATTATATGATTGTATCAAACACTGTTCTTCTACTGTACTTCCTATAAAAAAACCACACTTCAAAATTATTTCATATTCTAAAGCAACTGGGTTAAGCATGACATAATAACTGCAATTAATCTGTAATATAAAAAAGTAACTAAAAATAATGTTTTATTTCATATTTGTCTAAGTAAGTTGCATTAGCTAATTTTCAAATTACATTGCTACTAATAATTGAGAGTTGCAGTATTTGTAACCAAAAATTATTAGATATATGGTATTTAGTCCTACATATATTAATGTAAAACATATAAACATTATATCTCTGAGTTAGTATTTTTCCCAGTGCAACAACGTTTAAGTAATGTTTGTAATTATATGATATGATTACAGATCAATGGTTGGTAACACTCCTTTTTCACTTAAGTAATCCTTCCTCAAATACAATAAGATTAACTTATTAATTTAATGGCATCTTAGAAATTGTGATATAACTAGACCCTAAGCAACCTTTTAAAGCTGAAGTAAACCATGGGGCAAAACAAAACACTTAAGGAAGGCTATCAGTTCACAATGAAAGAGGTACCCACCTCGAATAAAGGAAGAGAGTTGGCCAGGCTCAGATTCAGGCTTGGCTATGAGTTTACTGTCAGGAATTGGATCTTTGACTTTAAAAACATAAAAGAAGAAAGAGCACACCAAGCCAGGTGAACATAAAGCAAATGAAGCTAAAACAAATAATAATCTAAGGGGCTTTTACTGGTAAATGCAAGGTATAAAGAAAAAGTTGAATACAGATATTTGTACATCCATCTAATATAAATTAAATAAAAGAAAGAAGCAAATATTTCTACCAACCCTTTGCCCACAAGTTGAGTAGATTTGACAACTTAACTTTACATGTCATGAAATTTGTTATTTAAAAGATATATATTAATTCAGAGAAATGAGTTTATGTTTTTAAACAAACATAAGAAAATCTCATAGGTTCTCAGTTATCCTAAAATAAATGTCTGCCAATTCAACTTATATACAGTATACAATTGCTGGAAATATTATTCCTAAAACAAACACCAAAAATGTTTACACGTAGCAAGCACAAGTGAGTTTTCACGACTAGTAATGAAATGTTTCACAGAATCTTGACATGTTCTTGTACAAGTGTTCATGTAGAAAAAAATTAAAAACTTTTAAGCAGTATTTTCTTTTGCCTTTATTCAACAAACAATCTAATTTATGATACATATCTCACTCAAATCTATAATTAAGAGAAAAATCCAAATAGTTGTAGTTTACTGATATTTTTGCAACACTTAATGCAGCTAAACATTCAAGTATTTATTAAAAAACAGACAAGTCTGTTTTTCCACTTAAGTTAGTGGCTGTTTACATCTAAATGCTAAGTTGTATGTGGTCCAGTAAAAATCTAACTAAACATCCCTGGGGTGAAAAATACTGATTGGTTCCAGAGGTGGAACTCAGTGGGACATTAGTATAGTTTTAAAAATAGTCAAAACTATCATCTTAATATAATTTTTTTAATCATGAAACGGAAAAATAAGTTAGTTGAAAAAAGGTGTGAATATCAAAATTGTTTTTCTATACCTTTCTTTTTGCAAGTACAATATTTAACTGTCCTCACAGGTGTGAGTGCATGGCAATTTGGTTAAACATCTCTTTAGTCAGTGGTTGAAAAAAAATCAATTCTGCCTCATTTTGTTATTTTTTCTTTTCAAGGACAATGCTTAATTTTTACTTAATTGTATAGCACTTGTACCAAAACAATAAGGTTATAAATAAATGAATATTTTTAAAGGTGCCATTGGAACTTTAGTTACTTGAAAAAAATTAGTAACCATTTGTGTACTATTTTAAATATAACAAACTCACAAGTGATAGACTGAGCTAGTTTAACAGCAAACAATCTTCAAAAGTAACTGTTTTATGTCTACAAGTCTCTTAGAACTGAGAAACATTTCAGTTACCTCTGTACCAAAATATGTACTAAACTCATATTGAAATAACAGGAAGCACAAGAGCCTTAAATAACAGCATGAAAATAACTAGATGGCTAGAAAGACTAAAATTATTGAAAACTAATTTCTAGAGCCAAACAATTTTTCTATCCTGTTAGTTTCAATCTGCAAATCACACAAAAGTAAAGAGAGAGCTATAAAACTGTATAACATGTATATAAATGTACTGACATATTTAAGTATGTGTTATTTTTAAATTTAACCTACTTTGTAAGTTATGACCAAGGTCATAATTATGGTGTACTTGTTATTTAGCACAATGCTAACCAACAGAATATTTGTATCATGTTTATTGCAAATAATGTAAGCTTATTTTAAGCATTACAAGATTTCAGAGTTACCCAGTGAGCCACTGGAGGGGGAATAACTAATGAAAACAGCTTTTAATATGTAGGGTTTTAAAAATGTTTAGAATGTTTTACATAGATATATTTGCTTAGTACATATTACTATTTTTGTTTCTGAAGATAAGGTACTTGTGGTAAACCAGGATCCAATATACATTAACAAAAACATTTATGCTGAACTATAAACAAGGCAAAGATAAACAAGATCTTGGTCAATTAAAAAATAAAACAATGAATCATATGAAAGTAGTTTTATTATTATTATTATTGTTGTTTTAATCTGAATATATATAAGGTAATAAAGTTTGAATGGTTTATCAAACATAAGGCAACATAAAGTACTCTGATACTGAGGTAGCAGGCAAAAGGTTGATAGAATCAAATAAGGAGACAAAAATGTGAAGACATTTTGAAAGATTTCTAAGAGCAATAATGTAAGAAAACAAAAATAAAACTGAAATTGAACTAGAGAATGAAAATATAACAAAGAAGTGGAACAAATCATTTTCCTTGAATGTTTTTAAATCATATTGATAAAATAATACTTCCAGATAAATGTTTAAGAAATGATCAGCAATACAATGAATACAGTACACTTCATGAGACCACCTGCCTACCTGAATCAACATGGATGACAGTTTTGCTTCGATCTGGACCAGAAGAGTTACTGTCTATGATGACGGCCAGAAAGAAAATTTAAGGTGGTAATAAAAAGAGCATATGTAATATCAAAGTTAAGTAGTTACAAGTAAAAACAATAAAACAAGAAAAAATTATTTTGCAACGTATAGAACAAGTAAAATCGTTATAAGCTTTAAAACATTTGCACCGTAATGTCCTTTGTGGGCCACCCAATAAGTCCTGTAAGAGAACAAAGGTCACAAAGTGATACTGTTAACTGGAGATAGAAAGTAAGTTTATTATGTTCAATTTAGATATGCTTTCTTTAGCCAGTTGCCAATTTCTGCTAAGAGAACATCAAATAAACATTATTTTTTAAGAATAATGCATTAAACCTAAGGAAATTAATCACAAACGAGAGAAAGCAGTGAAGTTATCTGGAAAGGTACATATACACACACCCACACTATATTTTCCATTTATTCATTAAATTAATGATTTTATTAATTTATTAAGATTTTTCTAGGCCCAGTATTTTATTCTTGAAAGATCTCAGTGAAGTTATTTATTACAAAACACACTCCTTTTGTTGGCTGAATTTGCAGTTACTTGCAGGTTTTCCTATTTAACACTTGTGGGAAATTTGTTTTAACTAAAAATACCACATAGGTGTACTCATTTATATTTTATATTAATCCACAGAAATCATGAAAAGCAAAATTTTATAAAATATGCAGCTAAGTTTCAGATATTACACTCCTTCATACATGTGGTGAAGTTTTAATACAGTTCTATGTTTGTATATACAGTAGAGAAACACACAAGTAAATGGTTCAAATGGTTTACACTATTTCTAGCAACATATCTTATCGTAAATAGGTTATTTGGAGCATAGGTTAACAAAGATGAGATTAAGCAACAATCCTTTATCATTACCTAAGACATCTTTTTGTTTCATAAATAGCTAGCAAAGGTTCTCACTTTACACAATACAATTACTTCTTGAAATAAAAATGTGTCTGAAAAGGAGTGGTATGGGTGTTAACACTTTTACTAATAAAGCAGAGAAAAATGTTTCGACCTTCCTAGGTCATCTTCAATTTTTTAATATAATTATTTCATAAGTTTTACAGGGATTCCATGTGTATGTATAGAACTACTGAATACTAGCATAAATTTTTTTACTACTGAAATCATCTTCATTTTTACGTAAATATTTTCAACATATTATCTAAGTTATACTTTGTATGTAAAATAAAATAGAAAATTCCTGGCTGAAGGTGGTTATTAGTGGATACAGAAACATGTGAAATATTATAATATTTGTGGCAAAATAGCTGGGACACAAAGAAATGTTAACAATAAGCTAAAAAAAAAGACATACACAAAGAATTTAGTAAAGAATGGGATAATAAAATACAATATAATAAAACTTAAATATTAGAATAAAAATATATTAATAATGAGTATAGTTTTAACTATAAACAATTTTTTGTAGAAATGTTGATTCAATTTACTTATAAGAACATTATGAGCTTTGTTACAGATTATGTTAAAAATATGAGTAAAGAGAAACATTAAGTTTAACAGAGTACATAAAGATATGTTAAGCATTATAATAATGGATGTACAACGTATGAACCAAGTTATATAAAGTAAGACCCGAGACGTCAGATATGACTAGTCAAAAAAGTTATGAATACAGTTTAAAGAGAGTGAATATTACAAATATAGCTGGAAAATCTCAAAATACATGAAGATTTACCAGTTTTTATTTGCCATGTTTATTTGAACAATACAAAAATTAACATAACTAAACAGACTGTACTAATGATTAATATACGTATGGATAGATAAATATTCATGCATGATAGATGTATGACAGAGTTAATTGAAGACATGATGTCTGCTAGCCAGCATGGAGAGCTACGATACTCTGTGAAGGCTTCATTGGTACTGAATATTGTAGATACCACATCGAAGACATTATTACACACTTTTGCTTGGAAGTTCTTGTTTATAGTTATGGATGGTCTAAAAACAATACACACTACAGGCTAAGGTATTTACATATAAATTACATTGTTATATGGTTTCAGATATTACCATGAATAACATAGATCAGTATGGTAAGGAACACAGACACCAAGTTTAATTTTCCCAGGAGGAGGCATAATGAAAGTATTTAAAAACAAGCAACAATGTAATAAATGTTGTGACACTTATGGACAAACAAAAAAAGTTAATTATACTAAGAATGATGTGTGTGTGTGTTGGGGCAACTTATTGAAGTAATTTCAAACACAAATATGTACAGCGTAGTTGAGAGCAGAATACACATACGAAGTATGAAAATATAAAAACTTTTAGTGAACTAGTGAAGAATTCATTAAATAAGAAATAAAATGGTTTCTCTCAGAAACATTAAGAACATCTTCTAGCTTCTGTTGGTAAGAGTGGTTTTAGCATTTTTTTGTTTCAGAAAAAACTTTATATACTAAAATAAATACTTGCAAACATTGAATGTTTTAAACAAGGTTTTAGATTAAATGCAGAAAACACAAAGAATAAAAAAACAAACAAACAACAAACCAATAACACTATGCAAAGTTTTTGTTTTTTTGGTCCTGGGCAAAAGTGTTATTTCCTAATTGCTTAAGCCTAAAGTAAATGAAAAAAAAAACTATTTTTCTCTTCAAACTTTGCTTTTGTGTTCTGGGTAATGAAAGTTTTAAATTTACCCATTTTCCAGAACATTCTGGATATATTCAGTGCTGAGTAGCTAATAGAAAATTTTCTCAAACTTTCAAAAATTTTCAAGAGCCTTTTAGAATTTTCCATAGTAATATATATACACATACAGAGGCTCACCACTCACCACTTCAGCTTAGTTCTAGCTGCCAAAGTGAACACATAGATTTATCTGATTTTATCAGAAATGGCATGAAGAAACTGCAAGCATTCTGCTATGTTGTGGCAAATTTATCAAGACAAGAGGAAAAAAGTACTCTGACAGCATTTGCTTTGAAGTATAATGAGTATGGCTGGGAGGTCATTGGAGACTTAAAAATGGTAGCATTACTGATGGGTCTTCAAGGAGGCTTTAACAAGTTTCCCTGTTGTCATTGCCTTTAGGACAGCAGGGACACCACAGTGCACTACAACAGGAAGCACTGGCCGCAACAGACAGAGTTCTCTGTGGGGAGGCACAATATCAAGTGTGAGCCACTAGTGAACCTCTAGAAAGTGTTGTTCCCTCCATTGCAAATAAAACTGGGTCTTACAAAATAATTTGTCACAGCTCTTGATAAGGAGTCTGCAGCCTTCAAGTACCTTTGAGACTTCTTCTCTGAGCTGTCTGAGGCTAAGGTCAAAGCTGGTGTCTTCGTTGGACCATAAATAAAGACAATCCTAGGGTGCACAGAATTCTACAAGAAGCTTAGTAAGAAGGAAGAAAAGCTTGGGGTATCTTTGTCACAGTGGTTTGGGGCTTCTTGAGCAATCACAAGGCCTAAAATTATGTGGAGCTGGTTGAGGTTCTGGTGAAGAACTATGGTAAAAATGGGTTGCAGGATGTCCCTGAAAGTTCTTATCCTTGACACTCATCTTGATAAATTTAAGGATAACATGGGAACATGATCAGAGGAGCAAGGCACGTGCTTCCACTATGATATACTGGACTTTGAATACTGCTACCAAAGAATGTATAACAAAAACATGATGGGTTATTTGGGGGCTGATACATGAAAGTGATTTACATTACAGTTGTAAATCTCAAAAAAACTACTCACCTCTATACATTTTTGTACACCTCAGGTATAAATACATGAAATTCTTAATTCATATGTTGTTTTATTCAGATTTCATACACATTTGCCCGTTTTTACACTGAAAATAGGGTAATTTATAAATTTCATTATCCGAGTCACAAAAGCAAAGTTTGAAGGGAATAATGGCCATTTTCTGTACTTTCACAACATAAGCAATTAGGAAATAACACATACTATCCAGGAACAAAAGTTATGTTATATAGTGTAATAAATTATCAAATAAACAAACATGCTGACCATGTTTGTTTTTTTGGGGGCAAGTGCAAAAAATATGAACATAATATATGGATGCTGCATGTGATATCGATCATACAAATTGGTTTATTTGGACATAAAGACAGGTGAACAATGTAGTTACGCATCTATTATAATTATGAAAATGGAAACTTTCACATCGATGTAAGAAAAAGTTCACTAAAGTACAATCAACCTAAAACTCATAAAGGGCAAATTCTTATGAACAGAAGTGTTAAAGATGAATTAGATTGCAGAAAAATACCATTCTGGGACAGTAAAATTTAAGATCCCATTGATACTGCTATGACAATAATATAAATTTGTAAACAGACTCTGTTCTCACTCTACTGAGAGTAAGACATTTCAAAACAGTGAGAGTGTGATGTACTGCATCTTGCCCTATGTCCACGAAGGCTGTGAATATGTAAATTCACAGGTTTCTTTATTATTTTAGTTACATGAACTCATCATACAATTAGTTACATAATTTGCAGCACAGAGTTAATTCACTAAGGCAAGAAGAGAATAAAGTTTAAAGAGAAAAGAAAAAACATTAATAGTTGGAGGAAGGTTTGAATGTGGCAAAAATTGACACATGTTAAATGTACAACATATCAGCATAGAAAGGTCACATTAACAATTCAGGATGAATATAAATTGCATATAAAATGCTACCTCTAACATCTTCTTCCTCCAAGGTTGTACTACTGTCAGTTGATTCTTTAACATGAGATCCTTCACCTTTTTTATTTATAATGCTTCGACCTAATGGACACAAAGAATCAAATAAACATACAATCAAACACAAGACTATACTTAATCATTAGGGTAAGTAATAATGATGCAAAACTGTGAGAGAAAGATATACTCTACAGTTTTCATATAACAAAAATATGCAATGTGCACATCAACACTTATACACCATGGAATAAGATTTAACATATCATTCATGAAAGTTGAAATAAGCAATCTATGAATTAAATTGAAGATGGAAGCAGACAGAGTGCAAGAAATAAATTCAAGTATTAAATTAGTATTTTATAACTTAGAATAATCCATTACATAAATCAGTTAATTCTCAACTATTTCATGGAATTATTGTTTAATAGTCATAATCGTTTGTTGTCTCAATGATTATCAATCTTTATGAAATGCATTAATCATTATGGATAGTGCAGCAATATGACAAACTTCAGTGGTTGCACACTCATTTATTATGTCATTAAGATGACATTTCCTCTCTTTTGATAACAGCTTTCTCTGTGTATGATAGTTTTTCTAAAGGCACAGTAAAAGAACCACTCTGTGCCTCTTTACGTAAAATGTCATCATCACTTGCTAAGAAGTTCAGATTTCATCATAATTGGGCATGACTATGCACTAAATGCTGCTGTTAAAATCATTAATGGACTCAGTAAGTATGACTATATAGGATCGTTTACTAAGTCATAAGTCTGAGGACCTACCAAAGTCACTGCTGACTGATCTGTTATTAATGGCATGACATGTCCCTTTTATGGGAAGTATTTATTATTTCTTTGTAAATAATCTGACAGACATGTACTTGTTTTATACTATTTTATGTTTTATATTACTACTAAATCCTAAACTGTCACCTTTACAATTTATTTACTGTGGTTTAAATTTAAATAGGGCTGTTGCTGTTATGAATGTGTTACTTGACATCTATATAAAGGCAAGAATACTAAAGATCTTAAAAATGTTGGCAACATTTATCTTGTAGGAGAAACTTCTGGATACTTGACATCACAGTTTTGTAACTGTTACTTCACAAACAACAAAGAAGCAAAAATAACTCGAACAAAATTTTTAGTCATGATGTTTCTTATATTAAATATATTCCATCTTTGTTACCAAAATGTTGCAATAAGAGTCAAATGGATACAGAAAGACAAAACTATTACTTGTAACAACAGACAGAAATGTTGGTTGAAGCATAACAAGAAACATGTTCATAAACTTTCATCTACATATATGTATAACTGATAATACAAAATATGTGCATATTTAACTGTATATGATTTTACAATTGCATATGCCCATGCAATACAATGTCACACCATAATAACTGTCTTTAAACTTTAGCTTTATCTTTTACATACTGTAACAGATTCACTGTTGTACATTTATTTTAGTGCTTCATTTGTTTCTGTGTAGTTTTCTTTTCTGCATGTGACATATATTCTTCACTGTGTATTGCACAGGTTTCATCTGATCTTGAAACTTGTAAAGAATTCTTTAAAGTGAGAAGCAACAGTATTTGTTTGACAAAAGCACACAAGAATATTGTTGAAATTTCTATAAACACTTGTGATTCCTATAAAAAGTAGCTATCCATGAGACAGGAAAAGAATATTATTGGACAGCTACAGTCAGTATGTTATAAGCCGAGGAAGCTGTAATTGTAATTAATGTCTATTAATCAGAAAACTACAGAATTAGACCAGGAATGTTATAAATTTTAAACATTAAAAACTGCTCGACTTCAGTGCATTACTTTGGATGTTAGAATTTCTATGAAGACATCAAATATCTTCACTGGAAGAAGTCAGCTTGTACCCAGTGCGAGGCCAATCAAGAAACAACAGCTAGATAGCATAAACAAGATGCAATAATATCAACTCATAATTGTTTTGCCCAGCATGAACTTGGACCATTGATAAAATGTTTAGTTCTAAATCAGATATAAAACTCAGTATTGTCTGTAAGTTTGTAAAACTGTTGTATATTAACCATAATTTGTATTAACTATTAGTAATAACCATTATTATAAAATCTACTGTTTTGATATTTGTATGTTAAAATATATTCATGTTAAAAAAAGGAAATTGTGTGCATCAATCTAGTTGGCAAACAACATTAATTTAATACACATTAACATTTAATTTACTACTAAGCTCAAATTAAAATTCAGGTTATTTGAAGTAGTAATATGTAACATACATAATGTAATAAGCAGGACTCATCTAAAATGAATAATAGTGTGTAATAATACAATCTGTGAATTCACTAGTAATTTAAGCTGAAATCTATCACTATTTGTGATATGAATGTAATGGATAATAACCAGTGAAATTCATTTGTTATTTTTATTAAATAAAATTCGTGTATTAGAAACATTTCCTAAACCATTGTGAAAGTTCAGTAATTAACTTTATGTTTGCTTGTAATTCTAACTGATAACACTTATGTATTAGAAACATTTTAAGGGCATGGTGAACATGTTCAGGAAATTTTGAAAAACAAATTCCTTTTGTTCATCATGGTTTTGGATTATGTGCAAAGCTACACGAGGGCTATCTGTGCTAGTTTTCCTTAATTTAGCAGTGAAAGACTAGAGTGAAGGCAGCTAGTCATCACCACCTACTGCCAACTCTTGGGCTACTCTTTTACCAATGAATAGTGGGATTGACCATAACTTTATAGAGCCCACATGGCTGAAATGGCAAGTATGTTTGGTGTGACGGGGATTTGAACCGTGACCTTCAGATTATGAGTTGAGTACCTCAACCACCTGGTCACGCCAGGGCCTTTTCATTATAGAAAAAAAATTCACATTTCAAAATGCAACTGTTTAGCTGAATCTGGACTTTTATAATCATCAAGAAAAACTTTCTCTTCGTTAAACTCAACCCTGCTATGATATATTGATGGACTTCAAAACATTAAGATTTGGCATTTGAACAAGTATAAAGTATCCATTCGTTATTTAAAATGTGTTGTTATATTTATTTTACAATAAAATACACTTGTATTTAATTCATATTAAAAACACAAAAACAACAAACAAAAGATAACAGTTGTACTATAGCATAAGTATTTATTATACAAGAGTAAAGTAAGAAAAGTAACACACAAATAGGTTTGAAGATGAGATGATATCTTAGAAACTTATAAACATTTATATGATACAAATACTCACAAGAAAAGTTACGAGTTACCAGCATTGTTGTCAAAATGGCTCCCTGAAAAGTACAAAAAATTAACTTAATATTCTAAATTGGATCTTAAAGTGAAATACAGATTTTAATTCTATCAGAATTGGATATATAGTTTTGTGTGTGTGTGTATGTACCATACATTGTGATAATTAAGATCATAATAAAAAAAATAAAAGATAAACTGTTTCTTGTGACTAAATTTCTAAAATGTAGGCATCAGACATATTTATTTTACTGCAGAAATCCAAATGATAGAAAACATTCTTTTCTTACTTTTTTTCTTTTTACAATTATTTTGCCTTTAAAAATTAGATTATTTCTGGTTCAATGCTTACTTGTACATTAATTAATTAATATCAATAAATAAGTTATGTGAGTTTTAGAAATTTCAAAATTAATGATATGTCTACAAGAAAGTGATAGATGTTTGTGGTTAATCTCATGTATGTGATTTCAAAGATATCTGCTACTTATGTGGCAATAATATTAGACTATTAAAAGAATCCTGTGATACAAGACTAGCAGTACAAGTTTCTATATGAATTTCACAGTAAATATCTTAGTAATCACATCAAGCAATGTAAAAATACAAAATTGTATTTATATTAATTTACCATGGTTATTATAATTATAGCCTATTTGTAGTATTTCTATACCATTATTATCATTCCATGGTATTTGTACGAGAATATTATAAGAAACCTCAGTATATCTAAAGTAATTTCTATGGTTATAAGAAAAACATATTACATTAGTAAATTCCCATGATATTATTCAATTTTTAATACAAATTATTATCATATATTTTTGTTGCAGAGAGACACTGTTATTCTATCATTTCTTCTTCTTTTAAATTGTCTGCCATTCATTTATTTCTTGGCAGACCTTAACCTCAGTAAAGTTATACCTTTATCCAATATGCCCAGACAACTTATTCATTTTTCGATTAAGGTCTTTTAAGGATTTTATGGGGTCAAAGGTAAACAACCCACAAATGTATATCTTGGGTTTCACAATGAAAATTGATACAAATATAAATTTTCACGTGCCCAACACATTGATATACAAGAAAAGTTGGATCTTACCATTTTAAATCTTTACAGGAGGGTTACAGCTCATAAAAAGGAAATTTGTTTTAGTTTTTTGACAATTATTCATCCATATTTTGGCCAATTTACATGGGAGTTGGCATAAAGATAATCTGTTACATGTCTCAAATACAGATAGAAAAATTTTGAATTTCTGTGTTTTTCTCAATTTTTGAGCAAGCATAATTTGGAGTTTTTGTGAATTATTCATGTGAACGTTAACCAACTTACCTGAGATTTTGTACAAAGATACCTATTTGCAAGCACCAAGCAGCAATTTAGACAGTTTTAAATTTTTCTGTGTTTTTTTACAATTCTTCTGGTGTCAATATTAGTCATGTTGGAATTGTGTGGTGGAGCTATGTTGCATTCACCAGTGAATGTTGGCCTTTTTAGTTTAAAATAGGACTTACTTTATATCTTTGAATGATGCTATGTGACATAAATCATAACAAGTTGCTTTTTTTTTAATCAAGTTCTTGCTAGATATTATGACTAGCTAAAAACATATATCAAAAGCATATTAGCAAAATATTTTTTCTTGAGGTGCAAGTTAATGTGTATCACAAAAACTAAAAATTATTATTTCCTAGAATCTAACAATTAACAATTTTTTTTCCCACACTAGAAATATTAAAGCTTACATTTAAAAATAAATATTCAGTTTGAAATAGTGTTCAAATAATAAAAGAAAACTTCTGCTATACACTTAAGCTAGTAATAGCTTTTTTAAAAAAATCAATAATCTAACACTACCTTGAGTTTACGTCGAGCATTGAACTTTTTCAAACAGTCCACAGTTTCTTGTCGATGAAGTGTTGAAGCTACCCTCTCTCTCTGCTAAACCGCAGCAGAGTGAAAAATGTGAGAAAATGTCTTATTTAAAAGTTTCCATACAGTTGCCATATAATTAAATTATGCAAATATAAAATCTTTTATTAATCAACTACAAACATAGTAAACTTTAGATTTTATAACTGTAATTACTAATAACATATAACATTAAATTTTGCTGTGTTTCTATTCTCTGTATCTTTGGTGCCTAAACTAATGACCAACAGTTTAGTCAGCCAACTTAAAAAGTTCAGTTAATAGTATAGATACAAAATATGTCAAAACAATTCATGTTGTATAAATTTTTGAAAGTATGGTTCAACCATATATCACAAAACTTTTTTAACCATTTTACTGTGCAAATAATCTTCCAGCTGTTTCCCAAAAAGTGTCAGTTAGTCATAAAAAGTATGAATTTGACCCTTTGTATTACTTTTTCCTTAAAACCTGTATTGGATAATGAAAAATACTAGTTTAAATCACAAATTGAAGACAATTAGACAAAGTGTTCTCTAGTAATTGGCATAAATAAAGGTAAAACTAAGTCAATAAGAGTTCTAAACTATTACAAACTATGAAAATTATTTAAGATAACAATGTTCAAAACATAAATAAGATGTCTTTACATAGATTCTACATATCTTCCTGCAAAGGTGGCAATTTTGTAATGAGGCAAATAAACATCCAGGCTTCACAGTATAGGACAGATGGCAGCATGCAGGCAGGTTTGGTGGTTTTTGGAAGTATTCTCATATATTGCAGTAGAGAGAAACGTTTTTTCGTAGTTATTGGGTGGATTTAAATTTTATTGTCAGTGGGCATAAATGTTTGTTCGGATATACCTAAAGTGTGCAGCAAATGGGTTAAGAATGAAATAATTTACATCTCTAGGTGAAATAAAGTGGCATGTCTAAACACTGCTCAACCTTTATTGCTGTATCAAGAATATTGAAATATACAAAACAGAACTGAATAAGACTTAAGTTTATAATTTATTCTTTTTGTTATTAAAATATATATGATTTGAATATGTTTCATAATATTCATTGAAAATATTTTATATATTTAAAAAACTATACATGTTTACCTAAGGTAAAAAAATCTTTTTGTGTCAAAACTGAGCCAAAATACAGTACATGCTTGTTTAATTTCAGTGACACATTTATTTCAAAATTCAATTTTTTTTATTCGGACTCAGTATAAGGTGGTAAAAAAGTAAAACAAAACTGTTCAAATCGGAAAATTGTTATTCTTGTTACACAAATTTATTATAAAATAAAGTCAATATTTGTGTACGATAAATATATTAACATACAATAAAAATATCTTAATTAATTACTCTGTATAAAGGTAAAATAAAATACTGTGAGACTGGAAACAGCCTCACATATCCTACACATTTTAATGTCTTACTACATCATAATCAGCAGTGCAATAGTTAAGAACTATTTATACACATTGAAAAAATAAGTCAAATTTACCTCTGTTAGATGTATACAACTGTTCATTTCAAGTATGATATGAAAATATTATTTAGCTCATAAAGAACATTAATGCAACTTATTTGTAGAAGAGATAGTTATGGCAAGTGTGCTTAAATAAATGTTGATGAATCATTTGTTGCATAGTTCAAGCATTGTAAATTGACATCATGTTACTCAAACCTTTTGAATTTTTCTTGTTGTTTTAAGTGAGTATTGTTGCATCATAAGATGTTGTATTTTGTAGAAAATTCTAGGTCTCAGTCAGGTAACACACACATATAGACAACCAATTTAGTGCAAGTAAGAAAGTAGGTGAAAGTAACACAAAGTTTGTGAAGAATCTAGATCTAAACTATGTTTGTAAGTTTAACCATAAACAGTGTATATATCAACAATTTTTAAACTTTTAAAGTGTAGTAATCATAGATTGTATTGTAATAAGAAGAATAATTTGTCTTGCAAATTGGGTTCTAAAGTAACTGAATCTGCCTGTGTGGACTGTTGATGTAAAATAGAGTTACCTTAAAATATTGATACAACTGTGGTAACAGCTGGGATAGCATAAATGAATTTGACACTCGGTGCATTGTCTTGTAACATGGGCTCTAAAGTAACTGTACCAGCCTGTGTGGAGTTTTGACCAAATACAATATAAAATTAAAACTCTAGATTCAACTGTGGTAACCAACAGTTCTAGAGGTAAATATAAAGTGAATGTAAAAACCTTTTATTATAACAACAGAGTTGAGGAGGATAATTTGTATTTTCAAGGAGTGTTCTGAAGTAACTGACTCCAGTTCTGTAGAATTCAATAATTAATTAAAGCTCTGAATATAAGTGTGATAACAAATACTATTTACAAATTTTGTAAATATGTTTGGCTTGGTTTGAATATATTATTTTAAAACAAGTGGATTATGTATTGTCCATTTATTGTTGAAATTTATTGCTAACAAATCACAGACACTTACTGTAAAGAACATGACCCCATAGAAACTTGACAACATAAAATTTGAGTTAAAGAATTTCATGCCATCTGTTAACGACATTTCCCTCTGGTCTTTCATCCTTATTTAATTAATATATTAAAAGTATTTGTATTACATTTGCTTACTTCAATAGATTCAAAAGTTACTATTACTACCAATGTTTACAAGGATTCCCACAAGGATTCTAAAAAAATAATAATAATAGATTTTTAAAATTATGTCATAACCAGGAATATATTTACAATGAGTTATTAATCACGTATGTAGCAGCAGAAAGAGGTTTTAATACTGATATTGTAAATTTTGAATGTGTGTGTGTGTGTGTGTGTGTTACTTTATGCAAATTATTTAACTGCTTATGATGATGCAAGTGAGACGTCAAAACATAGTGTACATAATTGCTCCCAGTATTCTATTTATCCTTTTACTGAAAGTTATCAAGCAAAACAATATTTTATTGTATCTTGATCATGCTTTAAGATATTTGTGTTCTACTAAATATTGGTTTTATTTATTTGATTTATCTATTTGAAAACTTATCCAAGTGTCATCCTAATTTTTATAACTGTTCTGATTACTTAAACACATAAAAATAATCAAAGCTAATAAAATTAACCTGTAAGGTCCTTGCATTTCTGAACTAATCTGATTCTGCACAACTGGTTAAGTTTGGTTTCCTTATAAGTTATTTTGTGTAAAACGTAAAATCGTGTTAGTACACTTAGCCACATGATAAAGGCATTAATGTTAAATACAAGCCATCATACAGCTACTTACACAAATCCAAGGATGTTTCAAAGCTTCAGAAGCTGTGACCCGTTTAGCAGGATTAACAGTTAACATACAGTTGATGAGATTCTTGGCTTCTGGTGTAACTGTGTCCCACTCAGGAGATGGATACTGAATTACAGTAAAAAAATATCACTTTTATGTTATTTTTGTAAATACTTAACAATTCGTTTTAACTTTTTTGTTTTGTTTTTGGCATACTGAATAACTCTTAAAACACTTGTTTGCACATTTCCTACAAAATTAAAAACAAACATTATTAATCAGAAATTATAAATGTGACTCTCTTTCTGTAAATTTTTTGTATAAATAAATTAGAAAAAATGTTATAGTATTTGACATAATCAATCAATTGGCACTTTATGTGACACATGGACTGCATGATCAGGTCCAGGGTTAGAGTTCTATACAGTAAACAGCAAAAGCATTGGATAAAGTTACCAACAAGGAGATAAACTGACAAAACTCAAACCCTTCAAAGCTATTGTCCAAGACTGATAATGTTATATACAGAGGAATAAAAAGTGTTTCTTCCAAAATAGTAGGTGGAATGCAATTATTTCTGTCCATCCTTGAGTCTAATTCTGGTCAGGTCAGACTTCAGGGTTCACTCACTGCCATCACTCGCAGTACTTATGACGTGCATGGTTACTTTTATCTTAATAGCAGAACTGACTACCATTTTCATAAAATGTTCACAACTGAAAAGAGCATAGATCATTTTCAGTGTCTCAAATCTTAAACCCTCTGATTGCAACATGGCCCAAAAAATAATGGAAGTACAAGGATATTCTGAATTCAGTAATTCAGTACTTTATCATAGCATTGCAATTTAACTTGCATGTTTAATGTATTACAGACTGAAAGTTTCACTGTTTTATGAATATTTAATTAATAACAAAACAAACAAAAGAAATGCTTAGGGACAACAAGCAATCTATTGGTTCATCTAAGTTGTCCCAATCTCTAGACTAAATTAAAACTATCAAAAGAAGCCTCTAAGCTAGCCTTTATCAAGTAGATTAATTTTCATTTCTTAAGCTTATTTTCTGGTATAATTTTTAATTAATGAAAGAAACAATAGAGTTTCTGAGGATAAATAATTATTACTCTCAAAACCCCATGTGCAGATAATATAAAGTACAGATTTGTAAATATAATAACTGAAAATTAATGTGAAACGTTCAGACAATAAGAGTACTTTACAGTAGTTTCAAATTACATTTTCTTTAGCAATTATAGGATTTTGATTAATCCTGGATTATACTTACATCATATGCACCAGCTTTTATCTGTGCATATAACCTATGTTGATCTTCATCCCAAAAGGGAGGGTAACCCACTAATAATATATAGAGTATTACTCCTAGAAAGCATAAAAGAAAGCAATATGTTTCAAATTATTGGTAACCTCATAGAAGATTAATAGTCGAATGAAGAATAATGTAAATAAATTACACAAATGAAGAGTTTCTTGATGGGTTAGTGGTAAGTATAAGGACTTAAAATGCTAAAATCTGGGGTTTGATTCCACATAGTGGACACAGTGTAAACAGCCCATTGTGTAGCTTTGTGCTAAAACCACAAACAAAACAAAAATAATCATGAAGAACCATAATAATTAGCCATTGAATACCTTTTTTGTGAGTTATACAAAATATTTTGCAAATGTCTTATGTTAAACACAATCCAAGATATATCAGCTTCACCACAGTATTCATTTACATCCAAATTCATCATCACTACATCATAAATATTCATGCTTAGATAGTATGATAAACTGCTCCAACATACATCCACAGACATATGAAAATATCATAAGTAAAAAAGAAGTGAGAGAGAAAAATCAAACATTATGCTATATCTCTAGACATTTAACATAAAAATTGGTATCTTTACAATAAGTCCAGACACAAATTTGTTCTAACACAAAGTTATTACAGTACGCATGTGTTATTACCCATTACCTAATTGTTACGAACGTAACAGAACAAATATTGAACATCATCTGTTCAATACCACTATAATAATTTCCATGGTTGTCCAATATCATACCAGTCGTATTATAAGATTTTTCCTAAGCCTAAATTCATAAAATTATTCAAATATTTTGTGGGTGTTCCCCATCAGTCACAAAGCTTTACGATACCTGCAGAAATGAACACATGCATGTAAGAGCAAAATGTTAAAACACATCTATAGGTGTGAAATACAGTTTTAACAAATACTTAGAAATACAAAGAATAAATACTGAATGTTACCACAGGTCTATCCCCCACACAAACAAATCACAACACATTAAGAAACATAATATAATGGTCCAATTAATACTTACATAAAATAGTAAATTGTACACATGCATGTGCATTGTGTCAAAAAACACTTTGAAATTCAATATCACATTAACTGACAACCTATAGGTTGAACACATTGTTGTAACAGAAATAGATCCTAATTCCATACTTCCATAACCAGTACGAAATATATTAAATAAAAAAATTGATAAAATAGTTTTTTGATATACAAATAGTTTATTACAAATACAAATTAATATAACAAAATTAATATGTCATTAGATAGTTCTTACATGAAATATGACCCTCAGAAAAATATCCAAGAGATTACAGTTGAAATGAAGAAGATGCAGTGAGTGTTGAGTAAAGAAAAACAAAATATTTCACCTTTCAACATAATCCCCACGAAATATTTTGTTCAAATTAAATTACATAAGAAAGGTTTACTCTTCAGGCTTATTCAATAATTAAGTACGTAACTGATATTGTGACATTTATTTTACAATATCTGAACAAACATACTGTAAAAACTCTAAATTTAAATATAAAGAATCAGTAATTAAGATAACATATAATAATGTAGAAGGTAAATTTATGACATCCCATTCAACATAAACACTTTATCCACAAAGTTTCCAGTAAATGAGCCTTGTAATATTTACAAAACAAACAAATCTGTAAGTGTTAACACCTGGGGATGAAACAGGTAAAGTTATACAAATGTTAAATTATTTAATAGTAATTGCAACTTTAAATTTAATGACAATTAACATATAATAATGTAGAAGGTAAATTTATGACATCCCATTCAACATAAACACTTTATCCACAAAGTTTCCAGTAAATGAGCCTTGTAATATTTACAAAACAAACAAATCTGTAAGTGTTAACACCTGGGGATGAAACAGGTAAAGTTATACAAATGTTAAATTATTTAATAGTAATTGCAACTTTAAATTTAATGACAATTTTTTCAACCAAATCAAAGTACGAGTAATTCTCTTCCTCTCCTTCTTTGTGACATTTCTGATGGAAGATTTTGATAACAAATTGTTTGCAATGTTAGACAATAAACCACATATTTACGTGTGTTACACTGACGGCAGTTTAACTGATGGATAAAATGTTGCTTAAGAAGTTTAATGACATGTCAGAACTGATTAATCCTGATGTATAGTTTAGTTTTCAAAGTAAAAATAAATAATACAACAGCTTTTTTTCATGTGTTGTTTGTAGTAAGAAATATGTTGCAAACCACATATTTCCAACCATAAAGTCATATCAAGTTATTTTTTCGAAGATTTGTGTTTATAAAATAATAAACACATGTTGAATGCTTGTTCAAGTATACAAAATGAAATAAACTGTTTGAGATATATTGCTCTATCTAGAGAATCTGTAGCTAAATTAGTCAAAAAAATTGTTTTCATAGATTAAAAATGATCCAAATGGAAACCAACCAAAGGATAAAAATGAGAAATACAATGTTTTCTATAATTTTTAAGTCCTCTCAAAATAATCCAATTAGATTAATTGCATTTTACAAAACCAAGAAATATATATTCAATTTAAGGTTGATGTGCATTTACCTATACTGGGAAAAGTAAGCAGTGTCTTATACTTAGATTAAAAAAAAACAAAATCTCTTATCATAGAGTGGTAGAGAAATCAACAATTGCTACAAAGTTTTTTTTTATACCATAAAATTAATTTTTCAGAAACTAAACTTGTTGCTGAACCAAAATGTTGTCATCAATGTAATATTAAATAAAACAACTGAAATACATAGAAGTAGAATCAAAGATAATGAAATATGGATAGAACTTAATACATTACAGAAATAAATTTGTTTTATAATAAGCAACTTAATGTTATTGCAGTGGCTGTGTCAAGCTAGTTTGCCTTTGATAATGTTATACTTCGTGTATTTAAACTGGTTGGGGATCTTATGTAGTTAGTACATGTTAATTCTAACAATGTATGTATATATAGCTAACACTATATTATAAAAATTATATTTGCTTAAAAAATAGTTGCCATAAATATATTAACCTTTAACACACAGCATTCTTGATATTCTGTAAAAGAAATATATTTCTTATTCAAACATATTTAGAGAATTTTTCTGAATGTTAATGCAGTTATATCTCTATGAACTGGATGTACTAGTCCTGTTACAGAAGTAAAGATTGGATAGCATACCACAAGTCTCACCCTAGTTTGTACAGGTTTAGGTACTACCCAGCTCAATGTGTAAGTATCTTAAAAGTCTACTGAGGTGCATATACATATTGTATGAATAATAGTAGTTGAGTCATGGAATCATTTATGAGATACCACCCTACAGCTTTTACTGGACAAAAAAGTTGTGTCCACGTATGTCTTGATTTCAGCGGTTTTGACTTTCCTGTCTCATTCCTGTTCAAAACATTTGCAGAGCCCTTTCCACAGCAGCCAGTGGAAGTCATAGCAGAAGGTAAAAAGCCAGTAAGTTTGGTAACTGAAGACAAATATTGCGTATGAACATTTTATTTATTAGCTCACAGAAATTTTTTTAATTTTCACGTTTGTTGTTTGCATTTGATTTATTTTCTGCATGAGATTTACAGACTGTGTTTTGTGCATACATTAGCTTTCTGTTAGATATTAGTAACATGAATACCACACACAATACATAACTGAGTAATGTTAATGTCAAATAAGGATCATACTTAAAAAACTACAGATATGTTGAGATCACCTCTACTTAAGAAAAAGTACTTAACTTATTTTGTAATGTAAGAATTACACTTAAGAAACTACAGACATGGTGAAATTGTGTAAGAAGTATATTTAAAAAACTACAGATATTTGATGTCATAATTGTACTTCATAAAGTACAAATATGTTGAGATTAAGGAAGTAGACAGTTTTTGGTTGTTTGTTTTCACGCATCAGCACAAAACCTCTCAAAGGGCTATCTTTGCTTTTCCACCATGGGAATCAAACCACAGGATTTTAACATTTTCAAATCCATAAACTAAACATTAACATACCAGAGAACGAAGTGAGAATATTATTTAAGAGCTTATTGTTGTAAAGTTTGAACATTAATACCAAAATTACATATATACTTATCTAAAGAATGAAGTGTAAGTAAGAAACAGATACATTAATGTAAGGTAAGAAAAACATTTAGAAACTACAGATGTGTTGATGCCAATTAAGGACAACCTTACAACACTACATGTTAATCAATGTTGGTATTAGATAACCCCAGTACATAATGTATACAATTGCACTGAAGTTGAATATACATAAATGAAGCATATACTTAATTCTATAGATGATTTTGATATATATGCATATCAAATAGAAATAACATTGATATTGATGATAAATAAGGGCAGTACTTACCACATGCCCATACATCAACTGGTTTACCATATGGATCCTTCTTAAGTACTTCTGGAGACAGATATCCTGGTGTACCTGCAAAGCCTGTAAAATAGCAATAATTAAGTAAAAGTTTCAATCCAAATAGAAATTAAATACAGACTTTATAGATACAAATATTAAAAAAAATGCTTTGATTATACATTAAGTGTACTCACATAATTTTTGTTTTAAATCTAAAATAATACCCTCCATGTTATTTTTTAACTAGTTTAACTTGCAAAACTCTTTTCTAAAACCACAGAAACTTCCTAGCTTTGGAACAGATTCACCAATATGTGTTCCTAACATTTGTTGTTCACAGCGAAGAAGCCAAAATTGTTAGGAATTGTACAATACTAATTCTTAACTGCAACTGGAGATTGGATGACAATATTCTAGGCTTTTTTTTAAAAATCAGCAGGGATAAAACTTCTCATTGGCTTATATGCTGGTTGTGTCCCATTTGGCCTAACAAGTTCTCGATTAAGTGAAACCACCATTAGCACTGGATATGGCAAAAGGAATATGGTTGGAATACTATTATTACCATTGTAATATACTCTTCTAATTCTTAAAAATCCCCAAAGAACTAGGTAGCATTAATATATAATAAGCCTAACAGTAATGTTTTATGACAAATATGATTAGTTAGAGTTAATTATTCACTCAGCAGATGTTACTTCCATAAAACATGCTTAATAGTTTATGAAAATACAAAAATCTATAGTTTTTTGTTACTTATGAGAAGACAGAGTCAAAACAAGTACTTTCCACAGATTTTACAAACTTTATAAAATATAAAATAGGACCATGAGGATTACTGATAAAAAATATCAAAACAAAAAGAACACATCTTCCTCTCCTATTTGATAACAAGAACAAAACATATATAAATATCTTTTTTGTCTTCATAGCCTAAAGATATATACATTGTATATTTTAGTGTTCTGATTAAAAGGTTGGGATGTTAACTGGTTTGGTTTGTTTTGAATTTAGAAATGTAAGACTAGAAGGAAGGCAGCTATTCGTCACCACCCACTGCAAACTCTTGAGCTACTCTTTTACCAACAAAGAGTAGGATTGACCACACATTATAATGCCCCAATGGCTGAAATAGCAAGCATGTTTGGTACGACTGTGATTCAAACCCACAATCCATGGTTTGAAAAATACTATACTAATTGATTAAACAATTGTAATCAGTTAATAAGGTTATTAATTAATAAATACCACTAGTTGTCTTGCTGTATTACTATCAACCCTGTTAAAAATATGAATGGAAAACCACATTCAAAAAAACCTTTGTTCATATTATCTTCTTCACTTCTTTAAGATATAGCATAAGTAGGTTTTCTCAGAACTATAAAAGTAAATGTTGCAAGTACGAGCATGTAGCTTTTTGACATCATATAACAAATAAAATGACTAAAGGTTTGTGAATAGAGATTTTGCCCAAACACAAAATATATGACTCAGTAATTTGATGGTATAAACAAAAACATCCATCATGAAACCAGTAAAGCTGTATAATACAATGCTTTAAAAGGCACTGTTTCCATATCAGTCTTGCACAATGCTCATTGATGCATTTAAATATATTAATTTTAAATGACATTAAACTAATTTAGTCTTCAGTCTTGTTTACTGTGATACTAATCAAATAGCTTAGCAAACAGTTCAATAGAAAGAATGAGCATTCACTTAATGTTCTATTTGAAGTGCATATGTAGAGCTTCTTTATAGCTTGGTTGTTGTACAATACAACTTACTTTTAATTAAGTCTCTATAAGAGAGAGACTGCTAAAACAGTCTGAAACTATTGTTTAGCACTTAACTATTTGTGCACAGAAAATTTAAAACTCCTTTTGCACTTTCTCATCAAGACACTTACCATACCAAGCCTGTTGATCACCTTGCACTTCAATTGCAAGACCAAAATCTGCTAACTTCACAGCTGCTCCTTTAGTTTTGCTTGCTAGGAGGAGATTCTCTGGCTGTTAGAGTGGAAATATAAAACAGATGTATATTTGATATTATGAAAAGGCGTTTTAAGTTCTATAGTCAGAGATTAAATTCACTAATTAAATCACAACTAGTTCAATATCTGTATAAAATCTGGCAATAAAATCTTGTTATTATTTAAAAACTATCAAAGAAACAAACAAAATAAACTATTAGGTCAACTCATGACTGTTCTTAATTTATGGTTTTTAAGTACAAGATTTGACAACCTTTTAACTGAAAGACAACAATAATTAGAGGCACCTTGAAAGTTATGTAGAACCAACGTAAACTAGTTCTTTATGTGTCAGTATAATAAATAACTGCAACACAGAATGGTGAGTCTACAATAAATGCGTTTTAGGAAGAGAAATAGTCACCACCCATTGTCAACTTTTCACCTTATGGCTAATATTTGTTCCAAGTGGGTTCAGACAGTGTATTCAGTAAGATAACATTTCCAATAAAAAGTCTAAGGTTTTTTTTATTTTGCCTCTCTTAGAATATCTCAAGCTCAATGGTGCATTTTATTTTAGAACTATTGTAAAAAGGCTAAAAGTTTTGTCCATATGATGACCAAAACCTACATTTAGTGTTAAAAACTTTGAAATATAGAATAGACATTAGAAAACTTTAATACTTACATGCAAGTAATGTAGATGTAGGTTTACTTGGGATACTGTATTCAGAAAAAACCTTTTCTCAAAGTATTCATAATTGAGAAGTGAATAGAAATGACAAATTTTATAGGTCACACTGAAGAAGATTCCTTAGTGGAAACATCAATATAAATATGGCCTTGAAATTATTGAAACCATGCTATAAACTAATTTAGGCATCATTACTATATCATGTGCATATCTACACATTTCAAAGAATATTTATGGTGAAACTGAGTGAACTAAGAAGAAATTATATTGCAAAAATTAGATACTATGAAGTCTAGATACAGTATATTTAAAGGAATGTAGACCATCCAGATAAGTTTCTGGCAAGAGTATCATACATTTTTTTAAAATTTATATCACTTAAAATGAAATTCCATTGAGAATTGTTTGAGAAGTAGTTTATACAATGTGTATATTTAGAGCTGAAAATTATCATAATAACAATAACAAAATAATTTTGAATTAAATTAGTTTCCTACATAGACCATTGTTCACTAATTACAGTTATTGAGTTTGTTTTTCAATAATATCATTCTGTATGTAATAATGGGGAAATATTGTAATCATGCACATATGTAGTGCACAAGTTATGATTTAGTTGGAGAATCATGAATTTCTGACATCATTTATGCACCTTTAAATGATCTATCATCACTGAATTTATGGATAATCATATGAGAGATATAATGGTATGAATTGGTACATAAAAATTCTTTCAAAAAGTACAGTGTCTCAGTAGATTACAATGTAATATATATATATAAATTTTTCCCATTGAAGTTGTTTGGAGGTATTATATGATAAATGTACAAATCTAATGAAATGATTAAACAATTATTAACATTTTCAACATTCACATTATCAAGCAATTGAACTTGCTAATGTAATGTTTGGTGACTCCAAAAAAACATATAAAACCATAAAGCAATACCTCAAAGTACAGCTTCAGACACATTAAATGAATTTCTCTCATGTTGTACCCATTTCCAGATTATCTCATTCATAATGACAGGTAAAAATACAATACCACATAAAACAGTTTATCATAAAGCTTAGATCAGATCTACACTAATGAAACAATACCAAGCTGTTAGAAATACCAGTTTCCATATTTTGTGTGTCTTTTTCAGTCCAACATTTGTTGAAACTTGTATGCATATCAATTTGTTATTATTCAGTTCGTATGGACTTACTTTCATTTACGGTTTACATTATGAAACGTACCAATCATCTATACTATCGGTAATATGTGAAGAAGGATTTACTCATTTGTAATGTAGATTACACTGTTTAATTTAAAACATCTACTCTTCTGAATTTTTTTTAGAAACAGGATTTAATTTGATGAAAGTAAAACACTACCATTAGTTATCATATTACTGGTTCATTGGCAACGACTTTGAAAACAGGTCATGTAGATACAATAAACTTGTGTATATGTGTGTTTTTTTGTAACAAACCCCATCAGGCTATCTGCTGTATCCACTTAGGGAATCAAACATCTGATTTTAGTGTTGTAAATCTATCGACTTACCACTGTACCACTTGGGCACATAAACTTATGAAGAACGTTCAAATATACAATTCTCTATTTTTATTTTTAATAACCACTTACCCTTCTACATAACATTACATTATACAATATTCAACAGTATTAAAGTTTCACTACATACCTTGAGGTCTCTGTGAACCACATTATTTTGATGACAGTGGTGGACACTTTCCAAAATTTGTTGAATACAATGGCTAGATAGTGAAAATTATATACTTTATAAATTAATATTTTATTTTATATGCACAAAATAATACTTTATAAACAATAACTAGTAACTTATAAGAGCTTGTTCTCTCTTTTATTATAAAAAAACATGAAAGTAAAAGGCATTATATTCACTTTTATAGCTGTAAGTTACGATATTAGTATAACATATTTTAATGCTGTATTTCATACATTTCAACAAGTCCATGTTTTTCAGAAAATCGTTCTATGGATTTTTTTTTTTTATTTCGATGGGGATTTGCTAAATTTTTTAACCACACCATTTAGTTATATTTTTATGGTTTAGATGGCAGCACATTTCTTAGTTATTTTAAATTCAGCACTATTTCAGGTGGAATTGCAAAAGGTCGCTCATATTTACATTTGCCATCTATGAAAATAGTTTTATATATATGACTTGAAATTAAAAGATATACTATTGTGATGAACAATAAAATCAATTCCTGCTATAAAAAACTTTCCTTTAATATTTCACAAAAAATTGATTGAAATTTCCAAAGGCACTTTTTTACAAATAAACGAGCCACTAACGAAGTGAGAACTAGCATTTCTTTCCCAGATAATAACTATTTGAAGACTTGATATACTCACGGGATAATCCCATGTTGAAAAAAATGAGTAAAATAACAACTCAATAAAATAACAAAAAGAACTGTACAAATTACATTTTTAATAAACTTGTATTAAGTTTATCAACTGAACACAAACAACGTGACCTTTATGATGAAAATCTTTATTTAATTTTTAACAAATTTTTAATTTCATGCAAAGATACAAGCCGTCCCTAATTTAGCAGTGTAAGACGAGAGAAAAGGCATCTAGTCATTACCACCCATACCAACTCTTGGGCTCCTCTTTTACCGATGAGTGATGGGATTGGCTGTACATTATAACGACTCCACGGTTGAAAGGGCGAGCATGTTTGGTGTGACGGGGATTCAAACCCGAGACCATAAAATTAAGAGTCGAGTGCTCTATCACCCTGGTCATGCCGGGATTCAATGATAAATGTAAAGCAACTATGTGCGTATTGTTGGTTTTCTGGCAACCTTTTTACGATTATCACGTTACTTTTCTTGAAAATTAAATATTTAGCTAGAAAATACGCTCTGAACCGGAGACTCAACGGCAGAAAAATAAACGCAAACAAACAGATGTTACCAACAACAAAATCATTACATAAAAATGTTACCGAAGTTACGAGCCAAAATTTCATAACAGACATACTGAAAACTGGTTTTAATAATACACAAATTTAAAATACTAAATTAATCACTATTGTATAGAATAGCGGCAACATGTATAAGAAAATGAAACTGTTGCTTAGAAATTCTGTTGCTCAAGATTATTCCAGAAAAAAATCATCTTCATTAAACATATTCAGTATTTCCAACTTTATAAATTAATGTGTTTTACGTCTGTTTTGTTGTTCATTTTACTTCCGGTACACAATTACACACTTTTGAACTTAAAGTGGGCTTTAAGAAGTTCTAATTTGAGAGAAACAAATGCAACAACTTTGCAAGTTTTTTCTCTACAAATAAAAGTATATTTGATTTTCTCTTCACACGCAGCTCGACGTGAAAGGTGCTTTAAGCACGTAATTCAAACGCTATTTATTCTAAGTAATCTTTAAAATTCCTTCACTTGCCTGTTTTTGGGTTTGCGCTTCTCTTTCTCTGTAACATTACTATTTAGTCTCTAAAATATTATCGACTTCAACTGACATTTTATCTCGTAGAACGTTGAACCATTTGAATTTATTATACTTGTGACTTCAGAATGAATAGTTTTTAAGCTTTATATGGAACACCACATCTACGTAGATTATAGTATATTTTACTGATTACATAAATAACGTAGACAAAATAATATTTACTGTAAATATGTAAAGTAAGTAGTATTTTTTATGAACAAAAACCAAAAGATAATGTCAGTCATTGCTGGGTTTTCTTTCGGTTTGATGAACAATGGGGTTGCGTCTTTTCAATGTTGTTATCTGTTATATAGTTAAAAGTGACGTTTTTGAAATCTTCAAAATGACAGTCAGTGATGAGAGTACGTGATTTCACACTCTCGTGCTCAATAACAAATAGCTAACAGTAAAGTTCTTCGAGTATTTTGAAGTAGACAAACTAGTCGTTTTGAAACTAATGTCTTATAAAATTTTAGCTTTTATGAATATAGAACGTACGTGCACATATATAAAGCAGAGCTAGCTTATCCGAAGAATACATGGATCTACAGTTAGAATGGATTACTTAAATTCTGCATTGAGATTTGGAATATAAAGATAGAAAATATTTTAAACATAGATTTGTTGTATTCGTTATCTTTATAACCTGGTATTGTAAGGCTATCATCACTGTTATACGCTAGCTTTGAGAGCTTATATTCCTTTGGTTGCAAATTCATTCTTGCTACTGGGAAGTTAATTAAAGAAATGGATGTGGCGTGTTATTTCTGTCATTATTTTCCTACAAGTTATTACATAGAACGGACATTGTATATTATGGTGATGTGTCGGGCTGTGAATCGTAAAGTCGGTAGTTCGAAAGAGTGGTAACTTTGAACAAGTTCCGTTCATTCAACCGTGAATGTAATACGGTCAAACTCTATCTATTTGGTCAAGGATGGAACAAAGCCATTGTAGTGGTGAGTGCTGATAGCTTGCTACTCTCCCTCAATAGAACACATTAACACCAATCACGCGCAATGAAATTCCTTATTGGTAACAAGACCCCAGGAAAATATGGTTAGATCAGAATAAAGTGTAGTCACACGTACAAGTTCATAGCAGCGTTTCTACAACTGATAGAAAATGAAAGGGGTGTTCAAGATGCTCCCTTCTTCAACATATATCTGAAATCTATTTTCCTTCAGCTGGTGTTGGAAAGTGACGCTCATTGAAAATAGGGCTCTATGTGACGAGGTAAAATTCAAGATCGATTTCATAATCTTTCGTAGAAGCTTGTTTCTTTTATTTATTTATTTTTAATTTCGCGCAAAAGCTATACGAGAGCTATCTGCGTTAGCCGTTCCTAATTCAGCAGTATAAAGCTAGAGAGGAAAGCAGGCTAGTCATCGCCACCCACCGCCAACTCTTGGACTACTCTTATCAACGAATAGTGGGATTGACCGTCACATTATAACGCCCATCCTGCTGAACAGTCGAGCATGTATGGTGCGAAAGGGATTCGAACCCGCGACCCTCAATTTACGAGTCGAGTGCTTTAACCACCTGAGTATACTGGTACAGGAAAACCTGCAATCAACTTTTTATAATTTTTATGCTATTGGTTTTCCAATTTTTCAGTGTTTAAAACGTAATTAAACATTTTCAACAATATCTAGGAATAAATTAAGATGATCAGAAGAGTTAATATCTGTAATGTGACTTCTAGGTCTATCGAATACCTTTGACCACTCTAATCGGCTAAACAAGTTGTTATCGCTCAAACACAATAATTAATAATTTGTTCCTGTACAAATCAGAAAAACAAAAGTGTTTATTTAAACAAGTCTGATGTAATTTGAAAACTGGTTGAACAGGTGAAAATCATTTGTTTGTTTTGGAATTTTGCACAAAGCTACTCGAAAAGCACAGATAGCCCATTGTGTAGCTTTGTGCTTAATTCAAAACAACAACAAAGCTACTCGAAAGTTATCTGTGCTAGTCGTCCCTAATTTAGCAACTAGTCATCACCACCCACCGCCAACTCTTGGGCTACTCTTTTACCAACGAATAGTGGGATTGACCGTCACGTTATAACGCCCCCACGGTTGGGAGGACGAGCATGTTTGGTGCGACTCGGGCGCGAACCCGCGACCCTCAGATCACGAAGCGCACGCCTTAACGCGCTAGGCCATGCCAGCCCGGTGTCATAATAATTTGTTTTGAAATTTTGCGCAAAGTTATGAGAAGGCTATATGTGTAAACCATCCCTAATTTGGTAGTGATGGATTAGAGGGAAGGCAGCTAATAATCACTGACAATCGTCATTTTTTGGGCTACCCTTTTGCTAAACGAATAGTAGGATTAGCTGTGACATTATAACGACTCCAAGGTTGAAAGGGCGAAAATATTCGGGGACGGAGAATAAAGCCCACGGGCTGTAGATTACAAGTTGGGCGCCTTAACCAATTGGTTATTCTAGGCTTTAAATAAATCATAATGAAGTGACTGTTGAGCCACATGTTAATAAAGCATCTCCGGTTTTTCCTTTTGTCAATATTTAGTTTTACAAGTAAAAAAGTTGGAAAGTGGATCAGAGAGAGGACAAAAAGAGCCAATTTTGCGCATATAATAAATGTGTATTAATATTTACTACTAATTATAATGTTCACCTTCAAAAGTAACTTATTATGTTGAAAAGAAAATGCTTGAACCTTCCACATTTCACATTTTCTACGTGTTTGTTTTCAATTTAAGCCTCAATCAATTTCAATAAGCAATACATTCTTTCAACTGCAAACAATAAACCTTCATAGCGATATGTAGTAGCTTGTAGTAGCTATTTTAAAAGCAACTGCTTCAGAAGAACCAATCTTAAATATTGTTAAATCTTAATTTAAATAGGTTAAAAAATCGTAAAACAATGCTTGAAAATAACTGTTCGAAATTGGTAAAAACCACAAACCTAATAACTTAATATTAATTCGATACAAATGATTTATAATACGTGACAAAATACTATGCACCTAGAATATTCATACAATTCATTCGTCTCTGTTTAATATTTCATTTGAATAATTTACCAAATCTCGTTTGTTTAAAGTTAAGCACAAAGCTACATTATGGGTTATCAGTGCTCTGCTCACCACTGCTAGCGAAACTCCGTAGAAATACCACTGCATCAGTTGTGATGGCGGTTGAATAACGTTTTTTTTAATACCTAAAGTATATTAGCTATTTCATAAAGTAAGTTTTATATTGTCAAGCTAACTTGACACAAAATACATAAAGTGATGGTTCAACCACAGTTATAGTATTTAAGGTACAGTCCTAACAGCCTTATTAAAAATAAGACTATCAGAAGTGTGTCTTAAATATTGATACACGAGCAAAACAGCAAATGACTGTTCAGTCACTTAAGAATTAGAAATAAATGTATGATGTCAAAAGCTTCAACTTATTTTAGCAAATGTAGTTTCCCGCTGCACTTTGAAGTAATTCTAAATAAAAAAAAAAGGAGGACAATTTTGTATTTTTATGCTGTTTAGAAGGTTGGTCACTCTGATCGACCTCACATAAAATTAGGGTAGGAAATATAGCAGATAAAATAAGATTTACCAAAAATGGGTTGAAAATTTATTTCGGAGGTCTCAGAGATTACGGAAAAGAAATTTATTGAATGTTTGATAAAAAAAAAAAAAAACTATTTTTAATCGTAACATGTAAATTGCTTTACACTTGGAGCAGTTAATACTTTGATTCCATCATTCTTTAGAAAAAATAGTTTATTAGAGATTATGATATTTTTTATGTACAAATGACTTATAAAGCTTGTCAGATTACATGAAGGAACATTAATCGTGTTGTATTGGACGAAGTATCGATACAGTAGTATCATCGCTTCACACCGCTTAAGACGATTTTGAACACCCAAATAATCAAGTTAAGTAATAACCATGGCACACAAGAAGTCATAGTGAAACACAATGTATTGCAGTTACACATTCACATTGTTTGGCCTTACATAAATAGAGTGATGTCACATAAGTGATCATTAAACTTGCATACACTCAAAATATAAAGATGTGCTCAGATTTTTATTTAGAATATACAATAGGCAATATTCCTTGTACTTAATGACATTGGAAAATAAATAAATATGGATCAATTTGAAGACCTAGGGTCAACGAAAAGCAGACCTGAACAAAATTGTACTCCAGCCGTAGAAAACGACTTGCAGCGCCTTTTAATAGGTGATAATCCATGAACACAAACGTTACTTGTAAATGTTGTCCACATGTCCCACACGATACGATCAAGAAAGATCGCTGTCTGGAAAGGCGACAGAAGTCAAGCACACATAAATTACTATCATAACATTTGTTAAGTTATTGCATACCTCAAGCAGCTGGAAAACGTAAGTGGTGTTTATGCCATTCTTTAAGAAGATATACTGATCAAGTCGCCAGACGCAGCACCTAAAATTTTCAGTGTTATCAGACTGCTGAAACGGGTGCTGGGAAACAGTTGTTTCTATACTAAATGGCTTATGGAAGCAGTATGGAAAAGGTGTATGCTTTAGACATGATAACCTTACAACGGAGCCTTTTTCAAAGGAAACTACGCTGCAGGACTATTAACAATACGCACGAACGTCAGAGAGTATGAATGGTCACGGCGATATGTGATAACACTTTAAAATCATTTTAATATAATGCACTCCATCTCTGTAAGACAAAGAAAAAAAAAACTTATTTTTCCCATACCAAAATTTTAAGCATCGCAACCAATTCATAAAAAGATGTAAAACACAACAACAACCATACACAAAAAAGCTTTTATTATTTTCGCCAAGATAAGATAACATTGGGGAAGGTGTTTAATCTATATATAATATTAATTATTTTATTAGATGCCACAAGTTTGAAAGTTAAATAACAAAGTCAAGTTTAAAATCACATAACAGCAAACAATGCAATAAGTTAATTATATTAATACCTGGATCCAGGAAAAACTTCTTTAGCTAAGAAACAAAAGCTATATAATGAAAAAATTAAAAGTAAATTTATATTTTGAAGCATTTAAGAGTTGAATTAAAATACAATCACGTGATAGAGAAAGTTCCTCATTCTTTTAAGTACATTATTCTGTCGAGCGAACTGATCAAAATAAAAGACAATTACTTTTATATCATTTAATCAACACCTCATACACGCGCCTAATACATTTTTATCTATACTGTTTCCCTATTTCAGTCGAAAAAGTCATAACCACGTAGTTCTTTTACTGTTTTTCTTATTAACTTATTGAATGATCTACTTCGAGAGGACTTAATTTTCAATGATAATTTAAAATGAGCAACATTTAAAAAATTTCGTCTTTTTAAAATTTTTTTAAAGAATTGAGTTTTCAGCCGTCGAATTTATTATGTAAACAAAATGTGATGTTCTTTAATTGTCCACTGAACCACATACTTTCTCATAATTATATCTTTAGGTTTAGTAGTAACACACGAATATTCGATTTTCTCTGTCGCTATTAATCAATCAAGTCATGCAATGTTAACCAATATTGAATGAGCTCCTTGTCCAGAGATCAATACTTTAGTGTTCAAGCAACAGTTTCATCCAGACGCAACAAAATCAAAATGGAGGAGGAATTTTGTATCATCGAAAGTGTCAACAGTCCTTACTATACGTCTAAAATAAATGAATGTCTCGATTTTCTTCATTCTTTCCATAAACATCTGATAAAGTAGATGTAAACAACACTACTAAATGTGTTTTCATGGATGATACAATAATGTACACATGATGGATTTTTTTTTTTACTTAGTGAGTTAGAAATTTAAATCAATTTAACTACCTTAAATAGCGGTCTCAGAGCATAATCACAAAATATACAATTAGAAATATTAGAATTTATACAAGGTTTATGCTAAAGTCCACAAAGGCCATTCACGAAATTTGACAAATGGCGTTTATTATCAAAACAAGTTTAGTAACTGTACATGGATCATAATTTATTTTTTATTAGTAAATGCATATATACCCTACGAGAAGCATTAATAAAAACGAAAATAACATTTACGTTATCTTTTAAACATTTTAAAAAATAAAATCGACATACAAAACATAAGCTCTGACATACCTATAATGAAAAATACACGAAGGAATTTTTCTGACATTTCGTCTATATTAAAAGTAATATTTTACTAAGCTTAAAATATTGTAACAAATTTTTAAAAAATTAAAAAACTTCCTGTATTCTGCTTAATTATATTTTCAAATTTACTGGTCGTTATCTCGCTTCAAAGAGACATAGAACGAACGAAATGAAGCAAACTTACGCCCCATGAGTGTATTTCCAAATTTTGATTTTGTTTTATACAAAACATAAAAATATCATTGCTGTTTTTAAAAACACATTTACAAATGTACACGTCCAACAAGACTCACGTGGTGCCTTAAACAATATTAAAAATGTAGTAAACAACGCAAGAGATAAAACTCGTTTATATTCAATTCTAGAGTCCTTAATAGATTTTAACTCTGACCAGACAGTTTTCGGTCCTCTATCTGCCGAATTCATTAGTTTCTATATTTATGCTACTATTCGTGTTGTTACCATGGAGACATGTCCTTGTCTTTTCAGCTATACACCTGATACACACATACATTCGTTTTTGGAAGCGAACAAGCAGTTACATGCAGTGTAAAACTAAGAATTAAATGAAATAAGACGCGGGAAAGAATTCTGTCCAGAACTTGAGAATTTTTTTCAAGCAGTATTTATAACTGAATAGTTCCATTCATAAAATAAAGGAAAGAATCAATTCTATTACAGTTCTTGCGAGCCTTCTCAACGTATGTACACATGAAAGTGAGGCAAAATAAGTTAAACTTCTTTGTGCCTGTGTAGCGCATATTTACATATTCACGATTCACAACAATTACAGACTCATATATATGCGACGAATATTCTCCGATAAAGATTTTTTGAAGCTAACGACCGTAGGTGTCACTGCCATTTTAGAGACATCTAAAACAAAGTTCATGACATTCAATATATTTTGTGACACGACATTACCAACTAGCTCCCTCTCCGTCATATATCTGTTTTCATCCTACCTAACGTAATGTTACACATAAATAGATTGGTTTCGATTTCAGATCGATGTCTTCAAGTTACCTACCAGATCATACGTGCTCTATATGGTGGTTTCATATATTTATTGATGAGCTTTAGGCTTAATTCGCTAAGAAAGCGAAATATGTGAATGATTAGACTTACCTGGCATCGGCTTCACTGTAATATTCTCTTGCCACAATGTCCTCAAACAGCTCTCCCCCAGTAACTCTGAAAAACATCACACAAATGTTATCTAATACTAAGTTACATTACAACAACTGAAATTATTAAAAACTAACTTTTATTGTTATTATTTTACTATATTGGACTTTTTTTTTTTTGCCCATCTATAAACAATAATTTAGACATAACTGTAATAAAAAGGCATTAAATGAGGGATTGTTTGATGGAATTCATATCTTCTACTTGTCAAAGTCGAGTTTCTAAATTTCTGTTTGGTTTGGTTATATAGTACTTGTTTGAATAGGTTTCACCTTCTTATAGTTGGGGGAAGGGGTTGGTGGACCAACTATTACCATATCTGGTTGCAGATCAAGGTTCGAAACGTGATGCCACAGAATACTTTCCGAACATTCAGCGATAAACTTGTTATAAAAGGGACAATCAATTTTTGCTGTTTAGTTCACAAAGTCAGAAAACCCCTTGAAGCAACGGGAGCCGCTAGCTTGTTCTCCAATACTTTAAATTTAAGTATGATTATGCTTAAGCCTTACGTGTTCCTACGTTCGTAAATTGTCAATAAAAGGCTTTTTCTTGTAGTTTTCAAGTGTATAAATATATACCGCATTGCTGTTTGGCTTCGAATTCTTCTACAGTAGGTGGCAGTGATTTGTTGGCGATAAATTAAAAAGAAATAAAAAGAACAGCACTGCCTTCATTTGTTTTCAAAATAATATACACATTCGATTTGGTTTTGAATTTCGCGCGAAGCTACACGAGGGCTATCTGTGCTAGCCGTCCCTAATTTAGCAGTATAAGACTTTAGGAAATGGAACTAGTCATCACCGCCCACCGCCAACTCTTGGGCTACTCTTTCACCAAGGAATAGTGGGATTGATCGTAACATTATAACTTCTCATAGGTGAAAGGGCGAGCTTGTTGGGTGTGACGGGGTGCCAAACCCACAAACCTCAAATTACGAGTCGAGTTCCTTAACCATCTGGCTATGACGGGCTATTGAGAAATAGTTAAACATATGTATAACACATTCTTCAATCGATATACGAACACAGTAAATCTGTCACACAAGAAGAAAGCTAATGTTTTTTTTTATATGTCTATTATATACACATATATATGATATCGATGTTTGTTTAAGTTAAATTAATATTTAGAAATGTACATGATCCACTCTGTTAAATTTGTGTTGCGAAATTCAGGCCTACACTAAAAATTCTAGGAAGTTATCAAGTGTCAGAACCAACGTGTGTGTGTGTGTGTGTGTGTGTGTTAACATCAACACCAGTGTATACTCTGTATTGTTGTGCAATCTAAAATTCTTAGAAACTCTTTACGCATATAAATATAACAAACGCACCGCGCCAAAAGACAGTACATATTATTGATTTTCTGTAGTTAGGGTGGCAGAGAAGCCAACTATTTCAAATGACTGAGCGTAATAATTTTAGATAGAGCCTGTACAGATATCGTACAACCACTGTATACAGTTTTAAGTCATCCATGTCTGTGGATCCATCTGTGGCTGAACTGTAAACACTGTTAGTAAGTATGCTTGAAATCATTTTGTCATCTTCACAACCCAACATTTGTACAATGGCTGTAGTTTTGGTTCTAGTACAGCCATATGTTTTTGCTATATCAGAGTCTGGAAACATTTTTCTGAATAGATGTCCTGCATGATCGGCTGCAGCTAGGGGTAAATTATGATCAATGATGAATTGTGTGAATATCACTTCTGCAATTATGGTTTCATATTCTGAATTCTTACTCACAAATATCATTATCTGGATCGTTTTTGTCTTCGCATCAGCCTTTACTTGGTGAGATGTCGATTTTGTATGCCTGGAATAATCGTTTATCTTGCCATGCGCCACAGAAAAAATCGATGCGACAAACTGTACAAAATGCTTGACTGTCACTGACTTTTGATGCAAGAACCGGATATTTTGCACTTACTCTTTCCTAAATTTTTGATTCATAGTTTAAGTCCTTTTAGATTTGCCAGAAACAAGACAATCTGGTGAACGAGAGCTATTTTTTTCACCTTGTGAACGATCGCATTGGTGTTTCTATGCCGCTTAGAAAACGAAAAATACCTATCTACGCGAGCGCTGATTGGCTGACAAGAACTGATGACGTAACTATGGATTCCCCCCACGTACCCAGTATGTAAAAGCACCGCACTCAAACTATTGGTAGACATCGGAAATACAAATATTTTTTTATCATTTCAAGTACAAACATGATTATCACAAGTAGCCATTTGGATTATGTCTTTTAATTATTATCAAAACCTATTTGTATTTCACTCAAATTTTTCTTTTCACCCCTTTCAAGCCCTGGGGAAACAATTTATCACTTTATTGTATAGGCCTATATAATAATTTGGGAGTTGCAACAAGTTGTAATATTTGTCTGTATGAGCGTATAGTCGTAATGTATACACATAAATTGTAATGGTTGGCATCTCTGGGGTAGCTCTAAACCTTAGGATCTATAATTCTGATTGATGGTTACTAATCTGAAACTTCAGATATTTGACAGGAACGTTAGAAGACTTCAAACATTACTATCGATTTGACTTCAGCGGATTTGCAACATCCATTAGTATTTTTAGGAAAACATTATATAATTCCAGCAGTGGAATGTGTGGTAGGCAAAGAAAAAACACATAGTTAGCTAGCTCCTTGTTAATTGAATTGTATTTATGTCAACTCCAAATTAATTAATTCATTGCGAACCATCACATTATCGAGGAGGTTCCAAACCAGATAGAAGAACCGATATTATTTGTAAAACTTTTGTACATAGATCATTATTTGTGATAACTATTATTGTTTGCATGTTAAAATATACATTTATATTCAGTAAGAAAACTATGTAAAAATATTGTTGGCAAGTGTCATAAATTGGACACACATCGACATTTATTTAGCTTCCAAATCTAAACTGTGATTTAATTATTTAGTTTCAGGCTATTCGAAATTACAATACATTACGTAACATATTGGGAGCTCGTCCGAATCTGAGTTATAGACAAAATTCAGTATAAATTAGAACTTAGATCATAATCAAATTTATATTTATCAGGATCAACAAGATTTGATCATTCTAGGATTATCAGGATTTTCTTGAATCGCTCTCCTTCGAACAACTAAAAAGATATAATAAAAGTGAATTGATTGAAATTGCCAGTTTTAAAACTAGTTGTTGAAAAAATCAATGAGAAAATGAACTAAAAACGTATAATTGAAATATTAGTCGATGACAATTTGCTGTCTGAGGAATTATTAGAGGAATGCTATAGTATCCGCAGAGGCCATTCGGAGTTGAGTGGTAAAGATAAGCTAGAGATTGCGTTAAAATTTAAATCGAACTTATTAAGCTGAAGGAAATGAAAATTAGACTCAGCTCTAATAAACCATGGCAAAAACGACAACTTTAAATATATTGATAAGTTAAAGTTCCACATTTTAAGGAAAATAAGTAGATTAATATTTTTAAAATATTGAGAAAGTTTTCCAAACTACAGAATAGCCCACCGAAAATGGTCATTATTATTTAGAAGTATTTTAACGGGTAAAACTTATGCTACTCTCTCTCTCTCTCTCTCAAGGTATTATACGAATTATGATAAGAGTAAAGAGGATATTCTTAAAGCATATGAGTTAGTACTGGAGGCTTATCGCCAAAAGTTAAGGTCATCACAAGTAAGGTAATAAATTATATGGAATTTGCCCACAAGAGATTTATTTTGATTGATGGTGTAACTCTATAGATATTGCCAACAATACAGAAACTATATTGGGTTAACTTTTTTTCCTCATCTATGAACAATAATTTAGACAAAACTGGTAATTTCAGTTATTTGTTTGGTTTAGTTTTGAATTTCGCACAAAGTTATACGAGGGCTGTCTGCGCTAGCCGTCCCTAATTTAGCAGTGTAAGACTAGAGGGAAGGCAGATAGTCTTCACCTCCCACCGCCAACTCTTGAGCTATTCTTTTACCAACGAATAGTGGAATTGACCGTCACATTATCGCGCCTCCATGGCTGAAAAGGCAAGTATGTTTGGTGTTACGGTAATTCGAACCCACAACCCTCGGATTACGGGTCGAGTGTCTTAACCACCTGGTCATGCTGGGCCCCAGTTATTTGTAGCGAACTGAGAAAAACAAAATGGCGATAAAGTTATTTTTAAAGTTTCTCGACTGAAACATTCCTTCAAGCGAAATAACGCATGTTTGATAATAATAAAATGGAAGAGCCTGTTTTTGCTTTTTCTTTTCAAATGAAATTTTACTCTGAGTTGAAACTCCCTTAAAACAATTTTTCCCTGCTCGATAAAGAAATGACGGCAGGTTAACTACATGCATGCAATTTTCCACACTCTATGGTGAATGAATATTAGAACTAAAAAATCAACATTCTTTACAGAAGAGTGGAAAATCACATTTTACAGAGTTTAAAAATGCTTAGACCATCTTGAAAAACAAAAAGTCTTTACAATCCACAGCTTAAGATAAAACGGTCTCCATTAGATTACGTTAAACTACGGGACAATATACTCTACCGAATTTCAAATAACTTAAATAAAAATCACAAAGAACGGTTGTATTCGAAACAACTAGCAGGATAGAAGCACTCTGCTAATTCTATAAGATGATGATAGCTTGACGACTTGATGTCGATAGCTACTCCTGAAAAAAATATATACTGGGTTGAATGTTGTTACTTTGAATAAGGTTGGTTCTGATATGAGTAAAAATTTCAGAACACTTCGAGAAAGGAAAGAATCCCAAAAACTGAAGGTATGATAAAAAAATACAAAGCGTTGAAACGCAATTAAAATGAAATGTTATTAACGTATGGGTTCATTATTTCGTGCATTTTAATGATGTAAACAAACACATCATAGGATTAATATTTATTTTATTATACAAATTATTTATTATAATACAAAGAGTATTATACTTTGTCGTTTTATCTAAAAGTTAAACATTTAACTGATGTACATGTCTTATCGTACATGTAACCTACTGAAATTTAAGAAAGCAAAAAGAGTCAGAAAAAATGGCGTAAAACGATATTCATTTAAATAACTTGGACTATGTAGGACGAGAAACTTACAATTTAGTATAAAACTCTCTTTCTCCTTTGTGAGCTATAGAACTAGAGGGTTGTACTTCTCAGTTCCTTACGACGGAGTTTTTAGATTTTTTTACTGTTGTTCTCTAGATTATAAAGAATATATACAATTCTACAAAAAATATTTTGTTACGTATGTAGTAAGTACACCTCGTTAATATTTTAATAAAGTTTGACACTAAAATTTCCCAATGAAGATTAAGTACATGTATATGTAAACCGCTAACGAGTCAGATTCCACTGATGAGATACTGAATGGCGACAACAGAACTCGAAGACAAAGTGTAACATCAAATTTAAAGCTGCAAAGATCTCCCAAAATTTGGTGTAATATATGAAAAAATAAGTAACTCAAAAAAAGCGACGCTCACTGTGATTGGCTTTGGAAACACGATGATAGAAGGGGAACCAACAGAATGTTTTTGGAACTTGCTAAATAAAACTTCAAAAGTTTCAAAGAAATCAGAGAAAAAATGATTTTCGTGATGGCTTTGATCTAAATTTCTTTCAAAACTTACACCGTAAAGCAACATTTCAGTTATAACAGATACTTCCGTTGATCGATCTATTGAGGAAGAAACGTTGTCAGTCTAATGACGAATACAATCTGCAGGATCAACAACTCCCCCAGTTTATCTCAAGAGATGAAGAAAAACAAAACCTCTCGACAGATTTCGTTTCTGTATGAGTGGTAAAGCTGTAAAATGTATTAACTGTAAAAATTTTCGTGGTTTATTTGTTCAAAACAAAACAGAAGGGGCAACTTCATAGTGTTGTAATGTAGTCATCTGCTCGTTAATTTTTGCACATATATATTACATGTTTATCCAGCAGATGTCACTGTTCGAAGGAACGGTGAAATACGCATCTTCGATGAGTTGTCCATTTCCAGTTCTTGAAAATTCACTACGCAATGCACAGCCATTTTACGAAATGGATATTAGTTTGTCTGGTGTAAAGCAACCAACATTGGGCGATCTGCTGTGCTCACCACGGAGAAGGAGCTCCGGACGTTCGTGCTGTAAGTCCGTAAGCTTAACTATCCTACCCATGGACTTAATTAGATTATTATATAAATTACAGTGTTTTGTAACGTCAGACAATATTATCAATATGAAATCTCAAGATGGTCACAGACAGTCGGGATTCAAAGTCAACAGTGGCATGATAATTCTTGAAAAAAAAGGATTGAATTATATGTACAACTTAACGAAATGTTATACGCGTAATTAATCTTTGTTTAGATTTACGGAACTGTTTTATTTGAGAGAAAAGCAGTCAATCAACATTGCTCACCGCCTACTTTCGAACATCACTATAATGTACCCGTGGCTCCAGAGAGTTCTCTGTTGTTTTTACAGTAAACAGAATGCGAACCACGAGGTCCGACATGGCCAGGTAATGAGGGCGCTTGACTCGTAATCTAAAGGTCGCGGGTACAAACCAAACAAGCTCACCCGTGGGGGCGTTATAAAGTGACAGTTAAATCTACTATTCGTTGGTAAAAAGAGTGACGAAAGAGTGGAAATTGGATGGTAATGGCTAGATGCCTTTCCCTTGGTCTTACATCCCTAAATTATGGACGGATAGCATAGATGGTTTAGCGCGTAATTCCAAAAACAAACGAACCAGATAACCTTAAGTCCATAATCCATTAGTAGTTCTAATATAATAAGTAAAAATAAAAGACGAAATAAAAAATACATCTATCCTATTCAGATTGTTTCTTTTACAATACATCTTAGGGAAGTACAAAAAAAAGTGTTTGTAATAAACAAAAAGCTACAAAATGTGCTATCTGTGCTCTGCTCACCAAGGATATCGAAACTCGATTTCCGGCTTTGTAATTCCACAAACACCTCACTGTGACACAAAGAACAAAATAATAAATTATGAATTAAATACGAATTGGAACCATAAACCTTACAGGTGACAGTCCACGATGACAGGGGAATCTAGTTAGCGTGTAGAGATATGAAAAATATTAGCATTTTAATTTTATATTTTCCGTACAAGCATGTTTTTTTTCAATATAAATAATCGTGGGTCAATAAATTTAGTCGCTTAAATAAACGATAATTTAAATCGTTTTAATTAGATGCCCGTTCAAAATTATATACCAATCTTATGCTCTTAATATCCATAAAATTACCAGATTACAACAAAACGTTTCACTGTGATAAAGGTCTTCTGTTAACTTCCGTTCATGGTTACTAAAGACGAGGGGAACCTCCCAAACCGATATAAACCAATAACACATGCTGAACAAAACTGTGTGTTGAGCTGGATTTTTCCTTAAATTTAGACTTCGAGATCAAACAGTTTTCTGAATACTAAGTTTATTAATTAGATTAACACATTAACTGTTCCTATTATCATCCAGTTATGGACATAATTTGGCCCTAAAGTAGAGCTCTAAATACAAAAACTAGCAACTCGGGTTCAAATCCATACAATATCACGAAATATACATCACACTCTAAGTTGTGGTGGAGTGATACGAGTGACAGTCAATCTTTAGCATGGATTGTTAGCGGTTGCGTGCTGCTGAGTCGTTATCTTATCAAAGTCAGAAGTACAAAATGAAGAACAACAACACATAGCCTTAGTAGCGTTGTTTTAAATATAAGACAAATAAAAATCACAATAATGTACATAAAGCAAAAATTCACACCTATACGTAGCAATAAAACAAATTATAGTATATGTAACTTATATAAGCATAAACATATTTCTCAAAAACGTAAATTCACCAAGTTTAGCATTATGTTGCCTATTATAATTTTCAAGTACCTTTCACAATTTGTATCACTTTATTTGTATTAGAAATCTTAAATCATATTTAAAAAACAAAGAAATACTAAAATAAACAATTTTTCTAGAGCATTTTGAGGATTAAAAACAAACAGGCCTTGTCATGGCCAGATGATTAAGACATTCGACTCGTCATCAGAGGGTCGCGAACTCGAATATTCGTCATACCAAACATGCTAGCTCTTTCAGCCGTGAGGGTGTTATAAAGTGACGATCAATCCAATTATTTGCTGATAAAAGAGTAGCCCAAGAGTTAGCAGTGGGCGGTGATGACTAGCTGTTGACTTGCCTCTAGCCTTACACTGCTAAATTATGGACGGATAGCGCAGATAGCCCTCGTGTAGCTTTGCGCGAAATTCAAAAACAAAAAGTTTACCGAAGTTGTAATGAAAAACGTGAAAAATTTTAATTATTCTCATGTACAGAAATTAATATGAAATGTTTAATGAGTTTTTTATATCGTTTACTATTTTTATATGATACTTTAAACATTCTTAGAATTGTTTGGGGGAATTTTTTGCAAAGCTGCACAATAAGTATTTAATTTTGAACTGATTAATTGTAAAAGAACGGAAGTAGCCAATATAATCCATCCATATCTCACGAGCTGCCCCCCGCTAGCACAGCAGTATGTCTACGTATTTACAACGGTAAAATCAGGGGTTCGATTCCCCTTGGTGAGCTCAGCAGATAGCCCGATGTGGTTTTGCTAAGAGAAAAATCACACAAATACACTCATGAGCTATTCAAACCAAACACTGGAACCTGACAGTTACTGTAATAAAGAAGTTTGGCCTCAAGAGAAATTTTAAGGCAGAGAGGTACGCTGTTCACAAATGCACGATACACTCCCGCAAGGCCACATCTTATCTTTTGATAGACGTTTTACTGATCCAGCAACAATCATCTAATCCTCTAACAAAGCATTCATTGATCCAAACAATCATCTAATCCTCTCACAGAGAATTCATTGATCCAAACAATCATCTAATCCTCTCAGTGTATTCATTGATCCAAATAATCATCTAATCCTCTCACAGAGTATTCATTGATTCAAACAAACATCTAATCCTCTCACAGAGTATTCATTGATTCAAACAAACATCTAATCCTCTCACAGAGTATTCATTGATTCAAACAAACATCTAATCCTCTCACAGAGTATTCATTGATTCAAACAAACATCTAATCCTCTCACAGAGTATTCATTGATTCAAACAAACATCTAATCCTCTCACAGAGTATTCATTGATTCAAACAAACATCTAATCCTCTCACAGAGTATTCATTGATTCAAACAAACATCTAATCCTCTCAGAGTGTATTCGTTGATTCAAACAAACATCTAATCCTCTCACAGAGTATTCATTGATCCAAAAAATCATCTAATCCTCTCAGTGTATTCATTGATCCAAACAATCATCTAATCCTCTCAGTGTATTCATTGATCCAAACAATCATCTAATCCTCTCAGAGTATTAATTGATTCAAACATCTAATCCTATCACAGAGTATTCATTGATCCAAACAAATAAATGTAAATGATACTGATAATACTTTGAAGACAAAATAATAAAAATATAAACAGTTTTCTTTGTACTATTATAATCGTTTCACTTTAATATATGTGTTTTTGTTGCTTTTTAAATTTCGCGCAAAGCTACACAAAGGCTATCTGTGCTAGTCGTTCCTAATTTTGCAGTGTAATACTACAGGTAAGACAGTTAGTCATCACCACCCACCGCGAACTACTCTTTCACCAACGAACAGTAGGACTGATCGTCACATTATAATGCCCCCACGACTGAAAGTAGGAACATGTTTGGTGTAACGGGGATTCGAAGCCGCAACGTTCAAATAATGAGTAGAGTGCTTTATCCACTTGGCAATGCCAGGTCTAACGTAGGTGAATTATTATTATTATTAAATGTTTTCTTAATTTAAAATTAAACTACGATAATTTGCAAGTGCGCTGAATAACGAGGCTGACAAGTTTTTTTTTTATAAAGAAATATAAAACCTACGATAATATATTTAAGTACATCAGTGCATGTACTTTTAGTTCAGTTACTAAAAATAACAAGTTCTGTCCGAAAGATGAAAAAATGGAATATTATTGCTTATGCATCTAACTGTCCAAAAGCCCAAATCAATTATTTTATAAGATGAATACCGGTTTTGTGCAAAACACTAACACACCCCCTCGAGTTTATACATAGCAGCCGTAAGGGTAAGGCATTTGTATTTCCTCTGCAATTTTTCAGAAATTGTCTTAAACATTATTCACACAAATATATATCTTGTGGCGAATTTATATCATGATTTTTACTTGGAAGAACCTCATATGCGATGAAGCATTATATATTTTTTTCCTTGATCGGTGGTTCTAAGATGCTCTTCAATCCTCATATATATCCATTTTCAATGACGGTTTTGCAACACACAAGTCTTTCTATACTATTCTTGTATACTCATAAAACCCACATCCCATTAGGCTTCATCTTCAACGTGCACAGAACATCAATATCATTCTAAGCAGGTAGATGTAGATCTAGTATATCATGCTATAAGGCATCTTCTTTTTCTTCGTTTCTAACTTAAGAAGTAAGGTAACAGCAGTCCATAAGTAATTACAGTCCTGTTATATAACTGAAGACATTTGTGTAGGAAGCGAACACAGATCGTTTCTTTATTATTATTGTTAATTGCCAGAATGATCACATCAAAAATGAATGGGATATGGTCCCAGGAAAATATTCGTCAATACATTTTGTTATGTTTCAATGGTGAGCGATTCCTAAATTCGAGAGGAAAAGAAAGAGCAAAAGTATTACAATGGAAGCACGTTCTCTTAATGATAACAAGCTGTTGGGAACAATTTTGCGAATGAGGGCCAGGTAACGTGTCCTTTGGTTTGTTTTGAATTTCACGCAAACTACACGAGAGCTAGCCGTCCCCAATGTAGTAGTGTTAGAGTAGAGCGAAGGCAGCTAGTCAGTCATCACCATCCACCGCCAACTCTTGGGCTACTCTTTTATCACTGTATAGTGGGATTGACCGTAACTTTATAAGGCCCTTATGACTGAAATGGCGAGTGTTTGGTGTGACAGGTATTAGAATCCGCGACCCTCGGATTACGAGTCGAGTGCCTTAGCCACCTGGCCATGACATGTCGTATAATATAAACTTGACTTTTCACGCAACCATGTTAATATTTTTTACTATTTCGACTTACTTGAAAACATATTAAAAAATAAACAAAGTGAAAATGAAGGGCATTTCCACCAATAGAAAAAAATATTTTTTTCATGAAAGGCATACAACCTTAGTAACAACTAATAACAATTTTTTTTTAAAAGTTGTTTCCAAACTTATATCTTTGTCCGTTTCTGAAGTTACTATTTGTTGACAGATTTAATGCATTAATATTATAAATAATATTTCCGCTGTTGCTTCTTTGTTCAACAGTAAAATAAAACATTAATTAGTTTCAGCATCTAGTGAACTTTTAATTCAGTCATAGGACAAGAAGGATTATTAAAAAATCGAATACGAATTATCATTGTCATTTTGTCTAAAGTTGTAATTATTTTCATTTTATAGCCTGAAATGCGAGTATAAACACAAAATTCAACACTTGTGTTAGTTAATGCAACATGAAAAGGGCTTTAAAAAAATTAGGCGCTGGCAAAAGTGACATTTCACGTGAATTTAATGAAGATTAATTAAATAGTTGAATATCGAACTAAATTATCTTTGATGATATGGAATTGAAATCTCCAACTTTATATAAAAGCAGGCTAAACGGCGAGGTCCTAGACTCACAAGATTCGCACGAAAACTGTCCCTGATTTTAAACTACTAACCAGAGGTAAAGTAGACATCCAACACTACTCGCCACAACTCTGAATTTTATGAGCTGACTAACTGAATTTACTAACACTTCTATAATACGCCCACCGCTCAATATGTCAGGAGTGTCCATAAACATCACGTTTCGAACTACAGATGCTTCGATTAATAAACTACCAGTGGGTTAGAATCGGTATTGATTTATCGTTGATGTATTTCATCACAAGTTAGCATTACACGACTTCAGTTCACTAATGATTGAATTTTCCATACGCTAATAAAATGGCGTACATCCTGTTCGAAAGTTTATATTTAAATGACACTGCAGGTTTTTACCAATGAGGTCAGATAAAGTCACAAAAGTTGGCACGATATTTGTTCCAGATATGTTCTACAAATATAACCGGGGTTCTATGTTCAGGTAATTAAGTCTTATCGTGGTTATCTTCTGGGAGATAATTTCGATTTAAAACGTGAAATCAATCGTCGTTAATGCGAATTTATTATAGAGAATTAAAACAAAAAAACCGTCTTAAATATAAGTAAAGCAGGTAAAGTGCGTAGATTATACAGGTAAGATAACTTTATTCGTCTGATATATTTAACTTAGTTCAAATATATATTCATATAACTCTGTGATCAATAAAAATAATTTGAGACATCAAAAGATTCCGTTTGTAACGCAAATTGTAACACAGTAAAGTGTTAAATCAAAACATTTGTGTTAAACTGTATGTTGAACATCTGCAGTCCGATATTAATAAAGATTTATAGGGCAATATATAACATTACGTTTATGACCTTAAAACATTATTTCAAACTGAACTTACCTTTGGTTTCCTGTTATTATTAACAAGAAGAACGTAACAAGACAAAACATTTACAATCAAGTTTCATGTATAAAAACATGATATCGATATCGTACTTACAGATCAAATATTAAGTAATGAAACGATTCCTCTTGGATGCTGTCATGCAGGCGAACTGTAAAATAAAACAGAAAACGAAATAAAGTGTAGGTAGTTACATGTGGAGAAAACATTTGAACTTACCTCAATTATGGATTAACATTCGTCATTCGCCTTTTTTCTCATGAAGATATGGATTTTGAAAGAAGCAAACATCCAGTACAAATGCTTGCATTAAAAAAGTTTTAAACACGATTCCTTTTAAAAACATTTCAAGAATAAGCACTCTACACGAACAGATATAGAACAATATTTTCAAATTACTTTGGCTTGATTTTCATAAAGAAAAGTAAAGAAAATCGTTTATAATTCTAACGGTTTACTGTCGATATATTTTGCAAACACTAGCAGAGTTTGCGGATCAGATGCATAAATTTTAAGACTGTAGGTATCTCAAAAGTTTCATTTTAAAAACAGGATTAGAAAAAAAATGCCTGTTTATATTCATGTAAACATAGTTTTAGTAAAAATCAAACTACAAATCTATTGACAAGATAGTTTCTTTTGTTTTCGGACTATTTTACAACATGCATAATTAAGATACAAACAATGCACGACAACTAATATATTTCAACTGGAAGAAGGATAATAAAGGTTCGGCATGGCCAGGTGGTTAAGGCACCCGACTCGTAATTCAAAGATCCCGGGTTCGAATCCCCATCACATTAAACATGCTCGCCCTTTCAGCCCTGTAGGCGTTATAATGTCACGGTCAATCCCACTAGAGTATCCCAAGAGTTGGCGGTGGGTGGGGGATGACTAGTTGCCTTCCCTCTAGTCTTACACTGCTACATTAGCGCGGATAGCCCTTGTGTAGCTTTGAGCGAAATCCAAAACAAACCAAGTGTATTAAAAAAATCTAAAGTAATTCGTTCTTTAAAAACGTGTCAAAGTGGCTAAGTCCGGCCCTCATCCTTCCATTGACATGATAATTTATGGTAAACATCTCTCATCGTGCCAGGTTTGTTTTTAGATACATAATATAAAAACACCATTTGATAAAACAATAAATATGTGAAACTTGAATATTTTGAACTTTTGAAAGTTTGAGAGGAAGCACCGTTTTATCATAGTGATACTAATTCCAAACTCACGTGGTTAATATTACACGTTTCAACTTATGTCACAAATCGTGTTTCACATAAATGACCATAGCAATGAAATAGTCGAGTTTGAGTGAAAGTGTCTCAGGTGAAAGACTTAAACAGAGTTTTGCTATTTTAACAGTTCTAACCTTTAACCTCTCAAAACAAACAAAAGAAATACTACAATATTTTATATCTTGTTAAACCTTTTTCTAGTTTGCAGATGTATTAACAATGCAGTTTTTACACATTAAAGGCGTCCTCGTTGCGTAGATAAGCAATTTAGTGACTTCGTGAAAATAACTGTCGCACTACAACATAAAATAAGTTGTGTTTTATTTACCCAGTTAGCCACAGTGTGATTCAATGATATTAATTATTTGACGTTGCGTAGAAAAAGAGTAAAATAACTATGTATTATTCAGGTGTAAGAATTATAATATTATATTTCTCATCAACGATAATAAATATTTTAAATTTAAAACTTTTAAGAAAGCCAACGCAATTGTATACAAATAAGCCTAATCGAAAAGACAAAAATATATTTCAAAAAAGAAAATTATATTATGGAGTACAATTTGTAAAATTTCAGTAATACGTTGATACATTAATAACCTCAACGTACAACACAACGCTTTAGTTTGTAGTTAAGAGCAAGGTTATACAATGGACTATCTGTTTTTTGCCTGTCGCGGATATTAGACCATGGGTTTAACGTAATAATCCCTCAGACGTATTTATTTCCGAGCTACCAAGGTAAGCGCAATATTGAACCTATAAATGAATAACCGAACTATTATCAAGGAAGCATGCTATAAAACTTAAAAATACAGTTAAATCTTAAAACTGTTACAACAATATAATTAGCAGTAATAACAACAACAAAACAACCAAAAACGAGCACGTTGGATTAAGATATTTTGTACTCAAAGCTCGAAAGGTCTTCCATATCACTCTGAAATGTAAGATTCACATTTATATTTATTTACAAAGTCGTTTTCATCTATTGTGCAGTAGTATTCTACTGAGTTTAAAATTTCGAGCAGAAACATAGTTACTGGGTGGACACTGTAGACGGACAGGCGGATGAACTATATTTAAATAAGAATGTGATATAGTGTTTGACGACTGACTTCATTTGTTATGAATTTCGGGTAAAGATACACGGGGGATATCTATGCTAACCGTCTCTAAATTTAATAGTAAATGATTAAAAAGAAGGCAGCTAGTCATCACCACCCACCGCCAACTCTTGGAATACTCTTTTACTGTTATATTATAACGCCCTCACGGTTGAAAGGGCGAGCATATTTGGTGCGACAGGGATTACGCCCACATGACTGAAGAGTGAGTATGTTTCGTGAAACATGGATTCGAACCCCTTACCCTCAGGCTGCACCCTAATCATCTGGCTATACGAGGTGTGTTTGACGATTCTTAAGAATATAAAACTGGTTATAAAATTGCAGTTTAATGCATATTATGTTTTGAAATTAAGTTCCACTAATAAGCTTATAACCTTCATCTGACACATCTTGTAAACGTATCCAAAATACAGAAAACACTTTTTTGCAAAGAAATACTTTGCAAGATTTATTTGCTTCCAAAAAGTTTCAAGGATTAGAGTTTTAAGCTTCACGAATTAAAAAAATTATTTACAATTCTTTACAAGTCGTTACTTTACATTTTTACTGTTTGAGCAAGACACTTATTATCGCTCTCTTTCGCTGATAAATTCAAACCTTTTTTTTTTTTTTTTTTTTTTTTGCTACGATACAATATGACCACCTCTTCTGCCAGGCTCTGAGAATAAAGAAAAGAAATGAAGAGGAAGAGTACACAGAATCAACAAGTAATCAAATGGAACGTAGAAAACAAATGTTATAACACATGACAGCCAAGAAAAGACGTTAATTAATTGCGTTTTGACATATCAAAAAATTCCACGAAGTGAAATGCACACACGTATGTATATGGTTGTCAATAAAACACGATACTGTAAAGAAATTTGCTTCCTTTATTAGCTCATAATTTACATATAAATTGAACACATCCTCCTAAATGTACTGCAGAAGTTTAACTCCAAAAAGAGGAAGAACTTAACATCTAATAAAATCTCCGTTAAGTATGTTAATGTACGTTTCTATTTTGCATAAAATACTATTTCAGTAACTAAATTATCCAAGACGAGTTTTACTTTTAGATTTTCAATAAGACCATATTTATAGATGGCTCTTATTTTAAATATTTAAATATAATCAGGAGATTCACACTTTTGACGTTAAAATTACAATTTATCTGGTGCTGTGGACATGCACACATAAAATTAAAGTCCAGCAATTGAATACAGAGCTACACAATGGGCTATCAGTGCCATTAAGTTATCAACTGAATACAAAGCTACACAATGGGCTATCTATGCCATCAAGTTATCGACTGAATACAGAGCTACACAATGGGCTATCAGTGCCATCAAGTTATCAATTGAATACAAAGCTACACAATGGGCTATCTATGTCATCAATTATCAAGGGCAATTTTTTGTCGTTCTAAATAGACCTTGTCATTTTATCATCGATTAAAATCAAAATTGAATATATATGGTAAAAGCTCTGTAGTTCAACGTGTTTACAGAATTTGCGAGGAAGATGAGTATTTGGGTATTACCGTTCACGATCGCATCGTTTCTTGCCACAACTGCTTTTTTTTACTAGCTATTTAAAGTATATAAAGGACGGAATCACATTTATTTTTATGTCATTCACTACAAAGGAGTAATCGAATAATTCAAGAAAGTAATATATGGCAAACAATTCTCTGAATAAACAACAAGCCGAAATCGATAATCTAATACTGCAGAATATGTGAGGAATAAAGAAACAAGGTCTTGGTGACATGCGATCAGTTATCCCAAACTGAAAGAGAAGAATTTACGCGTGAATAATGCGATTCCACATGTTAAACCAACTCTTATACACGTTTCACCTAGAGGAAGAGAAGGAATACTTAATAGCTCGGAGAAAAGAAATTCTGTTGGACCACCATATGTTATCCTGCTCTCAAATGGATTCTGTATTAATGCTCCTTAATAGTACCACAGATTTAAAAACAGCCGTTGTCGATGCATGGTTAGAATCATAATATTAATTTATAAGATAGGTTAGCTGTGTTCGATCACACAGGTTTAATAGTTTTAAAATTCAAAATAAAGGTTATACAATAATCAGCAATTGATGGCTAAAGATTACAAAAATACAAGGTATGTATGCAGTAATTTGGATAAGTGTTAGGATAAAGTACTTGAGTTGAGCATACAGTTAATATTTCTAGTCCCCCCCTTGTTTTAATAACAGGGTTGTTACAACACATTTCATCAAACTGTCCCATGGTATTTTATTCAAAATGATTCTGATACATTCCCATAGAGTTTCCTTGGAAATAACGTTTGATTTGTTAAGTTTCTGATCTATCAAATCCAAGATCTGCTCGACTGGGTTGAGATCGGGACTCTGTGGGAGCCATTTCAGTGAATCCAGCAATTTTTTTCCTTAGCTAAGTAATTTCTGCATAAGTTGGATGAGTGTTTATGGTCATTATTTCCTTGGTAGAAGAGTCCTTTACCGATAAATACGTAAACCACTGGGTGTGCCATGACGGATCAATATCTGATTGCACTTGCACTGGTCCGTTATTCAGTCTATTTTGCAAATATCTCCTGTCGCCTCAGCAGAAAAACACCCCAAAACCAGCATACTGCTTCCCACATGCTTCATGGTAGGCGCTACACATTGTGGTATATTTCACTTTACTGCTACCGGACATACAACTTACACTTTGAACCAAATATTTCAAAGTTAGGCTCATCAATCCATAACATCCTCTTCCAATCATCAACAGTACAGATTTTGTACTTTCTAGCAAATTTTAGAGACAATATTTGCAGATCAAAGTAAACGTTTTTCTTCTAACTAACTACTGCACAGACAAATGTTTCATTCTTGTTAAGTTTTCTTGATATTGTTGATCTAGACATTTTTCTGTCGTTTGGTTGTTTATCTCATGCTTGAGATCAGTGACAGTCTTCCTTCTGTCCCGAAGGCTACATAAACGAAGATACTTAACGTCAGTATCATTGACTTTAGAAATTCTATCTCTTACTTTCCTATTTTCAAATTTATCTGTCTCTATCTTACAATATAGGGTGTACTTGACGTTGTCTGGGGAGCATTATAAGTCTGCTGTAATTTATCGAAAAGTCCAACCAGTATAACGTAAAGCTTTCACGCGAACTCTCTGCTTTACTGACAATTCTCTACTGTATTTGTACCGTAACATGACAACAAAACTTAACATATAGTGTTAAACACTGTTTGTATCAGGGCATTTTTACTATTTAGTTGATTTATTCTAGCTTATACCAATACCATATGTTAAATTATTTTTATATTTCGAATACCATGATGGTTATTTCATACCCTAAATTTTATCAGTATGTTCATTTAGGCAGAGTCTTTTTGACATATCCTTGGTATAGGTATATGGGAATTCCAATGAGTTATAAATATTCTCACTCTGGCTCATTCCATTGTCAACAGGGATCAGTGAACTATTACTAAAATGTTGAAATTTACGTTTTGTGATGGCATGGGAGAATTTGCTCCGTGAAATGGAAAGAAAGACAAAACACTACATTGTCCTAACACTTTTACACAATTTTGTATATGCAAGTAACAGTGGTGGCCATGGGTGGAATTTGGACCAATATGTAAAATAAGCTAACATAAGCCTGATTTATTTACTGTGAATGTTGTGATATACTACGTTATAGAAGCCTGGCTTGCTTAGTAGTTAGGACGCTCGACTCGCAATCTGAATGTCACTGGTTCGAACCTCGTTACCGTACAAGGTAGCCCTTTCAGTCGTTGGGACGTTATATTGTGATTGATCAATCCCATTAGTCGTTGGTGCAAGAGTTGGCGGTAAGTGGTATTGACTAGCTACATTTCGTCGAGTTTATTACTGACAAATTAGAAACAGCTAGCGTAGATAACCCTTGGGTAACCTTATCGCGAAATTCAAAACCAGCCAAACCACATCCCACGAAAAATTACAAAAACTGAGTGCAACTGTTCCTTCTTTGCCAACACTTGACCCCGCATATGATAACAGCCCATATGCGAGTACTGAACACACCAGGACATAAGTGATCAGAAAATGGTACTTCAATTAAGATCAACTTTGTAACATAAGAGCGAGTTTCTCTTTCGTTTAAAGAAAGATCACATTTGGATGCATTCAACATGAATAATACATTCTGTTTCGACTGCACGATAGAATGATGCAGTGTTTATTTACAAAACCGTTACTAACGAATGTTTAAACTTTTCAAAACATGTACTCTAAAAATAATCTAGTATTCGTATAAAAGGAGGAACAAAGGTGTATCTCAACAATGGCTACATCAATCTTGAAGAACGACAAACAGGTTTTGATGCATATAAAACTTGCTAGACGTTAAATTTAAATGACACAAGCATATTAAATGCTGCAGTGATCTGTGTCTAGGTGCATGAACAACTCTCTACAAATATAATGAAATTAGCACAGTTTAAGCACATAGATTTATACGTACTACTAGTAACGAAACGTTAGTTCCTTTTAAAAGGTACAAGGAACAATATTCCAGGTACGGTGTTATCTTCGAGCAACTCTCTAACCGTTGAGGGTAATCAGTGTAATTGGTTTGACTAGGTTTTGTTTGTAAAACGTGCGAAACACGGTGAAATCAAACTTAAATTACACAAACTATCAAACTTGCAATTGGTCTTGCACTGTACAAAAGTGTTGGCTTACAAGACGATATTAAAGTTGACCACAATGGAAAAGCCTATTGAAGTTGCACCGGAGAATATCTTCCCCTCATCAAAAGAAATGCTGATTTCGAGATTACGTAGCTAGAAGATTGTGAATGAACTTCTGATTTGTAGTTTTCGTCAACTTCAAATTCTTGTTCATTATCTGTCGATGATTCCAAGATTTATCATCATCACCGGGCCTGGCATGGCCGAGCGCGTTAAGGCGTGCGCTCGTAATCCGAGGGTCGCGGGTTCGCGCCCGCGTCGCGCTAAATATGCTCGCCCTCCCAGCCGTGGGGGTGTATAATGTGACGGTCAATCCCACTATTCGTTGGTAAAAGAGTAGCCCAAGAGTTGGCGGTGGGTGGTGATGACTAGCTGCCTTCCCTCTAGTCTTACACTGCAAAATTAGGGACGGCTAGCACAGATAGCCCTCGAGTAGCTTTGTGCGAAATTCCAAAACAAAATCATCATCACCGAATTGTCTTACTGGTTTAAAGGTTGATCTGAAATGGCTTAGGTTTGTTTCAGATTGTTGTTGTTGCCCTGAAACGATCCGTTTTTCATGGTTTTTGTCGCTTTAACGGAAAACAGTGGAAATTTCTTTTATTTTTTTATTTTATGTTGTTAGTTCTATATCATTTAAACATGTGATAATAATAGAGAGGAAAGATTGTCAGCAAATACGTGGACGTTAAGAAAGATATTTTCTGAGTATTACTTCTTAAAGCAATGGTAAGATTGCGCGAACAAAAAATAATTATGAACTTAGTTGTACCATCTTCAAAAGTATATAAAATGTGTAATGTTATAGAAATATATCCGCTTAAATAATTGCAAATAAGGTATTGGGAACAATTAATGTATACAGTTTTTTTTTAATTTGGGGGGGGGGAGGTTAGTTGCCAAGAGCAAGGCCTTTACCCCTGTGTCGTACAGAGGTTTGGGAACTTATTCATATGCCACGGTTAAATTCAGGTAGTAAATCTGTGTAAAGCCTTTCAAAATAAACTAGAAATCGGATCTTTCGCACAAAAACGAATATTAATATTTCACAAGAATTCCATGCATAATCACGAGTCGTTTAAGTTAAGCGTGAGGTAGATTTGAGGCCACATGGTTGTTAGCTGAAATATACGAGAGTTTGGTAATCATTCTTCTTTCATGTTTTACGGCAGGTATATTTTTTATTTAAGAGTATATGTTTCTAAATATCATACACTACCACCCCCGCCTCTCCCTATTATCACCAATCTGTCAGGGTAACAAATAAAAGTTTGCCGTAATTCTATTGTATGATCTAACCATACCTTATTATATCTTAGTTGAAAGATAAAATAAATAGCGAGTCGGGTCCCATTTTGCTCCTCTCGCCGCCCCTACAGCTACGCCATCGAAAATATTGCTATTCTCCAGATTTGTAGATATACTCCAAAGCAAAATGCAAGGCACGTAAACCAGCAACACTGGAAATTTTGAAATTCAGTACGAAAGTAAACACTCAAAATGCTTTAATACACGCCACTTCCATTCCCAACTGACAATCCATTAGTGTTATTATATTCAGACACGTACATATTATATATGAAGTTGCTTTAAGGTAACTGTTGATCAAATCGAGTTAGTACTGATTTGACTTCTCACAGCCACGTTCGATTTACTGAAGGCCCAATTTTAACTCTATTTATTCTTCAAAATTAGACAAAAACATTGTATAAACATATAACTTTACCACTATACCCGAACTTTTCAATCCCTTTAAGCGAGTTTCAAACAATGCACACATTTTAAAATAATCGACAATTATTTGTAACAAACATTGGTACTTCGTTTATTTTTTAACGTCACAATAACAACAATATTAGCAACTTCCTTTATGTTAGCAGATAACCGTACTTATAAAATAATGGCGCGCTTAGGTTTTAGCCTGAAAACTACAAAAAGCCCTCTGTTAATTGATAAGGTTTACTTATTTATTTGTATTGGCGATTTAGGTCTTGTGCGCAATGTCCAGAGTTAACTGTATTGGTTAATGTACCGATCGCTACAGTTAGTTATCTGATCATCATCTAATTAACACCCTCTTCACCTTGTAGTCCCTGGAGTTTTTGGACTGCAATAATACGCGTTTTTTGACACACCAGTACCGTTTGTTTTTGTTGGCTACTTATTTGTAACCTAACATAAACAGAAATGATCAACTTCTGTCACTCGTTTTATCCGTTGGTTGTGCTATTAGTGACAAATATTTAGCCCGTAGGAACAAAGTAAGTGGCCTCGAACAAATGTTACCACATCCGTAGTGCTAATCGCAAACCAGAAATTGTAACAGATTTTGGCTACAAGCAGCAAATATTTACACGAAGTCCTAGTCGACAGTACTGTATCATCACTGTCGTCTGCAGCTAAGAAAGTAAACAAGTCTCATGCAAGCTGAATGGTGTTTTCGTTGCACAAGTTTGACAGCAACTGTAATACCCTTTGTTCTTCATAAATTTTAAAAGACTGTAACTAGAAAAAAAAATCTTCCCCCATATATCAAAGTGATCTATGTTTATTGATGTCCAAGGAGTAGTTATAGACGTATTAAATTATTCAGAGAACCATCTTTAATACGTGATGAAACATCAATAAAAAGATTCCATAGAGAATAAAATCTTTTCCAAAAATGCGACTCCAGGGAAAGGAGAAGTTAGTAAATAAAGTTTGTTTGTTTTGAACTTCGGCGCAAAGATACACGAGCACTATCTGCGCTAGTCGTCCCTCATTTAATAGTGGGAAGGCAGCTCTCTCTCTCATCGTTTTCTTGGGTATTTGTGTTTGTATACCCATGAGGGTCAAGTTTCGTCTATCTATTCCTCCTTCATTTGCATTGGTATTAACAACTGTCAACTGTATTTATACATTTTACACGAGGGCCAGAGTAAACCACACTTACTCAGGCCCCTTTCAGGGCAATGTTCATGAACAATCTACATATACACTTGGTGCAAATATATCATTTCTCTCAAAAGTTCCACAAAAATTTGAACTATCACTAGATAGATATTAACCATAAAACATTTACATAAATCCTCTTTCAATGTTTATTAATTAATCTCTAAACTAATATGGAGTCTAGTTTGTAAGTGACCTTTCAGTTTCATTTGAAATATATATATATATATATATGTATATATAAATTTACTGGGAAAAGGTGTTTAGGACTATCCTCATCATGTATGCAGCATCTGTCTAGTTCGCTTACTGTTCATCATCATGTATGCAGCATCTGTCTAGTTCGCTTACTGGTCATCATCATGTATGCAGCATCTGTCTAGTTCGCTTACTGGTCATCATCATGTATGCAGCATCTGTCTAGTTCGCTTACTGGTCATCATCATGTATGCAGCATCTGTCTAGTTCGCTTTCTGGTCATCATCATGTATGCAGCATCTGTCTAGTTCGCTTACTGGTTCGTTTTTTTCTCAAATATTTGTGAAAATAATTTTTTGTATTATGTAGGAGTCTATCTGCTATTGTTGCTATGTTTACGTATTTATGAATAAATTCTGATGAAGTAGTTCTGGACACTTTAAGTTATTATGAGTAGTGTATTTTGTATTGTTTGTAATAGTTTCATTACTTAAATTTATCCTTGCAGGTGAGAAGGCAGCTAGTTTTGGTTTGTTTTGTTTTTGAACTCCGCGCAAAGTTACACGAGGGCTATCTGCGACAGCCGTCCCTAGTTTAGTAGTGTAAGACTAGAGAGAAGGAAGCTAGCTAGTCATCACAACAAACTCTTAGGCTTTTATCAACAAGCTGTAAGACTGAGAGTCACATTACAACGCCCCCACGCCTGAAACGGCGATCATATTTGGTGTGAAGGGGATTCGAGCTCGCGACCCTCAAATTACGAATCCAGCGCCCTCACCACTTGTCATGCCGGGTCAGGTAAATAAAGAGTAAACAATATGAAGACTCACCTTAGATCATCTTCTTAAATACATTTAGTCTTGAAATATAATTTACCCTACCTTATGTTAAATAGAATTAGACAAAAGGCACCATTTCAGGGGTAACATTTTCACAGCTGCACAACAAAGTACTGTGCAACAACCAACATATTCATTACAAACAGCTAAAAAAACAACCTAAGGCTGTAAATATAATAGACATTAAATTTTTTTAAAATGGTATTGCAAAAATACATAAAAATGTATATAAATTTCAAAAGACAAAACAGGAATATTTATAAAAGCTTTCTAGATTATTATTTTAAATAAATACGTAAACCGGAGAAAGATATAAGGGATTTTCTATTTATTACCAAAGTTCAGAAAAAACACAAAAAAACGTTGAAGTGTGGGACATATCAGGATCGAACACAACTTATGTAACAGACTACTAAAAGTAAAATAACATCTGAAATAATATAAATTGCGGAGTAAAACAAATACTTTTAATGCTGAAAGTTTTTCAAGTTTCGGGTCAGTTTAACACAATTGCTTTTATTTTCTCAGCGTGATTTAAAAACAACTGCGTCTTGAATATAATTAGCATAAGAATTAAAAGAAAAACGTTAAACTGTGTTAAAGGGATTCTATTAAGAGAACGCAAAGAAGACCATATGTAATGTGTGTAAATTTCCCATTAATAGCCATAATAGCTAGTAAAGTGGTAACAAAATGTGAACACAAATATCACATACACTCTTAGGAAAACTCCATCTTGTTTTATTCTTGTTTGTTTTGGAATTTCGCACAAAGCTACTCGAGGGGTATCTGTGCCAGTCGTCCCTAATTTAGCAGTGTAAGACTAGAGGGAAGGCAGCTAGTCATCACCACCCACCGCCAACTCTTGGGCTACTCTTTTACCAACGAATAGTGGGATTGACCGTCACATTATACACCCCCACGGCTGGGAGGGCGAGCATGTTTAGCGCGACGCGGGTGCGAACCCGCGACCCTCAGATTACGAGTCACACGCCTTACGCGCTCCTTGTTTTATTCAACAATGTCAAGTAGGTCTCTGTCCGCTATCATACTTCTCCTAACCAAAACTCTTTATGAAATGTCAATATGAATGTATATTTCAAATAATAACCATTCATCAAAAATATCTATTCCTTAAAAAAGGTAGATAAACTATAATAGCGCACTGTTTTTTTAAATAAACAATAGGTACTAAAGACAAAAGACTTTTTCCTGTATTAAACCAAATTACTGCAGATTTCTAATACAAAAGGTCGTGGTAAACTGCAAAGAAATTAAAAGGGAAGCATACTTTTTGTTTTACTGTAGCACCCAACAACTACTGTTCGAATATTTTTATCTGTTTTGGAATCATGTATAACTACCAAAAAAAAGTAACCCGAGCTCCAATATTTGATTGTCCATAATAAATTACATGATAAACTACGCAGATAAAACAGAGGTCAAGGGAAGTTTGTTTTCATACGTTAATTTTGTTTCAGGTTCCCCTTCAAATGTTATAAAATGGTTATTTCGGCTACTCGTTTATAATTTTTGAACTGATAAGACTACAAGGAGGAGAGCTATGGCCAACAGCCCCTATCGCTAGCTTTTTTACTTTTAATAAAACAATTTGGTTTGGTTTGAATTTCGCGCAAAGCTACATGAGGGCCATCTACGCTAGCCGTCGGTAATTTAACATTGTAAGATTAGAGGGAAGGCAGCTAGTCATTACCCCCACAGCCAACTCTTAGTTTACTCTTTTACCACGGCCGAAAGAGCGAGCATGTTTGGTGTGACGGGGGATTCGAACTCGCGACCCTCAGATTACAAGTTGAGTGCTTTAACCACCTGGCCATGCCGGGTCTCAAACAGAGGGATTTACTCGTTAATCCTACAAGGCGTTTACGACACGACCTCCTGAGTAGAAGGTGAACTTGTGGCAATAATATCAGAAGAAGACAAATCACCAGACATCATTATTAAAAATGTTTTGCCATCTCTCGTTTCTATTGAACAGCTGTGAAGTGCCGGTTTCATTATCTTTAACTGCATGTATGTTTCCAGGGAAAAGCCACTTTGTACATTTACAGAATGTATATATGTAATTCGTAGGTTGGCAGCCACGTTCTGATAATGGGTGGGGAGTAACTGAGAAAAAAAACCGAAAACACTATAGTGGAGTTAAATATTTCGAGGCCTTCTCACTGAGAGTTACGTATTGTATCTCTTGGAATTAACAATGACTAAACATATTACACTACACGACAACTGGAAGCAGAAGCAACGAGAGTAACATTTCTCTCTTTGACAAGTTCAACAACGAGACAGAAGCCACGCAACCAACCTTCTTTAGATCGATAGACACACAAGCAACTTACAGCAAGATGGTTGGTCTCTCGTTCAGCCAAGCGCCAGTGAATAACTGAAAGCTATGAAAAGAAAGGTTCGAAGAAAAACTTGTTTAAATTATTCATTAAAACGAGTAAATAAAAAGGTAGAACAAAATATAAGACGTGTATATATCTTTCATACAATATTTTTATGAGTATACAGTTTCGTATACGTATACGGTTATCAATTATTCCGTTATCTGTATTACCACAAACACTAAAGTATCACAAAATAAACAACCTATTTGTCTAAGATCAATTTTGACAAAGCATAGAATCAACACCCACAAACAAATGAAAGGGTAAATCTCTAGAAACACGCAGTTTTTGGGTGTTTTTTTAATATTTAAAATTACAATAACTACAATATATGCAAATTGGCAGACATAAAAATAACATGGTTCGATGAGAAACAAGGCATCACTTGTATTGCTCGTTCAACCAAATATTCTCTTAATATTGAACTAACAAGCAAATATAGTAAGTCTTCCGAGAGAAGGGATTAAATTTAGTTTGATACATAAACGCTAGAAGTATGTCTAGACCTGGCATGGCCGAGCGCGTTAAGGCGTGCACTTGTAATCCGAGGGTCGCGGGTTCGCGCCCGCGTCGCGCTAAACATGCTCGCCCTCCCAGCCGTGAGGGTGTATAATGTGACGGTCAATCCCACTTTTCGTTGGTAAAAGAGTAGCCCAAGAGTTGGCGGTGGGTGGTGATGACTAGCTGCCTTCCCTCTAGTCTTACACTGCTAAATTAGGGACGGCTAGCACAGATAGCCCTCGAGTAGCTTTGTGCGAAATTCCAAAACAAACAAACAAACAAGAAGTATGTCTATTTTGCAGGTTGAAGATAGGTGGCGCTATTATAACGTGGAAATGCAGAAAAAGCTGTCATCAATGAATGATAAAATTATAAACAAGTAATATAGCAGGTATTTAATAAAATAATTCCAGTTTTAAACGTAATAAATGCCAAAGTACAGTGAGTGTAATGAAATATTCTGTCCAACTTATGCAAACTCGTCATAATAAATTGATCTCACTTGCTGCTACGGTCAGTAATTCCCTGCTGTTCCCTTTAAGACATGTAAAACTCGTTTATTTATTTAATTATTAAACAAGTCATCGGCATCTTTCTATAAAATAACCTGCTCAAACGTTTACTATTTATATACAACAACTAACTTAGACCTTAGCCCTAGAATTTCTTTGAAACTCGTCGAAAATATTATTTACTTATATTTTCTAAAGAAACCGTAAGATATATAAACTTACAACTTGCACTTTAAAAATTCTTACAGGACATACATAAGAAACGTTTGGCCAAAAACATGAGCTACTATTTCACCAACGAATAGTGGGATTGACCAGCTAAAAGATTGGACATGTTTAGTACGACGGGCGAATTTGAACCCGCAACTCTCGAATTACAAGTCGAGCGCCTTAACCACTTGGTCATGTTGGACTTTAGTTTTTGTCTCCCTGTTCTGCTAAAACATTGTATATATAATAAAATATCAAATTACTTAAAAAATGGGTATTCACTTAATACAGACACTTTGCAATTTATGTCCACGAAATTTGTTTCATAACCTATCCATATAAATCTTTATAAATATACTTAATTTCAAACAGTTACCCTATTTACGAAATTCTGCATTGTTTAGACGAAAACGTTTAAATTATGTTTTTCAACACAAACCACAGTATTTACATTTTATACCTTTTTTTAGAAAACAGCATTGATTTCTTGAATAACCCTAAAATTATCTTTTGAAAAAATTGTCAAATATGCCATAATTAATACATTGTAATGTTTAACTGAAAATGTTATACACTACTCATCCCAATGTGTATTATTACACATTACTTACGATAAATGCATTTCTGTTTCACGCGTGTGTTTGTTTTGTATTTAAGCAAAAAGCTACAGAAAGGGCGTTCTGTACTCCGCCCACCACAGGTATCAAAAAACGGTTTCTAGCAGTATAAATCCGTTGACGTGCCGCTACGCCACTAGGAGGCGCGTGACTCTGATTAGGCTTTTAGTTCCGTTTGTTATCAGTGCATTTAAGCACCATTTCCTAGTATTTATTCTGAAAGGTTTCCATTAAAAACTTAACAAAACGTGGACTCAAATTAGCGTTTCCAGTAGGAAGCACACAATATATATATTATAATGTTTTGGATTAATAATTTATAAGTAATACACACAATATAACTGAAGTGGTGACTTTTTCGTGTTCTTCATTTCCCAGTGGCTTTGCGGAAAGTTTACGGACTTAGAAACGCTAAAAGTAGGGTTTGAATCCCCATGGTGGACAGTGCGCAGACAGACCATTGAGTAACTTTACGTAATACGATACGAACGTGTTTTACCACTGTAAATTCAAGAACTATTCACTGGGCTTTAATGGTAGAAAAAAAATTTTTATTGTTTATTTCTAGAATTTTAGGCAACCTGAACCGTAAGGAGTTCTACTGGTTAGCGTGCCCAGACAATAAATTCAAAGATTTATGATTCCTAATCCGACATTTCTGACGGTGAGTGCGTTATAAGAGTAACTACCATATCCCATCAATCGATCAGAAAAGTGCAGCCGAAGAACTGGTAATGGGTTCTAGTAATTACTCGACTCCCCTGTAATCTATCAGTTCAAAACTGAGGGCGGCTAGTGCAGTCCTCTTTTGTATCTATGGGCTACATTCTGAAACAAACAAGCCTATACGAATTAAAGGGTATTTCCAAGACAAGGATACCCATTGACCAATTTAGACAGTTTACCAACTGCAGAAGTTCGCAGTTAGTTTCCATAAGTATAGTCATGTACACATTGCGTTGATGTTAAATACATCCTTAAACACGGTAATAGAGAAGATTATGCGAGTCTTTTGGCTGACAGAGGAGGAAACCCCTATTACAGTGCCAATACAATATTTTAATTTACATGGAAAAGCCCCCAAAAGTTAAGGACTCTACAGAAACGTTGTACCGTCAATTTAAAGGGTCATGAAGCGTGTTACAGAAAGAGAGCCGTGATGAACCGACATCCTAGCCAGTACGGTCTCCATCCAGACATCACTACTTCAGAGTTTTTTCTCCAAGGTTATGTAAAGGTTATCATATATGGGACAAAGGTGCCACTACGTGAACATATCATGGATGTTTGTTTGTTTTGGAATTTCGCACAAAGCTACACGCACATACTCGTGAAAAGTTTGGACTTTCCAATACGATTTTTCTTTTACCAACAGTATTATTTTCACTACCTCTTTCGGAGTATCCATACACCTCTTGTTGAAACGTAAAATTCTGTTTTACTTTAATGCATAAAGTAGCCTTTTACTGATTTAGAATTTAGTCTAAACAATTGTAAGCTCGAATAAACAACAAACTCCGAAATTATGATGCATCTAATTCTTTTTGTTTGTTTTGAATTTTGCGCAAAGCTACTCAGGGATTATCAGGGCAAATCCTCCGCAATTTACCACTGAAATATTATAGGAAAGTTAGTCGTCACTAACAGATAACTCGTGGGGTACTCTTTAACTAACAAATAATGGGACTGATCATCACTTTTAACGCCCCCACTGCTGGAATGGCGAATTTCAGATTGCGAGTCAAGCGTCCTGACCACCTGCATGTGCTGGACTACTTTTAATTCTTTACAAATTAAAATAATTATATTCAGCTGTAAAACTTCTGGTACTGAGAAGATGTTATTTCCAAATAATTAAAAGTTTCTTGCTTCATCTCAATTGTCCTACAAAAGTTCAACGTTTTAATTTCATAACTCTTCGAACTCACATTTACATTCATGGATACTGGCCAAACTGAGGCCACACACAAACACAAATCTGAATTACTTTTTTTAAGCACTTGTTATAAATTTTCATAAACAAGGTTAGCACATGGTTTCACAATTCATTTTGTCCACCGTAAAGTTAACTTTATGGATGTGTTTATAACGTCATGACAATATGAAAGTCAACAGCATTAATATAAGGGGGATGGGGTCCCGGCATGGTCCGGTGGTTAAAGCACTCGACTCGTAATCCGAGGGTTGCGGGTTCGAATCCCCGTCAGACGAAACATACTCGCCCTTTCAGTCTTAGGGACGTTATAACGTTACGGTCAATCCCACTATTTATTGGTAAGAGAGTAGCCCAAGAGTTGGTGGTGGGTGGTGATGACTAGCTGCCTTCGCTCTGGTCTTACACTGCTAAATAAGGGGGGGGGGCTAGTGTTGATAGCCCTCCTTAGCTTTGCGCGAATTTCAAAAACAAACAAATATGGAAGATGTTGGACCGTCTACTCACTGATAACTATGACGTAAAAACGTATTCAAACCAGTTCTGCTAACTTGTTGCTTCTTTTCAAATCAAGCTAAGCTTACTACAAACTTATACGACAATTAGTACCCTTTCAAAACTTTAGAGGTTTTTTCTACTCTAAAAAAATCTAATAAAGCATGATATAATAGTTAATTACTTTCATGTTGTCGTTATTAAAAAAAGTATTAGTATCTGTTGACGACAAACATACGAATATATTTTTCTTTCTATATTTTTCCATTGTGGACTATATGTACACCAATCTTTGTCACCATGACTCCAACGGAAAATTCCTCTTTCTCTGTACTACATATTTAACATTTCTCTGAAGCTATTAAAACGAAATATTAATACTGTTCGTCGACAGTTGGAATTACAACAGAGTAAACACTTTAGCCAAAATTCCAAATCTGATATTAACATAATTCATTATTTTCCTTGAGTCGTAGTTTTACGTTTTTTAAGCTAAAATCGTTTGATAAAGTTACGTTAAAATGAATATATACAAATCAGTTCACACCGATCTTATAAATGTATGGCGAAGGGATACGAAACACAAACAAAGCCACAACGTGTTACAATAATGTAAAAATACAAAAAAACTACATTTAGTGATACAAAATAAAGTGATGAAAATGAAAAGAGAGAAATATTCACAATTTTACCTTAAAATACCGGTATCAAGTGAAATTTTTTTAGACAGGCCCTCCTACCTTCACAAGTATTATTCGACGCAGTACCCAGACTAATGTTTCAATTGATACCGAAACCATCAGAAGGTTCACACCGTAGTTTTCAGATTTATTAGGATTTTGTCTTCTGAAAATCAATCCTGTATCTGACCTACAGAGGATGTTCTGTCATCAAGATACACAATTCATTGCAACTACAAGTTACTTTGAATAAAATGAATTTATTTTTTATCATTTCTTAGGCTTTTGAACCTTGAAATACCTAAGAAAGGTTGGAAGAGTTAAAAAAAAACTGTGCAAAAAACATACATCCCATTTTTCTTTGAAGACGGCAAAAATAACGTTCTCTTAAAAGCAGTCTGAAAGCATACAAAAACAAAAAAACTCGTGCTCCATTAGTCAGGGTAGTTATTTTCACTGTATGTGTGTATTAAAAAATGTAAAAGTGAGCTGTCCTGTCGGTACTCTTTATCCTAGACACTATACCAACGAGACTTTGTGCAACCAGTGACGTCATTAGACTGAAACTCAAAAGACACCTTTTTCCGATCTCCATGGTATCCACTTGTTTATTTCATCAAAATTTATCGATCAAAGGATGACTACCGCTGATAAAGCAAAACACATCTACAGGTTATAAGTAATAAAGTTAAGGTAAAGAATTTTAGCCCAAATGTTTATTCACAACGAGCAGCTGATGAAAACGAGTTGATGAGTTTATTATTTGGCCCCGTGTTAATAACTCTTAAATACTATTTTGTAAATATCTCAAAATCATAAGCTCTAAAATTCTGTTCAGTATGAGAGGAAAATCTGTATTATTTAAGGTTTAAAGATACAAAAATCAGGTCCCGGAAAAAGTCTCGTAAATCGTGAATTTACGCATGCTGACGATCACGTGAATTACAGAACAGCATGTGCATTAGCCGTGACAAACATAACTGATGAGAAAAATCTATGCATTCAGAATATACTTATCAAACAGAACCCATTGCACTCATGCAGCAAAATAAAGTTAATAAATTCATCATCTCATATTATCTTCCGGTTATGAACGAGAGACTATAAACAATAATACTTCTGTGTTGTGCACAAGCATCAAACCACAATTTCCATTGTTTTTTTTATAAAATTCAAATATCATTAGGTTCGAGATCAAATAAAAACGAGAAGCCATATAATGGGCTATCTGCATTCTTTGCGCAGCTGGGAGTCGAATCCCGGATCTTAGTTTCGAAAGTCCGTAAACTTTACTGCTGATCCACCTAGGATCATTTGGTTTCAACATAATAATTAATACAGAAGAAAGGTTGTTGTTTTGAATTAAGCACAAAGCTACACAATGGGCTATCTGTGCTCTGCCCACCACGGGTATCGAAACCCGGATTTTAGCGTGTAAGTCCGCAGACATACCGCTAAGCCACTGGGAGGCCAGAAGAAAGGACGTACACTAACCATCCTCGTGTCGAAATTAATATTCTAACAAATTATAATGATAATTTTCCCAGTTAAAAAAAGAAAGGTGTACACGTTGAAATGTACTCAGTGGATCCTCTAAGTGGTTCCCAAACTTTAAGCCCCGCACCCCTAAAAAAATCTCGCACCCCTCACAGTAGTTATTTATTTAAGAATAAAGGCTAAAACAAATTTTTAAAGTTAAAGTTTAATGATATATAAACAAAAACGAAAGATTTGGAAAATAAAAAAAATATTACAACAAATTAAAAAGTTACATAAACCCTACATGGACTACAAAAACAATGATCCGTGCATGAAACGAAATTTATTTAAATGTGAAATGTTCAAATGTTTATAAGCCAATTTAAATTTAATGGTTATTTTTGTTTCTGTTTATTTCTTACGAGTTTTTCATAGCGTGGAGCTTTGTTGCTGACAGCAATGCCCAAGTCTGCCTGTGCACACAAGCGATTTTTAGATTTTGTCTTGATTGACAAAAGGGCACTAAATCCATACTCGCATAAGTATGTCGTCGTGAATGGAATGAGCACATTTAGTGCTTTTACACAAAGTCTTGGAAACATGTCAATTGCCAAACACCAATATCGTTCCAAGGTTTTGATTTCAAACTGCAATTCAAGAACTCGATTTGTGCGCAGTTCAATAAGATCTTCCTTCAGTTCTTCGTCATCCGACATGTTATCCAAATTGAAGTAGAATGGATTCATAATCCATTCTTCAAAAGTTTCCAGTTCAACTCCAAAATATTTCTTCAAACAAACACAAATGGAATTAGGGACTCATCCTCACCTACCATTTCTTTGAGTGATGGAAAATTTAAGATTCCCTCTTTTAACTCGTCGACACCAAAGATGTAACTTTTCTCAGCATTTCAATACGTTTATGTTTTCCCCTTGAAGAGATACACTCAGATCATTCATACGAGTGAAAATCACTCAAATAGACTGGTATTTGGTTGAATTCTTGTGATTCTATTTCTCCGGGCAGATCATGGTCACGTTCCTTCAGAAAAGTTTTGACTTCTCGCAGTTTAAAGAAGCGCGTTTAAGCTCTCCCACGTGACAGCCAGCGGACTTCTGTGTGGGAAAGCAAAACTGAAAGCTCACTTCCAAAATCTTCACAAAGCGACTTGAGGAGGCAGTGGTTCAGAGCGCGACCCCTAATTCATTTGATGGTCTTCACAGAAGTGTCAAGCACTTTTTCAAATTTGGAGGCAATGTTTTTGATGCCAAAGCATGTCGATGTCATCATCACGTAAATACATAACATAAATAAATAATAGACACTAAGATGGCGTTCACAAACGTAACCTAATTAGTTGTGCCGAGTATTTAGATCACGTTTACGTTTCGTGTGTTGTTTGTCTACAGTTGTACATTAAGATTTCGGCCGGTGACGGTAGAAACAACAGTTTATCGTAACATGGTAAAAAGCTACATCTGTGACAAGAAAAATGAGAAATAAAAATCGAACGTGATTTTTTTTTCATATATATATAGGACAGTACCGTTAATATAAACAAACAAAAAAGGCAAATGTTATATCGGACCCTGGTTGGGAACCACTGCTCTAAGTAATAACACCTATATATAAAAGTAAAAGGCTGAATATTATACGATATTAATAAACAAGTCTTTGTGAAATGAACAGAAACGGGTTGAATGTAAAGAACTGCTTTTTTAATACCAGTACTCAAAAATTGTTGCTGTAAACATGCTTTATTGTCACTGTGACTAGATATAGTCCAGCTTATATATCGGTAACTGATGAGGGGTGGAATCATCCGAAATTAAACTTTTACTATTTCTTTATCTTATAGCAGAACCCAACACGGATGTTTGGAATAAACTGACATTTCTTATGTTCATTATAATTGCACATTAAGTGGTATTAGATAAATATTTAAGTTTTGTAACATCAAACTTCACAGATATTTCCCCATCATTAGGCATGAAGCAGGCGACTCCTTGAATCAAACAGTTCTGCCTCATTTAGTAGCATGACTTATGTTCTACATATTTCCCATGAAACACTTCTGTTAATTTTAGGTACTTCAGTTTGCAATGACATACTCGTGTACTGATATATACCATACAGGGCTCAACATGGCTTGGTGGTTAAGGCAAACGACTTGCAATCTACCTATCGAGGATTTGACTCCCCTGTCATAAAACAATGCTCGCTCTTTCACATGTGTGGGCTTAAAAGTGTGATGGACCATCCTATTCATTGATGAAAGCGTATCCCAAGAGATGAAGTAGGCGGTGTTGAGTACTTGCCTTCACTGCTACACTGGGGACAGCTAGCGCAGATAGCTCTCAAGTAGCTTTGCGCGAAATTCCAACCAAATATATATATATATATATACGTCTACATTTATACTCCATTTTCTGTAAATTGTAAAGTATTACAGTATAATTTAAAATGAATTTAATCAGGTCAAAATTCCATAAAAGACATGGTTGAACGGTAATCATAAACTTTATTACATACAACACAATTTAAGAAGTGTGTGTATGTATTTGCTATTTGTGTATATGGAAAGCAATGTGATCAATTCGTTACTTTAGCATCATATTTTAGTACGCAATATATTTGATTTTCTTGTAAGGTTGTTGTTTTGAATTAAGCACAAAGCTACACAATGGGCTATCTGTGCTCTGCCCACCACGGGTATCGAAACCCAGATTTTAGCGTGCAAGTCCGCAGACATACCGCTAAGCCACTGGGGGGCATTTCTTGTAAGAAAAAGCTCGCTGTCTGTTCATTTTCAAGCATTTCGGTAATAAAGCCAACTTCTGCTATATTTACACAAGAAGGAACCATTAAAAATACAGATTAAAAAATCGTATTTAGTCAGTAAATAGGCGATCATTTAGTTAAAAGTCACTAAAAGATTGTTCTATTAATTTTGTATCGTGGGCATCACTCTGAGTTTGGTGTATTGCAGAGTAATACACATAATACAGAGCTCCCGTAAAATAAGATTGCGAATGCAAATATTGTCTGATTTTCAAGCTGACTATATAAAGCATCAACTTCCTAGCGTACTTAATTTCTTTGTTCCAGCGTTTAAAAAATGTTCTCCAGTGGTTAAAATACTAACACCTCAGCGAGGGATAAACACGTACCTGCGTTAAATAGAAATATACAAGCTTCTTTGCGGTATTTAGCTGTTAAAGCGTATTTTAACCAATGTAGGAGGTTCAGATCTTAACAGTAAAAACCTTTAAACGAAGAGATAAAAAGGCATAGCACAGAAACACGTTATTGTAAAAAAAAATCTATTAAAGCGTAATTTATCCCATCCGTATTAGCTTAAGCTGGTAGTATAATATAATTTAATATTTCGTTACTAAATTACGCCAAAACTTTGACTATCGAGAAAAAAAATGGTTGTGGAATTGAAGTTTGTTGCTCACGTGAAACTTCATGAATTTCCAACAAGTTTCTATTGTATGTGCAATATCCAAAATGTTATGCGATAACATATAATGTACAAACACATGGGATTTGTGCGTATTATGTAGAAAGTGGATGATCCAATGTGTACTATTTCCTCAGTAGCCATATCGCTGGGCTCATATATTTGAACACGCCAGAACACTTTCTTACTGTATTTAGAAACTGACAGTTTTACGCGTTTCTTCCGGTATGACAGGACGTACACCAACACATTTTGTGTATTTTATTTGTGAAGTTTTAAGCAATTTCAGACCCGCTGAGTTGGCTGTATAAAGACTAATGGAATTTTGGCTCTCGGGACGCATCTATTTTACAGTTCGCATCCTAAGTCTTGCTACACATCTAAGAAATAATCAATGCAAATCCAGACTAATGTTTGTCAGAATTCATAAGTGGCGAAAACCCGTTGTAATGCACTGATATTTTTAGCAAGAGGATGTGGTACAAAACCTAAGGATCCTTACATCAACACGTCCTTTTTTTTTAAAGCATTTCTACGTTTGCTTAGAAAGTTACGTTTTGTAATGAAGACGTCGTCTGCAGTTCGCATGGTTTGGCTGCATCGCCGACTTAACCCACTGACTGCGGCTGCTCCAAATGCGCGCGGTTTTTATGCTAGCCGTACATAATATACGACACACTCGCATTCAACTGCCGTAGAGGCACTGTTCCCTATACCGAAAATCAGCAATGAACTGAGGGTATATTGAACACAGGATCAGAACAGAACCTTTACACCTCGTATAAAAATTACATACTTATTATATGATAAATTTGTTAAAGAATAATTTTCCTGAACAATAATATTCAAGCAGCGGGGATTCCTTCCTTCAGTTTTTTTTTGTTTTTTTCACACATTGTTGAAAAGCATCAATGAGTTGTCAGTATTCACGAACTTGTAATGCGAAGGGTCAAGTCGCACCACAAATGGTTACAAAGAAGTTATCTCCACGGTAATCTACTTGTAGTGTTGTTATTAATAAATATGTAATATTAATATTAAAATTTTAAAATATTAAAATTGATATTAAAATATTCTTAATATTTCCCAAACTGCAGGAGTGCAAACTTTTGTTGTTGTTTTCCTAAAAGATATCAATTTAGCACTATATATATTCTTATATTACTGTTGAATATTTACCAGTAGTTTCATTTGGAAGCGTACGGTGGCAGGCACTTAAGGAAAAAGGTATTTCCTAGAACAGAAATTTAAAAACAGTCTACGGCGTTAGGAGGCGTATTCACTTCTCTGTTTGTTTGCTTTCAACATTTCATGGTAACTAAGTTGTACGCATTGTAGTAAAAAATTTACTTCAGGCATTTTTGTAAACAGATAAATACATGTTGATGCTGCCTTCGTTCAATTACCCAGGTTTAACATGCAAGTACACGAATGTGTCATTTAAATCATATTCAAGGGACGCATTGAGGACCTTAGAAGTGTGTAGGCACAATACCTAATCGCATGTCACAACTAAGGCAAACAAAAATCAACAAGTGCCTCAACCAGAAAGAATTTGAAATTGTGTGTCTAAAATGAAACATTCTACCACTTTTCTGAACTATTTTCATCATATTTTCAATTTAAAATGACATGTTTCATACACATGAAAAAATGTATTATTATACAGTATTCAAAAACACGCTAATCAAAACAAGTACTTGTAATGACAGTTAAATTAATTATAAATGGTGATAAAAATATAATTCTCTTAACAGTAATGCCCTTACTCCAAAAGAATACGCCGTTCTTTAGTGTCCATGAATTTTTGAAGGGACTTTTTCATAGTGAAATCTGAAGCTTCTGTGAAACTTCATGAACTTCCAATAAGTTTCTATTTTATTGGCAATATCCAAAGTGTTATGTGATAACATAAAACGTGCAAAGACATGTACGTTTCTTGCCCCATTTTTCACTATAATAAATTTTAAATGCGTATCATAGCTCAGAACGTCTTCTCTCTGCTGTTCACTGTTGACAAGTTGGTAGATGTCACTGCACAATTTCAATAGCCCTCTCGAGTTTCTCACGAGTCAAATGCCACCGAACTGTCTATCGCTAAAATCTCTAAAGCTCAGTGTGACAGTTGTAGTTCGTTTGTATATTCTTGCAAGTGTCATCCTGAGTTCTAATTGGGACTTAAATAATCACTCTAATGCTATAAGTCTCTTGGTTGTTTCTCCAGGATGACTGTTATATATAAAAGAATAATACCGTGATCTTTAGCAATAACATGACGTGTTTCCAGCTCATAAGTCAACATGATGTCTTTGGCTACCCACAAGTCGTGACCATTGAACACCCACAGTGTGTCATATTGACCTCTCTGTTGAGCTCAAAGAGTCTCTTCCCATCGTTCATCCGATTGAATAGTTTTCGGCACTTGTGCCTCATGTAAAACTTCTACAAGATCCACGATTTTAAGATTCAGCACTTTGACCTCCATTGTTGACCCGGACGACAAGGAAGTGCTTGCGCCTTATCATCACTGTTTGCGAGTGTGAACAAAACGGTGAACCGCTACATCAAAACTGTGTAGAAGCTTATGTTTCACTTTACTACATAACTTTGCTCTTCTTTCAAGATCATGAGGGGTTCCTTTGGAATGTGCAGGCAGAATATGTAAATACAGTGTTATTCTCTTGCATTCTACCCATCATGTAGTACACTAAAGGTTTATCTGAAGAATGTACAACTGACAGATTCAGATACTGTATATGACAGCGCACATGCGTGGCTTGTATACGTTTGTTTTTGAATTTCGCGAAAAGCTACACGAGAATAATATGCGTGAGCTGTCCCTAATTTAACAGTGAAAAACTAAAGGAAATGCAGCTAGTCATTAACACCCACCGCCAGCTCTTGGGAATTGACCGTTACTTTAAAACGTCCCAACAGGTGAAAAGGTGAGTACGCTTGGTGGGACGGGATTCCAACACGCGACTCCCCCTTCAAAGGTTAGGAATCACTGACCTACTACGTAGATATATTTCATTTTGAACAACAGTCAAAAATATTGCTTTCCACGCTCATTGAAGTATGTTCATGAAAAAGAATTTACCACAGAGTGTGATGTTTTACATTATATCCTTTAGGATTGTCTCGTCTCTTTTAATGATATGAACTTCACTGGCTGATATCACTCTTCTGTTTATCGTCCTGTTCTGCCAAGAAATTTTCATCTATCGCGGTGCACTCATAATGAAAGTTAATATTTGTACAGTCCTTATAGAAGCCCTAGAAATTTTTTTTTTTCATTCACTTGTTCTACATTGCATCTTTAGATTCACAGTGCCATACATTTTTATAGTTCGCAAGCAACCTTCGACTAAACCAATGCTGTTTACTTCCACACCAAGTGAAAATAATACATTACTCAATATTCCATTCACAGCGTTGTTAAAACGTTCTTATTGGCCATTTTGAGAAACATCTTTACTAACTCAACAAAAATTCGGACAAAAATATCGTTAGATTTTCCATTAAAAAAAGATAGTTTCATAACAGACTGCGACGTACTAGTTTACTGGTAGAGGAAGGTGCAGAAAAAAACAAAACAGTGAATACGGTAACGTTTTTCAGTGTATTTAATATCCTGTCCAACCACATGCACGTTTTATATCAAATGTACAAAGAGAGGCGAAACGAAGAGCGGTAGGTTTACTAGAAAAAAATGGAAGAATAATTAATAAGTTTGGTTTGCTTGGAAGTTCGCACAAAGCCATCACTAATTTAGGAGTTAAGACTAGAGGGAAGGTAGCCATCACCACCCACAACCAACTTTTGAGCTACTTTTAACCAACGAATAGTGGAATTGACCGTAACATTATAACGCCCCCACGGCTGAAAGGGAGAGTATGTTTGGTGTGAAGGGAATTTGAACCCATGAACCTTATTTTACGAGTCGAGCTCCTTAACCACCTGACCATGCTAGGCCCAGAGAAGATGGGGCACGCGTGCGTGCGTGTTATAAAGAATGAATTATTTCGCTACTGTCATTGGACCCGATATATGACTTTAGGGGTGATAATGCTAAACTATATCTTTCTTGCTTCGCCATCGCCTTTCTTTAACGTGAAATTGTTGCGAGAACATAATGGACCTCATCTGATCCATGCTTAGCTCCACAGGTTACATCCGAGTCCAGCTAGTTTAACGTACGTACCTCAAGCACATCTGCGTAACATTTAATAAGACTGACATTTAGAACAGCGAGAGCGCTATTACATACAGAACAAGAGGAAAGATGATAATGGAGAATCTTAATCGATAAGAACCATACAACATTTCAACTCGTTACTGAAACAAGAACGAAAGAAACCTAAAACGAAAACACTTGAAAGCCAATATTAAAGATATCTATCGTTTAACGAGGTACGTGTTTCCCAAGTGGTTGCAAGTTAACCTTAAAAAGGAGTTTTTCATTGATATTTATAATGAATTAGTGCTCCTTAGATTCTACGATGGGGAATCAAGGTGAGAGGCCAAAATCGAATTCAGCTCGTTTTGATAGCATACATTAAATTAAACCAGATGAGCTTGGCTTGTTGGTATAAAGGTCTTACATAACTCTACAAACTTTATAAACTCATAAAATACAAATTAAAACCGCAGATTCTAGCTGGCTTTATTATGTTTAATTATAGGTTTCATAATTATATACGAATCAGTCATATACGAGATTACAAAGACACGCTTTTCATACGTGTTTAATAATGTTCATTATCGATGAGGTCCACAAATACTAAAATACAATGCGTAGTTTTATGGTTTTGCATGTTGCGATACTCCAAATAAAGGACCGACTAAAACCATTGTGCGAAATCACTAAATTCTTACATAAACACATACATCGAATTCCAGCAACAGTTAGGAAGTCTAATTACTACAGGGCCCTGCATGGCCAAACGTAATATGAAGGTCATGGGTTCGCATTCAGGTCGCGCCAAACATGCTCGCCCTTTCAGCCGTGGGGGCGTTATAACGTACGGTCAATCCCACTATTCGCTGGTAAAAGAGTAGCCCAAGAGTTGACGATAGGTGGTGACGACTAGCTGCCTCTCCTCTCCTCTTGCAGTACTAAATTATGGACAGCTAGCGCAGATAATCTTCGTGTAACTTTGCGCAAAATTAAACAAACAAACAAACTAACTACTACAGTGATGGCGTCATCTGTTATACTGTTGTGTGCAATTCAAACGTCATAAAGAGCTGTGCAACCACTGAAGTGGCGAATGCACTGGAGTTTGTTAAATGAATAATTTACATACTGTTGTTTTCTAATGCAAGCTTACACAATGAACTATTCGTTCTCTGTTCATCCGCCGCGGAAAATCAAACCCCGGATTTTACCGTTGTAAGTCCATAATTATACTGCTGACCTAGCGGCGATTGTTTGTTTGTTTTGAATTTCGCGCAAAGCTACTTGAGGGCTATCTGCGCTAGCCGTCCCTAATTTAGCAGTATCAAATAGGTTCGCCCCTTCAGCTGTGGGGGCGTTATAATGTTACGATCAATCCTACTATTCGCTGGTAAAAGAGTATCCCAAGAGTTGGCGATAGGTGGTGACGACTAGCTCCCTCTCCTCTAGTCTTGCACGACTAAATTGTGGACAGCTAGCGCAGATAATCTTCGTGTAACTTTGCGCAAAATTAAAAAAAAACAAACAAATAAACCTATCTAATTTATTTTGTAAAATACGTATTAAAATAAAGACTTTTAGGAGTTATTTTTTGTACCGGAATTAGTCGGTGTCAGCAATAGTGTATTGAATCGTTTACTTAACGCGTTCATTAACTTGGCTTCAATGTCCCTAACAGAAAAATGTGATGAAAAATTAAACAAAGTTGTTTATTTCGTTTCAACAGCATATCTGAAACAAATCTCTTTACAGTGACATGAATGCAATAAAATCAGCTACACACATTGCTGTGGTAAAACTAAATGGAAAAAAAGGAAAACATATCATAAAAATGGGTAATGTATTCTTGGTACATACGTTTTCCATTTTATCGTTTTTGAAATAAATGCAGTATTCGGCAAACAACAAAACTGTACTGCATAGCACGAAAAACTATGAAGACTAGAAAAACAACAGTGAAAGTTCCAGTAAGAGCCATTAGGCTCACCAAAGGTAGCTGTGAAGGGCGCTGTGTATGCAGTGGTTATAACATTAATTCTTAAAACGAACGCATACTTGTTAATTAGAGATAATTAAGGTTAATATTTTTGTAGCACAAAGAACGAGAGCTGGAATTACATTTTACTTTAAAGTATGAAATGAGTTGACGTTTCCTTCAAAAACTGACTGAAATACAGTGTTCAAGCAGTGCTTACATACATTATAAATTTCTTGTTTCGTTTTGTTTTCCAATTTTACTCAAAGCTACACGAGGCCTATCCGAGTAAACCGTCCATAATGAAAAACTAGACAGAGGAAAACCAGTTAATCATTACCCACTACCAACTATTAGGATAGTCTTTTACCAACGAATAGTGAGACTGACCGTTACATTATAACGTCCCAACAGCGTATTTGGTGGGACAGGAATTACAACCCGCGAACGTCAGATTACGAGTCAAGAGCCCTAACAACCTGACCACATCCTATACAAACCCATGTGATGATGGGTAGAAGGCTAGGAATGACGTCGACATACAAGTAAAGAAGATTTTGAGGGTCGAGCAAACCTACACGGGGGCTAACTGCACTAGCCATTCATAACTTAGCAGTGATTGAATAGAGTGAGAGCAGCTAGTCAACACCACTCATCGCCCAGTCTTGGGCTTCAAACAAACGATTAGTGGAATTGATAGTGACACTATAAAGCTCCCACGGTTGAAAGGGCGAGCAATTCGGCAACGAAGATTTCAACCCGTGACCATTAGATTGCGAGTCAAGCACCTTATCCATCAGACTGTACCAGTCTGAGAATACCTTTTGCGTTGAACATTACTTTTGAGAATTTATCAATAAGGGCTTTTGCTGTCGGGGTAAACGTGAAGGCAATCAAACCCTAGAACCAAACACGAAACGTTTTGCTTTTTTTGCCACGTTTCATTTAATTATTTATAAATCTGGAGTTCGTTTGTAAAGTGATGCTTGTACTTCAGTAAGTTATAGAAACCTGTATGTAGAGTAAAAATGTGATTTAAATGTATTTAAATAAACACGATTTTGAATGCGAACCACACGTTGTGTTATAATAAAACACAAAAACTTATTTGTTTATACAAATACAAGAATCAATTGTGTTCCAAGTCACAGAAGATTTAATTTGAAAACACACTGTGTTGTTGTGAAATAACGCACTAATGGCGTTACTTTTCAACACTTCTTTTCTTTAAACAGTGTATACGCCAGACGTTAGTTCGCCTTTTTAAGAACCGTACACTTCTCACAGGACATAGAATCTGTATAGGAAGACACTAACGTTATATCATTAATGGAACAAATAAAGTACAGTTATCATGTTCTGATATATACGTGTAGTACAATACTTGTACGTCTTATTCCAAGTTTTTGTTTCACTAACCATGCTTGTGCAAACATATTTTTACATGGGAAATAAAATATAGTAGCAGTTGTGTTATTAAGTAAAAGAAGCTTTTATTTCAGTTATTACTGCCCCCTCCTCGTGAGATAGCGATAAATCTATGGATTTAGAGCACTAAAACTAAAGGTTCGATCCCCGTGGCGGATACCCCAATGTGGCTTTGGCCTAAAATAATCAACCAAGCTAAAACAAGATATCATTTAAATCTATGATTACAAAAGCCTAGGTATTCAATACGCACTACACGTAATCTCCTCTGAAAATGATGTTGATTTCACGTTAACTCTTTTGTGCATACTCAGTAATTGCTGTAGAAATTTATGTAAACAACTATAAAAGTAATTGCACAAGCTACTTCGCCTTCTTTAAATCTCGTTTAGTTTGTGGTATTTATTCGTTTTCACGTACATGTAACTGTTTTACAAAAACTTCAAATGAAACAATATCCACAGTTTCATTTTTGTAAGCTCGTAATGCTATGCCTCCACTCTCCAACCAACATGCCAGTGACATAGCTCTATGTTTGCAAACCGACAACGCTAGGAAATGGATTTCAGTATTCATGGTGAGCAGAGTTCAGATAGCCCATTGTGAAGTTTTGTGTTTAACTTTCAAAGAAACAAACAAGGTACTAGGACTTCTCCCTTTATGTAAAAGCTATGCATAATAACAACCTGAGGTTTAATTACAATCTTTAAGAACGATATTTCAGACGATGTGCAACTATTAAAAATGTCGGTTATGCCAGTTTAATGGTAATCACTGAACACCATTCCCCGATATTGAAATGCACCGTTGTCACAACCTTCTGCGACTAGAAAGAGGGGTCTGTCCCAGATCCTACATTTTGACAAACTTTTCACAAACTCTCCACTGTACTGCACACTACGCTAATGTAGAGCAAATACTATTGGAGTTAACCATGGGATGAGAGATATGACCAAATAGGATTGCTAAATTCCAGTTTTTTTTATTGTCACACCTTTCTTAAAACCAACCATTTATCTCAAGCGTCTGAGAGTTCGCGAACTGTTAGCTAGTGAAATTTTGTTTATTTGAAATACTGTTTTGTTTTCTTATCAGCGGTGCAAGAGATATGTTCAGTTTCATTGCAATGGCTTAATGGGTTGAAAGGTTGTCTTCTACAGTTACAGGTCCCCCTCTGAGATAGCGGTAACTCTTTGGATTTACAACGCTAAAGTCAGAGGTTCGATTTCCCTCTGTAGACACAGCTGATAGCTCGATGTGGCTTTGCTATAAAAACACACACACACACCCTTTTTTCACTTAAGGAATAAGGGCATTTCTTCGTATAAATTAAGGGATGCAAGTTTGAAGTACGTTGCTATCCTGAATGCTCCTCATTGCGAGTTTTATTTCGATTATACAGAGGACACTAAGGGCCCTTTCTTTGAAATATACATTTTAGTACCATAATATTCATCCATCTTGTGAAACACGTATATTTTTCCTCTAAAAAACTGATACATATTCTTCCTGATGACAATGTCGAATAGTGAGGAATTAATAGTTAATGTAAGTAATAAACACGTTACCCATGGCGCTAAGGTTCACATCTGCAGTCATTATGTCAGGATATGCATATCATTCTTACAAAGCAAGATTAAATCTTTGCGGGGTACAAATAAAACATCAGAGAAGCAAAACATGAATGTACTCATCAATTCTAGAAACTAACAAATTATCATGTTTTCTCCATCATTCTAAACAAATAGTTTTCTGTATACTTACTTTCCAGAGAGGTTTTTTATAACCACACATTATTTTAATCTAAACAAAGACATTTGACAGAATTTTATGATCATCCAATAAAAGGTGATAGTGATAACATTAGAAATATAGAAACAGAAAGATGGAGGTAAATAGACACAATTTTTTCTATTCTTCTATAAAACGAGAAAATACTTTTGCAAAATTTTCTGTGAAATAATGTAATGTGTACGTTACCCTGATTCGTGACTAACACCTGTCTACATTGTTTGTCTGGACCAAACAACATGGCCATAGCCATATTATTTTCATTTTATTCTACTTTTATCAGTTTTGTTTTCGTTAATACGTCAGTGTACATAATCCCTAACGTGGAAAAAACTGTATACTTTTTCTTCCCGCAATCTGAGGGTCGTGGATTTAAATCACGCGTTCCACAAAACATGCTCATCCTTTCAGCCTTAGGAGCGTTATCAAGTGATAATTAATACCACTATTCGTTGGCAGTGGATTATGACTAGCTACCTTCCCTGGCGCAGATAGCTCTCGTGTAACTGTACGCGAAATTCATAACAAACCAGAACAAGTTCAATTATCTTTATTTGTAGAAAAGTACGTGACACCAATTTTTTAAAATGTGATGAATGACAAAAATGTATCAGGCATAAAAAAAAGAAATATATATAATCTTCTAATCACAACATAAAATCTGTTTGCACGTGAGGTTTAACGAAATAAAAAGACAGTAAACTATTGTTCTACACTCACGAACAGTTAAAAACTGTTGTTAAAGTATAAAGTTCAGTTTGATTTTTTTTGGGGGGGGGAATTTCGCACATAGCTACTCGAGGGCTATCTGTGCTAGCCGTCCCTAATTTAGCAGTGTAAGACTAGAGGGAAGGCAGCTAGTCATCACCACCCACCGCCAACTCTTGGGCTACTCTTTTACCAACGAATAGTAGGATTGGCCGTCACATTATACACCCCCACGGCTGGGAGGGCGAGCATGTTTAGCGCGACCCTCGGATTACGAGTCGCACGCCTTACGCGCTTGGCCATGCCAGGCCGTTCAGTTTGAGGTTGTTAAGATGCTAAATAAATAAATGTCACACACGCATGTAATACAAATCATCTAAAACAAACTTGCTAAGCAGAGGCATAAAAAGAAATTATTACAGGCCAAAGAGTTATATTTTAGTGAAAAATGAAGGTTGGGGAACGTACAAAGAAAAGCACAGTAACGTAATAACACATTTTTATCACCCAACAGCTAGACAGAAGCTCTCTAATATTCAGATCTTGTGGGAGAAATTCAAGTGGCAAGGAATGGCCCTCTTATGCCAAATCAGCCCTAAATTATGCACCTTTCTCTGCTTATTACTGGTTTGAGGAAATACCAAACTCGATAAAATGAGAGAATTGCCAAAATTTGAAAGGTCATATACACAAAAAAGGCACAAGAAACAACAGATTATTCAAAAAAAAGTTACATATAAATTGTACTCGATGACCATTCTGATTACCTATTAACATACATACAAGAAAAAGAAAGTGTCAGTAACTATGGTTACAGAACGATATCAAATCTAACAATTAAGTCTCTACCTACTTTAACGTCCAATTAGAATGCAATACAAGCTGCAAAACGGATCTGCTACTAAAATTTCATCGATTTACACATGAATATCACATGCGAGCACCTCCAAATTAAAAGTAAGAAGCCACGGATAAAACACGACATTGACATACAGCCAATTAACGGTTACGATTTTGTTTTCCTATCTTCCGTTTACAACACGCTAAAATAATACCTCAAGATAAACCTGAAGATATTAAGTACTCACAGTTCAACTGGTCATGTAACTTGAACCCCAGCCATTGGACAAGTCAAAGTCTTAACTGTGAAAGTAGTTAACTTGTAGAACTGCCGATAGGGTTTCATTTGGTCATTGTGGGATCTTCGATTCTTAAACAACGGGAATATTGTAGGTTGTGTCATCGATTGATTATGGCCGCCGTTTAAAGGTTAAACAATTTTTGTCACACTATTTATGCACCAAATTCGTCTTGGATTTGCCTCTTCGTCGTTACAAAATTTTTGATATGCACACATACACTCAAACAAAAATACTCTCAATATTACAATTAATTCCCACTAATTACAGCTGTGGTTTACTCCATATTTTACACAGATTTTGTTTAATATTGAACACAAAGCCACGCACTGGGCGATTAGTGCTCTGCCCACCGCCATTATCGATTTCTAGTGATATAAATAAGCCTACGGATTTATCATAAACACAGGGAGGGTGTATTGTGCGTACAAAATTAGCGATATCAAAGGTCCTTGTATAGTTTTCAGTACTAAGTGCTGTGTTTGATAAAACCATACACATTCCTCAATAAAAAGTGGTATGTGGATCCAACTTTATAATAAGTTAATTGAAAACTTTAAACGTTTCATACTTATGAGCACCTTTTTTATAATTTCTGTACGCTGTTAATATGTTAGACTTGTTTTCTAAAGTACCACTGTTATCTGGTAGTTTTTATTGAATGTTTATGTCTAACAGTATTCCCGTGGCCCCACACTGCATTCATTAAATACACAAATAAAGGAAATGTGTCGTTTTCTCATCATTTTAAATTGCTTACACATTAATAAAAAGAATTTCTATCAGTTCGCATGCCCATAAATTATTATTTCTATAACGCATCACGAAATACAAAAAACGAACAGTTTTTATCATTATTTTGTGTTTTTCTTACAGCAAAGCCACATTGAGTTATCTGCTATGTCCACCGAATGGAATCGAACTCCTGAGTTTAGTGTTGTAAACTCAAAGACTTACCGCTGTCTCAGCGGAGGACTTTATCCTACTTTCTAGTATGTTTTCCTCAACAGTACAGCAGCATGTCAGCGAACTTACAACGCTATAAACCGGGTTTCAATAACCGCGGTGGGAAGACCACATACATTCCTTCCATGATGTAGCCTCATATTTACATTCAAACAAACATTCTTACACTTTATCAATAAACTCTAATCTAAGCACACGCATCACATTCTGTAAAGAAATGTGTTCGTGTATGTTTTGTTTGTTTTTAGCAAAACTACATCTACCGAGGGGAATCAAATCCCCGAGTTTAGCGTTGTAAATCCGTAGACTTACCGCTATACCAGCAGGGGACTGTAAAGAAAAATTCCAGCATATCTTGAAAACATATTCATGAAAAACGCAGATAAATTCGTGCAATCATGGGTAAATTTTGTACAGCATTTTACACAATACTAAATTTTATGCGCTTTAAACACTTATATAATGTTGTTTTCCAAGTGCGTATGCTTTGTTCGTAAGATTATACACAAGGCAAAGAGGTTGTTGTTTCGCGTTTTATTTAAGTCACTTTGTATTCGTACTGCGAAATATTTCACAAATAATTTTAATACATTAACAAACATCTTTACTTCTGAAAATAACGTTTTATCGATAGCATTTCTTGCTCATGATTAACATTACACATTGAAAACCACGAAACACGAAGTGCCGTTTGTGTTCCATATTATGTATCACTTTCCCGAAAAGCATTGTGTATGCTCGAATTTTCCCTGCCTTGTTACACGTGTTTACATCTCCCCAAGACACACACACACACGCAGTTCAATTGTTTAAAGATTGTACCTTTGGCGATATGACAACGAGCTAAATCTCCGTTTCCACAGGAACTGTTTATAAATATTCAAAGATCTTTAATATTCTGTCAGCACGTGTAATAGGTACTAAAGAAGGACGAATTAGTATTTTACCATTACCATCATGTTGCACAGGTTCTATGAAAAAGTATGTATTTAAGGACGTTTTGTAACAGCTTATTACCCACCAGCAGTTGTTTAAAATTTTCCATTTCACTTTGTATGCAGTGGGTAGAGACATTCAACAGAGCATTTGGAACAGCCTACAAAGCAAACCCTACTATATAAACGTGTAAAATATCAAATCCACTCCACTAGTTTCCAGAAACGACACAAATGTTACCAAATATAAATAAATGGGTACAAATTAGGTCGGTATATAATAGTAGAACGGAACTTCTATTATCCTGTAGTTATCAGTGGGAGATAAACACGTGCTACGTTTAGAAAAAAGGTGGATGTTGGTGGGGCAGAACCATGAAAAGATTTTCGAAGAATTTTCATGAAATGAGCAGAAATGCATTTGTTATACTGATTAACAAACTACATCTCATTCACAAATCTGCTTCAACCTTACTGTTCTCCTATAGTTAAATTTTATAATTAATGAAAGCAAATTTCACCAAGAAAGAAAGTATTTTATTAAAGGTTATAACGTTTCGAAAGTGATAACAGATACAGTTCATGAAATATGTCGGAAACGCTTTATAGTTGCCGAAACGTTTCACAAGAACAGTTCCTTCAAGAACGTTTTGATGCAATCAAGGTAATGAGATGATGAATTCTGGCAGATCAGGAAGAAAGAAAATATTAGATTAATTAACTCATAGTTCCTTTCTATTAATTCAATATTCTCTTCTGGCACGTCACACTAGATCGTTCCTTATATATAATTAATAACAATTACACCATTGTAAAGTAATTGCTTTATCAAACCTTTTCCTGATACGTTTACACAGCGACATGCACCTCTCAATTTTTTTTTTAATTATTTATTAGGAAAGGTTTCTCTTTACAATTCAACAGCAATATTTTTTTTTATTTATAAGCTAAATTACTTATAAATCATAAAATATAACCCAGCGAGAACCAACACAAAATACGTTTTTAAACAGACAAAAATCATATAACATGCGTTATTGTAAAAATTAATACGAACGACTTTTTACACCCTACCACAATTACGTCCACTGCTACAAACACGCATACAAGCAAGTGAATTTTTACACGTACAAAGGTCCACATAAAATAACAGTAATAATTAACACCTTACTCATAGTATAGGTGCAAATAATTTTATCAAGTCGATGAGTAATACAGTAAGATATATTCAATAAACCAAAACGATCCTAACAGATGTGTCAGTTTACCAGTAACGCAGATAAAGAGGTAGTGTGGAAAACGACAAAATGGTTTTCACAAGCCTTGAGTAATTTGTTGTTAAGTGCAAAGCTAAACAACAGGCTAACTCCGCCCCGCGCACCACAGGTATCAAAACCTGAATTTTAGCGCACAAGCCAACAGACATTCCATTGAGCACAGACTAAAGTCTTTGTACGCTTTGGTAGAATATAAAGGAAAAAGTCCGTACATTATAGCGTTGCTATTGTTTATTCCATTTTCACTGAAAGTATGTAGCATATATTTTAAGCATAAGATCTCAAAACAATGGCTTCTATGTGCTCTTCTCATCACAGGTATCAAATCCCGGATTTTTGTGCTGTAAGCCAGGAGACTTACCAATGAGTTACTGGAGGACATAATAAAGATATAGATAAGTAACAAACGTACTCGCGTCTCCTGCGCATATATTTTGGTTTATAGGGGTGGCGAGAAGGCCTAGAGCTAAGTGCATAAAATTTATTACTGAAGTAAACATAACAATTCAATTTTAAATTAAAATTGTTTCTAAATTAACTCACTTTGTAATGTAAAAAAACATTTTAAATAAAAATATATTTAATCAACAAAGACTAATACATTAACAAATGTTTCTCCAGTTTTGTCTACACATTTCATTTTATACTTTTCAGTGCAGAGATTAACAACAATTCTATGTTATGCTTTCGTTGCTAAGCAACATGACATAAAAACCGTTGTTGAACGTAGTGTTACCAAAACGTACAGGCTTTTCTATGTAACAGATGTTAATCTAACCGATTCATAAAAAGAAATATTCTATGAATATGCCACGAATTTCGTGAAGTATTTTAATTTTGACCGGTTTACAAAAAGGATTTACCAATGCTTCACTACAACGACTGCAATTTTTTTGCCTATATTTGTCAAGCTACATTTCACAAAATTTATTTCCTTATGAAATGTATAGTTAGGATATTTGTATTTTGCCCCGTCATTACTTCCAGACAATCGGAGAACGAAACGCTGGAAAACAGGATACGGTTTTGGTGTACATAGAAAAGAAATACACAGGGACTCAAGAAAGCAGCACACAGCTAGAAAGCCACTGGCAACTTTGGCAAATGATTCAGTTTTCTTCTAGTACCTGAAAGACAACAGCTTCCGAGATAAAGGATAAGCACGTGTCGGCGCAACCCCTGTGATTGTCACACAGTTCGCAAAATGTGTGTCGTAACGGCTAACCACTCTCACTGTGCTTCCAGGAAAGATCAAATACACTTGAAAATAAGTAACAGTCAAAAGTAACAATGTCAAAGGTAACATAAAACTTCTGTGCAACTAGAGAGATGTATCAAAAACAACAGAAGTAAAAGGCAACATAAAACTGTTGTGGAATCATTGAGGAATGTCGAAAGCAGTTGGGTCATGAATAAAATCACGATTCAGAAGACTACACACTTTCATGAAATATTAAAATCACCCTCAGCTTTAACGATCATAACCGTTACGCACCAAGGCAGTCGAGTATACTGCCAGATAACTGAACGATCTCTCGTCTTGCCATTTATTTACTCGTCAGGCTTATGTAAATTTTAAATATTCTGTTTGTTTTAATTGTTGTTGGCACGTGTTGCTATTTTTTTTTCCAGTCAGTAAAACAGTAATAATAATAATGAGCTTTGTCTGAAAGGTTGGCTGTTTCAGCCATCCCTAATTATGAACTGATAAACTGATAAGAAGCAAGCTTGCCACCAGTACCAAGAGTCAACTGTTTGAACACTATTGTCTAATAGTGAAATGAAATTTGACCACTACCTTTAGAGCACATCCACGGACAAAAAGTGCGAAGTGTGACGCACACATTTTTTTCTTTTCTTTTTTTTTTTTTGCTGTAGCAACACTTAATTATCGGGCCCACATATTGATCGTCCGACGGAATGGTCACGTTCGCTCCCAAAAAATAACTAATTTATTTACTTAAGTGAAAACTGCATACTGACCCATGTGATGTGCCCACCACAAGAATTGAGTCCACAAACTTAGCACTAGAAGCCCAGAAGATTAACTCCGAGTCACTGGAGGGATAATAAAGGGGAAAATTGAGGAAATGTTAATATAAGGTTTCAGTATGGATAATAAAAAAAATACCAAATTTATTCGAAATGTGTGCACATTTTCGATAGTGTATTATATTTATATATACATGAATACCACATGCGAAAAAGTTAGGACACTCTCTATGATGCCTCAGTATTTTTGTAACATTTCTGGATATACAGATATTGAATCTCAATTTCAACAATACTGAAATATTATAGGAATATAACTAAACAATTAAAACTGAAGAAAAGACTAAGATCTTGTGTAAATGTAATTATACAAAAATGGATATTCTAACTGAGGAAAAGTTAGGACACTCCCACATTTATTCCCACTTAAAATGGCTCAACTTACACATAGGTGTATCACATCAGGTGCACATGATTAGAAGATTGTTACTCAGCATTTTGAATGAGGCTTGCTCTATTTAAACCTCAGACATTTAGATTGGTGTGCTCCTGACTGTTGAAGTAAGAGCGAGCACCATGGTGGGAGCAAAAGAGCTGTCTCAGACCATCAGAAAGAAAACTGTAGCAGCTAATGAGTCTGGTAAAAAATTTAAAAATATCCCAAAAGATTTTGAAATCAACCATTCCACTGTCCGGAAAATAGTCAACAAATGGAGAGTTTTCAAAACAACCGTCAACATGCCCATGTCTGGTCGTCCTAGCAAATTCACCCCGAAAACACCCGCAGGATGCTAAAAAAAAGTATCCAAACACTCTAATATGTCATCACGAAACCTACAGCAGGTTCTGGCTATTGTTGATGTGAAAGTGCATGCCTCTACAATCCGAAAGTGACTGCACAAGTGTAACTTGCACAGGAGGTTAGCAAGGAGGAAACCTTTGCTCTCTAAGAGAAACTTCAAGGCCAGACTGAAGTTTGGCAGAGAGAATGTAGACAAAAACCAGGACTTCTGGAATAATGTTCTTTGGACAGATGAGTCCAAAACTGAATTCTTTGTACACCAGAACGGAGGACATGTTTGGCGTAAACCAAATGCAGCATTCCAGGAAAAGAACCTCATATCAACTGAAGCATGGAGGTGGAAATGTCATGGTTTGGGGCTGCTTTGCTGCAGCAGGACCTGGACAGGTCACAATCATATAATCCACCATGAATTCTACTGTATATCACAGGGTGCTTGAGGAACATGCGAAACCATGTGTAAGAAACTTAAAATTAAAGCGGAACTGGACCCTACAACACGACAATAACCCAAAACATACCAGTAAATCCACCAAGGAGTGGCTGAAAACTAAGAAATGGAGAGTCGTGGAATGATCGAGTCAAAGCTCAGATCTTAATCCCATTGAGATGCTGTGGGTGACTTGAAACAGGCTATACATACAAAAAAAACCCTAAAACATCCTCACAGCTGATAGAATTATGCATTGAGGAGTGGGGCAAACTTTCTTCAGATAGATGGCTACAAGAAACGTCTCACTGCAGTTATTTCAGCCAAAGGGGTAACACTAGCTGTTAGGGGGATAGGGTGTCCTAACTTTTTCCTCAGTTAAAATATGCATTTTTGTAGAATTACATTTACAGAAGGTAATTTACAGTTTTAATTGTTTAGTTTTATTCCTATAATCTTTCTGTATTGTTAAAATTGAAATTAAATATCTATATAACCAAAAATGTTACAAAAATACACAGGCTTTCAAAGGGTGTCCTAACTTTTTCACATAACTGTAGTTTAACGATATTCTGATAGAAGACACAAGTGTGTCTTATTTAATATATTTATCTGCTCTTTGTATTATTTGTAAATTACTATATTTATATAATTTCATTGTCTGAAAGTTTATCCATTTATCAAGCATCCTGGAATTACTGAGCAGGTTTTTTGTTTCTTTTTATATGTCTGCCTACGCCAGCATCTGGCATTATGACTTAAATGTATTACAATGTACGTTATTACAAACTTTGCGTGGGTAAAATAGCGCTATTTGCTTTTATTACTATCAGGAAGGAAGATAAGAGAGTATTCTACAAATATCATTTTTCACCATGCGCTTATATCAATTCCGTTAATTTGAAAAAGAACAACAAATCATAAAGTGGCAGTTCTTCTGAAAGGAGAAACATGTTTTGTGTTTGAGGCTGTCTTGCATCAAGACTTTATTGTCAACGTGAACATAAACACCATAAGTTTTGAACAAAATAATTTCCTCTCCCTTTCTGTTTGTAGAAATAAATATACGTATATATTTTATACGAAGAAAGGATCGTGACCAACGGATGATACGAGTAATACATAATTGACACACACCAGTATAGTTCCTTGAAAATGTCGGAATGCCCTACAGGTATAGTTCACTTTGAAACGTTAGTTTCAATAAACTTCTTAATAACTAGAGTAAAAGAAAATTACTTGAGATACTGTAAAAGATTTGCTGCGGTTCCTTATTTATCAACACTTACAAACAAATATGTAGAGGGTTTCGCGATGACGAAAAACCCATTTGAAGTAAAAATGTATTCTCCAGACGGCTGGTCTGGGTATTAGCACTTTTAATTCAAATAAAGTACACAACAACGTTTCGACCTCCTTAGGTAATCCTGTTTTGAAATTAAATCCACAGGGTTCGTTTTGTTACTGTTTTTTTTTCTGGAACTTTACTTCTGCAGTTTTCTAGATTACTGTTACAATTCTCTCTCAATAAATCTTTTACACGGTGCATGTGTCTCCTTTTTCTGGATTTATTCAGTTCTGCTAGAAGTTACTTATAAAAAAAAAGTTTTCACAATATATATAAATATTGTTTTTAAGACGGAATTAAATGTTAGTGTTTGTAAAACACCACTATATTTATATTAGTCTACTGTGGTGAATTTAAATTCTAATTGTAACATATTTTAATAAGAATCAATACATTTTAATTATGTTAAATAAGCATTTCTTGGGATAGCAGTCATCTTCCCACAACTATCTGCAGGCAGTGAAGAGTGATATAGATGTGGGACGTTGCGAGCCCACATATCGCTATCCTAATTTCTATATCTACTACTACTCTTATTTATGTGAGACTGGCGAATAGAAGTTAAGACTAACAGATGGTGTATCCCCACCTCAATGTGGGTCCTACTTTCTCAGTCACCTCCAAAACCTAGAGAACATTTTATAATTATAATCCCACATTATAGCTTGTACCCTGGGAACTTTTCAATTAGTGCAGCGTTTTATGTTTAATTTATTTTTGTTTCGGCTTGTTTTAAGTTTACATATGTACACACAAACACACACATACACGTGGCGTACATACAGATTTTTACGTTCAGTCTAACTTCCATTCCGGGTGTAAAACAGTTAATATCGCACAGAATATTGTCATACTTTATTATTATATTCATTAATTAGAACATTGATTAAAATATAGATATTAACTTACGCCAAAATTCATTCATGTGAACAACAGACAGACATTTAAAGATACATCAGTGAGAGTACTTAACACTTCTCTTGATACGAGTAATTTGGAGCAATACATACCAACGAGAATAACACAACTAATTTGAGATATTTCACAACCAAACAAGTATACACGCGTAAATAGTTAAGAATACGTAAATACCTAACATCGCATAACTTACCATGTATATTTCCACGAGGTAATTTGTATCAATTTTCTCAAAGCTAGAGAGAATTAAGAGATGTTGTGACGTTAAAATTGTTATACTAGAAGTACTACGAAACAGTGAGCCTTGTTAAACTAGATTACATCACTATAATATTGACAAATCTTTAAATGGAATATCGAACACTATTCAAACTAGAAATAATGCATACCCATACACTTTGAAGTTGTGTCAACTGTCTAGCTGTTGCTTTTCGAAATAAATAAAGCTAATTTATCGAACACAAGATACACATGTACACAGATGAAAGAATTTATGAACAGCAACAAGAATGATACCAACTTATCATACGACATGGCCTAGTAGTTATCGTATCAATCGATAGGACTAAAGGTACAGAGTTTCCATCCCTTTACCGAAAACAAAACGTGCTCCGTATCTCAGAAATGTGAGTGCGTTATAAGAATGATAGTAAAATTCTACTTTTCGATTATAATAGCCCTAGGGTTCGCGGTTTTATTTTCTTCTAATATAACAGACTTGTCCGAATTGAATATAAAACTGAATGTTTGCAAGATAAATTATTCGAGGTACTGAGAATAACGATATACATACATATTAAAAAAAAATGATACTATTTCTGCATCAAACATTTATTAATTTAAGATAATTTAACGATTGAAAAGATTTTACTAAAATTCACCTGGTGCTGCGCCACAGAAAACGGGTAGAAAGTAATCTATTGCGATCCATGACTGACAGTGTGTGATTTCTTGTAGCAAAGCCACATCGAGCTATCTGCTGAGCACACCGATAGGAATCGAACACCTGATTTTAGCGTGTAAATCCGCAGACTTACTGCTTTACTAGCGGGGGCCCATAACCGAGAAAGAAGATTGGTTTGGTTTGGTGTGTTTATGAATTTCGCACATAGCTACTCGACGGTTATCTGCGTTAGCCGTCCCTAATTTAGCAGTGCAAGACTAGAGGGAAGGCAGTTAGCAATCATCACTCACTGCCAACTATTGTGCTACTCTTTTAAAAACGAATAGTGGGACTGACCGTCACTTTATCACGTCCCCACGGCTGAAAGAGCGAACATGTTTGGTGTAACTGGGAGTCGAACCCGCGACCCTCGTATTACGAGCCGAGTGCCTTAACCACCTGGCCATACCGGGCCAAGAGAGAAAAAACACGTAAAACATCAAAAATGTTAAGTCAAAAACTACCAGACGACTTAACTTAATAGTATCCAAAATGTTGTGAAAGTAAAATGTAATAAGCTTTCAATATAACATTCAGTTAAGGCCTGGCATGGCCGAGCGCGTAAGGCGTGCGACTCGTAATCCGAGGGTCGCGGGTTCGAGCCCGCGTCGCGCTAAACATGCTCGCCCTCCCAGCCGTGGGAGTGTATAATGTGACGGTAAATCCCACTATTCGTTGGTAAAAGAGTAGCCCAAGAGTTGGCGGTGGGTGGTGATGACTAGCTGCCTTCCCTCTAGTCTTACACTGCTAAATTAGGGACGGCTACCACAGATAGCTCTCGAGTAGCTTTGTGCGAAATCCCAAAACAAACAAACAAATAACATTCAGTTACGCATTGCTAATCTATTAAACTGCATGTTTTTTTATTTATTTAAGTCGAATTTGTTTAATGTGAAAATTCGATTATGTTATATTAAAACGATTATAGAATCCAACCTTGTAGATAAAGTCTTTATTTCCACGTCCAGTCATGCTGTATCCGACGACAGTGCATCTTGCAAATAGCTTCGTAGCGTGATGTCCAATACAGAGGGCTCAAATGCAAAATTCACGAAACCAAGGTTATCTTTTTCCATGCCCATAACTCACCTAATGGAGATAGTTTAAGGCCCATTTCACAAGTTCGTTTAGACAGCAAGTTATTTAACAATTTGACTGGCGTCTTCATTTAGAAAGGCACAAATACTAGTACTGCTTCAATTATGGAACTGTTGAACGAATACATCTTGGAGGCAATTTGTGTATATCGTATTTTCCGGTTAATAAGACGAATCGCCGAATAAGCCGAGGCCAATTTTCAGCTCTGAAAATGAGGGTTTTTGCTTATTACCGCCCAATAAGCCGAGGCCATTTTTAAGAAGTGACACGTTTCTTCAAAATGATTTCTTAGTCTCGTTTCAGCGTCAGCATGCATGTTGTGTGTGATCATTGGCGTTCTGTAGTAAAGCAGAACGTGTCATATTGAGACAGAGATGGAATCAATGTCATTCGTTATTGGCTCCACTCACTGTAATTAGTTAAGTTTTACTGCTGCCGGAAATATGCGCGCTGCATCACTCGCTGCCGTCTGTGAGTGGGTCGTGAAATCGTGGGACGATATTAGTGTTGAAACTGTAGAGAAGTCATTTAAAAAATGCAGCATCTCAAATGCAATGGATGGAACGGAAGATGATATGTTGTGGTTGGACGACGACGAGGAAAACAACATTCCACTCACTCAGCTAATAACACCAGAAAATGACCCGTACGACGACCAGGTCTCTGCCGAGAATTGGAATCTATTATTTGGTGCTTCTGACGATGAAGATGATGAATTTGATGGATTTTAATAAATTTCTGAGATTAAAGTATTTTTTTATGAATTTTGTTATTTCTATGAATACATGTCATTCGTAATGTATAGACCTTTTCCTATTAATAAATAAAGTTTATTCAACTGAAATAACTCTGCCGTAACTGTGAGATCAAAGGTATGATTTTGGGATCGATTTTGGTCTTCGGTATTTTTTGGTCCAAAGCTGGTGATCGGCCAATAAGCCGACCCCCAAAAATCAGGTCCAAAATTTAGGACCAGAAATTCAGCTTATTAGGCGGAAAATACGGTACGTGATTTTCCAGATGCTGATGGCTTTTGCCACTGACCTTTGTCGCCGTGCATTCTAAACTGATTTCATGACGTTGCATTTTACTTACAACGGCAAGGAAGCGACATGTTACAGGTTATTTTCTAGATGACCCTTGAATCCCAAGTTGATCCATATTCTTCTATTTTTCAATTCTAATGAATAAAGGACGTCCTCACCATGGAAATGCTAAACCCTCAATATAACGACATAATTAAGATCTTAATGTACGAATATTTTGTGTCGAGAATGGCTGTAACATACCCTTTCCAAAAGGTATCACTTTTCTGTATCACGCTAATTACGCAACACTCATATTAAAATATACTTCTCATACATGTCGTTTTATCCAAATTTATATTAGTTGTGTTTTTCAGGCGACTTTGTTTTCCATACTCAAGAGCATTTTTAATATATGGTAGTCAACCCTCTGTAGAACTAGAATAATACATACACATCGAATGAAACGAGCAAAGTAGGAACTAAATTCTACACAGTTTTATCTAGTTTACATTAAACATTAGTTTTCATACAGCTTTTTCTTAATACAAAATTAGTTGCGAAATGTTTAATATGAATTGTCGATTCGTAGTGACGGTTATCTTAATATAATACGTACTGCAACAATGTACAGAAGGAAAGTGGTTTATCATACAAAGACGTACACATTGCCCACCATTTCGCCCTTTATACCAACCAGCGTCATCTGCTATTAAGTCGCGACTATAAATAAAAGAAAAAGAAAAACGTTCGCATTACCAATTATGTTACCTATACCAGTTGCTAGAGAAATACCGTCATGCATCTTATAACCAGATGAGGTCCATTTCACACTTATGGTCATATGCACACCCATAACTATGCCATCTGGAACAATGAAAAACCACGAGCCATAGAAAAACTCGTACCTTCCCAAACGGGCAAGGTGTAGTGCAGTTTCACAACTTCCTCGTGCTGTTGGATGATGAAGAAGTCGTCTCTGGCCTCAGTTAGAAGTAGGCTTAAGAGATATTTAACATTACACATTAAACTCGTGGCATGCCAGAATTTCAACAGCACTGATATGTCACACACATGTCCCACCTCGTATCCAGAACATTATTACTCGTTTAGAATTCTGATGAGGCCCACTTTACTGGTTTATTTTGTAGACTATTTTCCTGCGCACGGTAGGAATACTATCAGGATAAATATACCAACACAGTACCACTCTCCATGTTTTACGTACCCAGACATGAAAGGGAGCATATGTCACAACGACAGGATTTTCTATGACATTCGACTCTTAAATTTATATCTTAACATAAGCAAATATAATGCTTTAAAGCTCCTAATAATTGAGTATTCCGAGATAAGTTATATTTTTGTTTTAAGTTTATTTACTGATTAAGTACATTTTATTAAAATTTAAAGGTTTTACAGTGAAAAAGTAGTTTTACAATGAAAACTGTAAATTGTTAATTTTCCCAAAATTAATTGGCTATGTGCCACCCTTTATATTATTTGACCTTAAAATCAGGCTATTGAATATTTTTTGTTATTACGGCTAAGTAATAATATACGGCAATAATATTAAGTCCAACTCATGCCTACCATAAGCATAGCTACCGCCTGCTTGATACTTGGTTGGTTACACTGTGTTTGAATAATTGCGTACTTAAAAATCTAACACATTGTCGCAAACATGCATGTGGACCGTATGGAAAACATTTAGTAAGATCTACACAATGTTGTTGCAATAGGAATAAATGTTTAATTGTTCAATAATGTAAAAACTTAACAGATAGCTTTGATAAATCCAATAACTTATATACCAATGCGCATATGCGTGGTGCTTGAGTGAGAAGCATTAGGTACTACAGATACCGCATTACTCCTTGCATGTTAACGTGTTTAATTTCTAATACTGTTAAGTCGGTAATAACCTATCTTGACTTATTATGTAAAAATGCAGGGCATGTTTTACATTATACGAAACAACAACCAAAAACACGCAATTTTTATAAGCTAGCTCTACTTCTGATATTTGAAATCATAATTCACAAAATAAAAATTTTATTACTTTTACGTAATTATGCTTGTGCTGCATTTCAAATACAACATTGACAATTTCAGTTTTTTAATGGTGATGACACAGTAATTTCAAAGTTTTATTAGAAATAATATATACAAGTAAAAACAAAACTGTTTACACAATGGGAAAAATATAACTGAGACACATTCCAGTCACAAATCTTGCTTCTTTATTTTAGAGCAAAGCCACATTGATCCAAGAGAATGGAACCTCGGAATTTAACGTTGCTCCATTATAACACTCCCATGGCTAAAAGTGCAGAGCACGTATGGCGTGACCCTCAAATAAGGAGTCAAGCCAGGCCACTCTAGCAAATGACAACAGAGGAGTAAGGAATATGGAAAAAGGAATAACGAGGCTTAAAACATTATCTTTCGGCGATTTACCCATGAATTGAAAAAAGAAGTTTACTTCGCTTATTCCAGAGTTCCGAATCAATAAATATTCCCTTCTGCAGGTGTGTTTTTTTTGTTTTTTTAATCACAAAAAATTTTAATACAGTAAACAAAATGTAACTAAACTCAGCTGGACCTTACATTTTAAATCAGTGAAATCTAGGTATCATTTTGGGAGTGTTATTAATAAAAAAGCAGTAGAGATTTTTTTACGGGGAAAGAAGAGTGTCGTGCCATGAAACTACCGACGCAAGGAAAGTCGCAAACGTGCTTTCAGGGTATCTGTCAAAATTCTGCCTTCATTTTGATAATGACCTCCCTCTCGTACATTTCTTTTGCCCCCAAATCCCAAAACGCTTCCGGCGGACCTGTTCGTTGTCATATATTAATGAGCTTGAATAATTAAACAATCATATAGCGCGTGTTATAATGAACAACAACAAAATAAGATGTCAGAAAGTTTGTACATTTTTACCTTTCAATTAAAGAAAACTTCAATGAATATGAGCCAGGAAACCTTAGTTATTTGTGGTTTTTTTCAAAGGTTTTTTTCAATGACTACACAATTAACGAAAAAATACCCATTTTTTTTATCTGCTTATGTTTTTATTATTTAAATCCGAAAACGAAGTACACGACATATTAAAATTACAATATTTTTCCTTAATCTCTAAGGAATAAATATCGGGTTAAGTTTGTTTCCGTTATCAGAAGTTTAGAGTTCTAATATCGAACAGTTGATCGTAACAAACATGAGGCATTACGACTGTAACTGTATTTTTGTCACTAGGAGGCAATATTTATATTCAACACTCGTTTTATAAAAGAGAAGGTTTCTAACAGTCATTTTCGGTAATAAAAGCATTTCTATAAGAACAGCAGTGTTTGAACTCGCACTCTGACCAAACTTTTGTTAGGTTTAAAACGGGAACAAACGTAACTTATGAACATGTTTTATAACCAGTATTTTTTGCTGAATCTCAGAATTATGACTGGAATGGCGTCTCACAGCCATAAAACACACGTAGTTCCGTTTGATACTAAAAAAAGCTTACAAATGGAAACTGTCTTTGTGTACTTGCTCGTGCTTGTGGTTGATTTACCGACTGCATTTATAGCTACCAATATTCCTACAGATCCTCTGGTAAAATTACAAAGTTTTATTCTCTTTCGACGAATCTAAACGAAAAGGCAACATAAAAAAATCCGTCACCTTAGCAAGAGAAGTTCCCATACGAGCTCTTAAAAAAAGCCAGTCACTGCATGTACAGCTGTGAAAGAGTACGAGTGGAATTAATGTGCATATTTTTTATAGCAAGAAAGCTGTCACTGGGTTGATGGGCACAATGAGCATTCCTCCGATATTTCATTTCGGGAGAAAGCGATCTAAGGCACCTGATAAAAATTTAAGTCTTCCAGACTATAACTCTTACAAAACTGGAAAAACGTATGTTAATTTCTGTCGTCCTTTCATCAAAAAATAAAGTCTTCCTCTTGTGACGCAGTTACAGCAGAAGTTGGTTAGTCTGAGCAATACAACATTACCCTGCAGTCATGTTTGTTTGTGCGAAATTAAAAAAAACAAAGCTACTCGTGGGCTATCTGCACTAGCTATCCCTAATTTAGCAGTGTAAGACTAGAGGGAAGGCAGCTAGTCATCACCACCCACCGCTAACTCTGGGGCTACTCTTTTACAAACGAATAGTGGGATCGACCGTCACATTGTAACGCCCTCACAGCTGAAAGGACGAGCATGTCGCGGTTTCGAATCTACGTCGCACCAAACCATAGGATTACAAGTCGAGTGCCTTAATCACCTGGCCGAGTATTCTTGGTATTTTCCTAAAGATACTAATCTGTTACAAAAACAACAACACAATTTTGGAATCCTCCCTTATGGTCTTCCCTTCAAGTCTTGCTTTGATCGTTTATACATGAGGATGATTCTATCAAGCATAACACTGATAAACACCCTACGAAAACTTTCCGCGTTTCACGCATGATAACAAGTTCAATATTGTTAGTGTTTGTTAAAAAAAACATGTAAAACTGAGGTAAATCCTAGATAAGCTATATTTTTTTAAAGAAAATAACGATTTAGTATTTGCTAAGTGAAAGTAAGCAAACAAACAATAGTAAGAACTTTCCACACTAGAAATATTAAATAATTTCTACATGAAACATTGTGATGTAACAGGAGTCAAAAAACGATTGGTGTGTGAAAGTATAATAGTCAAGAAAACTTAAGTCGTCAAAATAAAATTATTTTCCATGTTAGTAGTAAGTACCGGGCAACGACAGGAAAGAAAATGGATTCATTAAAACTTCCACGTAATACTATGTAGGATAAATCTGAGAGGTTATAATATAATGAGCATTGTTATTTAAAAGTTCTAAACTGTGGCTTAACACTTGAAAGTCGTACGAAGCCATGCATAAAAAGACCGTGTAATTCATTTTACAGACAATAGTCAATATTATTTCATAATGAATATTAGGAAAACCTTCACATTCAAAATATCAAGACGAAATTGCGAAACCCTATAAACCAAGCGCTTTTGAAAGACGAGCCTTTTCATCAGGGGCAAGTTAACAATGACTTAGTAAAATTAAGGGTAAGTGAAGATGGAGTAACGTTACGGTGGAGCACCTTGACAACCTAGAAGTGTTTGGATTAGATTTGAACGGATTGTTACGGATGTCACTTAATGCCATTCTAAAAGGGCAGTCGGAACCTCGTAAAATACTTTTGAAAAGTTGTAGCTGAAACAAAAGTCCAGGGAAATGGATATTAATAAAATAAAGAAGTGAAATGAAGATCCATTAACAAGTAAATGTTAAAAGGGGTAGAAATGAGAAGATAAAACAAAAAACTAGCACAGAAAATTACACCCGCACAATCAAAAATATTAAGAGTTTAAAATAAAGGATTCACATCATATACCAGAGGGAAATACATTTTACAGACAAAGAATTTATCAGTTGTTGCAAATCACTACACAACGGCAATGATCCACACCACCTGCAACAACACACCGTTAATTCACTGTCGGGCTTTCATGGTGGTCTGCCATGACGTCACGACACCTTCACTCACATTAAACTTTACCTAATCATTTTTCAACTTGACCATGGTGAAGAAAATTCCACCTTTCGAAACGGTTCGGGTTATAAGGTTTCGCATTTATGCAATACATAGTAAATATATTAAGTTAGCGGTTTCTAGATGAATATATACAAATCTACCTCCAGGAGTTAATATGGTTTATTTACTTAGTGTGTGTTTGCTTAGGGAAATAAAACACATTATGGAATAATGCCTAAAACTATTCCATCCCCACTCCACTTTATTTATTTTTTTCTTTTCTGCATTTCCTGAACAAAATGAGATTTGGTTTGTTTGGAAATTCGCGCAAAGCTACACGAGGGCTATAAAAGCTACCCGTCTTTAATTTAGCAGCGAAAAACTAGAAAAAAGACAGCTACTGATCACTACCCACCGCTAACTTTAGGACTACTTTTTCACCAACAAATAGTGAGATTGACTGTAACATTATAACGCCATCACGACTGAGAGGCCAGAACATGTTTCATGGAATGGGAGATTTAAGCTCGCAACCCTCAGATGGCGAGAAGTCCAGATTATACATAATGAAAAACTGACGAGAACTCTAATAAAATTAGAATAAATCGAAAACGATATAAATATTATTAACAACTAAGAAAATTATAAAACAACGAACATTAGGAATGCTCTTTTTGTTTAAATACATATATTAATTAAGATAACATTTTTGGTGTGAAGAGAATGTTAAGTAACACATATGATCACGCACCTTAACCGCATTCTGCTGGTTCAAGAATAGCCTTGAAATAATCCATTAAATCAAACTTGTATCGGTTTTGAATGGTTACCTCAGAGAAACGCATCCATGGAAATAAATGCTCTGTTTGGAGCCTCAAACAGGCATGTATAGCAGTCCGATTGAACTTTACTACAGTATTATACATTATGAAAATGATAATACTTATTTAAAACCAATACTAATTAACAATGAAGCAAAAGTTAATCGTGTTCCCTAAAAACTTACTTTCAAGTTTTTGACATAACAAAAGTTTGAATTATAGAAATGAAGTGGAAGAGATCAGTAATGAGAAATCTATATTCTGTATTGTTGCCTGGATGCCTATTTAAGCCGAATCCTTTTACAGATTTATAATATTATTCCTGTAAGTTTATACATCGTATATATTTAAAATTTTGCTTTTATATTCTTCTACGCTTAATATTATAATAAGCGAGATATTATTACATTTTTTTCGCGTGAATTATAAAAATCTGCAAATTGAGCTATCTCTATGGTCGCAGTTTTGGGTTTTAGTTTACAATTTTGCGCAAAGCTGCACGAGGATTATCTGTGATAGCCATCGTAATTTAGCAGTGTAAGACTAAAGGGAAGGCAACTAGTCATCACCACCCACCGCCAACTCTTGTGCTACTCTTTTACAAATGAACCGTGGGATTGACCATCCCATTATAATACCCTTACGGCTGAAAGGGCGAGCATGCTGGGAGTTGAACCCGCGACCATCAGATTACGAGTCGAGTGCCTTATTAACCGGGCGATGCTGAGACATAGCAGTTTTTGGATCAAATTGTCTTATGTAGTTACTGTTAATATCACGGAAATATGGGGTGAAAATAATCAACATTGCGCGTGAAATTAATTTTAAATTGATATTGTGGATATAATAGTAACAATATATTCTCAAATTTTCATGGCTACTATAACACGCGCAAGTTTCACGATATAATAATTTCGTCCAAAGACAATGTAATATTTTAAATGCCTTTACATCTCAGTACAAATTCATCTGAAAATACCCCCGCGATTCTAGTATTTTCAATGTTTTAAAACAAGAGTTAACGCATTATTTAGTTAAGTTTAGGTTAGTTAAATTAGCGCAGTTAGAACAATTTAACCTCAACTTGATTCAAAGAATTAAAACTTAACATAAATAAAGCATCAGAAGCACCGTTACCTTTGTAACTAGTCAACAGCCAGAGAGCGCTAGTGTCACTATAAATACAATTATTTGATTAGACGCACGTTTTAAGCGTTGAACGTAATTATGTCTCACTGTTAAAGACGAAATGTTGTACTGAGATAAAGGTTACGACGTAACATTGTCGATTGAACAAAGAAAGCGAGTTTTCACGTTGAATTCAGGCGTGTTTTATTTACCCCTTTCCACTCGAAGGTTACACAGTAGACTTAGTTTCCTCCAGGCTGTACTTACCTTCATAGATTTATACTTTTCGTGATAGACTAACATCGAACTGGATGCAATGATTTTAAAACTATTTGTTTTTGTATATGCAATTATGTACATTACATTTTTTCTATTTTATAATAAAAATAGTTACTATCTTTACCAACTTTATCCAATCTCATTACTTTACATACACTAGGAAGATTCAATTATACGATTAGGATTAATTGCTGAACGAATCTACAGTTACACGAGTATCCGTCTACTGGATACTTGTCCGGAAATTACCAGTTTTTCCAGCACAATATTAGAGTAATATAAACACTACGGCTTACAGCTTTCTTGTTCTTGTTGCATGACCCCAGAAACACAGAAAGAGTACAATATCAACTTCAGTTACTACCCACCCTAATCCCATAAATCTCGATAAAATAAAGATCTACTATTGAGATTAACTAATACATCCCATAATTCATCCATGATTTTTATATCTATGGATTTATAACAAAATGGCTGTGTCTGCTTAAACCAGCTTAGGGAATTAATTCAAACTCTATATTAATCTTTTTCTTTCCAAAGGGTTCTATTTGTAAAAGTGAATTTTGTTTGCGACATTAAAGTAATATCCACACACAAGAAAACAAAAGAAAAAAAATGTGAATCCATCGAACATAAACAATCAGTGATGACGAGAAAACTCATTTGTATAGAAATATATATGTAAAAACAGCTGAAAAAATGTTTATGTAAAGGAGCGAACAATGTTTCGACCTTCTTCGGTCATCGTCTGATTCACAAAGAAAGAAAGAAATGACCGAAAGCTGATCATATGTTTGAAGAGAGTTGTGTAATTGAGTGAGGGAATTTAGAGGGGGTGCTTAGCATGTTTGATTATATTTATTAATATAGGTATAAAGGTGTTCCTTTGTATTGGTTTCTTTCGGGCTTGAATTGTATAAGTAAGGCTTTAATTTTGCGTTTGTTTTTGTTTGTTTCTTTATTTAGTATTTGGGCGTTTTCTACGTTTACGTTGTGTTTTATTTGAAGTGTTCGAAAACGTGGGAAAGTGACTTTTTTAATCTGGTTTCCATTTTTCTACTCGTTTCTTTAATATAGAAGTCGTAGCAGTTATCACATTGTATTTTATAAATAATGTTGATGTTGTGTTTGTCAGTGTAGTTTTTATACAGTATAAACCTTAGTTTTGTGCCTGGATTTTGAATGACTTTGATATTTATTGGAATGTCATATTTTGTTATTAGTTTTTGCCAAATGTTAGTTATTATTCTGCTGATGTTGGGAATATATGGAACGCAGCAGTATATGGTTTCGTGAGTTTTTGATTCGTGAAATATATTTCGTTGATTTTGCTTTCTGTCTAGGTGTCTGCGTATAATGTTTTCTACGGTTTGTGGAGGAAACTTATTGATGTTGATGAAGTATTGTTTTATTCTGTCTAATTCATCGTTAATTTTATCTGGTGAGCATAGCTTTATGGCTGTGTTTATCTGGTTTCTTAGTATGTTGAGTTTTTGTTTTGTTTCATGTGCTGAGTCCCAAGGAATGTATACTCCAGTATGGGTGATTTTTCGGTGGATTTCTGTTTTAAATTGTGTATCGGTTTTTGTAATTTTGAGGTTAAGAAATGATATTTGACTGCTTTCCTCCTGTTCACATGTGACGTTAATGTTGGGATGTACAGAGTTAACGTGACTGAAAAAATTAAATGTGTTCTCTAGATGTAAATTCCGCAATTGTGTCGTTTATCAATCTGTACCAGTAAAGTGGTGAATGTAATGCTGTGTTAACTGCTTGCGTTTCAACTTGTGTCATGTAAATATTGGCTAGAACTGGTGATACTGAGTTGCCCATTCTTAGGCCATTTGTTTGTATATAGATGTGGTTGTTGAACATGGAGTTTGTCTTCGTCATGGTGAATTCTATGTGGGTTGCTAATAGGTTGCTGGGAATGTCTATTGATGGGGTAGGGTCTCGGAATATAAAGTTCTAAGGCTATCTTGCAAGCTTCAACGGTTGGGACTTCTATTAAGAGGATATAACATCGAAACTGACCATTAAAGGCTTTATAATAAAATTAATTAAGATTAGACTTGAAATTAAAAGTCTTTAATGAATAAGCTGACTGACGTTGCACATTTGGAGAATGCCCATGTATGTACTTAACAAGATTGTAATTCAACGATTCATATGTGGACATTATTGGTCGTAATGAAAATATGGTTTATGAGGTTTGGGGATGACGTATATTTATGGTGTGCGCGAGTCGGTCTTACGTAAATAGGAATAAAGTTTTTTTGAAATTGTGTTGGCTTTTTTTCATTTTAGTATTATTTTGTTTAGTTGCATTTCGTGCGTGTTGTTGAATTCGTGTGTATTGGTTTAAATTGTTTGTTACCAGTTGATTATTTGAGCTTTAGGCCTATCGAATGCCAGGGTATTTTTGCCGTTAATGTTTTAAGACTCCTCACCATTGCTAGATGTTCGCGACTATAATAATTATATGCAACAATTGTTGTGCGCCCACACAGCCTAGAGAGAACACCGATCTCGCAACTATCAGAGATGAAGGAGCCTAAATAACATGGATGCAAACTTTAAACATTTATTGCGTAACAGGTCACTATATAGGTACAACAAAAATACACAAGTTCGTCAAGTCTAAAGCGACATATTTTTCGGTGCACAAGACGCATCCCTATTTTCAAGGCTATCATCAGGGAAAAATATATTTTTTAACAGTTATCGTTTATCTATTTGTTCAACATCAGCATATCTTATTTTTCAGAATACTTCAAAAGTAGTAGAAACAACTTTTTACCTTCAGCGTATAGGACGCAGGGAGGGGAGTTAAGACCCTTTTTTCTGGAAAAAAGGGGGTGTTATACACCGAAAAATACGATAATTATTTTGTCCTCAATAACATGCTAATCATAGATATTCCAATTTTACTCTGCTAGACCAAGAAGTTTTAATTTATTTTCCCCCTATACTTTAGTATAAGCTATAAAACTCTCCATTTCATGGTCATTCTCAATCTTTCAAAATTTAGAAGACAGACGGGGAGAGTAGTTGAATAGTTGACGGTATAACCCCAAATAAGTCCAGAAATGGACCTCAAGTTGCATTTTAGATTGTAACTTTTCGGAACGCTTTAAATATCTTTGTTGATGTTGACTTGACCTCTTTTAGTTTGTCAACAGTTTTGAAATATATAAAAAAATGTGATATTTAGATGCAAGTTGGACCATGTATCTGAAGAGTTTTTACTATTTTCTGAAAGTTTGTTTGTTTGTTTTTTGGAAATTCGCACAAAGCTACTCGAGGGCTATCTGTGCTAGCCGTCCCTAATTTTGCAGTGTAAGACTAGAGGGAAGGCAGCTAGTCATCACCACCCACCGCCAACTCTTGGGCTACTCTTTTACCAACGAATAGTGGGATTGACCGTCACATTATACACCCCCACGGCTGAGAGGGCGAGCATGTTTAGCGCGACGCGGGCGCGAACCCGCGACCCTCGGATTACGAGTGCACGCCTTAACGCGCTCGGCCATGCCAGGCCCATTTTCTGAAAGAAAGAATAACGGTCAAATCCCAGTATTCGGCTATACACAAAGGTTGGCGGCGGTTTCTAATGATTAGCCAATTTTTTTTCACAGTATCTGTAAATTATAATGGATAGCTAGCACAAAGAGTTCTTCAGTAGTCTTAGGGGAATATTCGAAAATAAACATCCGTGACGATCTCACCAGAAAACAAGAAAACTTATTGAAAGCAAGGCGATACTTTTCTGAAAGTTCGTTTACTATTATTAAGTGCACCATTATTACTTGCACTGCATTAAAAGTTAAATTTCTTAATATTAAACCATATAAAGTTATATTTCGCCCCAAAAAAGTTTTTAAAATAGCAGTCCAGCATAATTTTTCAGTCTATTTCAAAATTAGGCACATACAAGTTACGTGAGTAACAAGTATAATGTTATTATTATTATTATTATTACTCTTTTAAAAATAAGAAGCGATTTGCATCACATATTACTTATTTATAGTTACAATCCACAAAAATCAATGCTACAAAAGTTAATTTTAGACGAAATATAAAAAGGACCGTCTGAAATAAAGAAAATAAAAATTACGTTCCTTAAGGTTTTAATGAATTAATTAATGACTAAGTTAACTAAATAGTATATCTGAAAAGTATGTTATTAAATAAATGTACAATGCATATTCTAAGCGAAATTATCAATATAACTGCGCTTTTATCAATAATGTGAAAAATCCTGAATTATGATAATCGAAATATTATTGTAACTGGCATAAAATATCAGTGCTCTAATATTAGGTTAAAAGGCCCTTTCGTGATTGTCAGAGGTTTCACTGAATCATTCAAGCCCTTCCATTAACCACAATTATTCATATCACTATCCCAAGATGAGTCCATATTCGGAAATAAGTCGAGTCAGATCGCCTAACTTTCATATATCCATACACCTGTACTCATTTATTATATGCAACAAAAATACATTTTATTATAAATTACTCTTTTTAAAGCGAGTTACAGAAAGCTGTGATATACAGATGTGATTTAAATTATTACTTCAACTATATATTATAATAACCAAGTGCTCACTTATCTCAGATAGCACATTTTTAAAACTATAGATCAAACAAGAAAGAATATTTATGAAACTTCAGTAAAGAATCGTCTGCATACGTACATACGAGGAACTGTGCAATGACAAGTATGCATACCATCATACGACATGTAAAGATGCACAACTCTATATTTTACCAAAATATGTACTCACCTACATTTGGATGATTTAGCTTGCGGCAAATTCTGGCTTCCCTTTCTAGCTTCTGGAAATCTAATAAATACAGTATTTCAAACATATCAGCTACGTAATAAAACCAAGCACTTTAAAAGTACAGAATGAATTTAACAGCTTAGATAATAGCATGTATTAGCGTAATTCAGTAATGAATAAAAATAATTGCACCAATCTGGCGTTCATTTCCGATTGTATAGTATCCAACACCAAATACATAGAAAATGAAGTTGTGATTTATGGATATGAATCTTTCTACCGATTTTGTTTCATCTTAACTCAAACATTTATGTTTACTGGTTCTGTTCAGACACACATGCATACTTATATTAAGTGCTGGGTTAACTTTAAACATTTCGTTTTGTTAATGTATAATTACAAAAATATAAATCCCAGCATTTACAAAAACATTTAATGTGTGAAATATTGGAAGAAACTGTGTAAGAGCGAATCTGTAGTATATAATTAAATCTACACATATCTTTCAATGTGGACAAAGGTCACAGCGAGCCAGACTACGTGAGAAACATAAAATGCCTGTCAAAAGCGTGTGTGTTTTTTATTATAACAAAGTCATACGGATTTTCTGTTATGTCTATTGAGGGAATCAAACCCCAGATTTTATAATTGTAAAAGAGTATACTTAGCGTTGTATGAGCAGAGAACGTAAAAATGTTCGTAGATATAATATAACCTTTATATGGAAGGTGTGACGCATGTACCATAGCGATGATTAGCTAACACAACATTAGTAGAAATGCAACAGTATAATTTCTGTACATCGTTTCTGTCGTTTCAGACACGATGCCGCTGACGGGATCACAGTTGGAGTTGTTTTTTTTAACCGCTTCATGGTTGATTTCGGTCATGTTACACAAACATTGGTGCTGTCTCCAACAACAGAAATATTTAAGCCGTTGTTAAAAAGATAAAGAGTTTCTTGCATCGGATCGGCGGTGATGGCTGATGGTAGGGGTTAAATTACAGAAAAAGACAGGTAGCTTAAAGTGAAAATGCAATCCCACAAAACGTTAACAAACAAGTTTAATGTTTGAGATTAGTGTGGCAATTATTTCCTCGATATACAAATCTCTCTTCTGACTTCACGTCCTAAAAACGTGTAACATTTAGAACAGGTTAATTCTATAATTTTGACTGGAAGTAACGTCCAGGACAGAATGAAAGTAAAAAATCAGAAGTGGAATATTTTGGTTCATATAAACCAAATGAAGAACGATATGTAAATAAATATACGATTTAAATTTTTGCATACAAACATTTGACTAAGCGTTGAAACAGCATGAGCGGTGGATTCGCATATAACATACAAGTTGAAACATATAAATAAATAAATATATAACTGAAGTATAACTTTGGCTATACTAACAACATATACTAAAGAAAATGTATGTCAAGTTTAGTTTAGACCGTCACAATGTGCGTGTATAAAATATACACAGTGTATATAGCAAATACTATACCTAAACTTTCCAAACTTACTTGGAATGAATTGCACAAATACAAGAAATATATATAATATCAATTTTTAATAGAATAAAACCTATACTTACTAATAACTGATTGATATCATGCCTCAATCCAGAATCAAACTTCTGATCTTTACCACCTCAGTGGAGACATGAATTTGATTATGTACTTTTAACAGAGCACTCGTAGTGAATTTTCTAGATACAACACCTTTGCATTTGAATTTCAGAACGTTGTAATCATAATAAGATTGTTTGACGGAAAGCATGTAGTCCTAATCTTGTAGAATAAGCATTATCTGGTTTAAAAAGCTTTTTTTACAAACATAATATAAGTGGTATAACTATTTAAGAGGCATTGTTTTTGTTGTTAAGCTTAATACGTCATATCAGTGTGTTTGTAAGTGATCGACTATTCCTTTTTACACATCAACCTGAGTTCACAAATGAAATATTTTAAATTTTAATATAGGGGTTTGATATTTACACCCTGATTAGCACCTTACGTGACACGAGGTTAAGACATAGCCATGTCTAATTCAGAATTTTTTGTTTAATCAGAGATGGTAACCACACAATTAATTAGCAATTAATCAAGTTTAGTTAATTAGCAATTTATTTAATTATTTACTTATTTACTTAATTAGCAATTAATAGCTGCTAGGAATCTCCTAGCAACAATTAATGAGTATAGGGAATGACTGTCATGGTTATAATACCCTCACAGCTCAAAGTTCAGGTCGCGTCAACTAGCATAACGCAGATTAAATCTTAAACCTTCCGATCCACAGACTGCTAACCACTAGGACGTGCCATGCTTAATAGAAAATGGCCCTAATTTAGCAGTGTAAGACGAGAGGGAAGGCAGCTAGTCATCACCACCCACCGCCAACTCTTAGGCTACTCTTACCAACAAATAGTAGGATTGGCCATAACATTTTAACGTCCCCGTCACCTGGCTATGCTGGGAATCATATTGAAAGGCAAAAACACAAGTGATGATTGAAAAAAAAACAATCTGTTGATCTGCATTTGTTACTCAACGCATAAAATGACGGGGGTGTGCTCACTTAGTATTAACAACGCATATCATTGTAGACAAGGCCTTTCTCTGTAAATATGTGCCTTATCTCTGTTTTTATTGTTCGAAATTAATCACAGAAAACAAGCAAGATTAAATAATAACCTGATTGGAAAATATACCAATTATTTAAAGCTCACGTATATAGCACAGGAATAGATATTGATATTTGATGGTGGTGCAGCCACACATACAGCATTATTTTACCTGAAAAACTGAACACGAAATAGAGTCGAATCCGAGCTGCCAGCTTTGTTTACTTGCTATATTAATTTTTTTTAACACCCTATAGGGCACTGTTTCGCCCTTAACATTTTCTGGACTAATTTGAATAACAACAAAAATCATGCGTAAATCATCTAAACGAGCCGACAGATACGTATTATGTGCAGTTTATACAAGAATGAATACAGAACAAAAGTGTTTTATCACAATGTCAACGAATGTGTTCAGCACCTCTAAACACCTACTTGTCGACGGTCTTGTGACTGATTACAAAATTGGCATTACTCCCATAAATAAAGTATTTCGGTTTGTTGGCGATGACGAAACGGCTGCAATAAATTGTTGCAAGCAGGTAAATAATAGAAGTCGTCATGGTTGAAATGAATCAGCCAAAAATTTTAAATTTTATTTCGCAGTTGGTGACTTGCAATCTTTGAATACACAGCAAACACTGGGTTTATCTTAAAATGTCCCCCAGTGGCTCAGCGGTATGTCTGCGGACTTACACGCTAAAATCCGGGTTTCGATACCCGTGGTGGGCTGAGCACAGATAGCCCATTGTGTAGCTTTGCGCTTAATTCAAAAACAACAACAATTATCTTAAAATAATCAGGAACCCAAATAATAAAAGTTCATTTCTGTTACTTGCTTTGTTTTTGTTAAATAAGCAGTTTCGGTCATTAAACTTAACATATTTGGTAATTTTTAGTTTTATTTATTTACGTATGAATTACTTTAAATTCGTACCAGACTCTTGGCACTCAGTCAAAAGAAAATAATTCAAAAGTTACAACGGAGCCCCAAAAGAAAGGGATAAAGAATTTTGTGTTTTTTTTGTTTTGTTTTTTTTTTGGGGGGGGGGCTAAGCGGGTGAAATCAGGCTGAAATGTATCGGTTTTCGTGAAACTGCACTGGCATGTTACATGTCAGTAGTGTGTAAAAGCAATATTTTCTATGTAGATTTTTGAATATTTCAATTCCGAGTCCAAAGGCATTTGGAGAGTTGTTACGACCAGATCTACGGAATTGGATGAAAACAAATAGTCACGCAAGCGATAATTTATAAACAAGCATTTATGTTTAGATCTTCCAAGTGTTCATAGCTGGATCCCCTCATAAGGTACCAAGAGGGGTTCCGAGGGCTTTCTGATTTGGATTTGCTGACTTACGTGAAAACTTGGATGGACAACACATTGGTTTAAAAGTGTAGATATTTAGATTTTCGAAATTGTTTACAATTTGCCAGAAGCATGTAGAGGATTGTCCAGCATAAATAAAGGTATTCTTCGACGGGTGCTTTTAGCATAGTATTCAAATGAGTGACAATTTACCCCTTTTTTTATTTTAACGATTTCTATAGTTAGTTATGCAATCATAAGAAAAAAAAACTAGCTAAAATTCTGCTGATGTATAATTTAAAATAATAGATTTAATCATCTTTATTTCAAAATAATCGTGTGGATATATAGGCTTAACAAACGTTAAACTTGCAGTCATAACATTACTCCGCTTTCATCACTAAATTTCGAATAAAAACGATTCTAATTAAAATAAGTACACGTACACACATCAATTTTTGCTCGACTTTCATTAACCCAGTACAGTTGAGAAAGTTTCGATTTCTGAAATAGAACACATTAGCATACTTTGACACACTAAACAATTTATTAGACATGTTAACAGTTAACCATAATGAAGACGATTTATCACAATAATAGATTTCTATGACAAAAGTAAATACGTTATCACTTAAAGTTGTTTTTTTATGTATATTTTTCCGTCAGAAAAAGCAAATTTACTTGGTTCTATTTTGTTTTTTTCCAATTCATGTGCGATATTAATATTTTCATGTCCACCAATATCGAACCAATGTGCGGATATTCACTACTTTTTTTTTTTCTTTTAAAAAGAGTAGGGATATTTTTAGACTATCGACCCTATTGGATCATTAGGCCGCTTCCCTCGGTGGACTCAGCAGACAGCCCGATATGCTATAAGAAAAACACGCACAGAACCACACGCAAAGCTACCACAAGTTGGTTTTTTGGGCTTTAAGTTCCATCGACAGCCAGGGTCATTAAATTACGGCAATCAACGAGTTGAGACTTCTCACCCATCACCAAGGATGTGCGCGGTTAGAATAAGGAAGTGCAGGACGACTGATTGTTGTGTGGTCACGGGAACCTCGCAGCTCAGAGTACAGACTGGGGTGCATGAAAATCCGGATCACATTAATTATTTGTGGAGCAAAAGGTACAGCCCCCAGACTGTTTGATATTTATGTACGTCACATGGAACAGTTCTTACTGTGTACATGGTAACACACAGACATAAAATATACAACAGTCTTGATACTGCCTTCGTTGTAATTGAATCAAGTACAATTTTATTGTTTTTCTTAACTGCCCACAGACATGCAACTTATAAAATCCCTGTTTGTTTGTTTTTTATACAGATTCTGTACATGCTTCAGTTTCAAAGCTAGGTGTCAGGTTTGTAGTGTATTAGTTCATTAAGTATTAAGTAATGGTATCTTTGATATACACACACAGATTTTGCGAGTCCTAGCTTTTTTTTTTTCAAAACTCTACATAAACATCGACAACGTTTTTGTTTCTTTTGATTTATAACACAGATTCAAACTTGTGATGTATATTCATGACGTTGGGAAAACACGCAGGTTTAGTTTGGTTTGTTTGAATTTCGCGCAAAGCTATAAAAGGGCTATCTGCGCTAGCCGTCCCTAATTTAGCAGTGTAAGACTAACAGATTACAAGTCGAGTGCCTAGACCACCTGGTCATGCTGGGCTAACACGTTGGTTCAAGATGTCTCGAAAGAAACAAGAAAAATCCTGCAACCCGAGCGCTTTCGAAACGTGAACCTTTTCTCTTCAGGGGCAAACTATATATGCATTGTAACGTTTATACAGTTTATTAAATACATCAAAAATATATGCTACTATTTCTTAAGTAATTCCTTTATATTATAAATGATTTCAGAAAATGCAGTCACGTATCATAATGTTGGTGTTTGTTTTATAGCAAAGCCACACTGGGTTACCTGCCGCGTCCACTGTAGGGGATTGAACCCCGGATTTCAGCTTTGGAAGTCGGTGGATTTATCGCTGTCCCACTCTGTTATATCAATTATGTAAAATATCCCTTACATACATTTTTTCGATCCTAATTAAACGAGAGTTATTTTGGGTTGCTTTTTTTTTCCCAATCTTCTTCATGTGCGTTTGTTTCAATGGCCCACAAATAACATTTAAAATTAAGTAAGGATCCCCACAAACAGTTTGCACCTCACTGGTGTATACATTTTGGAAGTAATATTTCCTCAACTATAAATATATCTGTCCGTCTTATATTTGCCTGCATTCAGGAAGCTGTTTCTTCCATCGATCGTCTCTGAAGCTTTGTTTTCCCGCTGCAGAATGCGTTCAACATAGATGTATTTAGAGACAGATTAGTTATGTCGTATGTATCAGTTTCTCTATATATGAAGTAAAAATAATCACCAGTGAGAGTCATTTGTACAGCTTCACAGCTTGGAATTAAAGGCTTAAAACATGTACATATACGTAGATTAATACCCCTTAAATTAATTATAATAACGTTCGTAAACAGACACATTTGTACGTAGAGAACCAAATTCACACAGATGGATAGACAAAAACCATAAAATACACGTGTGCGTGTATAAAACAAGAAATATAAAAGAAATAGCAAAGATGTATGTATGAAAACTGTACGCAAACAGAGCAAAACAAGTTAACATACAGAGAGAGATTCATCGTTGGTGAACTGACGTATAGGTATAACAGACAGATTAGTGAAAAGAAAAAGAAAGATGGATAAGTTAGTAATTTACAGGACGTGTCGTTTTACAAGTTGTTTTATCCTTACAGGTATGTTATCTTAAACATTTCAGAAGGCGTACACGTCATAATGATTAAAGGGGCTAAATGTAAAGGAAAGAGTTAAACAAGAAAGAAATAATTATAAAAGGTGGTCGAAGTCGCACAAAGGCACCTGATATTATGCGATGCAGCTCGACCTTAATTACGAGCAAACATTATCAAGTCAGTTTCGACCCCGTTCTTTACATACAAAAGCATACACATTCAACTCATTATATACACTACACAATGGATCTGTCCTCTTCCACACTCATCACCGTATACAGAGAGAATAAACAGAAGTGTTATGTCTCACACAAACGAAATTCGTCAAAAGCGACTACTGTTGTTTTGTTAAAAACATTTTCTCTAATGTACATATCCCACCTGATGTTCTTTGCCTTGTAAATATTTGTCTAAAGTTCCATCTTTAAAAGAAGTGTTTTAGACGAGCAAAATGATTTATGCATCAGACACTTTATCATCTACTGGTCTTAACAAGAACAATGCATTTCATGACATTTTCTTAAACTTAATGACAAACACTGGCTCTTTAACATCAGAGATAACTATGTAGTTAAAAATACTGCTTTAGAACTGGTTTAATTATGCTACGTAAGCCAAGTATATCCAACAAACAAACAAATTAAGACTCTTCGACAATAGGAAATCTCACTTCAACATACCTATGTTTTGTTAATCAAATTATTTTTAACCATCACGAATGTTCATCATGAATAAAGAATATTTAATTTGGCGGATTGTCGGTATGACGGCATTATAAAGGAATTTTCGAATTCAACGAATTTTAGATTCCACCGTTGAAGCAATATGTTACTATATCACTCTAGAAAGAACAAAATTAATCAAATAATAGTTAATAGCATCCTCTTTTGATTTAGTATGACGTTTAGTTATGGAAGCTGTTCACGTAAACGTTTGAATAAGAAACACAAACTCCTTTTAAGTTGCAAGTTGTTCATCGCTCTATGTAGCTTATTTACTTCGAAAAGCAACAAAATTATAAAACTTCGCTAAATCAAAACTTTATTTAATTACCACAAAATTTCAGAAAAGTTTCTTTCTTGGGTTCGGGAACAGCTTTCTTTGTTGGTCTTATAAGAAACAATTTCGTCTAACACTATTATATCTAAATTAATATCATCAGTAAAATACTACTTTGAGCAACATTTTTTTTCCCCTCGAATGAAAATAAAAATTTATTCTGTTAACATGATTTCCTGCAACATAGTAACGGTGTTCAAAATGGAATATTCTATTGAGTGGCATTTTAGTGTGTCAATATATTTAGTACGTACTAATTAAACTAATGAACTTGTCCCTCTTATACAGCCTATGCAAATTTATATTACTTCAGTTATATATATCTTAACCTAGTGCCAATTCTTTGACTACCCAGAATATTTTTTACTCAAATTAAACAATATAATAGGTGATATTATCGAAACCTGCAAAAATCTAACACGATTTATTGATACACTTTATAACATTTAAATAAAAAGTTAAATTGTGAAATTACAAGACGAAATTACTTTGTAATATTTTTAATACATACTTGGTGTATAATACATACGGTATGTTTCAGAATTTTCGTGCAAAACCACACTATCCTTAAACCTGAGTTAAGATACTTTTGAGATTGGAGTTTGTAAACAGCTCCCATCAATGAATAGGCTGCTCATGTCAGACTGAGTAAAAAAGTTAACAGTCATTCTTTCAGTGTCTCCGTTAATTGAAAGGATCCCAGGGTACAAGCTATAATGTAGGACAGAAAATTTACCCTAGATTTAAGAGGTGACTCCGTAAATAGCACCCATACTGCGGTGGGGATACACCGTCTAACAGTCTTAAATTTCATCCGCTAGTCTCATATACAGAAATAATACAAAGGAATATCAATTAAAATAGACAAAAACAAACAGAAATTTGGAGAGCTAAATGTAAATGCTCCACTTCACAACGTCCCACAGCCATACCACCCTTCACTGCTTGGAGACAGTTGTGGAAATGTGACTGCTCTTCATAGCAAAGAAAAAAAAATTGAAACGAAGTACTACCATTTTGGGGCAAGTAATTTAAATAAAGCTACCTTTTGAAGTTAGCATTCCAGCCACAATTTCTTTGGAAAGGTAGTGCACCTGAACTGTTCTGAAATATATATCCTGTTTCCCCCTCCCTCACCAAACAGTATTGTACTGTTATCTTGACTGAGAACGTATTTTGTTAAGAAAGTAATGAAATAAAGTTCTCTCTTGTTGGCTCAAACAGTATTCCAACACAATCATTGGATCTTAAACTGATTGCGTGTTTTGTTTCGTCATAATTCTTCACAGCAATCCACTAGGTTATAAATGAACAAAATTAGTCTCATTATGGCGTCTCCGCCTATTCCACGATGAGTACGACTGCCTTCGCGGCAACAACAAAAAAACAACAAAAAAAACCCTCGAGTTTTGCAAGCATTTAAATTGTTAAGGAAAGTTAATTTTGATGTTAGTGAAATTTGATTACTAAAGTGAGAAGTATACGAAATCTGGAGAGAGAGTACTGAAAAATAAACGTCACAGAAGTGACGCGAATCATTCAAAGTTGAAATATCAAAGTGATTACTACTTCGCTATTAAAATTTCTTTTTACATCTTATGATCACGCGTGTCTTCATAGTAAGTAAAGCGATAATTACAAAGGGCATTTAGTTCACTACGGTAATTTATCCATTTATCATGACACACTACTGTTAATAAAATATTTCTTCTTGATCACAGAAGATTCATAATTTATCATATTATGAAAAAGAGACTTAAACGTAAGAAAAGATGTACTGATATGGTGAATGAAAAAACAACTTCACAATGGAAGAAGGGCTCTCAGGAAAGATAAACCAATGAATACATTAAGTAATTATAAAGAAAGAACACAGCGATATATTAAACAATGGCGAGAGAAAATCAAAGGCTACTTTGAGGCATAAAAATACATTTTTAATTATTGTTACGAAGTTTTAATTACCTAAAGAAGCTTTAAAAGCTGCACACACACATACACACAAATTACATGACAAAATGATGTCAGAATATTTCGTTTGTTTGTTTGTTGAATTTAGTTCAAAGTTAGCAGTTTCAAATTTAAGTGATAGACTAGAGGGAACTCAAGTAGTCAATATCACAACTGCCAACTCTTGGACTATTATATTTGGGGACGTCCGTCACATAATGCGCCCTTACGGCTGAAAAGGCGAGCATGTTCGCCGATGGGAATCGAATCCGAAACCCACAGATGAGTGAAGGGCACTACCGACCAGTCTATATGTCAAGCCCTAAGACGAAGTTCACATTTTTTTTATTTCAAATAATTCTGTTCAAAGATAGCGCTTCTGCCATCTAAAATCTGCTTTTCAGATAATTACTTGTTTTCTTCAACATACACTTTCTGAATAAGTCTTTGTACTCTGATAACTCTAAACTCAAGGGATCTCTCCCCCCGCGGTGTTCAGAGTGCAGATAGCTCACTGTGTAGTTTTGCTACAAGACAAAAACGACTTATGATAATTCGTACAACGCCATTTAGTTCTTCTATCTTTCCTGTTTGAGTGGAAATGTAATTTGCATATGCAGGTTGTAAAAAATTATTTGACGAAAGTAAGTGTACCGTCTTCTAACTGGCGAAATACTAGACCGATTGTCACCAAATCTTCAATATACCTTTTAAAAAACCCCGAAAAGAAGTGACACAATGGGGGTCGGCAATCGGATCTATCCCCCATTATACACTCCCCGGGGGCTCTTACGCATTTGAAGCGAGTTGGACGGGTAAGTCATTTAGTATAAAATAAATCAAATGGGGCGTAGTTTCTTGAAGAGTCGTAGTTCACAAATTGATCCAAGTTTCCTTTTCAATTCTTCAGACTTCTTTGTACATTCTCATTTCACATATCGTCGAATATGGAGCTTAATAAGCTTCTCACAAAGACCGATACACTTTCGGCAAAGATTCTTTAAAATCGACTAACAAGCTTCTCTGACTTTTTATGGATCTTTTTACCATATCAGATTCAATTCGTTTGGAGTTCTAATCGTGTAGAGATGAGTGCGACTTACTGATTTAGAAGTAAAATATTCAATATCTCGAAGAAAATCAGTGTGTGTGTGTGTGGTACACGTAAGGAATGCAAATTACTTAACCAATTATAGAAGATAATGTGACGACGTCGTATGCAAATTATTACTATTTAAAATATATATTATTGGTCCTTCGGATTTACAACGCTAAAGACAGGGGACGTTTCCCCTCTGTGGACACACGAGAGAGCTTGATGTGATTTTTATAAACGAAAACACGGCAGAAGAAGCTCTTTACTTCTCAATAGAAGGTGTTAAATATACTCGATTACATTAGAAATGTATAGTTTAACCTCCTGGGCGCAGATAAAGGCACCACTAACAGACAACGAGGGTTTTACTCACCTTTATCAACTTCAATTCATCATGAATGTACTGTGTAATCTAAAAGAAAATTATGTCCCCAAAATAATAAATTTTAACGAATAAAGTTAATAGGTTGGAAGTAAAACGAACGCTATAAGTACCTATACGTAAGTTTAAAGTAAAGTACAATACGGACACATGTATTAACATCATATGACGTACAACATTCTGTAAGTAAATCTGATACCAAGAGGCACAGTGGTATGTCTTACAACACTAGAAACCGGTTTCGGTAGCCGTAGTGGGCAGACTACAGATAGCTCATTGTACAGTTTTGGGATTAAATACAAACAACCAAGTGAATTAGGTATAAATAAACGTGTGCTTTCAGATTTAACTAGATATAATGAGCATATATGGTATATTAAAAATCTATTTCATCTTATTCTATTCACACATGGACCCCTCCGGGAGAAATAATTCAGGATAACCTGATGTTCAGGGCACTCGCAATCCGCGGATCGCGTATTCCAATCCCTATCACCGTACATGGTGTACTTTCAGCGATAAGGGCGTTAAAATGCGACGGTCAATCGCACCATCTGTCGGTAAAAAGAGTAGCCTAAAATTTGGCGGCGAGTGACTAACTGGTTGCATTTCTTCACGTTTATCGCTAGAATTAGGAACGGTTAAAACAGACAGTGTTAGAGTATCTTAGCACAAAACTGAATAAACAACATCGTGGAGAGAAGATAAAATGCAGATAATAGATGAGAAACGATACTGTTTTATTCCAGACAAACTGTGCGATATTTAAAACAGAATTCAAGGCGTTGCAAATAAAACGAGTAAATAAATTTTTTACGCTGAAAAAAACAAGAGTAATGCAACTCAAACAAAAAATATACGCTAAGAGAACAGATGCATCCTTTTTGTAATAAAACATATCCCGATATCGTACAGCCCCCCCCCTAATAGAAAGTTACATTTTTCTCAGCAAAATACACAAACAGCACTGATGTAAAAAATTATTTGATATCCTTGTTACTCACCACGTTAAAACAACAGGATAAAAACGTTAGTTCATTGTAAATCCCACACAAACTGAGCGGTTATTTTTATTGTTCCTTAATAAACACAAAAGATACAGAAAGGGCTATCTATACTCTGCCCACCACAGGTATCGAAAATCGCTTTCCAAGTCTGCATACATGTCGCTGTGTCACTGGGAGGCAATTTGAGCACGTTTTTATTTAAAAAAAAAACATGCGACTTCTTGAATCTAACTGTTTGTTTGTTTTGGAATTTCGCACAAAGCTACTCGAGGGCTATCTGTGCTAGCCGTCCCTAATTTTGCAGTGTAAGACTAGAGGGAAGGCAGCTAGTCATCACCACCCACCGCCAACTCTTGGGCTACTCTTTTACCAACGAATAGTGGGATTGACCGTCACATTATACACCCCCACGGCTGGGAGGGCGAGCATGTTTAGCGCGACGCGGGCGCGAACCAGCGACCCTCGGATAACGAGTCGCACGCCTTACGCGCTCGGCCATGCCAGGCCAAACAGAAATTTTAACAAGTTGGCCACAACAAACACAGTCTCGAAGGATAACTGGAAAGCACTGACCTGATAATGGGAGAGAAGTGTGAAAATCGTTCAAAACGTATGTGGCCAATATAGAATGAAACGAAAGAAGGAAAACGTGTGTAAACAATACCGAAGTTCACCTAAAATTGAAGCTTATGTGTTCTATTATCCGTTTGTTTTGTTTTTTTTTACCTTTTAACAAACAATGACTAGTTGACTAAAGTAATAATTCAGATGCATCGATAAAGAAAGATCAAATAAAAAAAGGCTTACAAGTTACTGCTCTTTATTCCTATTGGAAGAAAGGACTAGATATGAAGGTCTAATCTCAACTCATTTTAATCAAGCAATGTCATAATACAGTAACAGCCTATGATTCATAGTCATCAAAAGTTAACAATGTCTCAGGATACCAGTTAGAATGCTCAGTGTCGATCTGTTAGAAATAACAAAAGTTTTTTTTTTAATATTCGACAGATTCAGTTATAAATGGACAAACTTGATAGTCGGGATTGTTGCAATACACAAATCTAACTTTGGAGATACACGTGTTCTCATTAACTCTTACGAAGCTAGTCTTGTTTCTGCAATATCATTGATATTAGGTTAGCAAAATAGGCAGCCGCTTAAGGCGAAAAAATAAAAATGATCAATACATTAATTTTCTTAAGTTGTTAACACGTCTTCTCTTTGGAAGTATGGCCTGGCATGGCCGAGCGCGTTAGGGCGTGCACTCGTAATCCGAGGGTGGCGGGTTCGCGCCCGCGTCGCGCTAAACATGCTCGCCCTCCCAGCCGTGGGGGTGTATAATGTGACGGTCAATCCCACTTTTCGTTGGTAAAAGAGTAGCCCAAGAGTTGGCGGTGGGTGGTGATGACTAGCTGCCTTCCCTTTAGTCTTACACTGCTAAATTAGGGACGGCTAGCACAGATAGCCCTCGAGTAGCTTTGTGCGAAATTCCAAAAACAAAACAAACAAAACAAACTTTCAGGAAGAATAAAGAATCGAAGTATTCCAAAGCTTTCTAATATAAATAGCAAAACAACTTTGTGAACAAGGCTATTCCGATATATCCACGCATGATACGAACTTGACACTTTTCTTTTTGTCCTAAACAAGTGCAGACATTTAAAAATTAGTTTTTAATTCGAAACGTTTGTATGAAATGAGAGCGACATCATTGATAACTCGAAACTTGTTAAACGTCCAGCCTTTCTCTTTCGGCATTTGAAATGAACAATTTTTAGACTCGTTCTCAGGTGCTGTACTAAAGTCTTTCACAATCTTCGCTGCATGTTACGTTTGAGAGTATTTGATTTTTGACAAAATGTATTTCCTGTCACCAGTTACTCTAGATTGACTCTGATGAAAGATGTTTTTGAACCCCCGGTCAAAGAAGCGATTTAATAACGACGGCTATGCGGTTGTCCCTGAATATGAGGGTTGAGAAAGATTCCTTCCCTTCTTTTACCTGTTGCTTTGCACACAAACCATAATATGGCCATTTTTCTCATTTAAGAGTTCAAACAACCCAAACACGTTACACGACTAAATTATTTTTGTGTATGTAAATACTTGGAGTGTTCCACAAATGTGCGTGGTAAAAGCCTAATAAAAAAAATGGGCAGTTGATTCACGCCTTAAGGATTTATTGTATATCCAATTTATAAGTTATTAGTTTGTATACTTGCTACACATTAAACGAAGTATAATCAAAAGCAATGTTTTAGACTATTTTTAATCCAATTGTTTCTAGAAATTGTCGTTTAGTTGGAGGAAGTTTAACGTTAAAAAAAAATCGCACGCAATATATAGTTTCAGGCTTTCTGTAATAATTTCGAAATATTTTCTTTAATATTTGACTACTTGTTATTAGATTTAAGCACCATTACTGTTGGAAGTTTTTTTTAAAAACCTCTGCATGTTCAATCAGTACTTTTTATCATCCATGTTTTTTTGGAAAAACATCAAATAGCTGCCACGACTGTTCTTCGAAATTGAGGACTAGTCTTTAAATTTAATGCTCACTAGACCATTAAAACTTTAGGCCTAGCATGGCCTGATTGTTTAGGAGGTTCGACTTATTTTCGCTCCCCTTTCCAACCTCAGCGTATATTTGTCAACGGATATTCGAAATAAGAATAGTAAAGGCCCCTTGGAACTCATTTGCTCACTTAATTTTCTCTATCAAGTACCCTTCGATTTTTGTGCGATTTTTTTTCTCCATTTGAAAGCATAAACAAATTACAACTTGCATGCTTGCTTGAATATAACCAGGCTCGAGCGAAGTATGTTGACAACTGTCTAGAAGTTTAAACAAATCTTTGTAGTTCCGCCGTACAAATAGATCTGACATTTACAGTGAGATCAATATTTGTATGCCACACCGAACACGACAGCAACATATATATAACATCTCCATAGAATTCACTCATTCCCAATTGGGATTTCACTTCCCGTTTTCATAATGTTCTTCAAGTACACATCTTCTACCCCTAAATGAAGAGCTTATAATTATTAGAGTATTCCAAAAAAAAAAAAAAAAAAGTATATCAGCGTAGGTACTGACGTAAAGACATAAAAAGCAACAATTTAAAATATTGTTTATAAATATAGGAAACTTGAAAAGTCAACAAAATCCACTCAGTCAGAGTTAATTCAAATTACGTAGGTCTCATTTACAAGCTTACATTCTACACCGCACAAATGAAGCCCACAAATAAGATTTTAAAAATGCAACACATGACAAAGATTTTATAGCAGTTGAATATTAATTTAATAAATCGTGACTGCATAATTTTTTAAAACAAAAATAGTAAATTTTATTAAAGTGTTCATAAGTCAGTTAATCTTATTTCTCCTCATAGGCTGTATGAGGAATGCTTGTTTGATTTTTGATTTCGCAAAAAGCAACACGAAGACTATCTGCGCTAGTCGTCCCCAATTTACCAACGCAAGACTAAACGTTGTCGCCAGGCGCTCCTTACCTTAGAGTCGTTAGTTCGAATCCCAGTCACAACAAACATGCTCGTCCTTTCAGGCGTGGGGACGTTATAATGTTAGGCCAATCCCACCATTCGTTGACAAAAGAATAGCCCAAGAGCTGGCAGCGAGTAGTGAATACCTTCCTTCTAGTCTTACACTATTAAATTAGGGACGACTAGCGCAGACAGCCATCGTGTAGCTTTGCGCGAAATTCAAAACAAAACACGCACACACGTTGTTTGAATAAGATAAAAACTTAAAAGTATTATTCAATAAACAATAATTTGGGTCATCAGAACATTTAATAGGGGCGTAGCTGCGGGGGGTGAATGAAACATTCTTCCCATTTTCTATCTGTCATAAGTGGACCCTAGAATTCCCGATATTCCCCAAAACACGCATCCCACCACCAGCAATGAGAGTCCAGAACTGTCTTTTCACTAAAGCATAATACCGAACCCAATGAAAGGTCAGGGTGTACGTCGCTTATTTTGTGTTGCTCAACTTGTTTAAAAAAATTGGAGGGTTAGTTTTCAAATCCCAGTTAACACCCTTTAAGCGATTATATAGGAAGGCTTACTTCCTACGATTATGTTATATAGCTTTATTTGTATAAACTTTCAAACTTCTACTTTTTATATGTGTTAATACGGTCGAAACGTTGTTCACTCCTTTACGTTGAAAATTTTCTCAACTCAAACGAGCTGTTTTTACATATATATATTTCTCTACAAGTGGGTTTTCTCGACATCACTAAACTTACACTTTTACTCCTGAATATGGTGGTATAAGAACAGTGAAGTAAGTACAGTCTTTTCAGGGATGGTCCCTTTCTTCAATAATTATCTATTATAACGTTGTACTCCTTTTAACTATATACACAAGCTGATAAAAGACAATTTTGCAAAGTAACCTAACAGAGTTTGGAGCTTCGTTAGATAGTCAACAGTTTTATCGAGGAAAAATCTTTGCCTTGGTAATCTTTCATCCTTCTTTGGAGAAGTTACTACTCATGATAAGAATAAAAAGTACGAATTTTGAATATCTAGATTCATTTTCAGAAAGCTTTTGACAAGCCCCATACAAAATTATAATTAAAACATTCCCTAAGAAAAGAAGTATGAAAGTTTACTTGTTGGATTAAAAAAAAGTGGGGGGAGAGGCTGGGTGAAGAAAGCAAAACATTGTTGTAAATAGAGTTAAGTCAAATATTACAGATGAGATACCTCATGCCTCAGTGTTGGGACCTTTTTTCTTACTGATTCACATTAATCACAAGAGATAAAGGAATAGCATTTACTATTTATTTAAATTGATTAAATGTGCTTAATATATTAAGGTCTTAGATGTTGCTAGCTGTAAAAAGGATGTTAATGTCCTGCAAAATAATTTTGGTAATTTAGTGATTTGGCAAATAACTTGCAGATGACTTAAGTATAATAAAATGGAAGTTAATAAATGTGAGTAATTATAACTTAAATCGTAAATGTGCTGAAAATCACTTCAACATTGCTATGGAATAAAATGATAATGGTGTTTGAAGTGATCAATCTATTACGCCAGGTAAAAGGGTGCAGTTGCTAATTGTAGAGCAAATGAAATTTTGAGTCATATTTACAAAAAAAACAACACACTAGATGCAAGTTTAAAGATATTATTGTTTCATTATATGGATAACTCGTTAAGCCTCATTTAATTGAACATATTCAGTCTTAGAACATTACGTTGAAATGGATAGTGAATATTTGTAAGAGATTCAAATGAAGGATAGTAAGATGATAATTAGGATGGAAAGATTGTCATACAAAGATACAGGCATTTGAAACATTTTTCTCATGAAAAAAAATAGAATTCTCTAGAAGGAATCAGTTCGAAGTTAAAATTAAGAGAATTAACAGTGTTATCGAATCATCCATTTTATTTTATTTATTGATTTAAAAAAAACGCTTTACTTTTCTAAGTGATCGTTGAACGTAGTAAAGTTAAGAGGGTTTAGTGAAAGACTTAATAAATATTTAACTTGATTTTGTTCTTATTTGTAAGTGAACGAGACTGCCTCAGTAGCACGATCCTTGTTGTTCCTCAATTAAAATATAATGTGGCATATTACGTGTTTGAATCCTACAAGTTCGTCTATTGACAACCAAAAATAAAGTGAAATAATCTAAACCAGAACAATAAACACAAAAAAACATCTTTAGTGCAACATTATTTATAATTATTTGACCAAAACAGTGTTCTTTAAGAAATTTTCTGCGATGACATTGTTTTTGACCAGCTACCGCTTCAATTAACAAGAGGAAAAGTTACCAAACTTTCTTTGCACAGCAATACAAAAGACAAACAGTGTAATGAATAGCCTGATTGATTAAACGTGGTTAGTTGTTTGGTTTTTTCCGCGCAAAGCATCATGGTTATCTAGCCAAAACGAATGGTAAAAATGAATAGTTAAAACAAGACAGTGTGCAAAAACCTGATAAAAGGTTCATACAGAATTAAAGAGAGCAATGATTCGTAAAAGTTTAAAAATCCAACCAAAGTGGACAAGGTCACTCTCGTCAATGACAGTCTAATGTCAGGGCTGAATCCTTAGAAAACACACGTCTAAAATGATACCGTTGCCCAGAGTCGTGATAACGATAATGACAGAAAACAGTGGGCTTTTGCGACTTCAGTGTCACAAGAATATAAATTTGAGGAAGGGAGGTCAGTACTAGATAAAAGAAAACAATGAGTTAAAAACTGTGACCAATGCATAACCTAACCAGAATAACTTCCTCCTTTCGACCTTTTAGAAACAAGATAACCTACGAGCAACGGTTGTTTTTATCTGAAAAACTTATGATGTTGTTCACCCCAAGCAGATTTACAACTGGTGCGAAGCAAAACCTTGAATACAGGATTGTATTCCATACTGGGACAGACACATTTGTGACAGTATCAATGCAGATGGACTTAGTTAATATGTCAGTGAACTCGTTCACACGAATGCCAACATGGCGAGATATCCAGAAAAACTGAATATTAATGAAAGACGAAAAAAAATGGGACAGTCGTTAGTAAGCATCGACAAGAACTAACGGTAACCGATTCCAGAACCATTAGAGATATAAGAGAGTCAGTTTAAACTGCGTAACTGGTGTACTGCCTTGATTCTACTTGGTCCAGGGCAAGAGAAATGACACACAACTTGGTATTGAAAAGAAACTGTAGAGGGAATCCTATGAGAAACTACTGAGCCACAATAAACCATAGAAGAGCCCACATAGGTACCCGATTTACGAGCTCTATAAACGGAAATAGGAAGATAGTTTGAACAATGTTCTGCAAAGGGAAGTTGACATTTCCAGTTGGTTGTATTCACCCTCCTCAGAGGACTCAAGGAAAGGTCACATGGAGAGATGGTAATGACCTATGGCAAAATTGGCTGACCAATGGAGCAGTAACGTCATCCAATGCAAAACTCAATTCCGCCAATTGTGCCTTGATGCATGGGTAAGAATGTCACACCATCTTTTCTGAAAGAGCATAACCTATCAAGGAAGAAAAACAACCTGGGTGTGATGCTGCAGTAAGGATCAATGCTTGGTAGCATAGTGCAGAAAAGATTGCTAACGGTAGAGGTTAAGAGGAATGCTCATAAAACTGTACGTACAAATTCTGGACTGGAGAAATTCAGACAACTCCTGTACAGATCCAAAGCTTCAGGTGATGAATAAGGTTCTGCACCTTCAAGGCTGACGTCCTGGTAGATCCATAGACCAGAGAATCACAAACCAATTTGGATTAAATTAAGACACGATAAATCTTGAGCACCAAACATCAGTCTGCTCCCAAAGAGGTAGAAGAGAAGACATGGAGGATGTTCAATGTCCTTTTATACTTTACACGTAGTTGTTTTATGTGAAAAGTAAAGGTATGATTATAGCTAAAGATAAGCCCTAAGAACTTTGCCTCAGTTACCACATCAATAATATCACCATCAAAATGGAGCTCGGAATTTGGGTGTAGACCCTGTTGGTGCTAAATATTGCTTGCAAACGGTACAGGAAAAAGAAATAGCAAAACATTTGCTGTGATAAACTTCAACAAACGATTGAAAGCAGTCTGAAGTTGCTCCAAAATAAACTTCATGCTCAATAACCAACAAGAAATGTGGAAGTCACCGACATGGAACCTGTTTGTTTGTACCAGTAGGAGGAAGTTGTGTAGTGACAGAATTAATCTTGATAATAATGAGTGTAACCCTAAAGACACAGTCCTAAGGGACTTCAAGTTCCTGTGTGAAAGGAAAAGCGTTGAGTCAACATGGACTTAGGATCGTCTGTCAAGTAAAATGTTTTGAATAAAAATGGGAAGATGACCAAACAGTCCATAAGAGTGAAGGTCCCCCAAAACACCATACCTCCTCATTGCGTCATAAACCTTCTAAAGAATAAAACAGAAACAAGATGTCAAGATGTTCCTGCTTAAGGAAGATTTTCTAGATCAAGGTCCTAACTTGAATCAGGTGGTCCATGGTGGAGTGCTGTTGAAGGAACCCACACTGGGTAGCTGAGAGGAAGTTCTTTTACTCGAGAAACCAAACAAAGTAAGCATAACAGTCCTCTCCAAGTCTTTACAGAGACAGCTTGTAAAAGTAATTGAATAATAATTAAAAAGAAATCTTGAGGTCCTTCCCAGGTTTAGAGAAAAGTAGGGCAACAGCCCATCATCAAGCATCACAAAAAAACAAACATTCTCTTGCCAGAGCTGGTTAAAATTAACCACAAAAAGTGCAAGAGAAGAGGAAAGGGATGGCACAGCATTCTACATTGTATATCATCAGGTCTGACCAATGTATTGAAAGACCAATGAAGAACAAGTTTCACCATGTAAGAGGATGATTATAATCAGCAATTCAGCCTGAAAGGAAAAAAAGTGATTGCTTTGCTCAAGACTTGATGGCCAAGAAGATGACAGAAGAAATAGAAGTACCAGATACAAGAAAAGCTCTTCCAAAGAGTATTGATGATGCTCTATACATTATCAACTTCCTGACCATTGGAGAGCAAGATGAAAAGCATACCTCCAAGTGACTTACCAAATCTTGTCCCATTTGAATTTGGAACTGGTGATAGAAGAAAAGTTGTAAACATAATCCAAGATTCCTTTTGACTTTGATGTCTTACCTGATAGGATGAGCACAGACCTACTGGAAAGCAATGCAAGAGTGAAGGCTACTCCAATTCCTTCTGAGTGAAAATAGGTAACATTTACTCAATGGATTTGTCAGACAAAAACAATGAAAAATTAAAAAAAAGGGGTATAGAAAGTGAACTTGGTGGTGACTATGTAACAGTCATCTATGAATGGTCATTTACCTATAAGCTGTTTTTGTATCATTATTATTTTAGAATTTGAGGATCCATAAGAAAAGGAGAATGGTTCAGTGCTCACTGACCTCACTAATCATGAAGTTTAACAAGGGGACACACAACCAATGGCAAACAAAGAGAGTGCAACAGCACCAAAGGTTTTGTGAGCACTATCCTCAAACACCAAGAATGCCCAACACTGGCATTCAGTTGACAATAGCCTGAAAAGAACAGTGGATTGACTCTAGGTAGCTACCAATCTCCAGAAATTCAAGGACAGAGTAGGATGTTGCAGTGACCCAGCCATCACTCAACCATCAGGATCCCCTTCATTTCTTCACAGGTCACCATGCATTGCAAACACATGGCTAAATGTTCAGATCCTAGAGGAGGTAAACTGAAAATACAGAACATTCCCCTGGAGATCTCAGTACATTTAGGAATCCACCTCAAGGGGCTATTATAGACAAGTGCTAAATTTTGATGTCTTAAAAGAACCATCAGGAGAAAATATACAAAGATATAAATACCTCAGAAATTAATTGGAAATTGAAAAGAGCTTTTACCAAAGATTCTATTATTTGAGAAAATTGAAACTTGTTACCATTGGCTAATTATGTTTTATACCATGAAATGTGTTTATAAAAGACACCTTGGTGACAAACACTTTTTTATATCATTCTTTAAATTATTTTCAATATGTTACACCATTACTCACTTGTATTCTTGCAAAGCTTAATTAAGTTTCAAATACACAATAATTATAATGTACACCAGAAAATACCTGGGATTTGACAAGAAATTACGTTTTTGCGTAAAACTTATTTATGGGAATAATGCTTCCCTCATGACAAATTAAGGCATTTCAGCAAATGCGACACCTAGTCAAGAGGCCATAATATATAAATAAACCATTTTGAAAGTACAATTAATTGGTATATCAACAAAAATAATAATTAGTATACATTTACGTAAAAAAACAAGCAAGAAATGATATAAATAAAGGAATTTATAGAAGCTAAGGGTATTAAAATATTATTATTCTAGGGTATTGTATGCTACATAAACTAACACCAGTATTTATAGCAGAAAAAACAAACATTCTGAAAAATACAATATGTTAAGTAAATTATTCTTGAAGATGTTATTCACCTGTAAATGAAGCAATGTTTTACTGCATTACAAATCTATAAAGCTAATCTTATGCAGTGCAAATTACAGATAAAATGTTTAATAAAATTGGATATAGAAAGATAATTAATGATGGTTGAATATTTATGATCACAAGAAATGTAATTTTGGCTCATAATGTTTTATAGGCACTTTGTGCATTTATCTACAAGTGTCTGGAATATACATAAAAACTCATGCTGCTATAGTTTGTAAAAAAACAAAACTGCACTAATAATTTATATGTGAACAAACTGCTAGGTTACAAACTTGTTTTAGAATATACTGTAGATTAAAGTCAGTTTTGTAGATTTCAAGCATGAAAGTGATTTTGTATTGGGAAGAAAAAATTCTGCATTTCAAATTAATTTGTTTCTTATATATACATACATACATACATTAATTAATTACAATGCTAGTATGATTTTATTTTCAATAAAGAAAAATAATTGCAGTTTGTTTGTTTGTTTTGGAATTTCGCACAAAGCTACTCGAGGGCTATCTGTGCTAGCCGTCCCTAATTTAGCAGTGTAAGACTAGAGGGAAGGCAGCTAGTCATCACCACCCACCGCCAACTCTTGGGCTACTCTTTTACCAATGAATAGTGGGATTGACCGTCACGTTATTGGAGAATTTATGAAAATCTTGTTGGCAACTGATATGAATTAATGTTATAATTGTGGTTTGAACATTTTGTATTATTCATTGTTAAATAAAACTATACCAAAAATCTTTTTCATATGAAGAGATATTTCATTTCTTATTGCAATAAAATATAGTAGAAAAAAATTACAAGTTCCTTCACATAAGAATATCCATTCTAACAGATAAACTGCTAATGGCATTTTAATAGAAAGAAGTTCTCAAATGAATGCGAGTTAATTTCTCAGAAACAGTGTACATTCATGGAAGCATGTTGAAAAGCCACTGCCAATAGTTAGGACCAGAAGGTAGGGAGCATGATATACCAATTTAAAAAAGTATTAAGGTCAAAAATCATTACAGAAAAGTGCAAAATCCCCAATACTATTTTCTAACTAAAATATTATATAACATTCTTCTGCATCATCATTTCTTTCATATTTATACAACTTTCATAAGTATTAAATGAATGAGATCACACCGTTTGTTTCATTATAGTCTCCATAAAGAAATACAGGCTTTAACAAACGTAATAGTTAGTACAGAAAAGATAAACACCTTATACCATCAGAAAACATGAACACATATACGAGGATAAACGCAAACACACAAAATACTGGAAAGTTTTCTTTTCGTTGTGACAGACTTTGTGCATTAAATTTTTTTTCAGTTTTTCCCATATTGCTTTGAAGTTATTCAAAAATATATCTAGAAACCTTAGGAAAAGACAAATTTGTGCAAGTAAAATCACAGTTATATAAAAATTCAACTAAAAAAGAAAATTCTGTAAGTTTGCTCTTATATTTTGGCTATTCATGAAGCAAAAAACGATAGCAACAAATCAGCCACTTCCACAGCATTTGATTTTTGCCTACTGTATATTTATTCATGTAACACTGCATCATGATCTAATATAATATTCCCAAAAGTCATAACTGACTGGCACAAGTGAACATTTCGGTCTTTGTAAGGTATCACTAACAAATGATTTCTAGGTACATTTACATGTTTTAGATGAGGTGTTTTTGTTGTTGTTGTAGAAACTGGTATGTTTACAAGTTAGCAATCCTATAAAAAAGTTAATTTAACTGGTATATGTTTTGCTGGACCCATTATAAATTGATTTCTTTTAATTTACATAACATTCACAACAAGTATACATTCATCACACAAGAGTTACCATACAAAAATAATGAAAACATTTGGGATACCGAATGACAGTATATAATCTTATGTATCAAATATCACTGTCAAATCTAGACTGAAAAACAACTAAGTATCTCACTATTTAAACTCAAATATTAACAAAATTTCCCCCACTTTATGCATACGGTGGAAAATTACCAAATTATCTTACCTCTGGCAGATAATTTCTTTGTGTTGATAATCTTTGCAGCAAATTCTAATAGAGTTACATTCTGAACACATCTTCTCACAACTGAAAAAGCACCCCTGAAAAAGTTTTTTAAAAAAATGTTCATAAATCATACACTGAAAGTAGAACACATTCACACAAAAAGAAATATGGCAGGATGGATGCTTCTCTAAATTAATTTCAAATAAAATACAAAATATTTAAAATAATTTCAGATCTGATACTAAATGTTTTAAAAGAATACTGGACAAACAATGCCATTCTTGTTAACTAGCCTTAAAAGAGCCAGGAAAGCACTTAACATATAAAAATAAATATCTTTATACATACATAAACCTTTTTTCTAAACCAGTAGACAAAGTAGCCCAAACACAGAGAGCCATAGATGTTGCAAGACCAATAACAACTCCATCTAAACAAGTAAACCTACTGGACTTACCAGCTGCACTAACTGCTGGTCTTAAGCATAAAAAGATGATATGATTCATTAGCACCAAGTGTTATTTTAATGAAACAATAATTTTAAGTTTGCTATCATAATTACTTAAATCTTGTAAAAAAACATGAGGTTGAGTGTCTAATATTATCCCCCAATTTTAATAACTCTCTTTGATAAGGACAAACCCACTTAAAAATCTTTCTAGCATGCACCCAAACTATTACCCAATAATCCTGTTGCTATGAACTAAAACTTGCAAGACTAGCAGAGAACATGGAAACCTAGACCTACTGCAATAACACTACAATTATACAAACTTGAAATTTAATTCCACAAACTACTTGAATGTCTAACCAGGAGAAGGAGTGGAAGTAGCATTATTTTTTAGTTCAAATGCAGTTATCTATAGATATTTTATTAATCATGACATATTATCATACCATTATATACTTGTTACATACACAGAAATTATTTTAATAATACTTATCAAATTTCCCACTTACATTTTGTGCAGTCATCTTATCTAAACTTAAGCTACAGTGTGGGGTGTAACTCAACAGTTACACAACGTTTGATGTACAAAATGTTTATTGGTTGGTTATCATGTGTAACATCAAAATATGCTAAACCAATGTATGCAAACATAACGTGTCCAGAATAGCAACTGTCTTTGTTGCTGCTCAGCATGTGTATGTTACTTTCCAGTATTGATGAATTATGTTAATAAATGGTTTCCAAGAATTTGCTGCATGTTTTTATTAAGCTAGTCAAAGCTACTATTAGACATGTTGCAGAACAACATTGTAATAACATTAACATGTATTAACATGTGTATACCTTTGTCCACACACACACATTATATATTAGATAGATAAAAGTGCAAGTCAAGAAAACCTGAACCCTACAGATCAACACTTGCTATATTTATACAAACTTGGCAACTAAGAAACCAATAGAATGTACTTACTGCATCACTAATAGCTTAAAGTATAGAAGTTTGGAAATGTGTTGACCAATTGTATCAGTTACAGATACACAAAAAAACACATCAGTAGACTTATAAAATCAATAGCATTTACATGTAAACAAAATCTGGAAGCTACTGGTAGTAAATAAAACAGTTAATAATAAATACATGAGCGTGGGTCTCAGTAGGTTTATTTCTTCAATAATAGCTGTTTTGAAATGAGTTGAAGTACCAATCAACTAGCTGCAACAATGACAGTTAAATCTATACAAACAAAAATGCCAATAAATAAAGTTTATTAATAACAAATAGGTGAACTAAATTTAAGTCTTTTCAGGCATATTTAATATGTGCATATAAAAACAACTATTTTTCAAATATATACCCAATCTCAATAAAACTACCAAGACATCCTCTCTCATTATGTCCTGTACAAATAGAGTTTCTAACAAGACCACTTTATGTAACATACATATTGACACTACTCAACCACCTGCAAAACATTTCCTTATATCCTGTTTCAATTACACTTTTCTATTGTTTAGGTATAATAAATAAATACAAGCAAATTACTAATTATAATCACCCTCTTATATGTTAAATCAGCATCCAACAATCATGATGGATAAATAACAAAACAAATATAAAACAAAGGTTCCCTAATTGTACAGTAAACACTAAAGCAACTGATTAGCTTGTTGTTTCAACTCAATGAAACTATACTACCTTAAATACACTAAAACGTCTTAGCTTATTTTTAGATTTAAACATGTAAAATGTGTGTGTGTGTGTGTGTGTGTGTGTGTGTGTGTGTGTGTGTGTGTGTGTGTTTTCCTATGAGAAACTAAATTTTAGTAGGATAAACTGTAGTATTACCAAAGTGAAAAGACAAAATCATTATGGGTAAGAATACTTTGAGAAGTATAAATGATCAGTTTATAATGAAATATTTATGAATATTTGGTATGTAACAATGTATTCCAGCAGCAGATTTCTTCAGTCTGCATGAAAATGTTTGGAGGTTTGAGAGAAGTTGGAAATAACAGTAAAAAAATATTTCCTTGAAATTTAAAAAAAACTAATCTTGTGTCATTCTTTGTTATACATTCTTCATTTCTGAAGAAAAGAAAGTAGTTTGACTAGCTTGTAATAGAACACTGCAACTAACAATTACACATAATTAGATAAAATCCACAAGCAACTGGTCAGAAAACAGGACAGAGCTGAGAGTATCAAGATTCTTAACATACATACATACATACGACAAAATGTTTGAAGTGGCAACACAAAGATAAAAACAATTGGGATATTTTGGGGTAAAATAATTTCCAAGTAGTTTAACATACCTGAGGTAGGTGACATTACAGCTTAAATACATGTTGTAAATACATCCAAATAAACTTTGGACATTGTTAACAGTTTCTCTCATTAAGGTAATAAAAGTCATTTCAAATAAGTTACATAACTTTGAAAGTTTATTTTCATCTTCAGAGACTACTTGACATGAAGTGCAAAACTCAAATACTGCAGTTTTAATGTACTTTAACAATACACTGGCCTATTCTGGTATTAATATGAACTATCATTTTCAAAATCTACCTATAAAAATGGAAAAAAACAAAAACACTGTTCCAAAGTTCAACTACCTGTTTAATTAAATTTTCTTTTGTATGACAAATAGTTTAAAAACTAAGGCTATGAAATACTAACATATATAGTTGTGAACATAGTTATAATTTTAAACATTTTTTAGCTTCTCACAATGTGCAGTAATTTATCATTATATTAAATGCATGCTACATATGACAATTATATTAAGGAATACTTCATGTTTGAAGCTATAATGCAGCTGATTATAATTGTAACCTAATTCAGCTTTTTAAAGGAAACTTTTTACATATACATGTCACAAAATACTAATAAGAAAATCAATGTTAGGTAAATAAACCATATGATCAAACCCCAACAAATAACTTTTCACCAATACATCTTTATTAACAGGTAAAAAGACCCTCTCCTACCAAAGTATATCAATAGTAATGAAAAATGTTCATGTTAATATTTTTCTTCAATAAGTAAACAACATTTTCTATGCTTAACTTTCTAAACCATAACAAAAAGTTTTCAAAACATAGTTTATTTTCCTGTACAACTTAAAAGTGATGCTGGAAATACAATTTTGGAGGAAAACTAGGCCTATATTCAGTATGATGTGATAAATTTACTTCTTACTTACATAAATCATAAAAGTAATACATATGTAATTATAACACAAGAGACATACAAAATTTCGTTAACTAAGTTTCATACATATGACCTAACAAAACTTGAATAAATCATCAATAATCAGAATTTGAAAATAAGCTTTCACATTGCTTTCCATATCACCAGATATTTTTTTTCATACAAATGTTCACAGCCATTTTCTTTGAATTATTAAAAGAAAATAAATCAACATAACTTGGTACTCGCCCCCCAGTGGCTCAGCGGTATGTCTGGGGACTTACAAGCTAAAATCCGGGTTTCGATACCTGTGGTGGGCAGAGCACAGATAGCCCATTGTGTAGCTTTGTGCTTAATTCAAAACAAACAAACGAACTTGGTACACTACTTCAACCTTTTTGAAATTCATACTAGGCTCTTCATTTACGTACAAAATTAAAAACTGTAGTCAAAAATATATTTTGTTGCAAATTTTACATAAATATGTAATCATTCCATTCCAAGCAAACATTTCTTACAACACAATTTATAGTGGCTATTAAATTTTATTTAAAATTCAAATCGGTCATAATCATCAACTGTTACTGAAAATTAAAACCTTTACACAGTCCAATCAACAGGAATATGTTAGAACCCAAAATAATGACATTTTTGAATAACAATTATATCAAAGTATAACTTGTGTAAGTTGGGTTTAATGAATAACTACACTCTCTCCAATTATGCTACACTTTATGTTTAAAATCCCCAATTTGACAATGTAATAACTATTTACAAGTTTTAATCAAAATACATCTATCTAGACTTCAATATTATGCCTAAAATGTTTTGTGTACCAGTATCTATTTTACCTTGAAGTTTGATTGTTAAAAGTCAACTTTGTATGTAGTACTTGTTACATAACATTGGTTAATAAGCATTTATTCTGTACTGAAATACCATGTCTAAAGAATGGGGAAATTTTTCTTCATGTACCAATGATATTTTAACCCTGACCTTTAACCCAGTAGCTTCTTCAGATATTTTACAATATGAAGGGTAATTAGAATTAAGTGTAATATTTGATACAAGTTTTATACAATTAAATTATAAAAACATACTTCATGAACAATATATACACACACACACACACACATATGTACCATTGTATACATTAAGACAACAATAATATGTATGTTTGGCTTAAGTATTTAAGAAATATTAAGTGTCATACAAGTAATGCTTAAGGAATAGTAACAAAGTTTATCTTTTAAAAGAGAAGAAGATGCACAATTTCTGTCAGATGTTCAATTTTTGTCTTTTTTTAAGTGAAAAAATGTTTTATTTGGGTATATTTTCACTTTATTTTGTAACAGAAATGATTAAAATATGTTTTTATAATTAATCCATACAAGTCATTTTTAAAACCTGTCATTAAACACCAATAAACAAGTTAAATGAAGCCATTTTTATTGAATGTAGTCTGTTAGTTCCAAATTATCATCTTTAAAATCATTTTTATTTTCATTGATGCAGAATTTTATTTCACAATAAAATTGATTTCAGACAATTAAAAGTAAATTTATAATAATGGTTTCAGCATAGCACTTGATGTCTATAATTGGTTAACTATACATTATAAATTGAGCAAATGTGGTGATAAAATGAAAGGTGTTTACTAAATACTCAGAAATAGTATATTCAAAACATATCTGGTGCACAGTTTCTTTCTACTTTCATAAAAGGCATATAAAACTGGTTGTCTTAAATAGTTTTTTGTTTGTTTTTTTTACTATGAATACAGTAAGTAGTTTGATACTGAACAATATGCAACTGTTATATATGTAGTAAAACTGAATGATGTTATTGTAAAATGTTCAGCATAGTTATACTAACTTAACTAGAAATACTTTTTTCAAATACATCAAAATTTGTGTTTTGGAAATTTAAAAATTTTCGGAAATTTCATTTTTTACCTAAGCAAAGACAGAAGAAACAACTCAAATGTTACAGTACAGTTACTAACAAAATTAATATATGATTTTACTTTCAAAGTTTGTAATTTCTATAAATTTTCTAATAATAAAATTTTAATTAATTAAAAAAAATGTTAAAAATGTTTTGTGTGAAGATGAATCATTTTATTTTTAAATAAAAGTGTTTTTTTTATTACAAAAAAATGAGTAAAATTTGAAATATTTTATTAAACTACAGTAAATAGTTATAACACCTATTAATACAAATGTTAAAATTGCTTAAAATTTTAAAAACCACAACTGTGAATATTTTAAAAATATGTTAAAATTAATATTATTTTATACATCATGCTTCAAAGTATGCCCAATTTATATTGCTTTTTATCTCCCATTAGTGTAATATGTGTAATACAAGTAAATTATTCTTGTTTTAATTTATTCAGTGAAAACTGTAAGAAGTGGTCTCTTGGTGTCCCAGATCACTCCCTTATTCACACACAAAAAAAACAGTGCTGCAAAATCACCCCATATGGTCAAACATTGCAATGTTTCACTCCCATCCATGATGATACTGATGTTTTAAAGAATACTGCCATTTCTGATTTAAGTTATTCTCTGAACAGTTGTTTCTTCAAGATAAAGGACAACTTGCTTTCAGGGCCATCCACAAAACAACTTCTGAATCTGTCATCATAGGGTTCCCACAAAACAAAATTTATGAGCAACCATTTTACACAATCACAGCACCAGAGCTGTACAATGGTTAGTAATTTTCACGTCTTTGTGAAACTATTTATTACGAACTGCAAGCAAATGAAACAGATGTCAAAACCTTGCAAATCAGGTATTTTATATCTTACACAGACACCTCAGATTGAGATCTTTACAACATGATAATTCATCTGCCTGGTATGAAAGGATATAGTGAAAGCTCCACATGACCACACAAATGTGGAAAAAATTATATTATCAATTAATGTCGACACTCTTGTCAGCTGACACACCAACAGTGCTTCGGGATCTTTATCTAAAGACTTGTAAGTCTATCTAGAAAATCTCTACAAAAACGAACAATTTAGTATAGTGGTGTTTCTCCGTTTGTGTTTTATCGACAATAGTATTATCAGTACTTAAAACATTTTCATATTATTATTTTCAAATACACTAGTTATACTTACCCATTTAGTTTCTAGTAGTAATAAGAAGACTAACAGTTACATCACCAGTGACCTAGTGTAGGCTATAGCAAACATAATTTAATACCACGCAAATACGTATATTTTATTAAAGAAAATACTGTTACTTACACTTTACTCTATACTCCAATAGTTTTAACAACGAGTCTGTGCATTAATTAGTAATTGTAATAAAATTTATCTTTTAAATCTAAACATGAAAAACTTCACTATAATTTACAAAACAGCTGTATCATATGTAACCGTAGGAGCTTCTCAAAACTGTACTAAGAGTATTTAAAATAATTATATTTTGGCGAGCCGATAATAAATATTTATAAATATTCAAGATATCTTTTAAAGTAGGTATATTGAATAAAAACTTGCAACGAATAATCCTAAAGATCAATGAAATGCAAAAACTTACTTTCCTAGTTCTTCCTTAACTTCGTAATTATCGCTAAATCTCGTACAAGTTGTTGCAGCACTCATATTGATTCTACACGAGTGAGAAAGGGATGAAGATCCTTTCGTGCAGAGTACCGTGCTTCTCATGAACCCTTCCTTGCGTTCTTCTTGATATCTTACTGCGCGCGCATTTTAACGTCTCATGCACCATTACATGCGGGCTTTTATATACTTTACATAGCATTCTACTGCTGTTGCACGGGTTTACTAATAAAGTATTCGCCGCATGTTAACTTCAGTTAACGCCAAGTTTGACAACTAATTCTAGATTAACTAGAAATATTTAGAAAAACAAGAGACGTATTAAACATGGAACATTAAGAATAAAATTATGAAAATATATTTCTATCGCACTCGTAATTGCAGTTGTTTTTATTTTCACACATGACGATAAAAAGATTTTACAGCATAATATACAGGAGTTGAAATCAGCAACCTGACGAAATTTTACTGTCATTGGTATTGCTCTACCAGTAAAACTCAGGAAACAATTTTAGAGTGAAAATGGTTCAATCAGTTTTCTGAAAATAAATGCAACAAAACACAAACAAAACGATATTGATACATCATATAATTTCTGTTGTGCATATCGGAGTTTCAGTCTGAATTTTAACGTAACGCTCCTGAATAGGCTGTAAAGCTAAATGTTAAGTGTCCAATTAATTAAAAAAGGAAACTAAGGAACTTATTATCATAAATTAATTTATTACTATAGTATTAAAATATTGATACAAACGACTCAACATAAAACGAAGCTGTCTTTTTTGGCCAGTGGGATTTTTCATATTTTCAATCTACATTCCAGTACTGTAATTTATGTATACTTTTACTCCCAACATTAAATAATTACGTGAAAGTTAGTATATTGTAATCTATCAAATATTCTTTGTTTAAACAAACTGGACGAAACTGTTAAAAAAGAAATTGCAAAAAAACGTGCACATTTATATAGGTTTGAATTTCGCGCAAAGCTACACGATGGCTATTTGCTCTAGCCGTCCCTAATTTCGCAGTGTAGGACTAGAGGGGGCCTGGCATGGCCAAGCGTGTTAAGGTGTTCGATTCGTAATCCGAGGATTCAGGGTTCGAATCCCTGTCGCACCAAACATACTCGCCCTTTCAGCCATGGGGACGTTATAATGTGACGATCAATCTCACCAGTCCTTGGTAAAAGAGTATCCCAAGAGTTGGCGGTGGGTGGTGATGACAAGCTGCCTTCACTCTAGTCTTACACTGCTAAATTAGGGACGGCTAACGCAGATAGCCCTTGAGTAGCTTTGCGCGAAATCCAAAACAAACCAAACCAAGACTAGAGGAAAGGCAATTACTTATCACCACCCGCCGCCAATTATTGGGTTACTCTTTTACTAACGAATAATGGAATTGATCGATACATTATAATACTCCTACGGCTGAAATGGCGAGCATGTTTGGTGCGACGGGGATTCTAACCCATGACACTCGAATTACGAGTCCAGTGCCTTAACCACTTGGCCATGCCGTGCCGTTAATGTGGGAATAATTTGTACTTCTTACGTGTAAGTTCTGCATCTCTTGCAGTTAGTGTATTTTATGTTCCTCACTATTTTTCTTTCCAGAATTTCAAAAATAATATTTCTCAACAACCAAACCATTTTATCACGCTTTAAAATATTCAGCTAAAACGTTTATTTGCCCCGAAGGGCTGCCTTATTTCAAGGCTATTCTAAATATTCCGCCGCATGTGGCTTCTTATAGCAAAGCCACGTCGAGCCATCTGCTATGTCCACCGATGTAAAATCAGAGCCCTGAGTTTAGCGTTGTAAATCCGAATACTTAACGCTATTCCAACGGAGGACAAACATTCCGATATCTCCTTTTAAGTGATGTGATGTCGCGAGATCAATAGGTGCCCTTTTTCGGAATACTGTTATATACTCACGTAATCCCATGTTGTTTGTACTTAGTTTTGTATTACGTGGAATTCTTAGGAAGGAGTAGGTCGAAATATTAGTATGCTCAAAGATAACTTTTTCTGAAGTTGCAAATCGTTTACTTCTTATCATATTTATACTTTTGTTTCATCAGATGTAAAAAAAAAAATGTAAGAGAGATACTTCTTAATGAAAATATATATAGTTATATGTTTATAATCTCAGCTTGAATAAACGATTCAGATTTCGAAATCAAACGAACATTTAATGAAAATGTACCATGACCGGTCAACTATAATACTAAATGGAAAATAATTGTTTCTAAACAAATGGGTCCGGCATGGCCAGATGGGTTAAGGCGATCGAATCCCCGTCGCACCAAACATGCTCGCTCTTGCAGCCGTGGGGCGTTATAATTTAACGGCTAATCCCAGTAATCGTTGGTAAAAGAGTAGCGCAAGAGTTGTCGGTGGGTGGTGATAACTAGCTGCCTTCCTTCTTTTTCTTACACTGCTAAATTAGGAACGGTTAGCGCAGATTATCCTCGTGTAGCTTTGCGCGAAATTAAAACACAAGCAAACAAATATTAAAGTTTCAATGTATTTGATTTATTTAATATTTCACCAATTAATCTTTTTTAGTAGTCGTCGATAGGCACTGATTAGCCCAACAGAAAATCCGACAATTTCCCGGTGTGCCACATTCTTAGAAATAGAATCTAATATGCACCTGGACTGGCCCTTTAATGCCAATTCGTACATTAGTCTATATACATATGTTTCTTTTCTTTTTCCCGCAAAGCTACACTTGGGCTATCTGCGCTAACCGTCCCTAATTTAGAAATGTAAGACTGAAGGAAAAGCAGCTAGTCATCACCACTCCCAGCTAACTCTTGTGCTACTCTTTTACCAGTGTATAGTGGGATTGACCGTATCTTTATAACGCCCCTACGATTGAAATGTTGAACATGTTTGGTGTGACGGGGGATTCGAATCTGCGACCCTCAGACTATGAATCGAGTGCCTTACCCGTCTGTCCATGCTGGGCCTACCAAAGATTGACACACTACCGACTTGGCCAAGGACGGCTCTCGAGACACGAAATAGAAACTACGAATACCAATATCATAATTTACATTTTGGTCCCAGTGGTGTTTAAATTTTATTATGTTTAAATACAATTCATTGTCTCCATGTGCACGTGAAGTTAATAATCCACGATATAGTACACACGCAAATTGATGAAATTAAAGTTATCCTTAAAAAGGTATTGTAATATAACGTATTTCGTGCTTTTTATTTATTATTTATTTTCTATTAATGTATATTATCCATAATTACCATTTTTTATTATTTCAATCCGAAGTCAATACAGTCAGCTCAGCTTTGCTTCGTTATCGGCATTTAGGTCTTTAAATACCTGGGAGGATCAGGTTCGTGTCGCCCCCCCAGTGGCTCAGCGGTATGTCTGCGGACTTACACGCTAAAATCCGGGTTTCGATACCCGTGGTGGGAAGAGCACAGATAGCCCATTGTGTAGCTTTGTGCTTAATTCAAAACAACAACAGGTTCGTGTTATATTTTTCTTTCCCATGTACTATGGTTTAAGATTGTTAGTGAATGTGAATATGGATACAACATAAGGGTCAAAGTAAGCCGCACTTACTCAGACCCCCTTTCAGGACAATGTCCTAGTGGATATCGACACTAACATTCTTGTGTTATGCATACTGTCGCTAACTGATGAAGTCAGTCTAACTTAGAGAAAGTGATGTCAAATACAAGTTTTATAAAGAATATGTAACTGGTAAGACACTCGTTAAAAATCGTTTAGAATGCTGTAAAACGTCAAACTGACAGCGAATTAGTTTTATTGTCGTAAGAACAGAGTTCAGATTATCCTGCAAAGAATAAAATGAATGTGTTTTAGTCTTTATAACAATATTTTGGAACTGATATATTTTACTAGCTAAACGTAATGAAACATGTATATATACTTTTCCGTATCTAAAGTTAATGAAATGTATGTTTTATCCAATATCAAGATATAGTCATTAAATTATGAATTTAATTATTTTCAATGATTCAGTGGCAAACGCGAGTTCTTATAACGCTATCATTTAGGGTCCTATCTCCGTGGTGCGCGTAGCAGCAACAATTCATCATGTAGCTTTGTTTTTAATAACAAATCAAACAAACAGTTTTTCATTAAACGTACTTTTTGGAACTGTATCTTTATCATCTGATATTAGCATGATATAAATACTTTGTTTGTTTTAAAGATAAAATCTGAGAGTCATGGAGACACGTTCGTTGAGTTGTTAATTATTAATATGGATTTAAACATCCTGCAATATTTGGAATCTGAACTGCTCATCCACGAGGCTGAATTCGCACTAATTTCCGGGTTAGAAGAGAATGAAACTCATAACACGATCCAAAACCTTACACAAAGCACGGTCAGTAGTACCCTTACATATTGCGTGATAGAAGATCTGATATCTCAGTTCTTCCATGGAGGTCCTGTTAACTAAAGTAGCCAAGGAAGGCTCAATATCGTTTTTTTACCGCTGTAAGGTGGTGGTACTTGCCTGAAAGTGAACACTTCCAATATATTGTGCAAAAAAAACTCAGTCCAGCCCACCCCGCCCCATAAATACTGTTTCATCGTGGTCGAACACGATTGAAGAAAAAGCACTTTTAGTTGTAACATATATTTTTTAGGTTAACAAATTAAGCTTTCTACCGAAATACTTTTTTATTGCTCTAAATTAAATACAAGAAACCATGGCAACTCTTCTTAACCTCTTTCCTCGAATTTGGTTTTATTGACTCTTAGACTGGATATTAAATGGGGTTGTATTTATAATGATTTTTGTATTTGCTTTTAAATTTAGAAAAAAAAATATAAGAGGTATGTTAAACACTTTTCAATCGTGCTATTCATGAGAAGATATATCAAAAAGTATCCTAATTTTAGCTATAGTCATCGTTTCCATGGAAATGCATGTGCTGTGGTTTTAAACCATCACGAAATAATCGTGAAAGTTTCTGTAATACGGTACTTTACTTTCATTGTGTATAAAACTCTAACACGTATAGAGCTTTAGTACTCTGTTGTGGTTATCGTGTTTAAGCTCAAATATGACGGTTATATTTGTTATATATATTTTTACTCTCAAATTGGTGTTTCTTAACCCAGATAAAGTCAACTAGGCTTTGCTTTCAACGCTCCTTTAAGCAGAAACGAACCACTAATATTTTGTTTTCAAAGCTTTTATACCATCACAGACAGACTTGGTGTTTGTCTAATGCATGGCATTGAATAACCGTTCAGGTTCTCAGTAAAACAATAGAAATCTAAAGCTCTTAGTAAAGTAAATTGATGATTTGGTATATTAAGTTTTGAATAATGAGATAGCTACTTCATAACAAAATATTCGGTTATGATACTAATTATGAAGGATTGATAAATTGCCCCCCAGTGGCTCAGCGGTATGTCTGCGGACTTACACGCTAAAATCCGGGTTTCGATACCCGTGGTGGGCAGAGCACAGATAGTCCATTGTGTAGCTTTGTGCTTAATTTAAAACAACAACAATTGATAAATTTCCGAAATTAAATAACTGAGTATGATGTTAGACGAGAAAAAAAAATGAGACCAAACGCAAAGTGAAACATAAAATTTAACATTAAGTAAAAACATAATTTCTTCACTTGGCTCTACTTTTACTCTTCTTCCAGAATGGGTAACTTGCAAGAAACAAGTAACTGCCACGACCCACATTTTATTCATTATTATTTGTACATCAGGCTCTGCATGATCAGGTGGTTAAGGCGCTCAACTCGTAATCTGAGGGTCGTGTGTTCGAATCCCAATCACACCAAATATACTAGCCCTTTCAGCCGAGGGGGGACGTTATTATGTGATGGTCAATCCCACTATTCGCTAGTAAAAGAGTAATCCAAAAATTGATCGTGGGTGGTGAAGATTAGTTGCCTTCCCTCTAGTCTTACACTGCTAAATTTGGGACTGTTAGCGCAGATAACCCTCGTGCAGCTTTGTGTGGAATTCAAAAACAAACCAACAAACAATTACTACATCATATGCGAGGCTATAGCTCTCAGATATCACCCGAGTGATTGATGTCGTCAATCGTACATAAGTGCATGGTCACAATAAGTAAGGTCCACTTAAGAACACATAAATAAAGAGAGCTAGAATTAAATAAGCTTACAGACTTTATCGATCATGTGTTAGGTGGAAACAATAACAAGCACGCATGTGAAAAAAAGATAATAAATTCAAAATAAATACCATAATATTACAGATATATAACACAAAATATATCTGTATACTCTCCTTTTCGTCTTCAAGCTTCTCTTCAAAGTGAAAAGCCAAATAAACCTTGAATTCGCGTCTGGTGGGGGAGTGCACTAACTTTCTCCTGTTCCTGAAAAAGACTCACATTTAGCGTAATCGTCAAACGTTTAATTAGACGAAGAAAATACGGTGCAAGTGACAAGAATACCTGTTAATACAGAAATAAATTCAAAAGAAACCGTTAACAGATAAAATAATACATACAAAATATATTAGACCACTTGACGTTGACACAAACACACACCTTAACTTCAATAACCTTAAGGCCCGGCATGGTCAGGTGGTTAAGGTCCTCGTCTCGCAATCTAAAGGTCATGGGTTCGATTCCCCATTACACCAAACATTCCCACCCTTTCAGCCCTGGAGTTGATGAGATGTGACAGGTCATTTCCACTATTCGTTGTCAATAGAGTAGCTCAAACGTTGGTGGTGATGACTAGCTAACATTCCTCTCGTCTTACATTGCTAAATTAGGAACGGCTAGTGCAGAAAGACCTCGTGTAATTTTGCATGAAATTCAAAATAACCAGTAACATAAACTCTTCAACATTGAAACAGTATTTCAATGGTTTAAGATCTTTTAAACAAAGATATGGTTAATAATAAAAAATGCACTAGATACAACCACAAAAAAGTAAAGCTACAAGTATTTAGTTCATCATTATCACTTAATAAAAATAAAATTTTAAAATGGGAAAACATAATCTAAACAAACAAGATAAAACACATTAAAATAACACAAAATCATATTTGCCAAATTATTCTATAGGATTTTATTGTTACTTTGAATTAAGCAAAAAGCTACACAATGGGCTATTTGTGCTTTGCCCGCCACGGGTACCGAAACCCAGTTTCTCGCATCATAATTCCGCAAACATAAATCTGTGCGACATATACTGCTGACCAAAATTTTAAGGCCAATGGACATGAAGAGAAAAATATGAATTTTGCTTTGTTAGACTCAACCACTTATTTGAGTAGAGCTTCGAAAGATGAAAATAAGAAAAGGGAAAATAAAAATAAAAAATACAAATATAGGTCTTTGAATGTTATGTAGCTGAAAAATTAATTAATATAAACCAGCAAAACAAAACTCTTTAGAGTTGATATTAGCAACGAAAATTAGAACTTTTTCTAAGAATGACAAAGTCAATGCTTTTTCAAATAAAACCTTTTATAAGTATGAAAAGCAAATCAAAGTTGAACCTTTTTATATAGACCAACATCAATATGTTTAGGTTACAGCAAAAACTATTTACTCCAGTCCTTTATAACACAGATGAACACAAAAAATAATTATACTTAATAAAACATACTAAAATATTAAAATGCAAATTAAATCTGTCAAGATAAACCTTTAAATGTTTTTTAGAGCATAAACACATATCAAACCCAGGATTTTAGCGTTGTAAGTCATGCCGCTGTCCAAGGACAAAAAGTAGAAAAATGGAAACCAGATTCAAAGAACATAAAAAGTCCCCTTCACACGTTTTCGAACACTGCAAGTCAAATGAACACAACCTAACCATAGAAAACACTCAAATACTAAACAAAGAAACAAAGATAAACAAACGCAAAATTAAAGAAGCCTTACTTATACAACAACTTAAACCCAAAATAAACCAATATAAAGGAGCGTCTTTACACCTATATTAAAATAATAAAATAAATAAATTATATTCAAACATCTAACACCGCTCTCTACATTCCGACACTCAGTTACACAACCCTTTCCAAACATGTGGTCAGCTTCCGGTCAGTTACCTCTTTCTTTGTAAACCTGACGATGACCAAAGAAGGTCGTTGTTCGCTCTTCTATGTAAAATATTTTCTCAGCCCAAACGAGTCATTTTTGCATATATATTTCTCTACAAGTGGATTTTCTCGACATCACTGACTACTGCTAACGACCTTAAACAAAGACATTTCTCTTTTCAGGCAGAACAGGTGTCATCTACTCGTGGACAAAGGCAGCTGGAATGAAATAATTTTAACAGCTTTGTCGACCAAATATTATGCGAAACCTACACATAAAAAGAACAAATACTAAATACTATAATATTACTAGTATATTCAGATACGACAATTATATGAATGGACAGTGCTCCTCTTTTACTGTGTAAATATAATGTAACTGGAAGTGTTAAAACCAATGAATGTAAATATCAAAATAACATTTATTGGTTTTTTTTTTATTTATTATAGGTGAAAATAAAGAAACTCTTTTCTTACACTGAATTTGATAAAACTGGGTCGCACATTTGTAAAATGGAAAAACTAATCGATTATGTATTGGTGAAAGTAATTTAAGTACATTTATCTCATGATCTGACCTAAACTCAAGATTTATGATGGTGGAATTTAGAAACAGTATTGAATAACATATCAGTAGGCTTACGTCTGTTACACAAAATTTGATGTAAAAAACATTGTAAATTTTTCTCATAGCCCAGACAGTCACAGAAATTGTCCCTGTAAATATTTATTTTGGAGTTTATTCTACAGTGGGACTGGGGTAAATTTAAATTTTTACGAGTCTATAATCCGTAGTTCGAATTCCAGTGTTGGATAGAATGCTGATAGCCAACTGTGTGATTTTGCAACATCTTTACAGCATTTAAGTGTAAATTCGTGTTTAATGTTTCCCATCTAAATATTTTAAAATGCCTATTTATAATGCATCGTAAATCCCTAAATTTAAATCCTTGGAGTATGCGTTCAGGTGACCAGGTAAAAATGCTAAAGTTATACAATACAATGTAATATGGGAAAAACTTTCTCGTCTACGTCAATATGTAATAATTTTGTTGTAGCTTTATTTAATGACAGCTGTCGATTTTTTGATATTACATGGCAAGCCCTATACTATATATATTCGAAATAGTTATACTTCATTTTTCTATTTACTATGTGACATGGCTTTTCTAGAAATTTTATGATGCAATCTACGTTAGTGTAGACATTGAATTTTGGAGTTTGTTTATATTTTCAGAAAAAAGCAATATAGCAAAAAACTAGAGAAAACATTACTTTATGCGCGCCATCTAGTGAGAAGCGTTATCGAAGTAATTTTCCTACTTTATTTTATGTAAAGTCAGAGCATAAAATGAAAATGAGTACATTAGTGATTGGCTAGTAATTTAGGTGCCAAATGAATAAAAACAAACAAGAGGGTCACCTGTTTTAATCACTCACACAATACAGTAGTGTGTTTTCTGTTAGTCAAAGTGTCGTTAAGTTAAAGATCTCTGCCAAAATGTGTCAAAGCTTCGCTCAATTTGCAACGACCAAAGAACAAAGTTAAATTATTCATTTCTGATTTTTCCGTGCCAAAACGTAAAATTCTGTGAAGAACATATGACATAGAGATCAAATCTATTCTTTGATATTCTACTTCCGCTGCAACTAATTAGTTATGCTGAATTCACAGCTCATTATTGCTGGCTGGAAGAGGGAAGCATATAAAAAGTAGTCCTCATATAGTTTATTCAGTTTGAATGTATAATTATTTGTTATCAACTAATAACATAAAGCATTTTACATTATTAGTGGCGAATAAAGGACAGCATGTTAAAAACAAATTGCTATTACGTAGTGTATGTGTGTTTTTTATAGCAAAATCACATCGGGCTGTCTACTGTGACCATCGAGGGTAATCGAGCCCCTGATTTTAGAGTTTGTAATCCGTAGACTTACCCCTGTTACAGAGAGGGACCAAGAAGTTCAGACATGTAGAGCATTAATAGCAAAAACCATAATTTATTCATACATTTGCAATACAATTTTTCATACCTTTGAGGCTAGATTGTACTTTTGTTTGTTTTTACTATTATTACAATATCGAGCGGCAATTTGCAGTTTAAATCTACACCTCCTTATATTAATTGAAATTTAAAATATATCTTTCAGAAACATGTGTTTGTTTGTGTTTTATTACAGCAAAGCCACATAGGGACCATCTGCTGAGCCCACCGAAGGAATCGAACTCCTGATTTTAGCGTTGTAAATCCTTAGACTTACCGCTGTACTAGCTCTCTCTAGGGAGGCTTTCTCTTTCAGATTGGGAATTTGATGAAAAACAATCATTATAATAAATAATTAAATAAAGTAATGTAAATAAATCGATAAACAAATAAAAAAGTAACAGTTGATTGATGCCAATTGATTCAAGTCCCGTGAATATTAAGACGATGTCACGTGACCTGCACTGTGTGCTGTCGTATGTTCTGCGACAGGACTATATGATTGGAAGGTAAAAAACTTGTGGAATGGCTAGAGAATCAAAGTCACCATACAGTGTTCAAGACAGCAAACAAGCTGGGTGTAAAATAGTTATAAGTTACTTTAAGAAAGGATGTAAGCCTAGGAGTTTTGACACTTAAATAACACAGTCCTATCTGTTACAAACGCTGTTAATGTGATATTTTAGCATTACTAATCGATTCTAAAATATGTTATTCAAGCACAGTTTTCAATGCAAAATCTATCCCTTCAGGTGACTTACAGCGGTAAGTCTGATGGCTAATAACTCTAAAAATGTCATTTCAATATTCACAATGGTCAGAGCTCACTGTGTAGTTTTACGCTTAAGAAAACTAAATAGTTATAAGAAGCTTTATTTTCCAGGTTATTTACATTATTACTTCTTTTTTGAATGTGATTAAATTTTCAAGTGTTTCGAGCACAAGCAATGTCTTTTTAACCGATGGTTTCCAAACTTAGTATAGTGGCGCCCCCTTTTCAGTATTATTTTTCTTGGGAATTGAGAAGACTTCATACGTAACTGATAATAAAAGAAAATGCAGTGTTTTTTTGTATTCCTTGCATCAGTTTTTTTTCAATAAATTAACAACGAAATGTAAGTTTTTAAAGGTTTATTTTTCATTTTTTCTTCTTATTTCTTCAGGAGGCGCGCGGTACATTTTGAAAAACTGCTGAAATGAATAACGTACGTATAGGTAAATTCGATCAAAATACTAATGGCATTTCAAAACACTTCGGCTTAAAAACTTATTCAAATACTTAATAAAATCAAAACTTTCAGTATCATATAGATTAATAACTGCATACTTTAAATCTGAGAGTTGTTTCAATGAAAGCAAGCAAAAAAACAACAACAACAAGAGTCAGTCATGCAGTTACAAGAATTGTGTCCCCCTAGTAGATTAGCTGTAAGTTTATGGACATACAAAGCTGAACTCAGGGTTTCGTGTTGTTTTTTTTCGGTAAACATAGTGCTGGTAATCTATTGTGTAGGTGTATACTAGTAAAACAACAACTATCAGGGCAGATAGAGAACGCATGGCGTAAACCAAGCGCAGCGTATGTAGAAACAAAGGTACAATATAAATACCAGTAAAAATTGAATGGCAAATTCAGATGTAAAGTCTATTCCTTTACTCAATCGACTAGTAAGTTTATTTATAAAGCTTATGTATCACCAGTCTTGTAATACCTGTTGAAACGTTGTTTGTAAACTCAGGCTTATATTTTATTCAAAGAGAATGTAGCATGTAACAAAATTATTGAATAATCAAATTAATTCGGTTATCGTTGCTGAACTGTAAATGGCATTATTTTAATCATATAGCACAAAATAGCTTGTCCAACTATATAACACATAACCATACTATGTATATCAATTTGCATGTTATAACAAAAACACCATTGTATCTGACCAGTAATAATAACGACTGTCTCTTGGCGCGTCAATTTATAAACTTTTAATTGATGTTCTAGAAAGTTGAATTGGCAACAATACTGGCAATCAAATTGTTGATTCTTACGCTCGAGAATCTTCTACAAATTTAGTGAACATGTGGGACTTGTGCAGTACACATTCAGCAACATACGTCACGTGCATCAAACTGAAACAAATGTAGATATTAAAATAAATATAAAAAGTAAATCCATTGCAGGATTTACAACATTAAACTCAAGGCCAATGTATTGACTTTTCCCCACATTTTTTTAAAATTTTAAATATAATTAAAATAGGAAATGCGTTAGTAACAGTTTTCCTCATTTTATTACAGGCCTCGACAAATATTTTCAGATCTAAGAGCCAGCCAAACATATAGAAGCCAGTCGTACCAACTTAATTTCACTGCTATTTAACGGAACATGGGGCTACATTAGTGTGTAGATTATTCGAGCTTTCGTCATCGGTTGAAAAAAACAGCAACTGTTGCTCAGTAATTTATTTTGGTTGCAAAAGTTCAGGTGTTGCATGATATCGTGGGTTTTCGCGTGAAGGATCTGTCATACATTCAAATCGTAAATCATCTGGTTCAAGCCTAGCCTAGATTTGCTTCTTTTATCTTCAACTGTTAAAGCAGGAATGCAAAACATTTCGGTCCGGCATGGCCAAGTGATTAAAGCACTTGACTCGTAATCTGAGGGTCGCGGGTTCGTATCTCTTTCAGATCAAACCTGTTCACCCTCTCAATTGTAGGGGCGTTATAGTGTGACAGTCAATCCCACTCTTTGTAGTAAAAAAAAGAGTAACCTAAGAGTTGGCGGTGAGTGATAATGACTAGCTTCATTCCCTTTAGTCTTACACTGCTAAATTAGGAACTCTAGCGCAGATAGTCTTCGTGTAGCTTTGCGCGAAATTAAAACCAAACCAAAGCAGAGATTAGTTCTGATTTTTAACTGATTGGCTATCTGTACTCTGCCCAAGAGTATTGAAACCTAGTTACTAACTTGTACGTTCACAAGCATACCGCTGTGCAACTGGGAAACGAAAATGCATATTGAAAGAAAGTTTGTTTTTTAAAGTCAAGCATAAAGCTGTAAAATGGAATATCTGTGTTATGTCGACCGAGTGTATCGAAACCCGGTTTCTAGCGTTGTAAACCCGCGGTCATGACGCTGTGGATATAGGGTAGTAAAGCACTTGTGCCTATAGCAGAAAAAAGCCCGAAATTTTGGAGTTATTTACACCAATGTTAGCAATTACGTTAAACTGAAATGAGAATGGGCACTTTAAAGAATAATAATTATATAATAAAAAGGGGTAATGAACGTGTGCAACTCACGAAATTCGGAGAATGCGAATGTAACCAACTGAAGTACCAATATACACTCCGTTTTCATGATCATGCTTTTGATGACTTTTATAATTTTTATGATAATGTAATTAAACATAAGTAAAAAGATTATAATTTGAACAGGAAACTTGAATATATTGACAAGTCTTATTTAGGTTGAAACAATGGAATGACTGGTGAGATACACTGGTGCTTCGATTACTGGCTGCTTCTATTATCCGCGATTTTTTGTTTTCCAAGACCAGCGTGGATAATCATTGTACCAGTATATATTTGTCAATTCTCACATAAACAACAGATCCCGCTAACGATCACGTGATATCAACAACCACGTTATATTATCGCCTTTGCTCCCACACGAATCCAAACATGCACACTGATTGGTTGAATTGAGAGAAAGAATAAAAACAAAATGGCGCGAAATAAGTACAGTGTTGTGTTACCAGAGTGTTTCATTTCTGAAAATATAAAATTAAGATAACAGAAAAAACACATATAGAGGTAATGAATCTGTTATTAAAATCCTATAAACAAAGTTCTGTGTAGGACTAAAATAACACGAAAAAGTGTGTTTGTGTGTGCTTTCTTACAGCAAAGCCACAAGAAATTGTCTGCTGAGTCCATAGAAGGGAATAGATCCCCTGATTTTAATTGTGAATTCGTAGACTTACCGCTGTACGGAAGTCTACGGATTCTTCCCCCCCCCCTGGAAGACGACGCAAAAAACAAACAGTTTCGAACTTTTAAGAGTCCATAACTGTTCTAGATTTAACGTTCGACTTAGCACAACCCTCCCACAAATAAAATGGGATAAACCACTAGGCACCTGAAATTTTTCGAGGCCTGACCTAGATATTGTCAGACCATAAGCTTGTGTTCAATGAAAGATAAAACAGCATTAGGTTTATTCTACGTATTTATTAAAACATAGTATACTCTTGAGTTGAAGCTTTAATTCCGATAAATATTTGATTTAAGAGAAAAGGTTAACAACTTGATAATAAAATCTAGACGTAAATAATAAAGTTAAAAAGAATCCTAGACTTCGCATATCAAGGGGAAGAGAAGCAAAGACAAAAAAGTAAGAGTTTTGTAAGTTCTGTTTTCATGAAATTAAGACGATTACGTTTTCGTTTTCATATTATTTTAATAATATATTGAATTTTGAGAAGTGCTGTTTCATATTCATATTTTACTGCCCTCTATCAGACAGATATAACATTTTTTTTCGAATCAGCATTGACAGGGTTGCAAATAGATTTAATGCTGAAGTACATAAATATTCGGTTGTTACGGTAAACTTAAGTAACACAATTAAAAAAAAACTGTCATTTTTTTGTTTTGCAAAAAACGAGTTCATAATCTAGGATTTTGTTTTGGCAGCCTTATGATGTGTTTAACAGGTCAGAAAAAATGCGTAGGTTCAAAAAATCAATATAACACGAAGGCACGATACCCCTCAACCCCTGCAGAAGAAAAGCCCATTTTTCGAAAACATTCGGGTTATAGGATATCATATTTCTGTTTTAAATAGATGTGTTTAATACTTTAGGATTGGACACATCAGAATGGCTAGTGATCGACTGTTCGTGGTTCGGGCTCGTTTCCGCAAAAATTCATCCGCAAAAGAGGGCGGGAAGTGCTGTTAATTAGCTACCTTTCTTCTAGTCTATTAGTATATAACACTTGTGGAACTTTGTGTGAAAATTCTATAAAATTATTAGGTTTGTTTGTAGTTAAACACAAAGCTACATCGTGGATTATCTGTGTTTTGCTCACTATGGGTAACAAAGCCAGATTTCTAGCGCTGTAAATCCGTAGGCATACTATTGTGTCACTAGAGAGGATCAAATTATTAGAATATGCCGGATAAAACAAACGTCAATTGTAAACCAGTTTGGTTTGTTTTGAATTTCGCGCAAGCTAAGTGAAGGCTGTCTAAACTAGCTGTTACTAATTTAACAGTGTAAGATTAAAAAGAAGACAGTTAGTCATCACTACTCTTTTATAATTAAGTATAGTTGAATTGACCGTCACACTATAATGCTTCCACGGCTGAAAGGGCAAGCACGCTAGGTGGGACAAGGATTTGAATCCGCGACCCTTCAGATTGTGAGTAAGGGAACTAACCAGCTGGCCATGCCGGGTCAACCAGTGTCGTTCATATAATCGTTCTTTGTATTCAATTAAAACATATTTATTATTTGACGTAACCGCTTTCTTATTACGTACTTTATGATAGAATTTTAAATAAAGTTCACTACAATCAACAAAGTATGCTGTTCGTGACACAATGTATTGCTGTGCAAACTCTGTATATTTTATAATTGTTGTAAAATTGTTGGCTTGAAACGTTGTGTTAAAAGTCGAGATACTTGATTCTCTATTTGTGTATGTCCAATTAACAAAGTTACCTATTTCTACGACTAATAATCACACTTGGTAACTTTTGTGTTTCAAGAAAGAACAGAAAGCACTTTATTACATAGTGGCAGCAGCAAATTAAAAAGATAAGGATGTATAAAAGTAAAACTTCATACGTATTTTCAGTTAATTAAAGTCAACTTTTCAAAAATACCATGTTACAGATAGTGAAATGTAACAGGCAATGTTGATACTTACTACCGCCAGATGTCAGCAGAATTACTTGGTCGGCCAGTTATATCATTCGTTTGTTCGTTAAAGTAAAGCCATTTTACACAATCCGTTGTATTCACTACGGGGAACTGAACCTCGGGCTTTAATATTGCAAGCTTGTAGACTTACCGCTGTTCCACCAGGGGACAAATTAGTTGCAAATTACGATTAAAACGAGAATTTATTCAATGGGGTACATATCCCCTGGATAAAATTATGTAAATTCATGATTAGTGAAAGGTTATTTTAGGACATAAAAATTTGCTTCCTTTGAATGTAACAGTAAAAGTAGCCATTAAAAACTGTAAACACAAGATATGAAACCCTAAGTTTGCAGACATCTCCGTGTGAACCCAACAAATCTTTATGTCAAATTTAGTGAAGATTCATCTATAGGGGGTGAAGTTTGGCTTGGTTTCTTTTAAGATTTGCGCAGAGCTGCACGAGGGCTATATGTGATAACCGCCTCTAACTTAGCACTAAAAGACGAGAGGGAAGGCAGCTTGTCATCACCAACTCTTGGGCTATTCTTTTACCAAAAAATAGTAAGACTGACCTTAACGCCCCAACAGATAAAAGAGCGAGCATGTTTGGTGTGGCGGCGCTTTGAATCCGTGACCCTCTGATTATGAGTCGAGCGCCTTAGCCATTTGTTCATGCCAGGCCCCCCAAAAAGAGACGTAATTACATGAATTAGCGATGAATTTTGATGCCACTTTAGTTTGTGAAAACTATATCTGTTGAATATTAGTTTCTGAAGGCGTCTTCTGTAGCAGAAGGTTGTGGTTAGTTTTTTCTCTGAGATGAAGCTTTGGAGCATCTTCATCTGACTTAAATTTTGAATGGAAGGGCATTATTGTTTCGTCAAGAAATAAGTGACGTACAACATTTAAAATAAGTATCAGCTGAAAGGAGCCTAGAGTATTTCTCTAAGTTACGATATCTTGAAGAATGCTTATTATTTCATATTTGGATTGTTCGGGTACCAAACCGATTAGATGATTTTTATAGTTAATGACTAAAACTGCCCACAGGTGACAGTAAATGTTATGTAAATGTCGTGTAAATATTTTGTAAACGACAAAATTTCGTGTTGTGTTTAAATTTTCATTTCTATTATTTATATTTCCATATTTATATTATTGTTTCGAAGTTTAAACTAATAAAATATGTTGTTATTCATTTAGGGTAACATTTAGAATTTTCTTGAATTAAGTAGACCAATCATATGTTTGTAAATGAAATGCTGGCGACTTCGTGTCTAGACGTTTAGTCTCGTGCAAGAACGGACATGCGCGGATTGCTCTGGAGATCTGTAGAAGTTTCGCGGTTTTTCGAGGAGTCTACGCCTACAATATATAAACAGACGAAGATGCGAGAGAAAAAAAAGATTCAGACATCAGTTTTTATTCGAAGAAAAGGAGAGTCAGACATTAGTTTTTATTCGAAGAAAAGGAGAGTCAGACATTAGTTTTATTTCAAAAGAAGAGAGTCAGTCATTTCGTTTGAGAAAGTTCAAGTGTTTGCTGTGATTTGTGACTGAAGTTAGATCTACGGAAGCTGTGATTTTATTTTGTCAATCTCTACGATCCTTTCGAATTAGTGGTTATACCGTAGATCAACACGTGCGGAACTATTTACGGGAGATCAAAAAAATTGAAGGCGACAATTTTGTGACGTTCGTCGGAGGCATCGTGAAAAGAACTTCGTCGAATTTACTGAACTGTGAACTGTTTCTGAACTTCTTCATTTAAACTTCGTTATTTCTTCGTGGGACCAAATTCACAACCTAGACTGGAATTTGAGACTTTCATTTTAGATCATTATATTAGATACAGGCCAGTACCAATTTGTATTGTGATTAATTTTGAAGGTTTAAACTAGTACCATTTTGTTTTGTAATTAATTTTGAATGTTTAAACTTAATAGCTGTCATTGTTATTATATAATTTATATTATATCTGTTAATAGTTTAGTGTAATAAATTATACAAGCTGTTATCTGTGTCTTTCTGTTGCGTTTAGTCTACGAAAAACTTAAAACAAACAAAAACGTAACAGAAAATTGGGGGCTCGTCCGGGATATCGGAAGTTTGAAACTAATATTATTTTGTTTTGTAATTAATTTCGAATGTTGTAACTTAATATTTGTCACTGTTATCATATAATTTATGTTATATCTGTTATATTTGTTAATAGTTTAGCGTAATAAATTATACAAGCTGTTATCTGTGTTTTTCTGTTGCGTTTAATCTACGAAGAACTTAAAACATTAATAAATACGTAACAGTGTGCTACTAGGGACTCTTAAAAATATAAGATAATTTTTGTTTATTCTTTAATATCTAAAACTTGAACTTATTTCTCTTTCGCATTACACAATTGCAATAATAAATCATGTTAATTGAATTTTCATAACCATATTTTTTAGTTTAACAAATTTAATGATATTGCTATTGGCAATAACAGAAAGCTTTATGTAACATTTGGAAAATTGGTCACATAGTTTTTATATTACCTAAAAGAACAATAAAATGAAGTAAAAAGATAGAACATATATTATTTGGAAATAAATTAAAATGCAGCTTTTTGTTATCTGTTTTTATTTTAGTTATTAGAACGATTCAAAATATTTTACGCAAATATATTCATGAGGAGGAAAGAGCATTCTATAATAATGAAAAATATTATAAGTGGCGAATAATAACAAAGTTTTTGAAGGTTTCAAAGCACACACATTTCATCTTCACAAAAGCCATTGCAGTAAACGAAAATCAAATTCCTACTTACTTGAAATAAATCTTGATTTTTGCTATTTAAATTGTGTCTCAATCGCATGAATTGTTATTGAGCAGAGAATAATAAATGGTTTCACTGACATAAAACAGTTAGTGACAGTATGGGAGCGTCATTACATTTGTATCTGGTAAGAAAAATATGACTTCTTGAAATAGATATATGTAAATGTAAATAGAAAACGAACTTCTTTCTGTAGATGTGGGAAGAATGCTTTTGAAGGAGGGATAACAGTGCATATCTTTACATATCAAATTCATAATCTGTTTTACCATTGAGCCTAATCAACAACAATAAAATAAAATGTGGCAATTATCCCGTGAGAGATCATTATCATGTGCGGTCAATCCCATTATTCGTTAGTAAAAAAGTAGTCCTAGCGTTGACGGTGGGTGGTGATGACTAGCTGCCTTCCCGCTAGTCTGACACTGTTAAATGATGAACAGATAGCGCAGATAGATTTGCGTAAAATTAAAAAAGAAATAAAGAATGTTTGTTTGTTTTTAAAATTCACACAAAACTACTCGAGGGCTATCTGTGCTAGCCGTTCCTAATTTAGTAGTGTAAGACTAGAGGGAAGGAAGCTAGTCATCACCACTCACCCCAACTCTTGGGCTACTCTTTTATCAACGAATAGTAGGATTGACCGTCACATTATAACGCCCCCACGGCTGGGAGGGCGAGCATGTTTAGCGCGACTCGAATGCGAGTCCGCGACCCTCAGATTACAAGTGCATGCCTTAACGCGCTCGGCCATGCCAGGCCAAGAAATAAACAAATAAAACAAGTTACAGACCAGCTTGTAATTTTAACATTACTGTTTATCGTTGAGTTTAAGAATTTTTTATATTAATCTCCCTTGGAATGAAATTGACAAACACAGTAAAATGAAAACACATTTTATCCAATTGTGATTTCGCCACAATTTTGCCATAACTTAAAATTAAATTTGATTTTCATTAGCAACTGTATCCCATTTTTATTTAGCTACAATATTCACATAGTTTAAATCGAAAAGGCTTATAACAAAATCTTCTGAAAAAGCAAAGTTAGCCGAATCTACAGCTGAAAAAATTGTGATTTGCTATAATATCATTTGACGTGGAAAGAAGCTAGGCATTAGAGGACCAATGATTTAAAAGTGGCGGCTTGTTTACATCACACAGTGAAATAAAAGTAGCATAAAGTTAAACATAAATTAATTTTATACGTTCTGAGTGTTTGTTTAATCTTATACCACAAGACATGACAACTTACTGATCTTCCGAAAAATGACAGAATCTGGATTTATTACTGGTTTTCTAAAATAACGATTTTATAATTTACTTTCCTTCTGCTAACGCCCCTCGCTGGTACAGCGGTAAGTCTACAGATTTACAAAGCTAATATCAGGGGTTCGATTCTTGTCGGTGGGCTCAGCAGATAGCTCGATGTGGCCTTCGTATAAGAAAACACTCACAGATTCTGTTCATAGGTGAGCTTTAAGCGATACATTTGTACTTTGCATGTAATCGTTCTCTTCCTGAATTATCTTACTCACTCTCTCTATAATATGGGTGAAATATCTTTAAGTGTTCACATAAACTAATAAAAGTGCAGAACGGTGAAAATCTATTCCAGTGTTTCCCAAAGTGAGGTCAGCGACCCAGTACTAGTCCATGAAAAAAAAAGCCAGTCTGCAGAAAACGGAAGAGACAAAATTAAAATGATATTAACCTTTTCACTACCAACTGCCAATTCTAAACTTTCTCCGAGTCCTTGTTGTATATTAAAGTGTGTGTGTTTTATATAGCAGCGCCACATCGAGCTCTTTGCTGTGTCCACAGAGGGGAATCAAACCCTTGTATACTAAAGACAAATGTAATTAAACTGCTTAATATAAAAATATTCTAAAATTAATATTTTGCAATATATTATAATTTAAATTTTCACTTCACCTCTCTTAAACTTCTCAGTATTTTAACTAAACTGATATAACAAGAAGAAAATGTGAAAATTTGCACTTCGAAACTGTAGAATTCACAAATTGACAGCTGCCTTTATAACTTTAGTCCTTCAGTAATTGAGGTGTTCTCACTAAATGCAATTTAGAGAGCCTAATATTATGTTTTTCCCTGTTGATAATCTTGAATTTTTTTATGAAATGCCGTAAATTCAAACTAAACATTAGCTAAAGACGTCCCCTTGCTGGGCCCAAGCTGATCTTCTCCTGTTTTCAGGTAAGATCAAAGAGGTGATTTTGTTTCATACTCGTATACCATTTTTTCATTCATGTTAACCGGTTTTTTTGAAATCAAAGTTTTATAAAGTTTATTCCAAATGTATTCAACTTGCTTACTCTGTTAATGGAAATTTTTAGGCATGCGTGACCTGAGTCTTATGTCTGATAGTGCGAGGCGGCAGCAAACAAGTTTTTTTGCTGGTGGTCGGTGCTAAAATAGTGAGTTTGTTCTGAGAAGATAGAGAAATGTTTGTGACTCAATTTGTTCTGACTATTTTTTTTTTAGTTTCTATTTTAAAGAAAACACCTCTCCAATGTGGATAGATGGCTGAAGAAACATGCATCGTAGAAAAAACAAACAAGCTTCAAGGCATATGCAAATGTAGTCTGGTTCTACTGAAACTGAAGTTATTGAAAATAACAGGCTTAATTATTAACTTTTAAGCGATGTTCAGCTTGGTATCAAAGAAAAAAACAAAGACCTATTGGATTCAACAGCATTGTGATGATTGTTTGAAGTATGGTTTTACAAGTGGAGGTAGCAATAATGACTTGCCACTATGTGTTCTTTGTTGTTCAACATTATTAGCATAAAACCATCAAAATTAAACGCCATTTGATTACCAGACGTCCAGAATACTCGCGTAACCCAATAGATTATTTTATAAGTGAGGAAGATGAAATGGTTTTTTCCAAAGAAATATTCTCACACATTTTTTTCCATGAAATCTTCCAATGAAAACTTGGTTATGACCTCATATGAAATTTGAGAACTAACAGCCGAGACAGGTTGTCCACATACTGTTGGTGAAACGTTAATACTTCCTGCAGTAAAAATAGTTACGTCTCGTGTTTATAAAAAAAAATAAAATTAGTTGAGTATACTGTCTTTATCTAATAATAAATTGAAGCGTGGAATTGCGGATATGGCCAAAATTATTGAAGAAACTCTTATACGTCGAGTTAGTTTTTTCACTAGAAGTGGAATAAAGCACAGACATAGCAAATAATGCTAATTTAATATGCTTTTTAAGATATGATTATAAGGATACAATTCATGAAGATTTATTGTTTTGTAAATCACTTCCAAAAAGAACAACGGCTGACGAAAATTTTAATTTAATCAATAATTTTATAATTCGGAGTGGTATTCAGTGAAATAAAAATGTGTTGTGTTTAGTACCCATGGTGCTCGCTCATTGGCATGCTCCTATATAGGAGTTTTTCAAAGGACCCGAGCAGTGGCACCAGATTGTAGAGTGCATCGTAGCATTCACAGAGAGGCATTAACTGTGAAGAAAATTCACTTTTGAATTAAACTATGCAAAAAAGTGTTCAATTTATAAATGATACAAAATCTCCTTCCTTGAATTCCAAGACTTTTACTGCTTTCTGCAAAAAATTAGGAAGTGAACACGAGTACTTCCTATTACACTGCGGAGTTCGGTGATTATCAAAAGAAAATGTTTTAAAAGAGCTCACTGAAATAAAGAATGAAGCTGTCTTGTTTTTGGAGCAAAATACCCCATCAGCAAAAGATGTAATATTTGTATTTAGAGACAGGTTTCATAATTTCCATTGGTTAATTAAAGGGGCCCATTTATGTGACATTTTTGACTTTTCGAACGCGATAAATCTAAATTTACAAGATGCTAACATAAGTATTTTTAAAGTCCAGGAAAAGATAGAAGCAGCTGAAAAAAAATTAACTTGTGGGTACATCGACCTGGGAAGCGAAATTATAAGTCTATCTCTACTTTAACAGAATTACAAGACCAAGATGAAGAAGATAATATTCCAGATGAGATTTCCTCATCAATCAAAGAGCATGATTTTAAACCCAAAAGATGCTCCTTGATTGATGAAGAAAATAAGAAAGGATTACAACTCATTGAATCAGAAATTAACTCTATTATTGAATTGTCTTGTGACACCATACCGATAGACCGTTTTAGTAAAGTCTCGTTAATTAATGTTTTAAAAGTAAGCAGTGAGATTTCTTATGCCCTTTGTCACGACTTATAAATGCGAATTAGGTTTCGTAACGTTGGTTTTCTTTAAAAAAAAAGTAATGAACATTTTAGATATCAAGCCAGATTTGAGGATTGAACTGACTTCTTTTCTTTCTGAAGTTGCTGCGTGATGAAAAGCAGCATCATTCTTCTCATTAGATAATCCGTGATGACGAGAAAACCCACTTGTAGAGAAAAATACATATCTAAAAACGGCTGGTATGGTATGGTATACCAGCCGTTTTTACATATATAATCTTCTCATTAGATAAGTTTATTTCTTAAAATAACATGAATAAATATACAATTAACGTAAAGATTAAATAACAATGAAGCATGATTTTTTTTTGCACAGAAGTACTATAAAACACATGTATATTTTATAATCGATGAGGTATTGATAAAACTAATGCTTCCGATTTGATGTTAAGACTTAACCATTTTTTAGCAGGTTATTTAATTAGGCATTTTAGGAAGCCAGGTCTCATGAAAAACGACAAAAATAAACCGTTCCCTAGTTAGAAAGATTTGAGAAACTCTGCTCTACTCTATTAGTTCATGAAGAAAAAAGTGGTTTCAAATACCATTTAGTTTCAATTTCGAAGAAATACCCAGGAAATACACTGAGAAATATAATAAACAAGCAAAGTATTTGCCATCATATTAGTATCTTTATTGTAACAGTATTCTTTAAATTATAATTTCTAAAACAATACAAAATAATTCTAATTGCAGACACCTAAATTCCTTGGTCCTGACATAGTTAAAACCTTTATTAAGTATGGCTTATATTCAATAGAGATAAACTGACACTGTAACTTCTGTACATTTTCCGCTTTAATTTACTTAGGGATAAACATAACCATAGTTAATATTACAAATAAATAAATTTATAATGTTATTTTACGATATAAAGTTAGATATTTTTAAAAAGTTTGATAAGCTTTTAATATGCTGTACAAAATTTCTCCTAAACTATATTCATACCAAGGTTGCCGAATTTGGTAATTTTTACCAAATTTGGCAAATTTCATTCTATTTGTTAAATTTAGTAAAACTTTCATGAAATTTGGAAAATTTTGTTAATTTATTTGTTGCATGGCCAAAAACAATTTTCAAATTCATTGCCTCTTTTACGTGAAATTTGACCTGGTGATAATGCTTTATAAGGGCGAGTTTTATGTATAAATGTTTAATGTTTTACAAGGGCTCATTGCGCATGCGCAAGATAATTTCAGACAATCATAATCCACCTGGGGTTCTTTTAGTCTTGTTTCTATATACTGTATCTATTACTATGATTTCATGAGATGTGACTTGTACGTGTCAGTATTGTTTAATTTTAAGTTTGTATTTTGTTTGATTTTTATAATTTTATTTAATTTACATTTAACCTAACCCACAGATCATAATGAATGAGAAAAGGAGAGTTAAATGAAGTGATTTAGGAGAAAATCCATGCAAGAAAGTAAGCCCGCATAAGCCTAGTTACAAACAGAAACGTCAGTTGCCAAAAAATGGCTTAATGATCATAAGTTTAGTTGTTTTAGTCGAAGTTAGAAAAAACGTAAATAAATCATTTTGTAAAATATGCAGTTGTGACTCATCTGGGAGTGTTACCATGCTTGAGAAACATCTTGACAGTGAAAAACATTTAAAAATATTAAAGCAAGTGCCCAGACTTCTAAAGTAACTGATTCTTACGGTCTTCTACTTCTTCATATAGCATGTCTCAAGTGGGGCCTGGCATGGGCGAGCGCGTTAAGGCGTGCGCTCGTAATCCGAGGGTCGCGGGTTCGCGCCCGCGTCGCGCTAAACATGCTCGCCCTCCCAGCCGTGCGGGTGTATAATGTGATGGTCAATCCCACTATTCGTTGGTAAAAGAGTAGCCCAAGAGTTGGCGGTGGGTGGTGATGACTAGCTGCCTTCCCTCTAGTCTTACACTGCAAAATTAGGGACGGCTAGCACAGATAGCCCTCGAGTAGCTTTGTGCGAATTTCCAAAACAAACAAACAAACAATGTCTCAAGTGTCTTTGATTGAACTGAAAATGTGTGCGTTTGTGGCAGAACACAATCTTCCCATTTCAATACGAGATCATCTTCCACGCTTCCTATCTAATGCACGCCCTGATTCTAAAATTGCTAAGGAAATTAATTAAATGTGCACTAACAAAAGAAACAGCTATTTTTCGTAATGTTAATAGTTGGAAATTCTGATAGCACAATTAAATAATATTAAATTTCAGTAATATTGATGAAAGTACAGATGTATCTACAAAAAAGCAACTTTTTATAATATCTAGATTTTATGATAGTCACATTAAAAAAAAACAGTTGACAAGTTTTAACTCTTTTGAAAATCAATTGATGTACTCCCAAAGGCATTTACAATTCTGTAGTAAATTTATTTGAAAAACATGGAATCCCATTTAAAAATCTGATAAGCTATGCAAGTATAATGATGGAGCCAAAAAGTGGTGTTCAAAGTCTTCTAAAGCAGAAAGTGCCATATTTCTTTGTACAAAGCTGTGTTTGCTATTCATTGCATTTACGTGCATCCGATGCATGTTCTGAACTTCCAACTTCCTTCGAGGAACTGACTAGAATTATTTATTCATATTTTTGTCAAACAGCCTAAAAAGATTATTTGAATATGAATTTCAGTAATTTATCCAGACTGATTCTAAAAGATTTTACATCATGGCTGTACTCGATGGTTATTAATTCAGCAAGTCGTAGAAATACTACTGAATTACTTGCCAGCACTTGTCTTATTTCTTACTTCAGTGGCATTAAAAGATGAGATGACTTTGGCACGTACAATACTAAAATGTTTACAGAATCTAACTGTAAAAATGTACTTTGCAGTTCTAACTTTTATTCTGCCATATTTCAAACTGAGAACCTCAGAATTTATAGACTACGTGTCTCCATCAACAGTAGTATGAAAGGCATCCTTGGTAATTTTATTGAAAGAGAAGTACTAAAAGATGCAGATATATCGAAGGTTAATATCAATGATCTTTCCACTTATTTTCTCTTTAGTGAAATATATCGTAAAGCAAGAACTGAAAGTATCTTTTTAGAATATTCTTCCAAATTCCAAACCAATGAATTCGAAGAATTTCAGCTTAAGACATTGAATTTTTATGTCAAACTAAGCAAGGAAATGTACAAACGGTTTGTGTCATCTGGTATGTTCACATATTTACAGCTATTTGAAGTTTTAGATCTCGAAAAGTGTCTCAAAAACAGCCACATTCAATTATGCCACTGGCCAAAAACTTCCTAATATTATTGAAGAAATAGAGTATGAAGATATCAATACAGAATTCGAGAGTTAACTTTATAAGAGAACGAAATTTCAGAACCAGAGAAATACTGGTATTATATTTCTGAAGAAATGTGGAGATAAATTTATTTTCTCAATTATCTCCAAATTAATGATAAACATGCTATCAATGCCTCATTATTCAGCTGAAGATTAACACTGTTCTCTTTGGTAAACAATATAAATGTAAAAAAATCGTACCCGGCTAAGTACGGAAACAATATGTACCTTATTATATGGCAAAAATTGTTTATAAAACACGACAATGAAGAAGAAAAAAACAGTAAGGTTTAAATGAAATAAGGTTAGTTATATGCTTTTTTATTTAACTTTGTAAAATCCAAGAATTTTTGGTATATTTTAGAAAATTATTTGCTAAAATTCAAGAAAATTTTCTGACAACCCTGATTTACATTCGTTAAGTACGCGCACATGCGCATTTGGACAAAGTGAGTATTGTTATAATAAATAATAACTATTAATATTCACTCATTATTAAAATCTATTAAGTAATTTTTTGAAATAAGTTATGAATTTAAAGTAAAAATTATGTGTTAAAAAGACATGCAATACTTTGTGCTTCTTTCGTACAAGGCATAGTTGAAATAAACCTTCATGTTTTGGAATGTTAAAACTGTTAATGTTTTTACTCATATTGATTACTGACGCATTACGAAAAACTTTGGCCATCTCTCTCTTTTAACAGGACAACAGAATAAAGCCTAACTCATTATTTATTTATATAAAATCTTAGAATAATTTTGAAGCACATTACACTGCATGTAGTTATATCATCTTCATGTACTTAAGCTTTTAAACATTTTGCATTCACTCGTACAAACACGGGTAACATTAATTAAACATTTAAATTTAGTTTTCGATAAAAGTGTTAGTTTAGAAATTGTAAACTTTTCATTTCTCAATACAACTGTTGCAAATGAACTATATTGCAATGTTTACTTTTCAAAGTTTATTAAGTACAACAGAAGTTCTTCAGCATTACAAAATTTCGTAGACAAAGTTTATGAACCTCCTCTCACATCCACAAACAACAACAAACAAACAGTGATTCCGCTCTTGCACTTTTAACACAATTTTATTCAGTTTTACAAAGAATTCAACAATAATCTTACTATAGTTATTGAAGTAATAGTTTTACAGAATAGCACTACTTTTCGAAAGCTTTAATTTCGAACTAATTTTATAAGGTTGTAATGATCTACTGTAATATGACGACAATCATTAGTTTTGCTTTACGTCAATGAAAGCTCTTACTTGTAACTTGTAATGAGCTCCCTGTATGGTTAACATGACGCCATTAGTTAAGTTATATCGATTTCTGTCAAATACTTAAATTGTAATACTAACCTTCATAGTCATATCTTTTTTATAAGATACGTTATTATTGAGAACATTCTAGAATCTTATTATAATTTATACATTTTAGCGGGAATTGGGGGTTAAATTTTATTTATTAGTCGTGGATGATCATTTTATGTGCAACATATATACCTATATAGTATATAGGTTGCTTCACTATTTTTTCAAACCTTTGATCGCGTCCCCTTAAGAGAAGTGGCAGCCTTTTGGCAACAGAAACAAAATGACCAAAGAAACAGAAAAGCTGTAGATGACGATAATCTAACAAAACTATAAAACATTGCTATCAAAGTTTGTTTTCTTAATCCCACGTTAACTCATTCCTTACAGGCATTTTTTTAACTTGAAAAATAAAGACATCAAAAGAAAATGTTAATTTTGCTGTTATATATTTTAATATGAAGTGGTGGTTTGTCCAACTAAAACTTTGCTGAGTTATAAGAACACCGCTATTTAAAGTTTGGAAAACAGTGAGTAGTTAAAGTCAGATAAGAAAATCTCGTTTTGTTACATTTCACTTACATATATTTTAAATTAGAATACAAACAATATTACTATACATTGTAAGATTTTGTTATTCAATTACTTTTATATTTATAATCACTTTTGTCTTTATAATAAAGAGTTTTTCTGTGATAGCTGTCATCTGAGTGTGATTAAACAGTGTAATGTACCATAGTAATTTGTCTGAGTTGCCACGCTATTTTAAAGCTACTCTATTTATTTGGCCTTTTATTGATGAGAATACATTGGCTGTGGCTTATATTATGTTTTGCACAGATTTTTCGTGCATTATTAGCTTATAATATGGCTATACGGTTAACCTAAATTTCATAAGTTGGCCGAAACTTGTGAAATGCTATCGGAATTATGGCTAACAAGAAGAGTACCAATTGCTGAGATAGTTCATTTTTCTTATTATAAGGGGAAGTTGAGAACAGAATATTAAATTACCTATATTCATTGCTAAGTTGTTGTTTTTCTAATCTATATAAGTAGCGTGTTTTGATCAAAAGTTAACGTTAATTTCGTTGCATATATTTAGTTAGTTATGAAATAAAAAGAGAAAATTGTCGTCGAACTAAATATATTGTCCCCCGCTGGTACAGCGGTGAGCCTACAGACATATAACGCTAGGAGTTCGAGTCAATAGATAGCTCGATGTGGCTTTGCTACAAGAAAACAACACTAAAATATTCATTTTTTTGGATCAGTTGTTACTAAGTCTTTTATATACAAGGTAAGATAAGGCATCTTTTATTGAAATATGATAAGTGTTAAAACATAATTGTGCAGTTGAAAAAATCATAAGAAAAACCTTTGACGATTAATAATATTTCTACTGTAAGTAATAAAATTTATGTTTATTTGACAGATGTATCACACTGGCTTCTCTTTTTGTTGCTTATTTCTAAAAAAATTAAGTAAAAATTCATAAAATAGATCTATATTTTTTAAGTAAAAATATTTATTATTTTAAACACTAAATATTCATAAAGAGATATTCACTGAGTCATTGAATTACGGCAGTTTAAATACAATAATATAGAAAAGTAACATATATGTAAAAAACAAGGAAGTTAAAATAAAATGCTATAAATATATAAATATCACAATAAAAGTTAGTAAACCTGACGTGTGCATATTCTGCAAATTTTATATAAATTGTGTCTTTCCAAATATACATTTGTAGGCATATACACCATATTTTGTTTATAAAAGATATTAAGGACGGATAAGAAAACACTAGTTACAATCGACAAAAACATTATATTATCTTTGCTATTACTTTGTTCCTTTACAGACTTTGTTCTGGTGAAGATTCATTTCAACTCTTCCAAAAAAATAAGAAAAGATTAACGAACATGCATATTTTAGAAGGTTACTCATGCTGTGACTCAACAACACGCTGTGATACCTCAGAGTGCGGACTTACACGCTAAAATCCGGGTTTCGATACCCGTGGTGGGCAGAGCACAGATAGCCCATTGTGTAGCTTTGTGCTTAATTCAAAACAAACAAAAGATACCTCAGAGAAGCTTGCATACGCAGTTACAAAATAAATCATACATGCAACTAAATGGAAACTTTTTTAAAATTTTGAATGCTTGTTTAGAATTAAGCACAAAGCTACACAATGGTTATCTGTGCTGTACTCACAACGGGTATCGAAACCCGTTTTCTAGTGGCGTCTGTCCGAAGACATACCGATGTGCCACTGGTTGGCTTTTAATTTGAAGAGCAATTTTCTTTCTCCTATAAATAAGTACAAGAGAGTTACATAACTATCAGTAACATGCCGCGAAGTTGCTCTTTTGGTGTTAGCTAAAGTTATGCTGCAGTTTTATGCTGAATTTTGATAAAATAAATGTTAAAAGGATGGTACCTCGCGTTTTAAATCGAGTGAAATCGTCGAGAATATTACAAGACAATGGCGGCGTATTTAAAACTGAAAATGATTTTGTTCAAACAATGTGCAAGGCACGTGGATTACACATTTCCGAAATCACAGTATTTCTATTGTTAATTTGTCTCGCTTAAATTTTAAATTACTTTTTCACGTGTTTTATAAACCACATCATTCTTCAAAAACACTTGAAAAAGTAATTTAAAATTATTCACGTGTGTAATAATACGGTACAATGATTATCACGTTTAGTTAACATTGTCAATATGAACAATTGCATAAATGTACACAGAATACACTTGATAAATAAGTTAAAAATTCTGGTTTTTTTTTCTTAATAATATAAAACAGAAAACGTAGCTGAAACTATTTTGCGTTTTAACAAATAATGCATGAATATGTTTTTCAAAATTACGATAGCGAGATTGTTTTACGATCAGCTTACTAGATGTCGTTATTCACGGAATTTTATCTGACCCTCATTCATCAAGTACGAATAATTGGAAAGTAATAATATTTTTACCGACAAATAGATGAAGCAAAAAAACCAAAAACTAATAAGTTGAATTTTTTTAACCATTTAATTTTACCCTCTGCGCAAAACACACACAAGCCGAATGAAATTTATACAGTTTCATGGTTGGACATATTTCAGGCTTTTCGGGATCGATACTCAACAATAGCTGATAAGCGTACTTTTGCACACACTGAGAACCGAGCCCACAAGCTGCTATGTTGCCACAAGGTTCATCCTGAGACCTAAAAAACAAAAATAAAAAATCATTGAAAGCGACACTGGTTACAAGAAATAAGTATGAGAAATTAGCATAAAAGTTTAAAAACTAATAATAAAAAATGTTAATAAAATATTTCAACATATGATTTCAATTGAAACTTTAAAGTTGTTAATTTTAGGTAAAGTTCAAATATGCTAACGGAACTTTCAGTTGATTTCATACAAAATGTTGGAATACAAAAAGTATAAGCTATTAATATTGTTATTACTAGTTGAAATATCTGCCTGAAGGGCAGATATAACTGCTAGTTCCTGCGGATGACTATTGGGACAGTAACCCTTTCTGCAATTGTCTGACAGTTCTAAAACAACGTACTCGTATCTGACATTAAATAAAATTCTTCATTAATAAGAAAAGGATCACAAAATGTATAGAGTATAATTTATTGAAGTATTTCTTTGTAGATGTAATTATTAATGAAAGTCCTTTGCTTTTTCTATTCAGAAGATTTTTATTAAAGAAAAAAACAAACAATTTCTAAGTTTGTTCTATATTTGAAATTCACTCACTTTTTGTGGATTCAGCAGGTAGCCAAATGTAACATTGCTATAAGAGAAGCACATACACACTCTTTTGTAATTTGTATTGGTTGAATCTGAAACTTTCTCCTTTTTTGTTTGTAAGTTTTATCGGTTAAATGTGCGTGTGTTTGCTTATAGCAAGGCCACATTAGGCTATCTCTTGAGTCCACCGTCGGGAATCAAACCCTCAATTTTAGCTGTATATATCCGAAAACTTACGGCTGTACCAGCGGAGGACTAAAATCTATTCCTTTTTGTTTGTAATTATTATTGGTTAAATCTGAAACTTTTGTGAAAAATTCAATTGTTTTGTTATTGCTCAGTTATAAAAATATAACCTAGTTACAAAAATATTACCCAACTATGACTGGTGATGATTCATGCAGTCCGAGATACGAGTTTTGAACCTATACATCACAAGCTCTAATTTTGTCTTTGCCGGTATAAATGCATTTTTTTTTTAAACTAACATTATACTTCTCGTAGCTTAGTGGTTATAGCATTGAATTTCGAGATTCTATTCCCGCAACAGGCACAGTGCAGGCAACCGTTGTGTACGTTTAAACAAATAAGGAAAGAATGTGATAATGAAAGAAACTATTTTCAAAGTATTTGCTTTTGAATTTCACGCAAAGCTACACGAGGGCTATCTGCGTTAGCTGTCCCTTATTTAGCAATGTAAGACTAGAGAGAAGGCAGCTAGTCATCACCTCCCACCGCCAACTCTAAGGTTACTCTTTTACCAACGAATAGTGGGATTGGCCGTCACATTATAACGCTTCCACGGCTGAAAGAGCGAGCATGTTTGGTGTTACAAAGATTCGAACCCGCGATCTTCAGATTACGAGTCGAGCGCCTTAACCATCTGGCCATGCCGGGCCAATCTTCAAAGCAGGAAGAAAAAAATTATAACAATTGTTCTTCAGTCAACGCAGAAAAGGGTTTAATGAAGGAGCTATTTTTCTGATATACACGATAAATGCTACTATTATACATTATGAGAGTTATCTCGAACGACGTAAAGTAAACCTGTTTAGGTACAAGATTAGAAGGTAAGCCTTAACTTCTTATACCGAGTACACGATTTTACGATTCTTAATTCAACATAAAATCTTTAAGAATAACAATAATAAATGCCTACCGACACAATTCCACTGGTATTCTTTGTGGAAATTCGTCAGTTTGGACGATTAGATTCCATTTTCCATTTGAATCTTTGGCATAGCTTGGGTATACCAGCTGTTGCTTACTATCACATAGAGCCACCATGCGGGAAGGAAAACTATTCCATTGTCGTTGATCTGAACCGTTTCCAGAAAAATTGTAAAAGTAACCAAAAGGTTCATCGTCTCCTATAGTTTCCAGTTTTGCCGGGAACTGCACATACATTCTTCTAATCGTATCCAGACACTGTCGTATGACGTAATTTACTTCTGACCTAATAAATGTAAAAAAAAAAGTAAATGTAAGCTGTAGATATGTGAAAAAAATATTTATTTTATCATCCTATAAAGTACTTTTCGTGCAATGCTACAAATTAGCTAAATAAAATCTTATTCAAACTCCATTTGATTTTTAATGTGGTCTCTTACTTTCTATATTTAAAATTCACGTGCATATTTTCAGCAGCGAAGTCATTTACCGTTTCACCCAAAAAAACTTTTTTGACTAACAGTAAAAAACAACAACAAATATACAAAACGCACACTCAAAGGCAAATAAAAAAAGCAGAATAATTTTGTTTGTTTATTTTGAATTTTGCGCAAAGCTAGCCGTCTCCAACTTAGCAGTGGAAGACTAGAGGGAAAGCAGCAAGTCATCCTCACCCACCGTTAATTCGTGGGCTACTCTTTTAACAATAAATAGTGGGATTGATAGTAACATAATAACGCCCTCACGGTTACAAAGGTGAGGATGTTTGATATGACGGGGATTTGAACCCGCGAGCCTCATATTACGAGTCCAGTACCCTGATTTAAAAACGATCATCACCAACAACAAGAATCAGTTAAGAACAAAGTTATGAAACACCAAAACGTTTTAAAATAAACAGTTTTTATTATATATGTCATTTATAGTTAAAAGGAAAAGTGGTCTGATTTAATTTGTTTTGAATTTTTTGCAAAGCTACTCGAGAGCTCTCTGCATTAGCTGTCCATAATTTAATAGTGATATGGAATGCAATTACTCAACATTAACCACCAATAACTCTTAGACTACTCTTTCAAACAATGAGACTGACCGAAAAATTATAACGCCCTCACAACTGAAATAACATACTCTATGCTGCTCATCGTAATGCAATTTGGCGTTATAAAAATTAAATGTACTGGAACTGCGTTTCTTTCATGGCGTATTCCGTTGTATACAATTACTAATTGTTTGAAGTCAAGGAAATGACATTTTCTGAAATACTTGTTTTGTTACCACAAAAAAGTTCAGTGTTTATCTTTGATCAAAAACAATCAGAACAAAAAAATGATTTCACACAGGCCTGGCATGGCCAAGCGCGTAAGGCGTGCGATTCGTAGTCGAGGGTCGCGCTAAACATGCTCGCCCTCCTAGCCGTGGGGACGTATAATGTGACGGTCAATCCCACTATTCGTTGGTAAAAGAGTAGCCCAAGAGTTGACGGTGGGTGGTGATGACTAGCTGCCTTCCCTCTAGTCTTACGCTGCTAAATTAGGGACGGATAGCACAGATAGCCCTCGAGTAGCTTTGTGCGAAATTCCAAAAACAAAAACAAATGATTTCACACTTTGATTATTCAATACCGTCCTCAAGTGTGTTTGGTTATGCACGTGGTCATGACGTATCACATCTGATGATTTAGAGAAATGGTATTTTACCTAAAGGGACAGACAGTCTTACTTCACCTTCCACTGGTTGAATATATATATAATAATAATAATTTTGAAGTGTCAAAATTTCATCCTTAGCTGACTGTTTCCTTATAATCCAAATATAAATATAAATGTTTCAGAGTTGCGTTATTAAAAATCTAACCATAACGTTTTTGAATGTAGTTTTGAAGAACATAGCTCAAATTCTACAATTTTTTATTGATAAATTTAAGTTAAGAGCTTTAAAATGAATAAGATTTAAGATATATATATATATATATTATAAACTAATTACCTCATATTAATACCTAAACCTGCACGTGTAATTAAACATAACACAATTATATTTTCTCTAAGGTACACGTATTTAAATTTAGGGGAATTTAACAGCTTAGAGGTAAAGTTTTGACGATACAGTATGATTTCTTTCAATTCTTTGCAACTTTGCGTCTAAGTCAATATCTGTAATTAAAAAGAATAATGAAACGATGCTTTAAGTATAAATCCAAATATATTATAACGTTTCTAATATGTCGTTATGCTGAATAATATACATATAAAAACTAGTATTTTGTAATGTTCGAAGTACACTATATTTCTCAATTTATTGTTATAAAAATAAGAAATGTACAAACTTTGGATAATGTTGTCCAACGTCACACCAACCAGTTTTACTGGAACTCCCACAGTCTATGTTGAAGCTCTTGAAGTTTGATACACCGCTGAACTGACTCTTAAGAGATGTTTCAGATAGCAGGGTGGACTTAAATTTTGGTGAATTTTTGCTGATAACTGCTGATTCTGATTTTGGAACGTTTTGACCAGACAGGGGAACAAAACCGACCTCATATTTGGGGGACTGTACATTAAGTGGAACAGAAACTGGTCGCTCTGAAATCTCAATGGATTGGGCAAAGGATTGTGGATCTCCTTGTGGGTTAAGAATAGTATGGCTTTTTTGCTGCTCAGCATAAATAGCTTGAAGCGGAAGGCTCTAAATCAAAACAAATATATATATATAAAACGTTTCGAACTATATAGAACATTTATTCAAAAAAAATGTTTATGGTAAATACATGAAAACTATTTTGAATATCTATTTTAGAATTATATTTTATATTAATTGATTGGAATTAAGCACAAAGCTACAGAATGAGCTATCTGTGCTCTGCCCACCACGGGTATCAAAACCTGGCATCTAGCTGTGTGTAACTGCAAACATATCGCTAAATCACTATTGGGGCACGTAATATTGACAAATAGGTAGGAAAAAACCCGTTTGCATACTGTAATATTTATACATGGAAGAGTTTATCATGAATATTAAGTTTATTAAATAAAACAAACAACAAATCAGTTAAGCAAAAAATATTTTACGAGATATATAAACCTATCTGAAGAGTTTTTATTTTCGGACGTCTCTTCATGTACATAGTCTACACTTTTAAAACTGCTTCTTTTAAACTCACAACAACTGAGGTGTGCTTTTAATTTTCCCATAATTTTGTTATTAGGTTGAAATATTTAAAAGTACTTTGTGTGTATTTAAGCACAAAGCTACACAAAGGGCTATCTGTGCTTTGCTCACAAAGGATATCAAAGCCGGATTTCTAGCGACATAATTTCTCAGACATACCGCTATGCTATTGAGAGGTAGGCGAGTATTTTGTAGAGAAAGGTTTAACTAAACAGAATTGACTTTATAAGTACCAAAGATTTCTTTATAACTGTCATAAAGTACCATTTAAGTTTTGCTAACACTTTTCTTTTAACATAAAAAATAATAAAACTCGTTAAACAATGCATTTCTTGTTACTCTTCAATAGCATACTTTCCTTTGTTTCTTGCTTCAGACTTCTAAAGTTGAGAACATATTTTAAAGCTGTTTTAAAAGTATACAACTTAGATAAATCATGCCCGCTATCAGTTGGGCTAGAATGGTCTGGTGGCTAGGCCACCCAACCATCAATCTGCGGGTCATAGGTTCGAATCCCTATTACACCAATAATGCCTTTTCAGCCATGTGGCGATACAAATGTGACGACCAGTCCAGCTATTTGCTGGTAAATGAGCAGCCCAAGAGCTGGCAGTGGGTTGTGTTGACTAGTTGTTTTCCCTGTCACTGCTAAATTAAGGATAGCTAGCCCAGCTAGTCCTCGTGTATCCTTGCGCTAAATTCCAAATCAATCATTATATTTTTTAAAAAAATATTATAAACAGAGTCCCATTTAATATCTTGTTTTCAAAATAAGAAAGTTTAGTTACACCTTATTTGATTTTAGAAGTACTGAAACAAAGAAGTAACAAGGTTGATTGAAATATAAAATAACATAAAAAGTGATCCTATATGCTAGATTAGTCCCGTAGCCCACACACGCCCGAAGAGCTCGTGCCAGAAAAGTTGTATGTGTAAAAAAAAACACTTTATAGAAGCATAGATCATATTTATACAGTCATAGAATAAATTCTACTTCGACAATATGGACATTTTCAAGCCCTAAAAAAATGGAATAACTTAGTTTGGATAAACGGTTTTGTTTTCGTTAATTACGTCTCTTCCTATGAAAGTTTATTTTTTAGATTTAAATTTGTCCAGTAACTTTGTTCTCCATGGTATTACTTCAGAATACCGCAAAGCTCTCCCTGATAACTTATACCTTGATTTGGTTTTAAATAATTTACTTACCTGATGATACTTTAAAGTTGAATGTATCGAGGACTGAGGGTTAGGGTTTGAACTTTGCATTGACTGGTGAGGAGGTGCCAGATATTTTGGGATCTCGTTTACAGTTTTGGAGAAATCCCCGTCGAGCATTCCCTCATCATAGTCGGAAGCAGATGAAAGTTGATAAGGTTTTGTATGGACTGAAGTTTCTTGTTGATCATCTTGAAATCGAGGAAAGGTAGATGGCAGTGTTTGATACTGCATCATATTAGACGAAAACCTGTGAGGTTCGTCATGCAAATCTTTTATACTTTGTTTTGGAACAGCTGAATGTTCCAGGTGAACGTTTTTAATGTGTTGTTCATTGGGCGTATCTACTTTTTGATACAATTGTTGACCTCTGGCATTCAGTGGCCTATTATTATCCTTGGAAAAATGTGACAACGAAGTACTAGTTGAACTCTTGAAAGAATTACGTGAGCCATCCTGTCCCTCAAAATATATATTTTCATTGCTGCCTTTTGATCCGTATTGAATTGTAGGTTGAAAGCGTTTATTATAGTCTGAGACGTCATACTGCCCATTGGTCTGTGATTTTGTGTGATAGTCTGATCGATATTGGTCATTGACCTGTGGATTATTATTGTGTGCTAACTCAGAGTGCTCGTTAGACTGTGGATTTCTATTGTAGTTTTGTCTATACTGATTATTAGATTGTAAAAACCTGTTGTAATGTGGTCCATATTGGTCTTTAGATTGCGATTCTATGTTGTAACCTGACAGGTAAGGCTCACTTGATTGTGCACGTATTCTGTATCCTTGCACAAGCCTCTTGTTTGTTGGTTGCATTTTGTTATAGTTTAAGTTGTACTGCTTAGTAGGTAATAAATTTTCGTTGTAACTCTTTCCATATGGTCCGCTTGAAACAGGAGTTTGACTGTGATCAGAATACAGGTTTCTTATCCGTTGTGGCTTACCTTGCACTTGAGCAGTTGTCATGGAGATACAAAATAACACTAATAGCGACCATAAATGTAGATGCGTCTGGAAAAAAATTGTGGTAAATAAAATTAATCTTACAGTAGAGCTCTTAGACACCAATCTCTAAGAATTAGGCTTTAAAAACATATAACTTACTTGAAAGTAAGACGGGCAGACTTAGTATATGTTGTAGTTTTTACCTTATAATTTCAGTTGCTTTCATGTTTTATAATGGTTGAATAAGAGTCTACCAGAATTAAAACGATGGTTGTACAGTATGTATATTGGTGAAACTACTAAGAATTTTTTAAAGGAAAAGCAAACGGTTTTATATGGGTACATATGATGGAGGTTTCTATTCAAAATGCATTTTTATTCAAGTATTAAAGACGAAAACACAAGTAACAAATGATTAACAATCAAGTGTAAATCATGCAGTAGGAAAGTCACCCTATCTCACGGTTATATCATCAAAAGGTTATACCATTTTCGAATAATCAATTTTTCGGTGTCATTCACGAGAAACGATGCAAGCAAAATATAAATAAGACAGTAGATTTCTTTTTCTGGGGCTGCTCGAGGCAAACGCCTGCACACAAAAAGAAACTCATGGACACCGACCATCTGAAATAACGAATTCGCGACGAACGACATGAACATGCTTCGTAGTATTTAAGGAAAGTGAAAATATGCTCTTCAAGCTTGTTTCGAAGTAAAAGGACAGTTGAGGATTGCATTCTATAAAATTACTTGAAGTGATTATCGTTCCAGACTTTTCGGATACACAGTATAAGATTGGTTTGTTGAAGTTAAGCACAAAGCTACACAATGGGCTATCTGTGCTTTGCCTACCACAAGTATCGAAACAAGATTTCTAGCGTTGGAAGTCTGCAGACATGCCACTGGGGGATCTTCTGTATATAACAACGTGCGCTGTGACAGTTTCTTCAAAGGCTCATTAGATGTCAACTATGATTGATTGGAATTAAACACAAAGTTACACAATGGGTTATCTGTGTTCTACCCACCACGGATATCGAAACCCAATTTCTGGTGATGTAATCCATAGACCTTCCATTGTGCCACTGACGGGCATCATCTGTGTATAATAATATATAACTCTTCCTCTTAAAACATTAAATGTACGTTGCTTTTTTAGATAGTAATTTGATTTTCACATCTTGAACAAAACGTTTGCATATTTTGTAGCAAATAAGATAATTATTATTAAGATATAATAGCATTACAATTAGCACTATTAAACTAAGAAATGCATGTTCTTATATTCTTTGATAGATTATTTAGGCAGACTGTTGATGATGAAACTTTAGTAGAATAGACGGAAACTGACTGTTCAGGAAACACAAGTGTAGAGGACGACGTTTTGAAACGCTTTTGCCTTTCGTCTTTAAGACGAAATGCCGTTCTCTACACTTGTGTTTCCTGAACAGGCAAATGTCGTTCATTCTACAAAGTTTCTTCATGCTATTATAGATTTCAATGATAAATTAAATTATTTTAAGTGATGCTTTATTGATGTAAATAGGTACTAGTTTTCTCTAATAATGTAATAACGAAGAGCTAACAAAACAGACTTACCCAAATAGCTATCAAGTTGTACTTTTCGGGATAAACGTTTACAAGAAACATTTCTGGACGTCTGTTTCTATGCAAACTGTAAGATATTATACGTTGTAAGAGGTATACCTTTAATGAAGGAATATCAATTTAAGAGTTTCAAGTTTTATCTTAGATGGTAAAATATAGTTTTACCTAAACTATATTTTATCAATATAAAACCTCAAAACTTAACTGCTGCTGCTACGTATTAAACAATTTAGAAACATACCTGTGTAATGATACTGCTACGTATTAAACAATCTAGGAACATACCTGTGTAATGATACTGCTACGTATTAAACAATCTAGGAACGTACCTGTGTAATGGTACTGGGCTGGGAATTAAATTTTCAGTGACGATTTTACACTTTAGTTTAGTGGCACGAGGTACACATATATATATATTAACGGTCTTGAGACTATAAGGGTCGAGATCTCATTTTAAAACGTTTTTGTCATTACAGAGTCCATATAATGTTAAAAAGGCAGATTGTCAGTAGTTGGTTTCTTAAACTCTTTTGATATGGTATTGTCCCTTCCGTAACGGGTCACAAGTTCTGTAAAGATCGTGACACTGGAAGAATTATAACCTGGGAGATCTTGTGTGACTTCTGGTTCAGGTGACAGGCTTTTGGTAAGCACTGATCCGTGGAAAGCAGTCGTTAAAGTATTAAAGATGTCTTTCACCTATTTAAATAATTACACATAAGGTTTAACGAATCGTGAATGTTCAGCTTGAATGCTGTTAAGTTGTGTTTTATTCCATAGGTGTCGTTATTAGCATAAAGACATAATTTGTCAATAACATGATCACTGTGATCTGTGTGTGTTTTCTTATAGCAAAGCCACATCGAGGGGACTCGGAGTCCTGATTTTGGCGCTGTAAATCCGTAGACTTACAGCTGTACCAGCGTAGGACTATAAAATTATGATTTTACTTCTTGATATTCACAGATTATAATGTTTTTACTACATATGCTACGAGGTAAACAAACCATTACGAACGAGAAAATATTTAATATTGTGCTGTGAACAGATTTCTTTGTGTGCGAAAATTTGAAGTAGATAGTTTATGGTGAACAAATTGAAAGTAAATTCGAATACTGTTGCAGCATGACGAATTAAATAATATGTTCTCTTAAAATAATGATAATAATTGTCATCTATGTGACAGCTTAAATAAAACATATTTTCTTTGAAATTAAATATTCTTACTTTAGTGGTTGGAAAAGTTATTACTATAGCAACAAATTGCTGGATAATTATTATTATATTTTGTTTTGATGGAAATGCCCCTGATGAACAGCAGTCATTTTGCTGAAATTCAACGTTAACATCCAAGATTCGATTTCCCACGGTAGATACAAACACAAGGTAACAAAATTTTTACTTTTTTATTCCTGGAAAGGAAGTGTTATTTCCCAATTGTTTATGCCTAAAGTAAATGGAAAAGACATATTTTTATCTTCAAACTTTGCTTTTGTGACCTGGGTAATGAAATTTTCAATTTTACCAATTTTACAGAAGATTCTAGTTAGATTCAGTGCTAAGTCGCTGATGGAGAAGTTTTTTAAACTTACAAGAATTTTCAAGTGTTTTTTTAGAATTTTCTAAAACTTTCCATTGTAATATATATACAGGTGCTCACCATTCACCACTTCACTTTAGCTCTAGCTGCCTTAGTGAACACATAGACCTATCTAATTTTATCAGAGATGGCATCAAGTAGCTGCAAACATTCTCCAGACGCGTTCTGCTTTGTACGTGGCCAGTTTATCAAAACAAGAGCGAAAAAGTACTTTGTGACAGCATCTGCTAAAATATGTGAATCTTACAAGGCATATTTCGGCATGTCAGGGATCAAGACAAATCCTGAGCACCTCATTTTACCTGCGAGCACTGCAAAACAACTCTAGAAGGTAAGACGACAGTATTTGCTTCCTTGAATGGTAATATTTCATATTATACAAATTTTAAACCTTTTAAAATTTAAATATCTTTTAATGTATTTTATAAAATTCGAATAATATAGAAAAAAATATCACGTGTAAAATATTTTATCTGAACCAATTACACATTAGTTGTGAATGAAATAAATTTATTCTTCATAATATCAATTTTATTTTGCTCTTTTGCAGGATGGTACAGAGGGTACAGATGGTACAGAAGTGCCATGAAGTTTGCTATTCCAAGAATTTGGCGTGAACCCACTGACCACACAAGCAATTGCTACTTCTGCATGGTGAACCCTTCCAAACGTCCGGCTGTCAGGAATGCATCTGCTATCATGTATCTGGACCTTCCATCATCCATTGCTCCAATGCCACACTGCCCTGAGCTCCATGTGCCCACTCCGCCATAGAGAGAGCAGCATTTCGAAAAACTACTCACTTCTAAACACATTTGCTCATTTTTGTATAACTTTAGTATTAATACATGTAAATATTAACTCATATGTTATTTTATTCAGATTCTATGTAAATGAAAATGTGCAAATTTGCTCTTTTTTTACACAGGAAATAGATTCTAAATTTTATTATCTAGGTCATAAAAGCAAAATTTGAAGGGAATAATGGGCATGTTCTGTACTTTTACAACATAAGCAATTAAGAAATAACACATACTATCCAGGAATAAAATTTGTGTTACATAGTGTAATTCAATGTGGCTTTACTCTAACAAAAACAAATAAACAGTTCTCACGGGATAAACTTCTCACATGTTTTGCTAAGACGTTATCTCGCACAGGCATGCAACTGGTATACTGTGTTAAATTTAAGTACACCTGATATTTAATCTCAACAATTTATAAAAAAATTGTAAGTTATCTCCGAAATTTCAGGGTAAACTAAAACTATTAATGATATTTCTCACACCTTTTTATATTCTTCTCAATTCTCAGATAACCCCAAACCCCTTTGATTCTCCCATTGTGGGCCAAAATTTGTAACTTTCGTAATCTAAACGTAAATGTTTCTTTTGAACAATCCGTTATATATCCATCTCATTTTCATGTAACTAAGTGGAAACAACTGTGTGCGCCTCAACAACCTTTTTAACACCCCATTTGGAAGGTCGTGATATGAAATTCAGGAAGTCTAATCACAGTTACTTATTTCGCAAAATTCCTTATGTGAGTATCGCGACCTTCTTATAAATCCGTGTTTCCTATTATGAAAGCTTACAAAATATCTTTGATCATCACCAGGAGACAGAAGTTTGAAATATTCCAAATTCTAAATATGAATTATTGTTATGAATGGTCTCCTATATGTTCGTATCAATGTTGAAGTGAATTAATTCCCACGAACTCTGAAAACCCATCTAATATTTGAGATTTCATCATCATTCTTTGAAACTTTTTCTTTTTTCGTGGTTTGTAAAGATTCATAAGCCTACAAGCAAAACACTGAAATGTTTTTCTTCCAAATCTCTGGAAGGAATACAAACATCAAATGATATGGATAAATACGAGTAAGTACTACTGAAAAATTACTAAGCGTAAAGATCGTACATATTTGTATATGTACATTAACACAATATATGTTTACCAGATCGCAACTTTTCTTGACCATGTAAAAGCTAACAGAGTGATAATTTTTTCTTAATGTATCTTAGTTTATATTTATTAGATTTCATTGTGGTTGTGAAATTTGTGTTGGAAGATTTAACTTATAAACTACGATTTTTAAAAATCAAGGATAAGAGTTGTTTTATAAGCCCATACTTCGAAGAATTATTCTTATATTACCGGGCTCATAAATTATGCTTCTTAAATTACGTGTGAGGAATTTATTTGCTAAACCTTCCTCCTGCAACTTATAAGTGAAGGGTTAGGCTTATTGACATTGATCTGAGATCTCTGTTTATTTTATTTAATAAAGAATCAATTGAGAGTTTGTCATAACAAAACAACGAGCAGTAAAAGGATTTAAAATTTGTTCATTCTAAAGATATCCAAAATTTAAGCAAGAGTTTTGAACAATCAGTATTACATTATTTGCTAATTTATGAGCGCAATCAACAACATTATTATAATTGCCATTTTATCATTAAAAATATTAAACAATACTATTGTCACACAGAATACAGGTGTATTGTAAAAACGATTATTTGTGAACTAACGTTTTTTTCTTCTATTAAACTATTTTTGTTTGTTTTAAAGAAAACGTACGCCTCAAACTCACAGTTGTCCAACCGGAGGATGTTAATTGAATTAAGATTAGAAATAATTATTCTAATTCCATATTCAAACTTGGGTGTCTTGGGTGTTACTGAAAACTCGCTATTTGAACATATATTGTATTAAGTAGGTAAGACGTGTTTATTTTTTTTTCTTGATTTATTTCGGAAAACATTTAAACCAACAATAATACGGAATGTAGAGTTATGATGTACTCCAACAATAATACGGAATGTAGAGTTATGATGTACTTCCTTTAGTATTTTTCATGAGATAAATTCAAGAGGTTTGCCTTTAATATTTAGACGATCCTGTATGAACTGGTAGTTAGGCGCTCGACTCGTAATCTGAGGGTCGTCCTTTCAGTTGTGGAGGCGTTATGATATGAGCGTCAATCCCACTATTCTTTGTTAAATGAGTAGCCCAAACGTTGACGGTAGGTGGTGATGACAAGTTGTATTCCCTCTAATCTTTCACTATTAAATTAATGACGGCTAACGCAGATAGCCCTCGTGTAGCTTTGTGCGAAAATAAAACAAATAAGATTTATTATTAAAACATCCTGCCCAACAATCTTAGGAAATGTTTAATTTTGCATAAATCTTATAGTAATATGCATTTAAGAAGCTGTTCATTTTGATCTCTTAAAATGATAAGTGAATAACTATAATCATGCTTCACAGCATGAACAAAAATCCACACTATGAAAATTTTTGTTGTAACGGCGTTCAACCACTACTATGTTGCCCCCCAGTGGCTCAGCAGTATGTCTGCAGTCTTACACGCTAAAATCCGGGTTTTGATACCCGTGGTGGGCAAAGCACAGATAGCCCATTGTGTAGCTTTGTGCTTAATTCTAAACAACAACACTACTATGTTTTGTCCCAGACAGCGTAATGTGCTCTGGATTTATTGAAACGCGTCGTTGGCAGTTAATACGGCGGATATAGTGTGGCTGGAATATCATTATAAAACATTTAAAAAATCCATATAGGACAAGATACAGAAAGCAGTATCAAGTGCCCCGCTGGGACAGCGGTAAATCGTCGGATTTACAACTCTAAAATCAGGCAATCCGGATTACGACAAGTTGTTGAAACACAAGGATAACGTGAAATGTGTCGCAAAGCTATATGTGTATGTTATACATCACTTGTTATAGTAGCAATATAAAGGACGAACACTATTATTATTATCTTTATAATCTGTAACACAAACAGCAAATAAATGTAGGTATAGTGTTGTAATATCGAAAAGTATACAGAATTTTGTGAAGTTGGATTGTGGAAACTAGGACATATTAACATTTTGAAGAAAATGACATTGTGTATCACTGAAGGTCGTTTGACCTTAACGTTGAACACACTGCGTTATTTTTTTCTTTCACAACTATTTTTAACAATTTATATGTTATCGTACTTTATTTTGGAGCATCACTACTGGTGAGGGTTTTCTAAGTGTTTTAAATGTATGAATATTCCTTTGTATTTATTTAAGTTTTTGTTTGTAGTTAAGTACAAGGTTAAACAATGGGTTATCTGTGCTCTTCCCACGATGGATATCGAAATCTGTTTGTAGCAATATAAGTATGAAGATATACCGTTGGGGTGCCCCACACTATTATACTATCTCCAGTGGCTTGCTCTGTCGTAGCGATACAAGTATCGGTACATTATTTACCTGATTTCCCTTTATAAAATTTCTTTATCATCAGCTCAGAAAGGATGATAGGTCATTTATCAAGTGTTTCTCGTCACTCATGAACTGGTTTCAATTTACCACACGACACGTCAAATAACAGTTTAAATTTGAGAATGTGTGCTGCCCTAAAAAAATGGGTAAACTAGTTAGTTAATATATGTATAATTTATAATTTTTTCCTTACGTAGAATAACATTTGGTCTTTTCAGTATGTAACAGGCAGTATGTTAAATCTGTTAAATTTTTTTTCATTCTTCTTCGTAAATATTTTATTCACTACATTCTTTTTTACCATGTACAAGCCACCATTTAAATAGGATAACTTTATATATTACCTTTTTAAATTTATGAACAATTTTATTTTGTATATTTGATTCGTTATACAAGAATTTCAAATAACTGTCTCTCTGTATGTCACTTTTAGTTAATGCACCAAAATGTTCTGGTATTATGATTCAAATTCTGAAACTGATGTAATGTAGTTGATCAGTTCTGTCGTCTATTCACACATTTGATGCTATTCATACCAATGTAAAATAATATATATTTTTAAACGAAAAGCTTGTTCAATGTAAAACGTTTTAAAGATGGAATTACTAAGTAACTGTAACCTAAATGAATGTGCTTTGTTGATATTGTTGAGCAAGTGAAAAAAAGACGTACAGTATCTGTTATCAATATTATGATATTCCCTCTAATTTATGAAGTGATGAATTTCTTCAAAGTAATCTTTTCATCACTATGGAATTATTTTAGCATTTAGCTTACAGACTGAGTTGTTTAAAAATGTGTATTTGAACAACTGCATGTTTTATGTCAGCAAACACTTAACATGACTCATATAAGAGTTAGATGGAAAGTTTTAAATAGTAACAGAAATATAGTTGCATAATCAGTAGAATATTTATGATATGATATATTATTACTATATGATACTTCCAAGATGGTGGTCCTTCGGTGTGGATTCCTGTACGTCAGTGGTGCACAATTTCCTGCCCGCGATGTCCAACGGGAAAATCAAACGTAGAGAGTTTGCGCGAAGATTAAGAGCTATAGAAGAATATGCATTAGATTAGACACTGGATAGTTCCATATTTATGTCGAGCAATAAAAAAATTTAATAAGCAAATCTCGTTAATCATTGGCGCAATGACGTAATATTTCCGTAATTACGAAATCTCATGCGTTCCAATTGTTCTTCGAGATTTACTTACGAGCCCTCTTTTGATTTTATTTTGTAACAAAAATGGCAGCTAATCGTAAAAGAAAAGTGGATGACGAAAACCGGCAGTTTTATGATAATTGGAGTACACAATACTGTTTTGTTCAACAACAGAAGAACGTGATTTGTCTGCTGTGTCATTCGACAGTAGCAGTGACAAATGTATCTAATATAAAGCGTTATTATGAGTCGAAGATGTTCAGAGTTTGAAAACGATTCATAACATTACCTTTCCGAAGGCTCAAAAATTGCTATCCACCACCTCATCTTGCACGTATACTGCTGTACTTCGTTCCACAACTTCTATGGGAGTGCAGACAGATCTTTCTGTGCCTCCTAAAGAATCGTTCTCCAAACAAATAAAAAGTATTTTGACCTCCATGGTTAAAATGGTTGATGAATCAATTTCAACACATACCTCTGTCCCTTATATACATTTCACCAAACCACAAGATTCACTTCCTTTGGTTCTGGGTACGGGCATTTCCTCAGGTACATCTTCTTCTTTCACTCCAAGATGCAACATGACCATTCGTTCACGTCCCCAGTCGCTGGAATCCTCTTTCAACAATCAAGACCTGCCCAGTCCACCCAGGGCAGGATCCATGGAGGTCGAGAGACCTCCCTCGAATAAAGACAATAAAGAAAAAAAGACGTGATTGTAAACAGAGGGACTATCCGCCATATTCGCCTACACATAAATAAAAATGGCCACCCTGATACAATGAAACTGTCAAAGTTTATGTTCTAATCTGGATGACATTAAGATACTGATTGCTTCCTACCATCCTGTTTGTCTTTCCTTACAGGAAACATTTCTGAAACCTGCCAATACAATCACCTTTCGGCGGTTTTCTTTATACAGAAATGACAGACTATGTGATGGATGAGTGCATAAAGGGGTGACGCTGTTGTTTAATCAGCGTGTGGCCACCCTGTCTTTGCCACTCGACACACCCTTGGAGGCCGTAGCCATTCATGTTTCTTTGGGTAATACCAATTCTGTTTGTTCTTTCTACCTGTCGCCTGGAGAGACATATGATCAATCAGACCTTGATGCTCTCATTGAACAGTTGCTGTCTCCCTTTTTCATTCTGGGAGACTTTAATAGACATCATTACCTCTGGGGAAATGTTGATATAGATAGGAAGGGTCGCTCTGTAGAGTGTATGCTCTCTGATTACAGTCTCTCTTTTCGTAATACTGGTTCTTCTATTTATTTCCATGTGCCTAGTCAGTCCTTTACTGCTGCTGATCTCTCAATTTGCCCCATTCATTATTTTCACATTTTTTTCATGAAGGGCAGACAATAATCAACGAGGTAGTGATCATTTCCCTATAATGTTGGGAGAGATTGACCGTGGTCGAGGCCACCCGATCCGCGTGCCCCGGTGGAAGCTGGATCAAGCAAACTTGTCCTCATTCACGGCTCTCGCAGAACCTGATGCTACCATCGTCTGTGAGCCATCGATCGACGGCTGTGTGGCAGCAGTAACTGACTGTATTATACAAGCAGCTGCTCAGACTATTCCTAAAACCTCGAAATGTTTTCTACTTTATCATCGTCCATGATGGAATCCTGTCTGTTACATGGCACGGAAGGCTCGAAAAAGAGCCTGGGATACTTTTCGTAGATATACCACACTCTTGAACCGCATTGCTTTTCAGCGGGCTCGTGCACATGCTCGATGGGTAAGACGTCAGAGCTAAGAAGAAATCCCGGATTAAGTACACAACCAGCATATCTTCTACCACCGGTTCGAAAGTTATATGGGACAAGATTTGAAAGGTCAGTGGGCAATATAATTCTATCTCCCTCTCGATCTGGCTCTCTGACGGCCAGAAAGTAAATAATACCCGGAGCATCACGATACTCTAGGTGGAAGCTTTTGGCTGCTATCTAGCATTTCTGCTTCTTCTAGCTTCTTAGCCATCAAGACTCGAGCAGAGCGATCACTTTTTCCTTTCGAACTGATTATCTCTATAACTCTAATCGTCCCTTTACACTGGTGGAACTCAAACTGGCCCTTCATCGGTCTGGCAGTACTTCGGTTGGACCTGATGATATACACTATGGCATGCTGCGCCATCTATCTCCTGCTATTCTTCTGATCGTTTTTAACCGGATCTGGCAGGAGAACGTTTTTTCTGATGTCTGGCGCCAGGGTATTGTTCTACCTTTCTCCAAGCCTAGGAGGGATCCCAAAATTCCTTCAAACTACCGTCCAATTACTCTGACAAGCTGTTTCTGTAAGACCTTAGAGAGGATGATTAATGTTCTTCTTGTTTGGTTCCTCGAGTTAAACAACCACCTCTCACCCACCAAGTGTGGGTTCCGACAAGAGTGCTCCACCATGGACCACCTGATTCGACTTAAAACGTCAATAAGAGACGCCCTTCTCAAACGATAATATCTTGTATTGTTTGTTTTTGAATTTCGCACAATGTTACTCGAGGGCAATCTTTGCTAGCCGTCCCTAATTTAGCAGTGTAAGACTAGAGGGGAGGCAGCTAGTCATCACTACCCACCGCTAACTTTTGGGCTACTCTTTTACCAACGAATAGTGGGATTGATCGTAACAATATAACGCCCTCACGGCTGAAAAGGCGAGCATGTTGAGCGCGACGGGGATGTGAACCCGCTACCCTCAGATTATGAGTCGCACGCCTTAACACGCTTGGCGATGCTGGGCCAACATCTTGAATCAATATTCCTTAACATTGAGAAGGCTTTTGATACAACGTGGAGGTCTGGTATTTTGCGAGACCTACATATATATGGGTAATGTGGTCTTTTGTCCATTTTTATTAAAAATGTTTAATGGACAGAAGATTCCGAGTTCATGTGGGTTCGCACCTTTTCCGATTTTTTTTCTACAGGAACTTGGAGTCCCTCAAGGCTGTGTTCTGAGTGTCACACTTTTCAGTATAAAAATTAATGCCATCACTGAGCAACTCCCTCTCATTGTTGCAAATAGAGTCTATGTCGACGACTTTCACATCTCATGTCAGTTATTTAACATGAGGTAATTAAGCGACAGCTACAGATTGCCATCAGTCGTTTTCTGAAGTAGACCAAGGCAAACGGTTTCAACTTCTCTCTCTCTCTAAAACCGTTTGTATTAACTTTTGCCACCAACGGGGTATTTACACTGATCCTGAACTCTGTATAGGTGAAATTGTGCTGCCTGTGGTCCCTAAGACAAAGTTTTTAGGGCTTATTTTTAACCATAAGCTGACCTTTATACCATATATCAAGCAGATACAAGTCAAATGTACAAGAGCACTGAACAACCTCCATATCCTCTCTTCCACCACATGGGGAGTGGGTCGACATTCTATGCTAAAGATATATCATGCTCTTATTCGATCAAAACTCGACTATGGATCACTGGTCTATTGCTCTGCCAGACCATCGGCCTTAAAGATGCTAGATCCTATTTATCATCAAGGACATCGGCTCTGTACTGAGACGTTCTGCATTTTCCCACTTCAGTGCTTATAATAGAGTTTCATGAACCTTTTTTGCACCTTCGCCGTTTGCAACTGTCTTCACTATATGCTTCAAAACTTCGTTCCTTACCAAAGCATCCTAAGATTGTCTTACTTCCTCGATGGGCCACGTGTTTCCAGACCAGACGGTCTGTTATTGCTTTTTTAGCCTTCGTATCCAGGTGCAGTTGAATGAATTGGGTCTGTCCTTGAATAACATTCCTGTATCCACTGCTTATCCCATCCCACCATGGCTTCTTTGAGTCCCCAATTGTGACCTATTTTTAAGTCATCTGAGTAAAGTAAACACTCCTGATTGGAAATTCTGTCTGCTATTTGCTGAACATCTTTCGAACCATCCTTCCATTCCTATTTATACAAATGGTTCAAAATCAGGTGACTGCCTGGGCTCTGCCATGGCTGGTAGTTGCGCGCAGAATCCCATCTACAGCTTCTGTGTTCATTGCCGAACTGAATGCCATTTCTCTTGCCCTGAATCACATAGAAGCTAAGCAGTACTCAAACTGCACTATTTATACTGACTTGATTAGTTCTCTACTGGCTCTGGAATCGCTTCACATTGGTTTACACCCTGTTCTTGCCGATATTCAAAACCGACTGGCTCATTTCTCTTTAACATATACTTCTATCCAGTTTTTCTGGACACCGGGCCACGTTGATATTCACGGGAATGAGCTCGCCTACATGTCACTCTCACTGCTGTGCCTCTCCTATACATGGTCTATGGTCCTGTATTCAAGTTTGCGTCAGGCACATTTTACTTTCTTGTCATCGTTATGACTCTTAACGACGGCACCATTTTAAGCATGTTCTGTCCCAAGGTTTGCCCATAACGCTAAACAGTGTTATTGGTGATGGTGACACTGTACACCTTTGTAATGTTTTTAGTTTTTTAAAGGCCATTAATCTTTTTAATACCATTTAAGTTTTTAATTTGTACATTACACCTTTTTAATGTGGGTCCCTTGTAAGAATCACAGTTTGTCTAGTTCGATTTGAAATTATAAACTGGCCGTAACATTAAATAACTCAGAACCAAAATTGGAGAGACCAGCTTCAGGTGACTTACACTGCTGTTTGAATTACTGTTAGTCATCCTGGCGAGTTATTATTATAATTTTGCTTCACGTCTTTTAAAACCTTTGTTATTACTTTACTTTTGAAAATGGCCATAACGTCAAATAACTCGGAACCAGGAATAAGGGCCAATTTCAGGTGACTGACGGTGGTTTTTGCACTTTTCTGTTAGTCTTCCTGGCGAGTTATGATTATTTTCGTCATGCTACAGGAAGTTTTTTACAACTTGAATTACTGTAGTTTTCTCTTGACATTATAGACTAGATGTAAACATTGGTTTTATGCTTTTTATTTATTTTTTCACTTTGTTTTGTTTAACATTAGTTTCCTTTCATGAATTTCACTAAATTTACTTTTAACTTTTTACCGGATATTTGGCGCAGATAGCCTAGCTATTTTGTGCCATAAATAAACCAACCAACCAACCAAGATGGGTGGTACCTATTGTATGCGGGTCTATGTGTCTTTATTTTTGTGTTAAATACTTATAAAATGTTAGAAATTTAAGAAAAAACGGATTACACATGTCTTGTTATATTATAACAGGTAAATGCGTTTCATTTTGGCAGTTTTTATACAGAATATTTATATTCAGACATTTTTCCCATGAAGCACTTTCGTCGAGAAATTCCAAGAACCATTCAAGTGCAGTGCATGCTGCGTCTATGTTGTTGGAAAGAAATTTGATGGGTTCTGGTGATGGCAGCATAGCCATGATATAATATTGGTTAATGCTGCCAATTAGTCAAATTTTAGTTTATTTTTGATTAGGACCGCTTCCTGCTGTCATCGTCCTTAAGTGACAATGGTCACAAAAATTTGGTGACTAAATAGGTGTCGTTGATGTGTTATACATGAAAGATCTATAAAAAAATGGCTTTGAAGATTTCATCAGAATAAATCTCGCAGTGAAACTTGGACTTGAAGGAGTCTCTTCTTTTGCACAACATTTCCTAAAGTATTGCGTTCTCTGCTGTTGAATTTCAGTTTACATTAAGTGGCGTTCACAACATTACTTTTTTTGCTGTTGTTTATGAGAGGTTACATGTCCAAAATTATCTGTATCCAATAGAACGACGTTCACGTCCCGTTTTATTGTTCTCTAGTGTGATTAATGGATTTGTATCACCCATCTTTTGTTGTAATATAAACATATTTTCTTCGTTAGAATACTGGTTTTGTCCAATTTTTCTTAGTACACACTTCTTTAAAAACTTCTCGAATACCATGACATTATATCCTTTTCTAAAGGCCCCCCAGTGGCTCAGCGGTATGTCTCCGGACTTACACGCTAAAATCCGGGTTTCGATACCCGTGGTGGGCAGAGCACAGATAGCCCATTGTGTAGCTTTGTGCTTAATTCAAAACAACAACTTTTCTAAAGTTATCATTAATTTAAAACGAACAGGGTTATTATTGAAAATGGAATGTGTGTGGATTGTGGAAGAATTTTGTTTTGGTCGAATAATAAAAACATATTGTCATTCTCTAGAATTCGTTAAATGTGAATGCGTGTCACTAAGTGTAAATTAAAACAAATGCAAAACATAACGTTCCTTTGGAAAATGGATGAGAAATAACATATAGCATTTTAAATACACAACAACTGCAAATGAAACTGTAATAAAACACACATTTTCGTGACTATACACATTGCAAGCAAACAACTTTCGTCAAATAACATATGTAAATAGAACAGAAATATAATTAAATACGATTAACTTAGAAGAATAACCCGTAAACGTACGAAACTAATTGAAGCTATGTAAACATAAATATACGCATATGATTGATTTAAAACACCTCTTTTAGTAAATGCTTTACTGTTATACACAAAAATAATTTATTGTAATAATACCGAGTTTTTTTTGTCCCAAAAATGCGCTCGCACCTTGCTATTTAAATGCGAATGTGTCTGCGCACGTTATTCTGGTGGATGAGAACAAATATATTTCAGAAGAGAATTTGTATAACATATTAAAAATCAGCAACATTAAATAAAACTGATTAACGTTCGGTCGTAGAATAACATCGTAAATTTATTTATGAAAAAAATTGAATGCGGTAAAGTTTAGCCCTAATTAAATCGAAGCAAAAATCGTATATAAGAAACAGTAATAATTTATCTCTTTATCGAATATGTAAATAATACGTAATAAAATGTTTAACTAATGTCACGGTTCAGGAAAGTGGACTTTTAGATTTCGTTGTCCTTTATATTATTTTTCAGATCCTATATTTAAATAGGCACTGTTTTAATAAAATTATTAATCCAATCGCAAATGTTTTGCTAGTCTCTACTAGTTATACTTAATTTTAAGTTATCAAAACTTAGTTAATACTTGTGTATATCTAAGATGAAAATATTTATAAGTTTTTATCTTACCCCAAAGAAAATAAATTAAAGTGTAACATATTTTAGTTAAAGACCAAAATATGATTATCATCATCTACGCTATTTTTCTACCGTTGATTCTTCTTGAGAAGTGTAAGCTAAAGTTTCGAGTACATTAGATTTTTCTTTGTCAGTTTGGTCAGATGATATGTGAAAGTTCTTCTGTTGAGTGGTTGAACGAGGAGCGTCTATTTGAACGTTTTCAGAGATTGTTTCATCTTTGGTTTCCGCGACATCAATCACACGTATTCATCCAATAAATGCACCGGTATCCACGGGCCTCTACTAAGAGACTCTTTTGGATAAATTGACTTTTCATCTTGAGCTCGTTGGTGGTTATAAGTCTTCAATGAAGATGTTCCAATTTCATAGCTCTGTAAATTGGCTTCCATAACATCGCTTGAGGATTGATAATAATTAGATGTTGTAGAAGCTAGATCTCCGTACGTTGGAAATTCTTCTGAGCGAACAACTTTGGTACGTTTATACGCAGGAAGTAGCGGTCTGTGTTTTTCAGTAGGCGTTTCAGAGTTTGTACTGCTGTATACATGGACAGGAGGTCTTAAACCTTGATAAATGATGATAGGCGGTCTTTTATGGAAAGGTGCTGCCCTTGCAAATGTAGGGGGATCTCTGTAATTAATCTTTGGGTAGGGATATTCTTGATTATTATATTTTTCTTTATTAACTTTTAGGTTTTCTCCAAAATCTTGCGCCTGTTGTGTTCCATTTGGAAAGTTATCTGCTTGGTAGGATACTTCCTTTTGATCTATATCATTGTAATATTTAACGTCATTAATAGGGTTGTGACGATTATCTTCTAAATTCCGGTTGCTATAACCTCCCATCTTCAAATACTGAGCATTGTGAATAGAGGATCTTCCATATTCTGAACCTCGGCTGTTATATTCAGAAAAATGTTTAGACGTAGGTAGTGTTTTTATTCCTAAAAAATTGCGGAACCTGAGGTTAAGCATGTCATGAAGACCGAAGTTTTTTCCTTGAGGTAAAGCTCCTCCCAGTCTATTCAATGTAGCTTGATAGCTACCAGAATTAGGCTTATAGTTTTTTAGCAGATCGTATACTTCTTGGTTCCTATTTCCATACTTAGATTTAGGTTCACTTATTATAGACGCTTGTTCATATCCTGTTGGCGGATTACCGTAATATTCATTTTTTACGTTTGCTTTAATACCTGTTGCAGAATGATCAATATATTTATTGGTATCTCCAAACCTTTCAAGTAAAAAATAACGCTGGGAAACTGAAGGATAATTTTGAATGTTATCTGTGTATATATTTCCCGCTACGTTTAAAATGTGACCATTTTTGATGAATCTGAAAACGGATTTTTCTGGGGTACTTGCGGAGGACGTATAATCTTTATTATTTTGAAAGCCAGTAGGAGATACCTGATAACTTTGATATTTACGAAGGATATATTCTTCAGGGGCTTTAGAGTTAGCAGTAGTTTCTTTCTGTAACAGAATACTGGTTGATGGTTTATGGACTTCTAAATTACCATTTTTACCAAATGCAGTATAGGGGGCGCTGGTCGATTCCTTATATTTCTCCAAAACAACAAAATTATTGTTTCCATTCAAGCTAGCTAGTGGACCATCCTTTGATGTTTCTGCTTTGTGAACGATAGTTTGTGGGGGGAAAATTTGAATGGGAACAGAAGAGACGGCTGCTTGCTTACAGTTTGGAAAATTGAGATCTTTACTATGAAAACGCAATCGTCTCTGTCCTTGAGCGTTCCGAAATGCAAGTCTTCCGATGGACGGAATTATGCATCCTCTTTCTCTCTCTCTTCCTAATGGTTCTTTGCTTCCAGTAGAAATTCTGTAATCCAGATTTACTTCATGTTTACTATAGTCTACGGGGTGTGGAAGTACATATATAGGTTGAGGTTCGTTTGGTGCTTCCATAAAAATTGGTTTGGTGGCAAAAATTTTAAAGATGTCGGAAAAGGCAGTATTGCTACCTGGTGCATTATATTTTCTGCCTCTTTCGTAAGAAGTTGATGCTTTCGTGTAATCACTTTGATGTATTTGCCTGTAATCTTCGTTATTACTCAATTCATAATTAATTATTCTTTTATTGTATTCACTTTGATTTTCTTGTCTATATCCATCTTCATTACTTCTTCCAGAACCAACTGTTGCTTGTTTAGATTCAAGTTGATTTACACGTCTATATCCATCATCCACGATTTCTCTGTAATCATTTCCATTTAAACCTTGGCCTAAATAACTGTTAATATCATTTTCACGATCTATAAAAATCTGCCCCAAACCTTTACTATAACCGTTTATTTCTTTATCTATGCCTTCATTAGTGTCAATTCCCTTAATACCTTCATCGTAACTTCCACTATAATTATTTTCAACTTCATCGTAACTTCCATCATCTTGTTCATACCCATTCTTGAATGCAATCCTTCCATTTGCATGAGCCACAGGTCCGCTCACGTCTATGCTACTTTTGCTAACATCAAGTGCGCTAGCATTTTGTCCATATCTTCGATCTTCCTTTATCTCAACACCATAAGATATAATGTCACCATTGGTATATCCATCCCTATTTCTAGTGGATGAAGAACCAGTATTTCTTCCATTGTAGTTCTTGCTGTGCGTGTTTGTTTGGTTTACAACATGTATTGGAGGATCGTGCTGAGATTGGTATATGAGAACAGGAAGGTCATGATAAGGAAGAGGGACGTACTCAACTGGACGAGAGGGACCATCTCTCTCTTCCCCATTTTTATAACTGATAGACTTAGGATTCTTTGGGAAGGAAGGAAAGTGAACGACTGGTGGTGGTAGGCCACTATAAACGACAGGACCTCGATATTTTACTGGTAGCTTGTGCACCTCACGAGATTGGCTCTCTTCCATTTTGACGTCTTCCGTTATCACTAACGTTGCCACTGCAGCTAGCAGAAAATAATGTGTTGAAACCTGAAAATATATAAATTTAAAGTAGCGTATCGGTGTAAAAAAAGACATATAACAAAGAAATAGATATCAGATGTTTACATGTTGGAAATGAAAACAGAAAAAACGAGTCATTTAAGTTTTTAAAATATAGAGTTTCCATAGACGTAAAATATACAGTTGAAGGATAACGTAGGAATAATAAGAAAAGCCATAACATATCACAGAACATACATGCTTATTCATTAAAACAGGTAACAGAATGCACGTGTTAATACAAATAACAACAGGATGTACAATATGTATAAATATATATCGGTAAGATGTCATATTCAGTTGATCAGATAATTTAACTTCAGTATTTAAATAGCTAAGCATAGAAATGTGCCAAATAATACATTGCAACATATAACAAATGACAAAATAATGCAATGTTTCTTTAGAAAGAAAAAGTAAAAAAATTGTATGAAGTACACACACAATCTTATGCAGTCTGATTTTAACATTAAAAGAAACATATTTAAGAAATAAACACAAAATAATGAGAGATGTCGAATCTATATTTATATAAGTAATTAATTTCATTGAAAACATGCAATTTTCTTATTTTAGTTAAATTTATTAACATGAATCAACTTTGGTAAAATGACTTAATATTAATAACATTATTGAAAAAATGGGGTAAGATTCATAAGTATGTGATATAAAGTATATTCTAAGCGTATTCTCTATAGATATTTATATTTAACTAATATTCATAAAACGATTTCATTTAGCTTACTTAATCAAGTGTATGATATATTGGTATAACACAAAGTAAGTTTAATTTTAAAATCACTGTAACGGATTTACCATTCTACATCTACTTTAACGTCTATGTTTGTTTCAGTTTAATATATATTTAGAAATGTATGCAACTTATAATGTTAAATGTGTATTGCGAAATTCCTGCTTATTCTCTAAATTTATAGAAGATTCTCAAACCTGAGACAGCTTGTTATTGTGGGATTGCTACAGTATGTACACTATAAATATAGTAAGTTATAATTATAATAAACGCTTATTAATCAGAAAACTACAAATATTTGACCAGGAACGTTTATACATTTCAAACATTATAAACCATTTAACTTCAGAAAATTAACTTCGGACGTTAGTATTTCTACGAGGCCATTAAATATCTTCGTTGATGAAAAGTTAGCTTGTAAACGGCATGAGACCAACCAAGAATAGAACTAGCTAGCTACCCGTTAAGTAAACTATACTGATATCAACTCAAAACCAATTTTTTCATTACGAGTCATCGTGTAAGTGTTCTGTTCTAGATCAGAATGAAGACTAAGTATCGTTCGTAAGTTTAAAACCAACAAGTTTTAAGTAAGGTTTAAACCAAAAACACAAGCTAGTTTGAACATATACAATATATATGTATTTAAAATGTCTTGGTTGGTGAACGCGGTAACTTCTGATGGTATATATTTATCGTTATGGTGATGACGAAGCGATGCCATTTACTCGATACAGTTGATGTAACTTAAAGTTTTTCCGTTGGGCTGGCGTGAATATATATATATGCATTTAACCTAGGTTAGATAAATATGGTTATCTCAACCTATACCTCATCTTTGATTCACAAAACCATTAGCTGTAATTCTGATTAAATGTAGGTTTATACTGACTTAGTACACATGACCTATTTCACTTCACATATTTTTTTTGGGTATCTTTATAACTAATTATCAACATTAAGGCCGAGATATATTACGTGTACACAAAGAGAGGGCGCACACAGTAGTTCAACAAATCCCCAAAACATTTTACTAGTTGTTTAATACATGTCAGTATTTAACATTTGTATTTAAACAAACGCAATCTTGACAGTAAATAATACACGTTTAAACATTTAATTAATAATACAGTAATGCTATCTGTTTTAAAGCTAGTGCTATTTTAGTTATTTCCTAACAATACTTGAGGCAGCATGCTCTAGAAAATAGGTTTACATCGTTTTAAGTTTTGTCAGATTCGCCTAAAACGAAGGATGCACTTTGTTAACTGTTAAACGAACTTTATAATAAGGACCGAAATATATTAAATCCTAAATAAAGATTGGGACAAAAATAATAAGTTTAGTTATTTAAAAATAATAATAATGCTATGGAGAAAGTTATTTAAAGCACACCTTGATAATTCAGAAAAATGATTAATTATGCGTATCTACTCGGAGTTTATCAAGAAGTGGACATCACGCATCTCTCTCGAACCTGTTTTTAATTATTTTTAAGTTTCTCTTTATTTTAGCTCAAAGCCATAAATTATGATGTCCGTCACAGGCATCAAACTAAGCTCTGTAATTTACCATAGAGTCAACACAGGACTGTGGTTTTGGTTGCAGATTGATACCACTGTACTGCAAATTCTCTGAAAACAACACTTACGTTATACACAGGCTTTTCATAAACTATACCACATTGCATTATGAATTGCATAAACGATGTGCAATTTTGCAAATCGACAACTTAAAATACAGGCTGGATCGTAAATATTTTGTCATATTTATTAAACATGTTGATTTACAGAAATTCACGAAAGTTGGGATAATATCACAATAGTTGTTGATAATTGAAGAAACTCCTTGCCAACTTTCACGTCAGGAGCATTCCCGTATATCTTATGAAGTAGTAATAAAGTAAATCTTGAGGGTGGAAGCAATATAGGATCTAATTAACTGAGTATTCTTAATAACAACATTTCTCTATACTGTGCATTCTCACTGTTGTTTGTAAGTGTCAACTAAACTGTGCAAGTTATACAGTAAGTTGTCCATGACTATATAAATTAAATGTTGCATCAACGGATTTCTGTTATAATGAAATATACGTCTTAATTGTTAACACGAGCAAGCTCTTTTCAAAAGGTTGAACAGTTTCACCTTTTCTCAAACTTTCTACAGGACAATTATGCCTCAAAGTGAAGACTTCGAGCTCAATATAGTTTTTATTTTTAAAATAGATCTTATATTTGTAGCAGAAGAATATATAACAAACAGAAGGTGCAACTGAAGTACATTTGCACTCTAGCAAGTGTGGGTTTAATATCGTCAAGGGTAAAAGGCTTATATACGATTAATGTCAAGATAGCAAGATACAGTTGTGATCTATTAGCGCCACCTCGACAAATGAGTGGACAGGCTACGAAAGAATACCAACCAATTAAAAAGCAATGCACTGATAATAATATTCTATTTATAGTTCAATTGCCTAGTTAAGCCTAAGGAACTAATCCAGTTCTTAACGGAGTTTCTGGATAAGCTACATAACTCGTTTTCATTATTCAAATACTTCCGCAACTTATAGTACTTTAGATACACCTTTTCCAGGTGTCCCTAAAGACAGGAACCAAAGTTGATTTGCAACTTTTCTTAATTTAAGGCACGTGACTGATTAAGGCGCTGTCAAAACATGAGAAGTTCGAGTTGATCCTGTTATTAATCTAAACTCGTTTCGAATTACAAGGACAGCATGTGGAGTACACTTCGTAAAATTAATTGAGGTTCCTGTGGTTCCGGACGTTTCGGACATCTTATTGCAACTCATAAAAAGACGGCTTTTGTTTCCTTGCTAAAGTTACGTATACATAAATAACTAAAGTTCGAAAGTTAGAGGAATGTAATTACACTCAAAAGTAGACTTAAATATGGTGTATGTAACACATCATGAATAACTCTATCTGCTAGTCTAAATATACGTCGCTACGACATTGTTTCACTAAAATATTAATTTAGTACTAAACCAAAATAAAATGTAGGATAACTGAAATTTATTAGTATTTTGCTCGTTATTAGTTCTGTTTCTGTAACAGTATTTATATAGTGTATTCCACTACGCGTAATTTATATTCTCAAAGGTTTCAATGTTTCCTTTCGTGATCTTAACGTAAACGAGGTACTTGAATTTGTATAAATATTTTAATAAGTTGTTTCTTTCGTGAATCGAACGAAAATAATGTGTACAAAAATAAACCAATTTAGTGGCTATAAATGTCGGATCAATATATTATATACATATATTTTGGGATAAAGTCACATCAGTATATTATATATAATTTGGGATAAAGTTGGATCAATATATCACATATAAATATAAATTCTATTTAGATTTACTTAAGTTCTGAATTATTAATTTAATAATACCACCAGAACGAAATATACAAATTAAAAAAACAAAAGTTAAATATTTTGTTATTAGATCGGTTGAACAATATTATTTTTCATAAATCATTTTAACAACTGTTTGTTACAGATGCTGCTCCAGAATATTTACAAACGTAAGTTTATCCACAATACACTCCAGTGAAATGAAAATAATTATTACAAATATTTTGTGTAAATATAAACTTATCTACAGCAGAATTCAGAGAAAAGAAGAAAATTACTATGAAAACTTCATATAAACAAGCATAAACTTGTTTTGCTTAAAATTCTCAAATGTAGAGATAACCATTAGAACAGCTTAAAACAAGTACTGAAAACGGAATTTTCAACCTGAATGGCTGGTTATACGACACATGAGCTGAATGGCCTGGGCGTAGAATTACGTTTCTAATTACGATCAAATGAGAAGAAAAGGATGGCCAATAAGGGCGTTATCTGTTTTTTTGAGCCGAATAATTGGATTGATTGTCACTTTTACAAGTTTCTCACAGTAAAGGTGCAGGGCTTGCTCAGTAGCACGATGTATTGAACCTTGGACCTTTCAGTCTGTAGCCCGTCAGGCTAATCACTAGGCCATCCCTAACCCTTTATATTTCACACGAAACAACTTCAAACCAAACATTGTTAAACTATAGTTTCGTTTTGGATAAAATAAAACCAGACCAATTTTAACTCATGGAAAACCCAAGTTAACATCTAGCAGTTGAAAGAAGACGTATTACTAAATCTGAGAAGAATCGATAGAAATTAAAATATCCCCTTTTCACATACAATCTCGCCATCAGCCACATTCTACCAGAAATAAATGCTTACAATAGCACATAGAGAAATAAACATTTCCTGGAACACCAGATGACCTTCCTGATTTTACTAAATTCCCTTTATATATATTACTCTTGCAATAACACCACCATTTTCAGTTTTTTCCTGAAGAAGAAATTTCCATTTTTTGGAAGCGCTTGGTTTATAGGGGTTTTATTTCATTTCTACCAATGTAAAATGTCATTCTTTAAGTGTTAATTAACCAAATCAAAAAAAAAATTAAAGTGCTTTAACAATAACATATTGAATCAGGTTCAATTATCCAGAACAATCAAAAACAAATATCGTCCACCAATGATGATTTTGAATACACAGACTGGTTTTTCTTTATTAGCTTAGGCGGCTCACCATGGCCAGGTGGTTAAGGCGCTCGACTAGAGATCTGAGAGTCGCGGTTCGAATCCCCATCGCACCAAATACGCTTGCCCTTTCAGCCATGTGGGCGTTATAATGTCACGATCAATCCAACTATTCGTTGGTAAAAAATATCCCAAGAGTTGGTGGCGGATGGTGGTGACTAGCTACTTTCCTTCCAGTCTTACACTGTTGAAGTAGGGATAGCTAGCGCAGATAGCTCTCGTGTAGCTTTGCACAAAATTCAAAAACAAACAAACCTTAGCTTAGAACTGCACATTTGAGGATGCATTTATCATCAGTCCAGCTAGATGGATGATGATGAATTTCACTTAAATAAGTTTTTTACATTTATCATTGAGCTGGATAGACTGATGAGAGGTGATATGGCTCAAAACTGCTGCTCCTAGGTAGTTAGAAATATTTAATGCGGTTATTAATATTTAGTAGGTAAAGTTCTTGTAGTTGTAGGGGGCGCTAAGCCAAACAAGGCTTTGGCTCAAAATTTTAGAATTAAAGATTTCATTTACATGGGAACGTAATAATAATCCATTATTTTCGTAGCTACAGTGTATAGTAATAAATAAATTCTGAGACATCCAGTTTGTATTGGAAAAGCACATATGAAAAACTAAATATGGCGGCTATTTTACTGAGTAATTTGCTTTCCTTTTTGTCATAAATATATGATAGAAATGTACTTGCTATATTTCAAAGTAGTTGTATACAATTTAATTTCATTAAAACAGTCTAACTAGATAAGGACCATCCACGATTATATACGAAAATGCTTGCTGTTTGCTAACTAAGTAGCCAGTTAATGATATAAATATTATATTCTAGCCGGTCTGATGAACTCTGGTATTAAACAAAAAGCCTCATTGTCACTAGATGTGGCTATTGTCGTTTGGTTGACATATTAACATATTCTTCCTTACTTTTCGATCATTAATTTTTGGAATTTCCTATAAGCTACAGAGAAGCCATTATTTGATAGAGCAGGGAAATCAATAATTTATTAAATTGTGAAAGAAAATCAAACATAAACAAATAAGTGTGAAGTTAAGAAATATGGAAGTTCATACGATATATTTCACGCTTTCTTAAATTTTAGACTTTCCTGGATAACACTTAAATAACTATTGAAATGTATGAACTCACCTTCCTCATAGCTGCCTCGATAGGAAGAGTGAACTGTTTAGTCTTTTTCAAATTATATGGGCGATTCTTGATGGCGTGACCGACTTCAAGCTTTTATACTGGCTAACCGCTAGAGTTTGTTTGATTTTTTTTAATTCGAATCATCGGTGAACAAGAGAACGGCCTTGATGTGTACACCCGAAGGGAAACTTAGTATTTGCTTCTTGCCTGTGGCCTGCAATTACAATATTGGAAAACAACTCTAACGCAAAGCTTCATCAGACCTGAACACGTAGTGTAGTTTTGCACCTTGTTCGAGGCGAGGGAAGGAAGAAATAATGTTCCATTTGGCTATTGGTAGAGTAAAGCACGTGCAGGATTAGCACCAGGAAGTAATCATGCATACCGGCGGCGAGTGAATACACTAAATTGGCAAAAACACACGGACACAAAAAACGTATAACTGCTACAGCAAAATGTGTCTCAGGATGAAATTGCAGGTATGAGTCAGTCACATTTACGAGTAAAATCAATACTGATCACGCTTAAATCTTTTCATAATATAGTTAACTTCAAACTTCTTACGCTTTGGGATTTTTTGTGAGAAATTTTAAAATCATCTGATTTAAAGACTATCTAATCACCTTTCAAACTAATATAGCTCACTATATCAAGTTCACATACAATTAATCCAGAAAATAGTAAGTAGTTTCTTTAATTTAAAAGCCGACTAGCGTAGTTTATATTCACAGTTAATAAATAATAACAATTAGTATTTTGTAGTGAGTTTCATCAGGATTTATTCGAAATCAGAAGCTGATACGAGGAAATGTTAAAAAATGCAATAAATTGAGTTTTTTAAAAATAAGTAATATGTTTATATTAAATGGCAGTTTTCTGTCATATCACTTCTCTGTTGTTTCAAAAATAGATAATTAAAACAAACAAACAAACAACAACAAAAGCTATTGAAAGGTCTGTTCTGATTATGGCCAGATCGTTTTACAAAAGTTTCATTCAGTCAGGATATGCGACAGTATTTGAATATCAATTGCTAAACGTGGAAGGACTTTCTGGTTTAATCTCTTCTTGTATAAAGTTATAATTGTAATTTTACTTGTCTAACCTTCCAATTAGTAAAAATTTCATACTCCAAGACATTTTGTTACTTTTCATAAACGTAAGAATACATATATAATAGCGTATATTAAAGGGAGCTATTTTATGTAGTTTTGTAATTAAGTTTCTTTTTGTTTCGTCGACATCAGCTAAATAGTCAGGCTTGACCGTTTCTGATTTGAGGAAGACTAGCTTGTCAGCAACCTTACGTTGTGCTCGGCATGGCCAGGTCTTTAAGGCACTCGATTTGTATTCTGAGGGTCGCGGGCTCAAATCCCCGTCGCACCAAACATGCTCTCCCTTTCAACTATAAGGGCGTAAAACTGTGACGGTCAGTTTTACTATTCATTGGTAAAAGAGTAGCCCAAGAGCTGGCGGTGGGTGGTGATGACTAGCTGCCTTTCCTCCAGTCTTACACTGCTAAATTAGTGACGGCTAGCGCTGATAGTCCTCGTGTAGCTTTGCCCGAAATTCAAAAACAAACAAACTTTTAGCTGAATAACAAAACTGACTGTCACAATATCGCTGTGGACGTTCATAAGCTAAAATTTCGTTTTTGAATCCAGAACTTTTTATATGCACCTAGAACTCACTAATTTCTAGGATGCATACGCCTGGTTCTTAGTATTTGATAAATTAAGCACACACTCATATATATATATATATATATAGTTTATTTGTTGTTATGCAAAACCAAAACAGTGGGCTATCTGTGCTGTGTACACCATGGGCATTGAAACACGGACTTATCGTTGAGCCACTATATGGCGCATGAATACACATTTCAAAAATTATTATTTTATGTTTTTGAGTTACATTTGTTAATGCTCATACACTGAGAGTTTTATTCAGAATATGAATCCATCCCTTACGCTGCTTAAACATTAATTAAGTGTGACTGATGTTTGACAACATGTTTTCCAATTAGTATTTCCTGAGGCATGACACTAATTTTGTAATTAATTGTAACCTAATGAAATAGTAATGATACACTCTGTCCTAGGATTCCACATGCGTAGTCTATCAGTTAGTTTGCTGTTTTATGCTGAAACTAAATGATAACGTCGCCCAAGTGACATAGCGGAATGTCTTTCGACTTACAACGTTACGAACTGGGTTTCGATACCCGTGATGGGCAGAGCACAAATGACCCATTGTGTAGCTTTGAGCTAAACTACAAACATGAAATTGTCATTGTTTTCGTTGTACTTTGAAATACTGATTGATATCAAACTTAATTGCAGTAAAAAGCAATGTAACATACGACGCATTTATATAAATAGTTATAGAACTATTTATTTTCCCAGCTTTTTTCATTTGTTGGAATAAAACGTCAAATTATGACTCTTAGCTGATGGTTTCCGCTTGTTTCGTGAGTTATATATGCGTGCATGTGTGAGGAAAGGGTTAAAAACTTGCTACTTATACAGTTAATAAATAGTTTTCAACAGGTTTGAGGGAGATATATGTACATTCTTTCCCGTGATAAAAGGTGAATAGTTTAATATATTTATTACTTACGTAACGCTCTACTTTCCTACACTGCGACCGATATAAGTGCTGCTGAAAGATCCTGTTGTCAAATATTAATTTATGAGTGTCTACTATCAAGAAGATGGGTTTCGTTTGCTACAGTCTTCTCGACTCCGCCCTCACCAGATCACGACCTGTTTCGGAAGGGAATACGGATGATAAAAAGGAATAGTGAGCTGAATCGTATCTGCAACCTTTTGGCCTTTAAACTTGCATAACATGCAGCGTCCTCTGCCGAAAATTATAAAGTACAAAATAACATATTAATGAAAATGAATAGGAGAGAGAGCATAAACGTTATTCTTTAAAATAGTGCGATACATTTGGACTTTTTTCTGTCAATATATGTTATTGTCTTTAAATATTGATGTTTGGTTGCATTTTTGCACAAAGCTTCACGAGCGCTATATGCTCAAGTTGTCCTCGATTTTGCGGTCTTTAGTTTTTACTTGCTTGAAGTTAAACACGAAGCTACTTAAAATATCTGTGTTTTCCAAATTCGGTTTCTAGTGTTGTAAGTCTGCAGATATATCGCGGTGCCACTGGGGGGCATTTAGCAGTGAAAGACAAGAGGAAAGGTAGCTATTTATCACCACCCACCGCCAACTCTTAAGCTACTCTTTTACCAATGAATAGTGGGACTGAGCGTCACATTATAACGCTTTCACGGCTGAAAGGACTAGCATGTTTGGTGTGACGGGGATTAGAACTCGCGACCCTCAGATTACGAGTTGAACACTAGGATGCCTACGCCTTCTTATTACCTTTCTAGAGGAAAGTTTTATGTAAGTAGAACTGTAAAGGTATTATATGACTGGAAAGTTTTCCGTTGGTTAACCCTTAAGAATATAACAGTAAATGCTGGTCGAATCAGATCTTTCAAGAGTCAAACTCTACATTTAACATAAACTGTATGTGAAAAGTCTTATCATATGTTCAATCATAACCAAGCTAAAAGGTTGGATGCAAGTTTAAGTTACAGAATAGAGGAAGGACGAGTTGGTCCAGGTTTCATGGACCTCCATCTCCGGCGTCAATAAACATTTCTTTATTAGCTCTTAGTTATTTTTGTCTTATATGTCGAGTATACTTCGAGTGTTTTAATTAATGCCTTTTTTGTACGTCTAAATATGTGTTGACTATGTTAAATAAAGGACAACTCATACACTTTGCATATGACACCTCAGCTGCCCTTGACATTAGACGGTCGATGAACCGAGGGGATCCAGCCACCGTCAACCTTCTGTGCCAAACCAGCTTGGCGAGCGATTCAACCAGTCTCTTTCCTTTAATTTAAGAAGGTTGTTTTATAAATATTATTTCATGATTGCAATTTCGTATCCATCCTTGAAACACGAATACATCAGACACGAGGTGTCGTTTAGAACTGTTCCCTCATATTTCAATCCAAATTTTAAAATACTGTTTGTTTGTTTTTGAATTTCGTACAAAGCTACTCGATGGCTATCGTGCTAACTGTTTCTAATTTATCAGTGTAAGACTAGAGGGAAGGCAGTTAGTCATCACCACACACCGCCAACTCTTGGGCTACTCTTTTACCAACGAACAGCGGGATTGACCGTAACTTATAACGTCCCCACGACTGAAAGAGCAAGCATGTTTAGCGCAATGGGAATGAAAATCCACGACCATCAGATTACGAGTCGCACGCCTTAACACGCTTGGCCATGCCGGGTCTTTTTAAAATACTAACATAATGTTTTCAGAGGACGTAATGCTAGGAACCAGTTTGAACCAATTATTTGTTTTAGGGTAAGTAGGATAAAAAGGAGAAACAACAACAAGGGAACTATTGGAACTTTGTTGTTACCCTGTGTTTTGCACATCGCGTAAAACTACATTAGTTGTGTTGTTCACTGATGTTCTCTAAAACTCTTTGACTAATATGAGTAATAAAATCAATGCTTTTGAAGAATATTTACTTCAAAGTGTTAAATATCCAGCAAATTCATTAATTTTACTACAATTTTGATTAGTTTGTTTTGAATTTAGCGCAAAGCTGCACGAGGACTATCTGCGCTACAATTTTGATTGAATAGTCGACATACTCATTGCCCCTTAAAGGTCGTAATTTCATTATTACTAACGTTATTTTTGAATTTTTACATTCGTAGTATAATATCAAAGTTTGAATTGTTTTTAGTCATTCAGTAGGATAGTACTTTTCATTGTTGATGGTTATCCTTCCCCCCAAAAAAAACTTATTACTCTTCAGTTGGCGGTGGGTGTTGATGACTAGCTGCGTTCCCTCTAGTCTTACACTGCTAAATTAGGGACGGCTAGCACAGACAGCCCTTGAGGAGCTTTGTGCGAAATTCAAAAACAAACAAACAATCATCACGGGACATTAAGCGTGATGATATGGGATAGTTAATAATAATAGCAACTGTTTATATCAGATTACCACAATCTTATTGTAATTATTTAGCTTTTTATTTAATCAGTTATGGTTTACAAATATTTTTTTTACTAGATAAGGGAACCATTGATGTTTAAGTTTGTTTGTTTGTTTGATTGTTTTGGAATTTCGCACAAAGCTACTCGAGGGCTATCTGTGCTAGCCGTCCCTAATTTAGCAGTGTAAGACTAGAGGGAAGGCAGCTAGTCATCACCACCCACCGCCAACTCTTGGGCTACTCTTTTACCAACGAATAGTGGGATTGACCGTCACATTATACACCCCCACGGCTGGGAGGGCGAGCATGTTTAGCGCGACGCGGGCGCGAACCCGCGACCCTCGGAGTACGAGTGCACGCCTTAACGCGCTCGACCATGCCAGGCCTTCTTGATGTTTAAGAAGACACATTGTTTATGTAGATTTTACATTATCTGTATCAATACTTTTAACTTTAATGAAAATGATTTAACATTCGATGTAAAAAGGAGATGTTATTAATCTTAAACAAAATAGCATAATGTTCTTAATTACAGTTAGTACAATAATAATAATAATTATCGCACAACCTATGTTTTATATTTGTGATTTAATAAGAAGCTTTATTTCACTCACGGACATTCAGTTCTCGGTTTGGCCAAAATGACATACGGATTAATTAATGTGTTCTAATCTTTGCATAAATTAAAACTGTTAATGATGTCTTTTAACTAAAATTAATATCTCAGTAATTGTAATTATACATTAAAAGGTTAAATTTTTGTTTTATTTTTAAGTTTCATCAAGAAGATGTTTCATTTCGTATTTTCTCAGGACGCCGAGGAAGATAGCAATGCATTGATTTCGATACATTAGCAATATTGAGAAACTTTAACGAGTTGTTACTTTGATAGTTTAAATATGAAATACCTGTTTCACTCAGTCTCCAGACAACTAGATTTTAATTATACTATGATAACCTGTTATATTTTACATAAAATATGTGTAATAATCAGATTTACGCACAATTTATTTGGAAACTTGAGTGAGAGAGAACGTTTCGATTATTTTACATCTTTGAAAGTTGATAAAGATTTACTTCGGACATCGAAACATCACTTTCATTAGTGTATTCTGTTTATAAAAGCTTACATATCAGGCAACTAGGAATATTTCTCCTTATCGAGACAAGTCGAATTTGATAAAAATTTATCACGAGAGGAATATCTGTAGAAAGATAGCAAGCGCTTTTCTTTTCAAAGCGTAAGTGAGCAGAATCTGAATTTGTTCTTTGTCAAGCTGTGTTTTAACACCAAAACCATGAAATGCTACGAATAAAATGGCCGTCGCTGAGGAAGATCCACAGATGTGATCACGTGGATAGACCGAAACTGTTCCTTTCATATGGCTTGCTATTATTATCATGAAAATAAATGTTTTGGGTCTTACGATAGTTCAAGGTAATTAAGGTAGAATAATGATATTATAGTGTTACTGTTACCTCTTACGCCCCCTAGTGGTTCAGCTGTATGTCTGCGGACTTACAACTCTAAAAACTGGATTTCGATACCCGTGGTGGGCAGAGCACAGATAGTCCATTGGGTAGCTTTGTGCTTAATTCATAACAACAACAAGTTACCTCTTATTTATATAAAGTATCATAAAATATGTGTAATCAAATTTATGTACAATCTATCTGGAAACTTGATATCATAGTGTTATTTTCATACTGACAAAAGGTAGTGTAATCGTAGTCAGTTAAGTATAAAACTGAATTCGTTTCTTGTTTGGTTTCTAAACTCTAACACTTGTGTTTGATGTTTGCCTAATAAATGAAAATAACACGAAGCTAAATATTATTCTGCATCAGAAAAGAAGGTTAGCACAGAGAAAACTGTATTACGAAACACAACACCAACATTCTTTATAAAATACAATACAACAACTGGAGAATCAAGGAGGAAATGGAAACTAGATTAAAAGAACACAGAAAAAAACCTTCACACTGCAAATCAAATAAATACAAAGTGACCATAGAAAACACCCAGATGCTCTTGTTTTTGTGTGTTTGTGTTTGAACTTTGCGCAAAGCTATACGAGGGCTATCTGCGCTAGCCGTCCCTAATTAGCAATATGAGACTAGAGGAAAGGCAGCTAGTCATCACCACCCGCAGCCAACTCTTGGACTACTATTTTACCAACTAGTTTGTTTGTTTGTTTTTGGAATTTCGCACAAAGCTACTCGAGGGCTATCTGTGCTAGCCGTCCCTAATTTAGCAGTGTAAGACTAGAGGGAAGGCAGCTAGTCATCACCACCCACCGCCAACTCTTGGGCTACTCTTTTACCAACGAATAGTGGGATTGACCGTCACATTATACACCCTCACGGCTGGGAGGGCGAGCATGTTTTGCGCGACGCGGGCGCGAACCCGCGACCCTCGGATTACGAGTGCACGCCTTAACGCGCTCGGCCATGCCAGGCCTTTACCAACTAATAGTGGGATTGATCGTTACACATTATAATGCCCCTACGGCTGAAAGGGCGAGAATGTTTGTGCGACTGGGATTCGTACCATAGACCCTCAGATTACGAGTCGAACGCCTTAACCCACCTGGCCATGCCGGTCCCTCAGATACAAAGTAGGTAAACAAGTATAAACAAACGCAAAATCAAAGAAGCCCTACCTATACAACAACTAAAACCCAAATTAAACCAATATAAGGGAACACCTTTATATCTATACTAATTAATAACCGAACATCTTATTGCAACGCCCCTACACTCTCGTACCCGTTATACTCTCGTCCGTAAGACATGCCCGGCAACGATCAGTTGCAAACTCTGACTTTGTTAACCTGAAGATGACCTAGGAAGGTCAAAATGTTCTTCTCTGCTTTATTAATAAAAGTGTTAATATTCATAGTAGTAGTTCTGAGACACATTTTTAGCACAGACAATTTATGGGCTAACATTGGTACAGAACTAAAATACAAAATACAGCAAATATTGATTGCAGAAAACAAAAACGACTAGTCCATACTAGGTATGGTTACTGTGGTTAAATTACTGTCATTTGACTTGTGAAAGAAATGCTATTATTGATGACATAAAGTTTTTTCACCCAGTCACTGAGGGTCAAGTGGGAAACTTATGTGTGATACATTGTTCCAAGGTTAAACCGATACAAGCTTGCAGTTTCTTTATCATGTATTTCAAATGTACTCCAAATCAGTTTCCTGCTATTTTTTGTTTCTTTTTTTTTTAATTTTGCGAACATCTACACGAGGGCTCTCTGATCTAGCCGTCCCTTATTTAGCAGTATAAAACTAGAGGGAGGGCAGCTAGTCATCACCACCCACCGCTAACGAATAGTGGAATTAACCGTAACATTATAAAGCTTTCACGGCTGAAAGGATGAGCATGTTTGATGTGAGAATATTCGAACCCGCGACTTTCAGGTAACAAGTCGAGTTCTATAACCATCAGGTTTTGCTGGATCTACCTGTTGTTAATATTGCTACAATATAATACAAGTGTCACCTTTTGCATTTTTAACGTAAATTCCTGGACACAGTGCTGCAGATATATGAAGTCAGTTCCTGGCAGGACGAAGAGATATATTGGTATTAACAGTAGAATGTTCTCTTGACATCTCCAACCCGTAGATTCTGGAGTGAGGGGGTTAAATAGATTAGAGTACGAGATATTATATTGCTTGTTAACATGAACTCTTGATATGGACTGGTTTAAGCATCATTTATTGGCGATATGGACTGGTAAAACATCATTTATTGGTAAAATAGATAAAGGTGCGTGAAACTTTATGAAAATTAGTGGAAAGTATAGTATTATTAAATGGATGATTGGGTCTGCAATTGGCCGTTTCGTGGATATTAGTGGTTTTTCTATTCATTGATGATCATTTTCCTTTCAGTATTACGAAGGTTATGGAATTAACAAATAACAAATATGGATCCATTCTACTCAAATGTTATAAAATGTCCCTCAGAGGGCCTTTAACAGTTAACAGAGTTACAATATATCAAGTTTCCAACACGTATATATGTATTACGTAATAACTAAAACAGTTTTATAGAGTAAATAGTTGTTTTAGTTTAATGGTGCAACGTGTTAGAAATGGTCATGACCATCTTTCTAGTTCGGACATTCTAGCCATTGCCTGCAGTGACGAATTTTCTCATGCGATTACAGAATAATTTCTAGATCCCAGCTGCAGTTTTTAGCTATATGTTCTACACCTAAGGGATGTAAGCTACAAATCCAATTGTTGCCTTGTCAGCGGTAGAGGAAATCTTAGAGAATCAAGATAAACCATTGTCTTCATTTTCTATTTTTCATCTGGTATGATCTTCTCCTGAACGTGAAATTTATGAAAAATAACGAATTAAATACGTTTATAGAAGCCTTTCATGCGTGAGGACGCTTTCCACTTAAACAATGGAGAAACCGGGCAAATGAAATTACTCCTATCTATTATCAATAATAATAATAAAAAAGATTATTTATACCCTTAAGCCTAGTGTCTGAAGATGATAATAAGGTATGCAACACTTCGCTGAACAACATGACAGTCGTTTACTCGATAGAAATATCCTGTTACGTCATAATTATAATGCGAGGATGAATTTCACTACGCACAGATTATGAAAGATGTAGCCTGCAACAAAACGTGGGTAATTTTCTTATCCCTTCCACCCTTCATCATTCCTCACTTCTTTCAACGAATCTTCAAGTTACGTTACCTATCCGATTGCACAGTGACGGTGAAGATTAACGAGTTCCTTAAAGATATTGTAATATATTTAATTATAGTGGTCAGTTTCTTTGCTTGGTATTGGAAAAACAAAAACAACACAAAATTGCCGTCAATACACATAATGTCGCGGCATAATGCGTATTGTAGAATTTAATAAAATTTATAGAACATGTTTAGTAGACTTTTATTCATCTTACTTATGTTTGGAAAAATATAGGAAATGCGCAACGTGATTCCATTATTTTAAGAAGTGGACAATGAAAACCTGACTGTAGTTGAGACAGTTGTAATATGCAGTTAAAAAGACGTAATGTAATTTTCTCCCTATATATTTTTGATTTTGAACGTACGAAATACTGCTTTCTACTGACGTGTAACATTTTCTGCTTGTTATGTCAACACGCACGTGTGCCGTTATAGTGTAGTAATTTTACGCATTATGTGACTAACTATAACTGAAGAGGGCTTGAAGCGTAAATCTTTGTTAACCAGAATCTATGAAACTATCGAACTCTTTTTAACGACAGATATGAACATATCGCAAATACTGGCATGTAACTTTGCTCATATCTACGTGTAATAAATTTACAGGAGAAAACATAATATTTCAAACAATTTACCATAATCAGAAGATAATTTATTTGATTTTTATTTCCTCAAATAAAACTCTTATGACATTTTCTTATTATAACATATATAGCCGTTAGTTCAGTGTTTATTGTTTGTTTGTTTGTTTTTGGAATTTCGCACAAAGCTACTCGAGGGCTATCTGTGCTAGCCGTCCCTAATTTTGCAGTGTAAGACTAGAGGGAAGGCAGCTAATCATCACCACCCACCGCCAACTCTTGGGCTACTCTTTTACCAACGAATAGTGGGATTGACCGTCACATTATACACCCCCACGGCTGGGAGGGCGAACATGTTTTTGCGCGACTCGGGCGCGAACCCGCGACCCTCGGATTACGAGTGCACGCCTTAACGCGCTCGGCCATGCCAGGCGCAGTGTTTATTATCTCAATCTATAGTGCGAAATTAAGATTGGACTTCAGAAATAAACAAACGTCTACTTTATTGGGTTACGTTAATAAGTTTATTACACAACTTTCATTAACGTCAAAAACATCTCCAGTGTTACATATCGTTATTCCGCGAAAAAACCCGAGATAATCATTAGTTCCCATTCCATTCAAACTTCTGTTTTTTTTCCTTTTTGCGGAAAATTCTTGTTAACTGAATTTATTTTTCGTACGGTTTACATACGATGGTTCATTACAATAATAGCACATGCTATTAAAATCAACAACAACAAAAACAAACAAAAAGAACATTCGTCGCTTTTAAGTGACAGAAATGGAGTCCGGTACGACGATTCCAGCATTTATATATCAACTTATCTAAAAATAGTTTTTGTTTATTTGTTTGTTTTTGAATTTTGCACAAAGTTACTCGAGGGTTATCTGCGTTAGCCGTCCGTAGTTTAGCAGTGTAAAACAAGAGGAAAGACAGCTAGTTATGACCACCCATCGCCAACTCTTGAGCTACTCTTTTACCAACGAATAGTGGGATTGACCGTCACATTATAACGCCCCCACGGCTGAAAGGGCAAGCATGTTTGGTACGATTGGGATTCGAACCCGCCGTCCTCGGATTACGAGTCGAACGCCTTTACATGCTTGGCCATACCGGGCCTTAACTATTGTTAATCTTTTTCCTGAAAGCCATATTGATTTTCTATTCCATTATAACTGTTAATTCTGTCTTCCAGCATCAAACCATATATACCGTTACTCAAATTAAAATATCATATTCCGCTTTTTATGTTCTTCTTTCAACCAGTTTCTGAATTTATCTTGAAATTAAAAAAAAAAAATTCTTGTTTGTTGGTTTCATGTTTTCCTTTCGGACTTCATGTTATCCAAAACCTTGTTTCTTTGTAATTTTAACTTTGTCTTCTTCTCTTCCATTTTCTTTTCTTAACAAAATTTTCCATTATCATTCAAATCCATGTTAATGTAGCTTTAGACATTAAAGACATCTCTATTAGTCTCTTATTTCATATCTAATACTTTAATTCTATCAGTTTCCACGTGTACTTCGTCAATGAATTTTCTTTATATTTGACAATTTTTGTTCTTTTTGCAAAATTACACGTTTTTCTCAGTTTGTACAGATAAGCACCGCCATGTTAGGTGCATCAGATACGAATATAATGGATATTATTCACAGATGTTATTTAGAAAGACGTGGAATAATATTTACGGTTGTTTAATCAAATGCATTAGAATGACTAAAGGACTGCACCAGAAATGATTGGCTATATTATTTAATTAACTGATTGAATATGAAATTTGTAATATAAGTTATTTCAATGTTTTAAGGATATTAGTTTTTAATTGATTTGTTACAGACAAGAATAAAATGCATGAACATTATCAAATGTTATCATTATTTTATGAACTAATTCCAGATAAATGTTATTAGATTAAGTTAGTAACCTACAAGGTAAAATTCAAAGTAGTAATTTACGCAAGAAGTTCATTGAACAAAAGTAAATTTCACATCTAATCACAAAGGGTTATAAAGAGCATAAGTGAAATAAAATAAAAGCAAACAAAATCAGAAAAACGAGAATTATGCTGTAAAACTTTATCATTTGTTATTCTTGTAATGAATTTGTTTATCTCATACAGAAAATAGATGTTGGTCACTTGTGTGTATTCAGATGAGAAGTCTAATGTCTCTACTTTTGACAAAAGAACCAAATCGAAAGAGAACTTCGCACATTGATATTGAAATTATATGTAATTGATGTATCAAATTAACATCAAATATAAACGATGAACTAGAGCTACAGATATACGGCAACGCCATTACTGCGAAACCTTCATCTTCCAATTGCGAATATCCTACTCTTAGCGAGTCACCCTGTTTTCTAATATTGACAGCATCTCTAGTACACGCACCCCTATATTTCACATTAAGATTCCTGCATGATAACACTGACAGCACCCATAGCCCAAGCACCCCTGTACTTCAAAGTGAGACATCTTATGTGATAATATTGATAGCATCCGTAGTACAAGTACTCCTATAATTATAGTCTGGTAATATTATGATTTTAAACATTGATAATGTTGATAGTGTGTCTCACTGTAAAAATATCTTGCACTCAGTTCTTGAATTGTAAAAAAAATAGGCAAGCGCAATGTATTAATATCATAAATAAATATTACTAAGTTTAGTTATGTGTCGAAGATTTTCAGGCTCTCTGTTTTGATAACCAAACAATAAGCGGTTAAAAACAAAGGTTACATGGAAGGTGCAAGGTTCGTGCTCGTGAAAACCGTTCAACATCTGCACATTTAGTTGCGCGCGAGGTATAAAAGTAACAGTGAATCCTATTAGTTGTTTAAGATTAGCTTCGTTGGCAACATGTGCTGTGACCTAGTTGTTCTCTGGGACAACATTTTGAAATTAGGGAAGGGTATGCATAAATCAAGGAATCTGTAACTTGTCTGCTTAGCCCATGTTTTAAATAAGGTGCCGTTCAATACCATGTGACCGAAAATGAAAACAGGATTCTAATAATACATGCTGGATACCTTTTTTTCTGCAAGTCTTAGAAAGATTACGCTCTGTAAAAAAAACACAAAAAACACGTAACTATTACAACAGTCAAATGAATTCAAGTACAGGTTATAATATTTTACCTGTTTTGAACGGGGTTAAATTTTTTATTTTAATTTCGCGCAAAGCTACAAAAGAGATATCTGTGTTAGATGTTCCTAATTTAGCAATTTAAGATCAGAGAGGATACAGTAAGTTAGTCATCACCACTCACCAACAATTGGGCTATTATTTTACCAACGAATAGTTGGATTGATTATTACGTTATAACTCCCTCAAGGCTGAGAAAGTGAGTGTGTTTGGCGTGACGGGAGATTTAAGCCCGTCATTTAGCGTTGTAAACTCGTTATATTCGTCAATTAACTTAATGTTTTAAAATGTTTGTCACCTTCACAAACGGTTTCGATATCTTATTTTTACTTAGTTTGAGAAATGTCTTTTCTGTCCACACGTATTATTAGTACAACCGTAACGTTTGAAGTCTATATACTTATGCTGATAAAAATTAACCATGGATAATTTAGCAGATAAATCATTATCAGAACCATTACCTTTTCAAATATTTTTGGTGATATGTTTTAAGGCATAAGTTTTGCCCTCTATTGGTTAGAAATAAAACTAATGTCGTCAATTTATACCATATTCACATCGAATCAAATGAGAATATTTTTCACGACACCTGTTGCTTTGAAACATTATTACTATTCTTAAAATACGAAAATAAATAAATAAAAATTAAGAAAAAATTGTCTATAAACGAACGTTATAACTAAAAAGTTACAATCCCCAATAAAAGCGTTTCAGTTGGATTTTAAAGTAAAATTAAATTGATAAATTATCCTGATAACTAATATATTTTTGCTTAATTTGAGTTATATTCTTGTGACGTTTTCGAATACGTAGTACTGATTAAAATCGGGTCAATTGAACATATAATCTTTTTAGAGCGAAGAATAATTGTTGATTTTTGCGATAACAAAGACAAATCAATTCATAAGTTAAGAAACACGAATCAATAAGTGCAGTAAGTTTACGCATTTACGATGTGAAAATTAGGGGGTTCAATTTCCCTCGGTGAGCTCAGCAGAACACACACACGTATCATTATAATCAGTTACGTGTGACTGAAAGGCAAACGATTAACTTTTAAGATTAAACTCATATTAAGATAGAGAAATTTAGATCTAAGTTAAACGGACTTAAAACGTCTGTAAAAAGAATTGCTTAATAATTAAACAATCTCCAATTTTTCTGCGTTACATCCAACGTGCTCACCCTCTCAGCCATGAGGGCGTAATAATGTGACGGTCAATCCCACTGTTCGTTAGTAAAAGAATAGTCTAAGAGTGCGATGGGTGGTGATGTCTAGCTGTCTTACACTGGTACATTAGGAACGGCTAGTGCAGCAGATAGCCCACGAGTAACTTTGCGCGAAATTAAAAAAACAAATAAATAATTTTACTGCGCTGCACATAATTTCTAAAGTGAAAAATCACAGGCCCTTTATTACGTTTTCAATGAGAGCGAACTATCGATCCTTGCGCAGATAACCTTGTTGCTTTGTGCCATAAAACATTAAACCCATCTTCCCAAGTACTATCGATCCTACATTGGCTTGTACATTATAGGCTAAAAGAAAATGATAAATTGAAGAATTATAGTATTATTCTTAACTTTAAACACATTTCTTTTTAGGGTAAACTATAATTGTTACTTTTTAAAATGTGCCGTCAAACAACAACACTTTAATTTATTTTCTTATGATCAGCTCAGCTAACTTATTCTTATTTTACCATGAGCATAACTAGTACTGTAATTTATTGTTGGATATATATGTTATATAAGTAACTAGTACTGTTATAATTTATTGTTGGATATATATGTTATATAAGTAACTAGTACTGTTATAATTTATTGTTGGATACATATGTTATACAAGTAACTAGAATTTTAGTTCTATTTTAATTTGTTTATCTTTGTATTCTGTTATGCACAAAGCTAGAGAAAGGACTCACTGTACTCTGCCCACCACAGTTATCGAAACCCAGTTTTTAGCAGCTTAAGTCTACAGCTTTTCCACAAAGAAACGCTTCCTATAGAAAAGATTCTTATAGTACATATTACAAAAACATTTACAAGTTTAGTCGACAGGTGGTAAAGTTGTTTGTTTTTGAATTTCGCACAAAGCTACACGAGGGTTATCTGTGCTAGCCGTCCCTAATTTAGCAGTGTAAGACTAAAGGGAAGGCAGCTAATCGTCACCACCCATCGCCAACTCTTGGGCTACTCTTTCTCCAATGAATAGTGTGATTAACTGTCACATGATAATGCTCCCATATTTGATGCGATAGGGATTCGAACCCGCGACCCTCTGATTACGATTCGAATGCCTTAACCCATCTGGCCGTGGCGAGCCTGTGGTAAAATTGAGTGACATTGAATGTTTTTGACGTAGCACATGATCCTGTTTCCGTGTAAATTTCAATTGCAATCATACATCGAAAGCTTTGAGTAATACCAAATGTTAACACAAATGTTCTTTAACTGAGCCGTCAATCTCATGAAAGACAGATAAAGATAAATCACATGGAACTGATATATAGCAAACAACAATGACCACAGTTTATTATTAATTACTTATATCGATGGTAGAATTAAGGGATAATTATTTGTTGCCTTCAAAACTTCATGTTAAAAACAAAACCATTTTTGATTGATCGTTGTTGTTTTAGTGTAGAGTTTCACAGTGATAAATGTTTGTGAGCTCTGGTCACTGCAAGGAATCAAAGCCATAGATTTTAGTGTCGTAATTTTTAAGCTCACAATTGACTCGATTGGAAATCCTTTTAATTATGTATGTGGAACAATGGTCCAAGAAGTTGTGCTCTGTAATCCTCATTCACTAAATTTTCTCTACTTGTTTATTTTTACTGGGTCTTTTTATTTTTTATTTGAGTCATTTAATGTTGTAACTCATGAAGAAATTTATGAACAAAAGTAGTCTGTAAAAAACAAAGATAAAAACATAAAGCGTACAGCTGATCTTCGAAACATATATAATTTCAATTCGCTAATCAAAAAACATGTTTTTGTTCCTAAAGAAAACTTTAAATATTCAGGTTATGTTTATATTTCTTTGCATAATGGCCAGGTTGTTAAGGCACTCGAATCGTAACCTGAGGGTCGCGGATTCGAATCCCCGTCACACGAAACATGCCCGCCATTTCACCCGTGTGGACATTATAATGTGACGATCAATCCCACTATTAGTTGGTGAAAGAGTAGCTCAAGAGTAGACGGTCGACGATGATAACTAGCTACTTTTCCTTTAGTTTTAAACTGTTAAACTAGGTACGGCTATCGCAGATAGTCCTCGTGTAGCTTTGCTCGAAGTATAAACAAACAACTAAACAGTTTCATTACAAAAAAATGTACAGTCTATCATTATTCATATCGGGTGAGAAGTGTGCTCTTAGCCAGTAAAAGGTTTGTGCACATCTCGAACAACTGGTTTAAAAGCTGCCTGGACGATTGGATTACACGTCACGAACTTTACCATTATCTATTAAACTTTACATACACCTTTCTCTACGTTAAAATACTTTTAGTTGTGAGCTATCATTCTCTTACTGAAGCCTTCATATGGCAATAATGCATTATTTTCTATTACTAATTTAATGTTTTTGATAATTAAAGGTTGTAATACAGCTAGAAAAGAAACAGAAACAACAACAAATACATATGAGACCTCTACTTATTTGTCCTCTTTAAAGAAGATATTTAAAGTATGAAGTTTAGAAGACTCCTGAGTAAGTAGGACTCGTATAATGTAGCACGATAAATACAGATAAATTAGCAATGCGATTTCAGATTCACAACATTTTGAGACTTAACTGCTTCTTTTTTGTTTGTGGATAACAGTGGGCATAGTATAAGGTGGAAGTATTTGCGAAAAAAAAAAATTCCAATATCTCTGAAAGTACTAACAGAAACTTTTAAAAAGAGAATGAGTTTTGTTTTCATTTCTAAGGTCTAACTTTAATAAAGCGAGGGCTCACCTTAGTCCTAAGTAACAGATTGAACTATAATATTAACATTTACTACATACACTTGGTACTAATCTGGCGAACCTGGCATGGCCAACTGGTTAAGGCACTCACTTCCTCGTCACACCAAGCATTCTTGCCCTTTCGGCCGTCGGGGAGTTATATGTGACAGTCAATCTTACTATTCATTGGTAAAAGAGTAGCCAAAGAGTTAGCGGTGGGTGGTGATGACTAGCTGCCTACCCTGTCAAGTTAGGGACAGCTAGCACAGATAGCCCTCATGTAAGTTTGCGAGAAATTCAAACCACACCCATAATTAACACCATAAAATATCTTTTGCATTTTCAGAAATTCAAAAATAATCGTTGAACTTATATATTGTTATAACGCAAATAAGTAAGTGGATCTAATAAGATGCCTTTCATAAAAATCACACATAGCATACAATTCACTTGTTTTAAAATAATATATTCAAAGCAAGTCAAATGAATAAATAAATTACATTGTAGAATATCACAGTTGTATCGAAGATTCTAAATAATTCTGTTGCTGATTCAATTACTTTAGAACCCAACTGAGAAAATTAATTAATTTTTTCTTACTACAAAATCTACAATAGATTTACCTGCATTATACTTGGTTACTATAATTGTATTCAGAATTTTAAATAACTGTCTCCATTTTGTTTAAATTTCAATTACTTTATAACACCCTGTGACAAAACAAATTATTCCCTTTATCTCTGTTAACCTGAAAAACTCTTTTCAGGTATCGCACGTTACTGCTAAGCTGACAATTACACAGTTTAACTTCATTTTCATTAACTTAACGTTTCCCAACTTAACTTGCGCTTACTTTGTCGCATTTGTATATACATACAGGGCGGCCCGTAAGTTTCTACCGATCCATATGTTATAATGTTACACTAATGATGAGTTGAAGGCAGCTGTTACCGCGGAATTTGGAACAATAACCCTTGTGATGTTCAGAAAAATGTCTCACAGAACATGACGTCGCATAATATTATGCAGCGAGTATGAGACCACCCTGTATATACACAGTACCCAACTGAAACTCAGACATTTCTACAAACTACGAGACTCTATCATGTAGCAATTATCATTTAAGACAACAATAAAAATATAGAAGGTTTGAGTAATTGACATAATCTATTCTAGAGACTGCTAGTACAAGTATTGAAAGCTTTATCAGCGTACAGAACAACGTTTCGATCTTCTTAGGTCATCTTCAGGTTGACAAAGACAATTTACAATTGAACTGAACACACAACGTAGCCTCTTACTGAGTTATGTTACAAATCATATTATAACTATCGCCTTTAAAGTAATTAACTTTAAAACTCTTTTTATGAAACCAGATAATCATTAAATATTACGCCATTAAATAAAGTAAATAATAACTCTTTATATAAATAATTTTAAGAAACATTTTATTAACATCCGACAAACAAATAACAAGCATAGTCATATATATACTTACAAACAACCACATAAACTTGAAAATATAAATGTAAAAACGGCTCGTTTGGGTTGAGAAATTTTTTTACGTAGAGGAGCGAACAACGAACAGTGAAACTTCTTCGGTCATCGTCAGGTTCACAAAGAAAGAAAGAGTGTAACTGACCGGAAGCTGACCACATGTTTGAAAGGGGTTGTGTAACCGAGAGTCGGAATGTAGAGAGTGTGCTTAGATGTTTGAATATATACTTTTATATTATTTATTTTATTATTAATATTTATTATATTATTTTTAATATAGGTATAAAGGTGTTCCCATTGTATTGGTTTATTTTGGGCTTGTGTTGTTGTATAAGTAAGGCTTTTTAATGTTGCGTTTGTTTATGTTTGTTTCTTTATTTGGTATTTGAGAGTTTTCTATTGTTATGCTGTGTTTATCCGACTTGCAGTGTTCGAAAACGTGTGAAGGTGACTTTTTACATTCTTTAAAACACCAGATAAAATTAACGATGAGCTAGACAAAATAAAACAATACTTCATCAACATCAATAAGTTTCCTCCACAAACCGTAGAAAACATTATTCGCACACACCTAGACAGAAAGCAAAATCAACGAACAAAAGTAAATATATCTCACGAAACCATATTCTGCTGCATACCATATATTCCCAACATCAGAAGAAAAATAACTAACATTTGGCAAAAACTAATAACAAAATGTGACATTCCAGTTAATATCAAAGTCATTCAAAATCCAGGCACAAAACTGAGGTCTATACCATGTAAAAACTACATTCGCAAACACCACACCAACATTATTTATAAAATACAATGAGATAACTGCCACGACTTCTATATTGAAGAAACGAGGAGAAAAATGGAAACCAGATTCAAAGAACATAAAAAGTTACCTTCACACGTTTTCGAACACTGCAAGTCAAATAAACACAGCATAACCATAGAAAACACTCAAATACTAAATAAAGAAACAAACATAAAAAACGTAAAATGAAAGAGGCCTTACTTTTACAACAACTTAAACCCAAAATAAACCAATACAAAGGAACACCTTTATACCTTTATTAAAAATAATAAAGTAAATAATATAAAATTATATATTCAAACATCTAAGCACGCTATCTACGTTTCGACACTCAGTTACAAAACCCCTTTCAAACATGTGGTCACCTTCCGGTCAGTTACCTCTTTTTTTCTTTGTGAACCTGACAATGACTGAAGAAGGTTTGGTGTTCGTTGCTCGCTCCCCTACGAAAGAAATTTTCTCAACTCAAACAAGCCGTTTTTACATGTATATTTTCCTAAAAGAGGGTTTTCTCGACATCACTAAAAACTTGAAATAAACAAGAAACCATCGGAAAATGTTATAAAAGCTACCTCAATCATGATACCTACAAGGTTCGTGAGATATAATATAGTCTGACGTTTTCTTAAATAAAAAGAAGTAAAAAACATGTTATGTAAGATGTTTATAAGACATAATACAATTTTATTTTTCGCACTTAAATTTGCTTTGATATTGTTGAAACTAGTGAATCAGCTGATATATTCGTTCCACCACAAGATGTTTCAAGACTTGAACGAAATGCACCAACATATAAATGTGAGAACAAAAATTCGAAACCAAAGTTAAAGTTACTAAAAATTTAGAAATAGGATGCTCAATTTATCATTCGATTTATAGCAGTTACTTCAGAAGAAAGCTTAGGCCGAGTTGAAAACAACATGATTAGACTTAGGCTAGGTTGTAAACAACAACAAAAAGATTAGGCTTAAGGCAAGTTGAAAAAATCAACAACAGGATTAGGCTTAAAGCAATATGAAAATATCAACAAGTTGAACTACTTATAACGATGGGTTGCATATTAGTGTCGATTTGAAGTATTTTGAGATCTTAACTCACGTCCGTGATGTAACCTGCATAAAAAGACTGCTCTAATACAGCCTGAGGTCTTAAACTATGTGTAGAGAAATGCACTCCCATGCACATTTATAAATGTTTATGCTCTTAATATTTAGAAAGTTTCAGGTGAAATGATCTCCCTCTACCAAATTTTCAGTCTATTTACTAATTGCGTTATTATTTTATTGTTATAAAATTACAGTTGATTGTTTAAGGTGGTGCTATACGTTGAAAAATTAGAATTTTGTGTTTTACAAATATGATAAAATAATCAATCATTGTGAGCTTTCTTTTATAATTTTATTATAACAATTAGGCCCTCTAGTGGCATAACAGTGTGTATGTGGGCTTACAACGCTAGAAACCAGCTTTCGATACCTGTGGTAGGCAGCGCACAGATAGCATCTTATGTAGCTTGTTGCTTAACTGTGAACAAAAAACATAGAAATCAATAAATGTGTCCATACTTGTTGCTTAAGCTCTGCTGCTAGTACGTTGCGCTATTAAGCTGTGACTAATGAAAATTTTGAATTATTTACGTAATAATTATTTTTCTTGTTTAAATCTGAAATATTTGACTTCCCAAAAATAATTTAGGGCATTACTGTTTTATAATGCTAGATAATAGTGACGTTTTTTGTTAATTAAAATTTTACGAACAGTTTTATTGTGATGGGGGAAAATATTACTAAGAAAAATACTCGAATCTTTATTTTCATATAAACCTACTTCGTTCTCCTATGTGTGACTTGTAAAAATATGCAGTACGTTTATCATTTCTGTTGTATTTTAAGAGACCAACATGAACTCAAGAGTTGCGTTTCATCCCTAGAAAAGGTTCGATTTTAGTTTATGTTTGGACATACTTGCAAAGCTTATTAAAGACTGTTTGCACTAGCCGTTCTTAATTTTGAACTGATACGCTAGAGGGAAAGGCAGCTAATCAACAACACCCACTGTCATTTTCTGGGTTTGTTTTATCTGATCGTCTCAATTTGAGAAAGGTGATTTTGTTTAATCCCTAACAGGAAAAAAATATCAAATTAAGCACGTTGATCATTAGGGCTATGCACAGTTGTTGTATAATGTTTGTTTTTGTTTTTGGAATTTCGCACACAGCTACTCGAGGGCTATCTGTGCTAGCCGTCCCTAATTTAGCAGTGTAAGACTAGAGGGAAGGCAGCTAGTCGTCACCACCCACCGCCAACTCTTGGGCTACTCTTTTACCAACGAATAGTGGGATTGACCGTCACATTATACACCCCCACGGCTAGGAGGGCGAGCATGTTTAGCGCGACCCTCGGATTACGAGAGCACGCCTTAACGCGCTCGGCCATGCCAGGCCTGTTGTATAATGAGAAAATGGTTACTGTTCTGTTAAATAGGTGTTGATATTATCAGAAATATTTCCAGTTGGTGAGTTTCAGAGTGCTTGTTTGAATTTATGCTCAAAGCTACAAAATTTCTATCTACGTTCTGTCTACCTCGGGGAATAAAACCCCGGATTTTAGTGTTTGTTTGGAGTCTACAAACTTATTACTCACTCACTAAGAAATGGGCTGTATAAATTACTGATATTTTTTCACAGATGGCCTCATTGAAAGTCACGTGATGTTTTTGATGTTCAGCTATTCAGAAGAAAAGGCATTCTGAGGTGCAAAAGTTATAACTTCGATCATATAAATTCCCTACACTTATCCAGAGAGCAATTGCCTTGGTTAACCAAAGGCTGGTTATTTTACTTATATTAACAAAGAATACGTATTCTTCATCAAAGCCACATTCGTGAATTATTCTCTCAGTTTCTTTTACGAACAAAGGGGAGAAAATAAATCACAAAAATCCACTTATCTTTCTAAAATATGTGACATGATTTGTTGTATGTATGGTATCATAACTTATTTACCCGTTAAACTGTCTATGGTTGAGTCTCTATGAATTTTATTTTTACAATTACTTCGCTATAATTTGACCTCGAGTTTTACATAAATCTATTATGTACATGATAATATGTTTTAGTAAATTTTGCTTGAATGAATAAAATATCTCGTCAAAATAAATTGTATATGTGATCATTTAAGTAAATAATTCGAGAGACGACGAGTAATTAAATTAAGTGTAATTATTAATTTCAAGAATCAATATTAAATAACAAAAATGAACCATTTCTTCACACTTACTAAAGAAATCGAATGAACAGAGAATGAATTTATAAGTGATCGTATTTTAGCCATATACTTTCATCAACGGCGAACATTAAATCGTCAGAATAATAGTTTTTAGGCGGAAGCTTCTGCAGTTTGGAAACGGCTCTCAAACAAAACGTAATATAAAGTAAGGAACAAACTAATCATGCTGTAGTATTCATTAAATAGAATCGTGAGTGTTACTTACGTAACACACTGTAATAGACACATATGGAGATATTTTTCATGCTATAACAACCTTAAGCAAACTAACATATGTGTGTGTAATGTGTATGTATATATATTTATTTACGCCAATAAGTCTACGCGAGTTTCAAATTCTTCCACTCAAAAGTATTCTAACGATTGGGAATTAGATTATGAGAGTCAGTCATAGAATAACAAAGTACTCTATTTTATTGTAATTTTACAAATAATTAATAAATATTAAAGAAAAATAAAAAAGTGGGATTAAGAATATATCGGTACAGTACATGAGGAACATATCTATTAGCACTTAAGACCACGTGCTAATCTTTACTGATTAGGATTATATTCGAGGGAAACAGCAGGGTCAATGTACATGTATACTGTTAATACATAGCGATACGGCGCGATGTCATTACTGAATATGCGCGTAAGGACAAGAGTGTGTAACATTTAGATGTTTTTCAGATTGTTTTGACATTAATTTTGAGGTTACGTTTTAGCTAATATATTACAATTGTATTACTAATATTTGTAATACAACACGTGATAACTTTTCCACAATGCCCTTCGTTTATACTGAGTATGTTAAAGTGCTTAGTCATTATATACCTAGTAAAGTGCTTCAAAGTGATAAAAAATATGAAGATAATACACATAGTAATCTTCAAGAACCAATAGCAATGACTTAGCATTTTTCACTTTGTTATGTTTTGTGAGTAGAAGTAGACAACGTCACGTTTCAAGGACTCTACTCTGTTAGTGGAGATTTCTCTCCAGTGTGTCTTTAACACATATTTAATAGGCTGGGAATAACAGATGTATAGAAGATAATAGGTCAAGACGTTTGGAGAAAACTGAAGATACTGAAAATTCAACCTAGATTGTATTTATTTTGTTCGATCTACTAGCGTAACTTATTATTTTTTAAGAACTGAACGGACTTCGTAACTGCTGGTCATCATGTCTCGCCCTGCACCTTTATACACGGTATGCATGACTTAAAATATATATTGTTCTTAATTTCAATCATTTGACAGATAAGTTTTTTTAAACAACTACACATTGGTACAGAGGTAAGTCTACGGATTTACAACGTTAACTTCAGAGGTTCAATTCTCCTTAGAGAACTCAGCAGATGACCCGATGTGGCTTTGGTACAACGAAAACACACACTTTAAAACTTTTTTTCTCATTTCTAAGTACCAATCTTGTTTCTTCTTAATCGTTTCATTTGGATTAATGCTTTAATGTTTATTTTCTCAAATAATATTTGACGATAAACAAGAGATGAGAAGAAAAAATACTACGAACAAAAGTTGTTGTGAATATTAAAACATCTTTTTTTCGTGGTTCCAGTTTTTATCCTTTTTCCTTTCGATTTCATCGTAACATCTCTAATTTTAGCTGATATTTTGTTCTTTAATATTTGACATTGTTTTTAACATCTTTCATTGAAAGTTTAGTTTTTCTTTCTTTCCAAATTTTGCTGTTTTATAAATTAATTTTTACGAAACTATGAAATAAATCTCATTGGATATTTGATAAAAGAAGCCCCATTATGATGAAGTTGAAAGCCGGAAACGAAAGTAAAATATTTTTATTACCACTGTGTGTGTGTGTGTGTGTAATTTCACTTAGCAACGCCACATCGGGCTATCTGCTGAGTCCACCAAGGAAAATTAACCACTGGAAGTCTTTAAATTTGAAATTAGCAGTTACTGTTAGTCAGCTATGTGTTGTACAAGTTAAAGTGCCCATTTATTATATCCTGATTCTTCTGATTTTTAACAGTTTGTTTTACTTGGTTGGCACTTGACACGTAATCTAAGGGTCCCAGTTTTGAATCCCCATCACACCAAACGTGCTATCCCTTTATGCTGTGGGAGTGTTATGATGTTACGGTCAATCCCACTATTTGTTGGTAAAAGAGTAGCCCAAAAGTTGGCGGTGGATGGTGAGTACTTCCTTCCCTCTTGTCTTACACTGCTAAATTAGAGACAGCTAACGCAGATAGCCCTCATGCAGCTTTACGCGAAATTTAAAACATACCAAACAAAACCATAAGATGTATAAATCTATAACTCTTGTTATTTATAACCGAAGTTTACATAAGCGAATTTCGAATTACATTTTTATGATATTTAATGCAAAAAATTATTTTCTTAGCTGATATTAGAGCTATCTTCGCCATATTGAAGAAAAATCATAAATCCAAAGTGGATTCTTAATAAAAAATAGTTAATTGTAAAAGTAAATAAAAAAGCAAAAATCATGAAGTAAATATTTTCACAAACTGAAAAACTGAAAACTTAGCAAGTGATAAAAATTTAAAGTTACATACATTTTGTTTTACTCAACGGCATGTCTGCGGACTTGCTAGAAGTCGAGTTTCGATACTCGTGGTGGAAATAGCGCAGACAGCCCATTGTGAAGTCTTGTATTCAACTTCACATAAATAAATAAACATTTTGTCTTATCTAATTTGAAGAGTAAATCTATACGCTGCTACCTAATGGACTTTGGCAGTTACTTACCTGCATTTTAGAACAACTCTTAAATATTCATGTTTCTTGGCACTTTTCAACCACTTACTTTTTTAGCAAGCGTTACAAAATTGGCTTTATCTTTTTATTCACTGTTATCACGTTTCGACGGGATGTTTGTTAATACAGTGTAAATATTTTATCAAAGTTAGAGTGATTGATAACACCCTTTTGACATCGGGTATGGTTTGAAGTAATTATGCACAAATTCAATCATTTCGAGAACGGAAAAAAATTACTTTATAAATATTTCTACCAGAAATTTTCAAATAATTAAAACAAAACCCACAATACACCAGGAATATTTAATGATAAAAAATAATATTTTGATGAAAGACAGAAAATCAAGGTTAGAAATATTATAATTAAAACTGTCTTGAAATAAACAAATTTAAACGTTCACTTATATCGAGTTTGTCATATAGATGTTTACAAGAAAAGTAGCTTGTATTCTTATAATTTTATATCGTTCAAGATAACCATAGTTTATATAAGAACAAGATTTCAGGACCCCTAATGTATTTCGAAACAAATTTTCCATTGTCAGGTGACTATGTTTACATACTATTGATTGAATTCGTGATTTTAATTTAATTTGTATGCAGAAGAGTAAGCTTAGCCTTAGATTACACGTACCTGAACAAAATATGAAAATACTTTCCACTCTATATAGACGTCAGTTTCCAAAAGCATGCTTAAAACAACAACTCTTAAGTTCATTAAGGTTCCCCAGTAGAAAATTGTTTGTTTTTGAATTTTGCACAAAGGTACTCGAGGGCTATCTGTGCTAGCCGTCCCTAATTTAGCAGTGTAAGTCTAGATGGAAGGCAGCTAGTCATCACCACCCACCACCAACTCTTGGGCTACTCTTTTAACCAGGAATAGTGGGATTGACAATCACATTATAACGTTCCCACAGCTAAAACGGCGAGCATGTTTGGTGTGGTGGGGATTCGAATCCGCGACCCTCGGATTACGTGTCGAGTGCCTTAACCACCTCCGGCCCGACATGGCCAAGTGCGTTAAGGCGTGTGACTCGTAATCTGAGGGTCGCGGGTTCGCATCCGTGTCGCGCCAAACATGCTTGCTCTTTCAGCCGTGGGAGCGTTATAATGTGGCGATCAATCCCACTATTCGTTGGTAAAAGAGTAGTCCAAGAGTTGGTGGTGGGTGGTGATGACTAGCTGCCTTCCATCTAGTCTTACACTGCTAAATTAGGGACGGCTAGCACAGATAGCCCTCGAGAAGCTTTGTGCGAAATTTCAAAACAAAAAACTTAACCACCTTCTCTCTCCGCTCAGTGGGAAACTTAACAGGCATATGGATTAATAAAACTGCTATCATTCTAGGTTATTCTAACATCTTCACAAAAACAATCTTTGATTTCGAGGTATAAATGGAAGCTTGTGACGTTTCGACATTCCTGTTTATGTTTTACAGTAATTACTTTTGAATTTGAGGTGTTTATTTTCGAAGTAAATGTCATTTTGCGGATAAATATGCTTATTCATTTTGACTTAAGATGTGTTACTGAACCAATTGCTGGCCTGGCATGGCCAGGTGTTTTAGGCACTTGACTCGTAATCCGAGGTTCAAGGTTTGAACCTTGTCATACCAAACATACTCTCTCTTTCAGCCGTCGGGGCGTTATAATATGATATTTAATCCCACTATTCGTTGGTAAAAGAGTAGGTTAAGAGTTACATGAGTGGTAAGAACTAGCTGCCTTCCTTCTAATCTTACCCTGCTAAATTAGGGATGGCTAGCTCAGATAGCCCTCGTGTAGCTTTGCCTGAAATTCAAAACACAGTAAAACCAATTACTGACTCACATCGCTGTGCGAGTTCATCCGTTTCTAGAAGCACATTGATGGTTATTTCCTTTAAAATCATGTCTTTGTTGTCTTCACAATGTTTAGCATTATCCTTGTATGATTAATTCCATTCAGAAATACGACATATACTAGAAGTACTTCCTCAGGTTTTCCAAAATGTTCTGTTTCAAGAGTAAATAAAACCAAAATTAAGAATAACAAATATTTTGTTTCTCAGTATTGAACTTCATATGTTATGCTCTGCTGTAGCTTACAATGTGCATAATGTTTCTCGTGATTCATGACATGCGCACTTTTCACTGACGTTCTGACAGAACAAAGTGCAATATTAAGTGTCCCTTATGCTACGTCATTTTAATGTCTACTGACTTGCTAACAGACAATACAGCACTGTGGTGCGAGTGAATAAAACAGGTGACTTCTCCAGTTAATTTTCGGTCTCTTTTCCGGTAAATAAATAAAAGCATAATTTTCCAACCATAAATTTCTTCTTTCAGGAATTTACGCTGAACAATATACATATATATATAGCTGCTAAACATGATTGTGGTGTTAGGGATATCATACTTAGCAATTTATCACTTCTTTAATATATGCAAGTCGTTCATACAAAACATAAGTAATTTCTTCTAATTACTATAATATGAGTTCTTGCGAAGCTAATCCGAATTTGTTTTTTAGTCTCAACTGAAAGCTACAAATGTCTTCGAACAAACACATCATGTTTCCAGAGCAAAACGAGGCCAGATTATGGGCCAACGGGGAGGATTTCGTGGATGCACTGTATGGTTTACAGGTAAGATTTGAATTTTGTTGCTTTATGTAAACTCTCAGGATCTAATTCTTTTCTGTTCGTTAACTTGCATAAAAAATAAGAGTGTCATTGCCAAACAATAAGGTATTCGATACTACTCAGGTTCATTTTAATGCATTACTTAGTTTTAGTTTTAGAAACCTGAAAGGAATATTGATTTATTAATTTTTATGTAATGTTCTAACTTCCTCCTAAAATGTTGGCTCTATTTGTATGGAGGCTTACATTAGATTGTGTGTGTGTGTGTATTTATTTGATGGGCAGTTTAAAATCAATCTCTAGTCATTTTATAACAAAAGAAAGCAATTGTTATTCGGTTAATTATGTGAAAATAACACCTGTTATAAAAAATATCGACGACTATAACCTGATCTCCACGTGCTGTGTAACAGATTAGGAGACATTATTTGTTCAAGTCATTCTGTGCTTATCCCGAGCTTCTTTATTTATGCCATAAAACTTCAACTCGATAATGCCATTTACTTAAACCAGAAACACCTTGAAAAGAAGTAATCTATTATTAAATCTATAATTCCACTCTGATAATTAGTTAGATTGTATTATGTCCAGTGTCAATAGACCCGGCATGGTCAGATGGTTAAGGCACTCGACTCGTAATCCTAGTCCCCGTCCCATCAAACATGTTTGCCCTTTCAGCCTATGGGGCGTTATAATGTGTCAGTCAATCCCACTATTCGTTGGTAAAAGAGTAGTCCAAAAGTTTACATTGGGTGGTGATGACTAGCTGCCTTCCCTCTAGTCTAACACCCCTAAATTAGGGACGGCTAACCCTCGTGTAGTTCGGCGCGAATATCAATAAAGGAAACAAACAATCAATGTCGGTAAATAACTGTAGCGTATTCTTCAAAGCTACATATTTGAGTTAAAGAGATATCAATATTAATAACCTATAAGATATATAAATTTATATTTTAACTTACTGCATTTCTAATTTAGTGCACTCGTCACCACTGATATTTTCTATCGTAATCGCCAATCTCATGAAGCTAAGCCTAATGAACGATACACAACAGTAAGTGTAATAACGTTAATTAGGGAGAGATACACTATTTTATTCATTTATTAAGGACTCAGTAATTGTAGAAGTCTAGCTGGGATAACTTAATTGTCGGATTGTTTACTTATACTAAAACGCACTCCATTCGACTTTCACCGACGCAGAAAATGTCGTTTTCATTTCAGTCAGATGATATGCAGATGAAAGAGAAGCTCGTCTTAAAGCAGCAATGCTGTATGACTGCACGCACGATTTCGTCCATGTTTACTATTCTTTTTGAAACTGGCGAAGTCAAATACTCAGAAAAATCTTTCACGTTCTGTTTCATCATTATAGTATGACGTCAATCTTTTTACGTGCAAAATCCAGACGGTGCACATTGCAATATAGCTTTATACCCTATGATTTTTTTTTTCTGTTAGGCACTGCTTTAGTTGGTCACCCCTCACGTAGCTGGTACTACCACTGTTTTTCAGAATGTGGATGCGTGCTCATATTGTGTCCCTTTGAAAGTATCTACGCCTTCACATCCCTGTGACTTCCACTACTGTGATTAGCGCGTCCAGCTGTAATAAGAAGATTCAAGGTTCGAGCCGTGATACGCTATAATACGTACACCACAATTTTAGCTCTGGGATTATATGCTTATAAAAATCAGTTTCACTGTTCATTTCAGAATAGTGACACAGGCAGCAGGCACTGGTGTGTTTTTTGTACTACCTGTGGTCAATACTTAGGGGTGACTCGGTGATCTTTAATCTTGTCATTTAAGGTGGCATGCAAATCGAAAATAGTAAAACAGAAGTTTGATGGACCTGATTAGGAATAAAATTGTGCTGATGAAAGGCAGAATCAGTAAGCAACAAGAACGCAATTTCATGCGAGTGGAAATTGCATAAAACAAAGATTTGTTTCTAATAGAAACCTTGTATGAACAAGCGACACCAGCTAATATATTGCTATCGCATTTTATTTATTGTTCAGGTTCTCATGATGAAATGTCATGAAGTAAATACCGCCATTTGATACCTTATAATACATATATATATGTTAAGTATTACAAAATATCGAGGACGAATCTCCTATTATGTTACGTACGTTAGGTATTTCGATTTCAAACAGCCAGAAATTCGAATTTGAATTGAGAGACTAAGTAAATATAAATATATTTCAAATTTACGATAATTGCTAACAAGATTAATACACACAATTTTCTTTTTTAACCAAAATATATTTTAATGTAGAAATAGTAATAGAGTTCATAATAAAGACTATTATAAATAGTTATCTCAAACGATGATTTATATACAACAGTTTTACAAAATTTTATACATCACTGAGTCTTTTTTCGATCTAGAACTGAATATTTTATCCACGATTCAAGTCCATGACAAATAAATTAGTTCTGAGTTGATACTGTAACACCTTGCTTAAGCTAGCTAGTTTTGTTAGTTTCACACCGCTGACTTTTTACTGATGAAGATATTTAATGTCCTCGCAGAAATACTAACATCTGAAGTTAATTCACTGAAGTTAAATGGGTTATAACGTTCGAAATTTATAAATGTCTCTGGGCAAATTCTGGAGGTTTCCGATTAATAAATATTAATTACAATTGTAACTTCTGAGTTTTATAGAACACTGACTCTAGCAACCCAATAACAATAATTGTCTCTTGACGTGTCAGTTTATATAGTTTAAGGCGAGATTCTTGAATGATCAACACTGTTTGAAAACACACTAGTGTTTTTGTAAAACAAATATCGTTGACTTTAACTCTTAAGAATCTTTTACAAATTTAGAGAACAGGCAGTACTTGCGCAATACACCGCCAACAATATACGTCTCATGCATAAAACTGTAACAACAAGTAAGTATTAAAATAAACGTATAATTATAAATCCATTAGAATATATGTATATAAATGATCTAATTTGTTCTTTGAAATATAATATTTGTGTAAGTTCTTTATTAATTACTAAAGGACACTCAGCAGAGTGCATAATCCTGGTGCGTGTATGTGTGTTTTTCTTATAGCAAACCACATAAAGCTATCTGCTGTGTCCACCGAGGGGAACTTAACCTCTGATTTCAGTGTTGTCACTTACTGCTGTCTCAGAGAGTGACTCCCGCGATGCATCGTCGATCATATTCTACCCTTAAAAAAACATAAAAATGCCTTCTTATATTCGTAATTTTAAACTGACACGAATCCTTTCTGGAAGGACAGTTATGAAAAAAATTGTGACTGAGTTATAGAGCAAAAACAGTGTGAATAATCAGTCTCTATGTTAACAGATAGTGTTTTCATCTTTGACTCTCTAAATTCTAATCACTTACACTTTGGGTAATTTGCCTAACGTATACCAACTTTTATCCAAATCTATTCAGCCATTAACGAGAACTCTTGATGACAAACACATAAACACGCACACACAGGATTGGAAACAGTGCTTCCGTCACCTTCGGTGACAGAGGTAAATAACACAGAAAATATATGCCTAACACTATATATAGGTTCACAGTTGTTGGTAGCGGCCATCTTGGGAATAATTGGTGAATTAGAAATATTACAAGTCATTTGTATAATAAATTCCAAGCGATATTCAAAAAGTTACTAATAACACCCGTCGTTGTTTTAGGGCAACTTACTATCAACACCTGAGATGAGTCATTTTAAGCTCCAATTGAGTCCATATTTTTTGACTTGGAAGTTTTATTATACATTATGAACTGGAACTGAAATATTTAACCTTTAAAAAGAAACCACCCCACGCTAGTACAGCGGTATGTCTTCGGATTTAAAACGCTAAAATCAGGGTTTCGATTTCCCTCCGTGGGCTGAGAAATTGTCCTCCTGGTTGGGGGTTGTGCAGTAGGCTAACAACTTGTTCATTTAAAAATCAGCTTGTTCATGAAACCGCAGTGTTTGCGGCTCTATTTTCCTTACGGAATTTAGTGGTACAATTATTATTAATTGTTATTAAAAAGAGAACACTAGGGGATAACTTTCCTTGGTTTTTAACCATTTTAATCAGAGTGATAGAGCAACCAACTAACATCATTTGCTACCTTAAGGGCATTTTCCTGTTCTTTGAAATCAAGTAAAGAGCGTTCTAATACTTTTGTAACTTCACTATAGTGCTCATCAGAATTGAGTCTCCAATCTGGACGTTCGATTCGTAGCCCTATATTCGAACTATTATGCTACGCTTGAACTCTCAATATACGTACTTCTTTCTATATATATTAGATGAAGACATTATTTTTACTGTAAGAAGGTACCCCTTAAAGCCTCTAACAACAAGATTTCCAGTGTTAAAAATAATTAGGCGTCACGGGATAAAATTTACAACGTTAAGTTTAACAGCAAACTACCCTTGTAAGAAAAATACTGACGTAAGCTTAAAAGATCTAAGTTCTTTGCTCATAATTTCTCATGTTTTTATAATTGATAATTGACTTCATATGGCATACCGCATAAAAAAAATTCAAAATGTTTTCGTACAAGTTACAAAATTTGGTCTGATTCATGTACCTCAAGGGTTTCGAATTTTCATATTCATTTTTTCGTCCAGTTATTCTGATTTGTTAGGTATTTTTGGGTGTTGTTTTTCCTTCTGGAGTTCAGAAATAAACAAATATATAATATTTAAATGCAAATATTGTTAGCTTTGTGCTTAATTCAAAACAACAACAATAATCATACATGTCGTTTGTTTCTGGTAAAATCGTAAAGTGCCTTCTTTAAAGCTTCTTTACTGCGAATAATTTTGTTTGTTTGTTTTGGAATTTCGCACAAAGCTACTCGAGGGCTATCTGTGCTAGCCGTCCCTAATTTAGCAGTATAAGACAAGAGGGCAGGCAGCTAGTCATCACCACCAACCGCCAACTCTTGGACTACTCTTTTACCAACGAATAGTGGAATTGATCGTAACTTTTATAACGCCCCCACGGCTGGAAGGGCGAGCATGTTTGGCGCGACCGGAATACGAACCCACGACTCTCAGATTACGAGTCGCACGCCTTAACACGCTTGGCCATGCCGGGCCCACTGCGATTAATATCAAGTGCTATAAAAAGTGTCATAAAAAATGACATTTGTGGCAAAGTTTGTTCGTTTGGAATTAGGCACAAAACTACACGACGAACTTCTGTGCTCTGCCTACCTAGAGCATCGAAAGCGGGTTTCTAGCATTGTAGGTCCGCAGAGATACCGCTATGCCACTGGGGTGCTCGTGGTAAAGATTAAGTAACAATTACGAAAAGTTTTTCAGAGTTTCAAAAATATTTTTTCAAGCATTACTTTTCGTGTTTAGATGTATTTTAAGCATATCTTAATATCTGAAGGTAATATATTGTAAGCAATTTTCATTTAATCAATATATATATATTTCATATGTTTGTATTAGTATAAAACATCACTCTGCTTATTTACATGAGGGAAAAGTCTATACTTTTGATATACAGTGGTATAACACTTTCATTTTGTTATTTTCACATGTGATTCGATATATTTCACATTTAGCTACAAATTACGGTGATACTAATGTAGCTAGCGATATCAGCAGCATTTTCTACAGCAGAACAATGTCTTTATTTTTCTCTTCTTATAAAGGCTTATCAGGAGCTGGAAAGACTACAATATCTTTCGGAGTAGAAGATTACCTTTGTGCTCAAGGAATTCCAGCCTATGCTCTAGACGGAGATAACGTTCGTCATGGTTTAAACAAAAATTTAGGTTTCAGCGCAGAAGATCGAGAGGAAAATATCCGTCGAGTGGCTGAAGTGGCCAAACTGTTTGCTGACAGTGGTGTAGTGGCTCTAACCAGTTTTATCAGTCCATTTGCCAAGGTACGAGAATGGAGTGTTCTTGAATTAAAAGCTGTAACCTTGAATGCTGTAAAAACGAATTTTATTGTATCCAAAAACCAAATATTGACGACGAAATAATTGATAGTTTTAAATTCGTATGGTTAGTTCCTCAACAGTTTTAAACTTACTGTCTCCATCACTGTTCAAATATGCATTAATTATCAAAATAAACAGTGTGTCGATATTAGTATTTGGAGCCAAAATTAGTACCAGTTTAAAAAGTTAAAATAAATATTTGATATGCTGTATTACAAAAATGACTTTTATTGCTGCTTTTCTGATTTAGTTTGTGGATCAGGCATGATCATGATATTAATGCGTCCGAAGATTCATGGTTTTCAGCTCAATGCCGCTTTTCCAGATTTTATAGCATTAATAGTGACGGTTAAAAGAGTCAAAGTATTATCTGTGACAAATGAGGCTCGGTGGGTAGCGTACGGAACACTGAATACGCGGGTCCATTGTTCACGTTTTGTTACAATATTGCGCACTTTGAGTTCGTAGGTGCGTTAAATGGTAACAAACAAATCTCACAATTCGGTCATACAGTAGTAGCCCAGAAATGGGTGATGAGTGATGTTTACTGGATGTCTCCTCTCTAATGAATCAGCTCAATATTAGAAACAGATGTTAAACTGACTAAAAACTATTGCAGAAATAAGTAAGAACTTTTGATTTTGTGTATTTTTTTTTAATTTTTTGCAATGCTACACGAGGGCTATCTGCGCTAGCCATCCCTGATTTTGCAGTGTAAGACTAGAGGGAAGGCAGCTAGTCCTCATCACTTGCCGCCAACCTTTGGGCTACTCTTTCACCAACGAATAGTGGGATTGACCGAAATATTACAACACTTCAGTGGTTGTAAAGGAGAGCATGTTTTGTGTAACGAGGATTCGAACCCACGACCCTTAACCACCTTGACCACCGTCCATGCCGGGCGTTTGATTTTGACTTTGTGTAATTGATATAAGGTGGAAATAATGTTAACAGGCACACTAAGTAACAGCGAATAAAATATAATCTTATGTACTTTAACTTAAAGATATTTCTTTCTTCTTCAATTCAAGAAGTTTTGTTTATTTTTAAAAAATTTATTTCAAAAGATCCAGCTACGGAATTGTAGTAGTTCGATTTTTAGATTTTGCAGTTAAAAAAAGCAACCAATTACATTTTGTTTTCATACGACGGTAACGTTTAGCTCTTGAGCTCTAGTTCTAAAACAGTGACTAAAATTTCAATAACAAAGCATAACTCTCCTCTAGTACAGCGGTAAGTCCATGAATTTACAACGCAAAATTAGGGATTCGATTCCCCTTAGTGGATTCAGCAGTTAACCCGACATAGCGTCGCTATAAGAAAATAAACAGTTGCATAACTGAGTGATTTGTGCTTAATGGAAGTTAAGTTTCGTTATACATGAATTTTATTTTATCCTGTCACTTAGTATATCGTTTGTGCCACTCAAATCTTGAATGTATTCACATCTGGTTTCCTCTCACAGTAAAGGCCTGGCATGGCCGAGCGGGTTAAGGCGTGCACTCGTAATCCGAGGGTCGCGGGTTCGCGCCCGCGTCGCGCTAAACATGCTCGCCCTCCCAGCCGTGGGGGTGTATAATGTGACGGTCAATCCCACTTTTCGTTGGTAAAAGAGTAGCCCAAGAGTTGGCGGTGGGTGGTGATGACTAGCTGCCTTCCCTCTAGTCTTACACTGCTAAATTAGGGACGGCTAGCACAGATAGCCCTCGAGTAGCTTTGTGCGAATTTCCAAAACAAACAAACAAATTCTCTCACAGTAATTTTGAAAATACTTTCGAATCTCTGCCGGATTCAGCTCACCAACGCCTGTTCTTTTGTAAGTGTGCATAAACAAGCGGTGTCGTCCACACTGAACTCACGTAAGCCTATACCCAACTTGTGGGCGTTTGGAAATAGAAATTCGTTCTTTAAATGAAAACAACTGATTTCGTCAGATAAGAGGCTTTATGATAGATTTAAAATCAACGTGCGTATTAGTTGGCTGAAGTTCTTTTACTATGCAAACATGTTTGTGGTAAAGTTACAAAAGTAAGAAGTTGTAGTATCTCATATTTCACTGCTGAAGGCTGGTATAGTTTGTTAACCTTGTTCTTAACAGTGTTACCGGTATGTTTGGGAAAACCGATCTCCTGTAACGCCAGTTTCGTGGTTTCTTTTTCCTTCTTTTAACTGAAACCTAGAACATCAGTCACTTCCCAGGAGATGTACTTTAGCGAGTAGGGTGTCGATCATATTTCATTTATATAGAAACAGTATATGTTTGTATACTGTTGAGACGAAATAGCGAAGTTTACGGTTGAAATGCATTTCAATCTGTGACAAATTCTGTTCTCACGGCGGGAGTACGAAATTTCTCAAAGACTCAAGATTCTGTTCTATGAAGCATATTGTATTACAATCGACTTTTTTAGGTTTAATAAAGAAACATAAAACATGAAAATGGTGTTAAAAAAGAATACTTTATCATCTATGCCGCCAACAGCATTGTTCAGAACTTTATTTCTCGGCAAAACTACATAAATCCTCGACGATGTGTCAAAGTTTCCATTTTATGTACCTTTAACATTTACAGGTTTGCAACGTGTAACGAAATATAAGCGCATTATTGAGCCGAGCTGTACGTACATTAATTTTAAATTTATAACTTATCCTTAAGTATTTCTTAGTCAGTAGTGTTTCTTTAAAGAACTGCCTTCTGTTTTCAAACGCTTACATATCGTGTATCATTTTATTTATTCTCAGTGTGGCGAGATACAATGCGTTAACAATTCATTCTTTACCCTCGTGTTTCCACTGGCACAGTGGACTCTCACAGCTACGAACCAGGTTTCGATACCCGTGGTGGGCACAGCACAGATAGTCTATTGTATATCTTTGTGCTTATTTCCAAACAAAGAAACTTTAATTTTGTAAATAGAATAATATCTAAGTGCAAAAACTTAGAATTAATCACAGATTCAAGACACACTTCAACAATAACTGTGATAGAAAACCGATTATAAACTACCTCCAGATCTCGACCATTGCAAGTGATGTAATAAATAAGGATATAATAAGTTTTGTACATTACTAAACTTAAACCTGTACGATATCAGGATCCTCTTAAAGAAATAGCAGCATTAACTGTTACACCTATGACCTCCATTTAGAGTTAAAATCGAATCTCATGTTTAGAGGACTATCGTTACTTTAACCTTGGATCTTCATTTACAGTGTGACACATTAACGACTGCTCCATGGTTGACCCTGCTGAGATTAGGAATATCAGAATTCTAAAACGAATCGGGTAATTGTTGTCAAAGGTTTTTAGTCCAGTAATACAGAACAACAACAAAAAAAGAATATCTTTATCCATTTAATCAGTTATACTCTCACAACCATGTAGGCTTAGCAAATACGCCAAGTATGGTCGTTTATAACTCTTACAATCTGGGTTTGATACCCTCATTGGATCTAGCACAAATAGCCCATTGTGTACTTTTATGTTTAACAACAAAGAGATAAAGATGCGGAAACGAAAATAAAATCACTAGCTGCGAATTTTTTATTCAACACCAACAATTATCGATTTATTGAGACTGAATATGAACAGAATTTATCTTAGTGTTTTTATTTTGTTAATTTAAACAATAACTTTATTAATAGAGATATGACGACTTCTCTAACATCCTGATTCAATCATTTGAAAACTATTTAATTTGGAACATGTCATACCGCTAGTCTAGACGCTATTACAACATTCCATTGCTTTTCTCCCTCATCTAGACTGTTATATTGTATTCTTTTGTGTTATTACTAATTTTGAATTCCAGGATCGAGAACAATCACGTGTCATACACGAAGAGTCTGGTCTTCCATTTTACGAATGTTTTGTTGACACTCCAATCGAAATTTGTGAACAACGAGACGTTAAAGGGCTTTATAAAAAGGCCCGAGCCGGAAAAATTAAAGGTACGTTTCTTAGATAATATAGCCCCCCAGTGGCTCAGTGGTATGTCTACGGACTTACACGCTAAAATCCGGGTTTCGATACTTGTGGTGGGCAGAGCACAGATAGCCCATTGTGTAGCTTTGTGCTTAATTCAAAAAACAAAAAAACAAACTTAGATAATATATTGTTTAAATAAAATAATGCAATACTGTTATAATAAGTAAGTTATAGAACTGTAACTGGCACAATGAAGATAATATTTATTTTAAGATGTGATTTTAACATCGTCTTAACATAACTTGTTATTCAATATTTTTTTCTGTCAAATAACAGGGAAGACTTGACCTTAAGCATAAAAGATTGGTGTTCATATTTTTGTGCTATTTTACTATATGGCATATGAATAAATGTGTGGTACAATACATAAGTCATTGACTGTCAGCCATTTAATATTGGTACTATTTTTTCTATTCCTAAATTTGGTATAAATATATAATTTTTATTTATGTAATTGCAACAATCTGATAATATGCGTATTCATTCACTAACGTGTTAACGCACTTGTGATCACGGCTACAAATAGCATTGATGGCGTGATTATACGCTGTATACAGAATACGTATTCAGCAGCTGACTTAATGTTTTTACTTTCCAGCATTCACGGGCATTGACTCCTCCTATGAACCGCCAAGCAAGCCTGAACTTGTCATTAAGGCCGGAGAACAAACTGTTTATGAATGTGTTCAACAGGTCATTCACTTATTGAAGAACAAGGTACATGTTTTAGGTACATTTTGAGAAGTTATGGATCCAGTACTGTTACACAAAAAAACGAGAACAACAACAACAAACAGAGATCCCTGTTTGTCGTTTGAAAATGAAGAGGCATCGCTTTTCACAACGTTTAATTTTTAGTCCTTTTATTTAAGAATTTATTGTTATTTTACATATTTTTTCTAACGTTAACATTTTAAGAATCTTATTTTGCAACAACACGTGATGTGGTTAGCACATTTGTTTCAGTTGACCTGAAAATTGTTGTTAAATTCAAGAAACACTATCATCAAATAAATGGAAAACAAGCTTTCGATTCGATTCCAATGCATTGATTCCGTATTTTAGAAATAACTTCCTTTTCGTTAATTTATTATTTAAAAACTGAAATAAGTTATTTCAGATAATGATTGGTACTCTAAATGATAACCTTAGAAAGCCAAAAAAGATATTTCATTGTACAAGTTATGTTTTTTTTTTTCGTTTTTAGGGGATCATCCCTGAGTCAGCTGTGGATACGGCTAAGGAATTGTTCGTTCCAAAAGAACGACTGGATGAGGTCAAGAATGAGGCTAAATCCCTACCTCACGTAGATATAAATGTATTAGATCTACAGTGGGTGCAAGTCTTGTCCGAGGGCTGGGCTACTCCATTGCAGGGTTTTATGAGAGAGCGACAGTTTCTACAATGCATGCATTTTAACTGTCTTTTTGACGGTAGTGTATTTCATACTACATGTTATAATCACTGTTTTCGTATTATGATATGTCAACAACATTGGTTTTAAATATTTTATTTGTTTTATTGTATTATTTAACCAAAATGTTGTTGTTCGTAATTAAGCTCAAAGCTACAGAAAGACCTACTTGGGCTTTGCCAACCACGGGTATTGAAACCCATTTTTTAGCAATGTAAGCCCTCAGACATATCGCTGAGGCACAGAAATGCAGGCTTGTTATGCAACATATTCAAATAGAACAATTTTGAATTTCGTCAAACTTGGGTTTGAGCAAAAACAAGTCAGAAGTCAGTGGCGCATAAATGTCGTTTGTCCTTTGTAGTAATTGTTTTCTGTTTTTCATTTTCGCGCAACGCTGCACGAGGATTAACTATGCTAATTGTTCTTAACTTTGCAGCGTAAAGCAAGAGGGGAGGCAAGTAGTCATCACCACCCACCGCCAACTGTTGGATTGCTCTTTTACTAAAAAAATACTTGGATTGAACGTCATATTTTAACGCCCCCACAGCTGAGAGGTTGAGAATTCTTGGTGTGACGGGGATTCCAACCTCAAACCTTCATATTACGAGTTGATTATGCTCACCACCATACCATGCCAAGCCCATTGGTAGTAATGTTTTAAAGTTCAAAGTGAGGTGTATGGGTCGTTCGGAGGTTAGTAAGAGCTTGTTCCTCTGGATGAATAAGAAACATAATTAATTCTTTATTATTCATCATGTATGTAATGTTTCTGAAAATTCTAACCACAATTTTTCACTAATTTTCCCTTCTCCGGAAAACTGCTCCTCTTCGGAAAACATTTCTTCGGACGCCCATGGCAAGATGGGATAGTCCCTAATTTCATTTTATCTTTGATTTCCGTAATGGAAGTTAGGTAGACTTTCCGTTATAAATCGTCGAATGAATAATTTATAATGTAATATTTTTCATATATTTTAAACCTCATAGAAGGAACAAGCAACCAGTCTATTCCAATCGTTTTGCCCATTTCAACTGAGGATAAGGAAAGACTATCTGGTTGTTCGGATTTTACTCTAAGATATGAGAGTAGGAACATTGCCATTCTCCGAAAAGTCGAAATTTACGAACATAGGAAAGAGGAACGTTGTTGCAGACAGTTCGGAACCAGCAATATAGGTCATCCTTACGTGAAGGTGAGATGAAAGATAAGGTTAATAGTTACAAAATAGCAACACATATTATGAAAACATATTGATAAAAACAGTAAAACCCAAACAGATTTTCTACACACTAAAATTATTCTTTACCACGATAGCCGAGTATCACTATTATTATTTTTCTTTTAAAAATAAACAAAACTAACACCGAACAACCTACGATATATTGATTAAAACTTATTGCGTTTTCCAGATTTTATCTCCAATAAAAATATGTTTAAATGAGACAACAACTCAACGATAAATCTAGCTATAATAGAGGTTCTCCGAACTAAATATTTATTTTGTATTTCAGTGAGAGTCATCAGTAATACAGTAAATAGTTTAGAATATTTGGTCTGTATGGATGGTAAGATGTATGAACTTCCTTACCCTATAACAAATACATGCACTTGTGCCATCCTTTAACACCGTGCTTCATTAACAATAACACTTTTTTATTTTCTTTATCAGTCCAAATACATTTTCCTGGAACTAGAACAACATCACCATTCTCGCATCCAGTCTTTCAAGAACTGGATCAGCCATCACCATTATCTTATCCAATCATTTTAGAGTTGGAACACCCATCAGCATTCTCTTAACCATTTCTTTTTTTTAGGATTGGAACAACCATAACCATTTCTTTTTTTTTTGGATTGGAACTACCATAACCATTTTCTTAACCATTTCTTTTTTTTAGAATTGGAACTACCATAACCATTTCTTTTTTAGAACCGGAACTACCATAACCACTCTCTTAACTATTTCCTTTTTTAGAACTGGAACTACCAAAACCATTCTCTTAACCATTTCTTTTTCAGAATTAGAACTACCATAACCATTTCTTTTTTTAGAACTGGAAGTACCATAACCATTCTCTTAACCACTTCTTTTTTTTCAGAACTGGAATGATCGTTATCAATCTATTAACTAGTTCTTTGTAACTGGAAGACTCTTTAAATCTGTCTTAATTTATAATTATTTAAAAAAAAGGACACTTTAATATTTTAGTTCAATAAAATCAGCATTAAATATTTGTTTTTGTTTGATTTATTAGATGATTATGGAAAGTGGAAATTGGTTGGCTGGCGGTGAATTAAATGTTCTTGAAAGAATTCGGTGGAATGATGGTTTAGATGAATACAGATTGACACCCTTGGAACTTCGGGAAAAATTCAAAGATATGAAAGTAAGACACCTATAAGCTTTTTCTATGACAGTCGCATAGTAGTATGAAGCAGTATGTAACAAGTAGAGAACGTTTGTCACTTTATTTCATTTATCAAACGTTTCGTTAAAAATGATAATTAAGAGAAAAAGATGTTGTTTTTGAATTAAGCTCAAAGCTACACAATGGGCTATCTATGTTCTGCCTATTACGGTTATCGAAACCCGATTTTAGTGTCATAAGTGCCCAGTTATACCGCTGGGGTGCAAGAGAAAAAGACATGATGGTCATAACATCTATCTAGAGAGTATATTTATTTTTACCGATAGGAATAAGTTGATTATTTGTCGTCGATGAACAGAGTATATAAACCCTATAAACAATATTATTCAATAGTTGAACAAACCTATGGTTTAGTTTGCAATTATTCATGCGAATAAATATCTAGAAATAGGTTATGTAAATTTATCATTATACATGTATGTACAAGTAATAATTATATGCCATATTTGTAGATAAGGAATATTTGTTTGAATCAAAAGGTATAAAATTAATTTACATACTCTAAAGAAACTGATGTGATGAATGTTGTCAGGTATATTTATGAGGTTAATGGCACTTCATTACGGGTCGTGTATGAGTGCTACTGACCGTGGAGGAAGCAATAGGAAAATTTGATTCTTACCAAATTTTTTGATATAATAAAGGCGAGGTTTCAAAAATATCAAGAGAACGTTTGAAAATGACCAAATGAAATTCCTGCAAAATCCAGGACGCTAAAATAGTATTTTGGCTAATTTCATAGTGTTCATATTTTCCCTATTAAATGTTAAAAAAGGTTTTTTTTATTTTCCCTTTTCCTATTTTCGTTTTTCGAAGCTCTTCTCTGATAACTGGTTGAATCTAACAACGCAAAATGCATATTTTTTCTTTGTGTTCATTAGCTTTAAGAGTTTGGCCAGCAGTGTATATCCAACAGTTTTTGCGGATGTTATGTAAAAATGGTACAAAGTTGTCTTTAAGTTTAATGTACCTTAGAACACTAACAATTCTTGATTTCATGATGATAAAATCCCTTCCTTAATTTGGAAGACAAGAGAAATTATAGAAATAGGTTTGTAACGTAAACTTTCTTTCCAGGCAGACGCAGTGTTTGCTTTTCAATTACGTAACCCAGTTCACAACGGGCATGCGTTGTTGATGAAGGATACTGAAGAGAGACTCTTGAGGAGGGGTTACAAAAAACCAGTTCTCCTTCTTCATCCTCTAGGTAAATACCAGGGTGATTAGGCTTACAAGTTCTCTAAGGTGAAACTATTTCTTCATTGTTACAGTAGGGACGTAGTCTATATGTTACGCTTCTTGTTTTACATTTATATATATATATATACACACTTATATATGTATTATCTTTGGTTTGTTGTCAAAAAACTTATAAAACTAAGCGTTTATTTATTACGAAACTACAATAAAAGTATACGAGGGCAAATTATGTTTCAGAACATTTTCTTTACTAACTTCTCGAACTGATTGTATTAGTTCAAAAAAAGCGTTGTACCCGAATTTGTAGACAACCAATTAAATCCTATATGTTGATCAAAACATTTCTGTAATTGTTTTTATTAAAGCTAGTGTTTGAAATTTTGGTATAGTATTTAAGAATTTTGAAATGAATTAAATTGGTTTGAAATGTATTTGCGATCGTGTATTTTAATAACGTGTATTTTTTACTTAATCCCTTATGTGTTCAGAAGGCAATAATGTATGTAAAACCAGTCTTGTCACTGATAAAGACCAAGCATGACTTGACTCATAATCTGAGAGTCAGTGGGTTCGAATCATGACAAAAATGCTTGCCATTTTAGCCGTGGGGGCGTTATAACGTGACTTTCAATCCCATTATTTGTTAGTAACAGTAGCCCAAGAGTTGGCAGCAGGTGATGATCACCAGCCTTATACAAATAAATTAGTGACGATTATCGCAAATAGCCCTCAAGTAGCTTTGCGCGAAATTCGAAACAAACAGACAAACTCTCTGTTAAGTTCTCTTTGATAACGATTATAAAAGCTTACAACATTTTGTCGAAAAATTCCACACCATGATTCTTGCATATTGAAAACAAATTTACTTGGTGCTTATATTTTAACATTTATACGGTTGGACTCAATTTTTTTAGTACTATAGTTAATTGCCTTGATTTACAATAATTATCCTCATTGTTTTATCTTAGGCGGTTGGACAAAGGAAGACGATGTACCTCTATTTGTCAGGATGAAACAATACAAAGCAGTATTGAATGAGGGCATTCTTAATCCAAAAAACACTGTGTTAGCCATCTTCCCTTCACCCATGATGTATGCAGGGCCATCAGAGGTACGTGACCAGTTGGTAACGATAATGAAAGTTTAAATGAAATAAATATCTTCATAAATTTTGGGATTGAAACAAGAACTTTTGGTTTTTATTGTTAGTTGTTAGAATAACTGTAAGAAGAGCGTATGCATGTGAATTTGTATAAAAACAACAAATTTTCACTCACAATCAAATATTAATTTACCACTGAATTACTCAACGTGTTTTTATTGTATTTAACTTCTTATCAGGAATGACTTGCAAAAATTGGACAATATTCAGCAATTTTTATAAAACAGAGACTACCTTATTACATGGGAAGTGAGAGGGTGGTTTTTGTTTTGAATTTCGTGCAAAGCTTCACGAGGGCTATTTGTGCTAGCTGTCCCTAATTTTGCAGTGTAAGACTAAAAGGAAGGCAACTAGTCATCAGGACCCACTGCCATTTCTTGGGCTACTCTTTTACCAACGAATAGCAAAATTGATCGTACCATTATTATTCGGGGATTCGAACTACAAACCTAAGAATACGAGTTGTGTGCCTTTATCACCAGGCCATGCTGGGTCTAAAGAGGGTGGACGTTTATTAACATATTCACATTGTAGATCATAATTACTTACTGATCCAACACCTTTAGTTAATAACCTGGCCCGGCATGGCCAAGCGTGTTAAGGCGTGCGACTCGTAATCCGAGGGTCACGGGTTCGCATTCCTATCGCGCCAAACATGCTCGCCCTTTCAGCCGTGGGGGTGTTATAATGTTACGGTCAATACCACTATTTGTTGGTAAAAGAGTAACCCAAGAGGTGGCGGTGGGTGATGATGACTAGCTGCCTTCCCTCTAGTCTTACACTGCTAAATTAGGGACGGATAGCTCTCGAGTAGCTTTATATGAAATTCTAAAACAAACAATCTTTTTTTCTGGATAACATCTCGCGAAATAAATTACTTCTTCGATTATAATCTTGTAGTTTATTAGAATTACTTACTTTATGAGACTTTGACTTAGCCTTAACTGCAGCTGTAATGTTAGATTGGTCACCTGAAGCACTAAATGACTAGAATAAAGACATATGTTGTCAGTAACAGCCACGAAGAAAGCCAAAAATATTGTAGTATTCACAAGAAAACTGATAATGGGGTAGGTCTTATTGATGATGTAGTGGTCATTACAGTATTACTGAAAGACTGCTATAAAGTATCTTTCGTTATAATTTATTAGCAATCGAAAAAAGTTGACCAAAATATGTCCACGAGGTGGAATTGTCGTAAAACACGTAATGACAGAAGGAAGAGAAAGTTGGTTAAATAGGAACGTTCTTAGCTTTCATGTCTACGTTAATTCGTCATTTAAAATTTATTATTAACGGACAGCAGTGTCAAATAAATGCAATAAATGCAACTATTCAGACGTACAACAAAGCACTTATTTCTTCTGAAGTAACTCTAAGATTATAAAGATTACCCGCGAGCAAAAATATACCTACGTTCGAGAGACCATTTGTTTATGTTTTATAAACAAAGTTTTTGTTGACTCATGCATGTTCAGAAGAATGAATTGGCTTCAAAATGGTCACAGGGACATGTCTGAAAAGTTGTCTCTCAGAGTTACTTAAATTCATGTTGCATAACTCATGAACATCCTCACGTTTCAAAAACATCACTGAACAAAATTACACACTTACTACATTCCGTGTCCTGTCTGTGTTTACCTCATGGAGATGGAATAAGTTATCATTTTGTCCCACTGTTTTGGTTGACTGTAGGTGCAGTGGCATGCAAAAGCCAGAATGTCTACTGGAGCCAACTTCTACATTGTTGGACGAGATCCTGCAGGAATGCCTCATCCTGTTACCAAGGAAGACTTGTATGAACCAACTCATGGCGGGAAGGTAAGGCTTTGATAACTAAACATCATGAACAAATTTCACAATAATACACAGTAAGTATTGTCAGTAACATTTATCCTCTTAATACCTTGACTTAATATAATAATATTATTAAAAGTTTTAATTTTGGTACTGAATGCAAAGAAGATGCATTATGAAGCGAGTTAAGTGCACGAAAATTAATGCGCAAATATACATATCTCGTAATTATTGTAAATTATTCTTAATAATAAGTTAATGCGAGTCATCAGTTTGATCAAGACAATCACAAAGTTCCTCTTTTTATCGGTCATTTTAAGAGCTTTAATAGCTAAGCCTATAAAACGTCTGTAAGAATTTCAGCGGGCTCGTGGAGAAATCTATAAGGAAAATTAAAACAAATCATCATATACATTAGTATACCTTTTATTTTACTCTTTACTATCGATAAACTTCTGTTACGCTTGTCTCAGACATATATGCACCAAGTTTTGAATTATTTTGTTAATCACAATTTTAAAATATCTATATTTGATTGAAATATGCCATTTAACATTTCTGTGTGCAAGTATGCTTTTGTTGCTTTATGAAAAGCCACAAGGAGAAACGACTTAGACCTTTTTATTTGATGTGAATTGTTTTAATTGTATGTTTTTTCATGTTATTAAACTAACAAATAATAAAATTTCTGGTATTATAGTGATATGTAGAAGATTTCTAAAGAATGACATACTATTTGACATCTTCTGTGGCTTAAATAGTTTCGATAATGATAGTTGAAACCGAACTAACCTTTTACTTTGAATGCTACAAACAAAACGTTAACAAGGTTATTTTCGTCTTTTAAACACTTTACTCATATGGAACGAAAATAGAGTCTGTTGCGGAACTTTTCAACGGAAGCAACATTTCTTCTATAAATATCGCCTTCTATTGGGTTAGCTGTAGATTTGTGGAATTACACGATAACATCTTAAGTTCATTTGTTCGCGACAGGTAAAGCGCAGATGTTTTATTTTATAACTGTGTGTTAAAAAACGCAAAAGGTTATTCACAGAAATTCAACGAAACTTGTTGGTTAAATCATAACGTTTCAAAAAATATAATTACAATAAGTACGAATAAAATCTTTATTTTACGTGTATGGGTGTGACTTACAAACTCTATAAAATTATTAAAATACTTGTTATTTTATATTTATGTTTTAACAAATAACCTTACCGACTATACATTAAGGAGAAGTTAAAAAAATCAATTTTCTTAAAACATGAATTCTATTTCTTTAGCCCCTCAGTGGCACAGTGGTATGTCTGCGGACTTATACACTAAAAACCGGGTTTCGATACCCGTGGTGGGCAGAGCACAGATAGCCCATTGAGTAGCTTTGTGCTTAATTCTAAACAAACAAACAAATCTATTTCTTTAATTCATTTAAATCATCGTGAATAGCTAAAGTACAAGGCAATATGACGTGCAAAATACTTTAGTATCAAATGCATTACAGAATAAGAAGTTTTTGTCAACATTTATTGCTTTGGTTTTAAGTTTTTTGAATTACACATATGAGAATAGGAAAATTAATTAGGCTAAAGAACATGCCATTTAAAATTTATTGTAAGAATGTCAACAAAACACATTACTTGAATAATATACGTATTCTCTTATATCGTTTTTACCAGCGATGTAAAGTAATTATAACCCTTTATGTACAAAATTACTTTTCTTTCTCATGGTCAAGCCTCATAAAAACAATTTTTATTTAGTGACTCTTACGTGTACTAAATTCCCAGGTTTTGGTTATGGCTCCTGGTTTAACACAACTTGAAATAGTTCCTTTCCGAGTAGCAGCCTATAACCAAGAAGAAGGCAAGATGGCTTTTTTTGAACCAGAAAGAGCGAGCAACTTTATTTTCATCTCGGGAACAAAAATGCGTCAGCTGGCAAGAAATGGTGAAGATCCTCCAGATGGCTTTATGGCACCTTCAGCATGGAAAATTCTGTCAGAGTATTACCAGTCCTCGGCTGAAGAAAACTAGTTTTATAAACAATTGCTCAAAACTTAAACCGCAAGGTCACGAAGTACAAAGATATCGAATTTCGAACAGTTTTTATCCGATACAATAAATACTTACAAAGTGAACTTAAGTGGATTCTATTTTAAAGGTACTAACGCTAATACGATTGTAGTTTCAAATACTGATCAATGAAACATGAAAGATATTAATATAAACGTCTATTTAATCAGTATAAAAACTTTGAAAATACGATTTACGTTGTAATCATGTAACCGAAATACACTATTTTCTTATAGAGAAACAATTTGTTTCCTGATAACTTTACCATTATATTTAGTTTTTTATTAATACGTTTTAAGCGATTAAAGCGTATGTAAAGACCTGCAGCTTTTACAGTAATGATCTAAAATTATGCAAAAAGGTGGCTTTATATCAGACTGTGTAAACGATAATGTAACTTCTAAATCAAATATGAAGCTCAAATGCGTGATTTAAGTATCACATTTGAGTAATTTCTAAAAAAAAGACAAATCAGCTGTTCCTACACCTACTTTTTATGATACATTCCGGGTGTACGTAAAACTTTTTAAAACTAATAATAGTTGCTTTTCGTTTTCAGCTTGACCGTTAATTAAATTAATACTATGAAGACACCATTGATAAATAAAGTCATTACTTTGAGACTTTGGAGTTTTTGAAGAAGAGATTTTTAAAAAAAATGATATCTTATATAAATAATTAATATAATTAATGAAAAGTGTTTGATTTGTGATGTGTAGTTTAATTAAAAATCATGGTAACAAAACTCTTGTACATTTTGGTTTTGGAATTTAAGTAATCTGTGATCAGCATATTTCCCCAAAAAAAAGTAGCTGAAAAAAATGTTGCATAATGTATGGATTTAAACTGCTGTTGAGTCATTCCCTGTTTCTTTGGTAAATCCTTTATATACAAGTTTGATGGCAAGTGTCGCTTCAACGTAGTTATGATATTGATATCAATCATGAAGAAAAAGAGATTTGAATAATTTTATAAATCTACTTTATCTACGTTAAGGTATTCAGCACACACTAACACCTTCAAAAAACTGTATACTAAGTATTTTGCTATTTGAAAAAATAAAGTTATCGTACGAAAAATGATTTTAGTTGTTCAAATGATTTTTGTCGTCAAGCAAAACTTCAAATTACAAACAATATCTTCTACCTAATCTGGAACTAAATTATTTTTGGACGGTTCACTGATAGCGAATTAATTATATGTTGACACAAATGTTTCACTAACAACAATAACTAATGTCCTTGTAAAAATTCTAATGTTCTGAGTTTATTCTCTGAAGTTGAACGGCTCGTAATGTTCGAAATTTATTTACGTTTGCAGTCAGATATCTGTAGCTTTCCGATTAATGAGCATGTATCAAAAATTATATCTTCCGAGGTTTATAGTATACTGACTGCAGCGACTCAAGAGTATCATTAAAACTATTTTCCCGCGTGTTGCAATGACGCACTCGTTCGGCAAGATTATCGAAAATTCAGCTGTCATAATACTGACAATCACTAGTATTGTACGTACAGATGTCTATTTTACATTGTTGATTCTTACACTCGAGAATCTTCTACAAATGTAGTAAACGTGCAAGAATTTCGAGTACACATTTAAAAGTGTAAGTTACATGCATTTCTAAATATATATTAAACCGAAATAAATATATAATTGTTTGTTTTGTTATAGCAAAACTATATCGAGCTATCTGCTGAGTACATCGACGGAAATCGAATCCATGATTTGAGAGTTGTAACCCCGTAGACTTACAGCGAGGGACAAATACATAATATATAATATCAAATTAGTTACAAACAAAATAAAACAAAAACATAATTGCGTTATTGTTGCATACAGACGGTTATAATGCAAATGTACACTTTACAAATCGGATAACCAAAGAAATATCTATGGATCCTGTTAATGTGCTGCATTTTCTTTTATTGCACCACTGCAAACTTGGCGACGACTTTGCGCAAATATCCATTAAGTGGCTTTGTGTAAATACCCGAAAACAAGTAAATCTCCTTATCGAACACACGATTTTCAGCAATAATTTTCCTGTATCTCTTATTCGTTTTTCTCAGGCAAGAGATTGAAAAAAGAGGATTTTCTTATTACCTTTGACTCTCTAAGATTTTATTTAATGCTCGGGATTTATGTGGAGTTTTATTTTGTAAATCAAAACAGAAAATTCACAAACCAAAGCTCTATCGAAATATCTATTATCATTTCTTTTAGACAAAAAGATAAATGTGAAGAAATACGTTAATGTAAACTTCAGACTTGACTTGCAGTTTGTCATCGACATGGAATCCTTAAAAACTGGATTCCTGTTTATCTTCGAGTTTTTTACGCACCATAGACTTTTTATCGAATTACTGCGTTAAAACAATATAAACTACATTGAATTCTCAGTGATAAATATGTTTGAAATAAATAAACTCATGGTACAGAATGGATTACATTTATTTGTGGCCGGTATGACGTTCGACTCGTTATCTGAGGGTCGCGGATTCGAATTCCCGTCGCACCGAAGATGCTCATCCTTTCAGCCGTGGGGGCGTTATAATGTGACACTCATTCCCATTATTTGTTGGTAAAAGAGGAGCGAAAGAATTGGCAGTAAGTGGTGCCGACAAGTTGCCTTCCCTCAAATCGTACACTGATAAATTAGGAACGGCTAGCACAGATAGCCCTCGTGTAGCCTTGCACGAAATTCAAAACCAAAATAATAAGCAAACATTTTATTCGTTCAGTTCAGATTTTCGTGCTTGCCGTTTAAAGAACTATCGACGCATCGTTGATTCTATTTATAATTTCAAACCAATAAACTAAGTAAAACAACAGCCATCCATTTTTAGACTGTTTACTCTGATCCGATACTGTCTCTGTATAATTTTTATAACAAACTCACGAGAAAGAGACACAAGCTGTAATTTCTTGAATTCACAGTTTGATGGCGCAAGCTATTGGGCCACTCACGGCACAGTTATAATGTATACGTTTTTGGAATTTATAACACATAACACATCATACATATATGTTCGTAAGCGTGTGTGTGCATACCCTTATTATGTAGCTTTTGAAAGTCAACGACATGTTCTCACAATAAGATATTAAGTTAAATAGCTTTTCAGGCTTTCAACGTGAACACTCATATTTGTATTGAGAATCTTTAGACGACCATCTATGATTTTATATCAGTTTGTTAATGCATAAGCTTTAGACCCAATTTTTTGAGTTTTTTACAGATGCATATTCACTAGGATGAGACATGATTTTCTTTTAAAGTAAGTTATAATATTAAATATTCATATAGCCAAATACCATATTTATCGCTAGTTTTGCTTAACTTGTTAATAGCTGTTATTTTTTGTAAGAGAAACAAACAAAACACGATACTTGCAAACAAGTGGTAAAATATTTTTTCTGGTTATTTGATTCTAAAAAATAATCACAAACGAAGCATTTTTTTTTTAAATATCCTTATTCATTGTTTTGAATTTCGCACAAAGCTACTCAAAGGCTATCTCTGCTAGTCGTCCCTAATTTAGCAGTGTAAGACAAGAGAGAAGGCAGCTAGTCACCACCACCTACCGCCAAATCTTAGGCTACTCTTTTACCAACGAATAGTGGAATTGATCATCACATTATAATGCCCGCAGAGTTGGGAGGACGAGCATGTTTAGCCCGAGGGGGGACGCGAACCGGCGACCCTCATATTACGAGTCGCACGCCTTAACACGCTTGGCCATACCGGGCCTTCTTATTTCTTTGCTGAAATATTAGGCCTGGTATGGCCAAGCGCGTAAGGCGTGCGAATCGTAATCCGAGGGTCGCAGGTTCGCGCCCCCGTCGCGCTAAACATGCTCGCCCTCCCAGCCGTGGGGGCGTATAATGTGACGGTCAATCCCACTATTCGTTGGTAAAAGAGTAGCCGAAGTGTTGGCGGTGGGTGGTGATGACTAGCTGCCTTCCCTCTAGTCTTACACTGCTAAATTAGGGACGGCTAGCACAGATAGCCCTCGAGTAGCTTTGTGCGAAATTCAAAAAACAAACAAAACAAACAAGCTGAAATATCTTGTTTTCACCATTCTCGTAAGGTTAGCCGGCTTCAGTTTCGAACTGATAGACTTAAGAGAAAGCAGTCAGTTAATAGAACCCATCGCTGATTTCTGTACTATTGTAATCAAATGTGGGACTTCACCATGACTCTTACAACAAATATAAGGACCGAGAATATGAAAAGCTATTTTGAAGCAATAGAATGCTAGCGCGACGGAACAGGGAATTCACAGTCTGGTGTGCTAACACTGGGACAGGTTCGGCTACAAAATCTTTTAAAAACAGATTGAAAGTCACACTGTGCAACGAATCGCAACCAATTGAAAGATGACACACTCCACTCCACGTTGTTCAACAAGTTTCTTCATCAGATGAAATTATTTATTTTTTTTATCTGTTGTTCTTCGGTGGGGCCTACAATACTAAAATCCGAGGTTCGATTGAACACAGTGGACATAGCAGACAGTTCAATGCACCTTTGCTCTAAACCAATAATCAGTCTTGTATATTGCAATATAGGATTTATAAACATATCCATCTGAAATTAGACCAAGAATAACGACCAATGTTCTGTCGAAACACTTAGGAACATGTTGCCAGAAATAAAACCACTTCATTATGCTTTTAAAGTGATGGCTATTTGTTAATTTACTTGCTTTAGAGCAAAGTCACTTTGAGATATCTGATATACCAATGCAGGGAATTAAACCTAAAATTTAAGCATAGCAAGGTCGAAAACTCATCTCTGTTCAACCGGTAGACAACGTTGTTTGTTACTTTTATACTACATAAGCATAATGTGATTCTCTACACAAGTAGAAAATAGGGAATTGGGCCTTTCTTTTGTTTTATATGAGGGAAGCGCATCTCTGTTTGTGAACAGGTGTTACTGTATAAAACAAAATGTCTTAACATTATAATATAAGCTGTATTTTTATATTTTTAGAAAGAAAACTAAAAAAATAACATCTTTCGTTCGAATACAACCCGTGTACAGTTATATCAAGATATTCTCAAAAATTTCAACAAAACGTCATTTAGTGTGAAGTGAAAAGATTGGTTGTTGGTTGTTTTTGAATTTGGCACAAAGCTACTCGAGGGCTATCTGTGCTAGCCGTCCCTAATTTAGCAGTGTAAGATTAGAGGGAAGGCAGCTAGTCATCACCACCCACCGCCAACTCTTGGGCTACTCTTTTCCCAACGAAATGTGTGATTGATCGTAACATTATAACGCCCCCAAGGCTGGGAGGGCGAGCATGTTTGGCGCGATGTGGATGCGAACTCGCAACCCTTAGATTACGAGTGGCACGCCTTAACATGCTTGGTTATGCTGGGCCCGAAGTGAAAACATAAAATATTATCAAGCAACAATGTTAAAAAAAATTAGATCGAGTTCTTTATTAGAAAAAGTAGAGAAATAGAAACTAGAGACACAAACACTTGATTAATGAACAATGAAGTACGTAAAATTGTTCATTTCTTAAAACGTATCTCGTAAATTATCTGCTAACCTTAAGTTTTCACTCTGCAGGCTTAAAACAACAACAAATAGAAACCAGGAAGAATTTAAACAGACTTTAATGGATACACCATTTAACGCTGGTAGTTGGTAAAATATTTGAATCTTATTGGCCTAAAATTTATGATAAAAATTACGCTAACTTCATATCTATTTTATCACATTTTTCTTCAAATAACATCCTTTTCTACCTTTTGTTTTCTATAAGTCACTGTTCAAGAAGCCCGTTTGTTGAATATATTATGTGACAAAAATTGTATTCCTGGATAGTATGTATTATTTCTCTATTCCTAATGTCGTAAAAGTACAGAAAATGGACATTGTTTCCTTCAAACTTTGCTTTTGTGACCTGGATAATGAGATTTAAAAATTATCATATTTCCTATGTAAAACAGGTAAATTTGCACATTTTCATTCACATAACGTCTGAATAAAACAACATATGAATCAAGATTTTCATGGATTTAATTTAAACTAAAGCTACACAAGAATGAGCAAAAATGTTTAGAAGTGAGTAGTTTTTCGCGATTTGCGACTGTTGTGTAAACCACTTTCACGTATCAGCTCCCAAATATATTCTCCCATCATGTTTTCGCTATACGATCCTAGGAGCAGCGTTTAAAGTCCCGTTTATCTGGGTGGAAACGTTTGTCTTGCTTCTCTGAGTATGGTCCCATGTTCTTCTTGAATGTATCAAGAAGAGCATCAAGGATATGGACTTTAGTGACATCCCGCAGCCAATTTTGCTGTAGTTTTTCATCAGAGCTTCAGTTCGTTCCACATAAATGTCGGCTTTGTGATTGCTCAAGAAGCCTCAAACCACTGCGACAAAGCTGTGCCCCAAGCTTTTTTCCCTTCCTACTAAACTTCTTGGGGAATTCTGTGCATTCCAAGATCTTCTTTATTTGTGGTCCAACGAAGACAGCAGCTTTGATCTTTGCCTCAGACAGTTTAGGAAAGAAATCTCGAAGATACTTGAAGGCTGCAGACTTCTTATCAAAAGCTATGACAAATTGTTTCATAAGACTTAATTTTATGTACAATGGTAGGAACAACATCTTCTGGAGGTCCACTAGTGGCTCATACTTGACATTACATTGTGACACAGAGAGTTTGGTCCGTTGTGATTAGTGCTTCCTGTTGTAGTGCGTTGCTGTGTCCCTACGATGAATGATAGAAGATCCGGATACATGAGAGCAGATGCATTCTTGCCAGCCCAATCTTAGGAAGGGTCCATCTCACAGAAGTAGCAATTGCTTGAGCGGTCAGTAGGTTCACGCCAACTTCTTGGAATAGCAAACTTCATGACTCTCTTTTTCTCTCTGTACCATCCTGCAAAAGAGCAAAATAAAATTGTTATTATGAAGAAAAATTTTATTTTGTCACCAAATAACGTGTAAGAGGTTCATGCCAATACTGTTGGAAATTTAAAAAAAAAACGCATTAAAAGATATTTATATTTTAAAAGGTCAAATATTTGTATAATATAAAATCTTACTATTCAAGCAAGCAAAAATTGTCCGCCTTGCTTTCTAGAGTTTTTTTGGTTTTTTTGCAGTGCTTGCAGGTGAAATGAAGTATCCAGGGATTTATCTTGATCCCAGACAGGAATGCCGAAATATGCCTTGCAGTCTTCACACACTGAGGCAAATGCTGTTGTAGAGTACTATTTTGCTATTGTCTTAATAAATTAGTCACATACATAACAGAAAGCGTCTGGGAAATGCTTGCAGCTTCTTGATGTCATCTCTGATAAAATCGAAGAAATCTATGTGTTCACTTACGCAGCTAGCGCAAAACTGAAGTGGAAAGTGATGAGCCCCTGTATACATATTGCTATGGAAAGTTTAAAAAAAAATTTAAAAGGTTCTTGAAAATTCTTTTAAGTTCTAGAACATTCGAGAAATGTTTTGAAAATTCTGTATTAATTACTTAGCACCGAATCTACCTGGAATGTTCTGGAAAGTAGGTAAATTTGAAAATTTTATTACCGAGATCACAAAAGCAAAATTGAAAGAGAAAAATAGGTATTTTACATTCATATTATGCATAAGCAATTGGGAAATAACTCTTTCTGTCCAGAAGGAAGAAAAGGTAAAAATTTTGTTTTTGGTTAGGCTTCGATATGAGAAACACATGATTTTTTGAAGAGCTTTTTTGCATATGTATATAGTATAATTATTTACAAACTATGATTTAAACTTTGAATGCTGTTGAAGCATTACTTTAAAAAATGTCTTTTCGACAATGACTTGTGGGAACAAAAAATAAATTACTTCTTTGCTGTTAAGTTAGAATGGTCTTCAGTTGAGTGTATACTTCGCCATGTACCTTTGATCATGTTCTTTTTTTCGAAAAGGCTTAAATTGTGTCCGTTATTAACACAGGAGATGCAACATTTTTGGCAGGACCATGAGCAATAATATTCTAGATATGTTCAGTAAGTTCCACCAAAGTCCTATAATTTGTTTTGTGACCTTGACACTCCAAAAATTTACTAATACTAAGTTGGGTCGTAGTCCAAATATATACCAACTTACGGCCAAATCCATTTAGGTGAGTTTGAGAGATCGTTGCCGACAAATACACCCATACCCACATAAACAAACACACATAAGGATGAAAACATAACTTCTGTTCAACTTTGGTGGTGAAAGAAATAATGAACTGTTTATGCTCTTGGCACCACAGTTATCAAAACCCAATTTATAGTATTATGCCTTTAGACTTACCATAGAGTTACAGAGAGCATGAAAATTTGGTTTGTTTTGAATTTCGCACAAATTTACACGAGGGTTATCTGCACTATTCATCTCCAATTTAGCAATGTAAGACTAGAGGGAAGGCAGCTAGCTGGTCATCACCACCCATCGCCAACTCTTGGGCTACTATTTTACCAACTAATAGTGGGATTGACTGTAATTTTATAACAGCCCTACCGCTGAATGGATGAGAATTTTTGTTATGACGTTGATTCGAACTCGCGATCCTCAGATTATCAGATTACGAGTCGAGTGCCTTATCCACTTGGCCATGACAATTCTTTCTATATTGTGAGTTAAAATTTCAACTTATTTTTTTTTTATTTGTAACTTGTATAAAAGCAGTAAATGGTAAAACGTTTTCAGGTTTGGGTTGTTTTATTTTTGATCAAGACGGATACGTTAAATCTAAGAAATATATTTTAAATTAAAGCAATTAAACTGTTGGTATACTTTTTGTGTAAAACTAGAACACATTAGGTATGGTAAAGGTTGTGTTTTATCAATGAAAAAATATATACGTCTTTTCTTACATGAATCAAAATTTTGAATGAAACTTTTTGTTGGTTTAAAAACTAGTTTGTTTTCCAGGTGAGAGGAACATTTTTACTGACAATGATCTCAAACAGTAAAAATATTTATCTGTGATCGATTTATTTTGTACAAAAAAGTATAAGACACTCTTTTTGATTATGACCTATTGGTACTTATGTAGAAGTTAATATCGGATAAGACACGGAATAGCCAGGTGGTTAAGGCACTCGAATCGTAATCCCAGAATCGCAGATTCGAATCCCCGTAGTACCAAACATGCTTGCTCTTTCAGCCGTGAGAGCATTATAAAGTGACGGTCAATCCTACTATTTCTTGGTAAAAGAGTAGTCCAAGAGTTGGTGGTCGGTAGTGATGACTAACTATCTTCTCTCCAGTCTTACACTGCTAAATAAGGGACGTCTAGCGCAGATAATTCTCGTGTATCTTTACACGAAATTTAAAAGAAACCAAACCACGTCCTAATAAAAACTAAATTTCTTCGGTAGATTCCACAATAAAACAACTGTACGTAGAATAAGTTAATCATTTAACCTTTCTTTCAAGCCGCATTTTAATTAAGTTAGAGAGCACAAACAATACAAAGTCTTGGCTTCATGCTTTACAAACATTGTAGAAGTACCCGTATTTTCTAACATTGACAATCTAAAAGAAGCTTTGTTACAACTCCTGAATTTTTACTGTTTTCGATGTGATAAAACGTTGTTTGTGAAGATGCTGTCCTTCAAACCAAATTATTGAAGTTTGTTGTACCCCGCTAGTACAGTGGTATGTCTCCGGATGTACAACGCTAAATTCAGCGGTTCAATTCCCCTCGGTTGGCTGAGCAGATAGTTCTTTGTGGCTTTGTTATAAGAAAAACACGAAACACATGTAATTTGTTTGTAGTGACACCTTTATGCAAAATATTTCAATGAAAATGTTATTTCTAAAACTTTTTTTTATATTAATGAAGATGTTTAAGTGTTAGCATCTCCACTATAATCAAATAAAATATTCAATCTTTTTCAGTCTTTTAAAGGCTTAACATCTGGCCGTCACATTTGCGACAGAAATGTGTTTTCTACTGATACGTTTGTCCTGAAACCTTAGTAATTTATCTGCAGTACCTGATTCATACAGACTATTATGTTCATTATTAAAAATCAGACAAGTACTGGACATAATGTAACATGTAACGAGATGAGAAAGTTTAATTGTCATTACATCTATATTATATTTTATTTATACAATAATATTCCCATTAGTTGCTATATGTTCAATGATGTATCTGTATCTTTATCCATTTATGGTATATTTATGTTGTTTAGATATTCAAGAGCTTAAATACAGTAATTTCAGACCTATCAACTTGTATTTTATGAGGTGACAAAGGCAATCACGACCTAGTTCGTGCCAATTCAATACATCAACAGCAACATAATTACAGGGAAAGGAAAAGCAACACAGCAAGGTCGTAGTGATACAGAGAAGAAGATAAACAATCTTACACGTGCTCCGAGGAATTTATCGCGAAAATATTTCGATAGTACATCTGCATTTCACAAGAACGAACTATTTAGAAAGTAACCTCAAAAGTAGTGTAACGTGTGCGAGTCGTTAAAAGTGTTTGTTACTGCACAGTATGTAGCTGATTTTACGTAAGTCTGGGCTCACTGTGCAACTGAATATATATATCCTGTGGTGTCGCACTTTTAGTAGAGTTGTAACTAAACAAAATTTACGGAGTTATATTGCAAGACTGTTTACTAGGAGAGAAAATACATAGCTTCATTAATTATTACATCTTATTTGAACTAGATTATCTGATCATCAGACTTTATGTAGCTAATAGTTTCATAATAGAGCATTAAAAGTATGAAACATTAGCGTTTTAAAGAAAGGAACATTGACAGTGCTGAATGGTATAATTCACATCCTTAAGTAATTTCAAAGCCTCCTATTTGTTCAATATTTTAAAAACCGCGTGTGAGGCTGAAGAGAAACAAATAGTTCTGAGCGTTCCTGGTTGTCTGGCAAGCTTCTTCGGGGTTTGTGAGATATGTAACCAAAAACACTGTCATGTAAGCTAGTTAGTTAAGTGGTATGCTATCGCGGTCATACCTACACCTGTGACACTTATAATGACTCGGAAATTTTTCACTTTAACATTTTCAGATTAGCTTGGAATCCGACATTGTTTCAATCTCGACTGGGACAAATATATCGAGATTCTCTCTCGTTGTCTCAGTAACTCTTCACACGTTTTACAAGAAGTTCGAAAAAACGCTGAGAGTTCCACAAATAATGAATTAGGATAACAAATCACCCATTTCTACAGGCAGAAACCAATCATAGATTGGCCTATCCCTCTGGATTTTTCATAAAATAACACACGTTTATGCGAACTTGCTGAGAAAAGAACAACTAAATATCGCATAATTTTCACACATTGCGTCTTTTCATTTCATCTGTCGTTCAGTGAGGAACTCAACAAGTCAACCAAACAGACATGACAAAAGCTTGTAATTAGGCAACAGGTATAAAGACAAATTAGACATATTTTCTAAAATGTTGGCATAAAGAAAATCAGACAAGCAGTGGGAAGAAACAAATAAGGGTATATCGGGGAGTTCATGTAGCAATCTGTTTCCTTAGTAACTCCTCCTATGTATACTGTCAACCATCCCGGCACAATGTTGCAGAATTGCAACGCTAGAAACCATATACCACCTCCTACCCTGCTGTTTCTCTGTTTTCCTTCGTTGGTCAAATCATCGATCACCACAACCAACGACATGTCATCGGCCCTGCTGATCTTTCTTTTACCACTCTGAACAGACCAGATAGCTCGAGCGTGGTCATAACTAATAAAATAATTCGTGGTGAAACAAAACTGACCAAAACTTCCGAAACAATAAAACACAAACCAACACAAACCATTAAAATAATAACTAACTTAAATCGTGTGCGGGTCAAAATGGGATGCCGACATCCTGTACTTCAGATGGGAAAGCCAGCTTTCCTTTAAGTCTTAATATCGGTCATGATTTCATCGCAAAGCGGTCAGCTCATAATTCCACAGGAGGGGTTGAAAAGAAACAAGAATGTTCCTAAACGCCCCACTTGGGGAGAGAAGTCCTCTGGTTTCCATTTCTTCAAACTACACCCCTGCCAAACGTGTAGTGTAGTGAAGAAACTGGGTTTTGATACCTATGGTGGTGTGTTTAACATGCCAAACCACCTTATATTGAGAGCTGGATTCAACTGTGTCACTTTGTTCATATTTATGAAAATAAAAGGTATTTGTTCCAACTAACTAATTGATTCCAGTTATATTGTAATACTTCTTCATCGTTGATACAGATAGAAATACCCAATAGTTTAATGTCATCAGCTAACTTTAATAATTATTCCACATCATCATTATCATTAAAACAAATGTGTAAAAGAAAAGGTCCAACCACTGCTCCACTAGTGACATGAGTCCAATTTATTTGGACTCTATCAATAACTATCTTTTGCTTCCATCTATCCAGCTGCCGTATATTCTAAGTAACTGGCTTCTACCCAAATAGTAACATGATTAGGAAATACTACTGTGACAGTTCAAATGCTAATTTCAATTCGTAAGCATTCTTTTGCATTTCTAAAAAACCTTCATGGAACATTTTAGTAGTAATGAAATAGCCACGCTTATCTGAAGTTAACTGTAACACATTCAATTGTACTTGAATGCTTGTTATACATATTACTCATGGAGTAAGTTTTCTTTCTTGAAACAGTCCCGGCCTGGCCAAGCGTGTTCAGGCGTGCGACTCGTAATGTGAGGGTCGCGGGTTTGCATCCCCGTCGCGCCAGACATGCTCACCTTTTCAGCCGTCGTGGCGTTATAATGTGCGGTCAATCTCATTATTCTTTGGTGAAAGAGTAACTCAAGAGTTGGCGGTGGGTGGTGATGACTAGCTGCCATCCCCCTAGTCTTACACTGCTAAATTAGAGACAGCCCTCGAGTAGCTTTTGCAAAAATTCAAAAAACAAAAAAACTTTCTTGAAACGTTTAAACACTTAAAACTATAAGGGGATAATTGTCAAGATATGCACTACAATGTTTAAGCTGAAAAAAAGCACCTAGTCGAAGGCGTTGTAATGTATCGGACTAATGTGTTTGGTGCATTACACCAGGCGGCAAGGTTTGGTTTGTTTAGAATTTTGCGCAAAATTACTAGAGGGCTGACTGCGCTAAATAATGGAGAAAAGCATAACAGAGGCGAACAAAGCAAAGGATATATATGTGTGTATATATATGTGTATATACACCCATAGAAACACACATATAGAAACATACACCCATAGAAACATGAATTATATCAGACAATCGCGTCAGCTGGAATACAAATTGTATTTACTTAGTTACGTTCCCTGTTATTGATTAAAATGACGTGTTTATTTCCATCATCTTGCAATGATCAAGCAGATTTAAAAGTGTCGTAAATATGACTATGAAATTAAGAGTTTTCATGCGATACCAGTCTTTAATTTAATCACCACACGCTTTAGTCTATTAAATTTGTTGCTGTCTTCAGGTTTCTCTTAAGTAGGATTGTACGTGGTAGAAGAATAAAATAAAAGCACATCATTACACACTCCTGCTTCACAGTGGGTACCTTGCTCTCACAATAAAGGTATAAACATTGACAACAATCAGAGAAAAAGTGCAATAGAGGTAGTCATATTCCTTTATGTCATAGGTCTCTCTGAAAATATGCAAAGCAAATATCGTAAAGTACAAACGTATCCATAATAAAAGTCGCACGTATGTAAGCATTAAATCATTTTAATGAATATCTCACAGTTCCCCTTGAGGATGTGGAATCTAATGTACCGATGGAATAAAAATACCAATAAAAGACAGAAATAAAGATCTTAATAAATATACAAAACCCCTCTGTTGCGATCGATCTGCAGTAGTCTCTCGTGCCAATAACATGCAAAGATTGCATAAAAATGGAATAATACTACGTAAGAGAAGAAGGCAAATTAAAATAAACTTATTCTGATGAGTATGGCACAGAAGTCAGAAAAAAACATTGATTATCTTGTGCAAGTAATTATTTCATCCCTCTATCAGCGAGCTATAGAAGGTGCTTATCTTACATGATACTAAGCATAATAAATAAAATCTGTATTATTTAATTACTACATGATGGCTAAGTGGCGTAATTAATAAGTTTAGACCGCGAATAGCCAGCATGGTCTGGCGGATAAAACACTAGACTCGTCATCTAAGGGTCGCGGGTTCGAATCCCTGTCATACCATATATGCTCGCCCTTTTAGCCGTGGGGGCGTTATAATCTGCAATCAATCACACTATTCGCTGGTAATAGAGTAAATCAAGAGTTTGTGGTGGGTGGTGATAACTAGCTGCCATCCCTCTAGTTTTAAACTACAAAACTTGGGACGGCTAGTGCATGTAACTTTGCGCTAAATTCAAAACATACAAAGAGACTCAGAATATTTTCAGCCAAATGGTTCATATAACTACAACGAGATGTCAGTTGAAATAGTTCAACGGTAATTTTCCTAAATATATTGATGTATTAGTATAGAATTTACAGCCACTCCAACTCTTTGAATAGGAACGTACCTGAATTTCGGTTGTCTTGTACAACATTTTAAATCGTATTTTCTTATTCCAAGAGTTATTAAAATTTCATCGCGTTTGATTTTAGAAAAGAAAAGCAAGTTGATCACACCGAACTGTTTGCAAAATATCTCGGTTTGAATACAAGAGAGTGCGCAACTTCGCTAAATAGAGCTGGAATAATATCGGTTGCATTCTACTACCGAAAAGAACGCTTTCTGACAATTGCCATTGTTAAAGAGGAGATATTCAATTCAGTTCCGTTCAAATACAATCATTTTATTCGACATGGTACGATTAAACCCATCCAAGAATTAAACACCGTTATGAAAAAAGAAATAGATAAATTGTTTGTTTGTTTTTGAATTTCGCACAAAGTTACACGAAGGCTGACTGCGCTAGCCGTCCCTAATTTAGCAGACAAGAGGGAAGGCAGCTTGTCATCACTATCCACCGCCAACTCTTGGTGTACTCTTTTACCAATAAATATAAGGATTTACCGTCACATTATAACGTCCCCATAGCTGAAACGACATGTGTGGTGTGGATTCGAACCCGCGACCTTCGGATAAGGAATCGAGCGCCTTAACCAACTGGCTGTTGAATAAAATCTACATATGGAGAAAAATGTTCAGAATTGCAGAAACATGTGCTGCACAAGTTTTTGATAGTGCACACTTTACTGCTCCCTGGTGAAACAGCAGTACGTTAACGGACTTACAACGTTAAAAATTCAGGTTTTGCTCTCTCAAGATGGTTACAGTAAACAGCCTAATGTAGCTTTGCTCCAAGATAAACGAATAATAATAATTTACTTTATATATTATTAATAATGAGTTATGTAACATCAGAATTTGTCAAATATTCATTTTGATAAAATACCCATAAATTTGTAGCACCTAGAGAAACATAATATTAATTCAGTGTATTCTCGTTCGACATTTTGTTTGAACAAAAATCTCTCTATTTAATCAGAGTTTTTTGTGCATCTGTTCGTAAAACAAGAGTTTTATTCTAAAATATTATTTTAATGCATACCTATTAGACAAGTAAATGTAATATCTTAATGTGGTACTTGGTTGAAAATATTTATATTGACGTAATTATTAAATATTTTGTTAAGACAAACACTAGACTTAAATGCTTACAAGATATACTAGAGTTTGTTTGTTTTTTGTTTTTTTAATTTCACACAAAGCTACTCGAGGGCGATCTGTGCTAGCCGTCCTTAATTTAGCAGTGTAAGACTAGAAGGAAGGCAGCTAGTCATCACCACCCACTGCCAACTCTTGGGCTTTTCTTTTACCAACGAATAGTGAGATTGACCCTCACATAATAACGTTCTCACGGCTGAAAAGGCGATCGTGTTTTGCGCGACTGGGATGCGAACCCGTGACCCTCAAATTACGAGTCGCACGCCTTAACATGCTTGACCATGCCGGGCCCGAAATACAACAGAATGTTTCGGAAAACTCATTGATCCGCTGAAAACATTTTAAGAACGTGTTATTGAAATGTAATAATTAATCAATCACAAATCGTTATACTCATACTCTACACAATATATAATTTATTTTTATATAATAGTCAGATGTATGTCCGTTTGTCGTGGTCTGTACCTCTTAAACGGTTAATCGTAGAAAGACACAATTTGATGTAAAGATACTTATATGCAAGTATACATTATAGGGAACGTAATCTTCTGTTTTCCAACTTCTCAAATTTTTAATCAGATTTCATGTGTGCTAAATCGTCAATTTTACTGTTTACAATATGGTTCATTTTTGTGAGGTTTTTCTCATTTAAAGAAAACGAGGCTTCCTACGTCGACTGACTAAAAGAAATAGGAGTATGGACAAAAAAATGGAAGACATATAAATAAAGTAATTTGTTTCAGTGAAAATTTCTTGTTATTCTGTCTATATGAGTTTTTAAATTTCTGTCGTGTCGATGTTGTATGCAACCAGTTTTGGTGTGGCCTGGTGGTAAGGTCGCTCGACTGGCAATCTACCGTTTACGATTTTGAATCCCTGTCGCTAAACACGTTTGCTTTTTCAGTCTTGGGGGCTACAGTGTGATGATTAATCTCATTGTTGATTGGTTTTTAAAAGAGTACTATAAAGGTTGAGAGTGGTTGATGTGACAAGTTGCCTACTTCTTAGTCTGTCATCTCTAAATCAGGAACGGATAGCGCAGATAGCCTTCGTGTAGATTTTTGTAATACTCATGACATGGAGTACCTACATCGATGATTTTGGTATAATATGGTAAATATACTGATATGAATTGAATATTTTCCTTTTAATACTCCATTCAGAAATGACAATTGTTAGAAAGTGTTTACTTCCGTTGCGGTTTTTCCTTGCACTCAATGAAATGGCAAGGAATGGTAGCATGCAGCCCAAAAACATTCCCGCAACTACTTAGCAGAACTGAGCGCTCGAATCTGATAAATATACTCTCTGCATCGAAAAACACATATTTTTTACCAACAGTGTACTGTATTCAGTCTCCTTTACTTTAAAACAAATGCAATGCAATTTTTGTTATTGAAATAACACATTATATGATAAAATACGGTTTTAAACGGCCCATTAAAACAATGATATTTCCTATGCTCTCTGATACAAGGAATTGGATTGACTGCACGTTTATATTTATTCATTACCCTTTTTAGAAAAGAATACTGTTGAAATACTTCAATAATATTGGTAGCTCTTATATATGGCAAGTAACACTAATATTAGAAGTTGGACTTGTTTAACTTTTTTTATGTACAGTTTTTATCACTTGGGTAAAAATAAAAGTGTCCGACATGGCCAGCTGGTTAAGGTATTCGACTCGTAATCTGAGAGTCTTAGGTTAAATCCCCATCGCGCCAAATATGCTCGCCCTTTCAGCTGTGGGGGCGTTATAAAGTGTCAGCAAGTCCTACTATTCGTTGGTAAAAGAAAAGCCCAAAAGTTGGCGGTGAATGGTGATGATCAGCTGTCTTCCGTCTTGTCTTACACTGTTAAATTAAGGACGGCTAGCACAGAGAGTTTTCGTGTAGCTTTGAGCGATGGCTCGGCATGACCAGGCGCGTTTAGGCGTGCGCTTCGTAATCTGAGGGTCGCGGGTTCGCGCTAAACATTCTTGCCCTCCCAGCTGTGGGGGCGTTATAATGTGACGGCCAGTCCCACTATTCGTTGGTAAAAAGAGTAGCCCAAGAGTCGGCGGTGGGTGGTGATGACTAGCTGCCTTCCCTCTAGTCTTACACTGCTAAATTAGGAACGGCTAGAACAGATAGCCCTAGAGTAGCTTTGTGCGAAATTCCAAAAAACAAACAAAGGTTTGAGCGAAATTTTAAAAACACAAAAACAAAAATAAGAGCATTTAGTCATGTGCGAACTCGGTAATCTAGTTGTAAAAAGCGATGTTTGTTGTTGTGCACGACTGCAATTTATTCCTCTGTGTGAGCTGTTCTTACCCGAAATATAAAACGTTAACACGTTTTGAGCGAAATAATTTATTCTATTGAATTTAACGGTCTTCACAGAACCCACTGAACTAAGTGACAGATAAAATATATTCTCCTGTATGTTAACATCAATGTGAAAAATGTTCGCTTTTTGTGTTGTTTTTTAGTTTCACTGCAAGCTATCTTAACAAAAACAAAATATTGATTTTTTTCTCTAGTAATCTTATGACATTGTTGAATGTTGTTACTAAAAATTCTGTGGTTCTGTTTATGAAGCTAAATTTTAAAAGTAATTTACATTTCAGTTATGGGAGAGAAAATATTTACATATAGAAGTAATGCTCGTATTGTTATAGTTTTATACTATTTTGATATGATTCATTCTGCACGGCCCCATAATATTGTTGTAGTTTTATACTGTTTTAATATGTTTCACTTTGCATGGCTCCATTATACTGTTGTAGTTTTACACTATTTTAATATGCTTCACTCTGCACGACTTCATTATATTATTATAGTTTTATACCATTTTCGGCTAATAACATTTATTTTTGTAACCTATGGCGATAATAATATATGGTATTGCAAGTTATAAATATCAGGTTATCGTGTTGAATTCTTACGTTCGAATAAACGTTCTATTTTAATATTGCATGTTGAAGGCAAAAAATAAAACTATTTATTAAATCCTGGTGCGCAAGAATCCACATTGTATGAAAGCAAACTAGCTTATCCCAGAAAGGTTTTATCTCAAATCGTGTTTGTTATTCTTATTATAACTCTTTTATTTAGTAAATTTAGATTATCTTCCTTATTTAATAAGTTTTATTTTTATATTTTGCCATTTTTGACCAACTGTGCTTTAATTTTAATTGTTAGTTTGTAGGTAAACACAAAGCTATACAATAGACTATATGTACTACGTCCATCACGAATATCGAAAACCAGTTTCTAGCAGTAGATACCCACAGACATACCGCTACGCCACTCGAAGAAGCATTAATTTTAAGCATAATTTTATACTGTGCACTTGAACACTTTTTTTTTAAAATTGTGAGGCTCATTATTAATTACTACTTACCTGACTTGTCATTATCTAAGCAATATACTTGTGTATCTAAGCATAAATGATGTACCCACAATATTGTTGTAAAGAATTTAATACTATATATTTATTTTAATATCGATGTTTGTTTCAGTTATCTTATACTTTCAAATCTGTATTGTAAAATTTCAGCACATTCACTGAATTTAGAAGATTCTCGAATGTAATAATCAAAAATACGATTTTTACGAAAGCAGTAGCGTATGATCAATATTGTTGTCTCAGCCAAAGTTTCTGGAAAATCACCTCTCGAGCTTATAAATAAAAACCAACACAAAGCAGAGAGGCAGTATATATTGCTGGTTTGTAACAGTTGGTATACCATAAACCTCGAAGGAAACGTTTATAGATTTCAAACATCACAAACCGTTTAATTTTAGCAGATTAACTTCGGACGTTAACATTTCTATGAGAACATTACGCATCTTCGCCAGTGAAAACTCACATGGGAGCAGCTGGAGAGAGCTTACCGATAAAGTGAACTGCATCAATATCAACTTGAAATTAGTTCGCTCATCGTGAACCGTCGATAAAATATTCAGTTACAAACCAGATAAAAAACTCGATATTCTTTGTAAATTTATAAAATCTTTGCATATAAATCCTCATTTATAATAATCGCTCTTATATATTGTATTATTGTTTATGTATTAAATTTAAAATATATTTTTGGTGAGAAATAAAACTGTGTATTTCACTTTTATTGGCAGATATCATAAATTTGATAAATATCTGCATTAAATTAATTTTTAAATGAAAATTTAACCTAGTTTAAAGCTATTTTGAAACGTAATTCGCAACATAATAAACTTGAGGCTCGTCCAAGATAAATTATAATACGTAACATTGTACATTCATAACATAATAAACAAATACGCAAGTTCATTTTAACTAAAAACGATATATGTTAACAACAATAAATTTGTTAGTCGTTTTATGGATCTAAATGCAAGCCAGATGTTTTTATTCAGTAACATAATAATTTATAACAATAATAAAATATAATAATTTACAGTGTTATTCGGAATTTTGCATGTTACAAAAATTTGTTTTATTGAAATTTATAACATAAAATAATTTTGTTCTAAATTTTGAAATATTAGTATTTTCATCCAACATAGATTAATATTAGCAATTAATGTGGTCTTATTTTATTGTTAACCAATACAGTTGAAATTTAAAAATAGATCAGGCATGCCAGATGATTAGAGCGCTCCACTCGTAATCATAGGGTCGCGGGTTCGAACATGCTCTCTCTTTCAGCCGTTGGGGCGTTATAATATGATATTTAATCCCACTATTTGTTGGTAAAAGAGTAGCCGCCCAAGAGTTGATGTTGGGTGGTGATGATTAGTTGCCTTCTTTCTATCTTAAACTGCTAAATTAGGGGCTGCTAGAGCAGATAGCCCTCGTGTAGCTTTGCGCAAAAACAACCCACCTGTCTTATACTTTTCGAGTGTGTGGGTGTTTTTCATATTACAAAGTGTCATTGGGTTGTCTCTTGACTCCACCGAGGGAAATAAACTTCGATAAACGTGACAGACCTGGCATAACTAAGCGTGTTAAGGCGTGCGACTCGTAATCTGAGGGTCGCGAGTCACATCCCGGTTGCGCCAAACATGATCGCCCCTTCAGCCGCGGGAGCGTTATGTGGCGCTCAATCCCGCTATTCGTTGGTAAAAGAGTAATTCGGGAGGTGGCGGTTGGTGGTGATGATTAGCTGCCTTCCCTCTAGTCTTACACTGCTAAATAAGGAACGACGAGCACAGATAGCCCGCGAGTAGCTTTGTGCGAAATTCCAAAGCAAAAACGTTACTATAGCATAATTACCATACAAACTTAATAAACGCTTACAAAGTATCCATATTTAAAAGTCTTTGATCTCAAAATAAAATAGTAGTGTTTCTTTGCTGGGTGTATGTTTTAAAATAAAAACACTTCCTTTTCGAAGAAAAGAAATTAACACATTTCTAATTTTTTCTAGTTGTATTTATCTATTGAATAGTTTCATTTAATAATTTATTTGTTCACAAGGCCGAAACCCAGCATGTATGTTTTCGCTTTGATCATTCGTCCTATATCCACAAGTTTTTTGTTATGTTTTTTTTTCAGTGTTTCCACCTACAATAAGTTTTTTTTTATATAATGGTTATAAATGATTTAAATATTTCTGTGGATAATATTAAATGGGTCACCATAGAAACCCATGACGTTACCAAATGTGTTTTTTCTATCACAGCTATACTTCAGACCACACACAGTTCAATAGTATTACATCCAGCCATCTACGAAAACCTTATTTTTTGTACCCAGATAGCTTTTTTTTCACTTATTACACAGTAGCTTAAAACTACGAAAAAGCTCGTCCAACTAGCACAAATTTTGAATTTTATTTAGAATATTAAAATATCGTCATCATGACACTATTGTTTGTTGGTCATTTGTGAATTTTAAGTATGAGAATATTAGCTATGTGTTATATGGATTGGTTTATTTTGTTTCGAATTTCGTACACAGCTACTCGAGGGTTATCTGCGCTAGCCATCCCTAATTTAACAATGTAACACTAGAGGGAAGGCAGATAGTCATAACCACCTATCGTCACCGCCAACTGTTGGGCTACTCTTCTACCAGCAAAATGTAGGACTGAACGCACTTTATAACGCCCCCGCGGCTGAAAGGGCGAGCAAGTTTGGTGTAACGGGATTCAAATCCGCGACTCTATATGAAAGTAGCTTGTCAACATCACTCTCCGCCAACTCTTAGGCTACTTCTTAACAACAATTACTGAGGCCTGGCATGGTTAGATGGTTAGGGCGCTCGATGCGAAATCTGACGGTTATTGGTTCGAATCCAGCTCACCCTAAACCATCGTACATTCAGCCTTGGGGACGTTAAAATGTGACGATCAGTCTCACTATTCGCAGGCAGATGATTTGTTTAAGAGTTGGCTATGGGTGGCGATGACACTCTGCCTTCCGTCTAGTTTTACACAACTAAATTAGAGACGGCTAGCGCAGACAGCCCTCAAGTAGCTTTGCGCGAAATTCATAAACAAGCAAAAACAAACGTTCTTCCTAAGAGGGAATTACATACAGGCGAAGTGATATAGTTTACTAGCCTTTGACGTGTGCAATTTTTAGGTGAGTTAAAGGAAAAGGAACTGTTTATGACTCTTTAGTATTCGATTAACAAGAATACTTTACTGAACAATTACGCAACAATTTAAATGAATCTGCTTCATTATAAATATTCTCTAAATTGGTTATACAAGAGTAAATTAATGCCTCATTCAGTCATTAAAATCTACAGTTTTATTCCACCCTAAACTTTAAAATTACACATTACACTCTAAATTATACGTTGTGTCGCAATTCAAATCAGTTCCCTTTGGTGACATACGCTAAATGAAAAAACAAACAAACGAAGAGTAACACATACATTTTACCAACAAGCGAATAAAACAAAAGTAGAAAATAATAGAACTCGTAAGTGATGCAAACTATGCAAGTGTGGAACCAAGTTTTAATGAAATAACTAAATTTTAATCACGAGAAATCCACTTCAAATAAAAATGTATCTTAGAACGACTGGTATGGGTATTAACATTTTAATTTATAAGCAGAGAACAACGTCCTGACCTACCTACGTCATTTTCAGAGCCTGTTAACTAGAGAATGACCTAGGAAGGTCAAAATGTTGTTCACTGCTTACCAATAAAAGAGTTAATAATCATACCAGACGTTCTGAGATACATTGAAATAACCAAGAGTTAGAAATGGCTGTGAATTACTAACAAAAATTGTGAAGTAAACAAAACTATTCAAAATTAAATGCTAAACTTTTGCGTTTGACCCTGTAATGTGCAGTTTTGCACATACCAACAAACAAAGCTACACGATAGGCTATTCACGATTTGACTACCACGAAACATCGAAACCCGGATTTTAGCGTTGTAAGTCTTTAAACTTAATGTTAGCCCACTGAAAGAAAAATCCAAATGACGATTCGGTGCATCTAATTTAATTCCTGAGCAGTGATTTGTGACATCATATACTTCTTGTTAGTTTGTTATGTAAAATTAACTTCACTAATTTGTGCGCTGCTTTGAAATTAGATACTAATTAAGTACCATTAATAGAATAAATTGAAATTATTACGTCTGTATTTTAGAGTTTCTTATCTATCGGGTTTCATAACTTATTTGCTATTTGTTTCAATTCGACTTTTTGTGGAAAGTAGGCGATTTTATTTCACTGTTTCTTGGAGATTATTGATGCGTTAGTATTTTTTGAAAACATTCAAAGAGGATTTGGTTCGATGACATAAATCTATCACATGGGAAACAAAGTTAGGAAAACAGATGCGGAGGTCAAATTTGATGATTTTGTTAAGACAGAATTTGAAGTTATAAGCAAATAAAATTTGTTTGTTTGTTTTAAAATTTCGCACAAAGCTACTCGAGGGCTATCTGTGCTAGCCGTCCCTAATTTAGCAGTGTATGACTAGAGGGAAGGCAGCTAGTCATCACCACCCACCGCCAACTCTTGGGCTACTCTTTTACCAACGAATAGTGGGATTGACGGTAACATTATAACGCCCCCACGGCTGGGGGAAGGCGAGCATGTTCAGCGCGACTCGGGCGTGAACTCGCGACCCTCAGATTACGAAGCGCACGCCTTAACGCGCTCGGCCATGCCAGGCGCCATACGAAATGAAGCATATTAAAATAGTATAAAACTATAACAATATAATGGAGCCGTGCAAAATAAAACATGTTAAAATAGTATAAAACTATAACAATATAATAAACTTGTGCAGATTGAAGCATGTTAAAATAGCATAAAACTACAACAATATAATGGAGCCGTGCAGAGTGAAGCATTAAAATTATTGTAAAACTGGTGTTATGTAAATATCATGTAAATGTTGTCGAGAGTGTTATGTAAACGACCACCATGTCGAGTGTTATGTAAATGTCATGTAAATATCATGCATATGTTATGTAAATATAATGTAATGTCGTATTTGAATTCCCATATTTATTATTTATAATTCTATATTTATATTATTGTTTTGAGGTTTAACTCGGTGAAATTTAAAATAACATTTTAGAATTAATTAAAATTTATTTAGAAGTATTCATGTAGAATTTTTTTAAACTAGATAGATTGATCACTTGTATTGGCCTGGTGTTTGTACCGTGGAATTCTGGGAAGTTACGCGATATAGTATATAAACAGACGGCGATGCGAGGAAATCATCCACTTTTACTCGGGTCAAGAAGTAAGTCATCCATTTTATTCGGATCAGGAAGTTTGTCTTGTTTGAGAAAGTTTAAACTGAATTTGTGAATAGAACTAGATCGACTAAAGCGGTGAAAAATTTATTCCGTCAATCTTTACAATTCAGTCGGATTACGGATTATATCGAAAGTCAATAGGAATTGGACTGTGAAATTTTGTTTGAAATTGCCCATTCAAACTTCGAAAATTTATCCGTGGGACTGAATTCAACGCCTAGATTAGAACTTTGGATTTCGGATTTGGACACTTATCCTAGATCATATTATTAAGCACAGGCCAGTACCTTTTTTGTATTGTAAGTTGTTTTGATGGTTGAAACTGGATATCTGTTATTGCCATTAGATAATATATTTTGTGTCTATCACATAAGTAGATAATTATAATAAATTATACAAGCTGCTATCTGTGTCTTTCTGTTGCGTTCAGTCCACATAAAAAACGTAACAACTGGTTAGAATCGTTGATCATTAAATAAAGCATAAATAAGTAATTAATTAACATTATAGGGGCCAGACATTGTATCTATTAATGAAAGAGTATTTGGACTAAATGAAAAGATATTAATTATATTTTGTTCAAGAAAGTTTTGAAAATAACAATGAGAAAGACTTCGTTTCATATTAGAATATTTTTATCGAACGTTTCCAAGCAGATAAAAGAACAATAATAAACAACAATATATTTGACTTATGTCTGTCTCTTTGATAAGTTCCGATTGAAATGAGAAACAACATTCCTCGTTAAGGACGTTTCAAACGAGAACAACAACCAAAAACAAGCATCAGTGATGTGAGGTTTCACCTCATCTTTTGATTTTTGAAGTTAATTCGGTACTTCGAGCTCTTTCTTTGAAATAAATTTTTAGACTGCTCGCAGGATAGTATCAATGCTGTTGTTTTTTATTTATTAAAAGTGATTCCAAACTGCTTTTGTTCTAAGTAAAGGAATTTCCTTTACTGCGTCAATACGTAACATCATATTCCAGCTTTCTTGTTTAAAACAATTTCAGCCCCTCAGTAGCCCAGCGGTATGTTTGCAAACTTACAACGCCAGAAAGCAAATTTCAATACCCATGGTGGGCAGGGCACAGGCAACTCTTTGTGTAGCTTTGTTTTTAATTCAGAAGCAACAATTTAAAATGATTTTAACAAAAAAAAAATCTATTTTAATTTTACCCTTTTCAAGACCTTTAATTTGTCAGTTTTGCATTTACTACAAGTTAAAATAAAAAATGTTCTTCTTAAATAAGTAATGTTTCCCAAGAGATAATTTTGATTTTAAATTAATTCATAATTTTTTTCTTAAACTTTCAATTAAGTTTCGTCCTGAAAGGACATAAGATCACAAGTAATACAATTTATACAGTGTGAAGGTAAATTAGAATTAGTTACAATAAACGAAAACGTGAAACGACCTTTTACGCTTTCAACTAAGTAAGCTTTCACGAAATAAACACATACTTTTGTTGTAATATTGCGCAACAACTGCAGATGAAAGCGAGAAGTTCAATTTTTCTTGCAGTAAAAACACGCAAAATAAATTCATATTTAATTAATTTAGCTTAAAGTTAATCCTAAAAGTACCGATTTGCTTTACACTATCAATCCACCACAGTTATATTATGTAATGCATGAGTACGTTTCTATTTGTAACTGACCAAAACCCTTGGATGAAATCCTATACAAGATACATCGGAGATCACAGCAGTAATTAATGGAATGAATTAGATTACTCATGGTATTTTTTGTTGAAGATTTTTTTATGAAATATATAAGTATTCTGTAGCCAATAATGTCGTGGACTTACGTACAATAAATAGTGAGTTTAAGTTAATCCAGTTGATTAGTGTGACTCTATCGAAAACCCTATTGGACTAGATCCATTTCCATAGAAGGTGAATGGTGAAGACAAAAGTTACTAAACCAGTATTTTTTAAATTATATTTCCAAGTAAAATCCAAATACAAATAGTCTGTATTAAGAGTATTCATATTATCTATAAAATATCCATCACATGAAACATCACAGGACCTTAAATTCTCAATATGTTGTTTAGACAATGATGGATATATGATATACGGAGTTAATCCTTTGTTTCTAATACATACAAACACACTAAACACATGAGATGAGAGGCCTATTCAACTTTTCTGCTGGAAAGGTTATACTTAACGTATTTTATTTATAAAGGTACTTATTTTATTTGTAAGTTCTTGATTCAATTACACATATTAATACAAAGTTTTAAAATTAAACACATATATATTTTTACCACCAGTTGCCACAGGTTTGCTAATTCTAAGACATCGTCAGAGTTTTAATATTACGTTACTTACATAATAAAGAGAACAACAGCATGACCATATACATGTCTTAATATTGCCCACAGGAAAAAAGAATATGTCCAAATTTATGAATGAGCGCATTGTACATAATGCATCATAAGCACTTCATAGAGCACACAGAGATGCTACAAATATATCAATTTTTTTTGTTCATCTTATTGATGCCAGTACAATGATAGTACTGTTTATAAGGCACTAATTTAACATAACATAATGTTTAGGGACAAAAGGGACCTGTAACTCAAACAGAAATTATGTAATAAAAAAAGCCAGCTCTTATCATTCATTTATCTATCAAGCTTTTTTTCAAGCAAACTCAAATGTATTGCTTCTACAACATCCAAATACAACCCATTCCATAGGCCAATAACTCTATTTGAAAAATAAACTTTTCTTAGCTGATGAGGGCTTCTATCTTGTCTAAATCTTTATTTTTTGGCCCAGTTGTTTTTTCAATGTTGATGTGAGCGCTTCACAAAATATTTTGGTGTACTAATTCCAGTTTCATATTAACTTTCGGTGTAACGAGGCCAAACTTCTCGAAGTTTCAAAGCATTACCTCTTCTGCAGAGTGTCCAAAAGGCCTCAGCGATATTATATCTAAATCGACATGTCTGTTTTTATCTTTGTTTTTGCTTAACTTTATCATAAACCTTTAAAGATATTTGGGCGGTGCTTCGTCTCAAAACCAACAAGATAATCCACACCCACTGCAGGGACGTTGACCTCTTGCTTATGTTTAGCTTCTGAAGTAATTTAGTTGTTTATGCTCATTTTCTTGAGAACTAATATTTCTCTACCAGAAAAAAAAATCATTTCAATCCATTAGGCGTACATGTATGGCTAAGTTTTCCTTACGTGGTTAGTATGAGATGTTTGAACAACTGAGCTTGTAGATGGGAATTTTTTTCTCACTGTACTTTTCTTTAAGTTTCTTAGGTTACCTTCATCTGAGTAACTAGCATTAAAATATCTTGCCAAGCCAGCGATGATGTAAGATATAAACATGTTTTAAAGACTGTTGCTAGTTAATAACGTCTCTTTACTTAAAATCCATAGCGTCTATTTTACAAAGGCTGGTTTTCTATTCGAGGTTAGACCTTCTTGTGTAACACCAAACGGTGCGATAGACTTTGATTCTCGACAAGAGAGACACAGATATAGGTTTCTTCAGAATAACCAATGCTTCTATTACAGATATGGAAAGGGAACACGAATGGGACTTAATGTTTAAACAAATGGATGGTGAGCGTATCATCATTATATTGGCAACTTCATCTTTGTACATAAAGCTGATAATTTATAGAAATACTCGAAGAACTAATCCTCCTTCGTTTTTAAAAATTAAATGATCTCAAAGTTTCTATCATTTTATGCTCAAATAAAAACACCCTAATACGTTAGTTGCGTTCGTAGGTGAGAAAAGCACAATCGTTTCACCTTCCGGTAAACAAGAATGTAAATAAATTGTTTGGTTGTTTATAAATTTCATGTTAAGCGTCACGAGAGCTACTTGCGTCAGCCGTCCCTAATTTAGCAGTGTAAGACTGAAGGGAAGACCGCTATTCATCACCATCCACCGCCAAGTCTTAGGCTACTCTTTAGCCAAGAAATAGTGAGATTGACCATCGCATTATAACGCCCCTCTGACTGAATGGACAAGCATGTTTGGTGTAACAGGGATTTGAACCCGCGTCCCTCAGATTACGAGTCATCTGACCTAAGATTATATTCAAATGTACTTATCAATACCTGTACTACAGTAAAATGGTGGATTTTCCTAGTTATGGAGAGGGAAAAAATTTTGTATTAACGTACTGTTGAAATCTACTGTTAATACCTACACAAACAACATGGTGTACGACTCTTTATTCTGATACTTAAAACCACGAAGTTTAATATATACCTTACTTGATAAGAATGTAAGGACAATAATCACTCAGCGACATAGCGGAATATTTTCAGACTTACAACGCTGATATCTGAGTTTTGATACCCGTGGTAAGCAGAGCACAAATACCTTGTTGTGTAGCTTTGTGCCTAATTACAAACAAAGCAAAGCAACCAGTAACACAGTTCAAATTGTCATTTGTTTTTCATATTTAATCTGATTATTCGTGATTAACTATTAATGTATTATTTTTATTTCAAAGTTATTACTACAATCTTATTTAAGCCTTGTTCAACGAAATTCATAAATGGCTCTTCATTTTCGATAAACATAAGTCCAAAAATATAAAGTCGACAACAGAGTTAAAAGCGAGGAAACCTACCTGACGAATATAAAAGTTATAATCTTCATCAGTTTATGATACTAAGTACTCCACCTTACAATGGTATGTAAAAATTAGCTAAAGTATTTACTGAGGTTACGTTTAGTTTTAATCGATGTAACAAACTTGTCTTGATCTGTAGTTATTGATTTTGTTTTGAGTTTAAAATTTCGTGCAAAACTACACGAGCGCTATCTACCCTAGCTGTTTCTAATTTAGACGCGTAATACCAGAGGGAAGGCAACTACTCATCGCCAGCCACCACCAACTCTTGGGCTACGTTTTTCCAACTAATAATGGGATTGATCATCATATAATAACGTCCTCTCGGCTAAAAAGGCGAGTATGTTTGGTGTAATGGGAATTCGAACCCGCGACCCTCAGATTACGAATCGAGTGCTATAACCACGTGGTCATGTCTAGCCAAGACGAAGTTAAAAGTTGAAAGTGATCCGAAAACACTTTGACGTTTGATGATTGCCATACTATTTTATAACTTCTTGTGTTTATTGTGTATTTTCTTATAAATATATACCTTTTGAAGATATGATTAATCGTTTATTTTAAATAACCTTAGTTAGTTAACTGTTGATTGGTTGTGTGTGTGTTTGTGTTATGAAAAGTCTAAAATTTAAAACCACAGATATATGACGTTATGTGTGTGTCATAAAGGAGTTAATATAATAACTAGTTACTTACAAAAATGCTTGTCTGTTTTTGTCTTACATGAAACAGAAACAGAGTTTTCTGTAATGAAATATGAACGATAAATGTGAACATTCTAACAATGTTATGCTACCGAACAAAACATTTAAGCAAGAATACGATTCATTAAGACATTATTTCGAAGAAATAGCAAAGTGAAAAGTTTGTGAAATAAGAAAGTTTTCATAACTAACATATAGATAAATCGTATTTATCGTACTTGTTTGTTTCTTTGTTTTAAAATTTCCGCAAAGCTACCCGAGGGTTATCTGCGCTTTAAAAAAAACAATACATTATTGACACTATTAGTTTTGTATTTAAAAACACATACGTTGCTTTGAAAAACTTGAAAACATTACGTACTACTGCGATGTTGAACTAGTATTTATTCATACTTTTCTGTGATAACCATGAGAGTATAATGTTCATTTTTAATAATCTGTGAGACGAGGAGAATAACATCTTGTTATTTAAATATTTGAAGTCTACTTATTGAACTTGTGAACATAGAGGTTAAATATGTTTAGACTAACCTACACATTCTACACCTTTGAACTGCAAGTTATTTTGCAACTTGCTAAAACTTCGCCAATAGTTCAGTGTTGTTCAACATTGACTTTAAGAGCTTTACTTGCCTTTGTGCAAATTTCAAAACATAAATGAAAGATAGAAACATGAACACATGAAGCATTCTGTCCCACCATAAAATGCAGACCCGGCAAAACCAAGTAGTTTAAGCATTTGATTCCTAATGCAAGTGTCGTTGGTTCGAATCCCCGTCGCACGAAACATGCTCGCTCCTTCAGTCTTGGAGGCGTTATAATGTGTTGGTCAACTACACTATTCATTGGTAAAAGAGTAACCGAAGAGTTGGCGGTGGGTGGTGATGATTGGTTGCTTTCCCTCTGGTATTACACTGCTATATCAGGGACACGTAGGGTAGATAGCCCTCGTGTAGCTTTGCGCGAAATTCAAACCAAGCCACTTTCTTCTTCTGAACTCTTTAGTTATATAACAAATAAAGCTTAAAATATAGCCACGAAAATTAAAACATATTTAAGGTATGGCACTTGTTTCAGGATTATGCATTCTTATATATTAAATTTCTTCGTTATCAATAACGCTAAGTGAAGATTTTGCCTGTTACTTCTTTTAAATCGATTACCTTTAAATAGCTGATCAACTCTAGAAACGACAAACATCGTCAGCCAGCCAACCATAGACTATTTACTTTCCAATCAGCTAACAGAACCAGTAATCATCAGTGGTAACGTGCATGCGTTGATCTTAAAGACTGTAGGCGCTCTCGTTACAAGACAGTTGTGATCAGTCACAGGGAAGTGGCACTTATTGAAGATACTTGTCTTGGCACTCTCTCAGAATTTCTACTCACTAAACCAGTTGATATCATGAATACGCTTCTATCTCATGAGTATTTTGTATTAAATGAAACTTTTCTCAACGGAAGCGAGATTGTTGGAGCGTTGTCTCCGAACTCTTCTCTTCCACCGGAGGCCTCTATAGAGATTTACGATGTTCCACTTTCTATAATCATTCTCTTATCCTTTTGCTATGGAATAGTGTCACTCGTGGCAGTAGTAGGTAACTTCTGTGTACTGTGGATTGTTGCCACAAGCCGCCGTATGCAGACAGTCACCAACTTTTTCATTGCTAATTTAGCCTGCGCTGACATAATTATTGGGTTATTCTCTATTCCCTTCCAGTTTCAGGCAGCTCTTCTTCAGCGCTGGGTCTTGCCTAACTTCATGTGCGCCTTCTGTCCATTTGTACAGGTCCTGTCGGTTAACGTAAGTATATTCACTCTTACGGCCATTGCTCTTGACCGCTACCGAGCCGTCGTATATCCGCTGAAACTTCGCACTACGAAACTACGAGCTAAGCTGATTATCGCCAGCATCTGGACATTTGGAGGAGCTACTGGCATTCCCTATGCCCTTGCTTTGCGCGTCAGGCAAGTTTACGATTCTACTACAAGTAATTACACTAAACCATTTTGTGACAACGTGGAAATCTCACCAACGGCTTGGAAAACCTACAAACATGTCCTGGTTTGTTTACAATACTTCGTACCTCTTTTCATTATTAGCTTTGCCTACGGCAGAATGGGGCTCAAACTCAAGGGTGGCCAAGCTTCGACATGTTCTCAGAGAGTCAGAGATAAAGGAATCATGAAAAATAAGAAAAAGGTAATGTTTACATTCTATGTTTGAATCCATTTTTTTCAGGTTTTAACAATTCCTAGCTTTTAATTCATGAACAAAAATTTTAATAGTGATAATGGTATTCAGTGAGTAAGTTGCTTAAAAGAAACCGTGACATTTAAAGTATGATCGAATTCTAAAATATGAATTAATCATTTCATAGTATATTTGATATTTCTTTACTATAACAGTGTTCAGTCTTGTACTTAGTATGTATATATACATTACATATTTCTTTTATTTTTCGCCGAAGTAAAACTAAAAAGATTTTTTTTTCACATAGAGCCCAAATGTATATATTCATCATCAACTCCTCGTAACGTGAATTTATAGCAACATTCGTTTCTTGAGGTAAAAAAATAAACAAATATCTTCATTTTCAACATTTCAAAATGGGGTATTTCCATGTTTAGTAAAACTTCATGAGTAGGCTAAATGGAAAACAGCTTCTATTTATTTGTAACCATGTTTAACGGTAGATGCTGTGTTTAAATAAAATAAATAAATAAATAATCCTACTAAGAAACACCTGATTCTTCAACACAATTCCCTGAATTTAATTGTAACCACGAATTAAAGGTAGATGCTGTGTTTGAAGAAAGTAAATAAATAAATAATCCTACTAAAAACACTTGTTTCTTTAACATAATTCCCTTTATTTAATTGTAACCATGAATCAAAGGTAGATGTTGTGTTTGAGAAAGTAAAAAAATAAATAAACTTACTAAAAACTCCTGATTCTTTAGTACAGTTCCCTGTACTTAATTCTAACCATATTTCAAAGGAATTCTAAAGTCGAACCTTGAAATAATTAGTTGTCGATAAATTACAAAACAAAACCCAAACGGTTCTGCAACCCAAAGATGAAAATGGTGTCTGACGTCTTTCCACATTCAAGGTAAATTCCATATTTACAACAGCAATCAAACTATATGACAAACCATCAATAACTCACTGTTACAAAAGTGCACAGGGACTGAAGCATGAATGTTAAATCATTATAAAATATTTCACCAGGGAAAAGACGAAATTAAAAATAAGAAAAGGTGTAAGTGACTAGAAAACGTAGGATTATGATGGCGCATCACAGTTTAATTCTTACATGCGGATTTCTCGTGTTTTACAAACGTACTGTTGTATCTAAGAAATGTTCATCAGTGAACCAGCGATAAATTTGAGAAATACAACAACAAAGCCTTGGGTTTGGGTCCTATTGAATACAGCACTTATCAAACAATTGAAATGTATTTCAGAATATCTCTCTCCATTCCTCAGTCGTAGGTTTGGTAGTTTATAAGGCTAGAAATATTAAAACTCGTGACCAGCACAGTGCAGATGACCTATTTGTGTAGGTTTGTGCTCAACAACAAATTAAAAACAATATAAATCGAATATAAAAGAAAATAAGAATTTTGTCTTAACGTTTTCTAGCATAGTATTGTAATATCCGCTCTATATATTTGCCTTCTGGCTCAGTCACCTAGCTGTATAAAGTTCTTGGCTTACAATAATATAGGCTGACCCTAAACTTGTTGGAGTTAAAGTCGTTACAGAAAGAAGTATTGTAACATAAAAAACTTATTGTTTTCCTATCACTTAAAATTTTACACAAGCAATAAGCATTCAAGATATTTTCTGTTATTTGTAGTTAACTTAAGACAATGATTTTACACCCTAATACCTTACGTATTACTTTACTTATAAGTGAAAGAATTCGAAAAATTATGATAATAAGTAAGAGATTCCACATTAATACGTTAATATTAATGTAAAATTATCCTGTAAAAAGTGTTGTATTTTTGTCATGAGAATTAAGGAACTCCTGACACAAATTATAAAAACAAACAATTGGTTGACTACTGATATTTGAGTAAAACTTACGGCAGTATGTGCTAGCCGATATTAAGTTAGGATCAATACACTAGAGAGAAGACTGGTAGTCATCAGTATCCACTGACAACTGTTGAGCTGCTCTAATAGAGCATTGACGTTTCTATGTCCCGAACTCGTGAAGTACGAAATGTTTATATCAACCAGAAACGAACTAAAGATTCTCAGATTTACATTCCAGAACGCGTACCACTAGACGGAGATTAATCATTTTGCCAGTGATAAACAGTTCTCTAACATGTATTCATAAACATGGAAACACTTATTAGGACTTATTCATCCATGATGCTCTCTGGAAGTCAGAAGCAGGCTAATTACAGTTTGTATAAATTGTGTCTTTCGGTGACAAAATAGTGCACTTGAGGGCTTATTGCTTTTATTTTCTCGATTTTGATGTAACTTACAAAAATACATGTTTTTTTTTTATAAGTGCTTCTCAGTAAATTAAAATATGCTATTTTAAATTGTTGTTTTTTATTTTAGTTCCATGGTGAGACAACGATAAGTTTAAGGAGTTACAACAGAGTCGGTTCTTTGCACTAGGGCCAGATGGTTAAGGTACTCAACTCGTAATCCGATGGTTGCGGGTTCGAATACCCGTCGCATCAAACATGCTCGCCCTTTCAGCCGTGGAGCGTTATAAAGCTATGATCAATTTCACTATTCGTTGTTAAAGGAGTAGCCCAAGAGTTGGCGGTGAATGATGATGATTTGCTGCCTTCTCTCTGGTCTTACATTGCTAATTTAGGGACGAACGCTTTACGTAGATAGCCCTCGTCGAGCTTTGCTCAAAATTCAAAACAAACAACCAATTAAGTACTATATTTTCGTACTCAGCTGTTCTTATATTCCAGAAACATTTCTCTACAATTAAAGGCTTCTACTAAACTTAAATTCATTGAGGCATCTTAATAATAAAAAAGAATTATGCCTGTTCGAAACACTTTCGTTTCAGTTAAACTACCTAGCAGGTTTTTATCTCTTATAATGGTACTAAATACACGATCGGAACTGTTTCTTTTAAATCTTTATTTCAGAGCCGAGCTTACGATATCGAAGTAGCTAAGGGAACGTAGTGTTTAAGACGACATCTCACTGCCATGAAACTGGATGAAAGCATTTATATAATACTAAAACAGATTCATAATTTCAAAAATAAGTCTTTAAATCTCAAAGAAAATAATGCTGTCTTACCTTTGGCTTAAATGTACATCAAGTTTCAAATTTAGATTGTATATATGGCAAAGTAATAAAGAATATATTCTCCTTGACAACAATATCTCTCCTTAGATAAGGTTCATCATACATATTTTTCAACTGCTCTTATACGTTTTAGTTAAAAATAAAAAAAATACTTTGCTTAAAATACAAAACGACTATCCACTATCCTTATTCTGTTTGACCCGGCAAGGCCACGTTATTAAGGCCCTAGACTCGTAATTCGAGGGTCACGGGTTGGAAACCCTGTCACACCAAGCATGCTTGCCTTTTCAGCCGTGGGGGCGTAATAATATGACAGTCAATCACACCATTCGTTGGTAAAAGAGTAGCCCAAAAGTTGGCGGTGGGTGGTGATGACTAGCTGCCTTCCATCTAGTCTTACACTGCTAAATTAGGGACGGCTAGCACAGATAGCCCTCGAGTAGCTTTGTGCGAAATTTCAAAACAAACAAACAAAGACTTATGTTTTTCCTAAGACAATATTTCTATTACTAGTTCAAATATTCTTTTTGAAAACTGCTATCAAGATATCTAAGTGTCATGGAGAATGATTTTTGAGCATTATTTATAGAAAATCGTTAAGCCTTAAAGCAAAATTTATGAGCCACCCTTCTTAAAAAGAAAAATCGAAACTTTGTCCTTTAAAATATTTAAATATCCATTTTTACTCGTAGGATATTTTTGAAATACGCATAAAAATAATACACTTCTTAGGACACTCAAGCTTGCTTATGACAATATCAAGTATGATTTCTTAAAGCACAGAGACTAATCTAGAACATTTGTCTATATTGTACAACTTGTTCATAAAGTAGCTGTTATTAATCCAAAAATGTTTTTATTATTCGCAAATATCAATATTGAAGGAACAAGCTTACATGTATATTTTATTTGTGAACTGTAAATAAAATCCTTTAAATCATACTTTATGAAAGAACAATATTAAGTTATTTTATATTAGCAACGTATCGGAGTTCATTATAGAAAAAAATCGTTAATATTATAAAGACAGTAGGAGAACTCTTTCATAACTTACTATAAGTTTCGAATTACGTACAAACATTTAAGACTGTTATTTTAAGGGTTAGTGCAGAGTAAAGTGACTGGAACAAACTGATTTCGTTAAGACCTAGCTTGTTTGTATTGATTAGTAAATATAAAAATAATGCATTAATAGTAATTTTTAACCTTAGGAAATTTTAAACATTATCTAGAAATGCAGTTATCTGTTTGATTTTAGTTTTTTCTGATGTCTTTAGTAATCTTACATCATTTCAGTAATGCCATACAATAACTCAGAAAAGTCAGTAGTCTTAGACAATCTTAACACGTCGTACGGTATTATGTTTTAGATATTTGTATTTTTTAACATTTAAATCACTATAAATAATAAAAATATTCTAGTGGTTTTGTGTGAAATTACAAACAATTAATTCAAAATTATTTATAAAAAAATATCTTTGAAGGAGATCTTGAAAGCTCCACGTAATTGCAGGTTTCTTTTTTATATCCTTATTTGTATTGATAGGAGGAGCTACTTTCTTCTAATACAACTTCCCAAAAAGGAAACAAAATCTTAATAGCTTTATTTAATTGGGTTGTGTTTTCAGGTTACGATAGTTAATTATGATGAGCTAAAATTAATGTATATCATTTATTGTATGACTGGAGCTCTGATATTTCTTGATATACCCTATGTGTCATTTAATAAGTGTATTCTGTTTGATGTTCATGCATTCATATATTCTTATTTATTCTAACTAATTACACTGCTCATAACTTACTGCCCCCCACTAGTACAGCGGTAAGTCTGGGGATTTACAACACTAAAATCAGGGGTTCGGTCCACCTCGGCGGGCTCAGCAGACAACCCTATGTGGCTTTGCTATAGGAAAACACACATAACTTACTATGTTAGGACTTACAAAATATTTCAGTAGTGGACTTTTAAAGTTCATTATTATTAAACGTTTATTTAGGTATTCATAAACTATTACTAATTTATTCAAATATTAAGGGTACAGTTAGTTGCATACATTTGCTGTTTGTTGCATAGAGGAACAAATAAGTTATGTTTAAAGGAAACATATTTCCAATCGTATTTAACGTAACAACAGTGAGAAAACAAGTAGACACGACATTCTAATTTATAGCAACGTTAAAGAACACTTCCAAATATCTTAATGAGTTACTTGCTTTAAAAAAATTTGGTGTTAAAAATATTAATTAAAACTTGGATTAATTTCACGACTTACGAAAAGCTTCAATTGTAAAATGCCTTTGTTTATTTTGTAAATCTTATGAAAAATTAAAAAAAATGCTAAATGAATGCAGCCTATTCTATCTTAATGGTGTTTTTCTTGTAGCAAAACCCACATCAGGCTATCTGCTGAGCTCACCAAGTCGAAACGAGCCCCTGTAAATCTGTAAACCTACCGCTGTAGATATTATTTATTCGAACTGCTTTTAATTAGTTTGTTTATTTGTTTTTGAATTAAATACAAAGATACACAACAGGCTATTTGTGCTACGCCCATCACAGGTATCGAAACCCGGTATGATTCTGCAGACATATCTCCGTGCCACTGGGGGAGCTTTAAAATTATAGTTGTGTAATATGTTTTTTTTTTGTTAGCCACATCGAGCTCTCTACTGTGTGCATAGAAGGAATCAAACCTCTCACTTTAGCGTTGTATATCTTTAAACTTATCGCTGCCTCAGCAGGGGGACGATAAGTGTGTTATTTATACCTCATAATATACAAATCATTGTCTAAATAGCTTTCATTAATTCCAAACCACACTAACTTAGCCATACTTGTGGCAGCGAAAAGTATATTTGAAATACTACTTATATGTTGCCAGAGACGTTACATTCAACTAATTTAGTTAATCCGTTATGATTTCAAAATTTAAAAAAAGGAATGTAAATAATTACCTCTGTGCTCAACCATCTTTGGAGTTTTGTACCAGTGCATTAAAAGCAGCTTAATGAAAACTTATTACAAAATTATGTTAAATACTACTTTAATGGGTGCTTCATCGCTGTGTCTCTCGAAATGGCACGAAAACTAAAACTTCTAACTTGCTATAATTACGCAGTTTACGAGTCTTGAAGTTTTTCTGATTTCATCTATTTTTCTTCTTTAACGTGAGAGATGGTTTGTTTGTTTCAAGTTAAGCACAAAACTTGACAATGGTCTAGCTGTGATCTTTCTACCACAGGTATCAAATTCAGCAGACAAACTGCTGTACTACTGGACCTAAAAGATGAAAGCTATCTTTATGCAGTATACAAACATAAACGAGTCATGACGAACTTCCCTACAGCTAAACTAACGACTTCAATTCTGTTTTATTCTCGAGACTTTTCGTGTGTTGATTATTACGTGATCTGGTATCACATCACTCCAGCCGGAAGATCAGTGTGACTTTACGAAATCTAAGATAACAATAATTAAGATGTTTTTTATTTATTTTTTTGCAAATACATCAGCGAGTCATTTCGGTCCCTAGTTCCTGACCTGCACAGATTTGTTTTTTGGTATCTGTTTTAGTATTCATAAAAGTGACGCGCGCTTAATATTTGTAAAGTCACAGCAATCACAAAATAGAGATTAATCATAGAAAACAAAGAAAAATATGTTGCTACTCGTAATTTTGCTATGGTAACGCACCAGTATAACGAAAAGATCATTGTCGAAAACAGACTATGTTACTTCAACAGTAAAACGTTGAAGAATCTAATAAAGAAATCAGTCATATAGCACTTACTATAGGTAGTTTAGTCAAAAGAGGGTGATTTATCATTTTCGTATTTTCGTACCCGTACCAATAAAATCCCTAAAACTCGTAAATGTTTTGTGGAATAAAGAAACCTAAATTATTTCATAGATAGCAGCTGTATCGCAGTTGAAAACAGAACTATTCCTGTTGACACAAGCTTTGTTATGTAGCTAAGATGATTATAATTAATTACATATGAGACTTATACTACGACTTGAAACAAAAATTTCATATGAAGCTTTGTTTAACGGAAAACGAAAGCTCTCTGATTAAGTTAGGTTCTTAAAGGAAAACAATTATTCTATTAGCATGACGAAGACAGAACATCCCTATCTGATACCAACTTCGTTACATATTTTGTCTGATTATCATCTTCACTGAGTGATGGAAGACGAAAATATTCCTTAAGGTTTTCTGCGTTAACAACAAAGGGAAGTCAACGTTACATAAGCTTCTCCGAGTAAACAGCGTAGAGTAGCATTCCATCAAGAAACGCGCTAACAAGTGCCCCCCTTCGTATTACACTTGAGAACACCTGAGTAAATCCTATAATATAAACCCATTTTCGCAGAAGCCAGATATATATGTTAATTTTTTGCTTTCAGCCGCGACATAACAACTCATAGGATGGTTCCGAGTTATTTATAACAAATCAGGATGGTTTCGAGTTATTTATAACAACTCACAGGATGGTTCCGAGTTATTCATAACAACTCACAGGATGGTTCCGAGTTATTCATAACAACTCACAGGATGGTTCCGAGTTATTTATAACAACTCACAGGATGGTTCCGAGTTATTTATAACAACTCACAGGATGGTTCCGAGTTATGTGTGTGTTGTTGTTTTTTTCCAAACACAAACATTTAGCTCAGGGCTGCGTCATCTTTTGATCGGTTTGAGATCCAGTTACAGTTTTGGACTCAGCAGGTTAAACCTTTCGATTAGTGTATTTAACCATGCCCTAAGCTTTATAGATTAATTTTCTCTAATCTTGTCTGAAACAATTTTAATTTGAGGGTAAGTTTAGAAATCTTAATGAGTAATAGAACCGAATTAGGTATATGTGCTCTCCGCCCTTGACGTTGCTGGCGCACAAAATCTAGCTAATAAAAAGGGAGTAAAAACGTCGTATAGATTAACTTATTCTAATCCTGCCTAAAATAATTTCAAACTGTAGAGGCTATAGAATATTCTTTCTTGTTTAAGGTATCACTTTGGATTAATAATGTCAAGTTAAACTGTGTTTAGCATGAATTATATTATTTAATAAGTAAATGATAAAGGATATTTCGTAAAATCATTTTCTGAGGTAAAAATAAAACAATCTTTGCAAGTGTGTTAAAACCTATACGTGAATTTTGCTTTTAAACCTAATTTATGAGTACTTTTAAATAGTCTTAAAATAAACGGATTTACAACACTAAAACGAGGGATTAGATTCCTCTCACAGGACTCAGCAGATAGCCCGATGCGGCTTTGATATAACAAAACACACACACACACACACACTCGTAAAATAAAAGAATTATTGTAAGTAAAAGAAGAATATTTTATTGTAGTTTCAGAAAATATTCATGAAAACATAATACGGATACGTCTCACTATAAATATAAAATGATACAAGATAAAAAAACACAAGACGATATCCGATCTGAATTTTTATTGGACTGTGTATTATAACTTCAACCATTACAACTTAACTGATAAAAATAAAATACGAGTTAAAGTGTGATTATTTTAAAACAGTTACCCTGATCGAGATAATTTACATGTATTGGAGAAATACTCATGAGAATTATGGTTTGTCCTCAGAGTGGAGATATTCAACTCGTGATAAAGTGAACCTGGCAACTTGTTGGGATAGTTCTAATGTCTAAAATAACGAGTGATGTCGTTTGATTTTCACCTGAAGTCGGAGCACAGACTATCAAACCTTGGAATTGATCCTTAGGAATGGCGTGTTTGTGCTCAGAGGGAGAGAAATAATTAAAATATAAATAAAAATGGTTGTTAGTAGCTTTGTAATTTACACTGTTGATAAATGTAGATGTGGAAAGGTCAATAATGACGTCTTAAACTCTTAGCTTTCTGACTAGACAATTGGAAAGTAAAGTTAAGAGATGGGTGATAAGTTTCGGGATAGTGAATGAATAGGTCAAGTTTGTCTTTGCATCCAGGAAAAAACCCAGAAAATAGTCGATGTATCTGATACAAAAGTAGAAAGTTTGTGGGTGGAGGTACTGACAAGTTGTACTTCTACACAACCAACAAGAAGGTTTGTATAGGGTGGATTCATTTTGGTTCCCATGGTAACACTTTATAAGTGTAGGCATGTTTTTCCATAGAAATCTAATAGCATTCAAAGTCGGTACCAAGTCAGTCAGTTGGTCGAAATATGGTGTCTATGGAAGAATATAATTTTGAACTATAACATTTTTCTTTTATCTAGTCACGATACTTGCTGGTTAGACGGTCAAATTATTTTAATATAAGGATTGGTTTGGTTTGTTTAGAATTTTGAGCAGAGCTACAAGAGGCGTATCTCCGCTAGCCGTCCATAATTTAGCAGTGTAAGACTAGAGGAAAGGCAGCTAGTCTTCACCGCCCATCTCTTGAGCTGCTTTTTGACCAACGAATAGTGGGATTGACCCAAACATTAAAACACTCTCATGGCTAAAAGGGCTAGCTTGATAAGTGTGATTTGAACTCGCAACCCTCAGACTACGAGTTGAGTGCTTTAACCACCTAGCTATGCCGGGTCGGCCCAGTGGTACATCTGCAGACGAACAACGCTATAAACCGAGTTTCGATACCCGTGGTGAGCACAACACAGATAGCCCAGTGTGTTTTGCTTTGTGCTTGACTTCAAAAGAGCTTCCAGCACAGCAGTATGTCTGGGGACTCACAACACTCACATGGATTTCGTTACCCATGATGGGCAGTGCAGAGATAGCCCAATGTATTGCTTTGTGCTTAATTTCAAACAAACGGATCTGGAAGACAACAATAATATTTCGCACTTTATGGTTTGCGCAGAAAGTTTTCATGTAATATATTCAAAAATATTTTGTAATTTAAACTGTATTACTTAAATACGGATAAATTTAGAAACAGTATCGAGATAGTTCTATTTCATCGGATTTTTATTCTCTCAGACCATAATCGTTGTCAAAATTGGTATTGGTTGAATTTGATCTGTAGTTTTTATCTGAATGTGCTATTTTCAAAACTCTTTTCTTCTTACTGAAAGTTATACAAATACTTTTGTATATTCTATGTGTCAAAGTATTGTATTAAGTGCTCCATTAATACTATATATTTTAAAGACAGAAACTAAAGCAACTTGGTATTGATAAAATTAGATCTCTGGAAACTAATTTGCAAAAATACACGTCAAGAAAATTTTTTTTCTCATTTTATGAAACATTTTGTATTTATCTTCTACACAACATAATTTCGTTGCGTATTTAAGTCTTTTACTGGTTCTATTCTCAATTTTTATTTGATCTTGTTTCTAAACTCGATATTATTTGAACTTATATAAAACAAAACCAAATACAGAAAGATTGTGATAAAAACTGTTATATTTTCGATTTTGACACTAGTTGTGTAGCCGACAGATTCACACACAATGTAGACGTAGCTTAGTTTATCATAACACTTATATCCATTTGCATAGGACGAAATCTTGATTTTCTATTGCAGTCACCATTGAAGTACATTTAAATACGTCCTTTCATTTGGTGACAGCCCGGCATGGCCAAGCACGTTAAGGCGTGCGTGCGACTCGTAATCTGAGGGTCGCGGGTTTGCATCCGCATCGTGCCAAACGTGCTCACCCTATTCGTTGGTAAAAAAGTAGCCCAAGAGTTGGCGGTGGGTGGTGATGACTAGCTGCCTTCCCTCTAGTCTTGCACTGCTAAATTAGGGACGGCTAGCACAGATAGCCCTCGAGTAGCTTTGTGCGAAATTCTAAAACAAACAATCAAGACTCGTCAACACTGGGGACAAATTATATGAGCGTTTATGTATGAGTTAGAATTTATTCCTCAAACGAAAACATTTGAACTAAACGACAAAAAGGCTTTGTGGAAAATTTAAAAACAAGTTGTATATTAGTTTGTTTGTATATTTTGTTGATGAACCATCTTAAAATGTTATTAGTGAAATGGATGAGGGATTAGCTCTTTGTAACGTCACATCGTAACGGATTTCATATTATTAGTTTGTTTTAATATCTATTTTGGTTTCAATTTAATGTATATTTAGAAATGCATGTTACTTGTACGGTTAAATGTGTTTTGCAAAAAAAACACATCTTCTCTGCATTTGTAGAAATATTCGAGGGTAAAAATCAACAGTATACGATCTCTGTGTGTAAAATAGCAGTATTAGTACCAACTAAACTTTTGAGAATATCGTCTTAATGTTTATAAATCGCAACATTTGGAGAGACAGTTAATATAGTTGGTTTTCTACAGTAAGAAAACTATAAACCTCGGAAGCCGTAATTGTGATAAATGCTTATTAAACAGAAAAGTACTCGTATTTAACCAAGAACGTTTATATATTTCGAACATTAATAAAAGTTCAACTTCATAAAATTAACTAAGGACATAAGATATTTTTTCTCATGGAAAAGTGAGCTTGAAAACCGCGTGAGGCTAGCAAAGAATATCTATAGTCAGTCGCGTCAGGAAAGGTGTACTTGTGTATCAACATAGAATTAATTCACTCTCTATGAACCGTCGATAAAAGATTCAGTTCCAGACCAGATAAAAGACTAAGTAATATTTGTAAGTTGATAAGACTTTTATGTATAAACCATTATTTGTGATACATATTTTTAGCAACCGCTATTGTAAATTACATTGTTGTTTGTATATTGAAATATACTTGTTTTATGAAAGAAGGCTGTGTGTATAAATCTTTGTTTCTTCGTTTATAACAAAGTACAAAGCTATACAGAATGCCAGCTCACCCCGTGTATCGAAAGTCCGCTGACATACCATTCTACCACTAGAGGAAGGAGTGTATTAATCTTCTTGGCAAATATCATAAATTTGATAAATATCAATATTTAATTAACTTCTAAATTTTAGTTAATTTTAATTAATTTGATTTCAACCACCTGAAATGGTAAACTAGTCCGAGATAAATCTTAATAAAAACCAACTTTTATGTTTTGTATTTCTTTAAAAAAATTAATAAGTCAATTTGTAGGTAATATACATTACATATAATACCATATTGCAGTCCAGTGGCAAAGTGATATGGCTATGAACTCATACCGCAAGAAACCGGCTTTTCATACCCCTAATGGACAGAACACAGAGAGCCCATTGTGTTGCTTTGTGCTTAATTCTAAAGAGGCCCGGCATGGCCAAGTGGATAAGACACTCGACTCGTAATCTGAGGTTCGCGGGTTTGAAACTTCTTTGCATCAAACATGCTCGCCTTTTTAGCAATGGGGGCGTTATAATGTGACGGTCAATCTCACTCTTTGTTGGTAAAAGAGTAGCTTAGAAGTTGATGGCTGGTGGTGATGACTAGCTGCCTTTTCTTTAGTCTTGCTAAATTAAAAACGGCTAGCGCAGATTGCCCTCGTGTAGCTTTGCTCGAAATGCAAAACAAACAAACAAATAATTCTATATACACACACATTTGTAATAAAACGGTGTAAGCTTACACGATTTTTAGATTATTTCTTTTCAACTGTGAATGTAATATTTGGGGGGTGGTTACTTAAATACTTCAGAATTAATTCATGAACTACTCAATTTCTGAATAATACAATTTGTCAATTATGTTTCGTCTGATGAATTCCGATCTATTGTAGATATAACTGAAATGAATGCACTTTAGTTAAGCATAAATTAAAAATATGTTTAGTCTGCTCACTAGAAGGTATCGGAACCCGATTTCTTTCAGCAAATATAAAACCGTACAGCTAGGGGGAGAGGAAGATAGTGAAATAACACAAATGTTTATTAATTTACTGTAATTAACATCGTTATATTAAAAAATTATTCAAGAATTTTGCATCATTCGTAATACTTATAATGCAATATTCCTAGCAAAAATATAATGGAAATTTAAATAAAAAATTAAAAAATACATTGTGAGACAAAAAAGTAATTTAGTAAAATAGTAATTAACAAAAATTAGTTTTTTATTTATTTGCTAATGTTTCTACGTAATTCAAGTTTTTCAAACATTTTAACTTGTAAAAATAGTATTTTGTTTTGAATTACCAAAATATTCTCAAGTATTTAGTTAAATTTATGTATATAATTATGTTTTAGTCTACATAGTAATAATATAATTAAGTTTAGTGTTTCAATAGGCCTGGTATGGCCGAGCGCGTTAAGGCGTGCACTCGTAATCCGAGGATCGCGGGTTCGCACCCGCGTCGCGCTAAACATGCTCCCCCTCCCAGCCGTGGTGGTGTATAATGTGACGGTCAATCCCACTATTCGTTGGTAAAAGAGTAGCCCAAGAGTTGGCGGTGGGTGGTGATGACTAGCTGCCTTCCCTCTAGTCTTACACTGCGAAATTAGGGACGGCTAGCACAGATAGCCCTCGAGTAGCTTTGTGCGAATTTCCAAAAAACAAACCAACAAGTGTTTCAATAAGTGAATAACATTGGTCAGTTAAACACATAAGGTTTTGCACAGAATATATCAAACTTTTTTGTCGTTTTATTCTACACTGGCTTCGAAGTTGTGGGTGTATAATATTTATGCATTCGGATTTCAGAACGAAGATGACGCGTCGGTTAACGTGTTTAAAGTCTTATTAAATAAGGATTTCTTTCTGTTTGATAACAGGATCATTACTAGAGTACTTAGCACATGTTTCAGTAAACAAGAAATCATATTTTTTAACATGGTCTTTGCAGCTGTTTATAAATAATGCATACAGTAATTTAAACTAGCAAACAGTAAAAATAAGCACAAACTACTAAATATTTAATTAAATACAAAGACGTATCTTCCATGGAAATCGTGCTTTCAGAAAGTTGGCGGATGTATGTTTCTAATTCTCTTTCATTTTTTTTCACTGTGCAGAACTTCGTAAACCAAAAGTAGGTTGTCGTTTTTTTAGAAGATGAGGTGAATTTTGTTTTATCATTATTCCGCTGGTTTTTTGAGAGACGCTATCTTTTCATAGTTGAAAAAAAATAACGAAATATTTGAAATACATTACGATATATCTAACAATGACTACGCTGACAGATCAGATGATCAACAAAATGAAAATTCCAGGAAAATGTTTGAAGTCGCTAATTATTTTTTACGGAGACATTTCATCCCGAAGATCTACTTAATTTTCGATTATTTTCAAAATTTTAAAGAGTAAACGTGGTGACAATGAGAATAAAATGATAAAGTGTAGCAATGAACTATAAAAGGAAATTACATAAAATTACAATTAGATTATATAAAAATCATATATTCATATATTCGAAAAACTGTATTTTGTGATTATAACGACAGCTTCTGATTCATGCATAATTATTTTTATATTATATTCGCATCAGTTTGAGTTCATTATAATAAGGCCCAGCATGGCCCGTAATCTGAGGAACGAGTGTTCCCGTCACACCAAACATGCTCGCCCTTTCTAGTGGAGGCTTCTCTATATCTCAAATTGATTATTTTATTAACAACAGAATTTTGCCATTTACGTTAAGACGTGAATTACTCGAATCGTTTACATACCTTGAACTTCTAGTTAAAAAAAAAAAAAACTTCAACAACCACTCGAGTAAAGCAACAGCCAAAACGAGTAAAGGCATTTATTAAATTTTTGCAGTGTTCCTTTCCTCTCGTGCACAGGCAAAGGAAAGATGAAAAATTCATCACGATAAAATTATGTGTTCTAACGTCATGTGGATATATCATATTGTTTGTTTGTTTTATCTCTAATACGTTAAAACTAGAATATCCATAACAACCAAATAAGCAAGTCGAAGTAAGGCTGGCAGTGAAATGATTACGCCAGAAAAAAAGGTTCTTACTGTTAGGTAAATTTTGTACCGTGTGTAACTAGACTCGAAAGAAAAAGAGCTGAGTTTTAGTTCACACAGGCTGCATCATAGTGGTATGGTCACGTGGTTAAGAAACTTCACTCTTAATGTGAGGGTCGTGAGTTCGAAACACACCAATCATGTTAGAGCTTTTAGCCGTGGGGGCGTTATAAGTGACTGTTAATTCCTCTATTCGTTGGTAAAAGAGTATCTCAAGAGTTGGCGGTTGGTGGTGATGACTAGTTGTCTTCCCTTTAGTCTTACACTGTTAAATTAGGGACGACTAACGCAGACTGCTCTCGTGTAGCTGTGAACAAAATTTAAAACAGACCAAATCTAGTGGTATAGCGGTATGTCTGCGATCTTACAACGTTAAAAACCGGGTTTTGATACCGGTTGTGGGCAGAGCGCATGGAGTTCATTGTGTAAATTTGGGCTTAATTTGAAACAGCAAAAACAATCACACAGGCTGACGTACCCGTCCTTCGCCCGGGCTATAATTTGAAAATGTCTTTAAAATGAATGTGCATGTTACAATAAATAACACAATAATCCTACCTTTCACACAATTTATTTTCAACCTATTATTACAGTATTTAGTATTACCTTACACAATGTTTTGTTTAAGCTTTGTATCAGAAGTCAATATGCATATAATTAAAACATGATATACAACTAAGTGATAATGAGGGTGACTCTATAAGACGGGGTAGTGGCAAGGTGGCGCTGGTAAAGATGCTTTCTGTAACACGCTTTCAGCACACAGCTCCTAATGTCCTTCCGCTGTGTGCCAAGTGATTTAATTGGTCGCAGACTCGTCTTGCTAACCGTAGTTGAAAGTTCGCAGGTCAAGGTAGGGAGTTGATATAACTCAAAACACGGCTCTTATGGTGGCTGTTAGTGGAGAAACTTCAAGTGAGTATATGTGTTATAGTAATAAAGGCAACATTGCATTGTTACAAAGAGAGTGCTAGCATACTCTTTATGATATATAAGAGAATTTTACAAATCCTTCTCACCCTGTGTGTATGTTATGTTGTAGATTTTTTTTTCGGTGTAAGATGTGGCGCTCACTTTCATCAAATATATTAAACGCCTGACAACAACTAATAACGGAGTAGAGGGAATGTGGACCTCTGATAACATCCCCTATTGTTTCAAAATATCCTTCCATAAAGTTTGACTGGTCTAGTGACCTAGGATTAGTTAGATAACAGGCAGACAATCAGATACGGATATTTGTGCTTTGTATATATACATATTCTTGATAAGTAGGTATGGAAAATGTCTAATCTGAAAAAAATTATATTATTCAATAGGCGTAATCTGAAGGTTGCGAGTCCAAATCCCCGTCACACCAAATGTGCTTCCACTTTCAGCAGTGGGAACGTTTTAATTTGACGGTCAATCCTATTATTCGTTGGAGCCAAAGAGTTGGCTTGATGATGACTAGCTGCTTTCCCTCTGGTCTTACACAAATTAGGGACAGCTAGCGCAGATATCCCTCGAATAGTTTTGCGTGAAATTCCAAAATAATTCAATAGGAATTATGTGTATTAGAAAGTAACTGAACTTTCTATGCCTAACAAAGCAAAGTCTGCCGTATAAAATGTGTAATCTTGTTATGAATTATAAATTAATTTTATAAAAATAATTTTGCTGACATTAAATTTTAGTAACGTTTATGTGAAATTAATATTTGCTTAAGCTAGAATAGTCAGCTGTGATGTGTATCTACATAATTGCGACACTTAGACACGACTGATATTTCAAATGATGTTGGAATTATAATGAAAATTTTGTATTTAAAATACCATTCGTTAAGTTTTTGGTGTTCTACTCTTTGCTTTGATATTACATTTTCTATTTTACACTAAAAGGTTACTCAATAATGTATTTAAAATTCTATGTACAATGCTTAACGCGTATAAACCAAGATGCATATTGAAAAGTTTGTGGTTTGAAACGGGATAATGCTAAGCACATCGTGCACTTTCATCGACGGACGCATAATAACATTATAAATCGTTCCATTATTAATTTTTATGCGTGAAAAAAGGTTTTGATGCAATAGATATTTCTGGTTTATAGTTTTGCTTTTCATCTCTCTCTGTTAAGAAGTTCAAAAATGTGGGTTCTATGTTAACTAATTCTAACTCAAAATTGTAGCTCATGTGGGCATAAAGATTGCAGATTCCTTATCATTAACGTGTTATTTTGTATTAATACAAAGTTTTGAACGATATCAAAATAATTTTGAATATGTACATCAAAAATTCGAATAAAAAACTACCAAAACCAATATAAAGTCACAGTGGAACGGAGTGTATCAAAACTACGTTTTGAGATTTTTTGTTGTTTTGTAGATAGTATGGTGCCACCTATAATATAGTTTATTGTTCATAACAAGTAAGTCATAAATATTCATTTTAGGGTACCAAAACTATTCAATTCCTTATGTTAACACAAGATCCATGAAACAAAAATATGAATCACATTACATTTAAAAAAATAAAAAATAAAATTACATTTACTATCTGATATTCGAATTACCATAATTTTATGATTCTTTCACATAAATAAAAAGAAACATCTTACTTCAATACCAGACTTTCCTAATTGATAAAATTCTCCGATATGTCATCGATAATACCACGGTCTTTACAAACTAAATCATGGGATTAGATTACTCGCAATGAACACAGTAGATAACCCAATAAAAAAAAACGACCCTAACTTATAAAGAAGTTATTTTTAGTGAAACTGAACATTGATTCGTGGGGAAGGAAGACAGCTAGTGGCGAACCGGCTTTAAGTATCTATCTAGATAAGTTGGTGGCTATCTGTTCATCTCAGCTGAGCTGCAACGTTCATACTAAATTCTTGTAACTCAAACTTTACTGACTAGCATATAATAAACATTTTTTACCGCATTAAACTAGTTATTCCAGGTGTGAGATGACGTAAACTACAAAGTTCTCTATGAAATTTACACGAGAGTTCATGCCATGAGATATTATTCTGAGTACATGTGAGCAGGAACTTTGATCATTAACTGTTCATTTAGCTAGCATCTTTAAAACTGACGTAAACCTAACAACTAAGCATTTGCTTTCCTTCTGTTATATACTTTTTCAAACTTTACATTGCAACTAGTTCCTTTTCTGTATCATTTGCTTTTCAGTTCAATACTTTATCGGGCTATATCAACCATGTCGACTGTTTATTTAAAATGCTGTTCCGAGTCTCTGATAACATAAATTATTGTGGAAATATCACATCTATTAACAGTGACCACACATAAATTTTTCAAACCAGGCTCTATACGTAAACATTTCTTCTGTTGTTTTGTAAAGCATTTTCTTTAACCTACTTCTCTAAAATGAAAGAAAGGTTTATTTTGAGAAATAAATAAATAACGTAACTCGTCACGTAATTAACGTGGGATTAAAACGAAAATTTATTAATTAAACTTCCTTCTTATCAAAATATATTTACAACAGTTTTCACAATAAGCTCTTCATTATTTGCCCTGAATGGCCAGATGGTTAGTGCGCTCGACTCGTAATCTGAGGACTGCGAGTTTCAACCATACCAATTCTTTTCAGCCATGGTGGCGTTTTAACGTGTCGGTTAATCGTTGGTAAAAGAGCAGTCTAAGAATTTACGGTGGGTGGTGATAACTAGATACCTTCCCTCTACTCTTACACTGTTAAATTAGGAACGGCCAGTGCAGATAGCCCTCATGTAGCTTTGAGCAAAATTCCAAATCCGCACCATAAAAGACAAAACCTATGCATCTTCAATACTGAAAAACATAACATCGTTACCTTCCATAAGACATGATACGTAAGTACATGTAGGTTATCGTATGTTTTTGAATTAATTTGACGTAAACAATCTAAATAAAGGTAAACTGTATCGAATGTACTTCCAAGTCTTCTTTGTCTTGAAGCTGAAACTTCAACTACTTTTGGACACAAAATGTTTTCACATTGTATTTGTTAGATGTAGGACTCCATTCCCCTTTTTTAACTTTTTTTCCAAACATAAATAATAGCATTCGTGCCTTTCTTCACAGTCACCATTTGTCTTGTGGTTATCCTCTATAGCTGTATGCACTATACAAGCCATATGCTCTTCAACCTTACACAACTCAAAGGTCAATAAATATGCATTCACAATGAACTGGAAAGTCAAAAGGCCTATGTCGTATCATTATACAAAACGACTTGCTCAAAACCTAACACATAAAACATTTCAGTTTATAATCTTATACAAAGGAATCATAGCATAAAGAACTAGCTCTGCTTTATGGTAACAGTAGCAAGAGTAAACATACGTATTAACTGACAGTCATTAGCATTATTCAAACCATATTCGTAGTAATTGCGTCTATGGAAGTAGCAGGTATAGTGATGACTACATAATGTATTTGTACAGTTTCGATGCTTCACAGGACTTCTGTATTTGTGTTTTAGGGATTACTTTAGTTCTTGATACAGATAATTTATCTTCATCTCGGCGTTACCTCTTCCCGCAGTGGCACAGCGATATGTCTGCGGACCATATAGAGCTAAAAACCAGGTTTTGATACCATTGGTGGGCAGAGCACAGAAAGTTCTTGGTGTAGTTTTGTACGTAATAATAAAAGAAACAAACTTCTTGGTATCCCTACTTCCCATACAAATGCTTTAATTTATCAGCGAGCGACACAATCTCACTCTCTATATACATGTTATATAACAAAAAATGTGAAAAACAATTATGAAAATAATACTGACACTACTTTTTGATGCTTGTAACTGGAACATGCTCATATTTCGTTGGTCTCAAGATGCTTGACAGTTAATTCATTAATGAAGTAGTTACAAGCTATTTAAAATCCCTCCGTGAACATTAAAGTGGTTATTTATGGATGTTCTTGTTTAGCTACGTCATCGACAAGAGCTCTCAAAATCCGTCCATCAAATACGGTTGATTATTTTGTTACTGCGACTTGTTTTCAGTGACTTAGTTACTGATGTTTTCCATAACAATGTTTTCTGATGGTGGAATAGTTACCATTGTATGCGTACTTATCATTACATTTGTTTTTTATTTCTTCTAACACATAACAGTATTCAGCTTTTTAGCAGGACCTACGCTTTCCTACTAGTTCTATGTTGTCAAACATTTCGTTCAACAGAAAATGTTGCTTGCAGTTTGTAATCCATATGTTTTGGTTTATTGTTCCACTTAATAACAAGAGAACGTTAATTTTATGATATGCTTGTCGTTCAGATATGGGGGTTTCTGAGCAATACTTTTCAGTATTCCAACATATTTATATTTTACTATCCTCATCTCTCAGTTGATCCTTTAGAACTTCGATTCTATATGAACAAAAATATTAACTATTTCTCTTGTTGTGATCATGTGATTTATTAAAAGTCATTTCCCAATTTCTGTTAACATTATTCGTCTTTCAATTTCTATTTACCCCCAAATAATGGATTTCCTGTTTTCTCAAACTGTATTCTCAAAAAGCCGTTTGGCTTTTCCATGGAACCGATACCACAGTGTGTTTATATGATCAGTATTAAACACAATGTTATTGGTATTTAAATCGCAAGTTTCATTGAGTTTCTAAAATATTTTGTCTATGACTTTTTAGGCTTACTCACACCACACCGAATTATTTAATTTTTAATTTTGACTTATCTGGAAGTAAATCCATTGTTTTTCCCAGTGTATTTTTAATTTTTTAGAAATCTGAAATCTATCACTGTGTTTTCCTGTCTCTTTAAACAATTTCCTTTCTCTTGTGTTTGATTCTGGGATTGTACACTTAATCCTAAAATTGGAAAGTCAGTTTATACTTTGACCGCGGGCAGAGCAATGTCTAACTAATTTCAAGAAACCGTTTTTTTACCTCTGTTTTGATTATTATTTTTGATCGATAGACAAATTAACATGCATTTTAGTATGGGTAGATAAACGCTATTGAGAATTAATGTTGAGCAGCAAATAATCGTATATCTTGCATTTGAGTTCTATAAAAGTAAAACAGTTGAAGGTTATATTGTTTCTCTCACAAGTTAATGTTTTATCGCGTGTTCACTTAAATAGCAGCACATAATAGCCTTGGCATCAAATAGATATTTGAGTTTCGATTAAAAATTGTAATGGAACTTTCAATATAGCCTAGTAAATTATTTTAAATCAACGTTTGTTTGTTTTCTTTGTGAATTACTAGTTTTGTGCCGGCCGTAACTTTTTGTAACTGACTTGAAATAATTAATCCCTAGTGTTGTTTATTATTGCATTGTATACATTCATAATTTCCCTATCCCGTAGTTCTATCATTTGACTTAGGAATTTTATTATAATTGCCTCTTCACCAAATATATGCACCATTTCTTTTAATATCTATATCCTCTTAAACTCTTTTACATTCTCTGATTTAGAAATACCAATTGAATTTTCAAAATGTCTCATTCATCATCAGTCAGTCCTCTTGCTTATCTATGTCTACCCCAAATGGGCGTAGTATTTTTAATTCCAGTAGAAGGCCGTCTAGGTTTTGTTTGTTTATTTGTTGAAGTTCTTTGCAAAGCTGCATGAGAACTAATTTTGCTAACCATTCCTAAACTAACAACAAAGCAGCTAGTCGACACTATCCACCGTCCACTCTGGGACTACTACCTGGTAATTATAAGTATTATTAACCGCCACATTATAATATCCAGCGATCTGCTTCAATCCCATGAGGTGTATTTTGCAAATTGAACGCCATAACCGCCACTCACATCTTGTTGATATACTCCTGGGTTAATGACATATAAGTTTCTTTTAGTGGTATTTTGAGTTATTTTCATCGCACATGTATCTAAAATTCCTGTGTCTGCGTAATTATTTATTCCTGTGTTTGTCAATTTCATCTTGTATCTCTACCAAATGACTACGCATAAAGTATTCATTCTTTGTTTAACTCAGTCGGACATATTGCGAAAATGTTTCACATTATCTTCTTGTCTCTTTATAATATAGAACTTCTCCCTCAACAAGTGCTTTTCCTATCTTATTCTTTATAGGATAAATACCTAAGTTCACTGCAGACTTTATTAACATTAATAAGACGAGTATATTCTGATATTTGTTAAAGTCCAGTGATGTTACTTAGCGGTCTCTGCTTTACTTATTCCAGTGTGTACTTTAGTACATGTTTTCATTGGTATGTTTTTTGGAATGTGTGTTGGAAGGATCATGGATGTCTGTCTTTTATTAAAGTTTCTTGAGCCTTATTCGTATATTCTACTTAGACCAGCTGTTTCGCTCAGGGGTGTACGTTGTTTGTCACCTAGACACTTAAACATAGAGCAATATGCTTGGCTCGTCTATTTTTACTGGTTCAATTGATATTTCTTTATTTTAGTTTGAATAACAGAGACATATTTTGCCTATTCTGTTTTGTATAGTGATCTTACTGGCCCATTTAGTCACTTATAAGTTCGGTATATATTTTATCTCTCGTGATTTTATTATCATTTCCTGTTTTATGTTTAGCTAGTAGTTATTTGCTTATTTTAGTTCTGACTCCTAATAAGATCGGAGTTTTTCTCTTTACTATCAGTGGCCTTACCTTTCTTACAACCCATAAATTAATTACTATTCTGACTATAAAGGGCAAGGCATGGCGAAACGTGTTAAGAGGTGCGACTCGTAATCTGCGGGTCGCGGGTTCGCATCCCCGTAGCACCAAACATACTCGCCCTCTCAGCCGTGGGGACGTTATAATGTGACGGTCAATCCCACTATTCGTTGGTAAAAGAGTAGCCCAAGAGTTGGCAGTGGGTGGTGATGACTAGCTGCCTTCCCTCTAGTCTTACACTACTAAATTAGGGACGGCTAGCACAGATAATCCTCGAGTAGCTTTGTGAGAAATTCAAAACAAACAAACAAGACTACAAAGAGTTGAGAGGCTGATAAGTTTTCATTACTGGCCAGAGTCTTTCTGTTATGCTCACTACAGTCATAGTCAAACCTTAATTAAGGCATCTTAAGGCTTTCAAGCTGTGTCAGCTTAGACTCCTCACGAGTTGCTACATTTGCACGTACGTAAAGCCTCTGTTATAGTTAGCTCACTTCTGATAACGTACCAATCATTGTAAAAATTTCTTAAAACCTAACCTCAACCTACAATACCATTTCACTTTTCATTTATTTGCATACAGATATAAATTTCTTCATAAACACTATTTTGATCCCTATGTGTTGACCGTGTACTCCATAATAAAGGAGAATGTAATCTTGAAATTAAGATTACGACGACACTCGTTTTCGCACGGATGTGTGAAAGAAATAAAATAAACGCTCTGTATTAAAAAATAAACTCCAGTCTCGAAACAGAGTAAAAATAGTTTTACTTAAAAGTTTTCCTGTGTAAAGATATTAAGTGAAACAATTTCTATGGTGCCTTGAAAGTGAGATAGCATAATTTAAAACGTATTGTGTACAATTTCAAATTGTTTTTTTAATCCAGCTGTGTGATATTATTGGAAATTTCCTCCCATGCATTATTCGATAATGACAAATATTAGTGTATTAAGTGTTAACCTAGCGTTGAAGTTCAGAAGTCCGTGTAAGGTAATAGCCAATGTTATATATACTTTAGATTAACTTTTGGAGTAATCTTACTAGCAAAGCGAATGCTTGACCTATTATTATTCACTCTCTAAACTACTTATGTTTCCTTGCATAATCCCAGTTAAATTTAGATTTCTTGTTACTATTGCTACAAACTTCTTTGCTACCAACTATCTGTGTATTGTAAAATTCGTGGACGTACACATACGTGGAAAACAAATGTAAAATATCCTACTTGTACGTTTTATTCTTTCAGCTCTCTCCCTGCAAGCATGTTTTCCACGAAAACTAGATTTATAACATTCTCAATATTTTCTTTTTTATTTTATTTTAATCCCTCCATTCTTCTATTTTACTAGTTTAAGTTACATTTTAATCTGACTCTATTAGGCTTATATATATGTATTTGCTTTTATCTGGACTTTTCTCTCGTAGTCAACTCGAATAAGTTTATATATGTATGTGGAGGATTCTAGCCTCATTTATCTATTCAAATTCATTAAGTTATTAGTCGAGCCTCTTTCATAATCCGACTTTCATGGATTTTATGTCATTAGTTTGTTCGGGTGGAAGTAAAGCTTAATTACTTTACGTTCGTTACTATATTTCCAATTATTGAACTTATGCCCAAATGAGCAGACATATTTACACTTTTGTTTAGTTAGAATGCGCTCGTTTTTAACAGTTGTATTGCACATTCTCGTGTCCTCTCAATTATCTGTCCCTCAGGAACCAAAAGTCACGGATTATTTTTATCACTTCATGTGCCTTAATAACACGCTGTCCTCGACTACAACTCTTAATATTAGTATGTCTGTAGTATGAACGTCTATTTAGTCGGTAATATGCGCTGCTTCACTATTGCATCTAAATTATCTTTCAACGTCTTCCTTCAATTGACTATAAATGTCACGGGAAGCACTTCCTTACAACCGCTCTTGTTTTTTTAGAAGATATAATTTAAACAACTTTAATAGAAAAATCACCATTTCAGGTTACTGGTATTTTATTTATATCGAAGAAACTAATTAAAACCAATCTTTTGTATAAAGTCAATATAGAGGTATAAACTCAGGTACCTTACAAGCATAGCTATCATGATCAGCGCCATATGCAACATAGCCATTAGATTATGTGATAAATTAAACAAAAAATAGCAATCATAAACATTTTAGAAATCAGTAGTTAAAGCAACACCGAATGAGGCTCGACATGGCCAGGTGGATTAAGGAGTGCGACTCGTAATCTGAGGGTCTCTGGTTCTCATCCCCGTCGCACCAAACATGCTCGCTTTTTTTAGAGGTGGGGCGTCATAACGTGATGACGGTCAATCTCACTGGTCGCTGGTAAAAGAGTAGCCCTAGAGTTAACGGTGGGTGGTGATGACTATCTGCCTTCCCTCTAGTCTTACACTGCTAAATTAGGGACGGCTAGCACAGATAGCTCTCGAGTAGCAACAGCGAAGTATCAGTTGGTTTGTTTGGTAAATACTTGAAAAAGAAACTTCTATCAAATTAAAACGCACAATTTATTTGAAAGCTTTTGTTTGTTTCCTAAAAACCAAGGAAACTGTAACACAGGTATTTATTTGTTGCATATTTTATTTCTTCCCAACAATTAGTGCGATACTTGTTCTTAAAGGAAATAAAAGGATATATTTGAATATTCTAAACGCAAAATGTGACTTTGTCTTCTAATGTATGATTTTGATGAAAGGTATCTTATTAGATCCACTTACTTATTTGCGTTATAACAATATATCTATGTGTTAAGCTTGAAGATTAATTTTGAATTTCTGAAAATGAAAAACATATTTTAAAGTGTTAATTATTGTGGTTTGGTTTGTTTTAAATTTCTCACAAAGTTACACAAGGGCTATTTGCGCTAGCTGTCCCTAATTTAGCAGCAAAAGACTTGAGGGAAGGCAGCTAGTCATCACCACCCACCGCCAACTCTTGGGCTACTCTTTTATTAAGGAATAGTGGGATTGACCGTCACAGTATATGAGCCTGTATATGAGGTGGAGAACTTATGAATGTAATCTCATTTCATTTGTTTACTTGTGATTGCATTATTTTTCTGTATTGTCCGTGTTTGATACCATCTCTACGTAACACTTTAAGGACATTTTACAGCTAATTCGCGAGATATTGGTAGATTGTAATACCACACCTTTGTTTCATGGACGATTTGTAATTAATATGTGAGATATCGTTAGACCCGAATACCACATTAGTTTCTCACACTGCCAGTGTTAGTGACATAATTTGAGGGCCAAAACATGTTTATTACAAGAAGCCATACCCATTCGCCTTTTTATTGGTTTTTCCTAAAACTAATTATGTGTGAATCAGTTTATTAGCCTGCTAATTGTAGATATCTGTGGTATCTATCGGTTTTGCGATTAGAGATATATTAGTAGTTAAGTTTCACATCCATAGTTCCGTTGCTGCTGGGACGTTAGAGGCATGTTCTTTACATGCGTTACATCAGTATCATATGCATACAGACCCATGTACTGAATTCAATTTTCACTTAAGCGATAACTCTTCGGACTTACGACGTCAAAATCAAAGGTTCGATTTCTCTAAGTAGACACAGCACAACATACACACAGCACAGTTTCCATAGCACAACATACACACAGAGTAGTAAGGCACACAGCCATCTAAAATATCTCAGAGAGTGTGCAAGCATTCTTTATAAAGGAATGCAAAGAAAAAACACGGCTGCCACGGTTACAATAACACATAAACTCAGATGAAGTTCTTACTAGAACAGCCACCATAATGCTGATTGTAAGAGCCGTTTCTTAAAGTATACCAACTTCTATTTTGATCTCTAATTTTACAACCTGATCCCATAAGACATTTCTGTGGCCAATGATCGTCAATTAATTAACAACATGAAGCAGTATAAAAAGTCATTAAAAAGACGGATCTTGAAAAAAGAATCAGAAAGCGTTCCTACCGCCACTACATCTCTGCTACCTCTTCATACAAAGTCATCCCGACCATCACACAGTGCATATCGAGTTTCAAGCATGTATGTATAACGAATTCTTAAATCTTACACAAAACTATTGGTGATATAGCAATGAAATCTGTAGTAATATGTTATGTTATAAATACTTTGAGTGAAACTTGGGGTTTTATATTATTTATCATATCATTCATTATTCTTCAAGTACGTTATCCTGAACAAAACACGAGCATCTCAGCCTTTGTGTGTATGTTTACTCTACAAAGTGCGGATATATGAGCTTGTATTTACACGTTTGTTGTAAATACATTTTTAATACGGATGTAATGTATGTGTTTACTCTTCTATGTGGAAGATATGATTTGTATTACGAAGTTTTCCGTTTCTTTACTTATTTCTAAGTAAACTCAAAGTCAACAACTATGAATGTTAGATTATTCCATTTGTACCTTTTATGACGGTATCGGACTTTTAATGTGTATTAAAATCAATATTGTAACTAAGAAACATGAATCATGTTGGAAACATTTTATGTTATGTTATCATACAGTGTTAGCTTTTGTTATTTTCTGTGAAACATTTCTAAAAGTTATCATACTCAGACTGTTTTAGTGCAAATATAATTTATATTGATATAACAGTAATGGCAGTTTATTACTGAAATTTTTATGTGAAAAGTGTTAAAAAGTGTTAATGTAACTAATCCTGTTACTGATGTTCGACTTGCGTGAAGACTAACGATTTCTTATTAACAAGTGCTCCAGAGGGAAGGCGATAATAATACAGAGTACGGTGCTAAAGTCCGGTGTTTGGTTCTCCACAGTGAACACAGCAGATAACTAAATGATCATTTTTGTAATGATCCGAACTCTAATATAATTAGAAACAGACTATTTAATATTTTAAAAAATTCACTATTAATTTATTGCTTTATTATATATTATATAGAAAACACTTCTTATGAAAATCATCAACATTAGCAGTCATAAACAGATAAAGGCGATTCATATAGAAGAATAAATATACACTTTATTAGTGCTTATGTGAACATCACATATTGTTATGTGTTAAGTATGTCATTCTTTGAATAAAATTATTTAGTTTAAAGTCTTGCAAGAAACAGAGATTCAGTTCAGTGAAACATTAATAAAAAAGAGACTAATGGCTAAGAATAGACATCGAGAAGAATTGTTTATATACCCTGTATCTCTGCTAATAGACCAACTCAAGCCTTATGCTAGAAGACGTGTAGTAAATACCAACATACACCAAGTATATTTTCTATGACTTTCTGAAATGAAGATAATGCATGTATCACTGAACTGTAATTAAAATTTGTTTTGATATTAGACACTTTTAACCTATGAAGATCACTTGAACGTTTTCATGAAATAATGTGTTGCGATGAGTTTCTTTTTGAACACTATTTAAATATTTACAAAACGAATACAGAATCTGAGCAGTTTGTTACAATTTTAGCCAAGGTTTAATATTTGTGTGTTGACATAAGTGGGTCTTCTGGAAACGTTATTGTCGATATATTGTTTTTATTTTGTCTTGATAACGAGTCATTCCACTCAGTTTCGAATTTGTTCACTTATTTCCGCGTTTTGGTAAAGATAATCACTTCTGATATTTTAAATACGGACTGTTAGTTGTATATATTACTATTAAGTATCTGAAAATACATTTTGTAATCTTGATAACTTCTAAGCATGATTTTACTTGTATTTAAATGCATAATGTAATCCTTTTACGTGTTAATAATAACTAAGCAAAAATGTTATTTATTGTAAATGGAATTTACTTTAATTCTAGTGTATACATTAAGTGAATACATGTTATATAAAGCGTAACTTACGGATATAACTTTGTTTATCAGATTTTAGATGCTTTAATAACACGATATATAAAATTAATCTCTCTCATATCTAATGAGAATAACCTAGAGAGACACAGAAAGATAATTAGAGTCATATAGCGATGTACCTTATTGGGTGATTATTATTTGATGAATTACCTTGTGCACTAATATTTTTCACTCTTTATTACGTATAAAGTAGTTATATCGTCTTCAGATAATTTTCTCCTCTTCGTTTCTATACTTACCTTAACAACCTCATTTACTTGTCCAAATGCCAACTGAAACTATACATACGTCCAAATACACACATATATGCTTATTTGGTAATTTGTGTTTTCAAACTCTAAGTGAAAATGTAGATAGTTGGCACGGAAGGTTAATCCGTGATTGTCACTTTTTATTATTCCCTGACTAATGTACATATTGGGCGGGTCAGCTGTGAGTTTTCGAACTGATGACGCTAAGATTTTGCGTTGATTCTCTATGGTTGTCAGAGCACGCTCAGCTCTTCGCGTTGCGTTGCAATAAAAACAACTGTTTCTACTTGCCTATTACAAAATTATTATCGAAATATTAATACTGTAGGATTTAACACATTGTAAGTAAATCATGCGGCAACAATCGTAGCTGATCTCTGACTGCTTACGACGCAAAGAGTCAAGTTACATTATCACTGAGCTAATATATACATAATTTAAGGTTCTTTAAGCACACATACATAACATACTTGTTAATGTATTGAAACTCTAGTTCTAGGACGTATTAAGCATAGTCACTAACGCCCGCTTTGTGCTTCTTTTGAAATGGAAGCGATGATAGTGATACACAAAAATATTTGTTTTTTAACTTTACGCGACGCTACATGAAAGCTAACTGTGCTAACCATCCCTAGTGGGATTAACCGTACCTTTATAACGCTTTCACGACTGAAAAGGCGGACCCGTTTGATGTGACGGCGATTCAAACCAGCAACCCTAAGAATGGGAGTCGAGCGCCTAATCGGCTGGTCATGCAGGGCCCCTCAAGTTGTTTTGGTCACTTAATGTTAATGCTGCAGTTTGGGCACACAATATAAACTTGGAGTTATGTGGAGTGAACATTCTCCTGTATATTCGTGATGACGAGGAACCAACTAGAAGTAAAAATGTATTCTCAAGAGGCTAATATGAGTATTAACACTTTAATTAACATAAAGTACAGAAGAACGTTTGGACCTATTTAGGTAATCTTCTGTACTTTATTATAATTAAAGTGTTAATACTTGTATACCAGCCGTCTTTGGAATAAATTATCCTGCATAGTTTCCCATCCCGTTGTTTCATGACTGATGCTTATTTCAGACTATTAGTTTTGGTATATTTCTGAACCAATGGTTCAGTGGTTTTCTTGGCAGTTAGTTACACGCGGGCTTGAACCTCTTTGTGCTAACGTGTTTCTTACTGTTCTGGAAGTAACAATCACCGCTTTTAATTATACTATTCGATCATAACGCTACATTATTAATGTTTTATGTGCTTTTAAATGCCTTCATTTAATCAGATATCATATTAGTGGTTAATTTCACTATAAACTTGACATAAGCTTGCCTTTGGTGTGCTTAGAAACTGTATTATGACCACAAGAGCCAACATAAGGAAAATCAACCTATATGCTTTCTTCAGTAGTTGTTATCTTATCCCTGTGGACAGCACATTTAAGTTTTCGAAATGAGAAAATACTGTTTCCTTAAGCCCTTGACTTCATATAAAACTGAAAAAAAAAGATAAATTTTGAAATATTTTATGTTTTTAGTTATTACATTTCGCTACAAAATAAAAAAATGGTTTTACGGTAATTTCGGCAAAATAAATTAGGTGAAAAAACTGAAAAAAGCACAAGTTAATTTTGGTTCTTAGGCTTAAGCTTAAGCACGCTTTATATACACCATTGAGAAACGTTATAATTTAAATGTTTGGTTTATTGTGAATACTCAACAACTGATTATGCAATGTCACTACAAATAAAGGATCGGTTAGAAGATCATGTAACGTTTTTTAAGGAATGATATTCCAAGATGACATAAAAGTAAGATAAAAGCTTTACAAGCTCAAATTTATGAAAACTACAACCCGGAAATCAAACACCAAACCAATATGGAGCATCATTCTTCTGTGCCTTCTACTAATAGATAAAGATCCAGAACTGACAGCTACTTACAAGTTTCCAATCACATTTTGATCGGACTGGTTATTTTTATGAGAAAAATGACCCAAAAAAACTGAAGTCAAAGTAATTTCACTTGACCGCGTAACTGTTACATTCTCTGATGTTTTGGTCTGATTAAATGTGGTCCTGGAAGGCGAAGTGAAAATAAACTGGTGGTGTTGTGGAAAACATGTCAAGAGATATGAGTTAAGAGTGACGTATCTGCTCTTATAGAAGCTTGTTACAGATGAAATTATGGTGATGGGAAATGGCGCGTAATCATAACCACCAGGTTACCACAGTAGACGAAGGATAAATAATTTCAAGACCATTGTCTGATCTGAAACATTGTTCTGATAAAGATCGAATTGGAATTAAGCTGAATAAAATAGTAAAGATGCCCTATGAGAAAAAATATTAAATATCTCTTAGAGCATATATTAATTCATATAAGTATAATTTATTCTGCAACTTCCAGCTGCACATAAATATGATAACCACAGGTTGATTACCTATTCTGCATTGTTCAATTTTATAATCGTGCAAAAATAATGCACCTAAATCTGAACCTTACCTTCTTTGTTTCAGAATTACAGCCCTACAAAGGATGTTTTTTTTATAAATGGTTTAAATGTTCTCATAATGTCTTCGTAACCTCAACATTATAAAATATTGTGAATATTGTATGGATATAGCTATATCACGCTTTCAAAAATATCCAAACCATAAGAGAAAGGATATTAATTTCTTACCAATATTCTGTTTACTGAATTCAGAGTTTATATAATGAATGTTTATGTTAGTATAATGAAGTTTTTCGTATTACTAATTAAAAAGTGAAAAAAAGTCTTTAAAATGTTCCAATTTAGTCGTACATTTATGAAATCTTGAAGACTCAATCATCATATGATTTAATTGCATTGCAGAACGCTCCATTCTAGTACAGCGGTAAGGCTCCGGATTTACAACACTGAAACGAAGGGTCGATTCCCCGCGGTGGGCTCCGCAGATATCTCGATGTGGCTTTGCTGTAAGAAAAACACACATACGCTATCCCACAATAGAGTTCGAAAACTTGGGGCTTAAAACAAGGAACCCGTTTAATTATTTCTCCTTAAAATATAATTTGTATTTCGAAGAGAAATGATTTTTACAACATCTTTAGTACGTATTGAAACAAATGTTTAGCAATTATTTCTTCCTTTATTCTATTTCTCAGTTACAATTGATGTGTTCTAAGGTATTTTCTTGATCTATTCTCAGTTTCCGTTTTCACTCATGAACAATTTTTCAGGATAAATCTGGAAACATGTTCTCATAACCCATATAAAGAAAAATGATTAAGAAACGACGTCTAAGTTACTCCTTAACGTCACAATGAATAGAAATTTCTTTAGGTGTTACTTATAGTACGCTATACATTTTTAAGCTAACTTTCGATGCTAATTTGTATTCAAAATTGCTTATTTAAGCCAAATTGTAATTAAATATTTCCCGAAAATAGATTAAGTGGAAAAATAAAAAATATGAACCAGGAAAAGACCCAGTTGTTGTTTTGAATTCGTTAATGAAGTTGGAGCTGTCGATTGTATTATCAACAGTGCTAACCACGCGAGGTATATACAGGGTGGTCGCTAGAAAAGCGAAAAATTTGTCAAACAGCTATTTATTTTTACAAAGAATAACTTTTACAAAGTTTTTTAAAGGCATGTGTTATATTACACTCATAGATGCTCAAAATGCATTTTATGATATTAAAATCATGCATTTTATTCATGATGTAAAGAAATCAAAATAGAAATGAGTAAGCACGCATTTTATTCATGATCTCATCTGACCCTAAAATTTTCCGCTTTTCTAGCGACCACCCTGTATATTTTAAAACCTGATATTTTACAAAAAGAAACAGGACACTGATGTTAATCTTCGTTACGGAATCGTGGTGCCCCCCAGTGGCACAGTGGTATGTCTGCGGACTTACACACTAAAAACCGGGTTTTGATACTCGTGGTGGGCAGAGGACAGATAGCCCATTGAGTAGCTTTGTGCTTAATTCTAAACAAACAAACAAACAAACTAAACAACCAGGAATCGTGGTAAATATTTTTACGTCTCTCTCTCAACGTTTCGAAAGTAAATATAAAATAAAATAAAACGAGGAAATCTAAAACGAATTGTCTCTTGATGTATTTGTTTTCTATCTTAAAGATAAACACAATCTTCTATTTTTACTTACGCCTGTGAATATCTTATTAGATTAGACAAGTGAAATAGTAAAATCAATATTTTCAACGGCTGTTACATGAACTATGTTTTATATTACATTCGAATCTGATTATAATATATACGTTTCACAGGCAGTGTTATGTTTTGTTCTTTTTTAAAATAATAAGTCACTAAGCAAAAGAATAGAAACATCAAAAGCAAATGAAAAACGTTTGTTGGACATACAATACTGTTTAGTATAATAGTCATTATTTAGTTTATTTAATGAGTTAATAGTTAATGATTATTTAGTTTATTTAACAAGAAGTTCACTGCTGGAACAGCGGTAAGTCTACAGATTTACAAAACTAATTAAGTGGCTCGATTCCTTATCAATATGGCTTTGCTATAAGAAAAACAAAACACTTAATTAGTGTGTCAAAAGTTAATTATTTTAAAAGTAATAGTTATGACGAGTTTCGTCAAGTAACTTTGAACGAAGTTTTTCTAATATTGTTGATATCATTTTACTCAAAACTTCTAAATGTTTTTCGTTATGTTTAATATTGTTGTCACTAGAGGGCTAGATATTTCTAGATTTTACTGTTTGTTTGTTGTTTGTTGTTTAGAATTAAGCACAAAGCTACACAATGGGCTATCTGTCCTCTGCCCACCACGGGTATCGAAACCCGGATTTTAGCGTGCAAGTCCGCAGATATACCGCTGAGCCACTGGGTGGGCGAGATTTTTCAGACGTGTGTCATAAATACACGCAGATAAAGAGAACAAGCTAGGTAAAAGAGTGAAAATAAAAGTGTAGTTAAGCTACGTGTGCGATGAAAAATAACGATCGATATCTAAACTGAGTTTTACAATTTATATTGAAAGAACAAAGATGAAAGGGAACAATTTGTCATGTCAAAGGTAATCAGAAGTAATTGAACCTGTCTGTGTGTACTTTACATTAATAAAAAAATATTTAACATTACTAGATATGACTTTGAAAACCCACAAGATAACGAAAGTGAATTTATCGCTGATTGTATTTTGATAATAGAGGAGAGAAGAAGTAATTCGTTTAGTCAATTAGATTCTAAACTAATTGAACCATCCTGAGCTTTTGATGAAAGAATTATTTAATGCTCCAGATTTAACAATACTGTAAAAAAAGTTTGTATTTACGTTTGACTTGTTTTAAATATATAACAATTACTGTGATGAAATGATTATTTAAAGCTCCAGATTCAACAATACAGTAAATAACTTTTGTATCTACGTTTAACTTATTTTAAATAAATATTACTTTAAAGCAACTGGACTGTGCACTGTTCGTTTAATTTCTAAATTTATCGCTAAGAAATGATAGACACCTACTGTAATAAAACCGCAGCCCTATAAAAACCTGACAAAGTTTTCGACAGTGAAAAACTCAACATTCAGCGTACGAGTTGAAATTTTGTTCTGTATTGGCGCATTTATGCTTAATAATGTGAGACAAGAATTACAAGCACTTAATTTATTGAAGTGTATTATGATAGAATCTAAAGTCGAATAAAAATATGAATAATTATCAAGTTTAAGAAAATAATTTCACCAAACTGTACAGTTTGCCTACTGTATCAGCTTTAATAACAAGTTAACAACTTTCCAACAAAACATCTTACCTACGAAAATCTCAATTTTTCAAAGTTATAATTTTGAAGCAAACTACGCCTAACTGAAATCAAGTGCAAAATACAACTTTTTTTTTTTAGGTTTCGTTGGTTAAGAAACTAACCTGATGTTATACAAGATATTTGAATTGTGTTCATCTTGACTCTGGGAGAACACCCTACAACTATAACATGATGCACACATGCCTTCATATTTTGATGTCCTTTTCCAAGTTCAGACTTAACCCTCGTCCTATTGACTCGTCTTGCAAATTCAGCGGCCTAGGGTTACCGCTTCAGCAAGCTCATTTCTCTTAGTAGTCGGTTTATGCGCTTTTCGTAACTCGTTCTTAGGTAAGTGTCGTAGCAAACGTACGTTTCTATATATTTTGTTACAATACTTTTCTCACAGCGTTCTGTGGTTTTCATTTTCAGATCTTGTTTCTTTTCATCCATCGTTATGGCTGTTTTTAAAAGAAGAAAAGTGGACTCTGAGTGTCGTGCTTTTAATGAAGAATGGGGAGAAAAGTACTTCTTTGTAGACACAAAAAACCAGAAAGTTACTTGTGTGATATGCACCGAAAGTGTTGCTGTTTTGAAAGAGTACAATCTTCGGCGTCACTGTGAAACAAAACATCTATCAACATATTTGAAATTTTTGGGAAAGCTCCGTTCTGAGAAATTTGAATCCGTGAAACGTGTTTTGAATCTCAAAAGGATCTTTTTACGAGAAAGTTTGCTGAAAATGAATCTCTCACTCGTACAAGTTACAAAATAGTGCATAGAATGGCATAGCGAGGAAAACCTTTTACTGTCGGCAACTTCATCAAAGAGTGTATGATGGAAGCAGCAAATGAGCTGTGTTCTGTAAAAGCCAATTTTTTTTTAAAGTATCAGCCTTTCAGCAACTTCAGTTGTACGGAGAGCAGAAGAACTAAGAGAGAACATCGCATTACAGATGTACCATAAAGCTAGAAACTTCTTATAGTATTCTCTGGTACTGGATGAGTTCACTGATCTCTCAAGTACATCACAACTTCTCGTGTTCATTCGTGGAGTTAATTTGGACTTTTAGATCACGGAAGAGTTGGCATCAGTTAGCAGGATGTACAGAAGAACAACTGGAGAAGACATGTTCATGGAAGTGTATAAAACTTTGCAAAACTATAACCTTCAGTGGAATCAGCTTATAGGTGTAACAGTTGATGGAGAAAAAAACATGGCTGGTGTAAAAAGAGGGTCTGGTGGGGCTGATCAGGAAACAGTTGGAAGATCTTCAACTCCCAAGCACTCTGTTCGTACACTGTATCATACATCAGCAGGCACTCTGTGGAAAAGACGTAGATATTTCTTGGATACTGAAATTAGTCATTTCTGCAGTGAACTTCATTCGGGGTCATGCACTTAATCATCGCCAGTTCAAGACGTTTCTTGAAGAAATTGATAAACCAACAGACCGGATTGACAAATGCAGCAGGCCAGTGAATGTTGAATCAACAAATTGTAGTGACAAATCAAGAACTTTAGGAGTGGTGTCAGTAAGTAAATTATCAAATACAACAGTCAAATCAGCAAATTGAGGATTGATCTTGCAGGATCCAGATCCTTAAGCGTTAGCCAAGCCTCATCCTTGAATAGTGGATAGGAAGATGTTTCTGTGTATGATATAGAGTAAAAGAAGGAATTGATGAAACAAGTGTCAGATTACTGAATACAATCGGACATTGCCACATTTAAGATTGTGTTGGTATGTACAAAGTATATATTTTACAGACATAAATGATAAATGATAAACCAGTCATTTCTGCAGTGAACTTTATTCAAGGTCATGCACTTAATTATCGCCAGTTCAAGGCGTTTCTTGAAGAAATTGATTCGGATTTCTGTGACTCACACGGTGGTGAGGTGGCTCAGTTGTGGTAAAGTCTTGTATCGTTTTTATAAGCTGAGAAGATAAACAGATATATTTATTATGAAAGAATACAGAGCCGATCCACTTCTGTTGGATCCAACCTGGTTGTCAAAGTTGTCATTTTTGGTTGACATCACATTCCATATAAATGAATTGAACTTGAAACTCTAGGGGAAGAATAACCTTGTCTGTGATCTCTATAGAATCATTAAAGGATTTCAGAGAAAGCTGTCATTGTTTGAAGCACATTTGGAATGAGGATACCTCTCTCATTTTTAGTATTTTAATGAGTTTCATGCTGAAATCACAGAAGATGTCAACCTGGATTTTCAGAAAAAGGTTATTGGTGATTTAAATAAGCATTTTTAGAGAGATTTTCGGATCTCGACAGAATCGAAAGTGACATTCTCCTTTTTTAGAATCTTTTTGATTGTGTCATTAATGACGTGCCAGTGGAGCTTCAGCTGGAGGTCATCGATTTACAAGGAAATGACTTGTTGAAAGCAAGACATAGAGAATGGCAACTTATTGAATTTTACAGCTGCATACCTGAAGATGATTTTCCAAAGCTGAAGCAGTTCACATCTGATATAGCATCAGTGTTCAGAACAACTTATGTCTGTGAACAAACATTTTCAAAAATGAAGTATGTGAAGTCGGCACATCGATCAAGGTTGACTGATGAACATTTGAAAGCAATTCTAATGATTGGACGCAAAACCGAACATTGAAGATATTTTGAAAGCCAAACGTCAATTTCATAAATCTCAATAACCTTTTTGCGGCTTAGTGAAATTCAGATGTGTACTCACTATGTACGATGTGACAATTGTTTTGCTAATGTCACCTTCTTTGATAACCTTTTGGTAAATAAAAATATTGGTTGTATTTCTGTTTGTTTTTTTATTATATGTGTGTATTTCATGCTACTCCCACATGGCTAATGTTGCATCCTAAACTTAGTTTTAAGTCTTTTACAGAGAAATTTCGTTCTAGTTTATGAAAATTGAACATAATGATCAAAAGGCCCGCGCTTCCCATTCCCCAAGTAATCTGGTCCCTTATGAAAAAAGGTTAGTGACCTTTGGTCTAGAACCAGAATATATAATTTTTAGCGTCCTTAGCAAAAGAACAGCAAAAAGAAAGAAAGATTGGGCAACATTTTGTGTCTTAAAGACCTTGGACCTGAAATTAAAGTCGATACATTAAACAACAGACAGAAGTATAGTAATATTAGGTATACTTTTATATGCAAAAACGGCTCTTCTGGGCCCAGAAAACACTTCAAATAGAAGAGCGAACAACGTTTCGACCTTCTTCGGTCATCGTCAGGTTCACAAAGAAAGGGTTACTGGTCGGAAGCTGACCACATGTTTGGGAGGGGGGTTGTATAATTGAGTGTTGCAATGTAGAGGGCGCGGTTTCAATATATAATTTTGTCTATAATATTAATATAGGTATAATGGTGTTCCTTTATATTGGTTTATTTTGGGTTTAAGTTGTTGTATAAGTAAGGCTTCTTTAATTTTTCGTTTGTTTATGTTTGTTTCTTTATTTAGTATTTTAGTGTTTTCTATGGTTATGTTGTGTCCATTTGACTTGCAGTGTTCGAAAACGTGTGAAGGTGACTTTTTATGTTCTTTGAATCTGGTTTCCATTTTTCTACTTGTTTCTCCTATATAGAAGTCGTGGCAGTTATCACATTGTATTTTATAAATAATGTTGGTGTGGTGTTTGTCAGTGTAGTTCTTACATAGTATAGACCTTAGTTTTGTGCCTGGTTTTTGAATAAATTTAGTGTTAACTGGAATGTTATATTTTGTTACTAGTTTTTGCCAAATGTTGGTTATTTGTTTGCTGATGTCAGGAATATATGGTATACAGCAGTATATGGTTTCGTGATTTTTTGATTCGTGAGATATATTTACTTTTGTTGGTTGATTTTGCTTTCTGTCTAGGTGTGTGCGTATATGCTCACCAGATAAAATTAACGATGAATTAGATAAAATAAAACAACACTTCATCAACATTAATAAGTTTCCTCCACAAACCGTAGAAAACATTATACGCACACACCTAGACAGAAAGCAAAATCAACCAACAAAAGTAAATATATCTCACGAATCAAAAAATCACGAAACCATATACTGCTGTATACCATATATTCCTGACATCAGCAAACAAATAACCAACATTTGGCAAAAACTAGTAACAAAATATAACATTCCAGTTAACACTAAATTTATTCAAAAACCAGGCACAAAACTAAGGTCTATACTATGTAAGAACTACACTGACAAACACCACACCAACATTATTTATAAAATACAATGTGATAACTGCCACGACTTCTATATAGGAGAAACAAGTAGAAAAATGGAAACCAGATTCAAAGAACATAAAAAGTCACCTTCACACGTTTTCGAACACTGCAAGTCAAATGGACACAACATAACCATAGAAAACACTAAAATACTAAATAAAGAAACAAACATAAACAAACGAAAAATTAAAGAAGCCTTACTTATACAACAACTTAAACCCAAAATAAACCAATATAAAGGAACACCATTATACCTATATTAATATTATAGACAAAATTATATATTCAAACCGCGCCCTCTACATTGCAACACTCAATTATACAACCCCCCTCCCAAACATGTGGTCAGCTTCCGACCAGTAACCCTTTCTTTGTGAACCTGACGATGACCGAAGAAGGTCGAAACGTTGTTCGCTCTTCTATTTGAAGTGTTTTCTGGGCCCAGAAGAGCCGTTTTTGCATATAAAAGTTCTCAACGAGTGGGTTTCTCGACATCACTGAATATTAGGTATAGTACAATAGTTCGAAAAATATATAATTTTTTTTATTTACTGTCATTTTCTCTTACTCGACTGCCCCAAAACTCGTTTAAAAAAAAATTAACAACATTTATATGTTTATCTCTCTCTTTCTATATATATATGTATATACATGCATTAACATACAAAAATTATGATACATTAAGAATATGTTAAAGCTCGAATTCATCATAACATTATCATTTCAATTTGTCAATGAACAAAAACCGGTAATAAAAACAATACTGTAAACCAGAAGTGGAAAATCGTTCTGTTATGTTTAATTTGAATAGCTTTACATCTTATAGTAACTAAACCCACATCAAAGACAATATTCATTGTCTAATCACAACGTAAAATCGCATCACGGCGTCATGCTAATTAAACAAACCGTGACATATTATTTTTGAAAATAACCAATTAAATAGTTCATGTTCATACAAAATGACGAGGATGCATTTCTTTTTTTCTCGCCAGTTTCAGAGTTCCCCAATCATACATCAAATAGATTCGGTTATTTTCAAAGATGGGACTGTCTGTGAACTTTTAAACTACTCAGATATTTGAAATTCGACTTTTCTTTGAATGTGGAATATATAAAAGACAGACTGCAACATAATATCTTCTTCGTATTGTAAGTTGAAGTGTGGTTTAGGACTTGATTCAGTTGTGTGTGTGTGTGTGTTTTTTCAAGTCCTAGAATTCTGTATTCGAAGTTTAGCACTCAGTACATTTGTTTCTTTCTTTTTTTCAATAAAACGTTGGACATCAACAATACCTGAATTCAACAGATACACATACATAGCCAAGAGATTCGTCACGTATCTCTTGTATAAAAAAAGTTCGTGCAGGCTTATTTTTTTCTTATGTCAAATATGACATAATACATTATATATTGAAATGAGTGTATTTTAATAATAATAAAGACATTTTGTAGCTTTATAGAGGAAATGTAATTTTATAAAGTATTTTCAAAGTAAGCTGTGAGGTTAAGACTTACAGTAAGTCTTTCAGTCGGATTTCAGTTGTTAGTTTCCGTTGTTTATTGCATTAACTACTAAACATTAATTTTGTACGAAAACTCTTTTGGCAAACTTTAGAGATGGAGATAAAATATTAATTGTTAATAGAGTGCGGCATTCAATTAAAAAAATATATGTCCTTTTAAATTACTACTGACAATGAGAGCTGTAATGGAATGGCGTTAGATGTATCTCAGAACGACTGGTGTGGATATTGACAGTTTTACTGATGAAGCACAGAACAACGTTTCGAACGACTGGTATGGATATTGACAGTTTTACTGATGAAGTACAGAACAACGTTTCGAATTTCCTAGGTTATTTTCTGTGTAAAAATCAGCAGTTGAAGTAGCCCTAAGAAAGTTTAATTGAAAGTCTTGAGTTACTTCAACTGCTAATTTGTACATTGATTGTGGACTATTGATATGACTAAAACTATATACCTGTAAGCAAAACCTAACTGTTGACCAATCAACTACCGTCACATAGTTACAACAAGGCTTAGGCGTGTGTTCTTTAACAAGTGTTTTCTTTATTTGTTTGTCTGTTTCGAAAAACCATGAAGAGCTACACAAAATGATAAATACAGATGCGCTAGTTCTTAATTTTGAACGGATAGACCAACTAGTGAACCTGATATAACTGAAATATAAAAACGTTAAACACCCAAATAATTAATAGTAGCTTCTGATCAGAACAAACTATCTACTTAAAGTGAAACTAAAATGTTAACATGGTAATGACAATGTCTACTTAAAAATGGTTTCCTTATTTTTCTTTCTTATAAAGTTTAGAATTCATTGCTTCACTAGTTTGGTATCACCGCTGCGTAAGATGTTTTCTCAATAAAATGTCTCTAAAAATACAATGATGATATAAAAACAAATTGATTTAATGTAGTGAGTTCAAAGCAATTTGTGTTGTCAGTCTTATTGAAGGTTTGTTTATTTCTTTGTACCTTATCACGCCCCCCAGTAACACAACGGTATGTTTGGGGTCTCACATCGCTAAAAACTGGGTTTCGATACCCGTGGTGGGCAGAGTAAAGATAGCCTATTGCCAAACCAAAAATCTAAGCACAAATGTACACAATGCACACAAATGGGCTATGCCTCAAGCAGGTATCAAAACTCATATTATAGCATCATAAATCTGCAGTCATACCCCTGAGCCACTGGGGAACGTGAAAGCAATACATTTATTTCTCTTTCAGTTTTGTGTTTATAAAAAGATAGTATTCTGTTGAATTAATTTTCAAACGTTGTGATCGTCTGGTGACATTTTTGGTCTTAAACCCAATAATATCTCACAAAGTTCGGTCAGGAAAGGAAATTTGGCTTATTGCCAGATACACATATTAATATAAAAATGCAAGACGGTTTATATACTAAAATGAATTATACACGTTTATTATCTATATTCTAACATTTGTTTGAATGATATACTACGCGCTCAATCTTGAACTAGCTACCTTCCCTCTAGCCTTATACTGCTAAATTAGGACGGCTAGTGCAGATAGTCCTCGAGTAGCTTTGCGCGAAATTCAACACAAACAATCAATCTTGTGTTCTGAAGGAATATATACTTATACCAACGCTTATAACAGCTAGTATTGGTATTAACACTTTTACCAATAAAGCAGAGAACAAAGCTGTTAAGCTGAAGATGACCTAAGAAGGCCAAAACATTGTTCTCTGCTTTATTAGTAAAAGTGTTTATACTCATACTGGTCGTTGTGAGAGACATTTTTACTTCAAAAGACTTTCTCGTTATCGAGAAAAACCAATGCTCTTTTCAGCTTTATCGGGTTTCGACAGCGATAAGTTTGCTGATTTACAACTTTAAAATCCTGCGTTCGATTCCCCTCAATAAATACAGGACCTAGCCAAATGTGACTTATCTCTAAAAATAAATAAACTAATTTTACAGCTTAACATCTAATGTATAACAAATACTAAAAAGAAAGATAAGCTGTATACAAAAGGCGATTGTCTTTAATTTTACAAATCAAGAATTATTTCGTGTATTTTATAAGCAAATGTTGTTTCAAAATGTTTCTTATTATTATTTTCCTAAGTTTTATAGCAAGTATTCTTTATTTTTAAATTTTTATTTTGCTATTAAATTCTTTGTTTATAATAAGCACAAATCTACACAATGGTTTATCTGTGCTCTGCCCACCAAAAGTATCGAAACCCGGTTTCCAGCGTCCGCAGACGTACTAATGTGACAGTGGGTGTCAGCAATTACATATAAGTATTTAAAAATAATTAGAGACAAATCATTCACAGACTAGTGTCACTGTGTATTTGAGAAACCTATATCGTAATTAGCGATTTACAAACCAAACATTTTATCGCAATTCAAAAATATGTAATTTTTTATCAGTAAAATTAAATAACAGAAAAAATCACTCCCATTAAATCTAATAAGATACTCGGTAGGTGGGTTAAGGCATGCTCGCTTTTCCAGATGTAGGGGCGTTATAATGTGTCAGGTAATCCTACTATTCGGTGGTAAGTGAGTAGCTCAAGAGTTGGCGGCTGGTGGTGGGTTTAAGAATGTATATCAGTAACATCTGATGCTCGATTTCCCAAAGTAGAAAGAGCACAGATAACCAAATTTGTAGTTTTACATTAAAAACACCAATATAGGTATGATTAGTGCTGTTACTTTTCATTACAAGGAATGTGTATTACGCATTGTATAGCAATGTCATATGAAAACAACTCTTTGGAAAGCTTTCATTGTTAGGTTTATATTCTAACGTCACAATGACGCGAAACGCGGATAAAGAGATTTCACGAAACTCATTGATGAAATGGACATGATAGCAAGCGGTAGAGAGTAAGATTTTGACCAAATTTGTTTGTTTGTTTTTGATGTCGCGCAAAGCTACACAAAGGCTACCTGCACTATCCATCCCTAATTTAGCAGTGTAAGACTAGAGGGAAGGCAGCTAGTCATCACCACCCACCGCCAACTCTTGGTCTACTCTTTTACCAACGAACAGTGGAATTTGCCGTCATACATTAACGTCCTTACAGCTTACATGTTTGGTGTAACGGGATTCGAACCCGCGAAAATTATTTGGTATCCTGAAGAGAAAGGTCAATAGTCCATACGTTGTTCCCATTACTACGTTTTAAATGCAACCCTAAATAGTTTGTTATTATTAGCAATTCTTAAAGGAACGATTATTATAACAATTTAAAAGCTTTTAATCATTGACAATTCAATTTCTGTAAAATTCATTATTTAATTTGGATTTGATATCATAATGTATTATTTTAGTAAATATAAAGGCTTTTAAATTTAAAGTCATAAAAGTTATTTTGGTTTCAAAAACGAATGTTTTTCATAATTCATCTGTAAAGATTTTTTTTAAATGATATTTATTCTGTGTAATCAATTATAAGTTTTTTTTTTCACATATCGGAAAAAAAAACTTTTATTCAGATCAAATTTACAACAAATATAACTGAATATGTTTTAGTCATTTACATAACCTCTTCTTGTTAAAAAGACGGCTAAATAATATTGAAAAGAAAATAATTTTATAAAAATGCACGCACAAAGAAATACTGTCCAGAACTGAAACATCACGCTGTTTGTTACCAGTTTATATACTAGTGGTGTGTTCTTAATGGGTTCTCGAAGATTAATAAGACGTTTACGTCGCAATTGTTCCAGAGAAATCTTTTGCCAATGATTGTGAACGTTTTAAGAATAACAATATGTGAGCAGATTTCAATAAAAATTGTTCACTTATGTAAAAGTACATATAACGTTTCGTGTAAAAGGGTATAGCGGACATCATTTTTGGATTCAGTGTGCTGGAATTTCTGTGGAATATATAAATATTTCACGAATATAAAACCATCGCAGACCTGTGATATTAGTATTAAAACGATTTAAATAAAGAAAACTATTAGATCATTTTGAAATATCGTAGAATAATATTTTGGCATAGCAAAGACAAAAATGATACCTTAGATAAAAAGATTATCATAATACGTTTTATCAGTATCTCTAAATAAAAAAAACTATTTTCATTAATTCAATTAGGTTGATGGGAAGAAATTTTTTAAAAAATAACCTGCTTTTAGCTAATTTATAAAATTAGTTTTGGCATAACCCAAGTATTCAGTTAACGTTAAATATAATTCTTGATTACATATTCGATTTTTTTAATGCAAATGTCGAATTTATCATAGTCTTCATAGTTAGTACTAGGCCCCCAAAATACTAAAGTACCTAAAATACTAATACCTAATATTTACTAAATACAAAAATACATAGCTCGATACATGCAGTGCGCACGGCACACATAATTTTGTTTTTGAACAACTAAAGTAAAAATAGAATATATCAGTGCTTGGCTTACATCCATTAAGTTACTGGTTATTAAAACTTAATGTTAACAATAATTTTGTACATTACATACAATACTGTATGTGATACTTTCTTTATTTAGGTAATCAAGATGCTGTTTATTGTCGTGGCCATTTTTGCTTTTTGCTGGCTTCCATTTCAGACATACAACCTTCTTCAAGAGATTTTTCCTAAAATAAATGAGTAAGTAAATCAATATTTTTATATAATATTGATTAACATTCCATAAACTGATTAAGAATTTTGAACCCCAAATTTTATTTTTGGGAATCATTTGTATAACTATAACATTACTTAATCGAGAAAAACAAGGAAACTTATTAAAAGTACCTGTGCAACGTTCTAACTAAATATCTGTACTTAGATTAAGTGTTAAGACGAACTTTGTGCAAAACTATAATACGGTTTATTTTTACTCTATATATCTCATGATGGCTGATATGGATATTATACTTTTTTATTCTATATATCTCAGGATGGCTGATATGGGTATTAATATCCTTTCTTTTTTTGTTAACCAGAAAATAACATTAAAAAGCCAAATCTTTGGTCACTGCTTTATTAGTAAAAGTGTTTTGTTTGTTTGTTTTGGAATTTCGCACAAAGCTACTCGAGGGCTATCTGTGCTAGCCGTCCCTAATTTAGCAGTGTAAGACTAGAGGGAAGGCAGCTAGTCATCACCACCCACTGCCAACTCTTGGGCTTTTCTTTTACCAACGAATAGTGAGATTGACCCTCACATAATAATGTTCTCACGGCTGAAAGGGCGATCGTGTTTTGCGCGACTGGGATGCGAACCCGCGACCCTTGGATTACGGGTCGCACGCCTTACGCGCTTGGCCATGCCAGGCCGCCGTAAAAGTGTTAATAACCGTATCAGATATCCTGAGTCATATTTATACTTCAAGTGGGTTTCTCGTCATCACGAATTTTTTATTCCATCCAATGTTGATATAACAAGAGCCAAAAAAAAACATTCTCGGTAGAATACAATCTGGTTTCAGATTACTTGTAAACAAAATGATTTAATGTATACTTCCATCATGCAGTTTTGACAACAGGTACTTATAAATCTAAAAATTTTAAACGCAGAATTTACATAGCTATAGATTTTATTAAATTAACACTCAAAATTACAACTGTTCTCCAAACAAACATTCATGATCTTAACCAAAATACCACGGTACATGATCTAATATTTACATATAATTATTTGGAAATAGGTTAGAAAGATAAACAACAGAATATTGTATGTGTAACGAATTATCATAAGCTCAAAATCCGAGCTTCCAGACAAACTTCTTCCATAGTGAATATTCCATAATAAATAAATTGTTTGAGGAATACTTTATCATACTCTTCTTGAACACCTGCACTTGTTTTCGAAAATGCACACGATATGTGTGTGTGTGTGATATATGTATGTACAATTCTGAATTGAACATATCATCTGAATATAGAAACTGACATATTTATGCAAAAATGGCTCGTTTGGGTTGAGAAAATATTTTACATAGAAGAACGAACAATGTTTCGACCTTCTATGAAAAATATTTTCTTAACTCAAACGAGCCGTTTTTGCATATATATTTCTCTACAAGTGGGTTTTCTCGACATCACGGAGAGAAACTGACAGAAAAACTACAATGTGAAACGTTTCTCTAAAGTTTTGGTATGAGTCAGTTCATTGAGACAAAACAGCGAAGTGAGGGTCAAGTAATTAATTTCTCTTAACTCACTGACTACTCTGCACATTACTGATCGACAACCGTTCTGTGATGTTTCAGTACAGTTCCTTTTGTTTCTAACCTTCATACTATAACGCCCCTACGGCTGAAAGGGCGAGCATGTTTCAGACCCGCGACTCTCAGATTACGAGTCGAGTGTCTTAATCACCTGGCCATGCCGGGCCCTAAAGTTGGGGTTAAGATCTATTTTAATTATTAATAAAAATTCCAATAAGATTTTTCAGTATATGATTTTTAAAAATAATCAAAGTTATGTTACGTTTTTTATGTGGACAAAACGCAACAGAAAGACACAGATAACAGCTTATATAATTTATTACAATAAACTATTATATATGTGACAGATATAAAATAAATTATATAATAACAATGACAGATATTCAGTTTCAACCTTCAAAATTAATTACAATACAAAATGGTACTGGCCTGTGTCCAATATAATGATCCAGAATGAAAGTTTAAAAATCCAGATCAGAAATCCAAAATTCCAGTCTAGGGTGAGAATTTGGTCCCACGAAGAAATTCCGAAGTTTGGATGGAGAAGTCCAGAAAAAATTCACAGTTCAATAAATTTGACGAAGTTCTTTTTACGATGTCTTTGATGAATGTCTCAAATTTGTCGTTTTCTAACTTGCCTCTGTCTCCCCTAAACAGTCCTGTACGTGTTGGCCTTCAGTATAACCAGTAATTCGAATGAATCGTAAAGATTGACGAAATAAAATCACAGCTTTTGTAGATCTAGCTCCAGTCACAAATGCAAGTTGAATAAACACACAGTAAACGTTGAAAAAATTCTCAAACGAAGACACATCTCTTGAAACCAATAAAAACGAATGACTGACTGACTGACTCTCCTCACATCGCCGTCTGTTTATATATTAGTTGTCTTACTGTGTTCTCAAACAATCGCGTAACTTCCACAGAATTCCAGGTAATCTCTGCATGTCTGTTTTTGCACGAGACTCATCTAGACACCAGGCCGACATACATTCTATTTATAGACAAATGATTGATCTACCTAATTCTAGAAATTTCTTCATGAATAACAACATATTTTATTGGTTTGAAATTCGAAACAATAATATAAACAACAACATGGCATTCCAAACGCCTTATACATAACAGTTACGTGTAGAGATCAATGAATGTGCAAACGTGTGTGAATTATACAGAACAACATAAACTATCACAAGTAAATATTAAAAAAAAAACTTTTCATCCATATGACATTCTAATCATGGGACAAACTCATATGATTACAACAAATATACGCTTTCAATTACGGATTTAACCAGAAATTTGGTAACTTATATGTTACCGCGCGTTGTTCAGGAAGTTTAAATCTTTGTGTGGCTTAAATCGAAAAAATTAATTTCTAGCGTTTATCATAAACCATAATTAGTTTCAACAAACCATACAAAAATAAGTGAGCTGTATCTCTTACACGTTTTTCAAACTTACCTCTTCGATTCACGTAGTGTTCATATCTATCACTGCTTCAAATAAAATATCTGTATCAGTTTAGAGCAGGTGTTTTTCGAGATAAGCTAGCTGTTCACACTGACTCCGACCTAACGTCATAGTGTTTACTTTCGTATTATAAACCTGAAAAATGGTGGGAGAAAAAAGGCTTGTTTATACACAATCGCTATCGACAAGCACTTGCACCTTCCGTTACAAAAATGTGCATTCATTTGTATCATTGCCAAGTATTGATGGTGCCATGTTATAAAAATAAACGTCCAATAATTCACAGTAGAACTTGGAATTAAAAACCTTTATAATATTTTCTGAAAAAAAATACAATGGAAAGAAACATTCAGCAGAAATGTATAAGTGGCTTCATTAAGATTGAATCTTAAACTGCCTTAGTTTATTTATTTTTCTTACCGTTTATTCGCTGAGACCATCGAGAGAAATCGAATCCCTGATTTCAACGTTGTAAATACAGATGACTAGCAATTAATTCCAATACTGACATATGACGACGTTTTGATAACCAGTTTCTAAAGATAAAATTAATATTAACTGCTTAACTAATGTTCATTTGCGATACTTCTCTCCAGATTAAGCCTAATACGGATGCATGGATATATACAACTCCTGGGTTTGTTTCCTTAATGCTACACTATCTATGAGACACAGACTGCATGATCGAACATGGAAATGTATTATTATTACAAACCTTCAAAGTTACTGCTAAATCACCTGAAGATGGTTTGTGGGAACAACATTGTTTGTAAATTAAACCTTGTTTGAAAATTTAAATGAGATAACAGTAACTTTGGATGTATGTTTTTATGGATACTGCCCAACTTTTCATTGATTTGGCACAACATATGCTTATCAGCAGAGAAAAATGAAACATGCATGTTATAGTATCAGGAAATTAGTTCTATAAATTATTTCTTGTACACATTATATGTTTAGTTTTGAATTTCGGGCAAAGCTACACGAAAGCTATCTGCGCTAGCCGTCCCAAATTTTGCGGTTTAAGACCAGAGGGAAAGCAGTTGGTCATCACTACCCACCGCCAACTCATGGGCTATTCTTTTCCCAACGAATAGTGGTATTGACCGTAAATTTATAACAACCTCACAGTTGAAAAGGCTAGCATGTGTGATGCTACGGGGATTCGAACCAGCGATCCTCAGATTACAAGTCGAACGCCTTAACCATCTGGCCATGCCAGTCATCTTTTGCACAGATAAATTATAAAATTTACCTACAAAGTTTTAAAATTAAAATAACAAAATATTATAAAATTTACTTTAAATTGTCTGCATCATAAAAATATAGAAATAGAGCTTTGATATCTCCAGCTGGTATAGCGGTAAGTGTACGAATTTGCAACACTGAAATCAGGGATTCGATTCTCCTCAGTCGACTAAGCAGATATCTCGATGTGGCTTTGCTAGAAGAAGATACCCACACAAATAATTGTGACATATTTTGGCATCGTTACAAAAGCATTGCGAGTAATATACACCGTAGAATACTGAGATGTGTAGACATATTTTTTTATTTATTTCGAAATTTTTCTGCCCCCCCTCAGTGGCTCAGCGGTATGTCTGCGGACTTACACGCTAAAATCCGGGTTTCGATACCCGTGGTGGGCAGAGCACAGATAGCCCATTGTGTTCCTTTCTGCTTAATTCAAAAACAACAACAACAAAATTTCCCGTTATCAAAACAATTAAAACTGTTTTGGCTTAGGAAACTTATAATAATATCTTCGGATTTAAGTTTTTATGCGATAGAAGGGCAATTAAACCTTAGTATGTAGTATTAATGATAAGTAAAAATGAATTGTACCTATAATAATTAAAAAATAAGTAACTATTAAGTGACCTACGAGAAAAACATTAATCAGATTTTTATTGCGTATCTCATAATTTTATAGATCATACGCTGTTCTTTTTTCTTTAGTTAGGTTTATTATCATATTTGACTCTAAGGTTGACATAACGTTAGTTAATTAAGAACTTCAACCACATCTTGATGGCCAAGAGAAACAATATAATATAGTTCTAAATCATATTTATATGTATATTCATTCAGAAAAAGAAATGGTCAGATGGTTAAGGCACTCAACTCGCAATCCGAAGGTCGTGATTGCTAATATTTTTCAGTTCAAACATGCTTGCCCCTTTCATCTGTAAGGTGTTATAATGTGACGGTCAATTCCACTATTTTGGTAAAATAGTAAACCAAGAATTGTCGGCGGGTGGTGATAACTAGTTGCTTTCTCTTTAGTCTTATTCTGCGATATCAGGGACGGCTAGCGCAGATAGCTCTCGTGTAGCTTTGCGCGAAATTCAAATCAAACTAAACGTTAACTAGAATGTTTATAGTATGTATGCAAGAAAAATATGCAGCAAACAAGTTGTTACAAAACTGCTCACCATACGGCGTTAATGCAAAGACAATTTCAAGACATCGACAATGATTATCTCACAAACATTTAACCCGTTGCATTATCAAAATAAATTAATTTAGAACGTTTCATTACAACTATATTTTATTAATCAAGTTGTATGACAGATCCAAATCACATCCCCAGTGCCCTCGCTCCTCCTTCTTCACATGCATTCATAATAGTATCTCCATTGCACCGGTATAAGACTTCTATTAAAACTTCCTATCTGCAAACCTACACAGAGGCAATCATTATAATGGAAATGCAAGCTTATACATTTAAAAACTAAAGCTTAATCAAGTACACCCCTTTATTTAACATGATTGAAGACTGTTTTGGTAACTGCACTGTTTTGTTACCTTTTAGTGAGATGGATTGGCTTGATGCATTGATATAAGTTTCTTCACATCAGGCTGCAAGGTACAAAAAAGAAGCCTGAGATCTCTGTATGAAAAACACTTGATATGATAGTTTGAACTTTGGCCTCAGTTCAATGTCATTTTGTAGCGAGATCAGTTCTTCCTCCACCCTTCCTGTTTCCTTGATGTTGATGTCCAAAAATGGATTAATCACCCAGTCTGGTATTTCGAGAAAAAGAAGACAGTGAAAGTTTTCAGACACATTTCTGTTCCGTTTCACCAGGTGTGTACAATACGCTTGAAGTTCGTCATCCGGTATTCTCTTTTTTTCTTCCAATTCGGAGAGACTCGGGAACTGGGAGAACTCACGACGGTCTATGTTACGTTTAAATAAGAGTATTTTTGGACTGAAACATGGAGATGACTGATTTTACTTTCATAAGGCTTATATCATTTTCTTGGAGTTGCAAATCAACCTCGTTAAAGTGCGCAAATATATCTGACAAGTCGGAAACGTCATGTTTGGTGTTTTTGAGTCCCTCACTGAGAGAGACATCAGAATCTTGAAATAATTCTACCACTATTTCGAAAAATGATCAAAAACGTCTCAGGCAATTTCTCTTCGACAGCCACCTGACATCTGTGTTCAGCAACATGTGTTCAAAATATTTATCATTCTTAGTGTAGAGGTGTTGAAACACCATTGATGGTGCCCCGTCAATTGCACGAGCAAGAATGTTGGTTAGCGGGATTTATTTATCTTTATAAAAGATTGTTCAACAACATGTAACTCCACTTTTATATCTATTTCTAGTTGCGTCGCTAAAAGTCGCTCTTGATTCAAACTTTCATTTTTAATGAAGCGAACATAAACAAGAAGCAAAGATTCATTGCCTGGTAGAGACGACTCATCCATCTGTAACACAAATTATGTTGTTCTAAATATGTTGCACAATGCATTTTCAACGTTTCTAGCCATTTCGTCTATCATCCTTTGGTCAGAGTTTTCACTGAGAAGAATAGATGTAATAATTTGGTCAGAGGACCTGTGTAAAACAATACTCAGATCCTGTCTTACTGCAGGCAGAATCAGTTATTCCACAATTGTATGAGGCTCAGAAGTTCTGGCGATCAACAACGAATTGTTGTTCGAAGTATGGAAAATAAGTTATATTTTTGTTTGCTTTGTTTAGTGAATTTTTTTGTTTTCAAACACTTATAGAACCTGAATGGTTTCGTTGCATCATTTGAGAGAACACTCTCACATAAAAGTTACATTGGTTCTTGTTGGTTATTTGGTGTTGATATAAATCCATATTTGACATAGTTACCGTTATATTGTCCACATTTACTTTTGGTTGCTTTTTTGTGTTTCATTTATCTTTGTTTTGGAACAAAGAAAAACTTAAAATACAAGACTGGATAACCAGTAAAGGAATTTACAATCTGCTGAGCCCACCGAGAGGAATCAAACCCCTAATTTTAGCGTTGTAAATTCGTTGTAAATGGATTAAAAGGTTTTACTCGCTTTTCAGGTTATCTTAGTAACTGTAACAGAAAGTGCATTATTGTCATGCGAAATCTAGTCATACGCTAAAGTCTCGTTCACTCAATTTTACTTGTTCAGTGCAGAAAAGAGGTAATAATTGTAACATGATAAATTCACTTTCTGTGAGCCGTCATAAACCTGTGTTGGCCCGGCATGGCCAGGTGGGTAAAGGCGTTCGACTCCTAATACGTGGGTCGCGGGTTCAACTACCCGTCGCACCAAACATGTTCGCCTTTTCAGCCGTGGGGGCGTTAAAGTGACGGTCAATCCCACTATTCGTTGGTAAAAAGAATAGCCCCAGAGTTGATGGCGGGTAGTGATAACTAGCTGCCTTTCCTCTAGTCTTACACTGCTAAATTAAGGACGGCTACAATTAGCGTACAGTAAAATATTTTCGTTCATATATATATATTAGCATTTCAGACTTTCTATATATATATTTATATTAGCATTTCAGACTTTCATGCTAAGAAAGTATTATCAAGATTATACTGTTTTATAACATAAATATATTTTAGCTTTTAAATACACTGTTTCTAGAGTGAAATTATCGATCTTATCAATTTTAAATATTTGATATCAAACTTATTTCATTAAACACGGAGTAAATCACTTTTTAATACATTTGGTTCATTTTATCAAAACAGTGAATTTTGTTTTGGAATTTCGCACAAAGCTACTCGAGGGCTATCTGTGCTAGCCGTCCCTAATTTAGCAGTGTAAGACTAGAGGGAAGGCAGCTAGTCATCACCACCCACCGCCAACTATTGGGCTGCTCTTTTACCAACGAATAGTGGGATTGACCGTCACATTATACACCCCCACGGCTGGGAGGGCGAGCATGTTTTAGCGCGACGCGGGCGCGAACCCGCGACCCTTAGATTACGAGTGCACGCCTTAACGCGCTCGGCCATGCCAGGCCTCAAAACAGTGAAACCTGAAACTGATCATACCTATTTTATAATAAAAAAAATTATATGATTTATTTTTAGAATTATTTGAAACAAATTATTTAAGCTTAATTGTTTGCATCTAATCATTATCTGTGGATGGTTGTGCTTTTATACAGACAGTTGTTATACATGTAATATTAGATACTTTGGAAATAAAGTTTACTATTACAGGAAACGGTTGACTGTGTTACTTCTTGGCCGAGAATGGTCAGGTGGTTGAGGCATTCGACTCGTGACCTGAGGGTCGCAGGTTCGAATCCCCATCACACCAAATACTTGCCCTTTCAGCTGTGGGTGGTGATGACTTTCTGGGCCCACAGAAACTTAATTTCACCACTGATAACAGTGATTACCGTTCATGTGGAATGAAACTTGTTGCAGTATAATGGATAATCGATAGTAGAGTACAGACTCAGCAGGCTACTGGTTGTATCAATGGACTTTTCTCCATTTACACCTCCTTACGGTACCTCATGAAGGGACAGCGCACATCGGCGACACCTTTAGGAATATCACACGTACTTAACGTAAATAAACTTAAAACAGACGATATTTTTTGGAAATAACTAATCTCAACATTAAATTACTTTGAAAAGTTTTATTTAGGAATTGTTATACTAAAACGACTAAAGTCTTACTTCCGTCTAAAAGTGAAATAAGCTTGAGTGTCTTAAAAAAAGCAAACAAATGCGGATAACTAAAATAAACAAGTTATAATTACACATTTATAAGAAAGTTTGTTTTTATTTGTACGTCATAAACGGTTACCAACTTAAGACAATTTATTAGACAAAACGATAAAACCTTATTCTCGTTTTTCTTCAAACGAATGAAGAAAAAAGTGGAATTTGGAAAATAGTTTGTATAAGAGAGAGAGAAAATATGATAAGACTTTTCTTTGTTCTATTACAGATACAAGTTTATCAACGTCATCTGGTTCTGCTGTCATTGGTTGGCCATGAGTAATTCTTGTTATAATCCATTTATTTATGCCATATATAATGTAAGTATGCTTTCAACGTGCGCTGTTGTATGCGACCTTAAAACTACAATTTTGCTCCGTTTATTACTTTTGGCTCTTATGTATAGAATTACAAAATAATAACGTTCAAGTCTTTGTTGCTGTTTGTCCTACACAAATACAGTTTCTTAAAAAAGTGCCCCTGAGTATTTCAGTGATACGTTTGCAGACAAAGAACGCGGTGTAGCTTTGTGTTTAGCAATGTCTAAACCAGACCAAATTTTTAAAGAAAATATTTAGAACAATGTTTTAGTTTTCGATCAGCTTGAGTGGAATCTGTATTCATGAACAATGTCAAGATTGGTTTGAGACAAATAGATTTTAAGATGGTTATCAAGATAATTATTCCTGGAAATAAATGTTACAAATAAATATCAGTTTTAAGAGTCATTTTGTGAACTCTGATCTGTTCTTTCTCCATTTTGTCGCGAGTTCGAATCTCCGTCACATCAAACATGATCTTCCTTTTAGCCGTGGAAGTGTCATAATGTTCTCTCAATCACACTATTCATTGGTAAAAAGTAACCCAATAGATGGCGGTGGGTATTGGTGAATAGCTGCCTTTTCTCTGGTCTTACACTGCTAAATTATGGATAACTAACGCAGGTAGCCCTCGTGTAGCTTTGCGCAAAATTCAAAACACAAACCATTTGATATACCAGCATGAATACAGAGTATATAAAGACTCAAACTGTTTAAAGAAATAACATGGGAAGGTATGTGCTTCTACACTATACAAACATTCGTATCTGAAGCTATTTTAAAATCCTTGGCGTGACACGGGCCAAGCTTGGTTAAAGAAACAACAAAGTTCCCGGTATAAGCTGCAGCACTTAGCTGTGTTTTATCAAATATAAGCTGAAGTTTGCCTGATATAAAGTTAATTATTTATGTAAACGAAGTTCCCCGCAGATACAATGGTAAGTCTGTGGATTTCCCCTGGTGGACCTAGCTGATAGCCAGATGTGGCTTTGTTGTAAGAAAACACACACACAATCATGAAAACGAAACTCAGAATTTAAACATTTCTATTTAATCTACAATATTAAATTTGTTTTAATCTTAGGGAGTGCTTGCATGTTACTTCCTTCAGGAAGATCATTGAATATAAGTTAAAACTACCTTACCATCAAATGATAAATCCCATGTATTATGTTTAAGTCATTATTAAAAAAATCAAACATTTTAATATAGTACATGTCACACCATAAAAGGTGTTTAAATTATTTCGTTTTCGTTTTACGTTATCATGTTTCTTTTTAGACTAACAGTAGAACATCCACATGTGTTATTTGTAAGTTAAAGTTATTTTCAAATATTATTTTCAGATATTTTCAAAGTACTAACTTGTTTATAAATCAAACTTTGAGCTACGTAGTTTATTTATGGTCGAAGCCGTATAAAAAGGTACATTTTTATAGATCAAGTTGATATAAAAAGTTATAACTACAAACATATCAAAAGTGGAAAGAAATTCACTAAATTACGTAATCAGTTGATTTCAATAGCTTTATATTTATATTTTATATTTTCCTGATAACATGACACAAGCCTCATTATTGTATTATTAATATAAGACTACTTTGATCATTTTTCAATTTTAGCATGATAATTCGAGAAACTGTTATTTTTACCAGATGCTAATTATTTTTAGAGCTTTAAATTGCATTGTCCACGTCCTACAAAAGCTGCCCTATTAAGCAATGGTAAAGATGTTAAAACAGTTTATTTAAATAGTAATATATTTTTTATACCTTTATCACAAAAACCAGTTTATAGTGAGAGAAATGTTTCTCAGAGTACGGCAGTAACTTTTTAATGGCGTGGATTTTTCGTTATATTTTTTATATCATATTTCTGTTAAATACACGTACCCCATTAGCATAGTTAGAACTCGGGTTTCGATATCCGTGGTAGGCAAAACATAGATGCCCAATTGTGTTGTTTTTTGCTTAATTTCAAACGACCACCATAAAACTATAAATATAAAAGTCTATATTTTTCAAAATAGATTAAAACTCAATTTCTGTTTAGCTTTAATAAAATACGCATTTTTTTTTTCAGGTGGGGCCAATACGGAGAACAAACAGATACAAACGACCAGTACGTTTGTTTTGAAATTTGTTTAAAGAAATAAACGTTTAGAAACGAGACTGTTCCTAGTTTTAAAATATAATAAAAATCAATAGTTTCATTTTGAATTCACTTACTGATTATAAGTATTATTTCATTTGAAGTTACTGCTTTTACAATAAAATCCGGGTTTCGATACCCGTGGTGGGCAGAGCTCAGATAGCCCATTGTGTAGCCTTGTGCTTAATTCAAAACAACAACAGCTTTTACAATAAAAATTATTTTCCCTATGAGCTCATTTACTGATTACAAGTATTATTTCATTTGAAGCTACTGCTTTTACAGTAGAAATATTATTTTCTACTATAAAGTCGTAACGTGTAATAAAGTAAAATAATACAAAATTGTTTTACTTCATAATTTTAATCGATGATGACGAAGTGCGTCATTAAAATATGATGGGCGTATGAGACCGTTCCCATTGTTTTATATTACCTTTAAATTGCATAATTATTACGTAAAACAGTTTTATTGTATTTTGAAAATATAAACATTTTTAAACATTTATTGTACACTGTTTAACGCAGTTGTGTAAAACATACATAAGTGTTCTCATGGTTGTTTGATGTAGAAATTGCGTTTACGTATATTATTTCTGATTAAAAAATGTCAACTTGTAAATAAAACCTGGTTAGAATTGCATAATTATATAATTTTATTTTTAAATAAAAATTGTACATTTAGCATATTTTTATCTTTTTTAGTATTCAACGTGACTTATTTAGTTCTGTTATAAAATAGATTGTCGATTACGTTTTCGTATGTACAACTTACTAGATTTATTTAACTTACACAGACATTATATGCTATAAAAATGACCTATGTATAAAACATCTAATTTAAAATATTTGGAGATAAAATATATTTTAGTCAAGGTTAGATTCTATGAAGACTCTATATAACTGATTGCAAAATCCAGGTTTGAGAATAAAAAGGGTTTTTTTAGTTACTATATCGACATTTATACTGAACTAGCTAGCTTAATTAAAAGGTTCAAGCATTTTTATTGCTTTGTAAGGCGAACTATAGGATTAAAGTTCTGTATTTCGCGTTCCATTACCGCTTTCTTTTTTCCAACAAAAAGAGAAACCACCCTCTGCTCATTGGGGGGACATAGTGAAATAGTAGCCCAAAATAGTGAAATTGGGAGTGAAATAGTAGCCCAAGTGTTGACGGTGGGTGGCGCGAATAGCTGTCTTCTTTCAGGTTTATCTTATCAAGATTAGGAGCGGCCGTTGCAGGCACTTCTATTGTGTGATTTTACGAGAAGTTCCACAAATAAAGAAAAAGCCAAAGCTTTCAAAGCCCAGTCACAAAATACATTTAGAACTCATTCTGATCCAGACATGAATATATATTTATATAATAAAGTTACCAACTATACACTAAACAGTAAAAAAACAATTTGAACGAATTTGCCCAACGAGTATATCTGAGACAAGTACAAGATACATCACAAACTACGAGGATACGATCCTAACGAAAAAATATCCATACATGAACTTCTTGAAGCAATAAAAAAACATTAAAACAAATCTTCGGGTGAAGATGAGATACGAGTCATCCTTATAAAAAAAAAAGGCACTTTGAAATTGTTTAACCATCTAAACGCGTTTTTTGATCTATCACTATTCTCAGGAAACATACCAGTTTCTTGGAAGCTTGATGATATATCAATGTTCCATAAGGAAGGAAAGTCAGCAAATAAACCTAATAACTACTGACCAATTGGCCTCACTAGCTGTGTAGACAAAATTCTTGAGAGAGTAATCAGTAACAGACTCTTCACGTTCTTGGAGATAGCATCAAAATTACCAGAAGAACAAAATGGATTCAGGATATTTAGACAAACGACAAATTACTTAATCAGATCAACCGAAACCATAATAAATAGCTTCAATAAAAAAATGTACTGTTGCTTGTTTATTGGATATCGAAAAAGCATTCGACACTATATGGCACGATGGTCTGAGGTTCCGAATGAATGAAATGGGACTACCACTTGGAATTATTCGCTGGTTATGTAGCTTTTTGGAAAAAAAAAAAAGTGTAGAGTGAATGCAGAGAGTACCTTTCCTGAGTACTTTACTCCAAAAGCTGGTGGCCTTCAGGGAAGGGTGGTTAGCTCTATATTCTTCATCATGTATGTAAACAATGTGCCATTGAAGGATCCTAATCATGGATACTTTTCACAGTTTGCTGATGATGTGACACTCTAGAAAAGTGCCACAACACCAACAATAGCAGCCACAACATACAACCACAGCTAAATAGAGTAAGCAGGCACTGTCAAAAATACAGATTAAAAATAAATACAGCAAAAACACAACTGGTCGTCTGTACAAAATTGACAAAATACAAAAAACTACATCCTGAAATATATATGAATGAAACACTACTTTAGACTGCCACATAGGCAAAAGCTTTAGGTCTAACCTATGATTCAAAATTAACTTGGATTAACCATGTAAACGAAATTAAAAACAAAGTCTGGTGAAGAACCAACTATGCTAGGAGTCTAACTGGCTAGAACAGTGGAGCATCAACAGACAATATACTAAAAATATACAAAACATACATTAGACCAGTAATAGACTATGCAGCTCCAGCATGGACAACTGTAAGTGACAAAATAATTTAAACCAAACTACAAACAATCCAAAACACACTTCTCACAACAGCATACAGAGTTCCTAGAGCAACATCATCCCAATGTCTACTTAAATATTCCAACATACCAACCATACCAGAGAGACTCCTACGTAACACAGTAATGTATTGTTAAAAACTGGATGATAAACGAATTACTATGCAAACTTGACAAGTACGTCATACATAATGAAGACAATCCGAAACACCTCTCCCCGATCAAAATATGTTCTAAATACAAAAATAAGTAAAATAATAATAATAATAAAATAAAAATGTATATATAGATATGAAAATATAATGTAATAAAAGTGCCACCGACAAATTAGACATCTTCCTTATAGGGCAAAACAATATCTATACATGTATATCAATACATGGACATTGCCCTCATAAAGGTCGGCGTAAATTCAACTCACTCTGACCCAAAAATGCAGTAACTATCACCATCAAACATTGCACGACAACACAAGTACAGGAAGGAGGAAGAGATCAAAGAAAATCTGACCCTCCAGGTTTGGGTACATATCATACCCAAACCCCGACAGAGAGAGAGAGAAGTTCATCAAATAAGCTAGGTTAATTAGTTTAAGACATTTTAGGCTTGTGTATTTATAGAGCAGAAAATAATTACATACTAAGGCCTTAAAATGATGTATTATTATATGTTATATTAATCAAAGATAAGATACAATGTTCTAAAACAACACTAAACTATGAATTAAAGAAACTTACAAATAATTTGGTTCTTTCCAAGAGCATCAAACTTTGTACGTTTATTTTATGAATGATTTTCTTCTATTATTCTCATTGCAATTAGTGACTTTATCGCCCATAAACTTTATAGATCACTTATCTTTAATGAGCCCTTGCATCATCTACCCTTTACCTAATTTAATGTATTTGCACTCAACATTATTACATATATCATCCTTAGCTGTTTCGAGTGTTTTTACACATGCCACATTTAATATGATTAAATATGACAACACATAGTAAACTCATTTGTCTTAAAATTCTCAAACTTTTAAACTGTAAATTTCTGTACTTTTTGTACAATTTTTCAAATACAATCCAGTAATTTTGCTTATGTGTTGTTTCTTGATAACCTTTTGTAATCCAAACATCCTGGTATAAAATTTTGTTTCATCTTAAATCTAGAATCGTAAACTCATTTGAACAGATATTTTATTTCTGTCTTTTGAGAGTTATTATAAGCATTACTTCTCTTCTTACTTCTATTGAATCTAGTTTTAAGCTCATTAACTTTTCAGCGACCTTTAGTTTCACTATACAAACTTTATCAATTTTCAGTTAGCAATGAACATATCAGATTTATTTTTTACAATATTAAACTTACAAATGCTGAAATATTTAATCTTTATATTTTTTCTTTTCGACTACTTTACAAATCCCACCTTTTCTTACATTTAACGCCCTCACATTTACAACACTTTTTCCCAATTTAGTATTTTAAATGAAGTTTCAGTTTATGTCTAGTTTAATATTTACTTGTTCTTCTTTAACTTAGTGATGAAAATACATTTATTATCGCTTATTGGTTCTTATGTAGGAAAGGTTCAGGCGAGAATTCAGAGAGAGAATGAATCAGATTAACCAATCCCAAAATCTCGAATTGCACGACACCAATTCTTTGATTCTTCAGCCTCAACGGCCAATCCGTGGATCGAAAATGGAGTCAAGTGTCTGTCATTTAAAACTTTATCTTTTACACTTGTCGTGATAATAAACTGCTAATAAAATATTGTAATTATGGTACTGTATATAATTATCATTTATCACAGCTTGATTTTGCAGTATTATTTACTTGTTTTTATAATTATAATACTACGATATAACGGCTTAATAACGTATTTTTTAACATGTTATTATTCCATCTTTAATTAAGTCGTCTTTATGTATTTGTCTATAATACTAGACTTGAATTCTTTCATTGCCCAAACATAAAGACGTTTATTTTGTTTTTGAAAAACAGCTTATTTTTGAATCACAAATACGATTATACATTTTGCATTTTTATAAGTTTTGTTTATGTATAATTATATTTCATACTCTAAGATATGTGCCATTTAACACTTCATTTGAACTACTTAGCCTTGAATGTCAGTTGCTACGTTTAACTGGTGTAATTGAAACACTGCTTGATCTAGTCTTAACGTTAAAATATCTCGTCAAATATCAAAAACTGGGAAGGATAAATATGTCTATAGGAATGTGAAATAAAGTTAAGAGTGTGTTCGATGCATTTGTTGCTTAATCATTAAGTAAAATTGGTAACAAAACTTGTATTTTTGCTTTGTAAACGTGAAAAGTTACTGCTGAGCCACAGGGGAGCAAAAATCACGTCAAGACAGTTTCTATTTCTTTTCTTACTCAAAGGATAGTGGATATAAGTATAATTGTACTGTCAGTTGTCTGTTGTATATCTATGTAACTGCTTCTAAGGTGATAAGTGGATCTTCACCAAAACTAAAATGGAGGTTCAGTTGGTCCATACGTTGTTAGACATAATGATTCAGTTTGCATTTGCCGATTTAAAATACGTTTATGCATATTGTTGCACTACGTCACCTCATATTGGAGTATCTTTACCAAATTTGGCGTGAAGGTTTTTTTGGGGTCATACGGAAAAACACGCTAGCTTGTCATTTCACATTTTGTGTTTTATAGTTTTCATGGGCGTTTTTTGTATTTTTTACATGTCCTACGATAATCCTTCATGAAACAGGCATTCACATAACTTCCGTTCAGGGGACGGGTACTCCAAATAGTTTGTAATAACATATAGCTGATTAAAGATCATTGTATATAAGTTATTTATACATTCAAACGTTGTGAATGAATTTCTCTGAACTCGTTTCTGCCTTAGTAATATTATGTTCGAGAAAACAATCACTGTTTCCTATTCTTCACGTTGTGCACATTTTACGAACGAAACTGAATATAAATTCAACTTGTAGCTTCGTAAATATGTCTGTCCAACTAGCTTCTCCACATTTCTGGTGCTAACAGGACCAAGTTTGGCAGACAGACTCAAAATGGTTTGTGTGGTTTATCTATATGGTGTAGTCCTCTTCCAAAGAGGTGTCAGAGGGGGGCTAAAACACATCTGGAATTGCACACAGATATGATGATGGTGTAATAGTAGTTTTATAGAATTGCCTAAATCGAATCTTCCGTCGGATTTCCTGTTTATGGTTCTCGTTTAAAATTCCGAATGCGCGTCATCTTTGAAATTGTATTCACACCATCGGTAACAAGTAAGTCGGACCGAATTTGATGCACGAGCTCAGGTATCACCGACGGATACCCTCACGAGACTTTTCTTTTTAATATGTGCTATTCTTATGCTTCACCTTTCTTTCTCGTGCTCGTCAGCTTTATTTACGTTGTATCTTTTTTTCTACTTTGAACTCACTCATACATTTGTTAAAAGAAGAACTTGTTATTTATTACTTGTAATTCGTAGCATATAGATGAATAAATATGTTTTATTTCTTACTGGAAATATAATATTCCCTTTCTTTCTCTCCGATCTCATTTGTTAGTTCTCTCTCACATCTCCCGATCTTTTATATTCCTTTATTAAAACACTGTCTTTTATATTCCTTACTCAAACCCACACTGAAAAATACCCTTACTTTCTGACTTTACATTTGTTATCCATAATAGATGATAGTATTTCACAACCATAGAGAGTCATATGGACTGAAAATAAAAAAGCGGCTACTCCTTAAAATATATTTTTTTAATTCTTTAGGTCCTGATAAAAGGCTGTTCTCTTTTTCACTTCTACAAACTGCAACGATGTTCCTTACATGAGCTTTACATGTTAGTTCTTGTAGCTCATTAAAAATATTATTATTTGGTAGGCTTGAAACTTCGTGAGTAGTTTAATTTAGAAACGTGAAAAATGTTTGCAAAAGTCTTATAAAAGTTAAATAACTTAAATTTCTGTTTAACGACAGCATTGAGTTTTATAGGAAGTCATTTTATTATTCGTCTTTAATAAATTTTACACAAAGTATCATTTTCATTTGTGAGGAAAATATGTACGTATACCATCACGATTGTAAAGAATGTAGGTTTGTATAACACTAGAACATTGTAGCGTTTCAGCTCATTTGAACAATTTAATATTCCAGGGTTCCAATCGAAGGAATACAACCCTGACAAACAGTTTCGACGACTTCAAACAGAAACATCATTCAACAAAGTGTACCAACGACGTGTAGAGATGTGTCTATCAAATCAAACCAACAATTCCGTATTATGCTCTACCAAATCGTTTAACGAGTTGATGTATTCACCTTGCCAGAATGTACGAGAGGTGCAGTCTGCTTAAACGCAGACTGGATTATAAATTACCTTAATTGAAATGAATTTGAAAGGATAGTTTTCAAACTCACCAAGCTTATTAACATTTATTCCAACTACAACGTCTTCTTATTTAATAAATTATAATATTATAAAAGTTCTAAAGAAAGTAGATTTTATGTAACTTAAGCATCTTGGCTTTCTGTCAAATTTAGTTTTAGTCAATACAAATATTTTCATAAGCATCATAAAAAATGTTTCTTTTTATTGAGTATTCTTACTTCAAAGATAAAGTGAAAACAAAAGAATGACTTGATATTTTATGACTAAAAGTTAGTAAAATCAAATATAATAATAAACAATGTATCGACACTCTGAAATATGTGCACTGGAGAGACAACCTGAATGATTGTGCTACTCGGGAAAAGTGTTTAAAGCCAAGAGTATTATTGACTA